>CM057343.1:352191369-354591369 GCA_030015575.1 Agapanthus africanus
GTAAAGAGTAACCAAATAGCATACTATCATATCGAGCAAGAAAGTCATCCCTATATATGTCCAAGCAACCACTACAATATACATCCTATGTATAGTAATAGCCTCTAGGGCATACATATAACTAATAATCTCCCACTTGCACTAGGGCCATCTGATAGCAGTGGTTGTAGTATCTCATAATCAACCATCCCATAAAAGTCTCTCTCTGGGAAAAGGCCTTTGTGAGTGGATCCGCCGTGTTGTCCTTTGAGTCTACTCTCCTAACCTCGATCCCCTGGAGATCAACCATCTCCACGATTAGGTGATACTGCCTAAGAATATGTCTGGATCACTGATGGGACGGGCGTTCCTAGGCATAAGCCACAACTCCATTGTCACACAATGGGAGGAACGAAGTTCATCTCATGAACTAATATATACCCAGAATGCCTCTTTGGTAGAATCTTTGGTAGCGATGTATCCAGCCTTTATCGTTTAGTATGCCACGGTATCTTGCTTGGAACTCTTCCAACATACCGTCCCTCCACTGAGGGTAAAGACAATGCCTGCGACTGACTTTCAGTCGTTCTTATCACCCTGGAACCTTTCCAGCGATTCTCCCCAGGATCTATTGATACCTTCTCACTACAACTAGTGAATATCCTAACATCCAATTAGATCTATCTCATAGATCCAAAACCCAGGATTTAGTAGGTATCACTTTGATCCTATATAGAGAATCCTTATGATAAGCGGAGATTGACCGAGCGTAGCATAGGAAACTCCCTCCCTATCAAGAGTATGTCATCCACGTACTCTACGAGGATCACCAGCATACTCCCTACTACCTTTTTGTATATACAAGGTTCATCTACCATTTTGATGATGTCAAACTCTTTGACTATCTCATCAAAACAGATGTTCCAACTCCGCGATGCCTGCTTTATCACATAAAACACCTTGCACGCATTCCCGCTGCTCCCACTGTCTACGAAGCCCTCTGACTGTGTACTTACAGACTCTCTCTTCTAAAACATCATTTAGAAAAGCAGTCATGACACCCAACCGCCAGATATCATAGTCATGGTATGTAGCCGTGGCAAGTAGGATCTAGATGGACTTAAGCATAGCTACTTAGAAAAGGTTTCATCATAATCCATACCTGGTCAATGATGCAAACTTTTAACAAGTCTAGCTTTGAAAGTATCAACTTTTCCATGTACACCAAGTAATCTTCTCACGATATACTTGCTCCTGATGGGGATTTAACCCTTCAGATAAAGCTACCAAAGTCAATACTTTGTTGGTGTATAAGGATTCCATCTCAGATCGATAAGCATCCAGCCATTCTTACAGAGTCCTACTCCTGATAGCCAGCCTGAAACTAGTTGGGTCATCATCTCATGATGCAATCCTTGCTCCCACTGTCATAGAGAAACCGAAGTATCTCTCAGGTGGGTGAGGAACCCTACTAGATCGGCGGAGATGCTGAGGTTCGTTGGTTGCTATTGAATCCTTTGGTTCTACCAAATCATCAGCTGCAGTTTGTATAGCTGGAACTCATTCCAGTTCTACCTCATGTCCACAAATTTCTTCATAAGAAATTCCCTTTCACAAAGGTGGCATGTTGAGTAACAAAACATCTTTTGTTTCTCGGTTAGGTAGAAGATATTCCCTTGTGTATGCTTAGGATATCCAACAAACTTTCACAGATCTAACGTTGCCTCGAGCTTGTCCGGATTATGCTTTTAGACATAGGCCGGACAACCCCAAATCTTAACTGACTTAAGAGATGGGCTCTTCCCTTTCCATATCTCATATGAAATGGTAGACACTGATTTGATCGGAACCTTATTCAATAGGTATGCAACTTCATAAGTGCATAACTCCCTAAAAGGAAATAGGAAACTCAGTAGTACTCATCATAGAGCACACCATATCGCATAGGGTGCTATTGCTCCGCCCCGATATACCTTCGTGCTATGGTGTATACGGAGGAGTAATACTGAGAGAGAATCTCATTCTCCTTTTAGAATAATCCAGGAATTCCGTGCTCAAGTATTCTCCTCCTTGATCACATCAAAGGACATAATACTTATACCTGTTTTTGGTTATCTACTTCTAACTTATATTCTGTGAATATCTCAAAAGGTTCGGACTTGTGTTTCAACAGGAACATAGGTCTGAATCTCGAAAGATCATCAGAGAATTTAATGAAGTACAAAGAACCGGTCTTGGTATTTGTAGACAGGGGACCTTCATACATCAATATGTATCATCCCAAGAGTTCGCTAACTCTTTCTCTGTTTCTAATCAACAGAGCTATGGTCATCTAATCTTTGTGACATGACTAGCAAGTTTCATAAGATGTAAATTCAAACTGATTTAAATAAGCATCTATATGTAACATCGGCCAGTCGGGTCGTATTGATATGACCTAGTCTACAATGCCTCAAGAAGGATTCGTTCATTTCTGAACTCTTCCTCTTGTGTGTGTTTTGTATACTAGGAACTGTAGTTTGATTTAGAACGTCAATGCTTTTAGATAACGTGCCTGAACCGATCAACTATTGATATAGGAAATGTTCAAAACATTATCCAACAATACAAAATTATATCCTTCTTTAATAATAAAGAAACTGATATGATTTTGTATATCAGGTTCGGTATCTAATAACATTTTTTCAGAATCAATGTATTGGTAATACAGGGTAACAGTGACCAGCAGACCTGGCTGCAACACTTGCACCGTTTTCTATCTCATGAAACTTATCACCCGTTCTCAGTTCTCTACCTGTCTGTAGCCCATGTAACAAATTACATATGCGGGATCCTGATCTGGTATCACATACCCAGGACGTAAAGGATACTGAGAAACAGTTCTCTGTAATGAACACACCCGAAGATGATGCATCATATGCACTTTCTTCGTTTGGGCGGCATAGGAATTCTTGTAATCCCCTAATTCCTGCTCTGTCTTATAACATTTATAAGTTAGAGCGGGACCAACGCTCCCCAGCTCAGTATAACAAGCGGGTTCCGTCAATACATCCGTATTATTATCTTTGATTAAGGCGTGACATGGTCGCTACCTGGAGAGAGAAAGAAGAAAACACTCTGCGTGCGTTCTTGCAAGATCAGATTGGTTATTATTTTATCTAATCAGGATGGCTCCCACTGTTTTTATCAAATCTTCCTTCAAACCCTAAAAGGAAAGATTAGCTGGGATTAATTACACACTACAAGTTCACCAATCTTTCAGCCAGGCCAGTGTCGGTACTTTGAGGGAGGTGCCCCGTGCTTTCGCACGGACCTAATTAATGTAAACCTCGTTTTCCCAGAGGCGTAACCCCGTTGACACCTTTCTAGACACCTACTTGATCGGCTAATTGTAATGTGTAAAACTCTCCCAGGAGTAACTATTACTCGCAGCGGGTATCGGGATCCAACTATCTCATAGAAGGTATGCAATCTCATTGCAAATTTCAACACTTAAAATTCCCGATAATATTTTTGCCCCAAGCGATCTATGACCTTGACTGAGTCAACAAACTATAGACCGCAAGTAAAGTTCAACCCGTCATTTCCCGATTGAATTAAACCCACCCGCACGACCCTTGACTGAGTCAACAAGGCCACACGACTACCCTAATCCAATCGCATCATATGCTTTGCAGATAAGCACTAATCAGCTACCGCACACTACGCCTTGACTGAGTCAACAAACGCAGCACGAATACTAACTATTACTTATCTGAAATGACGGAGGGCTACGACAGGTTTTTAAGAAAACCCTTTGCGTAATGAACTTTATATCGTCGTAGAATCAAATGATTTTAAATGGAGTGTTTTTGAGGCTTTTCTAGTTTTGCTAAAGGGGTCACTCCCGGAGAAGGGATCGCCGGCCCTTTCCTCATCGAATAAGGTGCAGGATATATCATATATACCGCTGTGCAAAGCAAGAACTATAGGAGCAATCAAAAGACAAACCGAGGGCTGTAGCATCTGCCAGTCATTGCTAAAGGGGTCACTCTCAGTGAAGGGATCTCGGCCCTTTCCTTATCGAATAAGGTGCAGGATGTTCTATAAGGAACACCGTGATGCAAAGCAAGAACCGTAGCTACCTGTTTTTGAAAATTCGATTCCACAACATCATTAGGTTTCTTTTATTTCATTAATCTCATTAATGAAGTCCCATCATTTAATTCACCTAAACATCACAGATAAATACGACGTACACTTATGCCATCCGCATTCGCCTCGATGTCCCCTCGTGCACCGTTAGGTTAGGTAACTAACGGCAGAGCGGGGCAGGGCCAGCGCGGGTGTAAAACATAAGTAACGCCTATATAATATATCATATATACTATATACAGTATTTATCACAGAACATCAAATGATCACATCACAGATATCGCAGCAGAAGAATCATATAAAATATTGGATATACTAGAACGTCCGTGTTTTCAATACGAGCCTGTATAAAACATGGATTCCACGGTCGTGATGAATAACCAAACCCACACCCCTAGACCCCTACGAGAGCGGCAAGCAATCCAACCAATTCTAGAGTTAGAAGACCCGGACTCGACTCCTCGAGATGGTCTCCCACTGGACCCTATAACCCGGTTACTTGTGCTCCCCTCCTTGGGTCTATCCTAATGCGGAAAAGTAAATAATATACAATGGTGACATCTTCCGCAACCTGGAAATGCCCCAATAAAAGAATATTACATACAAGTTTTTACATGAATGAAAATGAAAAATACTCATCTCACATAAAAAAGACCCCGGCTATTCAAAACGCGACGATCAAATATAATATATCCAGCAACACATACATCACATGTCATCAACGTAAGTAAACATGCGTATCCCAATTGTCGTTGACAAATAGTAACGAAACCGGCGATATCACATATTACACTTACGGTCGCAGAAAAGAAAGTGTAAAACTACAACAGTTGGAATCCGCAATCTCCTCAGACATCGCATGCCTGACAAAATGAATTCCTTAGACATCACATGCCTAATAATTATAAACCCCGCATTTTAGTCTCTATATCGAAAACGCTTTTCAATATCAAGTCGGGCAACTTAACAAGATTCCCGATAAACTGATCGAATGCTCGTCGCAAACTTTAGTAGACGGCCGCACCCCCGGATGCCGTCGACGAAGTGCACTAAGGCGGAACTCCGCTGCTGCGAGCACCCAAACGGATGCTTTTGGCTATGGGGTTCTCCTACAGTCACTTAGTCGGGGCTATGGGGCATGGCTGTCTATTAAGTTTACCCGGCGAGTATCCGCGTACGCTACGTGATTGCGACGGACTTTTGATCGCATCAAAATTCAATGGCAACCGATCAAGTGAGACTAAAGTGCTATGTTTATAACATCTAAATCAGTTATCTCATAACTACTTGTGGATTCCAAATATTGTATCACATTCCAGATAAATAGAAAATGTTAAACTTTCCGATCGAACAAACAAACACCCAAGTTTTCCCGAAACAGCTCAACTCTTGAAATAAGTTCAAAAACATCCATTTCATGCCACAGTACCAACGGTCCAGCCGTAGAAGGGTCAATCCAACGCCTCACATGTGGCACGCCGTACTACCCCAAACCCTAAGGTTCAAAGGGCAGTTCAAGACGGTCACATAATCGAGTTAAGGTTTGTTGTCTTCTAGAGGGTCCATCGCGTTACTTGCACTACTTAGAACGTTTTCAAACTACAGAAAAATCCAACACTTGGAAATTTCCCGACAGGGGAAAAATTGGGTATTTATATCCGGTCGAACTTTTTAACATATTCTAAAATTACCCGGAAAAACACATAGACAAAATTTGATAATCCGATCGAATCTACGAACTCCCAATACAACCCAGAAAACTCAACTCTTAAGCAGTAATTAAAATTACCCAGAAAACAGAGGCATTACAGACGGGGATTACTATGCAAAGAACGTGACAAGAAGCTTCTTTATGGCCGCAGAACCGCCGCAAATGCCAGGGTGGGGACGCGGTTCCGCGGCGCTTTAGTTGATTCAGGGACACGTGCTTCACAGTAACCCCTAGAAAACCCTGCTGAATTTTTTGGATATTTTTAATTCACAAAATTCACAGTTTTGAAAAATTGTACAGAGAAGAGTTTCGAATTAGGGTTGATGTTTCGATCGGACTTCTAATATCGTCTACACTTCGCCTAAAACTCTAGCTAGGCTCTGATACCACTGTAGGGTTACTAGGCACACTCAAGAGGTTCCACAAGGCATCAACCATGCCAAATTTAAATTTTACGGTGCCGAGAAACCCTAATATAGATCGTTAACTAGAGATTAGGCGAAAAGAAAAGCTAGCAGACAACTTTGCTGCTAAGTGAAAGGGATTACAACCGTTGTAGATCCGGTCCTCCACTTCTTTAGCTCCGTGTTGACGTCCCTCCGCTGCGATCATCGGGATCCCGGACTCTAGCGATGGTTTCGTCGGAGAAATGATCGGGCTAGGTCATTGACTTCGAGGCCAAAGATGATCTACGTCGGGGAGACTCAAACTCAAGCTATTCCTTCACTTGGTCAAAAACTTTGTGAAGAGAACACCCTATACTACATGGAAAGTAGTAGAGGATGAAGAAATAGAAAGTGGGTTCACTTTAGAATTGGATTTCTCACTCTTTTTCTCATGTCACTATTGGAGCTAGCAAGCTTTTGTGAGCTTGATGAAGATGAAGAAGAAGAAAAGAATTATATGAATAATTATCCAAATGAAACTTATCAAATAAATAATGGCACCATGGTTGAGTTAAACCCTCATGCTTAACTCATGTAGAGATTTAACCAAACCATTAGGTTAATGGTTGGGTTAACTAATATCTTTAAACATATGACAAAAGAGTTGACTTTGTCAATGTTTATCAAGCTTCATGAAGCTTGATAACTTTGACAAAAGTCACACTCTTTTGTTATATGCTTAGGAAAATAGTAAACCCTAATCTAACCTTGATTTAGTTCAAGTCTCATACACACAACTTTTTTGTATCATCAAGTATGATACAAACATGTACACTTGCATATATCACATATAAACAATATGCACATTCAAGTGAGAAAATCAATCTTAAGTGAACCAATACCTGTTAATGTAAAGTAATATATCAAATATATAATTATACATTAAATCATTAAAGCAACACTTGATTTAACGATCCGGTCATATCGCATATAACCGACTAATATCAATAGTAACAACTTATCGAATCAACACTTGATCCGATAATCCGGCTATATCGCATACAACCGATCAATGTCACAAATCGCGAGAATATAATACAGTATCACATACTGGTATTATTCTCGGTCCCACGCATATCTCATATGCGCTCCTATTTCGTTTCGCTTGAGCCAGGAAACCCCTGTGTAGGACTCTAAAGACTCATCAATACGCCGGCAGTAGGTGATGATCATATCAAACACCCACAAGCTGCAAGCGGTCTGCCAAACGTAACGGCCACCCGGGTATTGAGCGATCAGAAGATCAACGAGCAAGCCCGCTCACACTCCTGTGAATCCAACCAATAACACTACCGTATAGTCCGGTCTGTTCGTCTGATATGTCGCATATCTCGTCTAGTGGTGGTAAACGTCAGACCCCAATAACTCGATAAGTCGTGTCGATATGAGGCTCATAACGGGTCGAGAAACTACTGGTAACACTTACCAGTAAATCCTTAAAACATCCTTGGCCAAAGACTTCCTGTTTTAGCCAATCGAGCACTGCGCAACATCAACTCCCTATACCGGGAGAGATGAAACCCCTCCTATCGCTCATTGCCTCCATGTGATTAGGGACTGTACCCAAAAGCCACCTTTTTGCACGCCCTCTTGGACGTGGTATGATGGAGATCAAAACACAGTGGGAATCACACAAGACTCTATGACGATCTCGGGTCTACAGACTAACCTGCACCAGTGTCACCAGAGAACTGCCATCTGACGTAAGGTATAATACCATCTGGGAGTTCTCGGCGAGTCCGTCCAGTGTACCCAGTCTTCACTGAGCACCTGTATATCATCTCTGATGTCAAACACCAATGGATATGGGATCATCCATCGCCCATCTATATGGGTCGAGAAGGTACACGCTAGTCTACTCTGGTATATCGATGCCCCGTCTCGATACACCCACGACTAGGGACTTTGAAGGATGTACTTATGGACTACCATGTCCCCACTATTATGATCCGCATCATAGTCCAGGTAGTCAAGTACACATCCTAAGGGCTTTACCAACATGTAACAGAGAGACAATCAATGTACACGTTAAGGTAAAGAGTAACTAGATAGCATACTATCATATCGAGCAAGAAAGTCATCCCTATATATGTCCAAGCATCCACTACAATATACATCCTATGTATAGTAATGGCCTCTAGGGCATACATATAACTAACAATAAAAAAACACAGCTATTCGAAACACGATGATCCAATATAATATATCACAGCAACACATAACATCATATGTCATCAACGTAAGTAAATATGCGTATCCCAGTTGTCGTTGAAATATAGCACCGAAACCGGTGATACACCACAAATTACACTTACGGTCGCAGAAAAGAAAGTGGAAAACTACAACAGTTGGTATCCGCAACCACCTTAGACATCATAAACCCAACATATCACATATTTTGGATTTCATGCCTAACCAAATGAATTCCTTAGACATCACATGCCTAACAATTATAAACCCCGCATTTTAGCCTCGATCTCGAAAACACTTTTCAATATCAAGTTGGGTAATTCAACAAGATTCCCGACATTCAGATCGAATGCTCGTCGGAAACTTTAGCAGACGGACGCATCCCCCGATACCGTCGACGAAGTGCACTAAGGCGGAACACCACTGCCGCGAGCACCCGAACGGATGCTTTTGGCGACGGGAATCTCCTACAGTCACTTGGTCGGGACTATGGGGCATGGCTATCTAGTAAAGTTACCCAGTGAATATCCGCGTACGCTACGTGATTGCGACGGACTTTTGATCACATCAAAATCCCGTGGCAACCGATCAAATAAGACTAAACTGCTAGATTTATAAAATTTAAACTAGTTATCTTATAACTATTTGTGGATTCCAAGTATTGTATCCCATCATATAATACCCGGACGACGTTAAACTTTTCGATCGATTCATCAAAGTCCCATAATTCCCCGACAGCTCAACACTTGTGTAACAACTCCAATTTTTGTATACCTAAATTTGAATTAAATTTGAAGTATACTTGGAGTATTAATGTTGTTGCTAACACTTTAAGTATCTATCTCTTTACAATAACTACAAGAAGGAGCTTGTAGCTGTTAGTGTTTATGCCCTAGAAGGCCATTACTGTATCATACTAGTTTGTATATTACTTAATGGAAGCTTGGGATATTCACATGTATATAACAGTCTTGCTAAACATGGTAGTATGCTACTTGGTTTTTCTATCTTAATATGTGAGTATACGTATTGATAGAGCTCTTAGGATCTTGCTTGACTACCAGCATTGTGATGGCAGTCACACTAGTGGGGGCTGGGTAGTCTACAAGCACATCCTTATTCAGGTCCCTGGTCGTTGGATTATCGAGACAGAGCATCGATACTCCGGAGTAGACTAGTGTGTACGCTTCTCATCCCAGTTGGGGAGATGGTCTGTCCCACAGCCGTCAGTACGTCGTACTGGAGATAGTATACAGATGCTCGTTAGGTTACGGGTATACCGGACAGGACTCACAGGGGACTGTTGGTTGGTTTTATACCAGTCTTCAGTAAACAGTTCCCAGGTGACATGAGTACAGCATAGTCCGCAGACTTGACACTGCTACTTCGCCTCTAGTGTGTCCCACTGTTCTTAGATTGCTACCCTACCACGGCTCAAAGGAGTCGTGCAAACAGGTAGCAGTTGGGTGCAGTCCCGAGCACTTGGAGGCAGTGGCGGTTAGACAGGATTCGTCTCTCCCGGTATTGGAAGTTGATATCGCGCTGTGTCAGAGAGCCATTACGCAAAGTCTCTGGTCAGGGCAAGCGAGATTTACTGGTAGGTTCCAGTAGTTTCTCAGGGTGTAATGGGCTTCGCTCCGACACGACTTATACCTCTATTAGGGGACTGACGCTTGCCGCCCCCTAGGCCCGATATGCGATAATCTAAGACGAACGGACCGGACTGTACGGAGATTGTCACATCAGACTCAGTAGGAGTTCGGTTGGGTTTCCTCATCGGCCTTCTTATCGACATCTACCTGGGGACCTTTACGTACAGCTAGTGCCGCTTGCGGTCTGTGGTTAAACCCACTGCCAGCGTAGTAGTCGAGTCTCTAGAGTCCCACACAGAGAGTTTCCCTACTCCAGGAGAAACGATATAGAGGTCGTATGGTTTTACGACAAGGGTTCGGACGCATACGTGTGTTTACGCGCGTACGACTTTCGGACAGTTTTTACCAGTCGGCTTTGGTTTAAGCCAGTTACTGGTATCCGGTTATTGGATTTATACAGTCTAAAGTTTTTCCGTATTTTTGCGGAAAGGAGGGGCGTTCTCATAATTGCGCGAGAAGCTTCTAGAAGATGGTGACTAAGGAGGTTTAGGTGGCATATACATTGAATGAGATTAGTGAGTCATATGGATGATTCATCCATGTCATTAATGCTTCATAATTGCTTAATGACTCATGGAGATGAATCACCACAAGATATTTATCAAGCATGGTTGTAAAATGATTTCTTTTCTTTTCTTGATAAAAAGAAATGCTTGATATATATTATGATAACTCATTCTTCTCACTTCACTATTATCCTCACCTTGTCTCTCCTCAAGCTCTCCCTCTTCAAACCCTAATCCTCCCCTCTCATGTGTTGAGTACAAGGATTAGTTAGACTACTTAATCCATAACCCTCTCTATATTTCACCTAGCTTCTTTGATTAGCACTTAGAGAAGTTTAGTTGCCTCAAGTTTAGAGGCTAAGCTTGGAGTAAAGCTCTCGGGTGGATCGTCTACTACTTCGAGAAGACTGAGGAGGAGGTGGAGTTCGTAAAGACGAAGGACACGATTCGTTAGGTATAATCCCTAAACATAGTAGCATAGAAACTCTATGTTTTAAGTTAGTTATCGTTTAGCTTCGATTCAAGCGGTTAGTCGATGTTTGTTCACTAAACAAGTTCGTTTTTGAAAATTCCGCCTCCCCACAAGTATTGGGGTGTTGTACATCGACTTACAGTGGTATCAGAGCCTTGCTAAACAATAAATAACTTACTTGCAAATTTGTATGAATTTCGAACGGAAAAAACAAAACCGGAAAACCCTAAAATATCAAGTTTCTGTCGATTTATAAATGAAGTCCAAAAATTTTTCAGGGATGTTCAGAAAGCTTAAAATGACAGTAGTAGAACACACAAAAAATTTGGTCCCCTGAATCGCCTACGGCGCCGCGGAACCGCGGCGGATAGCACCGATCCGCCGCGCTTCCGCCGCCGAGTTGACGATTCAGGGACCCATTTTTCTTGTGATGGTTCTCTGTGATATTTGGGATGTTCTGGTATTTTTTAATTTTGCTCAGGTTTCATATTTACAGAGAAGTATTGGAGCAATATTAAATGTGTTTAATCGATCGAAATTATACAGTATTTGCTTATTGGATTACATCTGTGTTTGTATAATGTGTTCGTAAAGCTCCCCTAACTGCTAGTATGTCGGTTGGCAGGGGGTTGCACATTTCTGTAATGGTTTTTACTGTTTGTGGATATGAACTGTGTTGGACTGTTGTGATGTAAAGCCGGGGTTATGTGATGGGTTATTATTTAATTCATTTGATGTAAATGTAATTTGTTGTAATATTATTTTGCGGGGCACATCCAGGTTGCGGTTGTAGCCACCGTTGTATTATTTCATTTTACTGTTTTTTGCTCCTAGGACAGCCCAAAGGTGGGGTGCACAAACTGCCGGGCGGGTAGTTTGCCGTACCCATTGGGGTCTTGGGTGGGGTAATGGCTATTCATCACAACTGTGTAATCCGTCTTTTGTTGCAGGCTCAAAACAAACACGGATTACTTGCAAATCCAATAAAGTTCATCTGTGATCTGGAATGCCTATTATTGCGTCTGACGAATGTATAATATCTATATATGATAGCTATTTAGACGTCACTTATGTTTTACACCCGCACTAGCCCAGCCCCCGCTCTGTCGTTAGTTAAGTAACCTAACGGGTGATGACGGGACCCCGTGGCGAATACGGATGGCATAAGAGGACGTTGTATTTTCGTTGTTTTCTGCAATGATAGGTTAATGATGGGACGCATTATTTATAATGCAAAGAAAATAAACCAAAAGTTTAATCGTTGGAACAATTTAAAAGAAACCACTCGGTTAATTTTAAAAATAGATATTTTTAAATGCGGAGCTTTAACCACTCCTTTTAAAAGCTATCAGGTTCCTTCGGTTATATCAAGTTCACTACGTTCACGGTTTCCCCAAAACCATTCGTAGCCCTCCGTCATTTCATCTGGGTATTCAGTAGTATTCAAGCTATGTATTTTGACCTAACGCCAAGGCATAGTGTTTGGTAGCTACTGGGTATTCATTTGTTGCATAGATAGATGAGTTAGTTTGGGACAGTCGTATTATCATTTTGGCCGAACGTCAAGGATATATACGGATGGGTTCAAATTGACAAGATAATGATGGGTAGAACTTGACATGTGACTTATGACATTTTGACCTAACGCCAAGGTCATAAGAGCATGGGGCAGAAATATATATCGGGAATTTCTAAAGAAACTGAAATTTGCAAAGAGTTGCATACCATTTAGAGTTTGATGAATGTTGGTAGGATTCCTTCAACATTATCATACAATGATATTTGGATCCCGATCCTACTGTGAGTATATGCTACTTATCAGGAGATTCGTCACTTAACGATCAATGCTATAAACCAAGTAGGTGTCCAGAAAGGTGTCAGCGGGGTTACGCCCCCAGAGAAAAGAGGTTATTTAATTAAGGAACTTCGCGAAAGCGTTGGAAAACCTCCCTCGAAGTATCGACACTAGCCTGGCTGAACGGTTAAGCAAGAATTGTACAGTGAGAATAGTCCTGGCTAATTCTTCTTTTATGGTTTGAGGAAGGATTCGAGAAACAGTGGGAGCCATCCAGTTTAGATAAACTAAAAACCACTCTAAACTTACAAGAGCATAATTCTAAAGAGTTTTCTTCTCTCTCTCCTAATTGCAGCGACCCTGAAAATGACTGGACTTAAGTTACTTTTAGAGAAAAATATACTGACAGGGCCAAACTATAAAGATTGGCTGCGGAATGTCAAAATGGCTTTGACCTATGACAAACTGGGGTACGTCCTCACCGCTACGGCACCTGCTGTCCCTGGTCCCAAATCCAGCAATGCGGATAAGGAAATCCGCAAAACCTGGGATTTAGATTGCGCGAAAGCCAAGTGCATCGTGCTTGCCTCAATGAACAATGAACATCAGAGGAGGCACGAGGATATGGGCCTTGATGGCATATTTCTCCATACAAAGGAACTTTATGGAGAGCAATCTCGTATAGCAGATACGAGACCTCTAAAACTTGTTTCGAGCGAGGTTGGCTGTCGGGTCATCGGTAGGAGAACATGTCCTAAAGATGATCGGCTATATTAAAGAGCTCGCAGACCTTGGGACGACTTTGGATAATGAGCTCTATACAGACCTTATTCTCCAGTCCCTTCCTCCCACCTACGCCCAGTTTATCCTGAACTTCAACCTTCAAAGAAAAGAAGTTGAACTTCCGGAACTCCTGAACATGTTAAGGAGTGCAGAGGGCACCTTGCAGAAGGCAAGGAAAACACCCGCTATGTTTGTTGGCGGTGCATCTTCTTCCGGGTCCAAGGCTAGAGCCAAAGGAAGGAAGAAGAAGGTCGTCCCCAGACCTAGAGGAGGTGTTAGTAAGGTGGGAGGGAAGGGAAAGAAAAAGTTTGCGATACCGGTAGTGGGCCAGGATGAGTGCTTCCATTGTCACAGGAAAGGGCACTGGAAGAAGGATTGCAAGGCGTGGAACGCCAAGAACCAGGAACCGAAGCAAGCTGTGGCTTCGACTTCAGGTGTGTTTGTAATTGAGAATTGTCTGTCGATCAACTCTACATCCTGGGTATTGGATACCGGATCAGGATCTCATATTTGCAATTCATTGCAGGCACTGAGAAACCGTAGAGTGCTGAAGGAAGGTGATATGACCCTAAAGGTTGCTAACGGAGCTAGCGTGGGAGCTGCGTCCGTCGGGGATTATCACCTAGGATTGACGAGTGGACACATTTTGGTTTTACATAACTGTTATTTTGTACCAAGCTTAACGTGTAATATCATATCAGTTTCCTTGTTATCAAATAAAGGTTATGATTTCACGTTTGTAAGAGATGTTGTCAACATCCACCTTAATCATGGTTTGATTGGGTCCGGTACCCTAAATAACAGTATATATGTTTTAAACCAACTCCAATTTTTCAATGTCCAGAACACACTAAAAAGAAAGTCTCCAGATTTAAATAAAGGTTTCTTATGGCATTGTAGACTGGGTCACATCAATGAGAGAAGGTTGACTAAGTTGCATAGAGAAGGATATTTGGACTCGTTCGAATATCAAACTTATGACACTTGTCAATCTTGTCTCAAAGGAAAGATGACAAAGACTCCATTTACTGGACAAGGAGTAAGAGCGAGCGAGCTCTTAGGACTCATACACAGCGATGTATGCGGTCCGATGTCTACACATGCAAGAGGTGGTTTTTCCTATTTCATTACTTTCACGGATGATTACTCAAGATACGGATTTATTTATCTGATGAAACATAAATCCGAGGCTTTTGAGAAATTCCGAGAGTATAAGAATGAAGTAGAAAACCAAACCGGCAAAAGTATCAAGACACTTAGATCTGATCGAGGTGGTGAATACTTGAGTGCCGAGTTCCTTGGTTACCTAAAAGTGAAAGGAATTCTCTCTCAGCTTACTCCTCCATACACTCCACAGCATAACGGTGTATCGGAGAGACGGAATCGAACCCTATTAGATATGGTACGATCCATGATGAGTAATGCTGAGTTGCCGCAATCTTTCTGGGGTTATGCGCTAGAATCAGCGGCATATCTTTTGAACATGGTTCCTACCAAGACTGTGCCTACCACTCCATATCAGATGTGGAGCGGGAAGAAACCCCATCTACAGTATATAAAGATTTGGGGATGTCCAGCTTTTGTTAAAAAGCAGCATGTGGACAAGCTCGAGGCACGATCAGTAAAGTGTAAGTTTGTGGGATATCCAAAGAACTCCAGGGGATATCTATTCTATTACGCAGAGGAACAAAAGGTATTTGTTTCTCATAATGCCCATTTTCTAGAACATCAGTTTTTAGAAAAGGAATCAAGTGGGTGCGAAATAGAACTGGAAGAAATTCCAGAACCACAAACTAATACTGAAAGTTTGGTAGAACCGGTAGTTCAAGAAGAACAGGACATTCCCGCACCCCTCCGCAGGAGTAGTAGGCCGTCTCATCCGCCTGAGAGATACTACGGTTTTCTCATAGATGGGGATAGAGAGGATTGCATCATAGATGATGATGAACCTACTGACTTCCAGCAGGCCATCCAGAGCGGCGACTTGGTACGATGGCTAGATGCAATGCGGACCGAAAAGGAGTCCATGTACACCAACAAAGTATGGACTTTGGACTTTGCTCCAGATGGGGTAAAACCCATAGGATGCAAATGGATCTTCAAGAAAAAGATTGGTGTAGATGGACAGGTGGAAAACTATAAGGCTAGACTTGTTGCAACGGGTTTTCGTCAAAGACCTGGTTTGGACTATGACGAAACTTTTTCTCCATTGGCTATGCTCAAATCCATTCGGGTCCTTCTTGCTATTGCTGCCTTCCATGATTATGAAATCTGGCAGATGGACGTAAAGACGGCTTTTCTGAATGGAAATTTAGAAGAGTGCGTCTATATGGATCAGCCAGAGGGTTTCAATCAGAGTGGGAGCAGCGGGAAAGTATGCAAGCTGCTTAAATCCATTTATGGACTAAAGCAGGCATCGCGGAGTTGGAACATCTGCTTTGATGAGACAGTCAAAGAATATGACTTTATCAAAAATCCAGATGAACCGTGTATATATAGTAAAGTTGTAGCCAGAAGTGTCATATTCCTCGTCTTGTACGTGGATGACATTCTATTGATAGGAAATGATATTCCTATGCTACAATCTGTCAAAGGATTCTTGTCACACAGGTTCTCCATGAAAGACCTGGGGGATGCCTCTTACATTCTGGGGATCCGGATCTATCGTGATAGATCCAAGAGGATGTTGGGACTTTCGCAGTCCAGGTATATCGACACTGTACTGAAAAGATTCAGTATGGAAGATTCTAAGCGCGGTAATCTACCGGCTTGTCACGGAATCACTCTATCCAAAGAGATGTCTCCCAAGACTGATTTGGAAAGGGAACGCATGTCTATTATACCCTACGCCTCTGCGGTAGGCTCTATAATGTATGCGATGTTGTGCACCAGACCAGATGTAGCTTACGCACTAAGCGTGGTAAGCCGGTATCAGTCAGACCCAGGGGAGAAGCACTGGATAGCAGTAAAGAACATTCTCAAGTACCTGAGAAGGACTAAGGAGATGTTCTTGGTTTACGGCGGAAAAGACCTCAGGTTGGAGGCCTTTGCTGATTCCGGCTTCCAGAGTGATAAGGACGATTCCAAGTCCATGTCGGGTTATGTCTTTACCCTCAATGGAGGGGCGGTGTGCTGGAAGAGCTCCAAGCAGGACACCGTTGCTGACTCGACGATGGAAGCGGAGTATATAGCTGCTTGCGATGCCGCAAAAGAAGCAGTCTGGATGAAGAAGTTCCTAACAGAACTTCAGGTGGTTCCTACCATAGTTGATCCAATACCTCTATATTGCGACAACAACGGAGCTATAGCTTTAGCGAAGGAACCAAGATCCCATCAGAAGTCCAGACACATCTTAAGGCGGTATCACCTGATCAGGGAGATCATTGATCGTCAGGAGATCGAGGTTCGGAGAGTTGCTTCTGAAGAGAACATTGCTGATCCATTCACAAAGGCCCTACATCAGATTCAGTTCGAGAGGCTACTCGAGATCATCGGTCTTCGATACGCCAGTACATGGCCCTAGTGCAAGTGGGAGATTGTTAGTGTTTATGCCCTAGAAGGCCATTATTGTATCATACTAGTTTGTATATTACTTAATGGAAGCTTGGGATATTCACATGTATATAACAGTCTTGCTAAACATGGTAGTATGCTACTTGGTTTTTCTATCTTAATATGTGAGTATACGTATTGATAGAGCTCTTAGGATCTTGATTGACTACCAGCGTTGTGATGGCAGTCACACTAGTGGGGGCTGGGTAGTCTACAAGCACATCCTTATTCAGGTCCCTGGTCATTGGATTATCGAGACAGAGCATCGATACTCCGGAGTAGACTAGTGTGTACGCTTCTCATCCCAGTTGGGGAAATGGTCTGTCCCACAGCCGTCAGTACGTCGTACTGGAGATAGTATACAGGTGCTCGTTAGGTTACGGGTACACCGGACAAGACTCACAGGGGACTGTTGGTTGGTTTTATACCAGTCGTCAGTAAACAGTTCCCAGGTGACATGAGTACAGCATAGTTCGCAGACTTGACACTGCTACTTCGCCTCGAGTGTGTCCCACTGTTCTTAGATTGCTACCCTACCACGGCTCAAAGGAGTCGTGCAAACAGGTAGCAGTTGGGTGCAGTCCCGAGCACTTGGAGGCAGTGGCAGTTAGACAGGATTCGTCTCTCCCGGTATTGGGAGTTGATATCGCGCTGTGTCAGAGAGCCATTACGCAAAGTCCCTGGCCAGGGCAAGCGAGATTTGCTGGTAGGTTCCAGTAGTTTCTCAGGGTGTAATGGGCTTCGCTCCGACACGACTTATACCGCTATTAGGGGACTGACGCTTGCCGCCCTCCTAGGCCCGATATGCGATAGTCTAAGACGAACGGACCGGACTGTACGGAGATTGTCACATCAGACTCAGTAGGAGTTCGGTTGGGTTTCCTCATCGGCCTTCTTATCGCCATCTACCTGGGGACCGTTACGTACAGCTAGTGCCGCTTGCGGTCTGTGGTTAAACCCACTGCCAGCGTAGTAGTCGAGTCTCTAGAGTCCCACACAGAGAGTTTCCCTACTCCAGGCGAAACGATATAGAGATCGTATGGTTTTACGACAAGGGTTCGGACGCATACGTGTGTTTACGCACGTACGACTTTCGGACAGTTTTTACCAGTCGGCTTTGGATTAAGCCAGATACTGGTATCCGGTTATTGGATTTATACAGTCTAAAGTTTTTCTGTATTTTTGCGGAAAGGAGGGGCGTTCTCGTAATTGCTCGAGAAGCTTCTAGAAGATGGTGACTAAGGAGGTTTAGGTGGCATATACATTGAATGAGATTAGTGAGTCATATGGATATTCATCCATGTCATTAATGCTTCATAATTGCTTAATGACTCATGGAGATGAATCACCACAAGATATTTATCAAGCATGGTTGTAAAATGATTTCTTTTCTTTTCTTGATAAAAAGAAATGCTTGATATATATTATGATAACTCATTCTTCTCACTTCACTATTATCCTCACCTTCTCTCTCCTCAAGCTCTCCCTCTTCAAACCCTAATCCTCCCCTCTCATGTGTTGAGTACAAGGATTAGTTAGACTACTTAATCCATAACCCTCTCTATATTTCACCTAGCTTCTTTGATTAGCACTTAGAGAAGTTTAGTTGCCTCAAGTTTAGAGGCTAAGCTTGGAGTAAAGCTCTCGGGTGGATCGTCTACTACTTCGAGAAGGCCGAGGAGGAGGTGGAGTTCGCAAAGACGAAGGACACGATTCGTTATGTATAATCCCTAAACATAGTAGCATAGAAACTCTATGTTTTAAGTTAGTTATCGTTTAGCTTCGATTCAAGCGGTTAGTCGATGTTTGTTCACTAAACAAGTTCGTTTTTGAAAATTCCGCCTCCCCACAAGTATTGGGGTGTTGTACATCGACTTACAGTAGCTCATTAGTAACACCTTACACTGCTGAACCAAGCCACCAGAGTTTGAATCCCACATCCCACCTTATTTTTAGCACATTTTTCTTTAAAAATTCCTGCAAGTCCAAAAGTCCACAGGCCATAACTCCCAAACATTGAACTGAACCCAAAATTTGGAGTATACCAAAAGCCTAGTCAGGAGACCTGTTCATAACATAATATTGCATTTTGTATTCCCCATTCTTATGCATTTTACAATGAAAACAGGTGCTTTTGACCCATGTCTGCTACATGTTACAGGTTACAGGTTCTTGGCGCGAAAACATTGAAAAACACAAAAGACGACACAAAAGAAGGACTTTTGACCAACAATTAGGAGGATCTTAGTAAAGCCCAGCAGAAGAACGGTTCACCATCAACAAGGCAACGCAAGATCCAAGTTTGCAAGAAAGATGGTTAAAGGATCCATTGCAAAGTGTTCACTGAAGATCTGGAATTAATACAGAAGGCCAATTGATAAAAGGAATAAAGAACCAGGAAACCCAAAAGACACCAAAGCAAGCCACCAAAATTTCAGGATCCAAGCTCACCATTGGGCCGCGGAACCGCGGCCCAAGCGCGCCCATGCCGCGGTTTCGCGGCCGTTTGAAGCCCTAATGCGCAGGAAATTTTACCATAATTCTTTGGCGGCTTTGGAAAGATTTTCTATGGCTATATTTGTAATTGTAGACATGCGGAGCAATTGTAAACCTAGGGTTTCTATGTCTTATAAATAGAACCCAAAGCCTTGTATTTTCTTATGCCTCTACTCATGAATAAAATTCTGTTTTCTTGAAATTAGAGCGCATCAATCGTAAGTAGGGTATTTTCCTTGCCCTAGTTATAGTTTTTTCATATCTGCCCAAGGTAAATTATTTTCTCGCCTTAGTTTAATTTAGTTTAGCTTTTATTAACTTGCAATTGATGTTTTCTCTCTTTAATAAAATCATGTCTTTCTTCATTCCCTCAATGAGCGAGTAGTTTCCTCGCTTGTTAGTGTTAGGAATAGGGAAGGATTTAAGAGATGAAGATCTCTCATCTCTTTTCGTTGCCAAACTTTTATGAACATTAGAACTCCATGCATACCTTCTTATTCCGCTCCCTACGGCACTTTTACCCTCGAGGTAACGGTGATTCCGTAGTCTCAAGGCCCGGATTTTAAGGTTTTCCATGGAGGTTAGGGTAAAGATTAATAAAGGAAGGACAAGGATCTAGAGGAATAATCAATCATCCCAATCATCCTAATCCCCTTTATAAATATTTACCATAACACTAATATGATAAATTTAATTAATGGCAATGGAAAGAGCTGTAGATCTTTGTTTACCAAATTTTCCTTAGACCTCATCCTAGCAATTTTCTAATCCTAGTATTATACAACTTCAATTTTTAGGTTTAATTATAAATCCAAACACCATTTGGAATTAACTCGTAAGAACTTAAAGGAGATTTACACATCCCTGTGGACCGACCCGTATTCACCGGCTAGCTGCAAAGCGACGCCGTTCTTGATTGCGGTAAATATTTTTGATCGACAAAACCTTTCTTAATCAAATGGCGCCGTTGCCGGGGAAGGCATAGAATTTTCCTTTTTGCAATTTCGGGTTAATCTAAATTTAAAAAAACCATAAAAATCTGGAAAAAAATCCAAAAAGATAAAAAAATTTATCATCTTTTATTGTTTGAAGGGTTTTCTTTGTGGATCTTTGCAGGATTGACGGATCTGAAACAACACAGAAGGAGAGTCAGGAAAGGGTACATCAGAACAGAGGTAGATTGCTACAGAAGAGCCGTACAAATTTTTTCAGAGCACGATCTCTTCTTCTCACCGCGGAATCGCGGTCTTGGGGTGGGATCTGTGGCGGAACCGCGGTCTTCTGGAGTCCTCTCTGCACGAAATTTGCACTGTTTGTTTCCTCATTCTCCCCTCTGCAAATCCCCATATATCTTCTGTCAAATCTTCTGCAGGATTCTTTGCACTAAAAATCTTCTTCCCCCTCCCAATAAATTGATTTTCTGCAGGATTCTTTGCGCCGCGCTAAAAAGCAAATTGATTGCAAGTGATTTACTGCTTTGCATACTTTAATATGACTTTAAGGGGCTATTGACCAATTCAGATTGGGTGGGGATTTCATCACCCTTCCCAGGACCCCAAAAATCACTTAAAGCATTTGTATTGACCACTTTTAATTAAAAAATATTAGACTCGGCCCTAAGGACGTCGAGCTCAATAGGACAGAGGACTAGTATAGGCATCGGCCGTTTATCCTAACCTGACTTTGCGGTGCCCAGGCAAGTGTGTCAAGGCTAGTGGTTTTTAATTAGGCCCACAGCGTGGTTCCTTCCCACTTACCTGGCACTTACCTGGCCGCAATTGGCGGTGAAGAGGCGGTTTGAGGTCCTATCTCTAGCCCTTTGGAACAGTTAGGAGCTGTCTAGCTGACCTAGGTGACCCTAGATCTAGGCCTGATTGTGCATATGTGGTTAATTGCATTTGTGTCACAAGTCTCTTTTCAAAAATCTTTTTGCAAAAGAACACATAAAAGAAGTAAAAGGAAAAATCTTTTCAAAACTTGCAACTTGTCGCTAAAGAAATCTTTGCACTCACTTACACCACTTCCTCTCATTGACGTTTTCTTACCTCACATTCGGTCTTTCATCTTTCGACTACACTAACCCTTTTAGTGTATGTCCGGTTGGACTAGGGACCCTAGCGCCCGATTAGCCCGTGTTTCGTTGGTACCGATCGACGAACCTTTCGACTCCGAAGTCGAAATCTTGTCCACTTCTTCACTTTCACCATCACATTCTTCTTCCGAAGGTATGTCGGGATACGATCCTAACAACACCTTACCGACGGGAAGGATTCCACCTCCGTTAGGTGCGAATAACCCGAATCTTCCGCCTGTTGAAGCGCCCGCACGAGTCGCGCTCCAGGATCTTTTCTACCCCGTCCGCACCGCCCTTCCTACTTGTCTTTCCCTCCCACCGGCTAATGGGGACAATTTTAAGATCAAACCCCACTTCATCAATATGCTGCCGAAGTTTCATGGTTTGGAATCCGAAGATGCATATATCTTTATCAACAAATTCCAAAACGTTTGCGCCATGATGAAAACTACCCAATTAAGTGATGACGCTATAAGGCTAAGGGTCATTCCTTTCACCTTATGTGACCTAGCCGAGAAGTGGCTATACAGCACCGCATCACACTCAATTAGAAATTAGGACGAGTTTGTGAAAGCTTTTCTTAAAAAGTTCTATCCTCATCACAAAACTGCAAAAATCCGTAATGAGATTATACAATTTTCACAGCCTCCTGCCGAACCATTTTGGAAATGTTTTGAAAGATTCAAATACCTACTCGTTCAATGCCCTCACCATAGGATCGAAAGATGGCAACTTTGCCAAACATTATACGAGGGATTGAACCCGGCAACGAAGCAGTTGCTAGAAACCATTAGTCAAGGTCACTTTCTGTCCAAATCTAGTGACGAAGCGTGGCAGTTTCTTGAGGATCTTAGTGAGCAAACAATTCAGTGGAAGAGCACCAAGACTACATCATCATCTTCTACTTGTCAACCTAGGGCAGGCATACATCAAGTAGAGATGTCAATTGCTATGAAGGCCGAGATGGCCGCTCTTATGAAAAAGCTAGAAGCACTTGAGACCAAAATCTCAGCACCTTCTCCTGCCCCTGTTGGGCCTCCACGAACTGTTTGTGCTTGTTGTTCGGATCCATCACATCTCACCGAAGAGTGTCCTTACACTGCATCTACTCAAGGACAAGATCAAGTCAATGCTGCCTTTCAGCAACGACAAAGAAATGATCCATACTCTTCGACATACAATCCGGGTTGGAAGAGCCACCCTAATTTCGCTTGGAACCACAATCAACAATCCCAAGAAAACAACAATTTTCAAAGGGCTCCTCCTCCACAACAACAAGCACCTCCACAAACTCAATTTCAGCAGCCTCTCCAACAGCAACCTTACCCTAATCAGATGAACAATTTTGTGCCCAACAATTTTGTCCCCCCTCAAAATGCTGTTAGCTCGCTCGAAAGAAGTCTAGAAGCATTCCTAAAGCAATCTGCACAGTCCACAGCTAGGATAGAGACTTCTGTTCAATCTTTGGTGCAAAACAGTGCCTCACACGATCAAAGCATCAAAGCTATTGAGGCACAAATTGCACAACTCAACGCAGCATTGAAAGAGCGAGAGAAAGGAAAGCTTCCGTCTCAACCACTCCCAAATCCCGGTCACGCACATGTTGCACATGAACAGCAGAATCATAACGTGAATGCTGTGACTACGTTGAGATCCGGAAAAGTGCTGCAAAACAATGCGGGTATTCACCATGACACCTCTGCCGGTGGTTCTTCATCTTCCTCTTCTTCTTCGTTAGAGCCTATTCTCCATCCTTCACATGGCTCTACTTCTTCTAGCTCGAACGGACCCTCTTCTCACAACACGAACACATCTACACGGGGTTCCGTTCCAACTCAACAATCTGATCCGCAAAAATTGGACTCAACAACTTTTCAAAATGTTCCTTTTCCAAATCGGTTGAGATCCAATAAACCAACTCCACAGATGGAGAAGATTATAGAGTTGTTCAAACAGGTTAGCATAAATATCCCTCTTTTGGATGCAATCCAACAAGTTCCTTCATATGCCAAAATCTTAAAAGACTTATGTACCAAAAAGAGGAAGTCACAAGTACCAAAGAAAGTTTTCAGGGCTAGTGCTGTTAGTGATGCTCTTGTCAATTCTTTACCCCCAAAGCACAAGGACCCCGGTTGTCCTACTATTTCGATCACAATTGGGAACAAGACCATCAATAGAGCACTATTAGATCTTGGTGCTAGTGTTAATTTGCTACCTTATTCGGTGTACGAACAATTAGGCGTTGGAGAGCTTAAGCCTACTCATTGCACTCTCCAAATGGCCGACCGATCAATCACCCACCCTAGGGGAGAGTTGGAGGATGTGTTAATTAGAGTAGGGGATTTCATTTTCCCCGTTGACTTTATTGTTATGGATACACAGCCTGTCGCTAACCCCCGTAATCAAATTCCGGTGATACTTGGTCGACCATTCCTCGCGACTTCTAATGTGGTAATCAACTATCGTAATGGTTCAATGAATCTATCTTTTGGCAATATGACAGTTGAACTCAACATTTTCAAGCTAGGAAGTCAGCCTTGCGAGCCTAATTCTAGCGTACTTGATGTGTGCTCGATTGATGAGATCGCGGAGGAGGACTGTGAGTTCGAGAATTTCATGTTTGATCACAGCAATATTGACGCCACTAGTGCGTTCCTCCTAGAATCCAACACAGATTTCACGACGGACAAAGATTATGAGTGTTTCACCTTTGTTGACAATCTTCAAGACTCTCCACTCGAGTTGGAGTCTTTTTCTTTTTCGGATGAGTTAGTTGAACCATCCGACTCGGTAGCGTACACTCAATTTGAACCTTTGATGGAATCCTTCGAGTTTGAAACAGTTACTCCATTGTTACCATCTATTGTTTCACCACCTAAACTCGAGCTAAAGCTTTTGCCGTCGCACCTAAAATATGCTTATCTAGGTGAAAATGAGACCTTACCAGTTATCATATCGGCCTCTCTAGCTCTTGAGTAAGAGAAGGCTCTTTTAACGGTCTTATACAATAATCGGCAAGTTTTCGGCTGGTCTATGGCGGACATCAAGGGGATTAGTCCCCTCATAGTCGAACATCATATACACTTGATGGATGATGCCAAGCCAGCAAGGGATCCACAAAGACGCCTCAACCCCATTATGAAAGAGGCGGTCAAGAAGGAGATTGTTAAGTGTATTGATAGCGGTATCATTTACCCTATCTCGGATAGCCAATGGGTTAGCCCCATTCATGTCGTGCCAAAGAAATCGGGCATCACGGTCATTACCAACGAGGCGAATGAGTTAATTCCCACTCGCACCCAAACAGGGTGGCGACTTTGCATCGACTACCGAAAACTCAATGCCGCGACAAGGAAGGACCACTTTCCTTTACCATTTATTGACCAAATGCTAGAACGATTGGCGGGGCACGAGTTCTACTGCTTTTTAGATGGTTATTCCTGTTATAATCAAGTCCCCATAGCCAAAGAGGATAAGACAAGACCACTTTTACTTGCCCCTTTGGCACTTTTGCTTATCATCGCATGCCCTTTGGGTTATGCAATGCGCCCGCTACATTTCAGCGGTGCATGATGGGGATCTTTTCGGACATGGTGGAGAAGTTTTTGGAAATCTTTATGGATGATTTCTCCATTTTTGGTTACTCCTTCAATGAGTGTTTACGACATCTTGACGCAGTTCTCACCCGCTGTAGGGAAAAGAACCTGACTTTGAATTGGGAGAAGTGCCACTTTATGGTACGAGAAGGTATTGTCTTAGGTCATCTCGCAAAACGGCATAGAGGTTGATAGAGCTAAAATCGAAGTCATTTCTAATCTTCCTCCTCCTAAATGCGTCAAAGATATCCGAGCTTTCCTTGGCGATGCCGGTTTTTATAGACGGTTCATCAAGAACTTTAGCAAGATTGCTAGACCCTTGACTCTCTTATTGGCCAAGGACACTACTTTTGTTTTCGACTCAACTTGCATGGAAGCGTTCGAGTCTTTGAAACACTCACTCATTTCCGCGCCCATCCTTTCATTTCCAGACTGGACGCATCCCTTCGAAATTATGTGCGACGCATCAGATTTTGCCATTGGTGTTGTTCTTGGACAGCACATTAACAAGATGCCGCATGTAATTTACTACGCTAGCCGAACATTAAATGAGGCCCAATTAAACTACACAACAACAGAAAAAGAGTTTTTAGCGGTTGTGTTTGCACTTGAAAAATTTCGGCCTTATTTAATCGGCTCTCCAGTTATAGTGTACACGGATCATTCAGCTCTTCGCCACCTTTATGCGAAGAAGGATGCTAAGTCTAGGCTAATACGTTGGATCCTTTTGCTGCAAGAATTTGACCTTGTTATAAGGGACAAAAAGGGATGTGAAAACGTAGTGGCCGATCACCTTTCACGACTTCCTTCTTCGCCTACACTTGAACTTCCTATCACTGATGTTTTCCCCGATTAGCAACTCTTGACCGTTTCTTGCGAACCATGGTTCGCCGATATTGTAAACTACTTAGCCACCGGCTTGATACCTAAAGATTGGTCGAAACAAGACAAACTACGATTTTTGTCCCAAGTAAAGCATTTTTACTGGGATGAACCTTATCTTTTTAAATATTGTTCCGACCAAATCATTCGTCGGTGTGTGCCTGAAAATGAGGTCAAGAGTGTGCTGTCTTTTTGCCACGATCAAGCATTTGGCGGGCACTTTGGCCCAAAGAAGACAGCCGAGAAAGTTTTGCAATGTGGTTTCTATTGGCCATGACTCTTCAAAGATGCATTCGAATACTGCAAAACTTGCTCCCGGTGCCAACACTTAGGCCGGATATCGCGGAGAAACGAAATGCCGCTCCAACCAATTTTGGTTGTAGATATTTTCGATGTTTGGGGTATAGATTTTATGGGACCATTTCCTAACTCTTTTGGAAATGTGTATATTCTTTTGGCTGTTGACTATGTTTCAAAGTGGGTCGAGGCTGTACCAAGTCGAACGAATGACAACAAGGTTGTCGTTCGATTTCTAAAAGAACACATATTTTCTCGATTTGGGCACCCTCGCGCGATAATAAGTGATAATGGTTATCACTTTTGCAATAGGACTTTTGAGTCCTTAATGCGCAAATACTCTATCACCCATAAGCTGTCAACGCCATACCATCCCCAAACATGTGGGCAAGCCGAGGTCTCGAATAGGCAAATTAAGCAAATCTTGGAGAAAACGGTTTCTAAAAACCGTAAAGATTGGTCACTCAAATTAATCGACGCGCTATGGGCTTTCCGTACTGCATACAAGACCGATTTTGGCATGTCTCCATACCGGCTTGTCTACGGGAAGGCGTGCCACCTCCCAGTAGAAATTGAGCATAAGGCATTTTGGGCCATTAAAGAGCTGAATTTATCTTTAGGAGATGCGGGCAGCAACCGAAAGCTGCAGTTAAATGAACTAGAAGAGCTGCGGGATGAGGCATATGATAATGCCGTGATTGCTAAGAACCGAGTTAAGGTATTTCATGATAAAAACCTTTTGCGAAAGACATTTAAACCAGGTCAACAGGTTTTATTATATGATACTCGGTTACATTTTCATCCCGGCAAGCTCCGTTCTAGATGGAAATGACCTTTTGTAGTCCGCACCGTTTATCCGCACGGTGCGGTTGATCTGGAAAAGCCGGAGGACGGTATGCTTTTCAAAGTAAATGGGCATCATTTGAAACCGTTCCTCACAGCGGATCCTTCGGAGGAGCTCCTGTTCTTGCAGGAGCCGATCTACACTGAGTAATTTTCCTCCGCTTTCACCCCTAGATTTCTTTTCTTCCAAAACATTATTTCAAATAAGTTTGGGGGTGTGTCTATAACTTGTAAATATATATTCCCAAAATACCATAAATAAATAAATAAAAAACCAAATTTTTTTTTATGATTTTTGGACTTAATTGCAAATTTGCAGATTTAAGAGCTGAATTTTAAAACCCTCATTTATGAGGGTGTTTTCTACAAACTCACCATCTTTCCTCTATTTATAAGTCCCGAGCCCTCTGTCTTCCATAACCCTAAAATTTTTCTCCCCATAAAACCCTAGCGCCGCCACCGACCTGCTCAAGAAATTTCTCACAGAGCCGCCGCCAATCCGCCGCGATCCCGCCGCCTTTGCTGCCTTCCTCCGCGCTTCCGCCGCCGTCTGGTGTCTTCGCCCCCTGAAATTTTCAGGGGAGGTAACTCTATCGATTTCCTCTCTGTTCCTGCATATTTTTTTCTGGAAAATCAATATGGCACATAAAATGCAGTTTGAAAGGGATTTTTCCCCAGTTTTCACACACGAAGTTTACGGTAAATATTTTGCACACGAAATCGGGCAGAGGGGTTGGAATTTCCTGCTCTATAATCACCCCTCTGCGTTTGCCCTACCCGAACTCATTGCCCTATTTTATGAATCAATGGAGGATAATAGTCTAGACAACTTAGGCTACATTAAAATAAATTGGGGAGATCGCGTAATTCACATAGATAGGGACATGATCCACGAGGTCACACTCATACCACGTGTACCCGCACATGACCACCCTTTGCACTTTGAGGATTATATTCCCTTGATGGGGAATGACTGCGCACGAGAGCCGCGTAAGGGTATCCAAGCACGGACCCTTTTCGCGAACGTTTTTACTGTGTGCCAGTGGGCACAAAACAATATCTTTGGTAGTTCACACAACACGACTTTCTTCACCCCGTCATTACATGTCGTACACACACTTATGATGAAAAATCCACGGTTCGACATGTGCACTGTACTGCTCCAGTCTATAGGTGCAGGGAAAAAGGGTACCATCTACGCCTGTCCCATGCTAGTCATCCAACTCTGCCGTTATTTCCTCCCCGTCGAGGAATTTGATTCCTACATGATTGACGGTGTTCCGGTTCGACCACTCGTTGAGGACGTTACTTCGTCCTACTCTAGACTTACTGATATTTGGACACGAACGGAACCGGCAGAGAATATTCCAGCACACACCCCTAGCTCGAGCTCGACATCGAGCGGGGAAGAACTGACCCCTCAGGAGCATGCTCGATTGATGCGGAGAACAGTGAGAAGAATTGACTCTTTGAGAGATGAGTTTCGGGCGACAGCACGAGATCACGACCGTCGGTTGAAAAAAATTGAGAGGGGTATTCAAACCCTTTTGGCTAGAGGGGAACGATCACCGTCACGCTCACGAGCGCGACGTGGGGCCGGGCAGTGAGGGCACTACTTTGCTCAAGTTTGGGGGAGAGGGTAGTGTATATAGTTATCTTTTGCATTGCATATTGTATATATTTTTTCTTTTCCTTTTGCATATTTAATTTCTGCATTGCATCTTTATCATAAAAATTTAAAAATTTGAAAAATAGAAAAAAAATTAGAAAACAGAAAAACCCATAAAAATTGAAAAAATTCAAAAATTATAAAAATTAATGTATTCAATTCTGGTTAATTGACTTGAGTTTGATAAATAGGTTAACTGGCTAGGAAAAACTAAATCTTAGACTTAGCAAATTAAAAACCCTAAAAATAACCTTTCTTAGAGTTTAACGGTAGAAAGTATATGTCTTTGTAGATTATTTAGAAATAGGCAAATTTTGGGTTCATTTCTTGGGCTAAGTCGAAACGAAGGAAAAGTATTAAAACTTTTATTAGAGTATAAGTTTGAAAAATAATTCCTAGCTTAAGTCTAGATTCTGAAAACATATACCCTACAAAATGCACAAACACGCACCTTGAAACTTGGATTAGTAGAAGAGACCTTGAAATACTCTTGTCTAAAGTCCTTAGCACAATGAAAATAAAAAGAAAAAAAAGTGAATAAAGAAAAAAAATGGACACTGGTTTTTGTGATTACTTAAGGCTGTAAAAATAGAAAAATATTTAGCGAGGGTGCTTCATCACCTAGTGCCTTAGACCAACTGGTTTGGAAGCCACTGCTAAAAGCCTTGGGTGTTGCAAAACTAGGAAGTATGCTTTAAAATGCTAACGCATCTTGTAATCGGTTGTTGGTACCTCAAGAAGTATTAACAGTCGCATGAAGGATGTGAAAGCGAAAATTCACCAATTAATAAGTGCTTTGGACAATGGACGAGAGTACGATTGCTTGATTTGAATTTCCAAGTGTAGGGGTGATATTTACACACACGTGGGGATATGTGATTAGAGTTTAGATAAGAGAAAGGAATAAAGAATAAAACTTGTATCTTTAATAGAGTTGAGAGAAATTTCTAAGTGGAGATGGAACCCTAGAAGGAAAACTTAAGAAATGCAGAAAGCTAGGTAATTCTACTGGATATATATAATCTTAAGTTAAATTATATGGAAGTGTGAAGAATATGGGTGGATAATTTACGAGTTGAAGATAATAGAATTCCTTGTTAGAAAACCTAATTGGAGAACAAAAGTCGAAAAGCCAAATTGATAGGATTTTGTGGGTGTAATCCACTGAAAACCCTCAGGAGACAACACTCCTCCTACGAGGGACACCTAGAGGTTTAACGGCTTGTTGCACGTGCTCAGTGCAATCGCGTTTCCCTGCGAAAGTGTGGCTAGGTTAGATTTTTATCGAAAATAAATAAAAAGTTTGCTCGAGGGCGAGCAAATGATAAGTTTGGCGGTATTTGTTCATAACATAATATTGCATTTTGTATTCCCCATTCTTATGCATTTTACAATGAAAACAGGTGCTTTTGACCCATGTCTGCTACATGTTACAGGTTACAGGTTCTTGGTGCGAAAACAGTAAAAAATACAAAAGACGACACAAAAGAAGGACTTTTGACCAACAATTAGGAGGATCTTAGTAAAGCCCAGCAGAAGAACGGTTCACCATCAACAAGGCAACGCAAGATCCAAGTTTGCAAGAAAGACGGTTAAAGGATCCATTGCAAAGTGTTCACTGAAGATCTGGAATTAATACAGAAGGCCAATTGATAAAAGGAATAAAGAACCAGGAAGCCCAAAAGACACCAAAGCAAGCCACCAAAATTTCAGGATCTAAGCTCACCATTGGGCCGAGGAACCGCGACCCAAGCGCGCCCATGCCGCGGTTCCGCGGCCGTTTGAAGCCCTAATGCGCAGGAAATTTTACCATAATTCTTTAGCGGCTTTGGAAAGATTTTCTAGGGGTATATTTGTAATTGTAGACATGCGGAGCAATTGTAAACCTAGGGTTTTTATGTCCTATAAATAGAACCTAAAGCCTTGTATTTTCTTATGCCTCTACTCATGAATAAAATTCTGTTTTCTTGAAGTTAGAGCGCATCAATCGTAAATAGGGTATTTCCTTGACCTAGTTATAGTTTTTTCATATCTGCCCTAGGTAAATTATTTTCTCGCCTTAGTTTAATTTAGTTTAGCTTTTATTAACTTGCAATCGATGTTTTCTCTCTTTAATAAAATCATGTCTTTCTTCATTCCCTCAATGAGCGAGTAGTTTCCTCGCTTGTTAGGGTTAGGAATAGGGAAGGATTTTAGAGATGAAGATCTCTCATCTCTTTTCGATGCCAAACTTTTATGAACATTAGAACTCCATGCATACCTTCTTATTCCGCTCCCTACGGCACTTTTACCCTCGAGGTAACGATGATTCCGTAGTCTAAAGGCCCGGATTTTAAGGTTTTCCATGGAGGTTAGGGTAAAGATTAATAAAGGAAGGACAAGGATCTAGAGGAAGAATCAATCATCCCAATCATCCTAATCCCCTTTATAAATATTTACCATAACACTAATATGATAAATTTAATTAATGGCAATGGAAAGGGATGTTGATCTTTGTTTACCAAATTTTCCCTAGACCTCATCCTAGCAAGTTTCTAATCCTAGTATCATACAACTTCAATTTTTAGGTTTAATTATAAATCCAAACACCATTTGGAATTAACTCGTAAGAACTTAAAGGAGATTTACACATCCCTGTGGACCGACCCGTATTCACCGGCTAGCTGCAAAGCGACGCCGTTCTTGATTGCGGTAAATATTTTTGATCGACAAAACCTTTCTAAATCAAGACCCCCCACCCGACGCCAGCCGGAATCGGCCGGAATCGGCCAACTCGGCCGCCGGCCGGAGTTGGGCCGACGGCCAGGGTCCCAACATGAAAGTTGCATCTTTTAGTCTTCTGAAACTCATGGTATACTCCATTTTTACTGTAGCATTTCTGAATGATAAATACAACCATTTTAATGTCAATTTTAATGCTTTTTAACTAATTTTTATAATTTTTTTTTAAAAAAAAGAAGACCCTTCACCTACCCTACCTAACTACCCTATATATAGTCCCCTACCCCTTACCTTCTCATTCCAAAACCCTAGAAAAACTCTCTTGAAATTTCCACAAGAAGTGTGCTTTGAATTCGAGTTTCCCGGCGAAGCCCTGACGGATTCCGGCGACGTGCCTTGAAGCAACCGGCGACGAAAACACTCCTCGACCTTTTCCCCTTGTCCTCTTTACTCTTTAGAAGAGTTTAAACCCGTAAGTCCCATCCTTCTCACCTTTCTATTTCTTAAAAATACGGATTTATGGAACCCGACAGAAATCGGAACAAACCGATTTCCGATTCGGTTTTTCTACAAATTTCCACTTGTCACCTAATACATAATACCTAAACCTATCTATGATGACTATTAATCACCTAGAAACCAATTTAAACAAAGTTTCTCACATGAAATGATAGCTTCCTTGTAAAACCGTATTCTTTTCATAAAAATACCATAAAATTTATTTTTCTTGTTCTAGTCAATTCCCTCACTCCTAAATATGTTTACCTTGATAAATAAACTTGTAGAAATCAATTTGAATGAATTTTTACACATGAAATGATAACGTTTTCAAATATCGTATTCTTGCGCTTTAATACCTTCAAGTTTAATATATCTTGTTTAACCTCTAAACTTCATTAAAACTTAAAATAAGTCACGAGGTAATGACCTACCTCTACACACACACAAATATAACCCTAATTGATAAACTTTAAAATATAGAATACGAAAATACAGGAATTTCACTAAAATACCACATTCTTTATAAACCTTTTCTAAAAGCTTTAAGTTGTACACAATTTTAAATAAAATCTTTTAAAATAAAAGCACGATACGTCATGGACATCGATCGTTTATCTAAACTGTCTTTTGGTGTCTAGGCAAGTGTGTCTAAGGCTAGTGGTTTTTAATTAGGCCCATGACTGTGGTTCCTTCCCACTTACCTGGCACTTACATGGCCGCAATTGACGGTGAAGAGGCGATTTGAGGCTTCTAATGACTTGTCGTTTAGACCTTAGAAATAGGCTAGTTGGCTTAGGAAACCCTAACAACTAAAATACGGAAAACTATACTCTTTTTACAAATAAATACCTTATATTTATAGAACCGTTTTTCTAAATGAATAGTATTTATTAAACCTAAGCAAAGCGCCGCTACAACCCACCTTTGGGGAACCCGTTAGGGATAGTACGGTTCATCGTGCACCCGCGGGCTAGTAGTGCGAGATTCAGACCTCCGCAAGGAGCATTCGGTCTCGAAAGGTTTATAATACGACATTTAAGAAAAATGAGATTTTTTTGGAAAATAAAATATTATTTAAAATTATTCTTTTATTAATATATATTTAATTATCTTTTAAACACCTATGTTATCATAAGATAAAGGTTCAACATTTTTCTAAAATTACAAGATTAAAAATTACATTAAAACACCATAAATTTCAAATAAATCAATATTATAAATTAATACTTTTATTAGGATATATTCACTAGAGTAACACAAATAAAATCCACACTCATTATAATTATAAAGACGAATAATAAATACTTGAGGTGTATTTTGAAAAAAAATATACAATTGTACTTTTTGCACAAAACCCCTCAAGTTTTATAAATTACAATAAGGCCCCTAACAACTATTGAACTTCAAATTACCTTTCTTTTAGTCTGACTCGGGTTAGAGTCTGACTATTTCTGACTTGAATATGATTCAAGTCAGTCTATATTCTTTAATATTCCAACTCAATATGAACACATGAATCCCAGAATCCAGTTAACATTTTATATAACTTGACTGAACCGAACCATGGATATTCCATTTACATGTTTCCCAGTATTCCATTTACATGACTCTACGGTTATAACCGTTTCCTGATATCATGGTTTCGGTCAGTCAGTCAGTCAATCTTACAATCAATACAATTTTACAAGAGAACAATACAAACAAGACATCGCGGGGTTTAAGGGGTAGATTGGTACGGAAGGTGTTAAAGGTGGCACGAGGTGGTCAGATTAATACACCTAACCTGAATCCTATTGCTGTTGTACCGTGGCATAACGGTTCCTTGTACTACACGTGCCTTAGTCTCTGGCAAGTGAGACTCCCCTCGTATACACTGGCATCCTTCGGTACCAAGCTACAAATAACAGCGTTAACATAACATTACAGCAATAGTTTACACTTTAAAAATGTATCTTCTTATTCTGTCTTCTCTACTTCCCTCTTACCCTTGGGACTTACCGAGCGATCTGTTCGCTGACGACATTCTGTTTCTCTCTTCTTTGAATATCGTCAGGTGACCTGGACCCGGCAGAAGTAGAGCCAACACAAGAAGTCTTGGAGCAATTTACCGAAGACACAGCAGTATAATTTCATTGTACACTTTTCTTTTCAGTACTTTCCTTTTTCTGTTATGCCACTGTTTAGGCATCTTTATTTCAGTTGTATTTTCCTTTCCGTGTATTGTACAAAGAATGTTAATAAATAAAAAGTTGATGTTCTTTTATATTCTTGTCTGTTGTGTATTACTTTATATTGCTTAGTTACGCTTAGCATATGTACTTTCGAGTATATACGTAGCGGGCCTCGTCGCGTCCACTTCGCCGTACATTGGGAAGCGGGGCGTGACAGGTTTTGTTGGTGGCCCATGCAGGTCAGAGCTGTATGAATCCCTGTCATGCAGTTCTGGTCTGTGTGAACAACCTAAGCAATATAACACAAGAACCAGTAACTAAAACATTCTTTACAATTCATATTCCTTGAATCTTGCAAATCTCTATTCCTTGAATCTTATCATTTCATGTATTTGAATTTGTCCTAACCCAAATTTTTCTTCAAGGTCATGGATTCCCCGAACAACACCAGCACCAACGTCAACAACACCCCTCCAGCACTACCTCTCACACCAGTTGTTCCCGCACCACCCACTGAACAAACGATGCTATTCTAGGCGATCCACAGCCTTCTCGAGGGACAGCAACAACTTTTGAACCGTCCTGAAGCCGATGCACCGGGAGTAAAGCAATTCAGGGCTTTGCACCCAAAGCAGTTCTCTGGTAAAGGAAGCCCTCTTGAAGTGAAAGAATGGGCACAAAGTATCGAGGACGATCTGGCAGCAGCTCAAGTGCCATACCACGCTTGGGTCCGTGTAGCAAAGCTACAGCTCACGGATAATGCTCGTAATTGGTGGAAGGCGGAAGAAACCCGTCTGGTACAGCCGATTGAATGGAAGACATTTCGCGAGAAGTTCGACGCGAAATATTTCCCTGTGACTGCCAGGTTCGCCATGGAGCAGCAGTTTATTCATCTACAGCAAGGATCAATGTGGGACAAATCGGTAGATGGATACGACGCTGAATTCACTATGTTGAGCCGGTAAGATATGTCACAATAGTTCAATTTTTAGATATCACATACTACACAGCTAACACAATCTTTAAACAGATTCGCGGCACACCTGATACCGACGGACGAGATCAGAGCCCGTCGCTTTCAGCAAGGTTTGGACACAGAGATTAAGGCTGCTCTAGCCACAGGAAAGTTTTTGACTCATGAGGAAGCCTTAGAAGCTGCCCACAGTTATGAGGCAGTAATTAAAGAGAGGGGCGGACCTCAGTCTGCAGGAGTCAAACGCCCTGCCAACTAAATGGCAGGTGGAGCTACGTCCAGACCATCTTTCGTGCCAAGGCGACCCGGAGTACCAACCTATCGTCCTAGCCCAGCCTTCTCCACCTATTGCAAGAGAACTGGACATATGATGAAGGACTGCCGTCGAGCCAACCGTCTTTACTTGATCTGCGGTTCAGCTACTCACGGTATTGGGTCTTGTCCCCAAAGACAGAACCCAGTTGTTGCACCCAGGCCAGCAAATACTTATCAGCAGCGACCAGCTCTTCAGGCACCTGCTCCCAGACTTGCACTGCCTGCACCACCCAGGGGACCTCAAGCTGCACCACCTCCTCGACAGTTCCATCAAGCTCAAAGGAACGTTCCGAGGAATGCTCCTCAGGCCAGGAGGAATGTACCGAAGCGCCAGGCTTTCATGATGTCTGTGGAAGAAGCTGAGGCCACTGGTCAAGTCATTACTGGTAAACTTCCTTCTCAAACTTATCTTTTAGTTTTGTTTACCTACACACTTTTCCAATACCTAAAACCTATCCCATATACCTTAGGTACAATCCTAGTAGCTTCACTACCTGCACTTGCACTGTTTGATACTGGAGCATCCCACTGCTTTATGTCACAACGGTTTGTCCGAACCCATGCGATTCCAGCCTCACCGCTTGTATCCAGCTGGAACGTCAGTTCCGGAAATGGTGTTCTAAAAGCAACTATGGGATACAACATGTGTCCAGTCGTCGTCTACAGTCGAGAATTTTATGCTGACTTCAAGGTACTGGATATACCAAACTTCGATGTGGTTCTAGGAATGGACTGGCTTGGAACCTTTTATGCTACCATCGACTGTCGTCAAAGGAGGGTAGTATTCGAGATTCCAGACCATCCGATCTTCTATTTTAAAAGTGGAGACCGTACATTAGAGCCAAGTACTTACAAAGCAAAGCCAAGAGAAGCAGTAGTTGCAGCTGCTCAAGCGGAAGAAGAACCAAGACCGGAGGTAGTTCGAGAGTTCGATGATGTATTTCCTGACGATATATCAGGTTTGCCTCCCAATCGAGCTCTTGAATTCAGTATTGACTTAGTACCAGGAGCACAACCGGTGATCAAAGCACCGTATAGACTAAGTCCGGAAGGATTGAAGGATGTTCGAACACAGTTGGACGAATTACTGGCGAAAGGATGGATTCGTCCCAGCACTTCAAGTTGGGGAGCACCTGTACTACTGGTAAAGAAGAAGGAAGGTTCATACAGAATGTGCATCGACTATAGGGCCTTGAACGAAGTTACTATAAAGAACAAATATCCACTTCCGCTCATCGACGATTTATTCGATCAGCTAAGTGGATCTTGTGTCTTCTCTAAACTAGATCTCCGTTTGGGTTATCATCAAATGAAGGTCAAGGAAGCTGATATTCACAAAACAGCTTTCAGAACTCGTTATGGACATTACGAATTTCTAGTAATGCCATTTGGAGTGACCAATGCACCCGCAATCTTCATGAACCTTATGAACCAAGTTTTCCGGGAGTATTTAGACAGGTTTGTTGTCATCTTCATCGACGACATCCTGGTATATTCTAAGAATCGGAAAGAACATGCGGAGCACCTACGAATTGTCCTGGAAACTCTTCGACAACATAAGCTTTATGCCAAGTACAGCAAATGCGAGTTTTGGCTAAAACAAGTTGGTTTTCTTGGACACATCGTATCAGGAGAAGGAATTTCTGTGGATCCAGCAAAAGTTTTAGCAGTTAGCGAATGGCCTACGCCAAAGTCAGTGAAGGATATTCGAAGTTTCTTGGGCTTAGCTGGATATTACAGAAGGTTTATTGAAGGCTTTTCAAAGATAGCAACACCCCTGACCAAGCTCACACGAAAAGATGAAGAATTTGTATGGTCAGAAGCATGCGAGCAAGCTTTGGTAGAACTCAAGTCAAGACTGACATCTGCACCTATTCTCGTAATAGCGGATCAATCTGGAGGATTCGAAGTGCATTGCGATGCATCCGGTAAGGGACTAGGATGCGTTGTACATCACCACGGTAAGGTTGTAGCTTATGCTTCAAGGCAACTGAAGACTCACGAGCGCAATTATCCGAAGCATGATCTAGATTTGGCAGCCGTCATCTTTGCTCTCAAGATTTGGCTCCACTACTTACTTGGTGAATGAATGAACATCTACACAGATCATAAAAGTCTGAAGTATGTGTTTACTCAAAAGGAGTTGAATATGCGGCAGAGAAGATGGTTAGAACTCATGGCGGACTTTGACATCAACTTGCAATATCATCCAGGAAAGGTAAACATAGTACCTGATACTCTTAGTCACCAACCATTAGCAATGAATCTCACTGCCCAGTGGAAGCTTCAGCAAGACTTACATCAGATGGAGATTGAACTAATCATGCCAGGTGATGCTTCAAGTTTGATGAATCTACAAGTTCAATCAACCATTGTCAATCATATCAAAGCAGCTCAAGCCAGCGATGCTAAGTTGCAAAAGATCAGAGAACAAGTGGAGAATGGACTCAGAACAGATTTCATCATCCATGAAGACGGATCTTTGAGATACGGCAGCAGATTGTGTGTACCAAAAGGTCCTGTTCGGGAAGAGTTAATGAAAGAAGCTCATAGCTCTCCCTATTCAGTACATCCAGGAGGTACCAAAATGTACAAAGATCTACGTCAGAATTATTGGTGGCATGGAATGAAGCGTGAAGTAGCCAGAAGTGTCGCAAAATGTTTGGTGTGTCAGCAAGTAAAGGCTGAACATTACAGGACAGCTGGACTACTTCAACCGTTACCAATCCCAGAATAGAAGTGGCAGCACATCACGATGGACTTTGTAACTGCTCTTCCTCGCAGCACAAAGGGTAACGATGCGATTTGGGTCATTGTGGATCGACTCACAAAGTCGGCTCACTTCATCCCATTTTGAGTTGGCCAATCAACTGAGACACTAGCAAAGAAGTACATGGAGGTAATAATCTAATTTAGATTTAAAACTCTTCATAATGTACTATCTCTGATACCCATGAACTTATACAGGAAATTGTGAGACTTCATGGAGTACCGGTCTGCATTGTCTCTGATCGTGTCACCAGGTTCCGATCGCAATTTTGGCAGAGTCTGCAAGCTAGCTTGGGAACAAGTCTGAACTTCAGCACGGCTTATCATCCACAAACAGATGGTCAGTCAGAACGAACTATTCAGATCTTGGAGGATATGCTCAGAGCATGTATGCTCGACTTCAAAGGATCGTGGGAAGATCACCTGCATCTTGTGGAGTTTGCGTACAACAACAGCTACCAAGCAAGCATAGGAATGGCACCTTTTGCAGCATTATATGGAAGGAAGTGTCGATCGCCATTAAGTTGGGACGACATCGGAGATAGGGAACTTCTGGGACCAGAGATGATAGTAGCGACCGTTGATGTGGTTCGTACTATCAGGGAAAGAATGCGCATAGCCCAAGATAGACAGAAACACTGGGCTGATGCAAAGAGACGACACTTGGAGCTCCAGCCAGGAGACCATATATTCCTGAAAATCTCTCCGAACCGCGGAGTGATCCGATTTGGAAGACGGGGAAAGCTGAGTCCGAGATACATTGGACCGTTCGATATACTCGAACGAGTCGGTGAAGTGGCATACCGATTAGCGCTTCCACCCTCATTGGAAGGAGTGCATAACGTGTTCCACATATCCCAACTCAGAAGGTATATGAGTGACCCTAGACATGTACTTGATCATTCTGAGCTCACTATACAGCCCGATTTGTCTTGTGACCAACAACCTGCGGAAATCCTGGACAGGAAAGTGAAGACACTTCGGAACAAAGAAGTTAATTTGGTCCGGGTAATGTGGAGAAAAGACACTCCAGGAGAATCCACGTGGGAAAGGGAAGATGAGATGCGTGCAATATATCCGCACCTTTTTGTAATCTGGTCCTCAAATAAAAGTTGTAAATTTCGATGACGAAATTTTTGTAAGGAGGGTAGATTGTAACAACTCCAATTTTTGTATACCTAAATTTGAATTAAATTTGAAGTATACTTGGAGTACTAATGTTGCTGCTAACACTTTAAGTATCTATCTCTTTACAATAATTACAAGAAGGAGCTTGTAGCTCATTGGTAACACCTTGCACTGCTGAACCAAGCCACCAGATTTCGAATCCCACATCCCACATTATTTTTAGCACATTTTTCTTTAAAATTCCTGGAAGTCCAAAAGTCCATAGGCCATAACTCCCAAACATTGAACTGAACCCAAAATTTGGAGTATACCAAAAGCCTAGTCAGGAGGCCCCCTACCCGACGCCAGCCGAAATCGGCCGGAATTGGCCAACTCGGCCGGCGGCCGGCCGGCGCCGCCGGCCGGAGTTGGGACACGAAAGTTGCGGCTTTTAGTCTTCTGAAACTCATGGTATACTCCATTTTTACTGTAGCATTTCTGAATGATAAATACAACCATTTTAATGCTTTTTAACTAATTTTTATAATTTTTTTTAAATAAAAGAAGACCCTTCACCTACCCAACCTAGCTACCATATATATAGACCTCTACCCCCTACCTTCTCATTCCAAAACCCTAGAAAAACTCTTTTGAAATTTCCACTAGAAGTGTGCTTTGAATTCGAGTTTCCCGGCGAAGCCCTGACGGATTCCGGCGACGTGCCTTGAAGCAACCGGCGAAGAAAACACTCCTCGACCTTTTCCCCTTGTACTCTTTACTCTTTAGAAGAGTTTAAACCCGTAAGTCCCATCCTTCTCACCTTTCTATTTCTTAAAAATACGGATTTATGGAACCCGACGGAAATCGGAACAAACCGATTTCCGATTCGGTTTTTCTATAAATTTCCACTTGTCACCTAATACATAATACCTAAACCTATCTATGATGACTATTAATCACCTAGATGTAAGTGCACGGCGGCGCCCCGGCCGTCAATCCGACGCCAAAAATGCGGAAGCGAAAAACTTTAATTTTGCAAACTAGCAAACCGGCACCACCGCGCACTAAAACCCGGATCGAACCATTAACTAGTCCTAGCTAACTACAAGATGGGTTAGAGATATACCAACTGATCCGAGTCCTCCGGTCTTCTCGTCGTCGTCCCGATCTCCTGCGGAAACTCCGGTCGTCGCCTCCTTGCCGGAAGGGCACCACATCGTCTTCATCTTTTACGGGCTCCCACCTCAATGCCGAGGCAACTCGGGCACGAAGCTGGCTAGTCGACGTGCCCAAGGTTTGCTGTAGAATGTGTAGTACTCAAGTCTCATATGGGGTTGTGGGAATTGCCATTGGTGGAGGAAATGAACCATATATTTCTTTGGATGAACAAAGGGATTTTTGGAATGAGAATGAGACACAATTTTCTTCTCTCAAATTTTGGACAGCCCACTAAGGGGAATGGCCGGCCATGGCTTTGGAATGGTGAGAGAGAGAGAAAAACATGTGGGGGGAAAAACTATCATCCCAAAAGGAGAGAGAGAAAGGATATGATGATCAAGAATCATTTTAACCAAAACCCCACTCCAAAAACCCATCAACTATAACCATGATTGCTCACAAAGTCAAGCAATCATGAACCAAGGAAAGTCAAGGTATGGTCCACCCATCATGATGTAACAAAATGCAAAAGACCCCCTTCCAAAATGCTTATTTGCACAAATGCAAATAAGCCCTCCTCCACCAATCTTCGGCCAATGAACGATACAAAGGAAATTGGCCGAAACGGAAAGCAAACTGGCAACCCCAGAAAACTGGTCCTGTAATAAATTACAGGAAAACCCCGATACTGTATATACATACCCGCATCTGTATTCCGACCGAAATACAAATGCAATGAGACAAAATCTACACTGTACTATACCAGGATCCGGCTTAAACCAAAGCCGGCTAGTATTATCCGTTCGATCCTGATCCGTGCAATACCTCACGTATCTGATCGAACCCTCCCATATATCCATACGGCCTGTAGTACAAAATGTCCGATCCTGATCCGTGCAACACCGCACGTATCTGATCGGACCTTGCCATATCTCCATACGGCCTCTACAGCTTTTCGCCCGAAAGCTTGAGTAACTGAATGTGGGGGACTCTAAAGACTCGTCAACACCTTGGTTGTGGATTTAACCACTAGCACGTCAGAGGTATAAGCCAATACGTGACGGGCTACCAGGTATTGACCAAAAGGGATGTCGATGAGAGAACTCATCCTGACACCCTACTGAGCCTGTCAGTGACAATATCCGTACAGTCCGGTCCGTTCGCCTATGAGCATCGCATGGCGGGCCTAGGGGGTTGGTAAAAGTCAGACCCCCAAAAGCGGTACAAGTCGTGTCGGAGTGTAGCCCAGAACACCCTGAGATACTACTGGAATACCTACCAGTAAATCTCGTGCCTTGGCCAAGGACTTCGTGTAATGGCTCTCCTAGACACAGCACGACCTCACCCCCAATACCAGGAGAGACGAACCCATAAAGATACGCTCACTGCCTCCATGTGGCTCGGGACTGTACCCAACTAAAACCTGTTTGCACGACTCCTTTGAGCCGTGGTAGGGTAGTAATCAAAGTACAGTGGGAACTCACACGAGACAAATGACGATCCCCAGGTCGATGAACTAACCTGTACACATGTCACCAGGGAACTGCCATCTGACATCTGGTATATGACCAACTAGCATGTTCCCGGCGAGTCATGTCCGGTGTACTCATAACCCAATGAGCACCTGTATACATCTTAGGTGAACTAATTGACACCAGTGGCTTGTGAGACCGGCCACCGCCTCTCGTCGGGGTCTCGACTGTATATACTAGTCTACTCTGGAGTATCGATGCCATGTCTCGAAACTCCCACGACTAGGGACCTTTTAAGGATATGCTTATAGACCCCCAGCTCCCACTTATATAATCGCCCTCATACTGCTGGTGGTCAAGCAAGAATCCTAGGGGCTCTATCAACGTGTAATAGCGACCTGTAAGGTCACCTAAAGCAGTACACGATGATAAAGGTAAACCAGATAGCATACTATCATCTCGAGTAAGACTGTCCTACCGGGATAGGTCCTCTCTCAATCATTGCAATCACGTACCCGTGACCCAATAATTGACTCTGAGGGCACTATCTCCAACAATCTCCCACTTTCACTCAAGGCTAATTATTGCGATGTCGCATACTCACAGCCCGTGTGATACCGAACACCCAACTCCTCTACTAGTCAGTCTCTCAAAGCCTGTTTGGGAAACTATTGCGTTCGCGGAATAGCCTCAGTGAGTGGATCCGCTTTGATGTTCCTTTCTATGTCTCTCTATATCTCAAGTTCGCGGAGAAAGCCATCTCCCGAAATAAGCAATACCTGTCTTAGAATGTGTCTGGATGTCTGATGGGACCTAGCTCATAAATGAACTCCAAATCCAAACTTCTTAGACAATACCGACTACTGAACTTAATCAGTGTCCTGCGCCATGCCACCCTTAGTATTGTCTTCGATCACCTGTCCAAAATACTGCCCCTCGTCAGAAGGAAAAACTATAACTCTGACAACCTTCTTGTCGTCCATGTCACCTTGGAAGCCTGGAATGATAACTGTCTCCCGAAAGAGGCTGTCGTTATCATATCCCTAGAACATCCACTTATGTTCTAAAACTGCTTCCGACTGTTTTTTCAGGATTGGATTAATATCAACTTATTGCATCTACTGCAAGAACAACATCTGGTGTGGTACTTAACATCTCATAATTGACTCAATTGCCTAAGCAAGTGATCTGCCAATCATGCATATCCCTCTCCCCTTTAGTCTATAAGACACCTTTAGAGAGGGTGACTCCATCACCTGCAGGTACACTACCGTGCCAGGAGTCGTCCATTCTAAATACTCTTAGAATGCTGTCTAAGTACCCTTAATTGGGAAACCACCCAAATCTAGATCTACAACCATAGATCTAGTAACCAGTATGTCTGATATAATGTCCAAGTCCCATGTGGAGAAACCACTGTGTGACGACCAAAGTGTAACCGATTGTAGTATAGGAATATCACATCCTACTCTGTGTATGTCATCCAAATACCATGACATCACACCCTACTACCTTCTCAATAGATCCATCCCCTATTCTGATGAAGTCAAAGCTATGACTGTCACATCAGAAATTGATGATCTATCTCCGCTATATCTGCTTTAGTCTATAAATAGACATAAGCCACCTGTCCACCAATTCTTCCGCTGCTCCCACTGACTACGACAACCCTCTGGTAGAGTCATATAGACGTACACTTCTAAAGCCAGTTTAGAACGACGCTATACTCATCCTCCTGCCGGGTCTCGCAGCCTGGAACAACAGCAATGACAAGTGTGGGTAAACAAGAACCTCCCTGTCACCGTCCTTGAGGCTACCGGAGTACCTCTCGGGTGCCTAAGGTTACCCACCGTATCTGCGGAGTGGCCAATGGAATGTCAAATCAGATTGAATCTTTAGGTTCCTATCAAAATCTTCAGTAATCGTTTGCGGTTCTGGAATCACTTCCAGTTCTACCATACTCCCACTACTGTTTTCTGAAAAAAATCCATTTTTATTAAAACTGTGGCGAGTTAAGAACAATATCACTATTGATCTTCCAGATGGTAGAAAGTCAACCCTCGTCATAGCCTGGGTCAACCCACAAACAGCCATTACAGAAACGTGCCTTGAGTTATCCAGAGTCTGGTTTTAATCGTAAGCCGGACAACTTCCCGTACCTTAATAACGTTAAGATATGAACTGTTCTATATCTAATATAGAATCAGAGGCACTGATTTAATTGAACCAGATTCAAATCATGCAGCTGTCTCCAGTGCATGTCAACTAAATGGAAGGAGGCCGATCAGCGTTACTCGACTTAGGAATGCTTCCAATTATGAGTAACCTGAAAGAGAAGCAAGTTCTCTTAACCATTACTATCAACTGAATACCATATACAAGTATCTACATCTTCGATCACTTTGAAGAATCCCGATACTTGCTACACCTGGTTCTCTACTTTATTCAAATACCTATAACTTCTCAAAATTCGGACCCTGTGTTTCAACGAAACACCTCTCTAAAAACTAGAGAAGTCATAAGTAAACCGAATATAGTACGAGGACCAACCCCTCTGTCCTGATGGACCCTGGACAACATACAATACTTTGTATAAGTCCCTTGAGTCTGATAACTCATTCACTGTGTGTCGTAGGTTGAAAACTGTACTTATGGTTAAGAAGAATTACACCGCTGTTTAATGCTCCTTACCTAACCATCCACTGATATAGGTAAATGTCGTAGACATAATTTCAAAAAGGTATATCTCACTCTATGAAAATAGACGTACAGATATATCAATTTGAAATTGGTGCATGACAGCGGATATTCAAAACCAAATATTTGCCGACCGGCAAACAGTCCAGGTGATTTCCTCAAATATCACCGATTACAACGAATCCCGATATAATGAGGATGATCACCCAATTCCCAATAACTTACTCCCACTCATCATCTGTAAAACCATACAGATGTGAGAATCATACCTGGTAAATACATACCCTGGAGTGAGGACTAATTGGGAAATCAGTTTTCTTTTAACAGTACAAAGTGAAACTGAAACATTAAAATGTTTCGATGGGGTATCCCGGTATTCCTAGTAATGCCTCTTCCAGATTCACGACTGCAACCGTATAATTCTTTGCCACCTCTCCAAATCCCTTTATATGTCTTTAGTCATTACCTTCTGCACACCCCTTAGGCCAAATGGTTTTCTTCCTTCCCTACCGTTCGGCACCAGCCTATGGTTTGGAAGAAGACTATCCAATAAGCATAATGGGTGTACTGTCCTAATCCTAGGAACACTCGCAATGCGAGAGAAGGTGAGGATAAAAGACAACCGAATAAACCTTATTCCTATTTCTCCTGAACCAGAATCTATCCCCGAACTGGAACAAGTTCCTTTCGAGTTCGTATATAACCATACGATGGAGTATCCAATAATCTGTGGATCTTCGTAGTGATACGGAGTGTCCTGGAGAAATACAAAGGTGATTTTAGGATTGGCAAAGAAATACTTGGTTTGGTCGTGAATATCAGTCGCAATTTACTTTGTCCTCTTACTAATCCCTTGCTTTGTCTTAACTTAATACCTTCTGCACACCATCGTTATGCTAATTGGTTTTCTTCATTCCCCACCAGTCGGCACCAGCCTAAGGTTTGGAAGAAGACTATCCAATTTGCGTAATAGGTGTACTATCTCCTAAACAAGGAGTACTCGCAACCTGAGAGAAGGTAAAAGGAAAAGACAACTGAATAGTCCTATCCGTTTTCTCCAGAACCGGAAACCATCCTCGAATAAATTCCTTCGAGTTCGTATATAACCATACGATGGTTTTGTCCAATGGAAGTGGACGTTCGTAGTAATACGGGGTGTCCTGGAGAAAAGGGTAAATGTAGGAGTGGCAATGAGGTTCGCAACTCTGACAATCCAAAAGCCAGTGTTTAAGAAGGTTCGGTCAACTTGGTTACTGAGTCATAGTCTTAGGGTCGGGTCAATGGTCGCTGCCAAAGAGAGAGAGAAAAGAAACATTCAGCGTGCACTCTAACCTAGATCAGAATGGTTACCAATTTATCTAATCTGGAAACCTCCCACTGTACCGTCAAATTCTCCTCCAAACCTGAAAGAAGAATTAATCGGGATCACCCGAGGAGTAAACTAACTCATTAGTGGGAATCGGGATCCATCTATCATCGCATGATAACGTGACGGAATCCGCTCATGCTATCACACTCCAGAAGGTATGCGCATATCTGGAAAGTTTCAGTTCTTTTGAAACTCCCGATGTGATTTTTGCCCCATGCTCTTATGACGTTGACTTTGGCCAACATATCATAAGTCACATGTCAAGTTCTACCCGTTATTCTCCAGGTTAATTTGAATCCACCCGTACCTACCCTTGACTTTGGCCAAAATGGCAGTACGACTGTCCCAAACCAACGCATCTATCTATGCTGCATATGAATACCCCAATAGCTACCAATCACTGTGCCTTGACTTTGGCCAACATACACAGCTTGAATACTATTGACCATCCATATGAAACGACGGAGGGCTACGAATGGTTTCTGGCGAAAACCTTTAACGTAGTGAACTTGATATCGTTGAAGGAACGGATAGCTTTTAAAAATATAGTGACGAAAACCTTTGCTAAAGAGGTCACTCCCGGTGAAGGGATCTCGGCTCTTTCCCCGTAGAATGAGGTGCAGGATATTCCAACTGAATACCACGATGCAAAGCAAAAGTAATCGGCTATAGTGAAGTTATTGCCCTGATGCAAACTTTTGTCCAAGGGGTCACTCCCGGTGAAGGGATCTTGGCCCTTGCCTCGTCGACTGAGGAGCAGGATATTCCAACTGAATACCACGATGCAAAGCAAAAGTAATCGTCCTTGCAATAACAGCTTTTTAAAAGTGTTCCAACAACATCAGATTAGGTTTGTTTTTAACTTGCATTGATCCGAATCAATGTAGTCCCATCAATTGATCACACCCCAAAGAACGAAAATATACTGATGTACGTATATGCCATCCGCATTTGCCACTGGGTCCCGTCATTACCCGTTAGGTTAGCTAACTAACGACAGAGCGGGGACTGGACTAGCGCGGATGCAAAACATATACAACATCTACTAATATATATACCAATATATTATATTTCGCTCAAGGCGTGAAAAAAAATGCAACATCACAGAAATGTACAGCATCACAGAACAATACAGATATCTGGGATCCCCGGGTTTCACAGAGCCGCTGAAACCCGACGTTCCCCTGGTCGTGTGGATAGCCTGTGCAATGAAATTCTAGACCCCTACGGGCGCGGCAAGTTACCCGGCAAAACCTGAAGCGAGGCAGCCTCCTTCAGCAACGTGAATGGACCACCCAGAACTTCACGGAATCCGGTAACTTGGGCACCCCTCCTGGGTCAACCTGTACCCCCTAAGAGTGCGGCGAATAGCCCGCCAATTCTAGAGTAAAGCCCCCTCCGTCTCAATGCCATGAGATGCGGGCTTGTTGCCCTCCAGAACCCGGCTATCCGTGCACCCCTCTACGGGGCAATCCTAGTACAGAAAGTAAAATATACATACAACGGGTACATCGACCGCAACCTGGTCGTGCCCCAAATAATAATACAAACAGGCAGTGACGGCAGTCCACATATCGGACGCTCGCCCCGCAATATCAAATGTACATAATACAACAAAAACTGTACTAGCATTGCATCCAGGCTATCCCCACGACCGATCCGTAACATCACAGCAATACACAGAACATCAACGTGAAAGTCACGTTCGCAAATTCGTCTAACCGGGCTATAGCAGTTAGACAGGATTTACCGATCGAGTGACATTCACGGTCGCAGATATAACGTAAATACTGTGAACTAATGTGTTTAAAATATCCGATCGATCAAATTTTACCAAGTGGGCCCCCAAGTACTACTGTAGCACATCAAGAAATTCTGGGCCCAAATATAATATTCCAAAAACCCTAAAAAAAAACCAGAGAGCAACTGCAGAAATTTGATGCAGTGATCTCAACATAGTGCGGCGGAACCGCGGCCCAAAGGGGTGTTTGGCCGCGGTTCCGCGCTCCCACTGTGGAGTCACTGTATCGAATTTCTACAGTGTTCTTAGAATTTCCAGTACATCACTTTTCTACAACCTGAAAAAAATTTTGAGCAAGAAAAAATTCAACAGAAAACTGATGTATGTGAAAACGCGGATTTTGGAATTTTGATCGATCGGAAATGTAAACACATTAAACAAAGCTAGACTAAGTTAATGGTGTGGCTCTGATACCACTGTAAGTGCACGGCGGCGCCCCGGCCGTGAATCCGACGACAAAAATGCGGAAGCGAAAAACTTTAATTTTGCAAACTAGCAAACCGGCACCACCGCGCACTAAAACCCGGATCGAACCATTAAATAGTCCTAGCTAACTACAAGATAGGTTAGAGATATACCGACTGATCCGAGTCCTCCGGTCTTCTCGTCGTCGTCCGATCTCCTGCGGAAACTTCGGTCGTCGCCTCCTTGCCGGAAGGGCACCACATCGTCTTCATCTTTTACGGGCTCCCACCTCAATGCCGAGGCAACTCGGGCATGAAGCTGGCTAGTCGACGTGCACAAGGTTTGCTGTAGAATGTGTAGTACTCAAGTCTCATATGGGGTTGTGGGAATTGCCATTGGTGGAGGAAATTAACCATATATTTCTTTGGATGAACAAAAGGATTTTTGGAATGAGAATGAGACACAATTTTCTTCTCTCAAATTTTGGACAGCCCACTAAGGGGAATGGCCGGCCATGGCTTTGGAATGGTGAGAGAGAGAGAAAAACAAGTGGGGGAAAAAACTATCATCCAAAAAGGAGAGAGAGAAAGGATATGATGATCAAGAATCATTTTAACCAAAACCCCACTCCAAAAACCCATCAACTACAACCATGATTGCTCACAAAGTCAAGCAATCATGAACCAAGGAAAGTCGAGGTATGGTCCACCCATCATGATGTAACAAAATGCAAAAGACCCCCTTCCAAAATGCTTATTTGCACAAATGCAAATAAGCCCTCCTCCACCAATCTTCGGCCAATGAACGATACAAAGGAAATTGGCCGAAACGGAAAGCAAACTGGCAACTCCAGAAAACTGGTCCTGTAATAAATTACAGGAAAACCCCGATACTGTGTATACACACCCGCATCTGTATTCCGACAGAAATACAAATGCAATGAGACAAAATCTACACTGTAATATACTAGGATCCGGCTTAAACCAAAGCCGGCTAGTATTATCCGTTCGATCCTGATCCGTGCAATACCGCACGTATCTGATCGAACCCTGCCATATATCCATACGGCCTGTAGTATAAACAGTCCGATCCTGATCCGTGCAATACCGCACGTATCTGATCGGACCTTGCCATATCTCCATACGGCCTCTACAGCTTTTCGCCCGAAAGCTTGAGTAACTGAATGTGGGGGACTCTAAAGACTCGTCAACACCTTGGTTTTGGATTTAACCACTAGCACGTCAGAGGTATAAGCCAATACGTGACGGACTACCAGGTATTGACCAAACGGGATGTCCATGAGCGAACTCATCCTGACACCCTACTGTGCCTGTCAGTGACAATATCCGTACAGTCCGGTCCATTCGTCTATGAGCATCGCATGGCGGGCCTAGGGGGTTGGTAAAAGTCAGACCCCCAAAAGCGGTACAAGTCGTGTCGGAGTGTAGCCCAGAACACCCTGAGATACTACTGGAATACCTACCAGTAAATCTCGTGCCTTGGCCAAGGACTTCGTGTAATGGCTCTCCTAGACACAGCACGACCTCACCCCCAATACCGGGAGAGACGAACCCCTGAAGGTACGCTCACTGCCTCCATGTGGCTCGGGACTGTACCCAACTAAAACCTGTTTGCACGACTCCTTTGAGCCGTGGTAGGGTAGTAATCAAAGTACAGTGGGAACTCACACGAGACAAATGATGATCCCCAGGTCGATGAACTAACCTGTACACATGTCACCAGGGAACTGCCATCTGACATCTGGTATATGACCAACTAGCATGTTCCCGGCGAGTCCTGTCCGGTGTACTCATAACCCAATGAGCACCTGTATACATCTTAGGTGAACTAACTGACACCAGTGGCTTGTGAGACCGGCCACCGCCCCTCGTCGGGGTCTCGACTGTATATACTAGTCTACTCTGGAGTATCGATGCCCTGTCTCGAAACTCCCACGACTAGGGACCTTTTAAGGATATGCTTATAGACCCCCAGCTCCCACTTATATGATCGCCCACAAACTGCTGGTGGTCAAGCAAGAATCCTAGGGGCTCTATCAACGTGTAATAGCGACCTGTAAGGTCACCTAAAGCAGTACACGATGATAAAGGTAAACCAGATAGCATACTATCATCTCGAGTAAGACTGTCCTACCGGGATAGGTCCTCCCTCAATCATTGCAATCACGTACCTGTGACCCAATAATTGACTCTGAGGGCACTATCTCCAACACTGGAAACCAATTTAAACAAAGTTTCTCACATGAAATGATAGCTTCCTTGTAAAACCGTATTCTTTTCATAAAAATACCATAAACTTTATTTTTCTTGTTCTAGTCAATTCCCTCACTCCTAAATATGTTTACCTTGATAAATAAACTTGTAGAAATCAATTTGAATGAATTTTCACACATGAAATGATAACGTTTTCAAATACCGTATTCTTGCACTTTAATACCTTCAAGTTTAATATATCTTGTTTAACCTCTAAACTTCATTAAAACTTAAAATAAGTCACGAGGTAATGACCTACCTCTACACACACACAAATATAACCCTAATTGATAAACATTAAAATATAGAATACGAAAATACAGGACTTTTCACTAAAATACCACATTCTTTATAAACCTTTTCTAAAAGCTTTAAGTTCTACACAATTTTAAATAAAATCTTTTAAAATAAAAGCATGATACGTCATGGACATCGATCGTTTATCTAAACTGTCTTGTGGTGTCTAGACAAGTGTGTCTAAGGCTAGTGGTTTTTAATTAGGCCCAAGACTGTGGTTCCTTTCCACTTACCTGGCCGCAATTGACGGTGAAGAGGCGATTTGAGGCTTCTATTGACTTGTCGTTTAGACCTTAGAAATAGGCTAGTTGGTTTAGGAAACCCTAACAACTAAAATACGGAAAACTATACTCTTTTTACAAATAAATACCTTATATTTATAGAACCGTTTTTCTAAATGGATAGTATTTATTAAACCTAAGCAAAGCGCCGCTACAACCCACCTTTGGGGAACCCGTTAGGGATAGTACGGTTCATCGTGCACCCGCGGGCTAGTAGTGCGAGATTCAGACCTCCGCAAGGAGCATTCGGTCTCGAAAGGTTTAAAATACGACATTTAAGAAAAATGAGATTTTTTTGGAAAATAAAATATTATTTAAAATTATTCTTGTATTAATATATATTTAATTATCTTTTAAACACCTATGTTATCATAAGATAAAGGTTCAACATTTTTCTAAAATTACAAGATTAAAAATTACATTAAAATACCATGAATTTCAAATATTAAATCAATATTATAAATTAATACTTTTATTAAGATATATTCACTAGAGTAACACAAATAAAATCCACTCATTATAATTATAAAGACGAATAATAAATACTTGAGGTGTATTTTGGAAAAAATATATACAATAGTACTATTTACACAAAACCCCTCAAGTTTTATAAATTACAATAAGGTCCCTAACAACTATTGAACTTCAAATTACCTTTCTTTTAGTCTGACTCGGGTTAGAGTGACTATTTCTGACTTGAATATGATTCAAGTCAGTCTATATTCTTTAATATTCCAACTCGATATGAACACATGAATCCCAGAATCCAGTTAACATTTTATATAACTTGACTGAACCGAACCATAGATATTCCATTTACATGTTTCCCAGTATTCTATTTACATGACTCTACGGTTATAACCGTTTCCTGATATCATGGTTTCGGTCAGTCAGTCAGTCAATCTTACAATCAATACAATTTTATAAGAAAACAATACAAACAAGATATCGCGGGGTTTAAGGGGTAGATTGGTACGGAAGGTGTTAAAGGTGGCATGAGGTGGTCAGATTAATACACCTAACCTGAATCCTATTGCTGTTGTACCGTGGCATAGCGGCTCCTTGTACTACACGTGCCTTAGTCTCTGGCAAGTGAGACTCTCCTTGTATACACTGGCATCCTTCGGTACCAAGCTATAAATAACAGCGTTAACATAACATTACAGCAATAGTTTACACTTTAAAAATATATCTTCTTATTCTGTCTTCTCTACTTCCCTCTTACCCTTGGGACTTACCGAGCGATCTGTTCGCTGACGACATTCTGTTTCTCTCTTCTTTGAATGTCGTCAGGTGACTTGGACCCGGCAGAAGTAGAGCCAACACAAGAAGACTTGGAGCAATTTGCCGAAGACTCAGCAGTATAATTTCAATGTACACTTTTCTTTTCAGTACTTTCCCTTTTCTGTTATGCCACTGTTTAGGCATCTTTATTTCAGTTGTATTTTCCTTTCCATGTATTGTACAAAGAATGTTAATAAATAAAAAGTTGATGTTCTTTTATATTCTTGTCTCTTGTGTATTACTTTATATTGCTTAGTTACGCTTAGCGTATGTACTTCCGAGTATATATGTAGCGGGCCTCGTCGCGTCCACTTCGCCGTACACTGGGAAGCGGGGCGTGACAACTTGAGCAGAGTTTAATAATACCCAGAACATGCCACAGTACCTATGCACCAGCTAAAGAAGGGAAGACCCAAGCCTCACTCATGTCGCCACGGAACCGCGGCAAACCCTAGGGTATGACCGTGGTTCCACGATCGAAAAAGTCAAGTTAGGGTTTCATTCTTCTAGAGGGTTCAAAGAATTGTTTGCATGATTTTCCGAATACGTTAAACATGGAAAAATGGGTTTTTGACATTCGATCGAACTTTTTAATTTCGCCTAGACAACATGTGACTACCCGGACATTGTTAAAACTATGAATACGAAACACTCCGAATTGCTTATAGTATAAGATCACATCACATGCAAACATAGAAAAACAAACAACACCTGAAACACTAAAACCCAGTCTCTAGAACACACAAGAAAATTGAGCCCAAAATTCCATACTGGAACCAAGCAGGCCAGAATTATACACAATGTGGCCGGCCAAATTCCGGCGACATGGGCTTAATTTTCTTGTGTGTTCATGCTGCATCTCATACAACATTCTGTAGTTGTTTAAAAAAATTTTGAGGACTTTTTAAAATCGACAGAAAGTGAGTTTTCGTGTTTCATGTTTCGGAGTATTTCGGTTTCGTAATCTTAACAAAATCCGTCTAGATTCTAGCATGGCTCTGATACCACTGCAGGTTTGCCTAGCAAGGCAGCAAGGTTTCGGGAGGCATCTTTCATACCATATTAAAAATTTGCCGTTCTAGCCAACCCTAACATTGAATCGTTTACTAGAAAAAGCGACGGAATGAAATGCAAACAACTTTGCAAATAAAGTGAACAAGGAATACAACCTTTATAGACCAGTCCTTCACTTCATTAGCTCCGTGTAGTAGTCCTTTCACTGTGGTCATGAAGTTCCGGACTCTAGAGAGGCTCCCATGAAGAAATGAACATCTTTGCATCGAAGTCTTCGATGCCGCAGATGATCTATGTCGAGGAGACACTAACCCAAACTATCTCTTTACTAATTATTGAATTAGTGAAGCAAACACCCTATACTAAATGGCAAGTAGTATTTGGTGATGAAGCAGGAATTTTTCTCACATTAGTTTTATTTTTCTCACAATATTTTCTCACTCACAAAAAGCTAGCAAGCTTTTTTCATAAAGAAGATGAAGAAAAATCATCAAGAGAGAATGAACTCATGAGATGAGAATATGGACCATGGGTTGAGTTAGTATCATACACTAACTCATGTAGAGTCTTAACTAGAGTTAGTATAATAGTTGGGTTGACAAATATCTACAAGTGAAACAAAAAGAGAAGACTTTGGTCAATGAACCCATAAGCTTCTACAAGCTTGTAGCCTTGCCAAATATGCATCCAATTTTTGAATTACTTAGATAATTATAAACCCTAGATTATATCAAGCATGGTATAAGTCTCATACACCCATGTATCATGTATCATCAAGCATAACACGAATCTTTGTACATTAATATATATCACATATATACACATGCACACAAGTGAGAAAAAGAAATCATAAGTGTGCAAATATTAGTTAATGTAACGTAATATATCAAATATATAATTATATATTAAATTATAAAATCAACACTTGATTTAATAATCCGGCTATATCACATATAACCGACTAATATCAAATGTAACAACTTATCGAATCAACACTTGATCCGATAACCCGGCTATATCACATATAACCGACCTATGTCACATATCGCGAGAATAGAATACGGTATCACATATCGTATTAATCTCGGTCCCGCGCATATCACATATGTGCTCCTACTCCGTTTCGCTTGAGCCAGGAAACCTTTGTTGTCACTACCCGAAATATTAGCATATGACCAGCACTTAAATCACACAATATCTAAAGACGTAACGTAATTCAAGTATGCTGAAACCTAGAAATATAAACCTTTTAAGAAAAATAAAGGAGGTGAAGTTTTTAAATAAGGGTATAATGAAATCAAGTTTTCTTAATGTATAGAATAGAAACATGAAAAATGCAAGTGGATTATGCAAGTTTAAAAACGTGTTTCGTCTTTTTTTTAAAAAATTTGGGCAGCACCTCCTTTGTATATTTTGATCCAAAACCACATATACAAGATAATGATAAAGGCATCCCCAAACGGGAGCTAGCTCTTCGCCAAACGGCGGATCACAACCATGCAAGACAATATATATAAGTATACGACGCCCAACAGCGAAGATCACTACAAAGATAAAGAAAGCATGACATAAAAAAACCACAAGTAGCGGAAAACCCCTCGCTCTAAGTCTCGCAACCACAATCCCACAAAGTCTCATTACTTATACAATTTACAGTTTTTGATTGATGGAGTTGACTAGATACAATATGAAATATAAATACAAGAGTGGGTACGATACAAATGCCCCATCTACCAATGCAAAATACCCAAATGAAGCTATGTGCCAGCGATGCCGCTACGGATCCTTGCGGTCAACCTGCAAGAACTGTGGCACAACGGGGGTGAGTTGCCAACTCGTGAGTAGAAAAAACATCAACAAGTATAAATTGAATAAACAACGACTCCTAGGTCAACTATATCATAAAGGTAATAATTTGATATCTAGGATGACCGTATCATCATATGTGCCAACATTGTAATCAATGCCTATAAGCATGTGGACATCATCCAACAATATGATCAATGCATGTATGCATGTGGATCTCGTCCACCCATATAATCAATATATGTATGCATGTGGATCTCGTCCACGTGTCAACCACTGACACAACAACATCATGCATGTAAATATCATAAAAGCATATGCATGAAAATATGAGAATATAAATCAACATGTGTCCTTCGCGACACCTCAAAATCATGGAACTTGAGTGTCCACATCGACACTCGAAACATCATGAAACCCGTGTCCAGCATCGACACGTAAATCCTCATATCTCAGGCGCCGCATCCTCAGATCGGCCCTCATAAATATCTCGTCTCAGGCGCCGCCTACTCTGGTCGGACCTCATATCCATCTCATGACTCTAGTCGGTATCCTCCGGATAACTGCCGGGTCCAAATACTATCACCAGTAGGTAGTGCTCCTCTACCAGGCTCACCGTCTAACAATACGAGTCTTCTTGCCGCGAGGTACCTCACCGGGTCCACCATATACCCGCAATTGGTGCCTACCGCTCCTCGAATCGGGTTTCACATGTCATACATCTCATAACCGAGAAAACACATGGTGAACGCACTGAAATATCATATCAAGAGAAACCGGGTTTTTAAAACAATGCATGCTTTCTTTTGAAATAACCACGGTTCTCAAATCTAGAAATCTCATGAAAACAGCATATCTCAATGCGTATGAACATAAAGCATGATGTATGCGACATATAAAAGAATGTAAGCATATCCGTATATCATGCAGCATAGAACAGTGATGTGACAATATTAGGGAAAACCGCTCTTTTAAAATGAATCACGTATTTAAATATATCCTGCAGTTCCCAATTTCTCCCAAGTCAGATGCAACATCGTATAAGGTGCATATGTAACTATAGCAAGTAAACTATGCAAGGGGGTCATATCATGATGCAGCAATCCTACTGTGTAGTGACATGGCAATTATCGATGATGAAGTGTGTGAGCCGGCAATTCTGTGTAAGTGTAACATACGCATCATAGATAATTGTGTAAGTGTACTAGCACAGGTATAAGCAATGCCATGAGAATAACATGAATGCAGCATAATGTAAATCATCGGCTAAAAGCTATAAGGTATACGTATCTACATGATCGAGTCGATGAATCAATCGATCGGCACCCAGCAACAACACCACGTACGGTATAATCTATCGTACAGCAACCTCTAGTCAAGGGTAAGGATCAATCATCATAGAACTCATCACGTACGGAAAATCATCGTACGGCATCACTAAACCATCGGGGATCCTATCATCCTATATGACAAAGAGTGGTATGTACCTAACGTCTCGTATGACATATGACACATGATTCGCAACATTTATATATCTATATACCTACGTCCCAGATCACATCCATAACAAACTCATATCAGGGGACCGGTAAAGGTATCAATCATCTCAGTCAACTCGCATCCGTATACCAACATATCATCATATCATATGCCAAATCGTATTCTCGCTTCATCACATCTAAATCTCACATACACACCCGAACCATACAATCGGTTTTTAAAAGATACGAATCGTAGTTTTGAAAGTCGGGGCTACGGTGTTTTTAAGAAAAAGTTATCATTTGCAAATCCGTAACGTCCATCAAGGTATCTGTTTAAAAGATGCATACGATTCTTCAGTTTGGAAATAGGTATGGTTCGGATGACACATTTACGTCGGCTATCTAGTCTTATAGTACCCTAAACGGCAATATCGTCAAACATCATCCTCAAATTCCGTCATCACATATTAGCCGTATCATATCAATTCTAACTATCCTTTAGTTTCTAATATAGTTCTCTAACTATCTTTAACTCTATTTATAGTTTTCTATATAAGGTTCCCTTAACCATATTCTATATATAAATCGGTTTCCATCAAAGTTTGTGGGGGTGCTATACGCCATCCACCCGACTTCCCCCGTAGATATGATCCACTCACATTGGTCCTCGATTACCGAAGTCGATAACGCCACGTTCCGTGTCTCGGAATCCACACGAGGGTACCTATAACCAATACACAATCGCAAAAGCTTATAAAAATCAAGTCGGAGAAACCAAAACGGCACAAGTTTCGCTCATAGGTTAAAACCTATAGCTTCACGTGCAAAACACAACTAAAAATCCTAGTCGTTGACGTTCAAACGCTACACGACCAAATAAAAATCCCAATATCAAAACCAAGCATCCCAAAATACGGAAAACATATCCAAAATCACAGCAAAGCGCTCCCAGATTTTGACTCAGGTCAAACTAGCCAAAGCTGCACATATACAGGGTCTAGTTTATTGGAGAACAAGACATGGACCAAACACGAAGGGGTTCCACACCACCCTGGCCGTAAATTGCGGCCAGGAAGAATAAATCTTCGGCCTGGGTTTGGGGGTTGGGGCTAGGGTTTCATTGGTACACTCACAATCACCTGCTTACCTCCCTGTCTTTGCTAAATTATTTTTAGTGCCCCCGGGATACTCCAGATTCCATAATACTATCTCAAAATGTCAATTTAACCGATGTCGGAAAGGTTCTAAGTACGTGTTCCCTATCCTAGGCCATACAAATTCACACTAAGGTCTGTAGGCAGCCACTACACATCACCAATTCTAAAAAAACACTTAAACCCTTCTCTCGGGATATTCTAACTTCACCATTTCACACTTAAACCACTTTTAAACTAAACTAGAATACAAAGAACTAAAAACTACACTAAATGGAAGAAGATATACCTCATGGATGCAAATCAAGAAAAACTCTAGTTTGCCAATGTTGTCAAAATCCCACTTTTATTGGTCCAATGTGTAGAAGAGAAGGAGGGGATCAACTTTTTTGAAGGGAGTTTAGGGTTTTGGCATGGTTTTTGATATGGATCTTGGGTTGAAGGTGGAGGGAAGTGAGGAAGAAGAAGATGAGGGGAAAATATGAGAATGGGAAATAATGGGCAGCCCTCTCTCTTTCTCTCTCTCTCTCTCTCTCTCTCTCTCTCTCTTATTCTCACCCTCTCACTCTCATGCCTCACTCTTTCTCTCTCTCCAATCATTCTCTTTTAACCTCTTTTCTCTTTTTCTTTTCTTTTCTTTGCTTACCCAAAAACCAAGCCATAACATAAAACAACAAAAATGAACATGTCATGGTGCACTAACCATGAAAAACCGTAAAAACACGCATTTGGCCTAATCACGATTAGCACTGCACTAATCGGGTTTTTATTTAAACTGCATATAATAAAATTTTTAAAATGCCAAATCCTTTAAATATATTTTTAAATGAATAAATCATTTTAATCTCCAATTATTTCACAATTATTGGTATATATTTATACCATTTTTCGAAAACCCCAATTTAGCAAATCGGGCAATTTTCGGAAAATATATTATTTTAATATTAAATTCCAAAAATAATATTTTATATTTTCAAAAATGTTACATCTGTGTAGGACTCTAAACACTCGTCAATACGCCGGCAGTAGGTGATAATCATATCAAACGCCCACAAGCCGCAAGCGGTTTGCTAAACGTAACAGCCACCCGGGTATTGAGCGATCAAAAGATCAACAAGCAAGCCTACTCACACTCCTGCGAATCCAATCAGTAACACTACCGTACAGTCCGGTCTCTTCGTCTGATATGTCGCATATCTCGTCTAGGGATGGTAAACGTCAGACTCCAGTAACTCGATAAGTCGTGCCGATGTGAGGCTCATAACGGATCGAGAAACTACTTATAACACTTACCAGTATATCTCTAAAGCGGCCCTGGTCAGGGGACTTCCTGTTATAGCCAATCGAGCACAACACGACATCAACACCCAATACCGAGAGAGACGAAACCCCTCATATCGCTCATTGCCTTCATGTGACCCGGGACTGTACCCAAAAGCCACCGTTTTGCAGGTTCTCTTGAACGTAGTAAGGTAGAAATCAAAGCACAGAGGGAATCACACAAGACTCTATGACGATCTCAGCTCTACAGAATAACCTGTACCAGTGTCACCAGAGAACTACTATCTGACGATAGGTATAATACCATCTAGGAGTTCTCGGCGAGTCCGTCCAGTGTACCCAGTCTCCACTGAGCACCCATATACTATCTCTGATGTCAAACACCAATGGATATGGGATCATCCATCGCCCATCTACATGCATCGAGAAGCTATACGCTAGTCTACTCTGGTATATCGATGCCCTGTCTTGATACACCCTCGACTAGGAATATTTGAAGGATGTACTTAACGACTACCCTGTCCCCACTAGTATGATCTGCATCATAATCCTTGTAGTCAAGTACTCATCCTAAGGGCTTTATCAACATGTAACATAGAGACAATCAGTGTACATGTTAAGATAAAGTGCAACCAGATAACATACTATCATGTCGAGCAAGAAAGTCCTCCCTATATATGTCCAAGCATCCATTACAATATACATCATATATACAGTAATGGCCTCTAGGGCATAAATATAACTAACAGGAATGTTCCGGAGAAAAACAAAGGGTAAAAGTAGATGTGGCAATGAAGTATGCAATTCTGACAATCCAAAAGCCAGTGTGTTTTAAGAAGGTTCGTTTAACTTGGTTAGTGAGTTATAGTCTAAGGTCGGGATATGGTTGCTACCAAAGATAGAGAGAAAAGAAACACTCAGCTTGCACTCTAATCTAGATCAGAATTATCAATCACTTTATCTAATCAGGATGTCTCGCACTGTATCCTCAAATTCTTCTCCAAACCTGAAAGAAAAATTAGTCGGGATCATCTAAAAATCACCCGAGGAGTAAACCAACACATCTATGGGAATCGGGATCCAACTATCATCGCATGATAACCTGATGGAATCCACTCAAGTTATCACACTTTAGAAGGTATGCGCATGTCTGGCAAGTTTCCTGTATGTTTGAAACTTCCGATGTGATTTCCACCCGATACACTTATGATCTTGATGAAGGCCAACATATAATAAGTCACATGTCAAGTGTTGGGATCCTCTAGCACCACACCTGGGGTTTGGGTTGCATCATGCATGCTATAACAAAAATTTAGGGGTGCTAAACAATACCATCCATGGATCGATCTAGAAAGTTAGGGTAACAAAACAAATAGTATCATATGCTATAAGTATCCATCACTAAGTGGAGAAAGTACAACCTTTGTAGACCTCCTTGAGTGACTCCTTAGATCTCCTAGATTTTGAAACGGCTCGCTTGAATCCTTCGTTGTCTACGATGATCCACCCGAAGTCCCTTTGCTCAAAGCTCCAAACTTCACTTGATCTTTGAAGAAGTAAAGCAAACACCCTACACTAAAGGGTTAGGGTAGTGTAGAATGATGAAGTGGTTCGTGTTCTTTCTTAAAAATCCTTTCTTTTTAAGTTCCTCACTCTTTATAAAACTCAAGAGAGCTTGAAGGAGGAGGAATATGAAGATGGCAAAGCTTCTCTCAAGTTTAATGATAATGATAATAATAATGATAATAGAAAATCAAATGGATATTTATGTGAGACATTCTCACAACAAACCATGGTTAAAGAAATATCTAGATATTTTGTAGTGAGTTAAAAGAACAAAGGAAAATAAACTAGGGTTAAAGTCAATGGTCAACTCAAGAATTGTGTAGAAACAATGAGTCACAATTATCATTTCCTTTATCCTTTTATCTCAAAATAAAAATCCACATATTAAATCTAACCATGTGAGTCTTGCATTGCCATCTTATATGTGTTATCAACCATGACACACATGCATGCATGTATGTGTGCACACACATCATCATGTGTATATATATACATATATGCATACATCCATAAAGAAATGGTTTAATAAAAGTGAGCTAAAAATTTAATATTAAATCAACACTTGATTTAATAAACTGGTCATATTACATACGACCCAACCAATAGTAAACGCCTGATTAAAATACGGTATCATATACTCGCATTTAATCGGGTCCCCGCGTATATCTCATATGCACACCACATCGTTTTGCCTGAGCCAGGAAACTCCTGTGTGGGACTCTAAGACTCGTCAATACACCGGCAGTGGGTGATGATCACATCAAAACACCCACAAGCTGCAAGCGGTCAGCTAAACGTAACGGCCATCCGGGTATTGAGCGATTAGAAGAAAATCAAGCGAACCCATCAAAACTCCCGTCGAGCCATTGGTAACACTTACCATACAGTCCGGTCTCTTCGTCAGATATGTTGCATATCAAGTCTAGAGATGGAATCGTTGAGCCCTAATAACTTAATAAGTTATGCCGATATAGTCTATGGCCGGCCGAGAAACTACTGATAACACTTATCAGTAAATCTCATCAGCTCTGGTCAGGGACTTCGAGTCAAAACCAATCGCGCATAGCACAACATCAACTCCCAATATCGGGAGAGACGAAACCCCTCCTATCGCTCATTGCTTCCATGTGTCTCGGAACTGTACCCAAAAGCCACCTATTTGCACGACTCGGTAGAGCCGTGGTAGGGTGGAAATCAAAGTATAGTGGGAGAACGCACAAGACTCTATGACGATCTCGGGTCTACAGACTAACCTGTACCTGTGTCACCTGAGAACAGCTATCCGACGATAGACATAATACCATATAGGAGTTCTCTATGAGTCCGTTCAGTGTACCCAGTCTCTACTGAACACCCGTATACAATCTTTGATGTCACAACACCAATGGATATGCGATCATCCATTGCCCATCATATGGGTCAAGAAACGTATACGCTAGTATACTCAAGAATATCGATGCCCTGTCTCGATATACCCTCGACTAGGAACATTTAAGGATATGCTTATAGACCACACAGGCCCCACTAGTATGATCTCCATCATAGCCATGGAAGTCAAGCATATATCCTGAGGGCTTTATCAACATGTATGCAATGAACAGTATCAAGTAAACATGTCAAGATAAAGTGAAACTAGATAGCATACTATCATGTCGAGCAAGAAAGTTATCTATACATATATACATGTCCGAGCATCCACTATACATATAATGGCCTCTAGGGCATACATATATCCAACAATCTCCCACTTGAACTAAGGCCAATTATTGGCGTATCTCATACCCAACATCTCAAAAAGTCGCACATGTTGTGGCTGTGGAATGGCCTTGGTGAGTGGGTCCACGGTGTTATTCTTTGTATCTACTCTCCGAATCTCGATCCCTTGACGATCTACAATTTCCCGGATCAAATGATATCGCCTAAGGATGTGTCTGGACTTCTAATAGGATCTGGGTTCTTTGGCTAATGCCATAACTCCATTATTATCACAATACACTGGTATCGGATTAACAATGGTTGGAACTACTCCTAGTTCCACGACGAACTTCCTCATCCAGATGGCTTCCTTAGCAGCATCATTTGCAGCAATATACTCAGCTTCCATCGTGGAGTCTGCAACGGTATCATGTTTGGAACTCTTCCAACACACCACCCCTGCATTGAGGGTAAATACAAACCCTGAGAAAGATCTATTGTCATTCTTATCACTTTGGAAGCTGGAATCGATAAAGTCCTCCATTTGTAGATTGCCATTACCATACACCAAGAACAATTCTTTAGTCCTTCGCAAGTACTTAAGAATATTCTTCACGGTTATCTAGTGTTGCTCTCCTGGGTTAGATTGATACATGCTTACTACAGCTAGTGCATAAGCTACATAAGGGCGAGTACATATCATTACATACATTATAGATCCTACGGCTGAAGCGTAGGGTATAATGCTCATGCGAGCTCTCTCTTCATCAGTCTTCAGACAGAAGTCCTTGGAGAGAGTGATTCCATGGCGAGCGGGCAAGGCACCACGCTTGGAATCTTCCATAATAAACCTTTTTGGGATGGTTTCAATGTACTTTGATTGGGACAATCCCAATAACTTCTTGGATCTATCTTTATAGATCCTTATGTCCAAAATGTACGAGGCATCACCTAGGTCCTTCATGGAGAATCTTTGTGATAAGAATAGTTTGACCGATTGTAGCATAGGGATATCATTTTCTATCAAGAGAATGTCATCCACGTACAATACGAGGAAAGTGAAAGTACTCCCTACAATCTTCTTATAAATGGATGGTTCATCTATATTTTTTATAAAATCAAACTCTTTGATTGTATCATCAAAACGGATGTTCAAGCTCTGAGAAGACTGCTTTAATCCATAAATGGATTTAAGCAACCTACACGCCTTTTCGCTGCTCCCACTGTCAATGAAACCCTCTGGCTGATCCATAAAAACGCATTATTCTAAATCACCATTTAGAAATACCGTTTTAACGTCCATCTGCCAGATTTCACAGTCGCAGTGAGCAGAAATAGCAAATAGGATCTGAATGGATTTAAGCATTGCTACTAGAGAGAAAGTTTCATCATAGTCCAGTCCTGGTCTTTGACGAAAACCTTTCGCTACAAGCCTTGCTTTATAAGTATCTACCTTTCCATCTACACCAATCTTTCTCTTAAAGATCCATTTGCACCCTACGGGTTTTATCTCAGGATGTGCAACGTCCAAAGTCCATACTTTGTCGGTGTACATGGACTCAATTACGGATCTCATGACATCCAGCCACTTCACTGAGTCACGACTCATGATAACATGCTGAAAACTAGTAGGGTCATCATCATCCATGATGCAATCTTCTCTATCACCATCAATGAGAAAACCATAGTATCTCTCCGGTGGGAGAGAAGTTCTATTAGATTTTCGGAGCGGCTGAGGTTCTTGATGTTCTACTGCAACATCAGATTCAACCAATTCATCATGAGTAATTTGTGTCTCTAGAACCTCTTCTAGTTCTACCGCATTGCCATCAGTACTATTTGTAAAAATTTTATTTTCTAAAAATGTGTCATGTCGAGAAACAAATACCTTTTGTTCCTCCTTGTGGTAGAATAAGTATCCATATGAATGTTTTGGATATCCCACAAAAGTACACATGACCGATCGTGTCTTGAGTTTATCCAGATTCTGCTTTTTGAAAAAAGCCGGACAACCCCATATCTAACTATTTTAAGAGATGGACTTTTCCCACACCACATCTCATATGGAGTGGTAGACACGGTCTTGGTTAGAACCCTGTTCAATAGATAAATTGTTGTCTCTAATGCATGTCCCCAAAAGGAAAGCGGTAACTCAGCATCACTTATCATGGACCATACCATATCTAATAGGGTACGATTCTACCGTTCTGACACACCGTTGTGCTGTGGTGTGTAAGGAGGAGTGGGCTGAGAGAGAATCCCATTCTCTTTTATGAAATCTGAAAACTCAGTGCTTAGATACTCTCCACCTCGATCTGATCGAAGTTTCTTGATGCTCGAGCCAGTTTGTTTTTCTACTTCAAGTTTGTACTCCTTGAATTTCTCAAAAGTTTTGGATTTATGTTTCAATAAAAACGCGTGTCCGTATTTTGAGAAATCATCAGTAAAAGTGATGAAGTATGAAAAATCGCCTTTAGCATGTGTAGACATTGGTCCGTATACATCACTATGTATGAGGCCTAAGAGTTCTGTAGCTCTCTCTCCATATCCAATAAACGGAGTTTTGGTCATCTTACCTTTGATACAGGACTGACAAGTCGCATAAGATTTATATTCAAAAGGATTCAAATATCCATCTTTATGTAGCTTGTTTAGTCTTGTTTCATTAATATGACCAAGTCTACAATACCAAAGAAAAGATTCATTTATATCTGAAATCTTTCTTTTATGTGTATTTTGTATGCTGAAAACTGTGTTGGTTTAGGACGTAAATACTGTTATTCAGTGTACAATACCCAATCAACTGTTGATTCAGGTTAATGTTCATAAAATTATTTTGCAACATAAAATGATATCCTTCATTGTCTAACAAGGAAATGAATATTATATTACACAGCATACTAGGTACATAATAACAAGGGTTCAAAACCAAAATACATCCTAAAAGCAACCCCAGATGATATTCTCCTACGGATACAGCATGTATATTGGAACCATTTCCAACCCGCAGAGTGTGTTCCCCAGCCTTCAAAACTCTACTGTTTCTCAATCCCTACACACAATTGTAAATGTGAGAACCAGAACCGGTATCTAATACCCAATATGCAGAGTTTAATGAAAAACAGTTTTCAGTTACAAACACACCTGAAGCGGAAGCATCAGTATGCTTCTTCTTCTTGAGATCTGCAAGGTACAAAGTACAATTGCGTTTCTAGTGTCCCGACTTGTGGCAGTAAAAACATTCTCCTTTTCCACTTCCCGCGGCCCCAGACTTGTCTTTCCCTTTTGCCTTTACTACTCCACCTATCGGCTTAGTGGGTTTGTTCTTCTTCCTTCCCTTGGCTTTTGCTTTTGGGATGGAAGAGGAAGATGGCCTTGTAAGCAGAACGGGAGTTTTGCTATCTTAAGCGTGCTTTCTGCACTTCTCAACATATTGAGAAGTTCAGGCAGTGATTTCTCCAAATCGTTCATATTGAAATTCACAATGAACGGAGCAAAGGCAGCGGGGAGAGACTGTAGAACAATATCAGTATATTGCTCGTTGTCCATGGTCCATCCCATGTCCTCAAGTTCTTCTATAAGTCCAATCATCTTTACGACATGTTCACCTACTGATGTGCCGGGGGTCATCCGCATCTGAAACAACTTTCAAGATGCGTCGTATCGTAAGGTCCGAGATTGCTCTCCATACAACTCCTTTGTATGAAAAAAGATGAATTGAACATCCATCTTCTCGTGTTGCTTCTGATGGACACCATCCATAGAAGCAAGCGCGATGCACTTGTCCGTGTCACAATCAATATCCCATGTTTTTTGGATCTCCTTATCTGAAACAGATGATTCAAGACCTGGGACGGGTGGGGCTTTGGCCGTGAGGACATATGATACTTAATCATATGTGAGTGCAATGTTCAGGTTTCTCAGCCATTCAATATAATTCGGTCCAGTCAGTTTGTTTTTCTCTAACAGAAGTTTCAGTCCCGTCATTGGTATCTTCCATTAGGAGAAAGAAAAGAATACACTCAGCGAAATGCTCTTGCAAAGATCAGATTGGTTATTATCTTATCTAGTTGATGTCTCCCACTGCTTTTGTCAAATTTTCTTTCAAACCTCAAAAGGAAAAAACTAGCCAGGATTTATTACAGTCTACAATTTCGCTAACCGTTCAGCCAGGCCAGTGTCGGTATTTTGAGGGAGGTTCCCCGTGCTTTCTGTAACGTTTTAGAAATCGTTATGCGAATTTTTCCGTTTTAGGGTAAAATAGTCGGTATTTTCCGTTTTAACCCGATTGTGATCAAACGTCCGTATAAACTTGCCGGCACCTAGTTTAGCTAAAATAAAGCAAGTGCGCGAGCTTTAGGGGTTTATGGGAAGTTTTGGTTCAAATAGGATTTTTCCCTAATAAAATATTATTTTAAGTGGTAAATTATACACGTAAATTGTGGTAATTACTTCTAATGAGAATCATTGCTAATCTAATCACTAGAATTAGTTTAGAACCTTTCTTTTTAATATCTAGATATTTTGTGATGACTAATGGTTTAAATTTTAAAAAGAAAAGAAAAGAATGAAAATGTGGCTTAAAGCATTTATTAGCTTTTAATGCTAGTTTTTAGCTAGAAAATTCTACATTTTATTCACAAACCCCCCCTCCCTCCTTTGTGTTGGCCGAGCCTCATCATGGTGCTGCCCTTTCATTTGCCTTGCCCAATTTCATCAATTCCAAGCTCATAAAATCACCAAAAATCCTCAAATAATCCTCCAAAATTCCTAAATAAATAATTACCCATTATTCTTCATCTCTAATCTAGCATGGATCTTCAAGAAAAGCATCATTTTGGAGGGTTAATTTTGGTGATATAGCAAAAATTGAGATCTTGTTTGTGAGGTATAAATCATAACCATAATCTCTTAAATTATTGCTTAATTCTTAAGATTGCTTAATTAAGTGCTAATTATAGCTTTCAAGTTCATGTGTAATTAATTCGTGTTAATTATTATGAAATCAAGTTAGGGTTTTGATATGTTTATGTTGTTAAGCAAGATCTGTAGACTTGGAAAAGTTAAGTATATTGTGAAAATGATAATTGTTATTTTTCCTAGTCGCATTTTTAAGCTTAATCGCAAACTGGGTTTTTCTAACACATTTTTGGGAAAGATTAAAATTATGGATTTGGTTTGGATAACTTAGTTATGCTTATTGGCGATGTTTGCGATCACTAGAATTGTCAAATTTCTAGATTTGTGTTAAATTGAGATAAAATGATATAACTGCTTACTAGCTTTTCGGTAAAATTTGACGTGGGTTTTAAATGAAAATCGAGATGACGTAAATATTAATACCTGTAAGGTTCCTAGGCACCCTAATGAGGTCTCACAAGGCATCAACCATGCCAATTTCAAATTTTAACGGTGCCGAGAAACCCTAATACGGATCGTTGGCTAGAATTCTAGGCGAAAAGTAAACTAGTTAACATTTAACTAAGAGATGCGGAAATACAACCTTTGTAGATCCGTTTGTCCACCTCCATAGCTCCATGAAGAAGTCATCTCCGCTGTACAAATCCGATCTTGGACTCTCGTGTTCGCTTCATCGGAGAATAGGCGGGCTAGGTCATCGACGACGTGCCGAAGATGATCTACGTCGAAGCATCGCAAGATCAAGCTCTCACTTCACCAAGTCATGAAACTTGTGAAGAAAACACATTCTACTACTTGGCAAGAGGTAGAAGATGAAGAAATAGGAAGCGGGTAGACTTTAGAATTGGATTTCTCACTTTATTTCATCAATCACCATTGATGAAGAAAGGTTTTCTTCCATGAAGAAGAAGAAGAAGATTATGATAAGAATAATTAAAATAGAAAAGAAAATCAATTCTTATCATAAGCAAACCATGGTTAGGTGTAGAGATTAAACCAAGGTTAGTTGGAATGGTTAGGGTTAAGGATGAGATAAGAATGGTTGACTAAAGTCAATGCTTCATGAAGGTTCAAAGAATAAAACAAAACTAGCAACCATTCTTCTCATTATCATTTCCATAATAAAAAAATAAATAAATAGATATGAAAATGTAAACCCTAATCATTTAAATAACCATGGTTCAATCTTTACACAAACTCAAGCTAACATGTATCATCAAACATGATACAATCAAGTGCACAAAAAGTATATCACATATACAATGTGCACATCCGAGTGAGAAAATCCATCTTAAGTGAACCAATACTAGTTAATGCAAAGTAATATATCAAATATATAATTTTGCATTAAATCATAAAATCAACACTTGATTCAATGATCCGGTCATGTCGCACACAACCAACTAGTATACAATGTATCGGCTTATCGAATCAATCCTTGATTCGATAACTAGGTTATATCGCATACAACCATTCGACACATTCATCACGAGAATGGAATACGGTATCACATACACGTATTATTCTCGGTCCCGCACATATCTCATATGTGCTCCTATTTCGTTTCGCTTGAACCAGGAAACCTCTGTGTAGGACTCTAAAGACTCGTCAATACGCCGGCAGCAGATGATGATCATATCAAGCACCCACAAGCCGCAAGCGGTCTGCTAAACGTAACGGCCACCCGGGTATTGAGCGATCTGAAGATCGACGAGCAAGCCCGCTCACACTCCAGTGAATCCAACCAGTAACACTACCGTACTGTCCGGTCTGATCGTCAGATATGTCGCATATCTCGCCTAGGGGTGGCAAACGTCAGACCCCAATAGCTCGATAAGTCGTGTCGATATGAGATCTATAACAATTCGAGAAACTACTGGTAACACTTACCAGTAAATCTCAGCAACCCTGGCCAGGGATTTCCTGTTATAGCCAATCGAACACAGCGCAACATCAACCCCCTATACCGGGAGAGACGAATCCCCTCCTATCGCTCATTGCCTCCATGTGACTCGGGACTGTACCCAAAAACCACCGTTTTGCACGCCCTCTTGGACGTGGTAAGATGGAAATCAAAGCACAGTGGGAACCACACAAGACTCTATGACGATCTTGGGTCAACAGACTACTCTGTACCAGTGTCACCAGAGAACTGCCATCTGACGTGAGGTATAATACCATCTGGGAGTTCTCGGCGAGTCCGTCCAGTGTACCCAGTCTCCACTGAGCACCCGTATATCATCTCTGATGTCAAACACCAATGGATATGGGATCATCCATCGCCCATCTGTATGGGTCGAGAAGGTACACGCTAGTCTACTCTGGTATATCGATGCCCCGTCTCGATACACCCACGACTAGGGACTTTGAAGGATGTACTTATAGACTACCATGTCCCCACTAGTATGATCCGCATCATAGTCCAGGTAGTCAAGTACACATCCTAAGGGCTTTACCAACATGTAACAGAGAGACAATCAGTGTACACGTTAAGGTAAAGATCAACCAGATAGCATACTATCATGTCGAGCAAGAAAGTCCTCTCTATATATGTCCAAGCATCCACTACAATATACATCCTATGTATAGTAATGGCCTCTAGGGCATACATATAACTAACAATCTCCCACTTGCACTAGGGCCATCTGATAGCAGTGGTTGTAGTATCTCATACTCAACCATCCCATAAAAAATCTCTCTCTCTCTGGGAACAGGCCTTTGTGAGTGGATCCGCTGTGTTGTCCTCTGAGTCTACTCTCCTAACCTCGATCCCTTGGAGATCAAGCATCTCCATGATCAGGTGACACTGCCTTAGAATATGTCTGGATCACTGATGGGACCGGCGTTCCTTGGCATAAGCCACAACTCCATTGTCACACAATGGGAGGAACATAGTTCATCTCATGAACCAATACACACCCAAACATCCTCTTTGGTAGCATCTTAAGTAGCGATATATCCAGCCTTTATCGTCTAGTATGTCACGGTATCTAGTTTGGAACTCTTCCAACACACCGTCCCTTTACTGAGGGTAAAGACAATGCCTGCGACTGACATTCAGTCGTCTTTATCACCCTGGAACCATTCCAGTGATTCTCCCCAGGGTCGATTGATACCATCTCACTACAGCTAGTGAGTATCCTAACATCCATTTAGATCTATCTCATAGATCCAAAATCCAGGATTTAGGAGGTATCACTTTGATCCTATATGGAGAATTATGGTGATAAGCGGAGATTGACCGAGCGTAGCATAGGAAACTCCTTCCCCATCAAAAGTATGTCATCCACGTACTCTACGAGGATCTTCACCATACTCCCTACTACCTTTTTGTTTATACAAGGTTCATCTACCATTTTGATGATGTCAAACTCTTTGACTTATCCATCAAAACAGTTGTTCCAACTCCGCGATGCCTGCTTTATCCTATAAAACATCTTGCACACGTTTCCGCTGCTCCCACTGTCTACGAGGCCCTCTGGCTGTGTACTTATAGACGCTCTCTTCCAAATTATCATTTAGAAAAGCAGTCAAGACACCCAACCGCCAGATATCGTAGTTATGGTATGTAGCCGTGGCAAGTATGATCTGGATGGACTTAAGCATAGCTGCTTGAAAAGGTTTCATCATTATCCACGCCTGGTCGATGACGAAAATCTTTAACAAGTCTAGCTTTGAAAGTCTCAACCTTTCCATCTACACAAAGTAATCTTCTCAAGATATACTTGCTCCTGATGGGGATTTAACCCTTCAGATATAGCAGCCAAAGTCCATACTTTGCTGGTGTATAAGGATTCCATCTCAGATCACTAAGCATCCAGCCATTCTTACAGAGTCCCACTCCTGATGGCCAGCTCGAAACTAGTTGGGTCATCATCTCATGATGCAATCCTCGCTCCCACTGTCAAAGAGAAACCGAAATATCTCTCAGGTGGGTGAGGAACCCTACTAGATCGGCGGAGAGGCTGAGGTTCGTTGGAATCTACTGAATCCTTTGGATCTATCAAATCATCAGCTGCAGTTTATATGGCTGGAACCTTTCCAGTTGTACATAACAGATCTTGCCTCGAGCTTGTCCCGATTTTGCTTTTCAGACATATGCTGGACAACCCCAAATCTTAACTAGCTTAAGACATGGGCTCTTCCCTTTCCATATCACATATGAAGTGGTAGGCAACTGATTTGATCAGAACCCTATTCAATAGGTTTGCAGCTTCTCAAGTGCATAACTCCCAAAAAGGAAACAGGTAACTCAGTAGTACTCATCATAGAGCACACCTTATCATATAGGGTGTGATTGCTCCGCCCGGATATACCATCATGCTATGGTGTATTCGGAGGAGTAATGCTGAGAGAGAATCTCATTCTCCTTTAGAATAATCCAGGATTTCCGTGCTCAAGTACTCTCCTCCTCGATCTCATCAAAGGACATAATTCTTATACCCGTATTTGGTTCTCTACTTCTAACTTATATTCTGTGAATATCTCAAAAGGTTCGGACTTGTGTTTCAACAGGAACATATGTCTGAATCTTGAGAGATCATCAAAGAATGTAATGAAGTATAAAGAACCAGTCCTGGCATGTGTAGACAGGGGACCTACATACATCAACATGTATCATCCCAAGAGTTCACTAACTCTTTCTCTGTTTCCAGTAAACGGAGCTATGGTCATCTTATCTTTGTGACATGACTGGCGAGTTTCACAAGATGTAAATTCAAACTGATTTAAATATGCATCTAAATGTAACTTCAGCTAGTCGGGTCGCATTGATATGACCTAGTCTACAATACCTCAAGAAGGATCCGTTCATTTCTGAACTCTTCCTCTTGTGTGTGTTCTGTATACTAAGAACTGTAGTTTGATTTAGAACATCAATGCTTTTAGATAACGTGCCTGATCCGATCAACTTTTGATATAGGAAATGTTCAAAACATAATCCAACAATACAAAATTTTATCATTTCTTTACTAATAAAGAGACTGATATGATTTTGTATATCAGGTTCGGTATCTAATAACATTCGTTCAGAATCAATGTATTTGGAATACAGGGTGACAGTGACCAACAGACTTGGCTGCAACTCTTGCCCCGTTTTCTACCTCATGAAACTTATCACCCGTTCTCAGTTCTCTACCTTTCTATAGCCCTATGTAACAGATTACATATCTGGGATCCTGATCTGGTATCACATACCCAGGACGTAAAGGATACTGAGAAACAGTTCTCTGTAATGAACACACCCGAAGATGATGCATCAGCATGCACTCTCTTCGTTTGGGCGGCACGGGAATTCTGGTAATCCCCAATTTCCTGCTCTGTCTTATAACAATTATAAGTTGGAGCGGGACCAACGTTCCACAGCTCAGTATAACAAGCGGGTTCGGTCAATTATCCGTATTATTATCTTGATTAAGGCGTGATATGGTCGCTACCTGGAGAGAGAGAGAAGAAAACACTCAGCGTGCGCTCTTGCAAGAATAGATTGGTTTTTATTTTATCTAATCAGGATGGCTCCCACTGCTTTTTATCAAATCTTCCTTCAAACCCTAAAAGGAAAGACTAGCCGGGATTAATTACACACTACAAGTTCGCCAATCTTTCAGCCAGGCTAGTGTCAGTACTTTGAGGGAGGTCCCCCGTGCTTTCGCACGAACCTAATTAATGTAAACCTCGTTTTCCCAGAGGCGTAACCTCGTTAACACCTTTCTAGACACCTACTTGATCGGCTAATTGTAATGTATAAAACTCTCCCAGGAGTAACAATTACTCGCACCGGGTATCGGGATCCAACTATCTCATAGAAGGTATGCAATCTCATTGCAAATTTCAACACTTGAAATTCCCGATAATATTTTGCCCCGAACGATCTATGACCTTGACAAGGTCAACAAACCATAGACCGCAAGTCAAGTTCAACCCGTCATTTCTTGATTGAATCAAACCCACCGGCACGACCCTTGACAAGGTCAACAAGGCCGCACGACTACCCTAACCCAATCTGCATCATATGTATAAACAGATAAATACTGGTTAGCTACCGCACACTGCGCCTTGACAAGGTCAACAAACGCAGCACGAATACTAAACAGGATTTATCTGAAATGACGGAGGGCTACGACAGGTTTTTCTGAAAACCTATTGCGTAATGAACTTGATATCGTTGTAGAATCAAATGATTTTTAAAATGGAGTGCTTTTGAGGCTTTTCTAGTTTTGCTAAAGGAGTCACTCCCGGTGAAGGGATCGTCGGTCCTTTCCTCGTCGAATGAGGTGCGGGATATATCATATATATCACTATGCAAAGCAAAAACACTTAAAAGCAATCAAAAGACAAACCGAGTGTGTAGCATCTTCCAGTTATTGCTAAAGGAGTCACTCCCGGTGACGGGATCTCGGTCCTTTCCTCATCGAATAAGGTGCAGGATATATCTCATATACCGCTATGCAAAGCAAGAACTGTAGCTACCTGTTTTATTTTAAAATTCGATTCTACAGCATCTTAGGTTTCTTTTATTTCATTAATCACATTAATGAAGTCCCATCATTTAAGTACCTAAACATCACAGATAAATACAACGTACACTTATGCCATCCGCATTCGCCTCGATGTCCCCTCGTGCACCGTTAGGTTAGGTAACTAACGGCAGAGCGGGGCAGGACTAGCGCGGGTGTAAAACATAAGTAACGCATATATAATATATCATATATACTATATACTGTATCTATCACAGAACATCACATGATCACATCACAGATATCGCAGCAGAAGAATCATATGAAATATTGGATATACTAGGACGTCCGTGTTTTCAATACGAGCCAGTATAAAACACGGATTCCACGGTCGTGATGAATAGCCAAACCCACACCCCTAGACCCCTACGAGAGCGGCAAGCAACCCTACCAATTCTAGAGTTAGGAGACCCGGACTCGACTCCTCGAGTTGGTCTTCCACTGGACTCCAGAACCCGGTTACTTGTGCTCCCATCCTTGGGTCTATCCTAGTGCGGAAAAGTAAATAATATACATCAACGGTGACAACTTCCGCAACCTGGAAGTGCCCCCATAAAAGAATATTACATACAGATTTTTACATGAATGAAAATGAAAAACACTCATCTCACATAAAACCCCCCGGCTATTCAAACACGACGATCCAATATAACATATCCAGCAACACATAACATCACATGTCATCAACGTAAGTAAATATGTCCATCCCAATTGTCGTTGACATATAGCAACGAAACCGGCGATATCACATATTACACTTACAGTCACAGAAAAGAAAGTGTAAAACTACAACAGTTGGAATCCGCAACCACCTCAGACATCGCATGCCTGACCAAATGAATTACTTAGATATCGCATGCCTAACAATTATAAACCCCGCATTTTAGTCTCAAAATCGAAAACACTTTTCAATACCAAGTCGAGCAATTCAACAGGATTCCCGACAATTTGATAGAATGCTCGTCGCAAACTTTAGTAGACGGCCGCACCCCTACGATACCGTCGACGAAGTGCACCAAGGCGGAACACCGCTACCGCGAGCACCCGGACGGATGCTTTCGGCGACGGGGTTCTCCTACAGTCACTTGGTCGGGGCTATGGAGCGAGACTGTCTATTAAGTTTACCCGGCGAGTATCCGCGTACGCTACGTGATTGCGACGGACTTTTGATCACATCAAAATTCCGTGGCAACCGATCAAGTGAGACTAAACTGCTATGTTTATAACATTCATTCAGTTATCTCATAACTATTTGTGAATTCCAATTATTGTATCACATTCCAGATAAACAGAAAATGTTAAACTTTCCGATCGAACAATCGAACACCCAAGTTTTCCCAATACAGATCAACACATGAAATAAGTCTAACAACATTCAGTTGGTGCCTCAGTACCAACGGTCCAGCCGTAGAAGGGTCAAGCCAACGCCTCACATGTGGCACGCCGTACTGCCCCAAACCCGAAGGTTCAAAGGGCAGTTCAAGACGGTCACATAATCGAGTTAAGGTTTGTTGTCTTCTAGAGGGACCATCGCGTTACTTGCACTACTTAGAACGTCGTTAAACTACGGAAAAATCCAACACTTGGAAATTTCCCGACAGGGGAAAAATTGGGTATTTATATCCGGTCGAACTTTTTAAATATTCTAAAATTTATCCGGAAAGCCACACAGACAAAATTTGATAATCCGATCGAACATGCGAATCCCCAAAACAACTCAGAAAATTCAACTCTTGAATAAATATTAAAAATACCCAGGAAAACCAGCACTGTTAAATAGGAGTTACTGTGCAAACATCACCTCACAACACGACAAACAGGCCGCGGTTCCGCCGCACGAGCCATGCTCGTGCCGCGGAAGCGCGGCGCTTTAATGGAATTAGGGCATCGAAATTTACAGTAACTCTTAGATATTCCTGCTGATATTTCTACATATTTTTAATACTGAAAAATCCCTGTTTTTAGAAAAAGTCCAGAGAGCCACTTTGTGATCGGGTTTCGGGTTCGTTCGGGTTTCAAATTCCGACAAGACTTCGCCTAAGGCTCTAGCTAGGCTCTGATACCACTGTAGGGTTCCTAGGCACCCTAATGAGGTCTCAAAAGGCATCAACCATGCCAATTTCAAATTTTAACGGTGCCGAGAAACCCTAATACGGATCGTTGGCTAGAATTCTAGGCGAAAAGTAAAGTAGTTAACATTTAACTAAGAGATGCGGAAATACAACCTTTGTAGATCCGTTTGTCCACCTCCATAGCTCCATGAAGAAGTCATCTCCGCTGTACAAATCCGATCTTGGACTCTCGCGTTCGCTTCATCGGAGAATAGGCGGGCTAGGTCATCGACGACGTGCCGAAGATGATCTACGTTGAAGCATCGCAAGATCAAGCTCTCACTTCACCAAGTCATGAAACTTGTGAAGAAAACACACTCTACTACTTGGCAAGAGGTAGAGGATGAAGAAATAGGAAGCGGGTAGACTTTAGAATTGGATTTCTCACTTTATTTCATCAATCACCATTGATGAAGAAAGGTTTTCTTCCATGAAGAAGAAGAAGAAGATTATGATAAGAATAATTAAAATAGAAAAGAAAATCAATTCTTATCATAAGCAAACCATGGTTAGGTGTAGAGATTAAACCAAGGTTAGTTGGAATGGTTAGGGTTAAGGATGAGATAAGAATGGTTGACTAAAGTCAATGCTTCATGAAGGTTCAAAGAATAAAACAAAACTAGCAACCATTCTTCTTATTATCATTTCCATAATAAAAAAATAAATAAATAGATATGAAAATGTAAACCCTAATCATTTAAATAACCATGGTTCAATCTTTACACAAACTCAAGCTAACATGTATCATCAAACATGATACAATCAAGTGCACAAAAAGTATATCACATATACAATGTGCACATCCGAGTGAGAAAATCCATCTTAAGTGAACCAATACTAGTTAATGCAAAGTAATATATCAAATATATAATTATGCATTAAATCATTAAATCAACACTTGATTCAATGATCCGGTCATGTCGCACACAACCGACTAGTATACAATGTATCGGCTTATCGAATCAATCCTTGATTCGATAACTAGGTTATATCGCATACAACCATTCGACACATTCATTACGAGAATGGAATACGGTATCACATACACGTATTATTCTCGGTCCCGCACATATCTCATATGCGCTCCTATTTCGTTTCGCTTGAACCAGGAAACCTCTGTGTAGGACTCTAAAGACTCGTCAATACGCCGGCAGCAGATGATGATCATATCAAGCACCCACAAGCCGCAAGCGGTCTGCTAAACGTAACGGCCAGCCCGCTCACACTCAAGTGAATCCAACCAGTAACACTACCGTACAGTCCGGTCTGATCGTCTGATATGTCGCATATCTCGCCTAGGGGTGGCAAACGTCAGACCCCAATAGCTCGATAAGTCGTGTCGATATGAGGTCTATAACAATTCGAGAAACTACTGGTAACACTTACCAGTAAATCTCAGCAACCCTGGCCAGGGATTTCCTGTTATAGCCAATCGAACACAGCGCAACATCAACCCCCTATACCGGGAGAGACGAATCCCCTCCTATCGCTCATTGCCTCCATGTGACTCGGGACTGTACCCAAAAACCACCGTTTTGCACGCCCTCTTGGACGTGGTAAGATGGAAATCAAAGCACAGTGGGAACCACACAGGACTCTATGACGATCTCGGGTCAACAGACTACTCTGTACCAGTGTCACCAGAGAACTGCCATCTGACGTGAGGTATAATACCATCTGGGAGTTCTCGGCGAGTCCGTCCAGTGTATCCAGTCTCCACTGAGCACCCGTATATCATCTCTGATGTCAAACACCAATGGATATGGGATCATCCATCGCCCATCTGTATGGGTCGAGAAGGTACACGCTAGTCTACTCTGGTATATCGATGCCCCGTCTCGATACACCCACGACTAGGGACTTTGAAGGATGTACTTATAGACTACCATGTCCCCACTAGTATGATCCGCATCATAGTCCAGGTAGTCAAGTACACATCCTAAGGGCTTTACCAACATGTAACAGAGAGACAATCAGTGTACACGTTAAGGTAAAGATCAACCAGATAGCATACTATCATGTCGAGCAAGAAAGTCCTCTCTATATATGTCCAAGCATCCACTACAATATACATCCTATGTATAGTAATGGCTTCTAGGGCATACATATAACTAACAATACCTACGATATTTATTGTGTTTGTAAATGCGTATTAGTATTATTGGGTTTTTAATGTGGTAGTTTTCATGTATAGCGACCCTATTTAGGGTTTCGGCAATGTTTACGGTATTTGGATTCTTGGTTTTAAATTTTGGATGTTGTACTTGGTCGTTGGATATTTGTACGTCAACGAAAAGTGTAGTTGATTGTTTTGCATGTGTAGACTATAGTTTCTAACCTATGAGCGCACCGCGTGCCGTTTTGGATTTCGGAAGTTGATGTCAATAGCGTTGCGAATTCGTATTGATTGTAGGTACCTTCGTGTGGATTCCGAGACGACGAAGCGCATCGACTACGGTTAAGCGAGGAGTTTAGCAGGTGAGTAGATTTATATCTACCGAGAAAGTCGGGTGGATAGCGTATAGCACCCCTGCAAATATTGGATTTGAAAGATCGTTTGATTATCATATCCTGATAATAAGATGCGACTGATGTGATTGTAAGTTTTGCTAGATAATATGATAGAATTGAACACTAGTGAACATATTGGTTTAGGAGAACATGAAATGATAAGTGAATCATGATAAGTACTATTTCGGAAGAGGACAAGTGTGATGTTCTTTAATTGTGATGTGAGATATTAATGTGATGAACGAGTATACAATGTGATATAATGACTTAGTGTGATATGTCATTATATGGATTCGAGTCGATACGTGATTGTTGATACCTTTGTAGGTCCCTTGATACGAGATTGACATGGATGTGACCTGAGAGATAGGTATATATTTTTATGGATAATGATTGCATAATGAGTGATATGTCGTACGAGACTTAGATCCGTACCCCGATGTTGTATAGGTCGAAAGAATCCCTATTTGTTAATGCCGTTATACGTTAGATTACCGTACGCGATGACTTTTACCTGATGATTTATCCATACCCTTGATTAGAGGATGCCGTACGATAGATTGTACCGTACGTGATGTTGTGAGGCTGGATGCCGATTGATAGATTCACCGACCCAGTCTTGTTGATAGGTATACCCCATAGCATTTGATTCATTATATGCATTATGCTGCATTCATGCTATTCTCATTGCATTTCTTATACCTGTGCTAGTACACTACACCATTATCGATGATGCGTATATTACACTTACACAGATTGCCGGCGCACACACTTCTTCATCGATAATTGCTATGTCACTTACACAGTAGAATTGCTATATCATGCTATGATATACTGCCATGTTCATATCACTATGCTAGGTTGCATGATATATTGACATGTACACCCACATACTTTGCTACAGTTACTTGTACATCATGCATACATACTGACATGTACACCCACATATCTCGCTAAAGTTGCATATACCCCTAGGTTGTATTGCATTGACATGTGATATTGAGACGTTGACTATTGCGTCATTGCACTTATGAAATGCATTATACATACTTGATTACATGTAGATACTTATACCTTGCTACAGTTACATGTACACTTCATATGATACTGCACTTGTTTTCGGAGGATTTGGGAACCGCAAGATATATTTTTAAAGCTGGATTCATTTAAAAGAGCGGTTTTTCCTTTATATGCTCATATTAATGTTTTATGTTGCATATATCAGTTTTATATGGATTTTACGCATTGAGATATGGATTTCATGTGATTTATGGATTTGAGAACTGCGGGGGTATTTTCAAGAAACTATGTATTGTTTGAAAAACTGGTTTCTCTTGATATGATATTTTGATGCGTCCACCATGAGATTTCTCGGTTCTGAGATTTGTGATATATACCCGATGCGAGGAGCGTAGTGGGCCGTGTGTGGGTACATGGTGGAGCCCGGTACGGTTCCCCTCGGCAAGATGATCGCAGATGATAGGCGATGAGTCTGGAAGGCTGGCAAGTACCTACCGGTCATAGTATTTTGACTCGGCGGTTATCGTGAGGATACGACCGGAGTGATGTACGGACATGACGTCAGGGCCAGTCGTGGTGACAACGCTTGAGTTATGAGAATTTACGTGTTGATGCTAGACACGGATATTCATGATGTTTCGGGTGTCAGTGATAGACACCCAGGATTCCATGATTGTGATGTGGTATTGATGGACACACATTCTTTGATATCCTCATATTTACCTGCATATGCTTTTATGATATTTACATGCAGGAGGAGTTGTGTCAGTGGTGTAAGTCTACGTTAGCACCCCGGCAGTCTACAGACGCCAACCGCGGAATAAAACTTTTTAACTTGGCGCTATCGTATACTTTAACCCGGATCTGCCATTATTGCTAAACTAACAAACAGTAAAGAGTGTAGAAATGTTGTACCGACTGATCCGAGTCCTCCGGTCTTCATCTCCACTCCGATCTCCTCGCGGGATCTCCGTCCGTCTCCTCCTCGTCGGAAAGGGCACCACATCGCCTGTAGCTTTTACGGGCTCCCACCTCAATACCGAGGCAACTCGGGCACGAAGCTGGCGAATCGACGCGTCCAAGATTTGCTGTAGAATGTGTAGTGTAGAATCATAGTCTCTTTTGGGGTGGTGAAGTTGCCATGGAGGGAGAAGGAAATCATGAACTTTGGAGAGGGTTTTGGTGGCATGATAAAAATGAGATGATTGATAAATTTCCAACACACAAAACAAATGAACCATTCTCTCCTCCTCATCAAAGAGGCCGGCCATATCTTTTAGGAAATGGTGGAGGTGTGTTCTAAAAACAAGAAGGGAGGTTAGTGTATCATAAAGCAATGGGTGACCACAACAAAGACATGAACCATGCTTCATTAAAACCAAACCATACCCTTTCAATCATCATAAGTCAAAGCAAGTCATGGTGCAAAGAAAAGAAAGCTATCATAATCAATATATATGCAATAAAACCCCTCCACAAAAGTAATTTGCAAAACTGCAAATTACCCCCTCCATCGGAAAAGTCCGGCCGGGAAAGAACAAAGGAAAACCGGCCGGAACGGAATGCAAACTGGCAACTCCAGAAAACTGGTCCCGTAATAAATTACAGGAAAACCCCGATACTGTGCATACACACCCGCATCTGTATTCCGTCCGGATACAAATGCAAAAAGACAAAATCTACACTGTACTAAACTAGGACCGGCTTAAACCAAAGCCGGCTAGTATTATCCGTTCGATCCTGATCCGTGCAATACCGCACGTATCTGATCGAACCCTGCCATAAACCTATACGGCTACTAGTACAAACCGTCCGATCCTGATCCGTGCAATACCGCACGTATCTGATCGGACCCTGCCATATCTCCATACGGCCTCTACAGCGTTTCGCCCGAAAACTGAGTAACTGAAAGTGTGGGGGACTCTAAAGACTCGTCAATACAATGGCTGTGGATTTAACCACTAGCCCGTCAGAGGTATAAGCCAATACGTAACGGGCCACCAGCTATTGACTAAAAGGGACGTCGATGAGCGAACTCATCCTGACACCCTACTGAGCCTGTCAGTGACAATATCCGTACAGTCCGGTCCGTTCGTCTATGAGCATCGCATGGCGGGCCTAGGGGGTTGGTAAAAGTCAGACCCCCAAAAGCGGTACAAGTCGTGTCGGAGTGTAGCCCAGAACACCCTGAGATACTACTGGAATACCTACCAGTAAATCTCCTGCCTTGGCCAAGGACTTCGTGTAATGGCTCTCCTAGACACAGCGCGACCTCACCCCCAATACCGGGAGAGACGAAACCCCCGAAGATCCGCTCACTGCCTCCATGTGGCTCGGGACTGTACCCAACTAAAACCTGTTTGCACGACTCCTTTGAGCCGTGGTAGGGTAGTAATCAAAGTACAGTGGGAACTCACACGAGACAAATGACGATCCCCAGGTCGATGAACTAACCTGTACACATGTCACCTGGGAACTGCTATCTGACGTCAGGTATAAGACCAACTAGCATGTTCCCGGCGAGTCCTGTCCGGTGTACTCATAACCCAATGAGCACCTGTATACATCTTAGGTGATCCAACTGACACCAGTGGCTTGTGAGACCGGCCACCGCCCCTCGTCGGGGTCTCGACTGTATACACTAGTCTACTCTGGAGTATCGATGCCCTATCTCGAAACTCCCACGACTAGGGACCTTTTAAGGATGTGCTTGTAGACCCCAGCTCCCACGTATATGATCGCCCTCATACTGCCGGTAGTCAAGCAAGAATCCTAGGGGCTCTATCAACGTGCAATAGCGACATGTCATGTCACCTAAAGCAGTACACGATGATAAAGGTAAACCTGATAGCATACTATCATCTCGAGTAAGACTGTTCTACCGGGATAGGTCCTCCCTCAATCATTGCAATCACGTGCCTGTGATCCAATAATTGACTCTGAGGGCACTATCTCCAACAATCTCCCACTTGCACTCAAGGCTAATTATTGCGATGTCGCATACTCACAGCCCGTGTGATACCGAACACCCAACTCCTCTACTAGTCAGTCGCACAAAACCTGTTTGCGAAACTATTGCGTTCGAGGAATAGCCTCAGTGAGTGGATCCGCTCTGAAATTTCTTTCTATGTCTCTCTAAATCTCAAGTTCGCGGAGAAAGCCATCTCCCGAAATGAGCAATACCTGTCTTAGAGTGTCTGGATGTCTGATGGGACCGAGTTCATAAATGAACTCCAAATCCAAACTTCTTAGACTGTATCGTCAACTGAACTTAATCAGTATCCTGCGCCATGCCTCCCTCAGTATTTCCTTGGACCACCTGTCCAAAATACTGCCCCTCGTCAGAGGGAAAACTATAACTCTGACAACCTCCTTGTCGTCCAGGTCACCTTGGAAGCCTGGAATGATAACTGTTTCCCGAATGGGGCTTTCGCTATCATATCCCTAGAACAGCCACTTATGTTCTAAAACTGCTTCCGACTGTTTCTCCAGGATTGGATTAATGTCAACTTATTGCATCTAGTGCAAGAACAACATCTGGTGTGGTACTTGACATCTCATGATTGACTCAATTGCCTAAGCAAGTGATCTGCCAATCATGCACGTCCCTCTCCCCTTTAGTCTGTAAGACACCTTTAGAGAGGGTGACTCCATTACCTGCAGGTACACTACCGTGCCAGGAGTCGTCCATCCTAAATACTCTTAGAATGCTGTCAAGTACCACGATTGGGAAACCACCCAAATCTAGATCTAAAACCATAGATCCAGTAACCAGTATGTCAGATATAAAATCCATTTCCTTTGTGGAGAAACCACTGTGTGACGACCAAAGTATAACCGATTGTAGTATAGGAGTTTCTTTTCCTATTCTGTGTATGTCATCCAGATACCAGGACATCACACCCTACTACCTTCTCAACAGATCCATCCCCTTTTCTGATGAAGTCAAACCCATGACTGTCACGTCAGAAATAGATGATCTATCTCCGCTACATTTGCTCTAGTCTATAAATAGACATAAGCTACCTGTCCACCAATGCTTCCGCTGCTCCCACTGACTACGACAACCCTCTGGCAGAGTCATATAGACGTACACTTCTAAAACTAGTTTAGAATGACGCTATACTCATCCAATCGCCGGGTCTCGCAGCCTGGAACAACAGCAATGGTAATTGTGGGTAAACAAGAACTTCCCTGTCACCGTCCTTGAGGCCACCGTAGTACCTCTCGGGTGCCTGAAGTTACCCACCTTATCTGCGGAGTGGCCAATGGAATGTCAATCCAGATTGAATCTTTAGGTTCCTTATCAAATCTCCAGTAATCGTTTGCGGTTCTGGAATCGCTTCCAGTTCTACCATACTCCCACTACTGTTTTCTGAAAAATAACCATTTCTTTTAAAATGTGGTGAGTTAAGAACAATATCACTATTGATCTTCCAGATGGTAGAAAGTCAACCCTCGTCATAGCCTGGGTCAACCCACAAACAGCCATTACAGAAACGTGCCTTGAGTTATCCAGAGTCTGGTTTTAATCATAAGCCGGACAACTCCCCGTACCTTAACAATGTTAAGATATGAACTGTACTATATCCAATATAGAACCAGAGGCACTGATTTAATTGAACCAGATCCAAATCATGCAACTGTCTCCAGCGCATGTCAACTAAATGGAAGGAGGCCGATCAGCGTTACTCAACTTAGGAGAGCTTCCAATTATGAGTAACCTGAAAGAGAAGCAAGATCTCTTTATCATTACTATCAACTGAATACCATACACAAGTATCTACATCTTCGATCACTTTGAAGAATCCCGATACTTGCAACACCTGGTTCTCTACTCTATTCAAATACCTATAACTCCTTAAAACTTAGACCCTGTGTTTCCACGAAACACCGGTCTAAAAACTAGAGAAGTCATAAGTAAACCGAATATAGTACGAGGACCTACCCCTCTGTCCTGATGGACCCTGGACAACATACAATACTCTGTATAAGTCCCTTGAGTCTGATAACTCATTCACTGTGTGCCGTAGGTTGAAAACTGTACTTATGGTTAAGAAGAATTACACCGCTGTTTAATGCTCCTTACCTAACCATCCACTGATATAGGTAAATGTCGTAGACATAATTTCAGAAAGGTATATCTCACTCTATGAAAATAGACGTACAGATATATCAATTTGAAATTGGTGCATAACAGCGGATATTCAAAACCAAATATTTGCCGACCGGCAAACAGGCCAGGTGATTTCCTCAAATATCACCGATTACAACGAATCCCGATATAATGAGGATAATCACCCAATTCCCAATAACCTACTCCCACTCATCATCTGTAAAACCATACAGATGTGAGAATCATACCTGGTAAATACATACCCTGGAGTAAGTGTCTAATTGGGAAATCAGTTTTCTTTTAATAGTACACAGTGAAACTGAAACATTGAAATGTTTCGATGGGGTATTTTGGTATTCCTAGTAATGCCTCTTCCAGATTCACGACTGTAACCGTATAGTTCTTTGCCACCTCTCCAAATCCCTTCATATGTCTTTAGTCTTTGCCTTCTGCACACCCCTTAGGCCAAATGGTTTTCTTCCTTCCCTACCGTTCGGCACCAGCCTATGGTTTGGAAGAAGACTATCCAATAAGCATAATGGGTGTACTGTCCCAATCATAGGAACACTCGCAATGAGAGAGGGTGAAGATAAAAGACAACCGAATAAACCTTATTCCTATTTCTCCTGAACCAGAATCCATCCCCGAACTGGAACCAGTTCCATTCGAGTTCGTATATAACCATACGATGGAGTATCCAAATAAACTGTGGATCTTCGTAGTGATACGGAGTGTCCTGGAGAAATACAAAGGTGATGTGGGAGTGGTAACGAAATATTTGGTTTGGACGTGAATGTCTGTTGCAATTTACTTTGCCCTCTTACTAATCCCTTGCTTTGTCTGAACTTAATACCTTCTGCACACCATCGTTATGCTAATTGGTTTTCTTCATTCCCTACCGGTCGGCACCAGCCTAAGGTTTGGAAGAAGACAATCCAATTTGCGTAATAGGTGTACTACCCCTAAACCAAGGAGTACTCGTAACCAGAGAGAGGGTAGAAGGAAAAGACAACTGAATAATCCTATCCGTTTTCTCCAGAACCGGAAACCATCCTCGAATCCCTTCGAGTTCGTATCTAACCATACGATGGTTTTGTCCAATGGAAGTGGACGTTCGTAGTAATACGGGGTGTCCTGGAGAAAAGGGTAAAAGTAGGAGTGGCAATGAGGTCTGCAACTCTGACAATCCAAAAGCCAGTGTTAAGAAGGTTCGGTCAACTTGGTCACTGAGTCATAGTCTTAGGGTCGGGTCAATGGTCGCTGCCAAAGAGAGAGAGAGAAAAGAAACACTCAGCGTGCACTCTAACCTAGATCAGAATGGTCACCAATTTATCTAATCTGGAAACCTCCCACTGTACCTCAAATTCTTCTCCAAACCTAAAAGAAGAATTAGTCGGGGTCACCCGAGGAGTAAACTAACTCATCAGTGGGAATCGGGATCCAACTATCATCGCATGATAACGTGACGGAATCCGCTCACGGTATCACACTCGAGAAGGTATGCGCATATCTGGCAAGTTTCAGTACTTTTGAAACTCCCGATGTGATTTCTGCCCAATGCTCTTATGACCTTGACTTTGGCCAACATATCATAAGTCACATGTCAAGTTCAACCCGTCATTCTCCAGGTTAATTTGAGTCCACCCGTACATACCCTTGACTTTGGCCAAAATGGCAGCACGACTGTCCCAAACCAACGCATCTATCTATGCTGCATATGAATACCCCAATAGCTACCAATCACTGTGTCTTGACTTTGGCCAACATACACAGCTTGAATACTATTGACCACCCATATGAAACGACGGAGGGCTACGAATGGTTTCTGGCGAAAACCTTTAACGTAATGAACTTGATATCGTTGAAGGAACGGATAGCTTTTTAGAAAATATAGTGACGAAAAACCATTGCTAAAGAGGTCACTCCCGGTGAAGGGATCTCGGCTCTTTCCCCGTAGAATGAGGTGCAGGATATTCCAACTGAATACCACGGTGCAAAGAAAAAGTAATCGGCTATAGTGAAGTTAATGCCCTGACGCAAAATTCTGTCCAAGGGGTCACTCCCGGTGAAGGGATCTCGGCCCTTGCCTCGTCGACTGAGGAGCAGGATATTCCAAATGAATACCACGATGCAAAACAAAAGTGAACGTCCTTGCAATAACAGCTTTTTGAAAAGTGTTCCAACAACATCAGAATAGGTTTGTTTAACTTGCATTGATCCGAATCAATGCAGTCCCATCAATTGATCACACCACAAAGAACGAAAATATACTGACGTACGTATATGCCATCCGCATTCGCCACTGGGTCCCGTCATCACCCGTTAGGTTAGCTTACTAACGGCAGAGCGGGGACTGGACTAGCGCGGATGAAAAACATATACAACATCTACTAATATATATACCAATATATAGTATTTCGCTCAAGGCGTGAATAAAATGCAACATCAAAGAAATGTACAGCATCACAGAACAATACAGATATCTGGGATCCCCGGGTTTCACAGAGCCACTACTGAAACCCGACGTTCCCCTGGTCGTGTGGATAGCCTGTGCAATGAAAACCTAGACCCCTACGGGTGCGGCAAGTCACCCGCCAAAACCTGAAGCGAGGCAGCCCCCTCCAGTGCCGTGAATGGACCACCCAGCACTTCACGGAATCCGGTAACTTGGGCACCCCTCCTGGGTCAACCTGTACCCCCTACGAGTGCGGCGAATAGCCCGCCAATTCCAGACTGAAGCCCCTCCGTCTCAATGCCCTGAGATGCGGGCCCGTTGCCCTCCAGAACCCGGCTATCCGTGCACCCCTCCGCGGGGTAACCCTAGTACAGAAAGTAAAATATACATACACCGGGTACATCGACCGCAACCAGGTCGTGCCCCAAAAGAATAATACAATCAGGCAGTGACGGCAGTCCACATGTTGGACGCTCGTCCCGCAATATCAAAAGTACATAATACAACAACACTGTACTAGCATTGCATCCAGGCTATCCCCCACGACCGATCCGCAACATCACAGCAAATACATAGAACATCAACGTGAAAGTCACGTTCGCAAATCCGTCTAACCGGGCTATAGCAGTTAGACCGGATTTACCGATCGAGTGACATTCACGGTCGCAGATATAATGTAAATACTGTGAAAACTAACGTGTTTAAATTTCGATCGACAAAATATCAAGAAGTGGGCCCCACGACTTACTGGTGAACAGTAACAAAATCTGGGCAAAAATGATATATATCAAAAACCCCAAAATCCAAGTGAGAACAACCTGACAAAATTTGGGAGCACGTGCTCCCCACGTGGCCGCGGTTGCGCGGCCAAACCAAGGGTTTGGCCGCGCTTCCGCGGCGGCTTCTAGGGATCACGACCCCAAATTTTGTCGTATCTCTTAGAAGTTCCTGCTCTGATTTTTAAGACATCCAGAAATAATTTTTTAGACCGTTTAAAAACAACAGAAACTGTCGGCTTGGATTTTTGCAGTTTTCGATTTCCGGTCGGATCGAAGTTTTAAACGCGTTAGCATAAGTTAGCATAGCAAAATGGTGAGGCTCTGATACCACTGTAAGTCTACGTTAGCGCCCCGGCAGTCTACAGACGCCAACCGCGGAATAAAACTTTTTAACTTGGCGCTATCGTATACTTTAACCCGGATCTGCCATTATTGCTAAACTAACAAACAGTAAAGAGTGTAGAAATGTTGTACCGACTGATCCGAGTCCTCCGGTCTTCATCTCCACTCCGATCTCCTCGCGGGATCTCCGTCCGTCTCCTCCTCGTCGGAAAGGGCACCACATCGCCTGTAGCTTTTACGGGCTCCCACCTCAATACCGAGGCAACTCGGGCACGAAGCTGGCGAATCGACGCGTCCAAGATTTGCTGTAGAATGTGTAGTGTAGAATCATAGTCTCTTTTGGGGTGGTGAAGTTGCCATGGAGGGAGAAGGAAATCATGAACTTTGGAGAGGGTTTTGGTGGCATGATAAAAATGAGATGATTGATAAATTTCCAACACACAAAACAAATGAACCATTCTCTCCTCCTCATCAAAGAGGCCGGCCATATCTTTTAGGAAATGGTGGAGGTGTGTTCTAAAAACAAGAAGGGAGGTTAGTGTATCATAAAGCAATGGGTGACCACAACAAAGACATGAACCATGCTTCATTAAAACCAAACCATACCCTTTCAATCATCATAAGTCAAAGCAAGTCATGGTGCAAAGAAAAGAAAGCTATCATAATCAATATATATGCAATAAAACCCCTCCACAAAAGTAATTTGCAAAACTGCAAATTACCCCCTCCATCGGAAAAGTCCGGCCGGGAAAGAACAAAGGAAAACCGGCCGGAACGGAATGCAAACTGGCAACTCCAGAAAACTGGTCCCGTAATAAATTACAGGAAAACCCCGATACTGTGCATACACACCCGCATCTGTATTCCGTCCGGATACAAATGCAAAAAGACAAAATCTACACTGTACTAAACTAGGACCGGCTTAAACCAAAGCCGGCTAGTATTATCCGTTCGATCCTGATCCGTGCAATACCGCACGTATCTGATCGAACCCTGCCATAAACCTATACGGCTACTAGTACAAACCGTCCGATCCTGATCCGTGCAATACCGCACGTATCTGATCGGACCCTGCCATATCTCCATACGGCCTCTACAGCGTTTCGCCCGAAAACTGAGTAACTGAAAGTGTGGGGGACTCTAAAGACTCGTCAATACAATGGCTGTGGATTTAACCACTAGCCCGTCAGAGGTATAAGCCAATACGTAACGGGCCACCAGCTATTGACTAAAAGGGACGTCGATGAGCGAACTCATCCTGACACCCTACTGAGCCTGTCAGTGACAATATCCGTACAGTCCGGTCCGTTCGTCTATGAGCATCGCATGGCGGGCCTAGGGGGTTGGTAAAAGTCAGACCCCCAAAAGCGGTACAAGTCGTGTCGGAGTGTAGCCCAGAACACCCTGAGATACTACTGGAATACCTACCAGTAAATCTCCTGCCTTGGCCAAGGACTTCGTGTAATGGCTCTCCTAGACACAGCGCGACCTCACCCCCAATACCGGGAGAGACGAAACCCCCGAAGATCCGCTCACTGCCTCCATGTGGCTCGGGACTGTACCCAACTAAAACCTGTTTGCACGACTCCTTTGAGCCGTGGTAGGGTAGTAATCAAAGTACAGTGGGAACTCACACGAGACAAATGACGATCCCCAGGTCGATGAACTAACCTGTACACATGTCACCTGGGAACTGCTATCTGACGTCAGGTATAAGACCAACTAGCATGTTCCCGGCGAGTCCTGTCCGGTGTACTCATAACCCAATGAGCACCTGTATACATCTTAGGTGATCCAACTGACACCAGTGGCTTGTGAGACCGGCCACCGCCCCTCGTCGGGGTCTCGACTGTATACACTAGTCTACTCTGGAGTATCGATGCCCTATCTCGAAACTCCCACGACTAGGGACCTTTTAAGGATGTGCTTGTAGACCCCAGCTCCCACGTATATGATCGCCCTCATACTGCCGGTAGTCAAGCAAGAATCCTAGGGGCTCTATCAACGTGCAATAGCGACATGTCATGTCACCTAAAGCAGTACACGATGATAAAGGTAAACCTGATAGCATACTATCATCTCGAGTAAGACTGTTCTACCGGGATAGGTCCTCCCTCAATCATTGCAATCACGTGCCTGTGATCCAATAATTGACTCTGAGGGCACTATCTCCAACAAGTGGTTGACACGTGGACGAGATCCACTGCATACATGCATTGATTTTATTGTTGGACGAGATCCACCTGCATACATGCATTGATTTATTGTTGGGTGATATACACTTGCTGTTAGGCATTTATATTGTGTTGGCACATATGCAGATACGGTCACCCTAGATATCATAATATTACCTTTATGATATAGTTGACCTAGGAATCGTTTTTTATTTCGATTTCTACCTGTTGATGTTTTCTACTCACGAGTTGGCAACTCACCCCCGTTGTGCCACAGTTCATGCACGTTGTCCGCTTGGATCAGTAGCGGCATCGCTGGCACATAGCTTGCTTTCGGGTGTTTTGTTTTGGTAGGTGGTACATGTTGGATCGTGCCCCTCTCGTACTTGTTATTCATATTGTATCTAATCACTCCATCAAATCAGAAACCAGTGATTGTATATGTTGCAGACTTAAAAGACTTGTAGTTGCGAGACTTGAGCGATGTGTTTTTATGTTTGCTTTTGGGGTTGATGTCTTGCTTTACTTTATTTCCTTATGTGGATCTTCGCCGTTGGGCGTCGTATACTTGTTATTTATACTTGTGGTGTTGTTTCAGCCGTTGGACGTGTTTTGCTCCCGTTTGGGATGCTTTCTTTATATTCCTTGTTGTACCCGTTTTCGGGGCTAGTTTTTACAAAGGAGGTGCTGCCGAAATTTTTATGAAAACCAAGAAAAAGAGTTAAGATAAGTTTAAGGATTTTTACTTAAGTTTCTCATTGTTGTATCAATGTTTTCTTTACTTACTTTTGTTGTAAGGTTTAGATTTCTAGGTTTCGGCATACTTAGGTTACGTTACGCCTGTAGACGTTGCGTAATTTCAGTGCCGGTCACGAGCTAATATTTTGGGTCGTGACACTTTCGCACGGACCTAATTAAAATAAACCTCATCTTCCCAGAGACATACCTCCGTTAACACCTTTCTAGACACCTAATGGGTTAGCTAATTGTAAAGTGCAAAACTCTCCTGCGAGTAACTTTTACTCACAGTGGATCGGGATCCAACTATCATATAGATGGTATGCAATCTCATTGCAAATTTCAACTCCTGAAATTCCCGATAAGGTTTTTACCCCTAGCAACTTATGACCTTGGCTATGGTCAACATATCATAAGTACTAGTCAAGTTCTACCCGTCATTTCATGATTAACTAGACCCACCCATATGACCCTTGACTATGACCAACATAATCACATCAATGTCCTAACTGATCGCATCATATGCTTTGTAGGAAGACATCACTTAGCTACCGTACACAACGCCTTGACTATGATCAACATAAGTAGCACGAATACTAAGTACTCAGCTTTCTAAAATGACGGAGGGTTGCGGATGGTTTTTATGAAAACCTTTAACGCTTTGAACTTGATCTCGTTGTAGATTCTAAATTGTTTTAGAAGGAGTGGCTTAAGCTCCGCATCTTTTGAAACTTGCATTTTTCATAAAAAGAGCCGAGTGTGTTTCAAATCCGATTCTACAATATCTTTAGGTTTCTTTTTTCCTTTACATTAATCTCATTAATGTATTCCCATCATTTATGTTTCTAAGCCATCACAGAAAAGAAACGAAAATAGAAAGTACACTTATACCATCCGCATTCGCCACAGTGTCCCGTTATGCACTGTTAGGTTACTTAACTAACGGCATATCGGGGCAGGACTAGCGCGGGTGTAAAACATAAGCAATGTTTATTATATATCATATATATAATAATAATCCATTCGTCTCAAATACTAAGTAATCTCATCACAGAATATCAACAGCAGAAGCACATATGAAAATAAAGGATATCTAGGAGGTCCGTATTTTGTATTTAGCCAGCAATAGAAAATACGAATTCCATGGTCGCGATGAATAGCCAAGCCCACACCCACCCCTATGAGAGCGGCAAGTGACCCGACCAATTCTAGAGTTTAGGAGACCAGGTCCCGACTCCTCGAGATGGTCTCCCACTGAACCCCAGAACCCGGTCACTTGTGCTCCCCACCTTGGGTCTATCCTAATGCGGAAAAGTAAATAATATACAACAATGGTGACATCATCCTCAACCCGGAAGTGTCCCAATAAAAGAATATTACATACATTGAATATTACATGAATGAAAATAAAAACTCTCATCTCACATAAAACCCCCGACTATTCAATCACAACAATCCTGCACAGCATATCTCAGCAACACAGAATATCACATATTATCAACGTAAGTAAGTATGCGTACCCCGATTGTCGTTGATGTATAGCAATGAAACCAGCGATACACCACATACTACATTTACGGTCGCAGAAAAGAAAGTGAAAAACAATAACAATTGCAATTATCACATAGATCTAGACTATGTTAAACGTTTCGACCGAATCAACCAACACCCACATCTCCCTATGAGCTCAACACTTGAGCAAACTTAAAGTACCCAAAACGTGCCACGGTGCTTTATAAACCAGCCGTAGAAGGGCCAAACCAAAGCCTCACCTATGACACCATGGAACTACGGCAAACCCTAGGGTTCAGTTGCAGTTTCGAGGGCATAGAATCAAGTTAAGGTTTTTGTTTTTCTAGAGTGTCCACAGAGTTACTTGCACCACCATCGAATATAATTAACTTAGAAAATTCCAACTCTTGAAAATTTTAAAGGGGGTCTTGATGTTGTGTTTGAAGTTCGTTCGAACTATTAAACATTGTCAAGGTTACCAATACAATGTTAAAATATACGACTACGAAACACCCCGCAATTAGCCCATATTCAAATTAACATCACATGCAATTTTGGACTAAACAAATAATACCTGAAACCCCAAAATCTACAGCACAGAGCATACGTGAAACACGAGGCAAATCGGACCAGGGAGGCCGGCGTCGCCGGATTTTTGGGCTTGCTGCTCGGCTAAAATCCGAGAAAAGGGCCTCGTATTTCACTGGTGTAATATATGTATCACATACAATATTCTGCACCTGTTTAAATATTTTTTTTAGATCGTTTTAAAAACAACAGAGAGCAAACTGCAGGGTTCCAGAAATCCGTATTTTGCGGAGTTGTTTCGGTTTCGTATCGTTTAACATCGTCTAAGTTTCTAGCTAGGCTCTGATACCACTGTTGGGATTCTCTATCACCACACCTAGGGTTTGGGTTGCATCATGCATGCAATAACAAAAATTTAGGGGTGCAAAACAATATCATCCATGGATCGAACTGGAAAGTTAGGGTAACAAAACAAATAGTATCACATGCTATAAATATCTATCACTAAGTTGAGAAATTACAACCTTTGTAGACCTCCTCGAGTGACTCCTTGGATCTCCTAGAGTTTGAAACGGCTCGCTTGAATCCTTCGTTGTCCACGATGATCAACCCGAAGTCCCTTTGCTCAAAACTCCAAGCTTCACTTGATCTGTGAAGAAGTAAAGCAAACACCCTACACTAAAGGGCTAGGGCAGTGTAGAATGATGAAGTGGTTTGTGTTCTCTCTTAAAAACCCTTTCTATTTAAGTTCCTCACTCTTTATAAAACTCAAGAGAGCTTGAAGGAGGAGGAAGATGAAGATGGCAAAGCTTATCTCAAGTTTAATGATAATGATAATAATAATGATAATAGAAAAATCAAATGGATATTTATGTGAGACATTCTCACAACAAACCATGGTTAAACAAATATCTAGATATTTTGTAGTGAGTTAAAAGAACAAAGGAAAATAAACTAGGGTTAAAGTCAATGGTCAACTCAAGAATTGTGTAGAAACAATGAGTCACAATTATCATTTCCTTTATCCTTTTATCTCAAAATAAAAATCCACATATTAAATCTAATCATGGGTGTCTTGCATGGCTATCTTCTATGTATCATCAACCATAACACACATGCAGGCATGTATGTGTGCACACACATCATCATGTGTATATATATACATATATACATACATCCATAGAGAAAAAGTTTAATAAAAGTGAGCTAAAAGTTTAATATTAAATCAACACTTGATTTAATAAACCGATCATATTGCATACGACCCGACCAATAGTAAACGCCCGATTAAAATACGGTATCACATACTCGCATTTAATCGGGTCCCCGCGCATATCTCATATGCACACCACATCGTTTTGCCTGAGCCAGGAAACTCCTGTGTGGGACTCTAAGACTCGTCAATTTGACGGCAATGAGTGATGATCACAACAAAACACCCACAAGACGCAAGCAGTCAGCTAAACGTAACGGCCACCCGGGTATTGAGCGATCAGAAGAAAAACAAGCGAACCCATCAAAACTCCCGTCGAGCCATTGGTAACACTTACTGTATAGTCTGGTCTCTTCATCTGATATGCTTCATATCAAGTCTAGGGATGGAATCGTCGAGCCCTAATAACTTAATAAGTTATGCCGATATGGTCTATGACCGGTCGAGAAACTACTGATAACACTTATCAGTAAATCTCATCAGCCCTGGTCAGGGACTTCGAGTCAAAGCCAATCGCGTATAGCACAATATCAACTCCCAATATCGGGAGAGACGAAACCCCTCCTATCGCTCATCGCCTCCATGTGTCTCGGGACTGTACCCAAAAGCCACCTGTTTGCACGACTCGGTAGAGCCGTGGTAGGGTGGAAATCAAAGTATAGTGGGAGAACGCACAAGACTCTATGACGATCTCGGGTCTACAGACTAACCTGTACGTTTGTCACCTGAGAACTGATATCCGACGATAAACATAATACCATATAGGAGTTCTCTATAAGTCCGTTCAGTGTACCCAGTCTCTACTGAGCACCCGTATACAATCTTTGATGTCACAATACAAATGGATATGGGATCATCCATTGCCCATCATATGGGTCAAGAAACGTATACGCTAGTCTACTATGGAATATCGATGCCCTGTCTCGATTTACCCTCGACTGGGAACATTTAAGTATATGCTTATAGACCACACATGCCCCACTATTATAATCTCCATCATAGCCATGGAAGTAAAGCATATATCCTGAGGGCTTTATCAACATGTATGCAATGAACAATATCAAGTAAACATGTCAAGATAAAGTGAAACCAGATAGCATACAATCATCTCGAGCAAGAAAGTTATCTATACATATTTACATGTCCAAGCATCTACTATACTTATAATGGCCTCTAGGGCATTCATATATCCAACATCAAGTTCTATCCGTCATTATCCAGGTTAATTTGAACCCACCTGTACATACCCTTGACGAAGGCCAAAATAGTAGTACGACTATCCCAAACCAACGCATCTATCTATGCAACAGAAAAGTAACAAATAGCAACCATACACTATTCCATGACGAAGGCCAACAAACATAGCATGAATACTAAGTGCTACCAGTCAGAAATGGCAGAGGGCTATGAATGGTTTTGGAAATAAACCTTTAACGTAATGAACTTGATATCGTTGAAGGAACCAGATAGCTTTTTACAAATATATACTGGTGAAAACCTTTGCTAAATAGGTCACTCCTGGTGAAGGGATCTCGGCTCTTTCCTCGTGGAATGAGGTGCAGGATATTCCCACTGAATATCACGATGCAAAACAAAAACTACTAAAGTTATTACCCTGACGCAAACTTCTGCCCAAGAGGTCACTCCCGTTGAGAGGATCTCGGCTCTTGCCTCGTGGAATGAGGTGCTGGATATTCATAACCGAATACCGCTATGTAAAACAAAATAAAACGCCCTTGTAATAACAGCTTTTGAAAATTGTTCCAACAACATCGAATAGGTCTGTTTTCCTTGCATTGATCAAAATCAATGCAGTCGCATCAATTAATCACACCACAGAAGAATGAATATATGATGTATGTATATGCCATTCGCATTCGCCGCTGGGCCCCGTCATCACCCGTTAGGTTACTTAACTAACGACAGAGCGGGGGGTGGACTAGCGCGGGTGTAAAATGTATACAACATCTACTAGTATATATATAGCAATATATAATAATCTCTCCAGGTATGATAAATGCAACATCACAGATAAGCGATAAGCATCACAGAACAATACAGATAATCTGGGAGCCACGGGTTTCCTTTGAGCCACAAGTGAAACCCGACATTCCCCGGGTCGTGGGGATATCCTGTGCAATGAAAACCTAGACCCCTATGAGCGCGGCAAGTTACCCGCCAAAACCAGAAGCGAGGCATCCCCCTTCACCAAAGTGAATGGGCCACCCAGCACTTCATGGAATCCGGTAACTTGAGCACCCCTCCTTGGGTCAACCTATACCCCCTACGAGTGCGGCGAATGGCCCGCCAATTCTAGAGTGAGGCGCCCTCCTTCTCAGCGCCATGAGATGCGGACCCGTTGCCCTCTAGAACCCGTCTATCTGTGCACTCCATCACGGGGTAATCCTAGTACAGAAAAGAAAAAATGTACAACGGTGACATCGACCTCAACCCGATCATGCCCCAAACAAATAATATATAAACAGGCAATGACGCCAGTCCACATGTCGGACGCTCGCCCCGCGATATCAAATGTACAAATAAAACTAAATTATACTATCATTGCATCCAAGCTATCCACCATGACGATTCTGCAACAAACACAGCACAACACAGAACATCAACATGAATGTCACGTTCGCAAACCCGTCTAAAACAACTATAGCAATTAGACAAGTTGTACCGCTCTATTGACATTCACGGTCGAAGATAGTAATGCATGTACTGAAAACTTTAAACAGTGTTCGAAATATCGACTTCGAAATAACCCCGAATAGCCCAAAACAACTAGATAAAACCATATCCAAACTGGGCTAAACACGCAATACCACTGAACCAATATTCCAGATTCTAAACCAGAACCCAAAATTCAAGCCAAATGCCTTTAGTAGACCGGCCAGGCCAGATTTTCCCTTAGTCTCACCGGGTCACTTCAGGAGGAATGGGCTCGTATTTGGGGTATGTTCTAGTTGTCACCTGAGTAGTCTTCTGCAGTTGCTTAAATAATTTTAGAAGACCAATAAAAATTTGACAGAGAATGGAATACTATAGGTATTGTTTCGGAGTTGTTTTGATTTCAATACTTTAACATCGTCTAAATAAACTAGTATGTGGTTAATGGGTTAGCTCTGATACCATGTTGGGTTACGGCAGTGCCCCGGCCATCAATCCGTGGCCAAATACTAAACAAAAACCTTTTAGAAACCCGGCGCTATCGGTACCCTAATCAACGGATCGTACCATTAACCCTATACTAGTTATATGAAAAGAGTTTAGAGAGGTTATACCGATCAATCCGTGTCCTTCGGTCTTCAACGTCTGTCCCAAGCTCCTCGCGATTTCCTCGATCAAGTTCGATCTCCGGTCTCCCTCGTCGAGGAAGATCTACGTCGAGGATTAGTGATACGGGCTCCCGCCTCAAAACCTAAGCAACTCGTGTATCTAGTTTGCTAGCCTAGATAGCCAAGATGACATAGAGAGTGTGTGTGAATACTTTGTCTCAAAACACCCAAGGATTCTTAACTCATGAGAGGGTATGGGTGGAGGTTGAAGAAGAAACCATAAAGGAAAAGTGTGAGCTCAAGAGAAAAAGAGCAAGTGAAGAAAAGTGTCTGCCATTTTCATTAGTTATGTTTGCTAACTCCTTTTTGTGTGTTATTATGTTGTGAGCCTTTTTAGCAACTAAAGAAAAGCTTCTCTCAAGAAAAGATCTGCCATTCTCACAAATATCATAGCAAAAACAAAAAACCCCATGTCACTATGAATCATCACATGACTCAACATCATGAGTCACCAAGTCTATGTGCATGAATCAATGCCAAGCCATGAGTCACACTTCCACACACATAAACATTTAAAACCCTAAATGTTTATCACAAAAAGAAATGGAAACTTCCAAAATAAACTTGTAACGAATTACGAGAATACCCCTCATCCGTATATACATACCCGCATCCGTATTCCGACTGAATACGAATACAACGAGACGAAAATAAACCAACAATATAATACTAGGATCCGGCTTAAACAAAAGCCCACTAGTATTATCCGTCTGATCATGATCCATGCACAAGTGTACGTATATGATTGAACCCTGCCGTAAAACTATACGACCTCTACAACGTTTCTCCCGAACCAGGGAAATCCTTTGTGTGGGAATCTAAAGACTTGTCAATACTCTAGCAGTGGGTTTAACCACAAGCACGTTAGTGGCACTAGCTGTACGTAACGGCTACCCAGGTATTGAGGGAAAGGGAGGCCGACAAGCAAACTCATCCTGAAACCCTACTGAGCCTGACAGTGACAATATCCATACAGTCCGGTCCGTTCGTCTATGAGTATCGCATATCGAGTCTAGAGGGTTGATAAAGTCAAACCCCTAATAACTTGACATTTAGTGTCGGCATGAAACCTATAACCAACTGAGAAACTACCGATCCTAGATCGGTAATTCTCGTCTACCCTGACCGAGAATTTCTGGTGATGGCCACCCGTGCACAGCACGATATCAACCCCAATACCGGGAGAGACGAATCCCCTGACGATCCGCTCACTGCCTCCATGTGGCTCGGGACTGTACCCAACTAAAATCTGTTTGCACGACTCCTTTGAGCCGTGGTAGGGTAGTAATCAAAGCACAGTGGGAACTCACACGAGACAAATGACGATCTCAGGTTGATAGACTAACCTGTACATATGTCACCAGGGAACTGCTATCTGACAATAGGTATAATACCAACTATCATGTTCCCGGCGAGTCCGTCCGGTGTACTCTTAAACCAATTAGCACCTGTATACATCTTAGGTGAACCAACTAACACCAATAGCTTGTGAGACCGGCCACCGCCCCTCGTCGGGGTCTCGATCCGTATACACTAGTCTACTCTTGGAGTATCGATGCACAGTCTCGAAACTCCCACGACTAGGGACAATTTAAGGATGTGCTTATAGACCATCCAACTCTCACGTATATGATCGCCATCATACTTCTGGTAGTCAAGCAAGAATCCTATGAGCTCTACCAACATGTAATAGTGATCTTTAATGTCACCTGAAGCATGTACACGATGATAAAGACAAACCAGATAGCATACTATCATTTAGAGTAAGACTGTTCTACCGGTATAGGTCCTCCCTCAATCATTGCAATCACGTGCCTGTGATCCAATAATTGACTTGAGGGCACTATAAACAACAGTTCTAGACTATGATATCTGGCAGGAGGATGAGTATAACATCGTTATAAATTAGCTTTAGAAGTGCACGTATATATAACTCTGCCAGAGGGTTGTTGTAGTCAGTGGGAGCAGCGAAAGCATAGTGGGCAAGTAGCTTATGTCTATGTATAGACTAAAGCAGGTATACCGGAGATAGATCATCTATTTTTGATGTGATAGTCATAGAGTTTCACTTCATCAGAATAAGAGATGGATCTGGCATGAAGGTAGTAGCGAGTGATGTCCTGGTATTTGGATGACATGCACTTAATAGGAAGAGATCTTCCTATACTACGATCGGTAATACTGTGTTTGTCATAAGGTGGTTTCTCCACATAGGATATGGATATAATATCAGAGATTCTGGTGGCTAGATCTAGATTTGGGAAGTATCCCAATTTAGGTACTTGACACTATTCTAAAGTGTTTTAGAATGGAGAACTCCTGGCATGATGGTGTACCCGCAGGTGATGGAGTCACCCTCTCTAAAAAGATGTCTTCTAGACTGATGAGGAGAGAGATTTGCATGATTGGCATATCTCTTGCTTAGGCAATTGAGTCAATCATGAAATGTGAAATACCACACTAGATATTGATTTTTCACTAGCTGCAATAAGCATATATATTAATCCAATCCTGGAGAAATGTTGGGAAGTAGTTATAAACATAAGTGGATGTTCTTGGTATATGGTAATGGCAGCCTCCTTCAGGAGGTGGTTATCATTTTAGGCTTCCAAGGTGACCTGGATAACAGAGTGACTGTCAGAGTTATAGTTTTCCCTCTTTTGAGGGGCAGTATGTTGGACAGGTGATCCAAGTGGATACTGAGAAAGGTATGGTGCGGGATACTGATTAAATTCAGTGGATGATACAGTCTAAGAAGTTTGTTGGATTTAGAGTTCATTTGTGAACTGGGTCCCATCATATATCCAGACAAATTCTAAGACAGGTATCGCTCATTTTGGGAGATAGTCTTTCTCCGCGAAGTTGAGATATAGACAGATAAAAATAGAAACACTGGAGCGGATCCACTCACTGAGGCTATTTCTCGAACGCAATAGTTTCACAAACGGGCTTTATGAGACTGATTAGTGGAGAAGTTGGGTATTCGGTATCACACGGGCTGTGAGTATGCGATTGTTAGTTGTATGTATGCCCTAGAGGCCAGTATTGTACAGATGATGTATATTATATTGGATACTTGGACATATATAGAGAGGACTTTCTTGCTCGATATGATAGTATGCTATCTTGTTACTCTTTATCTTAACAAGTATACTAGGCTCTGATACCAAGAGCTGATTTAGAGATTTACTGGTAAGTGTTACCAATAGTTTCTCGACCCGTTATGAGCCTCACATCGGCATGACTTATCGGTTATTGGGGTCCGATGTTTACCACCCCTATACTTGATATGCGACATATCAGATAAGGAGACTGGACTGTACGGCAAGTGTTACCGTCAGGCTTTTGCAGGAGTTGGAGAGGGCTTGCTTGCTGATCATCTGATTGCTCAATACCCGGGTAGCCATTACGTCCAGCTAGTACCGCTGATGGCTTATGGGTGATTGATGTGATCATCACCTACTGCCGGCGTATTGATGAGTCTTTAGAGTCCTACATAGAGGTTTTTACTGGCTCAGGCAAAATGAAATAAGGGCACATATGTGATATGTGCGGGAATGCGAGTATATGATACCGTATTCTATTCTCGTGACTTTTTGTATCGGTCGGTTATATGAGATATAGCAGGATTATCGAATCAAGGGTTGATTCGATAAGTCGATACATTGGATGTTAATCGGTTATATGAGATATAGCCGGATTATTAGTCGAGTGTTGATTTGATAATTTAGTGTATAATTGTATACGTGATATATACTAATTTACATTAACTAACATTGGTTCACTTAAGCATTTGTTTTTCTCACATGTGCACAACTTTAATATATATGTGATATATATTAAATTGTGTATTGTTTCGTATCATGGTTGTTGATACACACTACATGGGTGTATGAGACTTACACCATGCTAATTATGATGTTGGGTTATAATTATTTAAGTAATTACAAAATTAGTGGATGTTTTGTTACAAGCATGAAGCTTGTAGAAGCTTGTGGATGCTTTGACAAAGTCAACTAACTTTGTTTTACATTAGATATTTGTTAACCTAACCATTTTAATTAGCCATGGTTATGTCTCTACATGGGTTAGTATATGATACTCACTCACTATGGTTCACTCACTCACTTGATCATTTTCATTCTCATCTATTTGTTCATCTTCTTCCTCAAAGCCAAAAGCTTTCTAGGGTTTGATCCAAAGTGAGAAATATTGTGAGAAAAGAAATTCTAAAGTGAACCCACTTCCTATTTTCTCATCCTCTACTAGACTAGCACTTTATTTTAAAGTGTTTGCTTCACTAATTCTCTAGTTAGTGAAGTAGAAACTTGAGCTAGCATCCCCTCAACGTAGATCATCTTCGGCCTCAAAGACTTCAAGCAAGGTCGCTCCTTTCGCCTCGTGAAGCCATGCAAGAGTCCGGGAGAACCATGATCGCAGCGAAGGGACTATTTCAAGGAACTTTTGAAGTGAAGGACCAATCTACAAAGGTTGTATTTCATTTTCACTTAGTTGTAAATGGTTTACAAGTGTTTCCGTATTGTATCCTAGCTAACGATTCTAGTTTAGAGTTCCCTTTAACGGCAATTTTTTAAAAATGGCATGGACGATGCCTCACGAAACCTCGCTGCCATCGAGAGGAACCCTAGAGTGGTATCATAGCTTAGCTAGAAATTAATACAGATATTGTTAGAATTACGAAACCGAAACAACTCCGAAACTTGCATCGCCAAAACCTGCTTGCTGTCGATTTCAAAAAGTTGTCAAAAAATTTTTTAAACAAGTACAGAGTGATCTATGGGATATATCATGAACACACACAAAATTTCAGGGCATTCTGAGAAAATGGGCCAGCCACCACCTATGCCATATCGGCCAAAACCGAGCACCCCTTGAATTTTTGCCTGTGTTCCAGTGTCTTGGTTTTAGTCTTTCAGGTGTTGTTTATTTTTGCTAATTTTGCATGTCATGTAATTTTACACTATAAGCAATTCGGAGTGTTTCGTATTCGTAGTTTTAATATTGTTTCGGGATACTTTAGACGTTATTAAAAGTTCAATCGGATGTCAAATACCTACTGTTTCCCTTGCCGGAAAATTTTCCAAGTATTCGATTTTTCCCGTAATTAAAAAGCTGTCAAAGATCATGCAAGTTATGCGATGGACCCTCTAGAAGAACAAAACCTTAACTCGATTATGTGACCGTCAAAACCGCCACTGAATCCTCGAGATTTTGGTGGTTCAGCGGTGCTACATGTGAGGCGTTGGTTTGACCCTTCTACGGCTGGTTCATTGGTGCTGTGGCGTGTGCTGAATTACTTTAAACTATGCTCAAGTGTTGAGTTTTCTGGGTAATCTTGGTTGTTCGATGTTTCGATTGGAATGTTTATCATCGTCTAGTTTTAATATGCTGTGATGACATGTGATGTTATGTACTGCTGGATATGTTATATTGGATCGTCGCGTTTTGAATAGCCGGGGTTTTTTTGTGAGATGAGAGTTTTTATTTTCATTCATGTAAAATTAAATGTATGTAATATTCTTTTATTGGGGCACTTCCGGGTTGAGGTTGATGTCACCATATGTATATTATTTACTTTTCTACACTAGGATAGACCTAAGGAGGAGAGCACAAGTAACCGGGTTCTAGAGTCCAGTGGGAGACCAACTCGAGGATTCGAGTCCGGGTCTCCTAACTCTAGAATTGGTAGGGTTGCTTGCTGCTCTCGTAGGGGTCTAGGGGTGTGGGTTCGTCTATTCATCGCGACCGTAGAATCCGTGTTTTATAGAGGTTCAAAATAAAACACGGACCTCCTAGTATATCCAATATTTCATATGTTTCTTCTGCTGCGATATCTGTGATGTGATCATTTGATATGCTGAGATGGATACTGTATATAGTATATATGATATATTATATAGACGTTACTTATGTTTTACACCCGCGCTAGCCCTGTCCCGCTCTGCCGTTAGTTACCTAACCTAACGGTGCATGACGGGACATTGAGGCGAATGCGGATGGCATAAGTGTACGTCGTATTTATCTATGATGTTTAGGTGACTTAAATGATGGGACTTCATTAATGTGATTAATGAAAGAAAAGAAACCTAAAAGGTGTTGTAGAATCAAATTTTCAAAAAGGGTAGCTACAGTTTTTGCTTTGCATAGTGATATATAAGATATATCCCGCACCTTATTTAATAAGGTAAGAGCCGAGAGCCCTTCACCGGGAGTGAACTCTTTAGCAAAACTGGCAGATGCTACAACACTCGTTTTGTCTTTTGATTGCTTTTGGAGTTTTGCTTTGCATAGTGATATATATGATATATCCTGCACCTTATTCGATGAGGAATGAGCCAAGATCCCTTCACCGGGAATGACCTTTTTAGCAAAACTAGTGAAAGCCTCAAAAACACTCCTTTTCAAAATTTCACTCGATTCTACAACGATATCAAGTTCATTATACAATAGGTTTTTAGAAAAACCTGTCGTAGCCCTCCATCATTTCAGATAAGTCCTACTTAGTATTCGTGCTGTGTTTGTTGACATTGTCAAGACATAGTGTGCGGTAGCTAAATAGTATTTATCTGCTTATGCATATGTTGCAGATTGGATTAGGTTAGTCGTGCGGCCTTCTTGACCTTGTCAAGAGTCGTGCGGGTGGGTTTAATTCAATCAAGAAATGACGGGTTGAACTTGACTTGCGGTTTATGGTTTGTTGACCTTGTCATGGTCATAGATCGTTTGGGGAAAAATATTATCGGGAATTTCAAGTGTTGAAATTTGCAATGAGATTGCATACCTTCTATGAGATAGTTGGATCCCGATACCCACTGCAAGTAATTGTTACTCCTGGGAGAGTTTTACACAGGACGATTAGCCGATCAAGTAGGTGTCTAGAAAGGTGTCAACGGGGCTACGCCTATGGGAAAACGAGGTTTATTTTAATTAAGTCCGTGCGAAAACACGGGGAACCTCCCTCAAAGTACCGACACTGCCCTGGCTGAAAGATTGGCGAAATTGTAGGGTGTAATTAATCCCGGCCAGTCTTTTCTTTTAGGGTTTGAAGGAATATTTGATAGAAACAGTGGGAGCCATCCTGATTAGATAAAATAATAACCAATCTGATCTTGCAAGAGCAAACGCTAAAGTGTTTTCTTCTCTCTCTCTCCAGGTAGCAACCATATCATGCCTTAATCAAGATAATAATATGGATGTATTGACCGAACCCGCATGTTATACTGTGCTGGGGAACGTTGGTTCCGTTCTTTCTTATAAAAGTTATAAGACTGAACAGGATATAGGGGAATACCAGGATTCCCATGCCACCCGAAAGAAAAAAGTATATGTTGATGCATTTTCTTCGGGTGTGTTCGTTACGGAAAACTGTTTCTCCATTTGCTCTACGTCCTGGGTATTAGATACCGAGTCAGGATCCCATATATGTAATCTGTTACATGGGTTTAGAAAAGGTAGAGAACTTGGAGAAGGTGATAAAGACATAAAGATTGGTAATGGCGCAATTGTTGCAGCTAAATCTGTCGGGGAATATCACCTTGTATTACCAACTAGTAATACATTGATTCTGAAGGAATGCTATTGCATGCCGAACCTGATATGCAACATAATATTGGTTTCTTTGTTGTCCAAAGAGGGATATAATTTTGTATTACAGGATAATATTATGAACATTTTCCTGAACCAAAAGTTGGTTGGATTAGGCACGTTGTGCAATGGAATTTATGTTCTAAATCAATCAACAGTTCTGAGCATAACAAATGCACATAAGAGGAAGGTTCAGAAATGAACGAATCCTTCTTGTGGTATTGTAGACTAGGTCACATCAATGCGACACGGCTAGCTAAGTTGCATAAGGATGGATATTTGAATCTGTTTGAATTTTCATCTTATGACACTTGCCAGTCATGTCTCAAAGGCAAGATGACCAAAACTCCGTTTACGAGACACGGTGAAAGAGTTACGGAACTCTTGGGACTGGTACATAATGATGTATGCGGTCCCTTGTCTACACATGCCAGGAATGGTTCTGCGTACTTCATTACATTCACTAACGATCTCTCTAGATTCGGATATGTGTTCCTGATGAAAAATAAATCAGAAGCTTTTGAGAAATTTAGAGAATATAAACAAGAAGTCGAGAACCAAACCGGAAAAAGTATTAAAATCCTTCGATCTGATCGAGGAGGTGAATACTTGAGCAATGAATTCCTGGACTTCCTAAAAGAGAATGGGATTCTCTCTCAGCTAACTCCTCCATATACACCACAGCACAACGGTGTATTGGAATGGAGGAACCGCACCCTATTAGATATGGTGCGCTCTATGATGAGCACAGCTGAGTTACCTATTTCCTTTTGGGGTTATGCGCTGAAGACAGCAGCATACCTGTTGAATCAAGTTCCATCTAAATCTGTACCTACCACACCATATGAGATATGGAGTGGGAAGAGACCATATCTTAAACGAGTTAAGATATGTGATTGTCCGGCCTATGTCAAAAGACAAAATCCGGACAAACTTGAGGCACGGTCAGTTCTTTGCAAGTTTGTGGGATATCCAAAGAACTCATATGGATATTTTTTCTACCACAATGAAGAACAAAAGGTGCTTGTTGCTCAACATGCCATCTTTTTAGAAAAGGAATTTCTTGTAAAAGAAATTAGTAGCAAAGTGGTAGAACTAGAAGAGGTTCCAGATACACAAACTGCGACTGAAGATTTAGTGGAACCTGAGGATTCGATAGTACCCAACGAACCTTAGCCTCTCCGCCGATCTAGTAAGGTTCCTCACCCACCTGAGAGATACTATGGTTTTCTCATGGATGGTAGGAGCGAGGATTGCATCATGGAGGAGGATGACAGAACTAGCTTCGAGAAGGCTATTACGAGTGGTGACTCAATGAAATGGCTGGATGCAGTGCGGTCCGAGATGGAATCCATGTACACCTACAAAGTATGGACTTTGGAAGATGCTCCTGAAAGGGTAAAACCCATTGGGAGCAAGTGGATCTTCAAGAAAAAACTTGATGTAGATGGGAAAGTGGAGACTTTCAAAGATAGACTTGTTGCAATGGGTTTTCGTTAACGACCAGGTGTCGATTATGACGAAACCTTTTCTCCAGTGGCTATGCTTAAATCCATCCGGATCATGCTTTCCATCGCTGCATATCACGACTACGAAATATGGCAAATGGATGTTAAGACCGCCTTTCTAAACGGTGATTTAGAAGAGAGCGTGTACATGACTCAGCCGGAGGGCTTCGTAGCTAGTGGGAGCAGCGGGAAGGTGTGCAAGCTGCTTAAATCCATTTATGGATTAAAGAAAGCATCACGGAGTTGGAACATCTGCTTTGACATCGTTATCAAAGAGTTTGATTTCATCAAAAATGTAGATGAACCTTGTGTATACAAGAAGGTAGCAGAGAGTAAGGTTGCCTTCCTCGTATTATATGTGGACGACATACTCTTGATAGGAAATGACATTCCTATGCTGCAATCGGTCAATCTTTTCTTATCACAACGATTCTCAATGAAAGATCTAGGGGATGCCTCCTACATCTTGGGGATTAAGATCTATAGAGATAGATCTAAACGGATACTGGGATTGTCCCAATCCAGGTACATTGACACCATACTAAAGCGGTTTAGTATGGAAGAATCCAAGCATGGGTTTTTACTCACGATCTCTGTACTCATTCTCTCCAAAGAGATGTCTCCCAAGACTGATTTGGAGAGAGCTCGCATGCAAGGGATACCCTATGCTTCGGCAGTAGGCTCTATCATGTACGCGATGCTATGTATCTGATCTGATGTAGCACACTCACTACGTGTAGTGAGTAGATTTCAAGCTGATCCTGGAGAGAGTCACTGGACAGCTGTGAAGAGCATTCTCAAGTACTTATGAAGGACTAAAGAGATGCTCATGGTGTATGGTAACGGAGAACTCCAAGTGGAGTTCTTTACCGATTCGAGCTTCCAGAGTGATAAGGACGACTCTAAGTCCCACTCGGAATTTGTATTTACCCTCTACGGAGGGGCGGTATGCTGGAAGAGTTCTAAGTAAGAGACCGTGGCAGACTCGACGATGGAAGCTGAATACATCGCTGCCAACGATGCTGCCAAAGAGGCTGTCTGGATCAAGAAGTTCATAACTGAACTTGGAGTGGTTCCATCCATTAAGGATCCAATACCTTTGTGTTGTGATAACAATGGAGCGGTGGTTTTGGCCAAGGAACCCAGGTCCCATCAGTGATCCAGGCATATTCTGAGGCGGTATCACCTGATCCGGGAGATAGTTGATCGTTGGGAGATCGAGGTCAGGAGGGTTGACACGAAGAACAATACAGCAGATCCACTCACAAAGGCCATTCCCCATATACAGTTTGGGAGACTCTTCGGGATGCTTGGTATGCGATACGACAGCAGCTGGCCCTATTGCAAGTGGGAGATTGTTAGTTGTTTGTATGCCCTAGAGGCCAGTATTGTACAGATGATGTATATTATATTGGATGCTTGGACATATATGGAGAGAACTTTTTTTCTCGATATGATAGTATGCTATCTTGTTGCTCTTTATCTTAACATGTATACTGGTCTCTTGATACTGTCTTATAGTTACATGTTGGTAAAGCTCTTAGGATGTGTACTTGACTACCATGACTATGATGCAGATCATACTAGTGGGGCCTTGGTAGTCCATAAGTTCATCCTTTAAAGTCCCTAGTTGTAGGTGTATCGAGACGGGGCATCGATATACCAGAGTAGACTAGCGTATACGCTTCTCGACCCATGAGATGGGCGATGGATGATCCCATATCCGTTGGTGTTTGACATCAGAGATGGTATACGGGTGCTCTGTAGAGACTTGGTACACTGGACGGACTCGCCGAGAACTCTTAGATGGTATTATACCTCACGTCAGATGGTAGTTCTCTAGTGACACTTCTACAGGTTTGTCTGTAGACCCAAGATCATCATAGAGTCTTGTGTGATTCCCACTGTGCTTTGATTTCCACCATACCACATCCAATAGGGTGTGCAAAACGGTGGTTTTTGGGTACAGTCCTGAGTCATATGGAGGCAATGAGCGATAGGAGGGGTTTCGGTTCTCCCGGTATTAGGGGTTGATGTTGCACTATGCTCGATTGGCCATAACAGGGAAGTCCCTGGCCAAGGCTATTTTAGAGATTTACTGGAAAGTGTTACCAATAGTTTCTCGACCCGTTATGAGCCTCACATCGGCATGACTTGTCGGTTATTGGGGTCTGACGTTTACTACCCGTAGACTTGATATGCGACATATCAGACGAGGAGACTGGACTGTACGGCAAGTGTTACCGTTAGGCTTTTGCAGGAGTTGGAGCGGGATTGCTTGCTGATCATCTGATCGCTCAATACCCGGGTAACCGTTACGTCCAGCTAGTACCGCTGACAGCTTGTGGGTGATTGATGTGATCATCACCTACTGCCGACGTATTGACGAGTCTTTAGAGTTCTACATAGAGGTTTTTACTGGCTTAGGCAAAATGAAATAGGGGCACTTATGTGATATGTGCGGGAATGGGAATATATGATACCGTATTCTATTCTCGTGACTTTTTGTATTAGTCGGTTATCTGAGATATAGCCGGGTTATTGAATCAAGGGTTGATTCAATAAGTCGATACATTGGATGTTAGTCGGTTATAATAGATATAGCCGGATTATTAAATCAAGTGTTGATTTGATAATTTAGTGTATAATTGTATATGTGATATACTAATTTACGTTAACTAACATTGATTCACTTAAGCATTTGTTTTTCTCACATGTGCACAACTTTAATATATATGTGATATATATTAAATTGTGTATTGTTTTGTATCTTGGTTGTTGATATACACTACATGGGTGTATGAGACTTACACCATGCTAATTATGATGTTGGGTTATAATTATTTAAGTAATTACAAAATTAGTGGATGTTTTGTTACAAGCATGAAGCTTGTAGAAGCTTGTGGATGCTTTGACAAAGTCCACTAACTTTGTTTTACATTAGATATTTACTAACTTACCCATTTTAATTAACCATGGTTATGTCTCTACATGGGTTAGTATATGATACTCACTCACCATGGTTCACTCACTCACTTGATCATTTTCATTCTCATCTATTTGTTCATCTTCTTCCTCAAAACCAAAAGCTTTCTAAGGTTTGATCCAAAGTGAGAAATATTGTGAGAAAAGAAATTCTAAAGTGAACCCACTTCCTATTTCCTCATCCTCTACTAGACTAGCACTTTAGTTTAGGGTGTTTGCTTCACTAATTCTCTAGTTAGTGAAGTAGAAGCTTGAGCTAGCATCCCCTCGACATAGATCATCTTCGGCCTCGAAGACTTTAAGCAAGGTCGCTCCTTTCGCTTCATAAAGCCATGCAAGAGACCGGGAGAACCATGATCGTAGCGAAGGGACTACTTCAAAGTGCTTTTGAAGTGAAGGACCGATCTACAAAGGTTGTATTTCGTTTTCACTTAGTTGTACATGGTTTACTGGTGTTTCCATATTGTATTCTAGCTAACGATTCTAGTTTAGAGTTCCCTTTAATGGCAATTTTTTAAAAATGGCATGGACGATGCCTCCCGAAACCTCGCTGCCGTTGAGAGGAACCCTATAGCGATACCGCAATAATTAGCCTTAAGTGCAAGTGGGAGATTGTTGGCTATAGTGCCCTCAAGTTAATTATTGTGATCGCAGGCACGCGATTGTGATGATTGAGGGAGGGCCTATACGAGTAGAACAGTTTTAATCAAAATGATAGTATGCTATTTGGTTTTTCTTTATCATCATGTACATGCATTAGGTAGCACTACAGATCAGTATTACATGTTGATAGAGCCTATAGGATTCTTGCTTGACTACCAGTATTATGATGGCGATCATATACATGGAAGCTGGGTGGTCTATAAGCACATCCTTAAATGTCCCTAATCGTGGGAGTATCAAGACTGGGCATCGATACTCCGGAGTAGACTAGTGTATACTTATCGAGACCCCGACGAGGGGCGGTGGCAGGTCTCACAAGCCATTGGTGTCAGTTAGTCACCTAAGATGGTATACAGGTGCATACTGGATTATGAGTGTTAGTTATATGTATGCCCTAGAGGCCATTACTGTATATTGGATGTATATTGTAGTGGATGCTGGGACATATATAGGTATGACTTTCTTGCTCGACATGATAGTATGCTATCTGGTTGCTCTTTATCTTAACATGTATACTTTCAGTCTCTCTGTTACATGTTGATAAAGCCCTTAGGATGTGTACTCGACTTCCAGGACTATGATGTAGATCATACTAGTGGGGCCTGGGTAGTCCATAAGTATATCCTTCAATATTCTTAGTCGTGGCAATATCGAGACGCGGCATCGATATTCCAGAGTAGACTAGCGTATATCTTCTCGATCCATGTGATGGCCGATGGATGATCCCATATCCATTGGTGTTTGACATCAGAGATGGTATGCGGGTGCTCAGTGGTGACTGGGTATACTGAACGGACTCGCCGAGAACTCCCAGATGGTATTATAACTCACGTCAGATGGCAGTGTAGGGTTCCTAGGCACACTAATGAGGTTCCACAAGGCATCAACATGCCAAATTCTAAAATTTAGGTGTCGAGAAACCCTAATATAGATCGTTAACTAGAAATTAGGCGAAACTACAAGCTACTAAACTGCTTTAGTGCTAAGTGAAAGGGAATACAACCTTTGTAGATCCGGTCCTCCACTTCCTTGGCTCCATGATGACGTCCCTCCGCTGCAACCATCGGAATCCTGGACACTCGCGGTGGTTTCATCGGAAAAGATCGGGCTAGGTCGTTGACTTCGATGCCGAAGATGATCTACGTCGAGGCGACTCTAACTCGAGCTCCATCTTCACCAAGTCATGAAACTTGTGAAGAAAACACCCTATACTACATGGCAAGTGGTAGAGGATGAAGAAATAGGAAGTGGGTTCACTTTGGATTTGGGTTTCTCACTTGATTTCATCACTTGACATTTTTCTAGAAAACTTTTCTTTTCTTCATTTGAAGAAGAAGATGAAGAAGAAGAAAAAGAATGATAATTTTTTTTCAAAAAGAAAATGAAGTGATAGTTATCATTTAGCAACTATGGGTGAGTTAACAAGTGTAGAGAATAAACTAGGGTTAAGTAAATGGTTGGGGTTAAGGAAAGAGACAAAATGGTCAAAGCTTTTCAAAACTTCAAGAAGCTTCAAGTAAAAACAAAAGAATCACCATTTTATTTCTTTCCCCAAAAATAAATGAAAAGAATAAATAAATAAGTAAATCAAACCCTAACCATTAACCTAATCATGGTTTAATCATACACACCCAAGTTTGCATGTATCATCAAACATGATACAAACTAGTGCACAAAACTATATCATATATACAATGTGCACATCAAGTGAGAAAATCCATCATAATTGAACAAATACTAGTTAATGTAAAGTGATATATCAAATATATAATTATACATTAAATCATTAAATCAACACTTGATTTAACGATCCGGTCATATCACATATGACCGACTAATATCCAATGTATCGACTTATCGAATCAATCCTCGATTCGATAACTAGGTTATATCGCATACAACCAATCGATACATTCATCGCGAGAATATAATACGGTATCACATGCACGCATTATTCTCGGTCCCGCACATATCTCATATGCGCTCCTATTTCGTTTCGCTTGAGCCAGGAAACCTCTGTGTAGGACTCTAAAGACTCGTTAATACGCTGGCAGCAGGTGATGATCATATCAAACACCCACAAGCCGCAAGCGGTCTGCTAAACGTAACGGCCACCCAGGTATTGAGCGATCAGAAGATTAACGAGCAAGCCCGCTCACACTCCTGTGAATCCAACCAGCAACACTTACCGTACAGTCCGGTCTCGTCGTCTGATATGTCGCATATCTCACCTAGGGGTGGTAAACGTCAGACCCCAGTAGCTTGATATGAGGTCTATAACAGTTCGAGAAACTACTGGTAACACTTAACAGTAAATCTCAGCAACCCTGGCCAGGGATTTCCGGTTATAGCCAATCGAACACAGCGCAACATCAACTCCCTATACCGGGAGAGACGAATCCCCTCCTATCGCTCATTGCCTCCATGTAATTCGGGACTGTACCCAAAAGCCACCGTTTTGCACGCCCTCTTGGACGTGGTAAGGTGGAAATCAAAGCACGGTGGGAATCACACAAGACCCTATGACGATCTCGGGTCTACAGACTAACCTGTACCAGTGTCACCAGAGAACTGCCATCTGACGTAAGGTATAATACCATCTGGGAGTTCTCGACGAGTCCGTCCAGTGTACCGAGTCTCCACTGAGCACCCGTATATCATCTCTGATGTCAAACACCAATGGATATGGGATCATCCATCGCCCATCTGTATGGGTCGAGAAGGTATACGCTAGTCTACTCTGGTGCATCGATGCCCTGTCTCGATACACCTACGACTAGGGACTTTGAAGTATGTACTTATGGACTACCATGTCCCCACTAGTATGATCCGCATCATAGTCCAGGTAGTCAAGTACACATCCTAAGGGCTTTACCAACATGTAGCAGAGAGACTATCAGTGTACACGTTAAGGTAAAGAGCAACCAGATAGCATACTATCATGTCGAGCAAGAAAGTCCTCCCTATATATGTCCAAGCATCCACTACAATATACATCCTATGTATAGTAATGGCCTCTAGGGCATACATATAACTAACAATCTCCCACTTGCACTAGGGCCATCTGATAGCAGTGGTTGCAGTATCTCATACTCAACCATCCCATAAAAGTCTCTCTCTGGGAAAAGGCCTTTGTGAATGAATCCGCCGTGTTGTCCTCTGAGTCTACTCTCCTAACCTTGATCTCCTTGGAGATCAACCATCTCCATGATCAGGTGATGCTGCCTCAGAATATGTCTGGGTCACTGATGGGACCAGGGTTCCTGAACCAAAGCCACACTTCCATTGTCACACAATGGTAGGAACCTAGTTCATCTCATGAACCACAATACACCCAGACAGCCTTTTTGGTAGCATCTTTAATAGCGATGTTATCAGCCTTTATCGTCTAGTTTGCCACGGTATCTAGCTTGGAACTCTTCCAACATACCGTCCCTCTACTGAGGGTAAAGACAATGCCTGTGACTGACATTCAGTCATCCTTATCACCAAGGAACCTTTCCAGTGATTCTCCCCAGGATCCATTGATACCATCTTACTACACCTAGTGAGAATCCTAACATCCATTTAGATCTATCTTATAGATCCAAAACCCTGGATTTAGGAGGTATTGCTTTGATCCTATATGGAGAATCTTTGTGATAAGCGGAGATTGACCGAGCGTAGCATAGAAAACTCCTTCCCTATCAAGAGTATGTCATCCATGTACTCTACGAGGATCACCACCATACTCCCTACTACCTTTTTGTATATGCAAGGTTCATCTACCATTTTGATGATGTCAAACTGTTTGACTAACACATCAAAACAGATGTTCCAACTCCGCGATGCCTGCTTTATCACATAAAACATCTTGCACACGTTTCCACTGCTCCTACTGTCTACGAAGCCTTCTAACTGTGTACTTATAGACTTTCTCTTCTAAAACATCATTTAGAAAAGCAGTCATAACACCCAACCGCCAGATATTGTAGTCATGGTATGTAGTCGTGGCAAATAGGATCTGGATGGACTTAAGCATAGCTCCTTAGAAAAAGTTTCATCATGATCCATACCTGGTCAATGATGCAAACCTTTAACAAGTCTAGCTTTGAAAGTCTCAACTTTTCCATGTACACCAAGTAATCTTCTCAAGATATACTTGCTCCTGATGGGGATTTAACCCTTCAGCTAAAGCAAACAAAGTCCATACTTTGTTGGTGTATAAGGATTCCATCTCAGATTGCTAAGCATCCAGCCATTCTTACAGAGTCCCACTCCTGATGGCCAGCCCGAAACTAGTTCGGTCATCATCTCATGATGCAATCCTCGCTTCCACTGTCATAGAGAAACAGAAGTATCTCTCAGGTGGGTGAGAAACCCTACTAGATCGGCGGAAAGGCTGAGGTTCGTTGGTAACTATTGAATCCTTTGGTTCTACCAAATCATCAGCTATAGTTTGTATAGCTGGAACCTTTCCAGTTCTACACAACTGACCTTGTCTCGAGCTTGTCCGGATTTTGGTTTTAGACATAGGCCGGACAACCCTAAATCTTAACTGACTTAAGCGATGGGCTCTTCCCTTTCCATATCTCTTATGAAGTGGTAGGCAATTGATTTGATTGGAACCCTATTCAATAGGTATGCAGCTTCTCAAGCGCATAACTCCCAAAAGGAAATAGGTAACTCGGTAGTACTTATCATAGAGCACACCTTATCATATAGGGTGTAATTGCTTCGTCCCGATACACCGACGTGCTGTGGTGTATATGGGGGAGTAATGCTGAGAGAGAATCTCATTCTCCTTTAGAAAAGTCCAAGAATTCCGTGCTCAAGTAGTCTCCTCCTTTATCACATCAAAGGACATAATACTTATACCCGTTTTGGTTCTCTACTTGTAACTTATATTCTGTGAATATCTCAAAAAGTTCGGACTTGTGTTTCAACAGGAACATATGTCTGAATCTTGAGAGATTATCAGAGAATGTAATGAAATACAAAGAACCGGTCTTGGCATGTGTAGACAGAGGACTTTCATACATCAGCATGTATCAATCCCAAGGGTTCACTAACTCTTTCTCTGTTTCCAGTAAATAGAGCTATGGTCATCTTATCTCTGTGACATGACTGGAAAGTTTTACAAGATGTAAATTCAAACTGATTTAAATATGCATCTTCAATGTAACTTAAGCTAGTCGGGTCGCATTGATATGACCTAGTCTACAATACCTCAAGAAGGAATCGTTCAATCCTGAACTCTTCCTCTTGTGTGTGTTCCGTATACTAAGAACTGTAGTTTGATTTAGAACATCAATGCTTTTAGATAACGTGCCTGAACCGATCAACTTTTGATATATGAGATGTTCAAAACATTATCCAACAATACAAAATTTTATCATTTCTTTACTAATAAAGAGACTGATATGATTTTTTATATCAGGTTCGGTATCTAATAACATTCGTTCAGAATCAATGTATTTGGGATACAGGGTGACAGTGACCAACAGACTTGGCTGCAACACTTGCACCGTTTTCTGTCTCATGAAACTTATCACCCGTTCTCAGTTCTCTACCTTTCTGTAGCCCTATGTAACAGATTACATATCAGGGATCCTGATCCGGTATCAAATACCCAGGACGTAAAGGATACAGAGAAACAGTTCTTTGTAATGAACACACCCGAAGGAAATGCATCATATGCACTTTCTTCGTTTGGGCGGCACGGGAAATCTGGTATTCCCCAATTTCCTGCTCTGTCTTATAACAATTATAAGTTGGAGCGGGACCAACGTTCCCCAGCTTAGTATAACAAGCGGGTACGGTCAATACATCTGTTTTATTATCTTGATTAAGGCGTGATATGGTTGCTACCAGGAGAGAGAGAGAAGAAAACACTCAGCGTGTGCTCTTACAAGATCAGATTGGTTATTATTTTATCTAATCAGGATGGCTCCCACTGTTTTTATCAAATCTTCCTTCAAACCCTAAAAGGAAAGACTAGCCGGGATTAATTACATGCTACAAGTTCGCCAATCTTTCAGCCAGGCCAGTGTCGGTACTTTGAGGGAGGTGCCCCCGTGCTTTTGCACGAACCTAATTAATGTAAACCTCGTTTTCCCAGAGGCGTAACCCCGTTGACACCTTTCTAGACACCTACTTGATCGGCTAATTGTAATGCGTAAAACTCTCCCAGGAGTAACAATTACTCGCAGCGGGTATCGGGATCCAACTATCTCATAGAAGGTATGCAATCTTATTGCAAATTTCAACACTTGAAATTCCCGATAATTTTTCCCCTAGCGTCCTATGACCCTGACGCAGGCCAACAAACCATAATGCGCTAGTCAAGTTCAACCCGTCATTTCCTTATTGAATTAAACTCACCCGCACGACCCTTGACGCAGGCCAACAAAGTCGCACGACTACCCTAATCCAATCTGCATCATATGCATAAGCAGATAAATACTAATTAGCTACCGCACACTACGCCTTGACGCAGGCCAACAAACGTAGCACGAATACTAACTACTACTTATCTGAAATGACGGAGGGCTACGACAGATTTTTCTAAAAACCTATTGCGTAATGAACTTGATATCGTTGTAGAATCAAATTTTTTTAAAATGGAGTGTTTTTTAGGCTTTTCTAGTTTTGCTAAAGGGGTCACTCCCGGTGAAGGGATCGTCGGCCCTTTCCTCGTCGAATGAAGTGCGGGATATATCATATATATCACTGTGCAAAGCAGAAACTATAGAAGCAATCAAAAGACAAACCGAGTGTGTAGCATCTGCCAGTTATTGCTAAAGGGGTCACTCCCGGTGAAGGGATCTCGGCCCTTTCCTCATCGAATAAGGTGCAGGATGTTCTACAAGGAACACCGCGATGCAAAGCAAGAACTGTAGCTACCTGGTTTGTTTTTTTTTTAAAATTCGATTCCACAACATCTTTAGGTTTCTTTTTCTTTCATTAATCATATTAATGAAGTCCCATCATTTAAGTCACCTAAACATCACAGATAAATACGACGTACACTTATGCCATCCGCATTCGCCTCGATGTCCCCTCGTGCACCATTAGGTTAGGTAACTAACGGCAGAGCGGGGCAGGGCTAGCGCGGGTGTAAAACATTAGTAACGCCTATATAATATATCATATATACTATATACAGTATTTATCACAGAACATCAAATGATCACATCACAGATATCGCAGCAGAAGAAACATATGAAAAATTGGATATATTAGGACATCCGTGTTTTCAATACGAGCCAGTATAAAACACGGATTCCACGGTCGTGATGAATAGCCAAACCCACACCCCTAGACCCCTACGAGAGCGGCAAGCAACCCTACCAATTCTAGAGTTAGGAGACCCGGACTCGACTCCTCGAGTTGGTCTCCCACTGGACTCCAGAACCCGGTTACTTATGCCCTCCTCCTTGGGTCTATCCTAGTGTGGAAAAGTAAATAATATACAAATGGTGACAACTTCCGCAACCTGGAAGTGGCCCAATAAAAGAATATTACATACAAGTTTTTACATGAATGAAAATGAAAAACACTCATCTCACTTAAAACCCCCCAGCTATTCAAACACGACGATCCAATATAACATATCCAGCAACACATAACATCACATGTCATCAACGTAAGTAAACATGCGTATCCCAATTGTCGTTGACATATAGCAACGAAACCGGCGATATCACATATTACACTTACGGTCACAGAAAAGAAAGTGTAAAACTACAACAGTTGGAATCCGCAACCTCCTTAGACATCGCATGCCTAACCATCTGAATTCCTTAGACATCACATGCCTAACAATTATAAACCCCGCATTTTAGTCTCGTTTATCGAAAACTCTTTTCAATATTAAGTCGGGCAATTCAACAAGATTCCCGGCATTTTGATCGAATGCTCGTCGCAAACTTTAGTAGGCGGCCGCACCCCCGATACCGTCGACGAAGTGCACCAAGGCGGAAAACCGCTGCCACGAGCACCCGAACGGATGCTTTCGGCGACGGGGTTCTCCTACAGTCACTTGGTCGGGGCTATGGGGTGTAGCTGTCTATTATGTTTACTCGGCGAGTATCCGCGTACGCTACGTGATTGCGACGGATTTTTGATCGTATCAAAATTCCATGGCAACCGATCAAGTGAGACTAAACTACTATGTTTATAATATTCAAATCAGTTATCTCATAACTACTTGTGGATTCCAAATATTGTATCACATTCCGGATAAATAGAAAATGTTAAACTTTCCGATCGAACAATCAAACACCCAAGTTTTCCCGAAACAACTCAACACATGAAATAAGTTTAAAAATATTCACTTCATGTCTCAGTACCAACGGTCCAGCCGTAAAAGGGTCAAGCCAACGCCTCACATGTGGCACGCCGTACTGCCCCAAACCCTAAGGTTCAAAGGGCAGTTCAAGACGGTCACATAATCGAGTTAAGGTTTGTTGTCTTCTAGAGGGACCATCGTGTTACTTGCACTACTTAGAATGTCATTAAACCACGGAAAAATCAAATACTTGGAAATTTCTCGGCAGGGGAAAAAGTGGGTATTTATATCCAGTCGAACTTTTTAACATATCCGAAATTATCTGGAAAAACACAGACAAAGTTAAAGATTCCGATCGAATCGACGAACTCCCAATACAACCCAGAAAACTCAACACCTGAGTATAAGTTAAAATTACCCATAAAACACAGGAATCAATATAGGACATTACTGTGCAAAGAACATGCCAAGAATCAACTTTCTGGCCGCGGAACCGCCGCACATGCAAGGGTGGGGCCGCGGTTCCGCAGCGCTTTAGTTGACTTGGACCCACATGCTTCACAGTAACTCTTATAATTCCCTGCTGTATTTTTTGGATATTTTTAATTTGGAAAAATCCACATTTTCGGAAAATGTACAGAGAAGGGTTTGAGTTAGGGTTTCGGGGTTCGATCGGATTTCTAACATCGTCTACACTTCGCCTAAAGCTCAAGTTAGGCTCCGATACCAATGTAGGGTTCCTAGGCACACTAATGAGGTTCCACAAGGCATCAACCATGCCAAATTCTAAAATTTAGGTGCCGAGAAACCCTAATATAGATCGTTAACTAGAAATTAGGCGAAACTACAAGCTACTAAACTGCTTTAGTGCTAAATGAAAGGGAATACAACCTTTGTAGATCCGGTCCTCCACTTCCTTGGCTCCGTGATGACGTCCCTCCGCTGCAACCATCGGAATCCTGGACTCTCACGGTAGTTTCATCGGAGAAAAGATCGGGCTAGGTCGTTGACTTCGATGCCGAAGATGATCTACGTCGAGGCGACTCTAACTCGAGCTCCAACTTCACCAAGTCATGAAACTTGTGAAGAAAACACCCTATACTACATGGCAAGTGGTAGAGGATGAAGAAATAGGAAGTGGGTTCACTTTAGATTTGGGTTTCTCACTTCATTTCATCACTTGACATTTTTCTAGAAAACTTTTCTTTTCTTCACTTGAAGAAGAAGATGAAGAAGAAGAAAAAGAATGATAATTTTTTTCAAAAAGAAAATGAAGTGATAGTTATCATTTAGCAACTATGGGTGAGTTAACAAGTGTAGAGAATAAACTAGGGTTAAGTAAATGGTTAGGGTTAAGGAAAGAGACAAAATGGTCAAAGCTTTTCAAAGCTTCAAGAAGCTTCAAGTAAAAACAAAAGAATCACCATTTTATTTCTTGCCCCAAAAATAAATGAAAAGAATAAATAAATAAGTAAATCAAACCCTAACCATTAACCTAATCATGGTTTAATCATACACACCCAAGTTTGCATGTATCATCAAACATGATACAAACTAGTGCATAAAACTATATCATATATACAATGTGCACATCAAGTGAGAAAATCCATCATAAGTGAACAAATACTAGTTAATGTAAAGTGATATATCAAATATATAATTATACATTAAATTATTAAATCAACACTTGATTTAACGATCCGGTCATATCACATATGACCGACTAATATCCAATGTATCGACTTATCGAATCAATTCTCGATTCGATAACTAGGTTATATCGCATACAACCAATCGATACATTCATCGCGAGAATAGCATACGGTATCACATACACGCATTATTCTCGGTCCCGCACATATCTCATATGCGCTCCTATTTCGTTGCGCTTGAGCCAGGAAACCTCTGTGTAGGACTCTAAAGACTCGTCAATACGCCGGCAGCAGGTGATGATCATATCAAACACCCACAAGTCTCAAGTGGTCTGCTAAACGTAACGGCCACCCGGGTATTGAGCGATCAGAAGATCAATGAGCAAGCCCGCTCACACTCCTGTGAATCCAACCAGCAACACTTATCGTACAGTCCGGTCTCGTCGTCTGATATGTCGCATATCTCACCTAGGGGTGGTAAACGTCAGACCCCAGTAGCTCGATAAGTCGTGTCGATATGAGGTCTATAACAGTTCGAGAAACTACTGGTAACACTTACCAGTAAATCTCAGCAACCCTGGCCAGTGATTTCCAGTTATAGCCAATCGAACGCAGCGCAACATCAACTCCCTATACCAGGAGAGACGAATCCCCTCCTATCGCTCATTGCCTCTATGTGATTCGGGACTGTACCCAAAAGCCACCGTTTTGCACGTCCTCTTGGACGTGGTAAGGTGGAAATCAAAGCACAGTAGGAATCACACAAGGCTCTATGACGATCTCGGGTCTACAGACTAACCTGTACCAGTGTCACCAGAGAACTGCCATCTGACGTAAGGTATAATACCATCTGGGAGTTCTCGGCGAGTCCGTCCAGTGTACCCAGTCCCACTGAGCACCCGTATATCATCTCTGATGTCAAACACCAATGGATATGGGATCATCCATCGCCCATCTGTATGGGATGAGAAGGTATACGCTAGTCTACTCTGGTACATCGATGCCCTGTCTCGATACACCCACGACTAGGGACCTTGAAAGATGTACTTATGGACTACCATATCCCCACTAGTATGATCCGCATCATAGTCCAGGTAGTCAAGTACACATCCTAAGGGCTTTACCAACATGTAGCAGAGAGACAATCAGTGTACACGTTAAGGTAAAGAGCAACCAGATAGCATACTATCATGTCGAGCAAGAAAGTCCTCCCTATATATGTCCAAGCATCCACTATAATATACATCCTATGTATAGTGATGGCCTCTAGGGCATACATATAACTAACAGGCAGTTCTCAGGTGACACTGGTACAGCTTAGTCTGTTGACCCGAGATCGTAATAGAGTCTTGTGTGTCTCCCACTGTGCTTTGATTTCCACCATACCACGGCTCTACTGAGTCATGCAAAGTGGTGGTTTCTGGGTACAGTCCCGATTCACATGGAGGCAATGAGCGATAGGAGGGGATTCGTCTCTCCCGGTATAGGGAGTTGATGTTGCGCTATGTTCGATTGGCAATAACCGGAAATCCCTGGCCAGGGTTGCTGAGATTTACTGGTAAGTGTTACCAGTAGTTTCTCGAACTATTATAGACCTCATATCGACACGACTTATCGAGCTACTGGGGTCTGACGTTTACCACCCCTAGGTGAGATATGCGACATATCAGACGACGAGAACGGACTATACGGTAAGTGTTGCTGGTTGGATTCACATGAGTGTGAGCGGGCTTGCTCGTTGATCTTCTGATCGCTCAATACCCGGGTGGCCGTTACATTTAGCAGACCGCTTGCGGCTTGTGGGTGTTTGATATGATCATCACCTGCTGCCGGCATATTGACGAGTCTTTAGAGTCCTACACAGAGGTTTCCTGGCTCAAGCGAAACGAAATAGGAGCGCATATGAGATATGTGCGGGACCGAGAATAATACTAGTATGTGATACTGAATTCTATTCACGCGATTTGTATCATCGGACTGTTATATAAGATATACCCGGGTTACCGAATCAAGTGTTGATTCGATACATTGATACACTTGATATTAGTCGGTTATATGCAATATGACCGGATCATTAAATTAAGTGTTGATTTAATGTATAATTATATATTTGATATATTACTTTACATTAACTAGTATTTGTTCACTTAAGATTGATTTTCTCACTTGATGTGCACAAGTAGTATATATGATATATTTTTGTGCACTTGTTTGTATCATGTTTGATGATACATGCAAACTTGGGTGTATGTTTGATTTAAACCATGTTTAGGTTAATGGTTAGGGTTTTGTTATCTTTATTTATTTTCTTTATTCATTTTTTTTGGGCAAGAAATAAAATGGTGGCTTCTTTTGTTTCTTACTTGAAGCTTTGTGAAGCTGTGTGAAGCTTTGACCATTTTGTTTCTTTCCTTAACCTAACAATTCACCTAAACCCTAGTTTAGTCTCTACACTAGTTTCTTTCACCTATGGTTGCATTATGATAACCATCACTTGATTTTCTTTTTGGAATTAATTCATTTTTTTCTTCTTCTTCATCTTCTTCAAGAGGTGAAGAAAGCTTACTAGAAAATTACAAGTGATGAATCCAAGTGAGAAATCCAAAAATCCAAAGTGAACCCACTTCCTAGTTCTTCATCCTCTACCACTTACCATGTAGTAGATTGTGTTTTCTTCACAAGTTCTATGACCAAGTGAAGATGGAGCTTGATCTTGAGTTGCCTCGACGTAGATCATCTTCGGCATCGAAGTCGACGACCTAGCCCGATTATTTCTCCGACGAAACCATCGCCAGAGTCCAGGATCCGATGATCACAGCGGAGGGACGTCAACAAGGAGCTAGAGAAGTGGAGGACCGGATCTACAAAGGTTGTAGTCCCTTTCACTTAGCATTAAAGTTGTTTACTTGCATGTTTCGCCTTACCTCTAGTTATCGATCTTGCATAGGGTTTCTTTGGCACATGAAAATTTTGAATTGGACATGTTTGATCAGTTGTAGAACCTCATTACTGTGCCTAGGAACCCTACAGTGGTATCAGAGCCTAGCTAGAGCTTTAGGCTAAGTGTAGGCGATGTTAGAAGTCCGATCGAACCCGAAACCCTAATCCAAAACCTTCCTCTGTACATTTTTTGAAATCTGAAATTTTTGTGGATTAAAAATATGCAGAAAAATCAGCAGGGTTTTCTAAGAAATACTGTGCAGCACGTGCGCCTGAGTCCACTAAAGCGCCGCGGAACCGCGACACGAGCATGGCTCGTGCGGCGGTTACGCGGCCATACGGTCATATTAGTTTTTGAATTTTGCACAGTAATGTTCTTTTGAGTTTCCTCTGTTTTCTGGGTATTTTTAAAGTTTTCTCAAGAGTTGGGTTTTCTGGGTTGTATTGGGGACTCGGTGTTTCGATCGGAAAGTTTAACTCCGTCTATGTGTTTTTCCGGATAATTTTAGAATATGTTAAAAAGTTCGACCGGATATAAATACCCAATTTTTCCCCTGCCGGGAAATTTCCAAGTGTTGGATCTTTCCGTAGTTTAATAATGTTCTAAGTAGTGCAAGTAACGCGATAGACCCTCTGGAAGACAACAAACCTTAACTCGATTATGTGACCGTCTTGAACTGCCCTTTGAACCTTAGGGTTTGGGGCAGTACGGCGTGCCACATGTGATGCGTTGGCTTGACCCTTCTACGGCTGGACCGTTGGTACTGAGGCATGAAGTGAATGTTTTTAAACTTATTTCATGTGTTGAGCTGTTTCGGGAAAACGTGGGTGTTTGATTGTTCGATCGGAAAGTTTAACATTTTCTATTTATCTGGATTGTGATACAATATTTGGAATCCACATGTAGTTATGAGATAACTGAATGAATGTTATAAACATAGCAGTTTAGTCTCACTTGATTGGTTGCCACGGAATTTTGATGCGATTAAAAATCCGTCGCAATCACGTAGCGTACGCGGATACTCGCCGGGTAAACTTAATAGACAGCTACACCCCATAGCCCCGACCAAGTGACTGTAGGAGAACCCCGTCGCCGAAAGCATCCGTTCGGGTGCTCGCGGCAGCGGTGTTCCGCCTTAGTGCACTTCGTCGACGGCATCCGGGGGTGCGGCCGTCTACTAAAGTTTGCGACGAGCATTCGATCAGGATGTCGGGAATCCTGTTGAATTGCCCGACTTGATATTGAAAAGAGTTTTCGATAATGAGACTAAAATGCGGGGTTTATAATTGTTAGGCATGCGATGTCTAAGGAATTCATTTGATTAGGCACGCGATGTCTAAGAAGGTTGCGGATTCCAACTGTTGTAGTTTTACACTTTCTTTACTGTGATCGTAAGTGTAATATGTGATATCGCCGGTTTCGTTGCTATATGTCAACGACAATTGGGATACGCATGTTTACTTACGTTGATGACTTATGATGTTATGTGTTGCTGGATATATTATATTGGATCGTCGTGTTTGAATAGCCGGGGGGGTTTTATGTGAGATGAGTGTTTTTCATTTTCATTCATGTAAAAAACTTGTATGTAATATTCTTTTATTGGGGCACTTCCAGGTTGCGGAAGATGTCACCGTTGATGTATATTATTTACTTTTCCGCATTAGGATAGACCCAAGGAGGGGAGCACGAGTAACCGGGTTTTAGGGTCCAGTGGGAGACCATCTCGAGGAGTCGAGTCCGGGTCTCCTAACCCTAAAATTGGTAGGGTTGCTTGCCGCTCTCGTAGGGGTCTAGGGGTGTGGGATTGGCTATCCATCACGACCGTGGAATCCGTGTTTTATACTGGCTTGTATTAAAAACACGGACGTCCTAGTATATCCAATATTTCATATGATATTTTCTGCTGCGTTATCTGTGATGTGATCATGTGATTTGTTCAGATAGATATGGTAAATAGTATATATGATATATTATATAGACGTTGCTTATGTTTTACAACCGCGTTAGCCCTGTGTCACGACCCGAAAGTACGGAACGTGATCGGCACTTAGATTACGAAGCATCTAGAGGCGCCACGTAACCTAAGTAAGCCGAAGCCCAGAAATCTAAACCAAGAAAAAGAAGAAGAAGCAGTAAAAGGAAACATGAAGGAACAAGTTTAAAACATCAGCAAATTTTCCCAAAAAATTCGGCAGAGTCTCCTCTGTAAAAACTGGCCCCAAACGGGTACAACAAGTATAATATACATAAACAATAAAAAGCATCCCCGAACGGGTGCTAGCTCAACGCCAACAGGCGGAAACAACCATAACAAGCACAATAATATACAACGCCAAAGGGCGAGGCTCAAAACTCAAAAGAAAACAAAACCACCAGATCAGAATAATACATGCGCGACTCTAAGGTCGAAATAAAAGACTGGCCCAATAAACTATCAAATAATACAAGTTTGGTTGATGGAGCTTTCTAGATACAAATTAGATAATAAAAATACAACGGCGGTTCATATACAAATGAACCAACCTACCGTGCAAATCACCCGAAATGAAAATGATGTGCCAGCAACTGCCAAGGGAAACCTGTACATCGAACCTGTAATAAAATTTGGCACAACGGGGGTGAGTTGCCAACTCGTGAGTAGAAGACATCTACGAAAAGAAATCGAATGCACGACGCTATCCTCGGTCATAATAATACACTATTATATCCCAATCATCTAGTAATAGCAGGGTAAAACTATGTGTAAATGCAGATACTCCGTGCTCGTGTCAGTGCCTCATATAATACTATGTCATATGAATGGATATGCATCCATCATGAATATAAAATAATCAATCCTGAAATCCAGAAATATCTGTATAAGAAATCTTTAGCTGTTATCATAGTAAAATGTGTATAGGAATCTGAAATCTCAACAATGAAGTCCATGGAAATCCGTGTCAACCATCGACACAAACATGTAAACCTCAAGTCTCATAGTCTCAATACCTCGGGCTCCGTCAGTCCGGATCGGCCAATAACATCAAATCTTACGACAACGGTCAGTATCCTCCGGATATCCTGTAACACTTTGAAATTTTCGTTTGATTGTTTTGGTGATAATGGTAGTCATGCATGTTTTTATATTTGTGTGTTCATAGGATTTATAGTTATTATTGGTAGTGTTAGCATATTGGAAATTTTCCTTTGTAGTGTGCACCTAGCATACTTTGACATTTTGTGACTTGTTAACCATTCTTGTGCATGGTTGCAAACTCTTTTTCCCCACCATTTAATCCTTTTCTAAACCCTTTTTATAATTTCAAAAGGAAACAACAAAAGAAAAGAAAATTCAAATACCATTAAACAAATGAGCATGGTGGTTAGGTAAACCTTGACTTTTGACCCTCTTTCTCTTCTCTCTTCTCTCTTTTTTCCCTCATTCTGAGATCCCACAGAATTTCCAGCAGCAAAAACTTCATTTTTCCTCCATATTCTCTTCTCTTTTCATTCCCCTTTGATCCATACACAAAACCCTATGCATATCAACTCATTTTCTTCACAAAAGCTTGGAAAAAGTGAGGTTTTTGAGGTGTTCTAAGGCAATTCTGCACACTTAAGGGAGAAGCTGGAACTTTTGGGGTTTTGCAAGGTTCTTAGAAGGTATTAACTCATATTAGCACCTCTTTTCCTTAGACTTGTTGTATCCTCTAGTAAAAATCTCATTTTTGTGCGTTTTTAGTGATATTAAGGGATATTTGTGATTCACATGTTAGATTGGTGTTCTCATGGTTTAGTTAGCTCCTTTAGGTGTTATTAGAGCTACTTTAACTAGGGTTTGTTTCAGGTTGCACAAAAATACCTTAAAGTTCCATTTTTAGTGCAAAGTGTGGATTTTAACTAGAATTTGGGCACTGTAGGATCTGCTGTTACCCGAGACTTTTCAGTTTAAATCTAGATATTACTGTAGCATGTATGGGGGGTATAGAGTGCACACACCCAACCTGGGAGCCCAATTCCCATTTGGGGCCGCCAATTTTTGCATTCTGGCCGCAAATTGCGGCCAGATAGGGGAGCCAAGGGTTGGGGTTTGGGGTGTGGGTGTATGCTGCTATTTGGGTTGTTATGGTATATATAGTTTTGCAATATTTTTCCTGTATCAAAATCTGGGGTAGAATACCTATTTTTCCGTATTTTCAACCTTTCGCGACACGCGTGATACGTGTGTGTGGGTTTTGGGTTTCTGCGTATCGCGACGCGTCGGAGTGATTTCAGACACGTAACCACACGTTTTAGTGCATCGCGCACACGCGCGCTTGGTTCGCAACACGAGTTACTGGTTCGGCTTAAATGTCGCGTTTCTGTGATTTCAAGCTTACGTGTGATATATTGTGTAATTATAGGTTCGCAGGCGAGTACAGCGGACGCCGCGCAGGAGGGGAAACAGGTTGTTGGCTATACCTAGTGGAAGGCTACGGTGAGTAGATTTCACATCTACGGGGATATCGCCCGCATGGCGTTCTACGTCAGGGCTGATAGGACCTTATAGCGTTCCTTATATATATACTGCATGTTCATGGTTACTAGCTAGTGCATTGCATACCTACTACACACATCACATTGGATTATTGCATTGTAGCTTATCTATATGTGACATGACTTGATACTCATATTTGATACCTATATCACATTGGATTATTGCATTGTAGCTTATCTATATGTGACATGACTTGATACTCATACTTGATGCACATATCACATCACAATTACTTGTATTATTGGTTGAGATTTCATGTGATTTCTGGATTTGGGAACCGTGGACTTTTCAAATAAGTAATCATTTAAAAACCCGGTTCCCTTGATATGATATTTTGGGGCGCCGCCCCGTGTTTTCTCGGTGCTAGAGGCATGTACTGAGAGAGGGCTGACCCGGACTGACGGATGCCCGATGGATTGATATAGGGCTGACCCGGAATGACGGATGCCCGATGTATTGAGAGAGGGATGACCCGGAATGACGGATTCCCGATATATACTTTGAGAGAGGGCTGACCCGGACTGACAGATGCCCGATGGATTGATATAGGGCTGACCCGGAATGATGGATGCCCGATGTATTGAGAGAGGGATGACCCGGACTGACGGATTCCCGATATATATACTTTGAGAGAGGGCTGACCCGGAATGACGGATGCCCGATACAGGATGTTTTGCGTGTCGATGCTAGACACGAGTAATTATGATATTTGGGTGCCGATGTTGGGCACTCGGGATTCTCAGAGATGTACAGGATTGAGGGCCGAGGAGAGTGCCGGCGCATGAGCTAGTTTTGGGAGATCTGGGTGCATTGAGAAGCCGATTATATATGTTCCACGTTGACATTCCGTGTAGATATTATATTGCCCCTGCTCAGCATTACTTTTGTACCTCATCCTGTAGATGCATTACCTGTTAGAGCATTTGTACCTCATATGGTAGTACAGGACCCTATAGAGCACTTGCATGATTATTGCACATACTGCTCATCCCATATTGATATCATCTGTTGGCATATGATAGAGTAGTGTAGTACGTACATACTCGCGATTACCTTTATATGTTATCTTTATTCACGAGTTGGCAACTCACCCCCGTTGTGCCACAGTGTTTGCAGGTTGCCCTTCGGAGTAGTCGCGGCAGGCTGCTTTGCATCTTTTGGCACAGATACCCCCACAGTTGGTGTACTAGCCCTTTTGCTGATAGGTGGGTTTTGTGCGGTATCTGTTTATCTTTCAGTATGTACATTATTGTATCTAGTATTCTCCATCTACCATGTATGTATTTGACTTAGAAACAGTGTGAGGACGATGTTGTACTATTTTGTATTCTGGTGTCGAGCTCGTTGTGAGCCGGCTGTACTTGCAGTTTATTCTATCTGTGATGTTCCCACTTGTGGATCTTGATCTTCGCTACGGCGTCGTATATTGTTTTCTTGGAGATTGTTTACTTAGTTTCTTATCATGATTTTAGTAGTGCTTCCTTTAAAACTTCTAACACTCTATACTTTCACTGGTTTGATTTCTGGGTTTTCGGTTCACTTAGTCGCGTTACGCCTGTAGACGTTACGTGGTTAAGTGCCGGTCACGGGCCAAACTTCGGGTCGTGACAAAGTTGGTATCAGAGCGTAGGTTTTACCTTTCGGAGTGTAGGATGACCCTGGTATGATGGAGTAGGTAGCTGCGGCAGGGTAGCGTAGCATGTGTATGTTCCGCGGCATACTCACGACACGGTACTCCGCCTACGCGACCTTAGGACTTGTTGATTTAAATTCCTCCTTGAGTATATACATTTGTGCGATTCGATTTCCTTATCCTTATCGAATCCTGTTGTTTCTGATAGCCAATATGCCGCCAAGGACTACGAGGGCGCGGAGAGCGGCCGTGAGGGCCGAGGTTCGAGTTGATTCATCTGAGACAAGGACTAATCCGAGTAGTACTCCTGTTGCACCAGGACAGATTGTTTCCCCTACGGCAGCTCAGATCTCTAGATTAGTGGTAGAGATGCAGGGCCTATGCCAGGCGATGAGCTCATTGGTAGAGGTCGTTCGAGCGCAGCGACAGATGGTTGCCGCCCCTGTTACCCAGTTGTTCCTTGCGATCATCATGCAGTATTCCGTCCCTTACATAGCACCGGTGGAGGCAGCTCTCGTTTACGAGACACGTCTTCCAGAGACCGTGAGAATTCCGGAACAGTTGAGGAATCATACCGGTATACCAGCCCAGAGCAGAGGCTTAGGACGAGGACAGCCGTTTGGTTTCCATCCCCAGGCAGGACAGCATTCAGTGCGTAGGTGTTTACGATGCGGAAGCCTTCAACACCTCATCAGGCAGTGTTTCTTCACAGCACGTCAGGGTCGTGTTCTGAGACGTCGTGGACGCGGAAGGTTTGCACAGAGGGGTCAGGCTAGTAGAGGAGGAGTTCGGTCAGTCGCAAATGAAGGTCAGGCACAAGTTTTTGCTTCGACTCATCGGGACGTGCGGGTATCCGATGCTGTGGTTTCAGGTACTCTTTTAGTTTGTCCTTTGTTGCACACGTATTGTTTGATCCGGATCCTTGTGCTCATGTGTTTCCACGTACCCGTATGTATCTACACACTTTGTGCCGAGTTTGGATAGAGAGTCCGGTTTGCTTGGCCAGCCGCTTGTGGTGACTACTCCTGTGGGAGAGTCATTTGTTGTTAGGCACGTGTTCCGATCCTGTACCGTCCGTATCGGCGAGAGAGAGTTGCCGGTCGTTTCGATCCTTCATGAGATGTTGGACTTCGACGTTCTTTTGGACATGGATTTGGTTAGCCACGTGCTATGCTTCTGTTGACGGCCGCGAGAAGACAGTTCGATTTTGTTTTCCCGACAAGTCGGTTGTTGTTGTGTTGGGGGACCGTAGTGCCACCCCTCACGGTGTGAATTCTTCTATTCGCGCTGGACAGCTTTTGCGGAAGGGATATCAGGGATTTCTCGCATATGTTTGCGATACTAGGGCTATAGAGGTTCTTTTGGATCAGGTTCCGGTTGGTAGCGAGTTCCCTGATGTGTTCCCTGACGAGCTTCCTGGACGACCGCCCGAGCGTGATAATTCTTTCTGCATTGATTTGGTTCCTGGTACGGGACCTATTTCGGTACCGCTTTATTGGATGGCCCCGGCGGAACTTAGAGAGTGGAAGGGTCAGTTGCAGGACTTGCGGGGTAAAGGACTTATTCGAGCCAGTGTTTCTCCTTGGGGTGCTCCAGTCCTGTTCGTTAAGAAGAAGGACGGCAGCATGCGTTTGCGTATTGACTACCGCCAGCTGAATAAGGTGACAGTGCTGAATCAATATCCTTTGCCACGCATCGACGATTTGTTCGACCAGTTTCAGGGGGCAGGATACTTTTCGAGGATCGATCTGCGATCAGGCTACCATCAGCTGCGGGTTAGACAGGAGAACATTCCTAGGACAGCTTTCAGCACTCGTTACGGCCATTATGAGTTTTTTTTTGGTGATGTCGTTTGGACTCACCAACGCGCCAGCAGCATTTTTGGACATGATGAACCGTATTTTCCGGCCGTATCTTGATCTGTTCGTTATGGTGGTTATTGACGATATCTTGGTGTATTCTCGGAGTAGAGAGGAGCACGAACAGCACCTGCGGATCACACTGCAGACCTTGAGGGAGCACCAGCTTTTCGCCAAATTCTCCAAGTGTGCCTTCTGGCTAGACAGCGTAGACTTCTTGGGGCACGTGATTACACGAGATGGTATATGTGTCGACCCGAGAAAGATAGAGGCAGTTCGGAGTTGGCCTAGACCCACGTCAGTGACGGAGGTCCGCAGCTTTCTAGGGCTGGCGGGTTATTACAGGCGATTTGTGCAGGACTTCTCTCGCATTGCTACACCGTTGACCGGGTTGACCCGGAAGGGAGTTCACTTCGATTGGACGGAGGAATGTGAGCACAGTTTCCAGCGGTTACGAGCTCTACTGACTACGGCACCAGTGCTATCTTTGCCTTCAGGATCAGGCGGATTTGCGGTCTACTGCGATGCTTCACGAGTGGGGCTGGGATGCGTTTTGATGCAGCATGACAGGGTGATTGCGTATGCTTCACGGCAATTAAAGAAACATGAACAGAATTACCCTACTCATGATCTGGAGATGGCTGCAGTGGTCTTTGCACTCAAGATCTAGCGACATTATCTGTATGGAGAGTCGTGCCAGATATTCACTGACCACAAGAGCTTAAAGTACATATTTCAGCAGCGAGACCTGAACCTTAGACAGCGCCGATGGATGGAGTTGGTGAAGGACTACGATTGTGAGATCTTGTATCACCCGGGCAAGGCAAATGTAGTGGCAGATGCGTTGAGCAGGAGGCCCGGGGGTAGTCTATCCTGCTTGAGCACAGTGCAGAGGCATTCGTCGGCAGATTGGCAGATCTTGCGACAGCCGGGTACAGATTCGAGTTTACGCCGATCGAAGGACGAATTGCGCATGTTCGTGCACGTCCACAGTTGCTTGACTGTATACAAGAGGCACAGCACAGCGATGGTCGCTGTTCAGAGAGCAGGACACGGATAGGACAGGGCAAATTTTCCGAGTTCATGATCGATGATCAGGGGATACTACGATTTGGAGCTAGACTGTGCGTATCAGATGCTAAGGGATTGCGGCGCGAGATTCTTGAGGATGCACATCGATCGGTATATAGTGTTCATCCCGGTTCCACCAAGACGTACTATGATTTGAAAGATGTTTACTGGTGGGACGGTATGAAGAGGGACATTGCAGATTTTGTATCGAGATGCCTGACTTGTCAGCAAGTCAAGGCTGAGCACCAGAGGCCCGCGGGAGAGCTACAGCTGTTACCCATTCCGGAGTGGAAATGGGAATAGAGTTCGATGGATTTCGTGGTGGGTCTACCCAGGACTAGTCGAGGGTATGACTCCATCTGGGTGATCGTAGATCGTTTGACGAAAGCGGCTCACTTCCTACCGGTGAAGACGACTTTCGGATTTACTCAGTATGCCCAGGTCTACATTGATCAGATTGTGCGACTGCACGGAGTTCCGACATGCATCGTGTCCGATAGAGGCACCCAGTTTACCAGCCGGCTATGGCAAAGGCTTCAGGAGGCTTTGGGCACTCGCTTGAGTTTCAGCACGGCATTCCATCCGCAGACCGACGGACAGTCAGAGCGGACGATTCAGACTCTCGAGGACATGCTCAGAGCATGCGTATTAGACTTTGGAGGTAGCTGGGATCATCATTTGCCCTTAGTAGAGTTCTCCTACAACAACAGCTACCAGGAGATCATTCAGATGGCACCGTTTGAGGCTCTTTATGGGAGGAGATGCAGGTCGCCCACTTGTTGGACGGAGCTCAGTGAGAGCAGTATCTTAGGACCACAGATCGTGGAGGAGACGACAGCGAAGGTCCAGTTGATTCGCGATAGGATGAGAGCAGCCAGAGTAGGCAGAGATCTTATGCGGACCGTCGTCGGCGCAGGCTTAAGTTTTCTGTTAGGTGATCATGTTTTCTTGAGGGTCTCCCCAATGAAAGGTGTGATGAGGTTTGGGAAGAAGGGGAAGCTCAGTCCCAGATATGTGGGCCCCATTGGAGATCCTTGAGCGAATTGGTGCAGTTGCGTATCGATTAGCCCTTCCGCCCAGTTTTCCAGACGTGCACCCCGTATTTCACGTCTCGATGCTCCGCCGATATCTTCATGATCCTTCGCATGCGATTCAGCATCCGACGACCCAGCTTGAGCGCGACCTTGCCTACGCAGAGCAGCCAGTGATAATCTTAGATCGACAAGTGAAGAAATTGAGGTCGAAAGAGACATCGTCCGTCAAGATACTTTGGCGTGGCCAGAGCGGCGAGGAAGTCACTTGGGAGACCAAAAGCGAGATGATGAGAGAGGTATCCCCACCTTTTTGAAGGTGCGTATAGTTAGATTTTTAAATTCGGGGACCGAATTTCTTTAAGGGGGGTAGATTGTAACACTTTGAAATTTTCGTTTGATTGTTTTGGTGATAATGGTAGTCATGCATGTTTTTATATTTGTGTGTTCATAGGATTTATAGTTATTATTGGTAGTGTTAGCATATTGGAAATTTTCCTTTGTAGTGTGCACCTAGCATACTTTGACATTTTGTGACTTGTTAACCATTCTTGTGCATGGTTGCAAACTCTTTTTCCCCACCATTTAATCCTTTTCTAAACCCTTTTTATAATTTCAAAAGGAAACAACAAAAGAAAAGAAAATTCAAATACCATTAAACAAATGAGCATGGTGGTTAGGTAAACCTTGACTTTTGACCCTCTTTCTCTTCTCTCTTCTCTCTTTTTCCCTCATTCTGAGATCCCACAGAATTTCCAGCAGCAAAAACTTCATTTTTCCTCCATATTCTCTTCTCTTTTCATTCCCCTTTGATCCATACACAAAACCCTATGCATATCAACTCATTTTCTTCACAAAAGCTTGGAAAAAGTGAGGTTTTTGAGGTGTTCTAAGGCAATTCTGCACACTTAAGGGAGAAGCTGGAACTTTTGGGGTTTTGCAAGGTTCTTAGAAGGTATTAACTCATATTAGCACCTCTTTTCCTTAGACTTGTTGTATCCTCTAGTAAAAATCTCATTTTTGTGTGTTTTTAGTGATATTAAGGGATATTTGTGATTCACATGTTAGATTGGTGTTCTCATGGTTTAGTTAGCTCCTTTAGGTGTTATTAGAGCTACTTTAACTAGGGTTTGTTTCAGGTTGCACAAAAATACCTTAAAGTTCCATTTTTAGTGCAAAGTGTGGATTTTAACTAGAATTTGGGCACTGTAGGATCTGCTGTTACCCGAGACTTTTCAGTTTAAATCTAGATATTACTGTAGCATGTATGGGGGGTATAGAGTGCACACACCCAACCTGGGAGCCCAATTCCCATTTGGGGCCGCCAATTTTTGCATTCTGGCCGCAAATTGCGGCCAGATAGGGGAGCCAAGGGTTGGGGTTTGGGGTGTGGGTGTATGCTGCTATTTGGGTTGTTATGGTATATATAGTTTTGCAATATTTTTCCTGTATCAAAATCTGGGGTAGAATACCTATTTTTCCGTATTTTCAACCTTTCGCGACACGCGTGATACGTGTGTGTGGGTTTTGGGTTTCTGCGTATCGCGACGCGTCGGAGTGATTTCAGACACGTAACCACACGTTTTAGCGCATCGCGCACACGCGCGCTTGGTTCGCGACACGAGTTACTGGTTCGGCTTAAATGTCGCGTTTCTGTGATTTCAAGCTTACGTGTGATATATTGTGTAATTATAGGTTCGCAGGCGAGTACAGCGGACGCCGCGCAGGAGGGGAAACAGGTTGTTGGCTATACCTAGTGGAAGGCTACGGTGAGTAGATTTCACATCTACGGGGCTATCGCCCGCATGGCGTTCTACGTCAGGGCTGATAGGACCTTATAGCGTTCCTTATATATATATTGCATGTTCATGGTTACTAGCTAGTGCATTGCATACCTACTACACACATCACATTGGATTATTGCATTGTAGCTTATCTATATGTGACATGACTTGATACTCATATTTGATACCTATATCACATTGGATTATTGCATTGTAGCTTATCTATATGTGACATGACTTGATACTCATGCTTGATGCACATATCACATCACAATTACTTGTATTATTGGTTGAGATTTCATGTGATTTCTGGATTTGGGAACCGTGGCCTTTTCAAATAAGTAATCATTTAAAAACCCGGTTCCCTTGATATGATATTTTGGGGCGCCGCCCCGTGTTTTCTCGGTGCTAGAGGCATGTACTGAGAGAGGGCTGACCCGGACTGACGGATGCCCGATGGATTGATATAGGGCTGACCCGGAATGACGGATGCCCGATGTATTGAGAGATGGATGACCCGGAATGACGGATTCCCGATATATACTTTGAGAGAGGGCTGACCCGGACTGACGGATGCCCGATGGATTGATATAGGGCTGACCCGGAATGACGGATGCCCGATGTATTGAGAGAGGGATGACCCGGACTGACGGATTCCCGATATATATACTTTGAGAGAGGGCTGACCCGGAATGACGGATGCCCGATACAGGATGTTTTGCGTGTCGATGCTAGACACGAGTAATTATGATATTTGGGTGCCGATGTTGGGCACTCGGGATTCTCAGAGATGTACAGGATTGAGGGCCGAGGAGAGTGCCGGCGCATGAGCTAGTTTTGGGAGATCTGGGTGCATTGAGAAGCCGATTATATATGTTCCACGTTGACATTCCGTGTAGATATTATATTGCCCCTGCTCAGCATTACTTTTGTACCTCATCCTGTAGATGCATTACCTGTTAGAGCATTTGTACCTCATATGGTAGTACAGGACCCTATAGAGCACTTGCATGATTATTGCACATACTGCTCATCCCATATTGATATCATCTGTTGGCATATGATAGAGTAGTGTAGTACGTACATGCTCGCGATTACCTTTATATGTTATCTCTATTCACGAGTTGGCAACTCACCCCCGTTGTGCCACAGTGTTTGCAGGTTGCCCTTCGGAGTAGTCGCGGCAGGCTGCTTTGCATCTTTTGGCACAGATACCCCCACAGTTGGTGTACTAGCCCTTTTGCTGATAGGTGGGTTTTGTGCGGTATCTGTTTATCTTTCAGTATGTACATTGTTGTATCTAGTATTCTCCATCTACCATGTATGTATTTGACTTAGAAACAGTGTGAGGACGATGTTGTACTATTTTGTATTCTGGTGTCGAGCTCGTTGTGAGCCGGCTGTACTTGCAGTTTATTCTATCTGTGATGTTCCCACTTGAGGATCTTGATCTTCGCTACGGCGTCGTATATTGTTTTCTTGGAGATTGTTTACTTAGTTTCTTATCATGATTTTAGTAGTGCTTCCTTTAAAACTTCTAACACTCTATACTTTCACTGGTTTGATTTCTGGGCTTTCGGTTCACTTAGTCGCGTTACGCCTGTAGACGTTACGTGGTTACGTGCCGGTCACGGGCCAAACTTCGGGTCGTGACATATCCGCCGCGCCAGACATCACCGGTAGGTAGTCTTCCCCTGCCAGGCTCATCGTCTACAACTCGATCTTCTTACCCCGGGGTACCATACCGGGCCCACCATGTACCCGAGACGGTTCATCCACTCCTCGAATCGGGTCTCGAAATCCATCAGAAAACATGAAATCTCATGGTGGACGACACATACATCACGAGAAAACCGCATCTTATATTTTAAAAAGAGAGGAGGAGAGAGAGAGAAGTTTTTTTTTATATTTTCTTGCGGTTTTCCCCAAAAGTCCAGAAATCTCATAGAAATCCAAATCTCAAATTCATGAGTAAGAATATGATAAATGTTGGCATATGCCCCATAATACTGCATGACAACCTGAAAATATGAATGCATGAATGTCTACGTAATGATGCCATGTCTAGACTAACATCTGAGAGTAATCACGATATTATATCAATATAGCTGTTAGCTGAATGTATCCATAAAAGATAATATGATCTAAAGTGTACGTGACATAGCAATTACCGATGATGATGTGTGTGAGCCGGCAAATAAGTGTGCATGGAATATGCACATCATCGGTAATGGTGCTGGTGTCTTTATACTGATTATAGCAACATATGTATGAACATGCAACATTATGATTACAGTGAAAAAGTAAAGACGGATGTGTGTTATCCACTCATTTGATATACAAATACCACTACCACTATATGGCTCAAACCTAACCTAAGAACTGGTCGATAGAAGTACACCTAACGCCTGAGTCCATATCTCTAATAGTCGGCGATCCTGCCTCAATAGCGTCACGTAAATAGTACGACTTCCTCAAAACAAGAGTGCGGATCAATCATCATATCTATGCCTCGTACGGTAAAATCCATCGTACGTCATCCCAATATCGGGGTACGGGTCAAGTATCTCCTAGGTGTCTCATCATTCGTATTATGTCATCATCAACACATCTCATGATTAAGGTGCTAAACTGTAACCGCCTACATCAATTATATATCATTGCCAACATAATATGCATCATTAGTTTATCCTCAGAAATATCATGTCATATGTATCATATTGTGATTAAGTCATACCGATATCATATCATCATCAAGTCACACTTATATGATATCGACATCTGGTCACATCTATATGATGTCGTAATCAAGTCATACATATATCATATCGTGATCAGTCACAAGTTACAGTCCGGGTACTATTTTAGAGTCCCATGTACCTCAATATCATCACCACCCATTATAATTTATGTATATATGTTCATTATCTCATTCTCTAATGATCCGTTAACACTTAATACAACTGTATAGCCAAGAATCACGGCATCAAGCCCAGTTATACTGTTTCATCATACCTCGGATATCATATCACATCAATGTATCCCATACACGTGTTGTATATATATATATATACCTATACCTAGTCCTATATGTATATATACATGCACGTATACACCATGTCGAGTTTCAGTGTGTGCGTGTGTGTGTTTCTACCTGAAACCTACGAACCTCTTCCAAGGTACTCATCCTCTGATATGGTTTTCCTAAATCAGTATAGTCCAGCCTAGGGTCATTACTAGGGTCCTACTCATTAAGAATCTAGGGTCACATCTTGTTTCCTAATGTCAATAAGTACTATTCCTATTCTACGTTGCGGGGGTGCTAAACGCCATCCACCCGACTTACCCCCGTAGATATACATCTACTCACCTGGTCCATGTCTGCCGAAGACGGTGTCGCCATCCTCCTCTTCATCGCCCGCAGTCTACGTGAGGGTTACCTAAACGCAAACATATAAATAGCATCGTAAACTGAATCACATACAAAAGTCAAAACGACGTAAGGAACAAGCATAGGTTAAAACATATGTCCCGTCCACGCAAAAGCACCAAATATCGCTCGATATCGTCGTACAAACTCCGATGGATCGAGATAACATCAACAAATAACTCGTAGTTTTAAAACACATTACTTATATTATAAAACATGATTAAATCCATCGAAACCCTAAAATCCATCAAACCGTCCAATTTCGTAAAACCCGAAAATGCCAATTTACCGTTTTTCATCAAAACTTGACATTTAAATGAAACCAATGGTCATAAAACTCATTAAATAGCATAACTAGACTATAAAAACCGTTACTATATTTTTATTACACAAATTTTTATTAATTTGAAATTTCTAGTTTGCAACCTTTAACAATTTTCAACATTTTTCAAGCAAAATACCACAATTCCACCACAAAACATTATTTTGCATGAATTAATGTATTAAACCACAATTCATGATGATAATGATTTAATGAAACCATAAATTATATTTTTAATCTCATTTATTTAGGAATTTCTAAAATCTAGTTTACAAAATAGAAATTTTTATCACAATTTATCAATTATCAATAGAAACTAGCAATCAATTTAAGTTTCCATTCCACCAACAAGTTAATACCCTTATTAAGACCACAATCTATTGTTACAAATATTAATTGAAATTTTATTTCACCAAAAATTATGTTTTATAGAAACCTAGTTAGCAAAATTCCTAATTTAAACAATTTTAAATGAAAAATTTACAATTCAACAACCATGCAAGATTTTCCAATTCTAAAAGTGTTAAACTAACTATTATAACCCTAATTAATTAATAAAAATCATAACTTGAATTTACAAACCCTAACTTGAATTTTAAAAATTGAACATAGAATTAATTCATTAAATCTAAACACGCTTAAAAGAAACATCTAATAATAAATAAACAAAAGAAGGAAATTTATACCTCCAAAATATGAAATCCAAACAAGAAAATGAGCCTCCAAAATGCAAACTTTCCATCTCCAAATTCCATATAAAAATGAGCAAGGAATAAAAGGTATGAAATAAATAGGATTTTGTGGATTTTTATTGAATTTTTTAAAGGATTTTTGATGAATTTTGGAGCAAAATAAAATGAGGAAAATGGGGGCTACCATGGGGGGTGAGGCTGGCCATTTTTTTGGGGGTGAGGGAGAGAAATAAGAGTGTGAGAAAATGTGTAGAAGTCTCCACCAAATTATCACTTCATTATGTCTTTTCATGCATTTCTTTATTTTATTTTATTTCTTTACTATAGCAACTCAAGAAAGCTCTAGAAAAATGGAAAAATTTGCAAATAAATTTTGCATGATACACACTAAATTCTAATATTCCATGGTTTATTTTTACAAATTAAAATCGTTCAAATTTGTAATTTACACTAATTTAGTGTAAAAATAAAGCTTATGTTAATATTTAAAATAATTAATTTAGGAAAAATATTTAATTAAACTAAAAATTTATAAATGGCTAAATAAACACCATTTACTAGTAATTACATAATTAAAATAGGTATTCTTGAAATTATAATGAAAAACAATCACGGTTTAATTTTACGAAAAATACATTTTACTTTACCGAAATTCATAAAATTCACTTAAACAATTTTATTCATTTAATTATTTATTTAATTATTTTTAAAACGTTACAATCTTCCCCCTTTAAGAAATTCGGTCCCATTTTAAATTAAAACTCCCCCTCCAAATACTAAAACATTTAGCAAAACACTCAAATCGTCGGGGCTCCGAAATCATCAATACATAACAAAAATCAACTCCATCAAGCATAACACAATCATCGGAGTTATGGTGAAGATAAAATATCAAAAGCCAATATGAAAACCTTCATAATATACATCAATCTATAACTTATATATAGTGCGCATCGTAGTAAAATCGCCTAAACATCATAATAAAAAAGCATACAAAAACCCCTCTTGAAAATCGCCGTGCAATGCACGTGTCACGGCATAAGTAGCGGACGTTTATTTCTTTTTAAAAAAATAGCTATATATATATATATATATATATATATCTTTTATTTAACATACACGTCCCGCCTGGTTACTAAATCAAATAATAATGATTATGAAACATACTGCTCAAACTAAAATCAATCCCAATCACATCAATAAAATATCATGTGCGTCCGGTGCGCACTGAAATCGAAACCAAATACAGATACCATGAATACACAAAAAAACAAAATAAGTGCAACAGGTGTGCACCAAAACATCTGTCAAGTGCAACGGGCGTGCACGACTCACTATCAGGTGCATCTAATCTGCACAAAACCCCGATTTAGTGCATCTGGTGTGCACAAAATCGCATCAAGTGCGCCAAGTATGCGTAAGAATTCTAATCAGGTGCACATGGTGCACGAAAACATACATCGAATATCAAAATCGAAATCACAGCACAAAAATGCATGAAAACTAGGTCGAAACATATGTCAAAATCATGTGTGACCCCTATGCACGAAATCAAATCAAAAATCTCAAAATATATAAAACCTAATCAAGTGTACAGGGTGTATACTAAGCAATATCAATGCAACTGATATATGAAACACAGATAGAATGTAATGAAGGTACACATAAGAAATACCAATCGTAAAACAAAATCCTCAAAATACCAAAATCCAATAACAGAAATATGAAATTCAAATCAGCAAGTCACATCGTAATCACTATCGTCAATGTGCGCCTCTTTCCTTTGATGTCTGCTGCTTCAAACTTGTCTCTTCATAAGTGTGCTTACTGCGCTACCAACGGCAATACTCACATCTAGAGTCTTCCACGTAGTCGATCGCTTCACCTGATATCCGGACTACATTAAACTTTTTGATCGATCCATCAAAATCCCAAAATTCCCCGAGAGCTCAACACTCAAGTACAGCCTAAAAATATCCGGTACATACCCCAGCATCGATGATCCAGCCGTAGAAGGGCAAACCCAAGCGTCACTAATGGCACCGCGGAACTGCCGTAAACCCTAAGGTTCAAGGGCGTTCTCGTGGTCATTATGTCGAGTTAGGGTTTCATTCTTCTAGAGGGTCCATCGAAATACCTGCATGTTCTTCCGAATACTTTAAACTTGGGAAAATGGTTTTCTGATAATCGTTCGAACCCTTTAACTTCATCCGGACGGCATGTGAATACCCTTCGTCCGCACGCTAAGCAATGCTTCAATCCTCAAGAATAACCAATACTCTAATGGTTATCGCATTCGAGCCGCAGCTCCCTCTGCCAGTATGCCCGTGGTAACAGAAACCACCCTCCAACATTGATGAAGATAGATCAAAAGAACGAATGGAATACGGTGCAAACAATTGTACATCCTGAGGCTCCTTAAGCAGAGTAGCGTATCGTAAGTATGCCGCGGACCATACCCACGGTACGTTACTCTACCTAAATCGCCTACTCCATCAACCAAGGGTCACCTAGACTTATACAAGGTTAAACCTAGCGCTCTGATACCAACTTTGTCACGACCCGAAAGTACGGAACGTGACCGGCACTTAGATTACGAAGCGTCTAGAGGCGCCACGTAACCTAAGTAAGCCGAAGCCCAGAAATCTAAACCAAGAAAAAGAAGAAGAAGCAGTAAAAGGAAACATGAAGGAACAAGTTTAAAACATCATCAAATTTTCCCAAAAATTTCGGCAGAGTCTCCTCTGTAAAAACTGGCCCCAAACGGGTACAACAAGTATAATATACATAAACAATAAAAAGCATCCCCGAACGGGTGCTAGCTCAATGCTAACAGGCGGAAACAACCACAACAAGCACAATAATATACAACGCCAAAGGGCGAGGCTCAAAACTCAAAAGAAAGCAAAACCACCTTATCAGAATAATACATGCGCGACTCTAAGGTCGAAATAAAAGACTGGCCCAATAAACTATCAAATAATACAAGATTGGTTGATGGAGCTTTCTAAATACAAATGAGATAATAAAAATACAATGGCGGTTCAGATACAAATGAACCAACCTACCGTGCAAATCACCCGAAATGAAAATGATGTGCCAGCAACTGCCAAGGGAAACCTGTACATCGAACCTGTAATAAAATTTGGCACAACGGGGGTGAGTTGCCAACTCGTGAGTAGAAGACATCTACGAAAAGAAATCGAATGCACGACGCTATCCTAGGTTATAATAATACACTATTATATCCCAATCATCTAGTAATAGCAGGGTAAAACTACGTATAAATGCAGATACTCCGTGCTCGTGTCAGTGCCTCATATAATACTATGTCTTATGAATGGATATGCATGCATCATGAATATAAAATAATCAATCCTGAAATCCAGAAATATCTGTATAAGAAATCTTTAGCTGTTATCATAGTAAAATGTGTATAGGAATCTGAAATCTCAACAATGAAGTCCATGGAAATCCGTGTCAAGTATCGACACAAACATGTAAACCTCAAGTCTCATAGTCTCAATACCTCGGACTCCGTCAGTCCGGATCGGCCCATAACATCAAATCTCACGACAACGGTCGGTATCCTCCGGATATCCGCCGCGCCAGACATCACCGGTAGGTAGTCTTCCCCTGCCAGGCTCATCGTCTACAACTCGATCTTCTTGCCCCGGGGTACCATACCGGGCCCACCATATACCCAAGACAGTTCATCCACTCCTCGAATCGGGTCTCGAAATCCATCAGAAAACATGAAATCTCATGGTGGACGACACATACATCACGAGAAAACCGCATCTTATATTTTAAAAAGAGAGGAGGAGAGAGAGAGAAGTTTTTTTTTATATTGTCTTGCGGTTTTCCCCAAAAGTCCAGAAATCTCATAGAAATCCAACTCTCAAAATCATGAGTAAGAATATGATAAATGTCGGCATATGCCCCATAATACTGCATGATAACCTGAAAATATGAATGCATGAATGCCCACGTAATGATGCCATGTCTAGACTAACATCTGAGAGTAATCACGATATTATATCAATATAGCTGTTAGCTGAATGTATCCATAAAAGATAATATGATCTAAAATATACGTGACATAGCAATTACCGATGATGATGTGTGTGAACCGGCAAATAAGTGTGCGTGGAATATGCACATCATCGGTAATGGTGCTGGTGTCTTTATACTGATTATAGCAACATATGTATGAACATGCAACTTTATGATTACAGTGAAAAAGTAAAGACGGATGTGTGTTATCCACTCATTTGATATACAAATACCACTACCACTATATGGCTCAAACCTAACCTAAGAACTGGTCGATAGAAGTACACCTAACACCTGAGTCCATATCTCTAATAGTCGGCGATCCTGCCTCAATAGCGTCACGTACATAGTATGACTTCCTCAAAACAAGAGTGCGGATCAATCATCATATCTATGCCTCGTACAGTAAAATCTATCGTACGTCATCCCAATATCGGGGTACGGGTCAAGTATCTCCTAGGTGTCTCATCATTCGTATAATGTCATCATCAACACTTCTTATGATCAAGGTGCTAAACTGTAACCGCCTACATCAATTATATATCATTGCCATCATAATATGCATCATTAGTTTATCCTCAGAAATATCATGTCATATGTATCATATTGTGATTAAGTCATACTGATATCATATCGTCATCAAGTCACACTTATATGATATCGACATCTGGTCACATCTATATGATGTCATAATCAAGTCATACATATATCATATCGTGATCAGTCACAAGTTAAAGTCCGGGTACTATTTTAGAGTCCCATGTACCTCAATATCATCACCACCCATTATAATTTATGTATATATGTTCATTATCTCATTCTCTAATGATCCGCTAACACTTAATAAGACTGTATAGCCAAGAATCACGGCATCAAGCCCAGTTATACTGTTTCATCATACCTCGGATATCATATCACATCAATGTATCTCATACACGTGTTGTATATATATATACCTATACCTAGTCCTATATAAATATATACATGCACGTATACACCATGTCGAGTTTCAGTGTGTGCGTGTGTGTGTTTCTACCTGAAACCTACGAACCTCTTCCAAGGTACTCATCCTCTGATATGGTTTTCCTAAATCGGTCTAGTCCAGCCTAGGGTCATTACTAGGGTCCTACTCATTAAGAATCTAAGGTCACATCTTGTTTCCTAATGTCAATAAGTACTATTCCTATTCTACATTGCGGGGGTGCTAAACGCCATCCACCCGACTTCCCCCCGTAGATATACATCTACTCACCTGGTCCATGTGTGTCGCCGTCCTCCTCTTCATCGCCCGCAGTCCACGTGAGGGGTACCTAAACGCAAACATATAAATAGCATCGTAAACTGAATCACATACAAAAGTCAAAACGACGCAAGGAACAAGCATAGATTAAAACCTATGTCCTGTCCACGCAAAAGCACTAAATATCGCTCGATATCGTCGTACAAACTCCGATGGATCGAGATAGTATCAACAAATAACTCGTAGTTTTAAAACACATTACTTATATTATAAAACATGATTAAATCCATCGAAACCCTAAAATCCATCAAACCGTCCAATTTCATAAAACCCGAAAATGCCAATTTACCGTTTTTCATCAAAACTTGACATTTAAATGAAACCAATGGTCATAAAACTCATTAAATAGCATAACTAGACTATAAAAACCGTTACTATATTTTTATTACACAAATTTGTATTAATTTGAAATTTCTAGTTTGCAACCTTTAACAATTTTCAACATTTTTCAAGCAAAATACCACAATTCCACCACAAAACATTATTTTGCATGAATTAATGTATTAAACCACAATTCATGATGATAATGATTTAATGAAACCATAAATTATATTTTTAATCTCATTTATTTAGGAATTTCTAAAATCTAGTTTACAAAATAGCAATTTTTATCACAATTTATCAATTACCAATAGAAACTAGCAATCAATTTAAGTTTCCATTCCACCAACAAGTTAATATCCTTATTAAGACCACAATCTAGTGTTAAAAATATTAATTGAAATTTTATTTCATGAAAAATTATGTTTTATAGAAACCTAGTTAGCAGAATTCCTAATTTAAACAATTTTAAATGAAAAATTTACAATTCAACAACCATGCAAGATTTTCCAATTCTAAAAGTGTTAAACTAACTATTATAACCCTAATTAATTAATAAATATCATAACTTGAATTTACAAACCCTAACTTGAATTTTAAAAATTGAACATAGAATTAATTCATTAAATCTAAACATGCTTAAAAGAAACATCTAATAATAAATAAACAAAAGAAGGAAATTTATACCTCCAAAATATGAAATCCAAACATGAAAATGAGCCTCCAAAATGCATGCTTTCCATCTCCAAATTCCATATAAAAATGAGCAAGGAATAAAAGGTATGAAATAAATAGGATTTTGTGGATTTTTATTGAATTTTTTAAAGGATTTTTGATGTATTTTGGAGCAAAATAAAATGAGGAAAATGGGGGCTACCCTGGGGGGTGAGTCCAGCCATTTTTTTGGAGGTGAGGGAGAGAAAGAAGAGGGTGAGAAAATGTGTAGAAGTCTCCACCAAAATATCACTTCATTATATCTTTTCATGCATTTCTTTATTTTATTTTATTTCTTTACTATAGCAACTCAAGAAAGCTCTAGAAATAGGAAAAATTTGCAAATAAATTTTGCATGTTACACACTAAATTCTAATATGCCATGGTTCATTTTTACAAATTAAAATCATTCAAATTTGTAATTTACACTAATTTAGTGTAAAAATAAAGCTTATGTTAATATTTAAAATAATTAATTTACGAAAAATATTTAATTAAACTAAAAATTTATAAGTGGCTAAATAAACACCATTTAATAGTAATTACATAATTAAAATAGGTATTTTTGAAATTATAATGAAAAACAATCACGGTTTAATTTTACGAAAAATACATTTTACTTTACCGAAATTCATAAAATTCACTTAAACAATTTTATTCATTTAATTATTTATTTAATTATTTTTAAAACGTTACACCCTGCCCCGCTCTGCCGTTAGTTACCTAACCTAACGGTGCAGACGGGACATCGAGACGAATGCGGATGGCATAAGCGTACGTTATATTTATCTGTGATGTTTAGGTGAACTTAAATGATGGGATATTCATTAATGAGATTAATGAAAGAAAATAAACGTGAAAGATGTTGTGGAATCGAATTTCAACATAAAACAGGTAGCTACAGTTCATGCTTTGCTTCGCGGTGTTCCTTGTAGAACATCCTGCACCTTATTCGATAAGGAAAGGACCGAGATCCCTTCACCGGGAGTGACTCCTTTAGCAATAACTGGCAGATGCTACAACCCTCGATTTGTCTTTTGATTGCTTCTATAGTTTTTGCTTTGCACAGCGGTATATATGATATATCCAGCACCTTATTCGATGAGGAAAGGGCCGGCGATCCCTTCACCGGGAGTGACCCCTTTAGCAAAACTAGAAAAGCCTCAAAAACACTCCATTTAGAAAAAAACCATTTGATTCCGCAACGAGATCAAGTTCAAAGCGTTAAAGGTTTTCTTAAAAACCATTCGCAACCCTCCGTCATTTTAGGAAGTAGAGTACTTAGTATTCGTGCTGTGTTTGTTGACCATAGTCAAGGCACAGTGTACGGTAGCTAAGTGATGTCTTCCTACACAGCGTATGATGCAATTAGTTAGGACAGTCGCGTGACTTTGTTGACCTTCGTTAAGGGTCATGTGGGTGGTCTAATTAATCACGAAATGACGGGTAGAACTTTCCTAGTGCTTATGATTTGTTGACCATAGTTAAGGTCATAAGTGCTAGGGGTAAAAACCTTTATCGGGAGTTTCAAGTGTTGAAATTTGCAATGAGATTGCATACCTTCTATATGATAGTTGGATCACGATACCCACTGCGAGTAATTGTTACTCCTGGGAGAGTTTTGCACTTTGCAATTAGCCGATCAAGTAGGTGTCTAGAAAGGTGTCAACGGGGTTATGCCTCTGGGAAAACGAGGTTTACTGTAATTAGGTCCGTGCGAAAGCACGGGGAACCTCCCTCAAAGTACCGACACTGGCCTGGCTGAAAGATTGGCGAACTTGTAGAGTGTAATTAATCCCGGCTAGTCTTTCCTTTTACGGTTTGAAGGAGGATTTGGTAAAAACAGTGGGAGCCATCCTGATTAGATAAAATATATAACCATTCTAATCTTGCAAGAGCGCACGCAGAGTGTTTTCTTCTCTCTCTCTCCAGGTAGCGACCATATCACACCTTAATCAACATAATAATATGGATGTATTGACCGAACCCACTTGTTATACTGAGCTGGGGAACGCTGGTCCTGCTCCAACTTATAATTGTTATAAGACAGAGCAGGAAATAGGGGAATACCAGGATTCCCATGCCGCCTAAACAAAGAAAGTGCATATGATGCATCTCTTTCGGGTGTGTCCATTACAAAGAACTATTTCCCAGTTTCCTCTACGTCCTGGGTATTTTGATACCGGATCAGGATCCCAGATATGTAATCTATTACATAGGGCTACAGAAAGGGAGAGAATTGAGAACGGGTGATAAGTTTCATGAGACAGAAAACGGGGCAAGTGTTGCAGCCAAGTCTGTTGGTCACTGTCACCTTGTATTACAAATACATTGATTCTGAACAAATGTTATTAGATACCGAGCCTGATATACAAAATCATATCAGTCTCTTTATTAGTAGAGAAATGATATAATTTTGTATTGCTGGATAATGTTTTGAACATTTCCTATTTCAAAAGTTGATCGGTTCAGGCACGTTGTCTAAAAGCATTGACGTTCTAAATCAAACTACAGTTCCTAGTATACAGAACACACACAAGAAGAAGAGTTCAGAAATGAACGATTCCTTCTTGAGGTATTATAGACTAGGTCATATCAATGCGACCCGACTGGCTGAAGTTACATTTAGATGCATATTTAAATCATTTTGAATTTACATCTTATGAAACTTGCCAGTCATGTCACAGAGATTATATGACCATAGCTCTGTTTATTGGAAACAGAGAAAGAGTTAGTGAACTCTTGGGACTGATACATGATGATGTATGTAAGGTCCTCTGTCTACACATGCCAGGACCGGTTCTTTGTACTTCATTACATTCTCTGATGATCTCTCAAGGCTCAGTCATATGTTCCTGTTGAAACATAGGTCCGAAACTTTTGAGATAATCACCGAATATAAGTTAGAAGTAGAGAACCAAAAACCGGGTATAAGTATTATGTCCTTGATAAGATCAGGGAGGAGAATACTTGTGCATAGAATTCCTGGACTATTCTAAAGGAGAATGAGATTCTCTCTCCGTATTACTCCTCTGAATATACCACAGCACAACGGTGTATCGGGACGGAGCAATCGCACTATATTAGATATGGTGTGCTCTATGATGAGTATTACTGAGTTACCTATTTCTTTTAGGGGGTTATGCACTTGAGAAGCTGCATACCTATTGAATTGGGTACGAATCAAATCAATGCCTACCACTCCATATAAGATATGGTATGGGAAGAGCCATCTCTTAAGTAAGTTAAGATTTGGGAATGTCCGGCCTATGTCAAAAGCAAAATCCGGACAAGATCAAGGCAAGGTTAGTTCTGTAGAACTGGAAAGGTTCCATCTATACAAACTGCAGCTGATGATTTGACAGAACCAAAGGATTTAATAAGTCCCCAACGAACATCAGCCTCTCCGCCGATCTAGCAGGGTTCCTCACCTGCCTGAGAGATACTTCGGTTTCTCGATGACAGTGGGAGCGAGGATTACATCATGAGATGATGACCCAACTAGTTTCGAGTAGGCCATCGAGAGTATGGACTCTGTAAGAATGGCTGGATGCTTAGAGATCTGAGATGGAATCCTTATACACCAACAAAGTATGGACTTTGGATGCTTTATCTGAAGGGTTAAATCCCTATCAGGAGCAAGTATATCTTGAGAAGATTACTTGGTGTACTTGGAAAGGTTGAGACTTTAAGAGCTAGACTTGTTAAAGGTTTGCATCATTGACCAGGTATGGATTTTGTTGAAACCTTTTCTAAGAAGCTATGCTTAAGTCCATCCAGATCCTACTTGCCATGGCTACATACCATGACTACGATATCTGGTGCTTGGGTGTCATGACTGCTTTTCTAAATGATGTTTTAGAAGAGAACGTCTATGAGTACACAGCCAGAGGGCTTCATAAACAGTGGGAGCAGCGAAAACGTGTGCAAGTTGCTTTATAGATTAAAGTAGGCATCGTGGAGTTGGAACGTCTGTTTTGATGTGGTAGTCAAAGAGTTTGACTTCATCAAAATGGTAGACGAACTTTGTATATACAAAAAGGTAGTAGAGAGTAAGGTGGCCATCCTCGTATTGTACGTGGACAACATACTCTTAATAAGAAAAGAGATTCCTATGCTACGCACGGTCAATCTCCTCTTATCACATGGATTCTCCATATAGGATCAAAGTGATACCTGCTAAATCCTGGGTTTTGGATCTATGAGATAGATCTAAATGGATGTTAGGATTCTCACTAGTTGTAGTGAGATGGTATCAATCGATCCTGGAGAGAATCACTGGAAAGGTTCCAGGGTGATAAGGACGACTGAATGTCAGTCGCAGGAATTATCTTTACCCTTAGTGGAGGGACGGTATGTTGGAAGTGTTCCAAGCTAGATACCGTGGCAGACTAGACGATAAAGGCTGGTAACATCGCTATTAAAGATACGACCAAAGAGGAAGTTTGGGTGTATATTAGTTCATGAGATGAACTAGGTTCCTACCATTGTGTGACAATGGAAGTGTGGCTTTGGCCCAGGAACCCTGGTCCCATCAGTGACCCAAACATATTCTGAGGCAGTATCACCTGATCATGGAGATAGTTGATCTCCAGGGTGATCGAGGTTAGGAGAGTAGACTTAGAGGACAACACGGCGGATCCACTCACAAAGGCCTTTTCCCAAAGAGAGACTTTAAAGGGATGGTTGAGTATATGATACTGCAACCACTGCTATAGATGGCCCTAGTGCAAGTGGGAGATTGTTAGTTATATGTATGCCCTAGAGGCCATTACTGTATATTGGATGTATATTGTAGTGGATGCTGGGACATATATAGGTATGACTTTTTTGCTCGACATGATAGTATGCTATCTGGTTGCTCTTTATCTTAACATGAATACTTTCAGTCTCTCTGTTACATGTTGATAAAGCCCTTAGGATGTGTACTCGACTTCCAGGACTATGATGTAGATCATACTAGTGGGGCCTGGGTAGTCCATGAGTACATCCTTCAATGTTCCTAGTCGTGGGAATATCGAGATGGGGCATCGATATTCCAGGGTAGACTAGCGTATATCTTCTCGATCCATGTGATGGGCGATGGATGATCCCATATCCATTGGTGTTTAACATCAGAGATGGTATGTGGGTGCTCAGTGGTGACTGGGTACACTGAACGAAACTCCCAGATGGTATTATACCTCACGTCAGATGGCAGTTCTCAGGTGACACTGGTACAGCTTAGTCTGTTGACCCGAGATCGTCATAGAGTCTTGTGTGTCTCCCAATGTGCTTTGATTTCCACCCTACCACGGCTCTACTGAGTCGTGCAAACAGGTGGTTTTTGGGTACAGTCCCGATTCACATGGAGGCTATGAGCGATAGGAGGGGATTCGTCTCTCCCGGTATTGGGGGTTGATGTTGCGCTATGCTCGACTCGCCATAACTGGAAATCCCTGGCCAGAGTTGCAGTAATTTACTGGTAAGAGTTATCAGTAGTTTCACGCTCGTTATGGACCTTATATCGGCATGACTTATCAAGCTACTGGGGTCTGACGTTTACCACCCCTAGGCGAGATATGCGACATATCAGACGAACAGACCGGACGGTACGGTAAGTGTTACTGGTTGGATTCACAGGAGTGTGAGCGGGCTTGCTCGTTGATCTTCTGATCGCTCAATACCCGGGTGGCCATTACGTTTAGCAGACCGCTTGCGGCTTGTGGGTGTTTGATATGATCATCACCTGCTGCCGATGTATGGACGAGTCTTTAGAGTCCTACACAGAGGTTTCCTGGCTCAAGCGAAACGAAATAGGAGCGCATATGAGATATGTGCGGGACTGAGAATAATACCAGTATGTGATACTGAATTCTATTCTCGCGATTTGTATCATCGGACGGTTATATAAGATATAGCCGGGTTACCGAATCAAGTGTTGATTCGATACATTGATACACTTGATATTAGTCGGTTATATGCAATATGACCGGATCATTAAATCAAGTGTTGATTTAATGATTTAATGTATAATTATATATTTGATATATTACTTTACATTAACTAGTATTTGTTCACTTAAGATTGATTTTCTCACTTGATGTGCACAAGTAGTATATGTGATATATTTTTGTGCACTTGTTTGTATCATGTTTGATGATACATGCAAACTTGGGTGTATGTTTGATTTAAACCATGTTTCGGTTAATGTTTAGGGTTTTGTTATCTTTACTTATTTTCTTTATTCATTTTTTTGGGGGCAAGAAATAAAATGGTGGCTTCTTTTGTTTCTTACTTGAAGCTTCATGAAGCTTTGTGAAGCTTTGACCATTTTGTTTCTTTCCTTAACCTAACCATTCACCTAAACCCTAGTTTAGTCTCTACACTAGTTTCTCTCACCCATGGTTGCATTATGATAACCATCACTTGATTTTCTTTTTGGAATTAATTCATTTTTTTTCTTCTTCTTCATCTTCTTCAAGAGGTGAAGAAAGCTTACTAGAAAATTACAAGTGATGAATCCAAGTGAGAAATCCAAATCCAAAGTGAACCCACTTTCTATTTCTTCATCCTCTACCACTTGCCATGTAGTAGAGTGTGTTTTCTTCACAAGTTCTTTGACCAAGTGAAGATGGAGCGTGATCTTGGGTTGCCTCGACGTAGATCATCTTCGGCATCGAAGTCGACGACCTATCCCGATCATTTCTCTGACGAAACCATCGCCAGAGTCCGGGATCCGATGATCGCAGTGGAGGGACGTCAACACGGAGCTAGAGAAGTGGAGGACCGGATTTACAAAGGTTGTAGTCCTTTTCACTTAGCAATAAAGTTGTTTACTTGCATGTTTCGCCTTACCTCTAGTTATCGATCTTGCATAGGGTTTCTTTGGCACATGAAATTTTGAATTGGACATGTTTGATCAGTTGTAGAACCTCATTAGTGTGCCTAGGAACCCTACAATGAGTACACTGGACGGACTCGTCGGGAACATGCTAGTTAGTATTATACCTATTGTCAGATAGCAGTTCCCAGGTGACATGAGTATAGGTTAGTCTGTCGATCTGGGATTGTCATTTGTCTCGTGTGAGTTCCCACTATGCTTTGGTTACTACCCTAGCACGGCTCAAAGGAGTCGTGCAAATAGGTTTTAGTTGGGTACAGTCCCGATCCATATGGAGGCAGTGAGCGGATCGTCGGGGATTCGTCTCTCCCGGTATTGGGGGCTGATGTCGCGTTGTGCACGGGTGGCCACCATTAGAAATCCTTGGCCAAGGTGGACGAGAATTACTGATTTGGATTAGTAGTATCTCAGTGGGTGATGGGCTTCATATCGACACGAAATATCGCGTTATTAGGGGTTTGACATTATCCACCCCCTAGACATGATATGTGATACTCTTAGACGAACAGACCGGACTGTATGGAGAATGTCACGGACGGGCTCGGTAGGGATTCGGATGAGTTTGCTCGTCGGCCTTCTTTTTGCTCAATACTGGGTAGTCGTTACGTACAGCTAGTATCACTGACGTGCTTGTGGTTAAAGCCACTGCCAGCGTATTGACGAGTCTTTAGAGTCCCACACAGAGGGTTTCCCTAGTTTGGGCGAAATGATGTAGTTACCGTATTGGATACGTGAAGGATTCCGATCGATTGATTGTATTATGTACCAGGACTTTCGATCGGATGGTTGATAATACTAGCCGGCTCGGGTTTGAGCCGGATTATTAAATCAGGTATTGATTTAATATTTTACGTATATATATATATATATATATCGATATGTATATTCTAGTATTATGTTCTTTATGTTATTCTATCTCTTCTGGTATTCGTATTTCGGTACGAATACAAGTATGTATATATATTAGAATGCAATCAAGATTTTTTACAGATAACATTCTAGAAGGTGGACACCTCATTTTGGGTTGACCATTTATTTTCTAAATGGATAATGCGGTGGCATTGACTTGATGGGAGTATGGTGAGGACCATGCTTGCATAGTGTGCACAAATGAATTATTAATTCATTTGTGGATACTATTTAAGTATGGGTTGCATATTTTATTAGAAAAATTGTTTTTTAAAACCATTCTTCACTTGGTTTTTTCTCACTTGGAGACTTGTTGGAAAATGAAGAGAGATGGTTCTTGTTTGATAGCTCTCTTCCCCTCACCATTTAGCTTCACTCTCCCATTGAGTTTCTTGAGTTCCTCCACCATCATCTTCCACCTCCTCTCAACCCTCTCATATGTTGGGAATCATGAGAGGAGGTGAGATGAGATAGAAAAACACTTAGAACACTCACTACATCCTAAGCTTTCTAAATTAGCAATCTAGAATCCCTAGTTGCTTCACTTGCTATCGATGTAGAGCTAGAGCCATGAGCTGCATCCCTCGGGTGGATTATCTTCGAAGGAAGAAGAGTGGCAGCCAAGTTTTTTTGAGCACGCCTCAAGGAGCTAAGGAAGTTAATGGAAGACCAAAGGACTTAGTTCATTCGGTATAACCGTTCTAACCTTGTAGTTTAGCTCTTTGTATTTGCAAATATAGGTTTATTGTTTCGAGCTTGGGGCTGGTTTTGTTTGCGCCAAAAATTTTAAACGCCAGTTTTTGTTCCGCACCGGCCACAGAAGATGGCCAAGACGTCGGTGTTAGTTGTATGTATGCCCTAGAGGCCAGTATTGTACAGATGATGTATATTATATTGGATGCTTGGACATATATAGAGATGACTTTCTTGCTCGATATGATAGTATGCTATCTGGTTACTCTTTATCTTAACATGTACACTAGTCTCTTTAAACTGTCTTATAGTTACATGTTGATAAAGCCCTTAGGATGTATACTTGACTACCTGGACTATGATGCAGATCATACTAGTGGGGACATGGTAGTCCATAAGTACATCCTTCATGGTCCCTAGTCGTGGGTGTATCGAGACAGGGCATCGATATACCAGTGTAGACTAGCGTATACGCTTCTCGACCCATGAGATGGGCGATGGATGATCCCATATCCATTGGTCTTTGACATCAGAGATGGTATACGGGTGCTCAGTGGAGACTGGGTACACTGGACGGACTCGCCGAGAACTCCCAGATGGTATTATACCTCACGTCAGATGGCAGTTCTCAGGTGACACTTGTGCAGGTTAGTCTGTAGACCCGAGATCGTCATAGAGTCTTGTGTGATTCCCACTGTGCTTTGATCTCCACCTTACCACGTCCATGAGGGCGTGCAAAACGGTGGTCTTTGGGTACAGTCCCGAGTCACATGGAGGCAATGAGCGATAGGAGGGGTTTCGTCTCTCCCGGTATTGGGGGTTGATGTTGCGCTGTGCTCGATTGGCCGTAACAGGGAAGTCCCTGGCTAGGGCTGATCAGAGATTTGCTGGTAAGTGTTACCAGTAGTTTCTCGACCCGTTACGAGCCTCACATCGGCACGACTTATCGGGTTATTGGGGTCTGACATTTACCACCCCTAGACTTGATATGCGACATATCAGACGAAGTGACCGGACTGTACGGTAAGTGTTACTGGTTGGATTCGCAGGAGTGTGAGCGGGCTAGCTCGTCGATCTTCTGATCACTCAATACCCGGGTGGCCGTTACGTTTAGCAGACCGCTTACGGCTTGTGGGTGCTTGATATGATCATCATCTGCTACCGGCGTATTGACGAGTCTTTAGAGTCCTACACAGAGGTTTCCTGGCTCAAGCGAAACGAAATAGGAGCGCATATGAGATATGTGCGGGACCGAGAATAATGCGTGTATATGATACCGTATTTGATTCTCGCAATTAATGTTTCGATTGGTTTTATGTGATATAACCTAGTTATCGAATCGAAGATCGATTCGATAAGCCGATACATTGAATACTAGTCGGTCATGTGCGACATGACCGGATCATTGAATCAAGTGTTGATTTAATGATTTAATGTATAATTATATATTTGATATATTACTTTACATTAACTAGTATTGGTTCACTTTAAACGGATTTTTCTCACTTGATGCACATTGTATATGTGATATGCTTTTGTGCACATTTTTGTATCATGTTTGATGATACTTGATCATTTGGTTAAATGTGTAGAATTAAACCATGGTTAATTTGATAATTAGGGTTTTTCATATTCATTTATTTATTTATTTATTTTGTTCATTTATTTATTTGGAAATGATTTAATGAGAATGGTGGCTTTCTTTTGTCATTAGTTGAAGCTTCATGAAGCCTTGACTTTTGCAACCATTCTTGTCCTCATGCTTAACCCTAACTCTCCAAATGACCATGGTTTATTCTCTACACTTAACCCTAGTTAGATTATGATAAGTATGAATTTTCTTTTCATTTTTCTAAAAAGAACTTATCATAAACTAGCTTCATCTTCTCCTTCTTCTTCAAGATAGAAACCTTGATGCCATCAATGGCAACTTGAGTTCTAGTGAGAGAAATCCAATTCTAAAGTGAACCCACCTCCTATTTCTTCACCCTCTACCTCTTGCCAAGTTGTTTTGGGTGTTTTCTTCACAAGTTTCACAACTTTGTGAAGTCGGAGCTTGAACTTGTGATGCCTCAACGTAGATCGTCTTTGACACGAAGCCGACGACCTAGCTCGCCCGTTTCTCCGATGAAGCCGACGATTGAGTTCGGGATTCATGATGGACAGCGAGAGGACACCCACGTGGAGCTAAGGAAGTGGAGAACCGGATCTACAAAGGTTGTAGCATCTAACTTTTAGTTAAGTAGTTAACTAGATTATCTTTTCGCCTAAACTTCTAGTCAACGATCCGTATTAGGGTTTCTCGGCACCCATAATTTTTGAAATTGGCATGGTTGATGCCTTGTGAGACTTCATTAGAGTGCCTAGGAACCCTACAGTGGTATCAGAGCCTAGCTAGAGCCTTAGGCGAAGTCTAGACGGAGTTTGAAGTCCGATCGAACCCGAAACCGCATTTTTCTACGCTCTCTGGACTTTTTCTAAAAACTGGGATTTTTCCAAATTAAAAATACGCAGAAAACTCGGCAAGAAATTCTAAGAATTACGGCACAAAATTCAAGTCATGAACAGTGCAACCTGCGGTAGAACCGCGGCATAAGCCTCCTTAGGCGGCGGTTCCGCGGCAGGATGATGACGTCAGTACTTCTATTTTGCACAGTAATTCCTCTTTTCTGTTGCTGGAGTTTCTGGGAATTTTTTAATATTTATTCAAGAGTTGAATTTTCTGGGATTGTTTTGGGGTTTCGGTGTTTCGATCGGAATATCAGATTTTGTCTATGTGGCTTTCAGGATAAATTTTAGAATATGTTAAAAAGTTCGACCGGATATAAATACCCAAATTTTCCCCTGTCGGGAAATTTCCAAGTGTTGGATTTTTCCGTAGTTTAACGACGTTCTAAGTAGTGCAAGTAACGTGATGGTCCCTCTAGAAGACAACAAACCTTAACTCGATTATGTGACCGTCTTGAACTGCCCTTTGAACCTTCGGGTTTGGGGCAGTACGGCGTGCCACATGTGAGGCGTTGGCTTGACCCTTCTACGGCTGGACCGTTGGTACTGAGGCACGAACTGAATGTTGTTAGACTTATTTCATGTGTTGAGCTGTATCCGGAAAACTTGGGTATTCGACTGTTCGATCGGAAAGTTTAACATTTTCTGTTTATCTGGAATGTGATACAATAATTGGAATTCACAAACAGTTATGAGATAACTGAATGAATGTTATAAATCTAGCGCTTTAGTTTCACTTGATATTGAAAAGAGTTTTCGATAATGAGACTAAAATGCGGGGTTTATAACTGTTAGGCATGTGATGTCTAAGTATTTCATTTGATTAGGCAAGTGATGTCTAAAGAGATTGCGGATTCCAACTGTTGTAGTTTTACACTTTCTTTTCTATGACCGTAAGTGTAATATGTGATATCGCCGGTTTCGTTGCTATACGTCAACGACAATTGGGATACGCATATTTACTTACGTTGATGACATGTGATGTTATGTGTTGCTGGATATGTTATATTGGATTGTCGTGTTTGAATAGCCGGGGGTTTTTATGTGAGATGAGTGTTTTTCATTTTCATTCATGTAATATTCTTTTATTTGGGGCACTTCCAGGTTGCGGAAGTTGTCACCTTTTGTATATTATTTACTTTTCCGCATTAGGATAGACCCAAGGAGGGGAGCACAAGTAGCCGGGTTCTGGGGTCCAGTGGGAGACCAACTCGAGGAGTCGAGTCCGGGTCTCCTAACCCTAGAATTGGTAGGGTTGCTTGCCGATCTCGTAGGGGTCTAGGGGTGTGGGATTGGCTATTCATCACGACCGTGGAATCCGTGTTTTATACTGGCTCGTATTGAAAACACGGACGTCCTAGTATATCCAATGTTTCATATGTTTTTCTGCTGCGATATCTGTGATGTGATCATGTGATGTTCTGTGATAGATACAGTATATAGTATATATGATATATTATATAGACGTTACTTATGTTTTGCACCCGCACTAGCCCTGCCCTGCTCTGTCGTTAGTTACCTAACCTAACGGTGCACGAGGGGACATCGAGGCGAATGCGGATGGCATAAGTGTACGTCGTATTTATCTGTGATGTTTAGGTATTTAAATGATGGGACTTCATTAATGTGATTAATGAAAGAAAAGAAACCTAAGATGTTGTAGAATCAAATTTTTAACAAAATAGGTAGCTACAGTTCTTGCTTTGCATAGCGGTTTATATGATATACCCTGCACCTTATTCGATGAGGAAAGGACCGAGATCCCTTCACCGGGAGTGACTCCTTTAGAAATAACTGGCAGATGCTGCACACTCGGTTTGTTTTTGATAGCTTCTATAGTTTCTGCTTTGCACAGCGATATATATGATACATCCCGCACCTCATTCGACGAGGAAAGGGCCGACGATCCCTTCACCGGGAGTGACCCCTTTAGCAAAACTAGAAAAGCCTCAAAATCACTCCATTTCAAAACTTCATTTGATTCTACAACGATATCAAGTTCTTTACGCAATAGGTTTTCAGAAAAACCTGTCGTAGCCCTCCGTCATTTCAGATAAGTACTAGTTAGTATTCGTGCTGCGGTTGTTTGGCATGCGTCAAGGCGTAGTGTACGGTAGCTAACTAGTGCTTATTTGCTAGCATACGATGCGATTGGATTAGGGTATTCGCACGGCGTTGTTTGGCATGCGTCAAGGGTCGTGCGGGTGGATTTAATTCAATCAAGAAATGTACGGGTTGAACTTGACTAGCGGACTATGGGTTGTTTGGCATGCGTCAAGGTCATAGCACGCTAGGGGCAAAATATTATCTGGAATTTCAAGTGTTGAAATTTGCAATGAGATTGCATACCTTCTATGAGATAGTTGGATCCCGATACCCACTACGAGTAAGAGTTACTCCTGGGAGAGTTTTACACGTTACAATTAGCCGATCAAGTAGGTGTCTAGAAAGGTGTTAACGAGGTTACGCCTCTGGGAAAACGAGGTTTACATTAATTAGGTTCGTGCGAAAGCACGGGGGACCTCCCTCAAAGTACCGACACTGGCCTGGCTAAAAGATTGGCGAACTTGTAGTGTGTAATTAATCCCGGCTAGTCTTTCCTTTTAGGGTTTGAAGGAAGATTTGATAAAAAGCAGTGAGAGCCATCCTGATTAGATAAGATAAAAACCAATCTGATCTTGCAAGAGCATACGCTAAAGTGTTTTCTTCTCTCTCTCTCCAGGTAGCGACCATTTCATGCCCTAATAAAGATAATAATATGGATGTATTGACCGAACCCGCATGTTATTCTGTGCTGGGGAACATTGGTTCCGTTCTTACCTATAAGAGTTATAGGACTGAACAGGATATAGGGGAATACCAGGATTCCCATGCCACCCGAATGAAGAAAGTACATGTTGATGCATTTTCTTCGGGTGTGTTCGTTACAGAGAACTGTTTCTCCATTTGCCCTACGTCCTGGGTATTAGATACCGGATCAGGATCCCATATATGTAATCAGTTACATGGGCTTAGGAAAGGTAGAGAACTTGGAGAAGGTGATAAAGACATTAGAGTTGGAAATGGTGCAATTGTTGCAGCTAAGACTGTCGGGGAATATCACCTTGAATTACCAACTGGTAATACATTGGTTCTGAACGAATGCTATTACATGCCGAACCTGATTTGCAACATTATATCGGTTTCTTTATTGAGTAAAGAGGGATATAATTTTGTATTACAGGATAATGTTATGAACATTTTCCGTAACCAAAAGTTGGTTGGATCAGGCACGTTGTGCAATGGCATTTATGTTCTAAACCAATCAACAGTTCTGAGCATAACAAACACACACAAGAGGAAGAGTTCAGAACTAAACGAATCCTTCTTGTGGCATTGTAGACTGGGTCACATCAATGCGACACGATTAGCTAAGTTGCATAAGGATGGATATTGAAATCCGTTTGAATTTTCATCTTATGACACTTGCCAATCATGTCTCAAAGGCAAGATGACCAAAGCTCCGTTTACGGGACACGGAGAAAGAGTTACCGAACTCTTGGGACTGATACATAGTGATGTATGCGGTCCCATGTCTACACATGCCAGGGATGGTTCTTCGTACTTCATTACATTCACTGACGATCTCTCTAGATTCGGATATGTGTCCTGATGAAACACAAATCAGAAGCTTTTGAGAAATTTAGGGAATATAAACAAGAAGTCGAGAACCAAACCGGAAAAAGTATTAAAATCCTACGATCTGATCGAGGAGGGGAATACTTGAGCAATGAATTCATGGACTTCCTAAAAGAGAATGGGATTCTCTCTCAGTTGACTCCTCCATATACACCACAGCACAACGGTGTATCTGAACGGAGAAACCGCACCCTATTAGATATGGTGCGCTCAATGATGAGTACAGCTGAGTTACCTATTTCCTTCTGGGGACATGCGCTTGAGACAGCCATGGACCTATTGAATAGAGTTCCTACCAAATCAGTGCCTACCACTCCATATGAGATATGGAAAGGGAAGAGACCACATCTTAATTATATTAAGATATGGGGTTGTCCAGCCTATGTCAAAAGACAAAATCCGGACAAACTCGAGGCAAGATCTATCTTATGTAAGTTTGTAGGATATCCCAAAAATTCACAAGGGTATATCTTCTACCATCCCGAGGAACAAAAGGTGTTTGTTTCTCGACATGCCACTTTCTTAGAAAAAAGTTTTCTTATGAAACAGATAAGTGGCATTGAGGTAGAACTGGAAGAGGTTCCAGCGACACAGACTACAACAGAAGATTTGGTTGAACCAGAGGATTCCGTAGTTCCCGATGAACCCCAGCCACTCCGCCGATCTAGTAGGGTTCCTCGCCAACCAGAGAGATACTACGGTTTTCTCATGGATGGTGGGAGCGAGGATTGCATCATGGAGGATGATGACCCAACTAGCTTCGAGCAGGCCATCACGAGTAGGGACTCAGTGAAATGGCTGGATGCTATGCGGTCCGAGATGGAATCCATGTACACCAACAAAGTATGGACTTTGGACGTTGCTCCTGAAGGGGTAAAACCCATTGGGAGCAAGTGGATCTTCAAGAAGAAACTTGGTGTAGATGGGAAAGTGGAGACTTTCAAAGCTAGACTTGTAGCAAAGGGTTTTCGTCAAAGACCAGGTGTGGACTATGACGAGACCTTTTCTCCAGTGGCTATGCTTAAATCCATCCGGATCATGCTTGCCATCGCTGCACAACATGATTACGAAATCTGGCAAATGGATGTTAAGACCGCCTTTCTAAATGGTGATTTAGAAGAGTGCGTGTACATGACTCAGCCAGAGGGCTTCATAGACAGTGGGAGCAGCGGGAAGGTGTTCAAGCTGCTTAAATCCATTTATGGATTAAAGCAAGCATCGCGGAGTTGGAACATCTGCTTTGACATCGTTATCAAAGAGTTTGATTTCGTCAAAAACCCAGATGAACCTTGTATTTACAAGAAGGTGGCAGGGAGTAAGGTTGTCTTCCTCGTATTGTACGTAGATGACATACTCTTGATAGGAAATGTTATTCCTATGCTGCAATCGGTCAAGCTCTTCTTATCACAAAGATTCTCAATGAAAGATCTTGGTGATGCCTCCTGCATATTGGGAATCAGGATCTATAGAGATAGATCCAAACGGATATTGGGATTGTCCCAATCCAGGTACATTGACACCATACTAAAGATGTTTATTATGGAAGAATCCAAGCGTGGGAACTTGCCCACGATCTCTGGACTCACTCTCTCCAAAGAGATGTCTCCCAAGACTGATTTGGAGAGAGCTCGCATGCAAGGGATACCCTATGCTTCGGCAGTAGGCTCTATCATGTATGCGATGCTATGTACCAGACCCGATGTTGCATACTCACTAAGTGTAGTGAGTCGGTATCAAGAAGATCCTGGAGAGAGTCACTGGACAGCTGTGAAGAACATTCTCAAGTACTTGCGAAGGACTAGAGAAATGTTCTTGGTGTGTGGTAACGGAGAACTCCAAGTGGAGTCCTTTACCGATTCGAGCTTCCAGAGTGATAAGGACGACTCTAAGTCGCAGTCGGGTTTTTTCTTTACCCTTTACGGAGGGGCGGTTAGCTGGAAGAGTTCCAAGCAGGAAACCGTGGCAGACTCGACGATGGAGGCTGAATACATCGCTGCCAACGATGCTGCTAAAGAAGCTGTCTGGATCAAGAAGTTCATTACTGAACTTGGAGTGGTTCCATCCATTGAGCATCCAATACCTTTGTATTGCGATAACAATGGAGCGGTGGCTTTGGCCAAGGAACCCAGGTCCCATCAGCGATCCAGGCATATTCTGAGGCGGTATCACCTGATCCGGGAGATAGTTGATCGCCGGGAGATCGAGGTCAGGAGGGTTGACACGAAGAACAACACGGCGGATCCACTCACGAAGGCCATTCCCCAGATACAGTTTGAGAGACTCTTCGGGATGCTCGGTATGCGATACTACAGCAGCTGGCCCTAGTGCAAGTGGGAGATTGTTAGTTGTATGTATGCCCTAGAGGCCAGTATTGTACAGATGATGTATATTATATTGGATGCTTGGACATATATAGAGATGACTTTCTTGCTCGATATGATAGTATGCTATCTGGTTACTCTTTATCTTAACATGTACACTAGTCTCTTTAAACTGTCTTATAGTTACATGTTGATAAAGCCCTTAGGATGTGTACTTGACTACCTGGACTATGATGCAGATCATACTAGTGGGGACATGGTAGTCCATAAGTACATCCTTCATGGTCCCTAGTCGTGGGTGTATCGAGACAGGGCATCGATATACCAGTGTAGACTAGCGTATACGCTTCTCGACCCATGAGATGGGCGATGGATGATCCCATATCCATTGGTCTTTGACATCAGAGATGGTATACGGGTGCTCAGTGGAGACTGGGTACACTGGACGGACTCGCCGAGAACTCCCAGATGGTATTATACCTCACGTCAGATGGCAGTTCTCAGGTGACACTTATGCAGGTTAGTCTGTAGACCCGAGATCGTCATAGAGTCTTGTGCGATTCCCACTGTGCTTTGATCTCCACCTTACCACGTCCATGAGGGCGTGCAAAACGGTGGTCTTTGGGTACAGTCCCAAGTCACATGGAGGCAATGAGCGATAGGAGGGGTTTCGTCTCTCCCGGTATTGGGGGTTGATGTTGCGCTGTGCTCGATTGGCCGTAACAGGGAAGTCCCTGGCCAGGGCTGATCAGAGATTTGCTGGTAAGTGTTACCAGTAGTTTCTCGACCCGTTACGAGCCTCACATCGGCACGACTTATCAGGTTATTGGGGTCTGACGTTTACCACCCCTAGACTTGATATGCGACATATCAGACGAAGTGACCGGACTGTACGGTAAGTGTTACTGGTCGGATTCGCAGGAGTGTGAGCGGGCTAGCTCGTCGATCTTCTGATCGCTCAATACCCGGGTGGCCGTTACGTTTAGCAGACCGCTTGCGGCTTGTGGGTGCTTGATATGATCATCATCTGCTACCGGCGTATTGACGAGTCTTTAGAGTCCTAAACAGAGGTTTCCTGGCTCAAGCGAAACGAAATAGGAGCGCATATGAGATATGTGCGGGACCGAGAATAATGCGTGTATATTATACCGTATTTGATTCTCGCGATTAATGTTTCGATTGGTTGTATGTGATATAACCTAGTTATCGAATCGAAGATCGATTCGATAAGCCGATACATTGAATACTAGTCGGTCATGTGCGACATGACCGGATCATTGAATCAAGTGTTGATTTAATGATTTAATGTATAATTATATATTTGATATATTACTTTACATTAACTAGTATTGGTTCACTTTAAACGGATTTTTCTCACTTGATGCACATTGTATATGTGATATGCTTTTGTGCACATTTTTGTATCATGTTTGATGATACTTGATCATTTGGTTAAATGTGTAGAATTAAACCATGGTTAATTTGATAATTAGGGTTTTTCATATTAATTTTTTTATTTATTTATTTTGTTCATTTATTTATTTGGAAATGATTTAATGAGAATGGTGGCTTTCTTTTGTCATTAGTTGAAGCTTCATGAAGCCTTGACTTTTGCAACCATTCTTGTCCTCATGCTTAACCCTAACTCTCCAAATGACCATGGTTTATTCTCTACACTTAACCCTAGTTAGATTATGATAAGTATGAATTTTCTTTTCATTTTTTTAAAAAGAACTTATCATAAAGTAGCTTCATCTTCTCCTTCTTCTTCAAGATAGAAACCTTGATGCCATCAATGGCAACTTGAGTTCTAGTGAGAGAAATCCAATTCTAAAGTGAACCCACCTCCTATTTCTTCACCCTCTACCTCTTGCCAAGTTGTTTTTGTTGTTTTCTTCATAAGTTTCACAACTTTGTGAAGTCGGAGTTTAAACTTGTGATGCCTCGACGTATATCGTCTTTGACACGAAGCCGACGACCTAGCTCGCCCGTTTCTCCGATGAAGCCAACGATTGAGTTCGGGATTCATGATGGACATCGAGAGGACACCCACGTGGAGCTAAGGAAGTGGAGAACCGGATCTACAAAGGTTGTAGCATCTAACTTTTAGTTAAGTAGTTAACTAGATTATCTTTTCGCCTAAACTTCTAGTCAACGATCCGTATTAGGGTTTCTCGGCACCCATAATTTTTGAAATTGGCATGGTTGATGCCTTGTGAGACTTCATTAGAGTGCCTAGGAACCCTACAGTCGGCAAAACCCAGCAATAAAAGAAAATACAACTGAATAATCCTATTCAATTTCTCCAGAACCGGAATCCATCCTCGAACTGGAACAAGTGCTTTCGAGTCCGTATGTAACTATACGACGGAATATCCAAGAAATGTGGATCTTCGTAGTGATACGGAGTGTTCTGGAAAATTGCAAGAGGAAAATAGGAGTGGCAATAATATATGTGACTAAATGACAATCCAATAGCCAAAGTGTTTTAAGAAGGTTCGGTTAACTTGGTTAATTAGTTTTTAGGGTCAGGCCAAAGTCAATGCCAAACAGAGAGAGAGAAAAAACACTCAGCGTGCACTCTAACCTAGATTAGATTGGTTAATCACTTTATCTAATCAGGATGGATTCCACTATTTTCTCGAATTCTCCTTCAAACCGTAAAAGGAGAATTAGTCGGGATCATCTGAAAATCACCCGAGGAGCAACACCTACTCATCAGTGGGAATCGGGATCCAACTATCATCGCATGATAACTTGATGGAAGCCACTCAAGTCACCACACTCCAGAAGGTATGAGCATGCCTGGAAAGTTTCCTGTATATTTAAAACTTCCGATGTGGTTTTTTCCCCTAGAGACCTATAACCTTGACGCTTGCCAACAAGTTATAGGCCACCAGTCAAGTTCAACCCGTCATTGTCCTGTATTAACTCGAACCCACCCGCACAAACTCTTTGTAATATTTCAGGAAAATAAAATATTATTTTTGGAATTTAAATAATTAAATAATAAATATTAGGGATATTTTAAAAAGTATGGAGATTAGTTTTAATAAAAAGGTATAATTATATACCAACAATTTGGAAAATAATTGGGAAATTAATAAGAATTATTGATTTGAAGGTATTTATATGATTTGGGCATTTTATGAATTATTATACAATTATTTGTAAATGGGTTATTTACTAAAGTCGATTAGTATTTCACTAATTTTGCATTAATCTTGTTTATACATGAGACATGCAACAAAGCATGTTGCAAACAACTTGTTACATTTTATTTAACCATGGCTTCTTCTTTTATTTAAAAATGATTTTGTGTTTTTTTTCTAAATGAAAAGAGAAAAAAGAAAATAAAGAGAAGATATTGTGTAGAGAGAGTAGGACCATGGGCATGGCTTAAGAGAGAGAGAGAGAGAGAGGGAGAGAGAGGAAGAAAACTCTACTCACTTTTACATTTCTTCATCTCACAATCATCTTACATTTTCTCCATCTCCTTCATCTCCTTCTCCCCATTCTCCACCTCCTCTACCTCCTTACTACACCCTCAAAACATAACCAAAATGTCATACTATTTTCACAAAGATTGATCTCTAGCTCACTACAAGCATGACGGTAGGAGCAAGTTACAACTTTGAGCACTTTGGGCAACTCAAGAATATTCTTGAGTTGCCAAATGAGGTAAATCTTATATCTTTAGTTAATTATTAGCTTTCCTATCCTCCTACTTTAGTTTAGAGTTAATTATGTGGTGGTTTAGTGATGATTGGAAGTCCCAAGATGAGGTTTAGGAGATTTTGTGTTTTGAAAATGTGTAATTGAGTGTAATTAATGACCACAACCCCTGTAGTGTGCAGGGTTCCCTAGATCGGCAGCAAGGTTATGGGAGGCTTCTCTCATCCCATATTAAAATTTTGTCGTTCTAGCTAACCCTAACCCTAAAATCGTATACTAGAAACCGACGGAATAACATATGTAAACACTTTACATCCCAAGTGAGCAAGGAATACAACCTTTGTAGACCGGTCCTTCACTTCATTAGCTCCGTGTAGTAGTCCCTTCGCTGCGATCGTGAATTCCGGACTCTAGAGAGCCACCCATGAAGAAATGAACATGCTTGCTTCGAAGTCTTCGAGGCCGAAGATGATCTACGTCGAGGAGACACTAACCCAAGCTATCTCTTCACTAATTACGGAATTAGTTAAGTAAACACCCTATACTAAATGGCAAGTAGTAGAGAATGATGAAGTAGGAAGTGGGCTCACTTTAGATTTGATTTTCTCACTCATTTTCTCACATCTCCATTGAAGCTAGAAAGCTTTGAGGAAGAAGAAGAAGATGAAGAAATGTCTTATATGATCATTATCCAAGTGAGAATAGCAACCATGGTGAGTTAATATCATATATTAACCTTTGTAGAGAGTTAACCATGGCTAGGTTTAATTGGTTGGGTTAACAAATATCTTAGCCAAAACAAAAGAGTGGACTTGATCAATGAAGACTACAAGCTTCTACAAGCTTTCATCCATGACAAGATACCACCTTTTGTAATTACCAAAATAAATAAAACCCTAGCAATTAAACCAAGCATGGTATAAGTCATAGACACACCTTTTTGCATGTATCATCAAGCATGATACATAACGTGTACACAAAAATATATCGCATATATTCAATGTGCACAAAATGAGAAAAGAAATCATAAGTGAGCTAATACTAGTTAATTTAAATTAATATATCAAATATATAATTATACATTAAATTATTAAATCAACAATTGATTTAATAATCCGGCTATATCACATATAACCGACTAATATCATGTGTAACAACTTATCGAATCAACACTTGATCCGATAACCCGGCTATATCTCATATAACCGACCAATGTCATAAATCGCGAGAATAGAATACGGTCGCTCATATCGTATCAATCATGGTTCCACACATATCACATATGTGCTCCTATTCCGTTTCGCTTAAGCCAAGAAACCTTTGTGTAGGACTCTAAACTCGTCAATACGCCGGCAGTAGGTGATGATCATATCAAACACCCACAAGCCGCAAGTGGTCTGCTAAACGTAATGTCCATCCGGGTATTGAGCGATCAAAAGATCAACAAGCAAGCCTGCTTATACTCCTGCGAATCCAATCAGTAACACAACCGTACAGTCCGGTCTCTTCGTCTAATATGTCGCATATCTCGTCTAGGGGTGGTAAACGTCAGACCCCAGTAACTCGATAAGTCGTGCCGATATGAGGCTCATAATGGGTCGAGAAACTACTGATAAAACTTACCAGTATATCTTTAAAGCAGCCCTGGCCAGGGACTTCCTGATATTGCCAATCGAGCATAGCGCAACGTCAACTCCCATTACCGGGAGAGACGAAACCCCTCCTATCGCTCATTGCCTTCATGTGATTCGAAACTGTACCCAAAAGCCACCGTTTTGCACGTTCTCTTGAACGTGGTAAGGTGGAAATCAAAGCAAAGCGGGAATCACACATGACTCTATGATGATCTTGGGTCTACAGACTAGCCTATACCAGCGTCACCAGAGAACTGCTATCTGACGTGAGATATAATACCATCTGGGAGTTCTCGACGAGTCCATTCAGTGTTCCAAGTCTCCATTGAGCACCCGTATACTGTCTCAGATGTCAAACACCAATGGATATGGGATCATCCATCGCCCATCTACATGGGTCGAGAAGCTATACGCTAGTCTACGCTGGTATATCGATGCTCTGTCTCGATACACCCATGACTAGGAACATTTGAAGGATGTACTTAGCGACTACTCTGTTCCCACTAGTACGATCTGCATCATAATACTGGTAGTCAAGTACTCATCCTAAGGGCTTTATCAACATGTAATATAGAGACAATCAGTGTACATGTTAAGATAAAGTGCAACCAGATAGTATACTATCATGTCGAGCAAGAAAGTCCTCCCTATATATGTCCAAGCATCCACTATAATATACATCGTATGTACAGTAATGGCCTCTAGGGCATGCATATAACTAACAATCTCCCACTTGCACCAGGGTCATCTGTTTTAGTATCTCATACCCAACAATCAGCAGTGGTTGAAGTATCTCATACTCAACCATCCCATAAAAGTTTCTCCTAGGAATAGGCCTTTGTGAGTGGATCCGCCCTGTTCTCCTGTGTCTACTCTCCTAACCTCGATCTCCCTGGAGATCATCCATCTCCATGATCAGGTGATACTGCCTAAGAATATGTTTGGATTATAGATGGTACGGGGGTTTCTAGGCATAAGCCACAACTCCATTGTCACATAATGGTAGGAACGTAGTTCATCTCATGAACTAGTGTACATCCAGACTACCTCTTTGGTAGCATCCTAGGTAGCAATATATCCAGCCTCTATCGTCTAGTTTTCCACGATATCTAGCTTAGAACTCTTCCAACATACCATCCCTGCACCGAGGGAAAAGATAATGCCTGTGACTAACATTCAGTCGACCTTACCACTCTAGAATCTATCCAGTGTTCTCCCCAGGATCGATTGATACCATCTCACTACACCTAGTGAGATCCTAACATCCACTTAGATCTATCACATAGATCCAAATTCCAGGATTTAGGAGGCATCACCTTGATCCTATATGGAGAATCCTTATGATAAGAGGAGATTGACCGAGTGTAGCATAGGAAACTCCTTTCCTATCAAGAGTATATCATCCACGTACAATACGAGGATCACCACCATACTCCCTACTACCTTTTTTTTATATACAAGGTTCATCTACTCTTTTGATGAAGTCAAACTCTTTGACTACCACATCAAAACAGATGTTCCAACTCCGCGATGCCTGCTTTAACTCATAAAGCAACTTGCACACGTTTCCACTGCTCCAACTGTCTACGAAGCCCTCTGGCTGTGTACTTATATACGCTTTCTTCTAAATCACCATTTAGAAAAGCAGTCATGACACCCAACCGCCAGATATCGTAGTCATGGTATGTAGCAATGGCAAGTAGGATCTGGATTGACTTAAGCATAGACTTTAGAAAAGATTTCATCATTATCCACACCTGGTCGATGACGAAAACCTTTTGCAAGAAGTCTTAGCTTTGAAAGTCTCAACTTTTCCATGTACACCAAGTAATCATCTTAAGATATACTTGCTCCTGATGGGGATTTAACCCTTCAGATAAAGCAACCAAAGTTCATACTTTGTTGGTGTATATGGATTCCATCTCAGATCGCTTAGCATCCAGCCATTCTTACAGAGTCCCCACTCCTGATGGCCTGCTCAAAACTAGTTGGGTCATCATCTCATGATGCAATCCTCACTCCCACTATCATAAAGAAAATCGAAGTATCTCTCAGGCGGATGAGGAACCCTACCAGATCAGCGGAGAGGCTGAGCTTCGTCAGGAACTATTGAACCCTTCGGTTCTACCAAATCATCAGTTGTAGTTTGTAAAGCTGGAACTCTTTCCATTTCTACCTCATGACCACTAATTTCTTCACTAGAAATTCTTTTTCTAAAAAGATGGCATGCCGAGAAATAAAACACCTTTTGTTCCTCGATGTGGTAGAAGATTTTCCCTTGCAAATGCTTGGGATATCCAAAAAAACTTCCACAGAACTGACTTTTCCTCGAGCTTGTCCGGATTTTGCTTTTAGACATAGGCCGGACAACCCCAAATCTTAACTTACTTAAGATATGGGCTCTTCCAATACCATATCGCATATGGAGTGGTAGGCACCCGATTTGGTCGGAACCCTATTCAATAGGTATGCATCTTCTCAAGTGCATAACCCCCAAAAGGAAATAGGCAACTCAGTAGTACTCATCATAAAGCACACCTTATCACGTAGGGTGCGATTGCTACGCCTCGATATACCATCGTGTTGTGGTGTATACGGAGGAGTAATGCTGAGAGAGAATCTCATTCTTCTTTAGAATAGTCCAGGAATTCTGTGCTCAAGTATTCTCCTCCCTGATCACATCAAAGGACATAATACTTATACCCATTTTTGGTTCTCTACTTCTGACTTATATTCTTTGAATTTCTCAAAAGGTTCAGACTTGTGTTTCAATAGGAACATATGTCCGAATCATGAGAGATCATCAGTGAATGTAATGAAGTACAAAGAACCAATACTGGCATGTGTAGACAGGAGACCTGCATACATCATCATGTATCAATCCCAAGAGTTCACTAACTCTTTCTCTGTTTTCAGTAAACGGAGCTATGGTCATCTTATCTTTGTGACATGACTGGAAAGTTTCACAAGATGTAAATTCAAACTGATTTAAATATGCATCTCTATATAACTTAGCTAGTCGGGTCGCATTGATATGAACTAGACTACAATGCTTCAAGAAGGACTTGTTCATTTCTGAACTCCTCCTCTTGTGTATGTTCTGTACGTTAAGAACTGTAGTTTGATTTAGAACGTATATACTTTTAGATAACGTGCCTGAACCGATCAGCTCTTGATATAGAAAAATGTTCAAAACATTATCCAACAATACAAAATTATATCCTTCTTTACTAAATAAAGAGACTGAGATGATGTTGTATATCAGGTTCGGTATCTAATAACATTCGTTCAGAAATATATTTGGTAATACAGGGTGATAACTGCCAACAAACGTAGCTGCAACACTTGCACCGTTTCCAACTCTTGAAACTTAGCACCCTTTCTCAGTTCTCTACCTATCTGTAGCCCATCTATCATTTTACATATGTGGGATCCTGATCCGGTATCACATACCATGACGTAAAGGATACTGAGAAAAAGTTCTCGGTAATGAACACACCCGAAGAAGATGCATCATGATGCACTTTCTTCGTTTGGGCGGCACGGGAATTCTGGTAATCCCCTATTTCCTGCACAGTCTTATAACAATTATAAGTTGTAGCGGGACCAATGTTCCCCCAGCTCAGTATAACAAGTGGGTTCAGTCAATACATCCATATTATTATTATGATTAAGGCGTGACATAGTCGCTACCTGTAGAGAGAGAGAGAAGAAAATACTCAGCGTATGCTCTTGCAAGATTAGATTGGTTATTAATTTATCTAATCAGGATGGCTCCCACTGTTTTAGTCAAATCATCCTTCAAACCCCAAAAGGAAAGACTAGCCGGGGTTAATTACACCCTACAAGTTCACCAAATCTTTCAGCCAGGCCGGTATCGGTACTTTGAGGGAGGTTCCCCGTGCTTTCGTATGGACCTAATTAAAATAAACCTCGTTTTCCCAGAGGTGTAACCCCGTTGACACCTTTCTAGACACCTACTTGATCGGCTAATTGTAATGTGCAAAACTCTCCAAGGAGTAACTTTTACTCGCAGTAGGTATCGGGATCCAACTATCTCATAGAAGGTATGCAATCTCATTGTAAATTTCAACACTTGAAATTCTCGATAATATTTTGCCCCAAGCATCATATGACCTTGACAAAAGTCAACAAACCATAGGCTGCTAGTCAAGTTCAACCCATTATTTCCTGATTGAAGTAAACCCACCCGAACGACCCTTGACAGAGGTCAACAAGGTCGCACGAATACCCTAAATCAATCATATCTTATGCTATGCAGATAAGCACTAATCAGCTACCGCACACTATGCCTCGACAGAGGTCAACAAATGCAGCACGAATACTAACTATTACTTATCTGAAATGACAGAGGACTACGACAGGTTTTTAAAAAAACCTTTTGCGTAATTAACTTGATATCATTGTAGAATAAAATGATTTTAAACGGAGTGCATTTGAGGCTTTTACAAGTTTTGCTAAAGAGGTCACTCCCGGTGAAGGGATCTCGGCTCATTCCTTATCGAATAAGGTGCAGGATATTTCACAAATACCACTATGCAAAGCAAAAACTATAAAAGCAATCAAAATACAAACCGAGTGTGTAGCATCTGCTAGTTTCGCTAAAGAGGTCACTCCCGGTAAAGGGATCTTGGCTCTTTTCTTATCGAATAAGGTGCTGGAAATTCTACAAGGAATACCGCTATGCAAAACAAGAACTAGAGCTAGCAGTTTTCGAGACAAGTTTCTACAACATCTTTAGGTTTCTTTTAGTTTCATTAATCTCATTAATGAAGACCCATTTATTAGGCTTCCAAAGCATCACATATGAAACGAAAGTAGTAATATAATATATATATATATATATAATATAAGCATTCGTCTCAGAATATAATCAATGATCACATCACAAAATATCGCAGCAGAAAATAACATATGAAATATTGGATATACTAGAATTTCCGGGTTTCAAATTAAGCCTGTATAAAACACGGATTCTACGGTCGTGATGAATAGCCAAACCCACATCCCTAGACCCCTACGAGAGCGGCAAGCAACCCTTCCAATTATAGAGTTAGGAGACCCGGTCTCGACTCCTCGAGATGGTCTCCCACTGGACCCTAAAACCCTGTTACTTGTGCTCCCCGCCTTGGTTCTATCCTAATGCGGAAAAGTAAATAATATACAATGGTGACATCATCCTCCACCCGGAAGTGCCCCAATAAAATAATATTACATACAATAAATTTTACATCAATGAAAATGAAAAACTCTCATCTCACAAAAAAAACCCGGCTATTCAAAACACTGTAAGTCTGCGCCAGCAGCGCGACCAATAATCTGAGGCGCGGAATAAAAACATTTTCATAAACTTGCGCTAACATAGACTGTAACCCGGATCGTGCCATTAACACTAAACTAGCAAACTGTAAAATAATAGAATGGCTATACCGATCGATCCGTGTCCTTCGGTCTTTAGCCATCATCCCACGCTAATCGCAGCATCTCCGATCTCCTGTCTCCTCGTCGAGATGGCACCACATTAACGGATCTTTATATGGGCTCCCGCCTCTAAACCGAGGCAACTCAAACATGAAGTTTGCTAGCCGACATGTCCAAGATTGAAGTAGAGAGTGTGTAGAATACTTTGTCTCAAGGAACCCAAGCCATTAGGTGAAGGTAAATTGAAGTTGCCATGAAAGGAATTTTGTGAGCAAGGATTTTGCAATGAGAAAACTGAAATCAGCCCATGCTTAAAATGGATCTCTGCCAATTCTTGAGTGCTCGGCCAGAATTTTGGGCTGATTTGAAGTGGGGTCAGCCATTTGGATGGGGGTGAGCATATCATTAGAAATCTTTTCACAAAATATCAACACATAAATATCTTATGCAAGAACAAAAGCTTTTAATGAAAGCAATGAGTCACTAATAACACCTTGCATCATACTAGAACATTCCAATGACTCATCCAAAATCCAAACAAGCCCACTCCCTCAACTTGTAATTTCGGCCATGACTAGATGAAGGGAAATTTTAGCCAAAAATGAAATATCAACATCAACCAATAATTAAACACTAAAAATAATGTTTAATCAAACGGAGAAAAACTGGCAACTTTAAAAAGCAATCCCGTAACAAATTACAGGATTACTCCACAACAGTATATGCATACCAGTATTTGTATTCCGACCGAATAAAAAATGCAATGAGACGAAAATATTCCTACATAATATAATACTAGCTCCGGCTTAAACCAAATCCCACTAGTATTATCTGTCTGAACCATGACACGTGCACGTGCATGTGTGAACCCTGCCATAAAACCATACGGACTCTACAACATTTCGCCCGAACTTGGGAAACTATCTGTGGGGGACTCTAAAGACTCGTCAATACCCTGGCAGTGGGTTTAACCACAAGCACGTCAGTGGTACTAGCAGTACGTAACGGCTGCCCATGTATTGACAGGAAGGGAAGCTGATGAGCGAACTCATCCTGGAACCCTACTGAGCCTATCAGTGACAATATCTGTATAGTCCGATCCGTTCGTCTATGAGTATCGCATATCGGGCCTATGGGGCTGGTAATGTCAGACCCCCAATAGCGGTATAAGTCTTGTCAGAGTGTAGCCAGAACACCCAGAGATACTACTGGAGTACCTACCAGAAAATCTCCTGCCTCGGCCGAGGGATTTGTGTAATGGCTCTCCTAGACACAGCGCCATCTCACCCCCAATACTGGGAGAGACGAACCCCTGCCAATCCGCTCACTGCCTCCATATGGCTCGGGACTGTACCCAACTAAAACCTGTTGGCACGACTCCTTTGAACTGTGGTACAGTAATAATCAAAGCACAGTGGGAACTCACACGCGACAAATGACGATCTCAGGTCGATGAACTAATCTGTACACATGTCACCTGAGAACTGCTATCTGACGCTAGGTATAATACCAACTAGCAGGTTCCCGACGAGTCCTGTCCGTTGCACTCATAACCCAATGAGCACCTGTATACATCTTAGGTGATCCAACTGACACCAATGGCTTGTGAGACCGGCCACCGCCCCTCGTCGGGGTCTCGACTGTATACACTAGTATACTCCGGAGTATCGATACCCTGTCTCGAAACTCCCACGACTAGGGACCACTTTTAAGGATATGCTTATGGACTACCCAACTCTCACGTATATGATCGCCATCATACGGCTGGTAGTCAAGCAAGAATCCTAAGGGCTCTATCAACATGTAATAGTGACCATGTCACCTAAAACTGCACACGATGATTAAGGCAAACCAGATAGCATACTATCATCTCAACTAAGACTGTCCTACCGGTATAGGTCCTCATCAATCATTGCAATCACGTTCCTGCGATCCAATAATTGACTTTGAGGGCACTATATCCAACAATCTCCCCCTTGCACTTAAGGCTAATTATTGCGATGTCGCATACTCACAGCCTGTGTGATACCGAACACCCAACTCCTTTACTAATCAGTTTCACAAAGCTCGTTTGTAAAACTATTGTGTTCGAGAAATAGCCTCAGTGAGTGGATCCGCCCTGATGTTTCTTTCTATGTCTCTCTTTAATCTCAAGTTCGCGAAGAAAGCCATCTTCCGAATTGAGTAATACCTGTCTTAGAATATGTCTGGATATCTGATGGGACCTAGTTCATAAATGAACTCCAAATTCAAACTTCTTAGACTGTATCGTCAACTGAACTAATCAGTATCCTGCGCCATGCCTCCCATAGTATCTTCTTGGACCACCTATCCAAAATACTGCCCCTCGTCAGAGGGAAAACTATAACTCTGACAATGACTCTGTCATCCATGTCACCTTGGAAGCCTGGAATGATAACTGTCTCCCGAAGGAGGCTGCCGTCATCAAATCCCTAGAACATCCACTTATATTCTAAAACTGCTTCAAAAACAACATCTGGTGTGGTACTTGACATCTCATGATTGACTCAATTGCCTAAGCAAGTGATCTGCCAATCACGCACATCCCTTTCCCTTTAGTCTGTAAGACACCTTTAAAGAGGGTGACTCCATCACCTGTAGGTACACCACCATGCCAGGAGTCATCTATTCTAAATACCTTTAGAATACTGTCTAAGTACCCAGATTGGGAAACTACCCAAATCTAGATCTAAAACCATAGATCTAGTAACCAGAATGTCTGATATTATATCTATATCCTGTGTGGAGAAACAACTGCTAAGTTTACCTAGCACCTCATGAAGGGTTTGGAAGCATCACATGTCTCAAAATCAAATTTTTTAAGGTGCTAAGTGAACATACAAAAAATCATCACTAGAAAATTAGGGTTTCATTACAAAGACAACATCACAAGTAATAAAGGCTAGGGTTTTGAGAGTACAATCTTTGTAGCTCCCTACGCTAGACTCCTTGGCTACTTGAGGGTTGGAAAAAGATCCGCTTGAGGTCTTCTAAGTCCACAATGATCCACCCGAAGCTCCTTTGCCCAAAGGTCCTTTCTTTACTCGATATGTGAATGAAGTAGAGCAAACACTCTACACAAACCGGCTAGATGTGTGTAGTATGATGATGTAGTTTGTATTCTATAATCAAAAATCTTTCTTTTTATCAACCTCACTTAAGAAAATTATCAAGAGAGGAAGAAGAAGACGGTGGCTAAGCTTTTTCACAAAAGAAAAGATATGAGAGTGAATAATAATTGAAATGAGAAAAGAATAATATATATTAATCCTTTCTCACTTCAACCATGGTTAGAATCATCTAGATTTTTATCAAATAGGTTAAAGATGAAAGGATAATTAACTCAAGGTTAAATGGTGGTTGAAGCATGGTCAAAGATGATAAGTATAAACCTTGTGTGAATTATCCTTTCTCTTTTTCTAAATGATAAATAAATAGATAATTCTACAATATAAGTCTTGCATTGCCACCAAACATGTATCAACAACCATGATACTATGTATGTATGTATGTATGTATGTATCCATGCACATCATCATGTGCATACATGCATGCATAAAAAAATAGAAAAAGAGTTTAATTAAAGAATTAATCTAAAAGTCATTTGTTAAATCAACACTTGATTTTGCAAACCGGTCATATCACATACGACCCGACCAATAGAAAATGCCCGATTAATATACGGTATCATATATCCGTATTTAATCGGGTCCCCGTGCATATCTCATATGCACACCACATCTTTTCGCCTGAGCTAGGAAACTTCATTGTGGGACTCTAAGACTCGTCAATACGCCGGCAGTAGGTAATGATCATATCAAATACCTACAAGCCGCAAGCGGTCAGCTAAACATAACGGCCACCGGTGTATTGAGTGATCAGAAGAAAACAAGCGAACCTGTCATAACGCCCGTCGAGCCAACCGGAAACACTACCGTACAGTCCGGTCTCTTTGTCAGATATGCTGCATATCGAGTTTAGGGATGGTAACGTCGACCCCAATAACTCAACAAGCCGTGCCAATGAATGGTCTATAACAGATCGAGAAACTACTGATAACACTTATCAGTAAATCTCAACAGCCCTGGCCAGGGACTTACTGATATAGCCAGTCGAGCACAGCACAGCATCAACTCCCAATACCGGGAGAGACGAAACCCCTCCTATCGCTCATCGCTTTCGTGTGTCTCGGGACTGTACCCAACGGCCACCTGTTTGCACGACTCAGTAGAGCCGTGGTAGGGTGGTAATAAAAGTACAGTGGGAGAACACACAAGACTCTAAAACGATCTCGGGTCTACAGACTAACCTGCACCAGTGTCACCTGAGAACGGCTATCCGACGATAGATATAATTCCATATAGGAGTTCTCGCTGAGTCCGTCCAGTGTACCTAGTCACCACTGAGCACCCGTATACGATCTCGATGTCAAACATCGATGAATGTGGGAACATCCATCGCCCATCATATAGGTCTAGTATCATATACGCTAGTCTACTCTAGTATATCGATGCCCCGTCTCGATACACCTACGACTAGGGACATTCCAGGATATGCTTATAAACTACAGATGTCCCACTAGTATGATCTCCATCATAATTACAGTAGTCAAGCCTATATCCTCAGGGCTTTATCAACTTGTGTGAATGAATAAAAGCATGATCAAATCAATATGTCAGATAAAGAAAAACCAGATAGCATACTAACATGTCGAGCAAGAATGTACACTGAATATATATATATACATGTATAAATACATCCACTATCATATAATGGCCTCTAGGGCATACATATATCCAACAATCTCCCACTTGCACTAAGGCCAGTTATTGGCGTATCTCATACCCAACATCTCAAAAAGTCGCTCATGCTGCGGCTGACAGAGGGCCTTGGTGAGTGGATTCGCGGCGTTATTCTTTGTGTTTACTCTCCTAATCTCGATCTCGCGGCGATCTACAATATCCCGGATCAAATGAAAGCGCCTCAGAATGTGTCTGGACCGCTGATGGGACCTGGGCTCCTTGGCTAACGCCATAGCCCCATTATTATTACAATACAATGGTATTGGATCAATAATGGTTGGAACTACTCCTAGTTCCGAGATGAACTTCCGCATCCCGACGGCTTCCTTGGCGGCATCATTCGCAGCAATGTACTCAGCCTCCATCGTAAAGTCTGCAACGGTATCCTATTTAGAACTCTTCCAACTTATCGCCCCTCCATTGAGGGTAAATACAAATCCTTTGATAGATTTGCTGTCGTCCTTATCGCTCTGGAAGCTCGAATCGGTAAAGGCCTCCATTTCGAGATCTCCATTACCATACACCAAGAACAATTCTTTAGTCCTTCGCAAGTACTTAAGAATGTTCTTCACAGCTATCCAGTGATTCTCCCATGGGTTGGATTGATACCTGCTTACAACACTAAGTGCATAAGCTACATCTGGGCATGTACATAACATCGCATACATTATAGATCCTACTGCCGAAATATAGGGTATAATGCTCATGCGAGCTCTCTCTTCATCGGTCTTTGGAAAAGATTCCTTGGAGAGAGTGACCCCATGGCAAGTGGGTAAGACACCCCGCTTGGAGTCTTTCATACTAACCTTTTTAGGATGGTGTTGATGTACCTGGTTTGGGACAATCCCAATAACCTTTAGGATCTATCCCTATAGATCCTTATGCCCAGAATGTAAGTGGCATCACCCAGGTCCTTCATGGAGAACCTTAGTGATAAGAAAGATTTGACCGACTGTAGCATAGGAATATCATTTCCTATGAGAAGAATGTCGTCCACGTACAATACGAGGAATGTGACAGCTCTCCCTACAGCCTTCTTATAAACACAAGGTTCATCTGGATTTTTGAAGAAATCAAACTCTGATAACATCATCGAAACAGATGTTCCAACTCCGTGATGTCTGCTTTAACCCATATATGGATTTAAGCAATCTACATGCTTTCCCGCTGCTCCCACTGTCAATGAAGCCCTCTGGCTGATCCATATAAACGCATTCTTTTAAATCACCATTTAGAAATGCTGTTTTAACGTCTATCTGCCAGATTTCATAGTCGTAGTGAGCAGCAATAGCAAGTAGGATTCGAATGGATTTAAGCATGGCTACGGGCGAAAAAGTCTCATCATAGTCCAAACCTGGTCTTTGACGAAAACCCTTCGCCACAAGTCTTACCTTATAGGTCTCTACCTGCCCATTTATACCAATCTTTCTTTTAAAGATCCATTTGCACCCTACAGGTTTTACCCCAGGGGGTACAACGTCCAATGTCCATACTTTGTTGGTGTACATAGACTCTATTTCGGATCTCATTGCATCCAGCCACTTCATAGAGTCTCCACTCGTGATAGCTTGCTGAAAACTGGTAGGATCATCATCCTCCATGATGCAGTCTTCTCTGTCACCATCAATGAGGAAACCGTAGTACCTCTCCGGTGGGCGAGAAGTCCTACCAGACCTACGGAGTGGCCAAGGTTCCTCAGTTTCTATTGCAACAGCCGATTCAACCAAGTCGTCATTTGTAGTTTGTGTCTCTAGAACCTCTTCTAGATCCACCACATTGCCATCATATTTATTTGTGAAAAACTCTTTTTCCAAGAATGTGGCATGCTGAGAAACAAACACCTTTTGTTCCTCCTTGTGATAGAAAAGATACCCATAAGAGTTCTTTGGATATCCCACAAAGTTACACATGACTGACCGTGTCTCGAGTTTGTCCGGATTCTGCTTTTTAACATAGGTCGGGCAACCCCAAATCTTAATTCTTTTAAGAGATGGTCTCTTCCCATGCCATATCTCATATGGCGTGGTAGACACGGTTTTGGTTGGGACCCTGTTCAGTAGAAACGCTGCAGTCTCCAATGCATGCCCCCAAAATGAGATGGGTAACTCAGCATCACTCATCATGGAACGGACCATATCTAATAGGGTCCTATTCCATCGTTCTGACACGCCATTGTGCTGTGGTGTGTAAGGAGGAGTGAGCTGAGAGAGAATCCCATTCTCTTTTAGGAAGTTTGCAAATTCTGTACTGAGGTACTCCCGACCTTGATCTGATCGAAGCATCTTGATACTCAAGCCGGTTTGTTTATCTACTTCTTGTTTATATTCAGTGAATTTCTCGAAAGCTTCGGATTTGTGCTTTAATAAAAATACATGACCGAATCTTGAGAAATCGTCAGTGAAAATAATGAAGTAAGAAAAACCGCCTCTAGCCTGTGTAGACATTGGCCCATATAACATCACTATGTATGAGTCCTATGAGCTCGGTAGCTCTTTCTCCGTGTCCGGTAAACGGAGTTTTGGTCATTTTACCCTTGATACAAGACTGGCAAGTCGCATAAGATTTATATTCAAAAGGGTTTAAATATCCATCTTTGTGTAACTTGTTTAGTCTTGTTTCGTTAATTTGACCAAGTTTACAGTGCCAAAGAAAAGCTTCATTTATTTCTGAAAGTTTTCTTTTATTAGTGTGTTGTATGCTGAAAACTGTGTGTTGATTTAGGACGTATATCCCGTTATTAAGCGTACCATACCCAACCTGTTGGAGATAGTCCCTTCAGAGTCAATTATTGGATCACAGGCACGTGATTGCAATGATTGAGGGAGGACCTATCCCGGTAGGACAGTCTTACTCAAGATGATAGTATGCTATCTAGTTTATCTTTATCATCGTGTACTGCTTTAGGTGACCTTACGAGTCGCTATTACACGTTGATAGAGCCCCTAGGATTCTTGCTTGACTACCAGCAGTATGAGGGCAATCATATACGTGGGAGCTGGAGTCTATAAGCACATCCTTAAAAGGTCCCTAGTGTGGGAGTTTCGAGACAGGGCATCGATTCTCCAGAGTAGACTAGTGTATACAATCGAGATCCCGACGAGGGGCGGTGGCCGGTCTCACAAGCCACTGGTGTCAGTTGGTTCACCTAAGATGTATACAGGTGCTCATTAGGTTATGAGTACACCGGACAGGACTCGCCGGGAACCTGCTAGTTGGGATTATACCAGATGTCAGATAGCAGTTCCCTGATGACATGTGTACAGGTTAGTTCATCGACCTAAGATCGTCATTTGTCTCGTGTGAGTTCCCACTGTGCTTTGATTACTACCCTACCACGCTCAAAGGAGACGTGCAAACAAGTTTTAGTTGGGTACAGTCCCGAGCCACATGGAGGCAGTGAGCGGATCTGCAGGGGTTCGTCTCTCCCGGTATTGGGGGTGAGGTTGCGCTGTGTCTAGGAGAGCCAGTACATGAAAAGTCCTTGGCCAAGGCAGGAGATTTGCTGGTAGGTATTCCAGTAGTATCTTAGGGTGTTCTGGGCTGCACTCCGACACGACTTGTACCGCTTTTAGGGGTCTGACTTTTACCAACCCCCTAAGCCCGCCATGCGATGCTCATAGACGAACGGACCGGACTGTACGGATATTGTCACTGACAGGCTCAGTAGAGTGTCAGGATGAGTTCGCTCATCGACGTCCCTTTTTGTCAATAGCTGGTGGCCCGTCACGTATGGCTAATACCTCTGACGTGCTAGTGGTTAAATCCACAGCCATAGTATTGGCGAGTCTTTAGAGTCCACCACACACACAGTTACTCAGGTTTCGGGCGAAACGCTGTAGAGGCCGTATGGAGATATGGCAGGGTTCGATCAGATACGTGCGGTATTGTACGGATCGTGATCGGACGGTTTTTACTAGCCGGCTTTGGTTTAAGCCGGATCCTAGTATTAAACAGTGTAGTTTTGTCTCTTTGCATTTGTGTTCAGTGGGAATACAAATGCGGGCATGTATATGCAGTCGCGGGGTTTTCCTGTAATTCATTACGGGATCAGTTTTCTGAAGTTGCCAGTTTGCATTCCGTTCCGGCCGGTTTTCCTTTATTCTTTCGCGGCCGAACTTTCCGATTGAGGGGGGTTATTTGCAAAAGTGCAAATAACTTATTGTGGAGGGGTTTCTTGCATTTGTGGCATTATGAAAGGATAAGCATCTTTGTTTTTTCATGATGGCTTGCTTTAATGAGATTTGATTAGATTTGAAATGAAATTGACATTGTTATCATCATATTTTGTGTGGTCACCCTCTACTTTTCCTACCATCACCTCCCTTCATGTTTTGTTGATTCCTCCACCATTTTGATCAAAGGGGGGCCGGCCACAATTTTGGGGGAGGAGAGAGGCTTCACATTTTGATGAGGGAAAAATCTTCATATCATTCTATGCTTGAAAAATGAGAGCTCCAATCTTTTTCAAAGATCATTTCTTCACCTCCATCAAAGGCAACTTCACCCCAAATGAGACAATGGTTTCTACACTAGTCTACAGCAAATCTTGGACGCGTCGGCTAGCCAACTTCGCACCCGAGTTGCCTCGGTCCAGAGGTGGGAACCCGTAAAAGAATCCTGCTACATGGTGCCCTTTCCGACGAGGAGGTGACGGACGGAGATTCCGTGGGAGATCGGAGTGGAGACGAAGACCGAAGAACACGGATCGCTTGGTATAACTCTCTACCAATCTTGTAGTTTGCTAGTAGCTAGGTTAATGGCCCGATCTGGGATTTTTATGCGCGGTGGTGCCGGTTTGCAAGTTTCGCAAAGTTTATCGTTTCCGCGTTTCCGGCGTCGGATCGACGGCCGGAGCGCCGCCATGCACTTACATTGGTATCAGAGCCACGCCATTAACCTAGTCTAGCTTTCTAATGTGTTTAGAACTCGATCGAACAAAAAGTCCTAAAAACCGTATTTTCAAAAGCACAGGTTTCTGTCGAAATTTTTTTAGCTCCAAAAATTTTTCAGGGTGTTTCATAAATGTGTGCAGGGTGTTCTAAGACTTTTGGAAAAATTTGGTTGCATGATTCGACCTTTTCACCGCGGAACCATGGCAAAACACATGCATTGGCCGCGGTTCCGCGGCCATTATAACCCCTTGTTGCACCATTTTTTTCCAGTGGGTCCTAGTCTGTGAAATGGGGTTTTTGGAACATTCTTTTTGGGCCCAGATTTTCTGTAAGTGCTACAGTGATGCTTGGGGACCACTTCGATAAATTTGTTCGATCGGATATTTTAAACATGTTAGTTCACAGTATTTACATTATATCTGCGACCGTGAATGTCATTTGATCGGTAAATCCTGTCTAACTGCTATAGCTCTTTTAGACGGATTTACGAACGTGACATTCACGTTGATGTTCTGTGTTGTGCTGTGATGTTGTGGATCGGTCGTGGGGGATAGCCTGGATGCAATGTTAGTACAGTTTTGTTTTATATGTACATTTGATATTGCGGGGCGAGCGTCCGACATGTGGACTACCGTCACTGCCTGTTTGTATTATTCTTTTGGGGCACGACCAGGTTGCGGTCGATGTACCCGTTGTATGTATATTTTTACTTTCTTTACTAGGTTTACCCCAAGATGGGGTGCACGGATAGCCGGGTTCTAGAGGGCAACGAGCCCGCATCTCATGGCATTGAGACAGAGGGGGCTTTACTTTAGAATTGGCGGGCTATTCGCCACACTCGTAGGGGGTACAGGTTGACCCAAGGAGGGGTGCCCAAGTTACCGGATTCCGTGAAGTGCTGGGTGGTCCATTCACGTTGCTGAAGGGGGCTGCCTCGCTTCAGGTTTTGGCGGGTAACTTGCCGCGCCCGTAGGGGTCTAGGATTTCATTGCACAGGCTATCCACACGACCAGGGGAATGTCGGGTTTCAGTAGCGGCTCTATGAAACCCGGGTATCCCAGATATCTGTATTGTTCTGGGATGCTGGTTACATTTCTGTGATGTTGCATTTTATCACGCCTTCAGCGAAATATTATATATTGTTATATATATACTAGTAGATGTTGTATATGTTTTGCATCCACGCTAGTCCAGTCCCCGCTCTGTCGTTAGTTAGCTAACCTAACGGGTGATGACGGGACCCAGTGGCGATTGCAGATGGCATATACGTACATCATTATTTTCGTTCTTTTGTGGTGTGATCAATTGATGGGACTGCGTTGATTCGGATCAATGCAAGATAAACAAACCTATTCTGATGTTGTTGGAACATTTTTCAAAAAGCTGTTATTGCAAGGGCGTTCTCTTTTGTTTTGCATCGTGGTATTCAGTTGGAATATCCTGCTCCTCAGTCGACGAGGCAAGGGCCGAGATCCCTTCACAGGGAGTGACCCCTTGGACAAAAGTTTGCGTCAGGGCAATAACTTCACTATAGCCGTTTACTTTTGCTTTGCATCGTGGTATTCAGTTGGAATATCCTGCACCCCATCCTATGGGGAAAGAGCCGAGATCCCTTCACCGGGAGTGACCTCTTTAGCAAAGGTTTTCGCCACTATATTTTTTGAAAGCTATCCGGTTCATTCAACGATATCAAGTTCATTACGTTAAAGGTTTTCGCCAGAAACCATTCGTAGCCCTCCGTCGTTTCATATGGATAGTCAATAGTATTCAAGCTGTGTTTGTTGGCCAAAGTCAAGGTACAGTGTTTGGTAGTTGTTGGTTATTCATATGCAGTATAGATAGATGCGTTTGTTTGGGACAATCGTATAGCCTTGTTGGCCAAAGTCAAGGGCTTGTGCGGGTGGGTTCAAATCAACCTGGAGAATGACGGGTAGAACTTGACATGTGACTTATGATTTGTTGGCCAAAGTCAAGGTCATAAGAGCATGGGGCAAAAATCCACATCGGGAGTTTCTAAAGAAACTGAAACTTGCCAGATATGCGCATACCTTCTGGAGTGTGATAACGTGAGCGAATTCCGTCACGTTATCATGCGATGATAGTTGGATCCCGATTCCCACTGATGAGTTGGTTTACTCCTCGGGTGATCCCGGCTAATTCTTCTTTCAGGTTTGGGGAAGAATTTGACGTTACAGTGGGAGGTTTCCAGATTAGATAAAGTGATAACGATTCTGATCTAGGTTAGAGTGCACGCTAAGTGTTTCTTTTCTCTCTCTCTTTGGCAGCGACCCATGACCCGACCCTAGACTATGACTCAGTGACCAAGTTGACCGAACCTTCTTAACACTGGCTTTTGGATTGTCAGAGTTGCAAACCTCATTGCCACTCCTACTTTTACCCTTTTCTCCAGGACACCCCATATTACTACGAGCGTCCACTTCCATTGGACAAAACCATCGTATGGTTATATACGAACTCGAAGGAATTTATTCGAGGATGGTTTCTGGTTCTGGAGAAAACGAATAGGATTATTCAGTTGTCTTTTCCTTTTACCTTCTCTCAGATTGCGAGTACTCCTTGGTTTAGGAGATAGTACACCTATTACGCAAATTGGATAGTCTTATTCCAAACCTTAGGCTGGTGCGGAACCATGGGGAATGAAGAAAACCAATTAGCATAATGATGGTGTACAGAAGGTATTAAGTTAAAACAAAGAAAGGGATTAGTAAGAGGGCAAAGTAAATTGCGACTGCTATTCACGACCAAACCAAGTATTTCTTCGCCAATCCTAAATCACCTTTAAATTTCTCCAGGACACTCCGTATCATTATGAAGATCCCAAGTTTATTGGATAATCCATCGTATGGTTATATACGAACTCGAAAGGAACTTGTTCCAGTTCGGGGATGAATCCTGGTTCAGGAGAAATAGGAATAAGGTTTATTCGGTTGTCTTTTATCTTCAGCTTCTCTCGCATTGCGAGTGCTCCTAGGATTAGGACAGTACCCCCATTAAGCTTATTGGATAGTCTTCTTCCAAACCATAGGCTAGTGCCGAACGGTAGGGATGGAAGAAAACCATTTGGCCTAAAGGGGTGTACAGAAGGTAATGACTAAAGACATATAAAGGGATTTGGAGAGGTGGCAAAGAAATACACGGTTACAGTTGTGAATCTGGATAATGGAAGAGGCATTACTAGGAATACCAGGATACCCCATCGAAACATTTTAATGTTTCAGTTTCACTGTGTACTGTTAAAAGAAAACTGATTTCCCAATTAGACACTTGCTCCAGGGTATGTATTTACCAGGTTTGATTCTCACATCTGTATGGTTTTACAGATGATGAGTGGGAGTAAGTTATTGGGAATTAGGCGATCATCGTCATTATATCGGAATTCGTTGTAATTGGTGATATTTGAGTAAGTCACCTGGGTTGTTTGCCGGACGGCAAATATTTGGTTTTGAATATCCGTTCTTATGCACCAATTTCAAATTGATATATCTGTACGTCTATTTTTATAGAGTGAGATATACCTTTTGAAATTATGTCTATGACATTTACCTATATCAGTGGATGGTTAGGTAAGGAGCATTGAACAGCGGTGTAATTCTTCTTAACCATAAGTACAGTTTTCAACCTACGGCACACAGTGAATGAGTCATTTGACTCAAGGGACTTATACAGAGTATTGTATGTTATCCAGTGTCCATTAGGACAGAAGGGTTGGTACTCGTACTATATTCTGTTTACTTATGACTTCTCTAGTTCTTAGACAGGTGTTTCGTAGAAACGCAGGGTCCATGTTTTGAGAAGTTATAGGTATAAGAGTAAAGTAGAGAACCAGGTATTGCAAGTATCGGGATTCTTCAAGGTGATCGAAGATGTAGATACTTATGAATGGTATTCAGTTGATAGTAATGATTAAGAGAACTAGCTTCTCTTTCAGGTTACTCATAATTGGAAGTACTCCTAAGTTGAGTAACGCTGATCGGCCTCTCTTCCATTTAGTTGACATGCACTGGAGACAGCTGCATGATTTGAATCTAGTTCAATTAAATCAGTGCCTCTGTTTCTGTATTGGATATAGAACAGTTCATATCTTAACGATGTTAAGGTACGGGGAGTTTTCCGGCTTATGCTTAAAACCAGACTCTGGATAACTCAAGGCACGTTTCTGTAATGGCTGTTTGTGGGTTGACCCGGGCAATGACGAGGGTTGACTTTCTACCATCTGGAAGATCAATAGTGATATTGTTCTTAACTCGCCACAGTTATAATTAAAAATGGATTTTTTCAGAAAACAGTAGTGGGAGTATGGCAGAACTGGAAGTGATTCCAGAACCGCAAACGATTACTGAAGATTTGATAAGAACCTAAAGATTCAATCTTGTTTGACATTCCATTGGCCACTCCGCAGATATGGTGGGTAACCTCAGGCACCCGAGAGGTACTTCGGTATGCTCAAGGACGGTGGCAGGGAGGTTCTTGTTTACCTAGACTTGCCACTACTGTTGTTCCAGGCTATGAGACCCGGCAGGAGGATGAGTATAGCGTCGTTCTGAACTAGCTTTAGAAGTGTACGTCTATATGACTCTGCCAGAGGGTTGTCGTAGTCAGTGAGAGCAGCGGAAGCATTGGTGGACAAGTGGCTTATGTCTATTTATAGACTAAAGCAGATATAGCGGAGATAGTTCATCTATTTCTGATGTGACAGTCATAGGTTTGACTTCATCAGAATAGGGGATGGATCTGTTAAGAAGGTAGTAGGGTGTGATGTCCTGGTATTTGGATGACATACACAGAGTAGGAAGTGATATTCCTATACTACAATCGGTTATACTTTGGTCGTCACACAGTGGTTTCTCCATAGGACATGGATATTATATCAGACATTCTGGTTACTAGATCTACGATTTAAGATCTAGATTTGGGTGGTTTCCTAATCTGGGTACTTAGACAGCATTCTATGAGTATTTAGAATGGACGACTCCTGGCATGGTGGTGTACCTGCAGGTAATGGAGTCACCCTCTCTAAAGGTGTCTTACAGACTAAAAGGGAGAGGGATACGCATGATTGGCAGATCACTTGCTTAGGCAATTGAGTCAATCATGAGATGTCAAGTACCACACCAGATGATGTTCTTGCTGTAGATGCAATAAGTTGATATTAATCCAATCCTGGAGAAACAATCGGAAGCAGTTTTAGAACATAAGTGGATGTTCTAAGGGATTTGATAACGACAGCCTCCTTTAGGAGACAGTTATCATTCCAGGCTTCCAAGGTGACCTGGATGACAGAGTGACTGTCAGAGCTATAGTTTTCCCTCTAACGAGGGGCAATATTATGGACAGATGGTCCGGTGGATACTGAGGGAAGGTATGGCGCAGGATACTGATTAAGTTCAGTTGACGATACAGTCTAAGAAGTTTGGATTTGGAGTTCATTTATGAGCTAGGTCCCATCAGATATCCAGACACATTCTAAGACAGGTATTGCACATTTCGGGAGATGGCTTTCTCCACGAACTTGAGATAAAGAGAGACATAGAAAGAAACATCAGAGTGGATCCACTCACTGAGGCTATTCCTCGAACACAATAGTTTCGCAAACGAGCTTTGTGAGACTGACTAGTAGAGGAGTTGGGTATTCGGTATCACACGGGCTGTGAGTATGCGACATCGCAATAATTAGCCTTGAGTGCAAGTGGGAGATTGCTGGAGATAGTGCCCTCAGAGTCAATTATTGGATCACAGGCACGTGATTGCAATGATTGAGGGAGGACCTATCCCGGTAGGACAGTCTTACTCAAGATGATAGTATGCTATCTGGTTTATCTTTATCATCGTGTACTGCTTTAGGTGACCTTACGAGTCGCTATTACACGTTGATAGAACCCCTAGGATTCTTGCTTGACTACCAGCAGTATGAGGGCGATCATATACGTGGGAGCTGGAGTCTATAAGCACATCCTTAAAAGGTCCCAAGTCGTAGGAGTTTCGAGACAGGGCATCGATTCTCCAGAGTAGACTAGTGTATACAGTCGAGACCCCGACGAGGGGCGGTGGCCGGTCTCACAAGCCACTGGTGTCAGTTGGTTCACCTAAGATGTATACAGGTGCTCATTGGGTTATGAGTACACCGGACAGGACTCGCCAGGAACCTGCTAGTTGGGATTATACCAGACGTCAGATAGCAGTTCTCTGGTGACATGTGTACAGGTTAGTTCATCGACCTGAGATCGTCATTTGTCTCGTGTGAGTTCCCACTGTGCTTTGATTACTACCCTACCACGCTCAAAGGAGACGTGCAAACAGGTTTTAGTTGGGTACAGTCCCGAGCCACATGGAGGTAGTGAGCGGGTCTGCAGGGGTTCGTCTCTCCCGGTTTTTGGGGTGAGGTCGCGCTGTGTCTAGGAGAGCCAGTACATGAAAAGTCCTTGGCCAAGGCAGGAGATTTGCTGGTAGGTATTCCAGTACTATCTCAGGGTGTTCTGGGCTACACTCCGACACGACTTGTACCGCTTTTAGGGGTCTGACTTTTACCAACCCCCTAGGCCCGCCATGCGATGCTCATAGACGAACGGACCGGACTGTACGGATATTGTCACTGACAGGCTCAGTAGGGTGTCAAGATGAGTTCGCTCATCGACGTCCTTTTTTGTCAATAGTTGGTGGCCCGTCACGTATGGCTAATACCTCTGACGTGCTAGTGGTTAAATCTACAGCCATAGTATTGACGAGTCTTTAGAGTCCACCACACACACAGTTACTCAGGTTTTGGGCGAAACGCTGTAGAGGCCGTATGGAGATATGGCAGGGTTCGATCAGATACGTGCGGTATTGCACGGATCGTGATCGGAAGGTTTTTACTAGCCGGCTTTGGTTTAAGCCGGATCCTAGTATTAGACAGTGTAGTTTTGTCTCTTTGCATTTGTGTTCAGTGGGAATACAAATGCGGGCATGTATATACAGTTGCGGGGTTTTCCTGTAATTCATTACGGGATCAGTTTTCTGAAGTTGCCAGTTTGCATTCCGTTCCGGCCGGTTTTCCTTTGTTCTTTCGCGGCCGGACTTTCCGATGGAGGGGGGTTATTTGCAAAAGTGCAAATAACTTATTATGGAGGGGTTTCTTGCATTTGTGGCATTATGAAAGGATAAGCATCTTTGCTTTTTCATGATGGCTTGCTTTAATGAGATTAGATTAGATTTGAAATGAAATTGACATTGTTATCATCATATTTGGTGTGGTCACCCTCTACTTTTCCTACCATCACCTCACTTCATGTTTTGTTGATTCCTCCACCATTTTGATCAAAGGGGGGCCGGCCACAATTTTGGCGGAGGAGAGAGGCTTCACATTTTGATGAGGGAAAAATCTTCATATCATTCTATGCTTGAAAAATGAGAGCTCCAATCTTTTTCAAAGATCATTTCTTCACCTCCATCAAAGGCAACTTCACCCCAAATGAGACAATGGTTTCTACACTAGTCTATAGCAAATCTTGGATGCGTCGGCTAGCCAACTTCCCGCCCGAGTTGCCTCGGTCCAGAGGTGGGAACCCGTAAAAGAATCCTGCTACGTGGTGCCCTTTCCGACGAGGAGGTGACGGACGGAGATTCCGTGGGAGATCGGAGTGGAGACGAAGACCGAAGGACACGGATCGCTTGGTATAACTCTCTACCCATCTTGTAGTTTCCTAGTAGCTAGGTTAATGGCCCGATCCGGGATTTTTGTGCGCGGTGGTGCCGGTTTGCAAGTTTCGCAAAGTTTTTCGTTTCCGCGTTTCCGGCGTCGGATCGACGGCCGGGGCACTGCCGTGCACTTACACAACCAACATTTGATTCAGGTGAATATTCATAACATTGTTCTGTAATACAAAATTATATCCTTCCTTGTCTAACAAAGAAACGGATATTATATTACAAAGCATATTAGGTACAAAATAACATGGGTTCAAAACCAATATACACCCAGATGGCAACCCCAAGTGATACTCTCCCACTGCGATTGTATGTACATTGAAACCATTTCCAACGCGGAGAGTATGGTCACCTGTCTTCAAAACCTTGCTATTTCTCAGCCCCTGCATAGAATTGCAAATGTGAGAACCTGAACCGGTATCTAATACCCAGGAAGCAGAGTTTATTGAAAAACAGTTTTCTGTCACAAACGCACCTGAAGCGGAAGCATACCCATGCTTCTTCTTGAGATTTAAGTACTCCGTACAGTTGCGCTTCCAATGTCCTGTTTTGTGGAAATGAAAACATTCCCCTTCCCCGATTCTCCAGCTTTGGACTTTTCCTTCCCCTTAACCTTTTTAACTCCACCCTTAGGATTGGTGGGCTTCTTCTTTTTCTTTCCCTTGGCCTTAGCCTTTGGGCGAGAAGCGGAAGATTGTCCAACAGTCATAACGGGTGTTTTCACTGATTTTAGTGTGCTCTCTGCACTCCTTAACATATTAAGGAGTTCAGGTAGTTCCTTCTCCATGTTGTGCATGTTGATGTTAACTATGAATTGAGCAAAGGTGGAGGGGAGGGACTGCAGAATAATATCCGTATATTGTTCGTCGTCCATCGTCCATCCAAGGTCCTCAAGCTCTTCTATGAGAGCTATCATCTTCAGAACATGGTCTCCTACTGGTGTGCCAGGGGTCATTCGCATCTGAAACAATTTCTTTGATGCTTCGTATCGTAATACACGGGATTGCTCTCCATACAACTCCTTTGTATGGAGGAATATGTCATGAATGTCCATATTCTCGTGCTGCTTTTGATGTGTGTTGTCCATCGATGCAAGCGCGAGGCATTTGGCCGTGGCACAGTCAGCGTCCCATGTCTTGCGGACTTCTTTGTCCGCAACTGAGGATTTTGGACCTGGGACAGGCGGGGCTAGAGCCGTGAGGACATATGATACTTTATCATAAGTCAAGGCTATTTTTAGATTCCTCAGCCAGTCTTTATAATTGGTCCCATTCAGTTTATTTTTATCTAGTAGAAACTTGAGTCCAGTCATTGGTATCTGCCATTAAGAGAGAGAAAAGAATACACTCAGCGAAATCTCTTGCAAAGATCAGATTGGTTATTATCTTGTCTAATCGATGTCTCCCACTGCTTTAATCAAGTTTTTTTTCAAACCTTAAAAAGAAAACTAGCCAGGATTAATTACAGTCTACAACTTCGCTAACCGTTCAGCCAGGCCAGTGTCGGTATTTGAGTGAGGTTCCCTGTGCTTTCGCACGGACCTAAATAAAGTAAACCTCGTTTTCCCAGAGGCGTAGCCCCGTTAACACCTTTCTAGACACCTAATGAGTTAGCTAATTATAAACTGCAAAACTCTCCTGGGAGCAACTATTGCCCACAGTGGGATCGGGATCCAACCATCACATTGAAGGTATGCAATCTCATTGCAAATTTCAACTATTGAAATTCCCGATGTGATTTTTACCCCTAGCACTCATGACCTTGGCTATGGTCAACAAATCACAAGCACTAGTCAAGTTCAACCCGTCATTTCTTGATTAATCAGACCCGTTTACATGACCCTTGGCTAAGGTCAACAAAGTCATATGCCCGTCCTAATTAATCTGCATCATATGCATTGTAGGAAGACATCACTTAGCTACCGTACACTACGCCTTGGCTAAGGTCAACAAACGTAGCACGAATACTAAGTACTCTACTTCCTAAAATGACGGAGGGTAGCAGATGATTTTTAATAAAATCTTTAACGCTTTGAACTTGATATCGTCTTAGAATCAAATGGTTTTCAAAAGGAGTGGCTTGAGCTCCGCAGTTTTGAAATGTAGCTTTTTCATAAAGAGCCGAGTGGTTTTCAAATACGATTCTACAACATCTTTTTAGGTTTATTTTCTTTACATTAATCATATTAATGTAGTCCCATTATTTAAGTCCTTAAGCCAATCACAGAAAAGAAACGAAAATACAACGTACGCTTATGCCATCCGCATTCGCCGCAATGTTCCGTTATGCACCGTTAGGTTACTTAACTAACGGCATACCGGGACGGGACTAGCACGGGTGTAAAACATAAGCAACGTCTACTATATATCTCATATATAATATATCATTCGTCTCAGATATCACAGAACACAGGCAGCAGAAACACAGATATAATGTGGGATATACTAGGACGTCCGTATTTAGTATTTAGCCAACAATAGAAAATACGGATTCCACAGTCGCAATGAATAGCCAAGCCCACACCCCTAGACCCATACGAGAGTGGCATGCGACCCTACCAATCCTGGAGTTTAGGAGACCCGGTCTCGACTCCTTGAGATGGCCTCCCACTGAACCCCAGAACCCGGTCACTTGTGCTCCCCTCCTTGGGTCTATCCTAATGCGGAAAAGTAAATAATATACAACACTGGTGACATCAACATCAACCCGGAAGTGCCCCAAATAAAAGAATATTACATTATATTTGAATTTTACATGAATGAAAAGAAAACTCTCATCTCACATAAAAAAAACCCGGCTAATCAATCGCGACAATCCTGCACATCATATCTCAGCAACACATAATATCATATATCATCAACGTAAGTAACTATGGGTATCCCGATTGTCGTTGATGTATAGCAACGAAACCGGCGATAAGTGACATACTACACTTACAGTCACAGAAAAGAAAGTGTAAAACTACAATATTTGGAATCCACATTCTCTTTAGATATCGTAAATTCGAAATATCACATACTTCGCATTTCATGTCTAACTTTATAAATTCCACATATTGTATCACATTCCAAATAAATAGATAGTATTAAACTTTTCGATCAAATGATCAAATACCCAAAATTTCCTAAAGCTCAACACTGTTAGTTGTATGTATGCCCTAGAGGCCAGTATTGTACAGATGATGTATATTATATTGGATGCTTGGACATATATAGAGATGACTTTCTTGCTCGATATGATAGTATGCTATCTGGTTACTCTTTATCTTAACATGTACACTTGTCTCTTTAAACTGTCTTAAAATTACATGTTGATAAAGACCTTAGGATGTGTACTTGACTACCTGGACTATGATGCAGATCATACTAGTGGGGACATGGTAGTCCATAAGTACATCCTTCATGGTCCCTAGTCGTGGGTGTATCGAGATGGGGCATCGATATACCAGTGTAGACTAGCGTATACGCTTCTCGACCCATGAGATGGGCGGTGGATGATCCCATATCCATTGGTGTTTGACATCAGAGATGGTATACGGGTGCTCAGTGGAGACTGGGTACACTGGACGGACTCGCCGAGAACTCCCAGATGGTATTATACCTCACGTCAGATGGCAGTTCTCAGGTGACACTTGTACAGGTTAGTCTGTAGACCCGAGATCGTCATAGAGTCTTGTGTGATTCCCACTGTGCTTTGATCTCCACCTTACCACGTCCATAAGGGCGTGCAAAACGGTGGTCTTTGGGTACAGTCCCGAGTCACATGGAGGCAATGAGCGATAGGAGGGGTTTCGTCTCTCCCGGTATTGGGGGTTGATGTTACGCTGTGCTTGATTGGCCGTAACAGGGAAGTCCCTGGCCAGGGCTGATCAGAGATTTGCTGGTAAGTGTTACCAGTAGTTTCTCGACCCGTTATGAGCCTCACATCAGCACGACTTATCGGTTATTGGGGTCTGACGTATACCACCCCTAGACTTGATATGCGACATATCAGACGAACAGACCGGACTGTACGGTAAGTGTTACTGGTTGGATTCACAGGAGTGTGAGCGGGCTAGCTCGTCGATCTTCTGATCGCTCAATACCCGGATGGCCGTTACGTTTAGCAGACCGTTTGCGGATTGTAGGTGTTTGATTTGATCATCATCTGCTACCGGCGTATTGACGAGTCTTTAGAGTCCTACACAGAGGTTTCCTGGCTCAAGCGAAACGAAATAGGAGCGCATATGAGATATGTGCAGGACGGAGAATAATGCGTGTATGTGATACCGTATTCCATTCTCGCGATGAATGTATCGAATGGTTATATTCGATATAACCTAGATATCGAATCAACGATTGATTCGATAAGCCGATACATAGGATACTAGTCGGTTATATGCGATATGACCGGATCGTTAAGTCAAGTGTTGATTTAATGATTTAATGTATAATTATATATTGGATATATTACTTTGCATTAGCTAGTTTTAGTTCACTTTATATGGATTTTCTCACTTGATGTGCAAGAAGTATGTGTGATATACTTTTGTGCACATATTTGTATCATGCCTGATGATACTTGATCATTTAGTTAAGTGTATAGAATTAAACCATGATTAATTTGATGATTAGGGTTTTGCATATTCATTCATTTATTTATTTGTTTATTTATTTATTTGGAAAAGATAAAGATGAGAATGGTGGCTTTCTTTGTTTCTTATTGAAGCTTCATGAAGTTTTGACTTAGTCACCATTCTTGTCTCATGCTTAACCCTAACCAATTGAAGTAACCATGGTCTATTCTCTACACTCAACTATGGTTAGCTTATGATAAGTATTGAATTATTTTTCATTTTAATTCAACACTTATCATATTCTTTATTCTTCTTCATCTTCTTCTTCAAGATAGAAAACTTGATGCCATCAATGGCAACTTGAGATCTAAAGTGAGAAATCCAATTCTAAAGTGAACCCACCTCCTATTTCTTCACCCTCTACCTCTTGCCAAGTTGTTTTGGGTGTTTTCTTCACAAGTTTCACAACTTGGTGAAGTCGGAGCTTGAACTTGTGAAACCTCGACGTAGATCATCTTCGGCACGAAGCCGACGACCTAGTCCGCCCAATTCTCCGATGAAGCCGACGTATGAGTTCGGGATTCGAGATGGACAGTAAGTGGACGCGTACGTTGAGCTAAGGAAGTGGAGAACCGGATCTACAAAGGTTGTAGCCTCTCTCCTTTAGTTAAGATGTTAACTAGTTCCGTTTATCGCCTAAATTTCTAGTTAACGATCCGTATTAGGGTTTCTCGGCACCCATAAAATTTGAAATTGGCATGGTTGATGCCTTGTGAGACCTCTATAGTGTGCCTAGGAACCCTACTGTGGTATCAAAGCCTAGCTAGAGCCTTAGGCGAAGTCTAGACGGAGTTTGAAGTCCGATCGACCCGAAACCCCAACTCAAATATTGCTCTCTGGACTTTTTCTAAAAAATGGGATTTTTCCATATTAAAAATTCTTAAAAATATCAGCATGAAGATATAAGAATTATGGTGCAAAACGAGCTCATGATGCGTCTAAACCACCGCGGAAACGCGGCAGAAGCATGGCTTCTGCCGCGGTTCCGCCGCCTACTGTTCACAATGCGCAATAATTTTTGCATAGTAATTCCTATTTTCTGGTGCCGAGTTTTATGGGAATTTTTAATATTTATTCAAGAGTTGAATTTTCTGGGATTGTTTTGGGGATTCGGTGTTTCGATCGGAGTATCAGATTTTGTCTATGTGGCTTTCCGGATAAATTTTAGAATATGTTAAAAAGTTCGACCGGATATAAATACCCAATTTTTCCCCTGTCGGGAAATTTCCAAGTGTTGGATTTTTCCGTAGTTTAACGACGTTCTAAGTAGTGCAAGTAACGCGATGGACCCTCTAGAAGACAACAAACCTTAACTCGATTATGTGACCGTCTTGAACTGCCCTTTGAACCTTCGGGTTTAGGGCAGTACGACGTGCCACATGTGAGGCGTTGGCTTGACCCTTCTACGGCTGGACCGTTGGTACTGAGGCACGAACTGAATGTTGTTAGACTTATTTCATGTGTTGATCTGTATCGGGAAACCTTGGGTATTCGATTGTTCGATCTGAAAGTTTAACATTTTCTGTTTATCTGGAATGTGATACAATAATTGGAATTCACAAACAGTTATGAGATAACTGAATGAATGTTATAAATCTAGCGGTTTAGTTTCACTTGATAATGAAAAGAGTTTTCGATAATGAGACTAAAATGCGGGGTTTATAACTGTTAGGCATGTGATGTCTAAGTATTTCATTTGTTTAGGCATGTGATGTCTAAAGAGGTTGCGGATTCCAACTGTTGTAGTTTTACACTTTCTTTTCTGTGACCGTAAGTGTAATATGTGATATCGCCGGTTTCGTTGCTATATGTCAACGACAATTGGGATGCGCATATTTACTTACGTTGATGACATGTGATGTTATGTGTTGCTGGATATGTTATATTGGATTGTCGTGTTTGAATTGCCGGGGGTTTTTATGTGAGATGAGTGTTTTTCATTTTCATTCATGTAAAAACTTCTATGTAATATTCTTTTATTTGGGGCACTTCCAGGTTGCGGAAGTTGTCACCCTTTGTATATTATTTACTTTTCTGCACTAGGATAGACCCAAGGAGGGGAGCACAAGTAACTGGGTTCTAGGGTCCAGTGGGAGACCAACTCGAGGAGTCGAGTCCGGGTCTCCTAACCCTAGAATTGGCAGGGTTGCTTGCCGCTTTCGTAGGGGTCTAGGGGTGTGGGATTGGCTATTCATCACGACCGTGGAATCCGTGTTTTATACTGGCTCGTATTGAAAACACGGACGTCCTAGTATATCCAATGTTTCATATGTTTCTTCTGCAGCGATATCTGTGATGTGATCATGCGATGTTCTGTGATAGATACAGTATATAGTATATATGATATATTATATAGACGTTACTTATGTTTTGCACCCGCACTAGCCCTGCCCTGCTCTGTCGTTAGTTACCTAACCTAACGGTGCACGATGGGACATCGAGGCGAATGCGGATGGCATAAGTGTACGTCGTATTTATCTGTGATGTTTAAGTATTTAAATGATGGGACTTCATTAATGTGATTAATGAAAGTAAAAGAAACCTAAGATGTTGTAGAATCAAATTTTAAACAAAACAGGTAGCTACAGTTCTTGCTTTGCATAGAGGTATATATGATATGCCCTGCACCTTATTTGATGAGGAAAGGACCGAGATCCCTTCACCGGGAGTGACTCCTTTAGCAATAACTGGCAGATGCTACACACTCGGTTTGCTTTTGATTGTTTTTGAGTTTTTCTTTGCACAGTGATATATATGATATATCCCGCACCTCATTCGACGAGAAAAGGGCCGACGATCCCTTCACCAGGAGTGACCCCTTTAGCAAAACTAGAAAAGCCTCAAAGTCACTCCATTTCAAAACTTCATTTGATTCTACAACGATATCAAGTTCATTACGCAATAGGTTTTCAGAAAAACCTGTCGTAGCCCTCTGTCATTTCAGAAAAGTCCTGTTTAGTATTCGTGCTGCGTTTGTTGACCTTGTCAAGGCGCAGTGTGCGGTAGCTAACCAGTATTTATCTGCTTATGCATATGATGCAGATTGAGTTAGGGTAGTCGTACGGCCTTGTTGACCTTGTCAAGGGTCGTGCGGGTGGGTTTAATTCAATCAAGAAATGACGGGTTGAACTTGACTTACGGTCTATGGTTTGTTGACCTTGTCAAGGTCATAGATCGTTTGGGGCTAAATATTATCGGGAATTTCAAGTGTTGAAATTTGCAATGAGATTGCATACCTTCTATGAGATAGTTGGATCCCGATACCCGCTGGGAGTAAGAGTTACTCCTGGGAGAGTTTTACACATTACAATTAGCCGATCAAGTAGGTGTCTAGAAAGGTGTCAACGGGGTTACGCCTCTGGGAAAACGAGATTTACATTAATTAGGTTCGTGCGAAAGCACGGGGGACCTCCCTCAAAGTACCGACACTGGCCTAGCTGAAAGATTGGCGAACTTGTAGTGTGTAATTAATCCCGGCTAGTCTTTCCTTTTCGGGTTTGAAGGAAAATTTGATAAAAACCAGTGGGAGCCATCCTGATTAGATAAGATAATAACCAATCTGATCTTGCACGAGCATACGCTAAAGTGTTTTCTTCTCTCTCTCTCCAGGTAGCGACCATTTCATGCCCTAACAAAGATAATAATATGGATGTATTGACCGAACCCGCATGTTATACTGTGCTGGGGAACGTTGGTTCCGTTCTTTCCTATAAGAGTTATAGGAATGAACAGGATATAGGGGAATACCAGGATTCCCATGCCACCCGAATGAAGAAAGTACATGATGATGCATTTTCTTCGGGTGTGTTCGTTACAGAGAACTGTTTCTCCATTTGCTCTACGTCCTGGGTATTAGATACCGGGTCGGGATCCCATATATGTAATCAGTTACATGGGCTTAGGAAAGGTAGAGAACTTGGAGAAGGTGATAAAGACATTAGAGTTGGAAATGGTGCAATTGTTGCAGCTAAGACTGTCGGGGAATATCACCTTGAATTACCAACTGGTAATACATTGGTTCTGAACGAAAGCTATTACATGCCGAACCTGATATGCAACATTATATCGGTTTCTTTGTTGAGCAAAGAGGGATATAATTTTGTATTACAGGACAATGTTAAGAACATTTTCCGTAACCAAAAGTTGGTTGGATCAGGCACGTTGTGCAATGGCATTTATGTTCTAAATCAATCCACAGTTCTAAGTATAACAAACACACACAAGAGGAAGAGTTCAGAACTGAACGAATCCTTCTTGTGGCATTGTAGACTGGGTCACATCAATGTGACACGACTGGCTAAGTTGCATAAGGATGGATATTTAAATCCGTTTGAATTTTCATCTTATGACACTTGCCAGTCATGTCTCAAAGGCAAGATGACCAAAACTCCGTTTACGGGACACGGAGAAAGAGTTACCGAACTCTTGGGACTGATACATAGTGATGTATGCGGTCCCATGTCTACACATGCCAGGGATGGTTCTTCATACTTCATTACATTCACTGACGATCTCTCTAGATTCAGTTATGTGTTCCTGATGAAACACAAATCAGAAGCTTTTGAGAAATTTAGAGAATATAAACAAGAAGTTGAGAACCAAACCGGAAAAAGTATTAAAATCCTACGATCTGATCGAGGAGGTGAATACTTGAGCAATGAATTCCTGGACTTCCTAAAAGAGAATGGGATTCTCTCTCAGCTGACTCCTCCATATACACCACAGCACAACGGTGTATCAGAACGGAGGAACCGCACCCTAATAGATATGGTGCGCTCTATGATGAGCACAGCTGAGTTATCTATTTCCTTCTGGGGATATGCACTGGAGACAGCAGCATACCTATTGAATCAAGTTCCATCTAAATCTGTACCTACTACACCATATGAGATATGGAGTGGGAAGAGGCCATATCTTAAACGAGTTAAGATATGGGGTTGTCCAGCCTATGTCAAAAGACAAAATCCGGACAAGCTCGAGGCACGGTCAGTTCTTTGCAAGTTTGTGGGATATCCAAAGAACTCCTATAGGTATTTTTTCTACCATGCTGAAGAACAAAAGGTGTTTGTTTCTCAATATGCCACCTTTTTAGAAAAGGAATTCCTTGAAAAAGAAATTAGTGGCAAAGTGGTAGAGCTGAAAGAAGTTCCAGATACACAAACCGTAACTGAAGATTTAGTGGAACCAGAGGATTCAGTAGCTCCCAATGAACCTCAGCCTCTCCGACGATCTAGTAGGGTTCCTCGCCAACCTGAGAGATACTACGGTTTTCTCATGGACGGTGGGAGCGAAGATTGCATCATGGAGGATGATGACCCAACTAGCTTCGAGCAGGCCATCACGAGTAGGGACTCGGTGAAATGGCTGGATGCTATGCGGTCCGAGATGGAATCCATGTACACCAACAAAGTATGGACTTTGGATGTTGCTCCTGAAGGGGTAAAACCCATCGGGAGCAAGTGGATCTTTAAGAAGAAACTTGGTGTAGATAGGAAAGTGGAGACTTTCAAAGCTAGACTTGTTGCAAAAGGTTTTCGTCAAAGACCAGGTGTGGACTATGACGAAACCTTTTCTCCAGTGGCTATGCTTAAATCCATCCGAATCATGCTTGCCATCGCTGCATATCATGACTACGAAATCTGGCAAATGGATGTTAAGACCGCCTTTCTAAATGGTGATTTAGAAGAGTGCGTGTACATGACTCAGCCAGAGGGCTTCGTAGACAGTGGGAGCAGCGGGAAGGTGTGCAAGCTGCTTAAATCCATTTATGGATTAAAGCAAGCATCGCGGAGTTGGAACATCTGCTTTGACGTCGTTATCAAAGAGTTTGATTTCGTCAAAAACCCAGATGAACCTTGTATTTACAAGAAGGTGGCAGGGAGTAAGGTTGTCTTCCTCGTATTGTACGTGGACGACATACTCTTGATAGGAAATGATATTCCTATGCTGCAATCGGTCAAGCTCTTCTTATCACAAAGATTCTCAATGAAAGATCTTGGTGATGCCTCCTGCATATTGGGGATCAGGATCTATAGAGATAGATCCAAACGGATTTTGGGATTGTCCCAATCCAGGTACATTGACACCATACTAAAGAGGTTTAGTATGGAAGAATCCAAGCGTGGGAACTTGCCCACGATCTCTGGAGTCACTCTCTCCAAAGAGATGTCTCCCAAGACTGATTTGGAGAGAGCTCGCATGCAAGGGATACCCTTTGCTTCGGCTGTAGGCTCTATCATGTACGCGATGCTATGTACCAGACCCGATGTAGCATACTCACTAAGTGTAGTGAGCAGGTATCAAGCTGATCCTGGAGAGAGTCACTGGACAGCTGTGAAGAGCATTCTCAAGTACTTGCGAAGGACTAAAGAGATGCTCTTGGTGTATGGTAACGGAGAACTCCAAGTGGAGTCCTTTACCGATTCGAGCTTCCAGAGTGATAAGGACGACTCTAAGTCGCAGTCGGGCTTTGTCTTTATCCTTTACGGAGGGGCGGTTAGCTGGAAGAGTTCCAAGCAGGAAACCGTGGCAGACTCGACGATGGAGGCTGAATACATCGCTGCCAACGATGCTGCTAAAGAAGCTGTCTGGATCAAGAAGTTCATTACTGAACTTGGAGTGGTTCCATCCATTGAGCATCCAATACCTTTGTATTGCGATAATAATGGAGCGGTGGCTTTGGCCAAGGAACCCAGGTCCCATCAGAGATCCAGGCATATTCTGAGGCGGTATCACCTGATCCGGGAGATAGTTGATCGCCGGGAGATCGAGGTCAGGAGGGTTGACACGAAGAACAACACGGCGGATCCACTCACGAAGGTCATTCCCCAGATACAGTTTGAGAGACTCTTCGGGATGCTCGGTATGCGATACTACAGCAGCTGGCCCTAGTGCAAGTGGGAGATTGTTAGTTGTATGTATGCCCTAGAGGCCAGTATTGTACAGATGATGTATATTATATTGGATGCTTGGACATATATAGAGATGACTTTCTTGCTCGATATGATAGTAAGCTATCTGGTTAGTCTTTATCTTAACATATACACTTGTCTCTTTAAACTGTCTTAAAGTTACATGTTGATAAAGCCCTTAGGATGTGTACTTGACTACCTGGACTATGATGCAGATCATACTAGTGGGGACATGGTAGTCCATAAGTACATCCTTCATGGTCCCTAGTCGTGGGTGTATCGAGACGGGGCATCGATATACCAGTGTAGACTAGCGTATACGTTTCTCGACCCATGAGATGGGCGGTGGATGATCCCATATCCATTGGTGTTTGACATCAGAGATGGTATACGGGTGCTCAGTGGAGACTGGGTACACTGGACGGACTCTCCGAGAACTCCCAGATGGTATTATACCTCACGTCAGATGGCAGTTCTCAGGTGACACTTGTACAGGTTAGTCTGTAGACCCGAGATCGTCATAGAGTCTTGTGTGATTCCCACTGTGATTTGATCTCCACCTTACCACGTCCATGAGGGCGTGCAAAACGGTGGTCTTTAGGTACAGTCCCGAGTCACATGGAGGCAATGAGCGATAGGAGGGGTTTCGTCTCTCCCGGTATTGGGGGTTGATGTTGCGCTGTGCTTGATTGGCCGTAACAGGGAAGTCCCTGGCCAGGGCTGATCAGAGATTTGCTGGTAAGTGTTACCAGTAGTTTCTCGACCCGTTATGAGCCTCACATCAGCACGACTTATCGGTTATTAGGGTCTGACGTATACCACCCCTAGACTTGATATGCGACATATCAGACGAACAGACCGGACTGTATGGTAAGTGTTACTGGTTGGATTCACAGGAGTGTGAGCGGGCTAGCTCGTCGATCTTCTGATCGCTCAATACCCGGATGGCTGTTACGTTTAGCAGACCGCTTGCGGCTTGTAGGTGTTTGATATGATCATCATCTGCTACCGGCGTATTGACGAGTCTTTAGAGTCCTACACAGAGGTTTCCTGGCTCAAGCGAAACGAAATAGGAGCGCATATGAGATATGTGCCGGACCAAGAATAATGCGTGTATGTGATACCGTATTCCATTCTCGAGATGAATGTATCGAATGGTTATATTCGATATAACCTAGATATCGAATCAACGATTGATTCGATAAGCCGATACATAGGATACTAGTCGGTTATATGCGATATGACCGGATCGTTAAGTCAAGTGTTGATTTAATGATTTAATGTATAATTATATATTTGATATATTACTTTGCATTAGCTAGTATTAGTTCACTTTATATGGATTTTCTCACTTGATGTGCAAGAAGTATGTGTGATATACTTTTGTGCACATATTTGTATCATGCTTGATGATACTTGATCATTTAGTTAAGTGTATAGAATTAAACCATGATTAATTTGATGATTAGGGTTTTGCATATTCATTCATTTATTTATTTGTTTATTTATTTATTTGGAAAAGATAAAGATGAGATTGGTGGCTTTCTTTGTTTCTTATTGAAGCTTCATGAAGCTTTGACTTAGTCACCATTCTTGTCTCATGCTTAACCCTAACCATCTGAAGTAACCATGGTCTATTCTCTACACTCAACTATGGTTAGCTTATGATAAGTATTGAATTATTTTTCATTTTAATTCAACACTTATCATATTCTTTCTTCTTCTTCATCTTCTTCTTCAAGATAGAAAACTTGATGCCATCAATGGCAACTTGAGATCTAAAGTGAGAAATCCAATTCTAAAGTGAACCCACCTCCTATTTCTTCACCCTCTACCTCTTGCCTAGTTGTTTTGGGTGTTTTATTCACAATTTTCATAACTTGGTGAATTCAGAGCTTGAACTTGTGAAACCTCGACGTAGATCATCTTCGGCACGAAGCCGACGACCTAGTCCTCCCAATTCTCCGATGAAGCCGACGTATGAGTTCGGGATTCGAGATGGACAGCAAGAGGACGCGTACGTGGAGCTAAGGAATTGGAGAACCGGATCTACAAAGGTTGTAGCCTCTCTCCTTTAGTTAAGATGTTAACTAGTTCCGTTTATCGCCTAAATTTCTAGTTAACGATCCGTATTAGGGTTTCTAGGCACCCATAAAATTTGAAATTGGCATGGTTGATGCCTTGTGAGACCTCTATAGTGTGCCTAGGAACCCTACAAACACTTGAGCGGAGTTCAAAAATCCCAGAATGTGACACAGTAGCAGTGGTCCAGCCGTAGAAGGGTCAAGCCAACGCCTCACATATGGCACGCCGTACTGCCCCAAACCCTAAGGTTCAAAAGGCAGTTCAAGACGGTCACATAATCGAGTTAAGGTTTGTTGTCTTCTAGAGGGTCCACTGTTGGAGATAATGCCCTCAGAGTCAATTATTGGATCACAGGCACGTGATTGCGATGATTGAGGGAGGACCTATCCCGGTAGGACAGTCTTACTCGAAATGATAGTATGCTATCTGGTTTACTTTTATCATCGTGTACTGCTTTAGGTGACCTGACAGGTCGCTATTGCACGTTGATAGAGCCCCTAGGATTCTTGCTTGACTGCCAGCAGTATGAGGGCGATCATATAAGTGAGAGCTGGAGTCTATAAGCACATCCTTAAAAGGTCCCTAGTCGTGGGAGTTTCGAGACAGGGCATCGATTCTCCAGAGTAGACTAGTGTATACAGTCGAGACCCCGACGAGGGGCGGTGGCCGGTCTCACAAGCCACTGGTGTCAGTTGGTTCACCTAAGATGTATACAGGTGCTCATTGGGTTATGAGTACACCGGAAAGGACTCGCCGGGAACATGCTAGTTGGTCTTATACCTGACGTCAGATAGCAGTTCCCAGGTGACATGTGTACAGGTTAGTTCATCGACCTGGGGATCGTCATTTGTCTCGTGTGAGTTCCCACTGTGCTTTGATTACTACCCTACCACGGCTCAAAGGAGTCGTGCAAACAGGTTTTAGTTGGGTACAGTCCCGAGCCACATGGAGGCAGTGAGCGGATCTTAAGGGGTTCGTCTCTCCCGGTATTGGGGGTGAGGTCGCGTTGTGTCTAGGAGAGCCATTACACGAAGTCCTTGGCCAAGGCAGGAGATTTACTGGTAGGTATTCCAGTAGTATCTCAGGGTGTTCTGGGCTACACTCCGACACGACTTGTACCGCTTTTGGGGGTCTGACTTTTACCAACCCCCTAGGCCCGACATGCGATGCTCATAGACGAACGGACCGGACTGTACGGATATTGTCACTGACAGGCTCAGTAGGGTGTCAGGATGAGTTCGCTCATCGACGTCCCTTTTGGTCAATAGCTGGTGGCCCGTTACGTATTGGCTTATACCTCTGACGTGCTAGTGGTTAAATCCACAGCCATTGTATTGACGAGTCTTTAGACTCCAGCACACTTTCAGTTACTCAAGCTTTCGGGCGAAACGCTGTAGAGGCCGTATGGAGATATGGCAGGGTCCGATCCGATACGTGCGGTATTGCACGGATCAGGATCGGACGGTTTGTACTAGTGGTCGTATGGATATATGGCAGGGTTCGATCGGATACGTGCGGTATTGCACGGATCAGGATCGGACGGATATTACTAGCCGGTTTTGGTTTAAGCCGGATCCTAGTATAGTACAGTGTAGATTTTGTCTCATTGCATTTGTATCCGGTTGGAATACAGATGCGGGTGTGTATGCACAGTATCGGGGATTTCCTGTAATTTATTACGGGACCAGTTTTCTGGAGTTGCCAGTTTGCATTCCGTTCCGGCAGGTTTTCCTTTGTTCTTTCCCGGCCGGACTTTTCCGATGGAGGGGGTTATTTGCAAGTTTGCAAATAACACATTGTGGAGGGGTTTCTTGCAAATGTATTGATTATGATGGCATCTTTTCTTTTCAACCATCATTTGATTCTCTTTACATCACTAAAACGTGATTAGAGTTTGATGTGAGATTGTTATGATGATGTTTGGATATGGTCACCCTTTCTCTTTTCCTACACTCACCTCCCTTCTTGTTATGGATTCATATTTCATTCCTCCACCATTCTAAGTTGAAGAGGTTGGCCACACTTGAGAGAGGAAGACGAGAGAGTTTCATTTTGAGCTTGTGGGATTTTTCTTGATCTCATTTCATGCTAGGAAAAATGCAAGCACCATTTTTCCTTATCTTGTTTCCTCCATCATCTTCAAATGGCAACAAAACCGCAAATGAGACATAGCCTCTACACTACACTTTCTACAGCAAATCTTGGACGCGTCGGCCAGCCAACTTCGCGCCCGAGTTGCCTCGGTATTGAGGTGGGAGCCCGTAAAAGATGCAGGCGATGTGGTGCCCTTTCGGCAAGGAGGCGACGACCGGAGTTTCCGCAGGAGATCGGGACGACGACGAGAAGACCGGAGGACTCGGATCACTCGGTATATCTCTAACCCGTCTTGTAGTTAGCTAGAACTAGTTTAATGGTCCGATCCGGGTGTTTAGTGCGCGGTGGTGCCGGTTTGCTAAGTTCGCAAAATTAAAGTTTATCACCGCTTCCGCATTTGGCCATCGGATTGACGGCCGGGGCGCCGCCGTGCACTTACAGTGGTGTCAGAGCCTCGCCATTAACTTCGTCTAGCTTTGTTTGAGGTGTTTGCATTTCCGATCGACCAAAATTCCAAAAACTCGCGTTTTTCCTCACATCAGTTTTCTGTCAAATTTTTTTGATGTCCAAAAATTTTTCAGGTTGTCTCAGAATGATGTGCAGGGAGTTCTAAGACTGCTGTAAAAATTCGACGCAGTGACTCGATCACTGAAGCGCGGAACCGCGGCCAAACCCCCCTTGGGCCGCGGTTCCGCCGCACATTGGTGTCGTCACTGCATCATTTTTTTCCAGTGGGCTTCTAGGCTAATTTTAGGGGTTTTGGAATACTAATATTGGGCCCAGATTTTCTGTGAGTGCTACAGTATTGCTTGGGGGCCCACTTGTTAATTTTTGATCGATCGGATATTTTAAACACATTATTTCACAGTATTTACATTATATCTGCGACCGTGAATGTCACTTGATCGGTAAATCCTGTCTAACTGCTATAGCCCGGTTAGACGGATTTGCGAACGTGACTTTCACGTTGATGTTCTGTGTTTTTGCTGTGATGTTGCGGATCGGTCGTGGGGGATAGCCTGGATGCAATGCTAGTTCAGTGTTGTTGTATTATGTACATTTGATGTTGCGGGGCGAGCGTCCGACATGTGGACTGCCGTCACTGCCTGTTTGTATTATTATTTTGGGGCACGACCAGGTTGCGGTCGATGTACCCCTTGTATGTATATTTTACTTTCTGTACTAGGTTTACCCCGCGGTGGGGTGCACGGATAGCCGGGTTCTGGAGGGCAACAAGCCCGCATCTCATGGCATTGGGATGGAGGGGGCTTCACTCTAGAATTGGCGGGCTATTCGCCGCACTCGTAGGGGGCACTGGTTGACCCAGGAAGGGTGCCTAAGTTACCGGATTCCGTGAAGTGCTGGGTGGTCCATTCACGGTGCTGAAGGGGGCTGCCTCGCTTCAGGTTTTGGCGGGTAACTTGCTGTGCCCGTAGGGGTCTAGGATTTCATTGTACAGGCTATCCACACGACCAGGGGAACGTCGGGTTTCAGTAGTGGCTCTGTGAAACCCGGGGATCCCAGATATCTGTATTGTTCTGTGATGCTGTACATTTCTGTGATGTTGCATTTTTTTTCACGCCTTGAGCGAAATATAATATATTGGTATATATATTAGTAGATGTTGTATATGTTTTACATCCGCGCTAGTCCAGTCCCCACTCTGTCGTTAGTCAGCTAACCTAACGGGTAATGACGGGACCCAGTGGCGAATGCGGATGGCATATACGTACATCAGTATATTTTCGTTCTTTGTGGTGTGATCAATTGATGGGACTGCGTTGATTTGGATCAATGCAAGTTAAAACAAACCTATTCTGATGTTGTTGGAACACTTTTCAAAAAGCTGTTATTGCAAGGACGATTACTTTTGTTTTGCATCGTGGTATTCATTTGGAATATCCTGCTCCTCAGTCGACGAGGCAAGGGCCGAGATCCCTTCACCGGGAGTGACCCCTTGGACAGAAGTTTGCGTCAGGGCATTAACTTCACTATAGCCGATTACTTTTGCTTTGCATCGTGGTATTCATTTGGAATATCCTGCACCCCATTCTACGGGGAAAGAGCCGAGATCCCTTCACCGGGAGTGACCTCTTTAGTAAAGGTTTTCGTCACTATATTTTCTAAAAAGCTATCCGTTCCTTCAACGATATCAAGTTCATTACGTTAAAGGTTTTCGCCAGAAACCATTCGTAGCCCTCCATCATTTCAGTTAAATATTCGGTAGTATTCAAGCTATGTATTTTGACCTCACGCCAAGGCATAGCGTTTGGTAGCTGCCGGGTATTTATCTGTTGCATAGATAGATGCGTTGGTTTGGGACAGTCGTACTACTATTTTGGCCTACGTCAAAGGTATGTACGGGTGGGTTCAAATTAACCTGGACAATGATGGGTAGAATTTGACATGTGACTCATGATATTTTGACCTCACGCCAAGGTCATAAGAGCATAGGGTAAAAATCACATCGGGAGTTTCAAAAGAATTGAAACTTTCCAGATATGCGCATACCTTCTGGAGTGTGATACCGTGAGCGGATTCCGTCACGTTATCATGCGATGATAGTTGGATCCCGATTCCCACTGATGAGTTGGTTTACTCCTCGGGTGCCCCCGACTAATTCTTCATTCAGGTTTGGAGGAGAATTTGAGGTACAGTGGGAGGTTTCCTGATTAGATAAATTGGTAACCATTCTGATCTAGGATAGAGTGCACGCTGAGTATTTCTTTTCTCTCTCTCTTTGGCAGCGACCATTGACCCGACCCTAAGACTATGACTCAGAGACCAAGTTAACCGAACCTTCTTTACACTGGCTTTTGGATTGTCAGAGTTGCAGACCTCATTGCCACTCCTACTTTTACCCTTTTCTCCAGGACACCCCGTATTACTACGAACATCCACTTCCATTGGACAAAACCATCGTATGGTTAGATACGAACTTGAAGGAATTCGAGGATGGTTTCCGGTTCTGGAGAAAACGGATAGGATTATTCAGTTGTCTTTTCCCTTTTACCTTCTCTCAAGTTGTGAGTACTCCTTGGTTTAGGAGATAGTACACCTATTATGCAAATTGGATAGTCTTCTTCCAAACCTTAGGCTGGTGCCGACCGGTAGGGAATGAAGAAAACCAATTAGCCTAAACGGTGCGCAGAAGGTATTAAGTTAAGACAAAGCAAGGGATTAGTAAGAGGGCAAAGTAAATTGCGACTGATATTTACGACCAAACCAAGTATTTCTTCGCCAATCCTAAATCACCTTTGTATTTCTCCAGGACACTCTGTATCACTACGAAGATCCACAGTTTATTGGATACTCCATCGTATGGTTATATACGAACTCGAAAGGAACTTGTTCCAGTTTGGGGATGGATTCTGGTCCAGGAGAAATAGGAATAAGGTTTATTCGGTTGTCTTTTATCTTCACCTTCTCTCGCATTGCGAGTGCTCCTAGGACTAGGACAGTACACCCATTATACTTATTGGATAGTCTTCTTCCAAACCATAGGCTGGTGCCGAACGGTAGGGAAGGAAGAAAACCATTTGGCCTAAGGGGTGTGCAGAAGGTAATGACTAAAGACATATAAAGGGATTTGGAGAGGTGGCAAAGAATTATACGGTTATAGTTGTGAATCTGGATAATGGTAGAGGCATTACTAGGAATACCAGAAAACCCCATCGAAACATTTCAATGTTTCAGTTCAACTGTGTACTGTTAAAAGAAAACTGATTTCCCGATTAGACACTTGCTCCAGGGTATGTATTTACCAAGTATGATTCTCACATCTGTATGGTTTTACAGATGATGAGTGGGAGTAAGTTATTGGGAATAGGGTGATCATTCTCATTATATCGGGATTCGTTGTAATCGGTGATATTTGAGGAGATCATCTGGGTTGTTTGCCGGTCGGCAAATATTTGGTTTTGAATATCCGCTGTTGTGCACCAATTTCAAATTGATATATCTGTACGTCTATTTTCATAGAGTGAGATATACCTTTTAATATTATGTCGATGACATTTGCCTATATCAGTGGATGGTTAGGTAAGAAGCATTAAACAGCGGTGTAATTCTTCTTAACCATAAGTACAGTTTTCAACCTACGACACACAGTGAAAAAGTTGTTAGACTCAGCGGACTTATACAGAGTATTGTATGTTGTCCAGTGTCCATTAGGACAGAGGGGTTGGTCCTCATACTATATTCTATTTACTTTTAACTTCTCTAGTTCTTAGACATGTGTTTCGAAGAAACACAGGATCTAAGTTTTGAGGAGTTATAGGTATTTGAATAGAGTAGAGAACCAGGTGTAGCAAGTATCGGAATTCTTCAAAGTGATCGAAGATGTAGATACTTGTGTATGGTATTCAGTTGATAGTAATGATAAAGAGAAATTGCTTCTTTTTCAGGTTACTCATAATTGGAAGCATTCCTAAGTTGAGTAACGTCGATCGGCCTCCTTCCATTTAGTTGACATGCACTGGAGATAGCTGCATGATTTGAATCTGGTTCAATTAAATCAGTGCCTCTGGTTCTATATTGGATATAGTACAGTTCATATCTTAACATTGTTAAGGTACGGGGAGTTGTCCGGCTTATGATTAAAACCAGACTCTGGATAACTCAAGGCACGTTTCTGTAATGGCTGTTTGTGGGTTGACCCAGGCTATGACGAGGGTTGATTTTCTACCATCTGGGAGATCAATAGTAATATTGTTCTAGACTCGCCACAGTTTTAATAAAAATGGATTTTTCATAAAACAGTAGTGGGAGTATGGTAGAACTGGAAGTGATTCCAGAACCGCAAACGATTACTGAAGATTTGATAAGGAACCTAAAGATTCAATCTGGTTTGACATTCCATTGGCCACTCCGCAGATAAGGTGGGTAACTTCAGGCACCCGAGAGGTACTCCGGTAGCCTCAAGGACGGTGACAGGGAAGTTCTTGTTTACCCACACTTGCCATTGTTGTTGTTTCAGGCTGCGAGACCCGGCAGGAGGATGAGTATATCGTCGTTCTAAACTAGCTTCAGAAGTGCACGTCTATATGACTCTGCCAGAGGGTTGTCGTAGTCAGTGGGAGCAGCGGAAGCATTGGTGGACATCTGGCTTATGTCTATTTATAGACTAAAGAAGATATAGCGGAGATAGATCATCTATTTCTGATGTGACAGTCATGGGTTTGACGTCATCAGAATAGGGGATGGATCTGTTGAGAAGGTAGTAGGGTGTGATATCCGGGTTTTGGATGACATACACAAAGTAGGAAGTGACATTCCTATACTACGATCGGTTATACTTTGGTCGTCACACAGTGGTTTCTCCATAAAGGACTTGGACATTATATCAGACATACTGGTTACTAGATCTATGGTTTTAGATCTAGATTTGGGTGGTTTCCCAATCAGGGTACTTTGACAGCATTCTATGAGTATTTAGAATGGGCGACTCCTGGCACAGTAGTGTACCTGCAGGTGATGGAGTCACCCTCTCTAAAAGTGTCTTATAGACTAAAGTAGAGAGGGATGTGCATGATTGGCAGATCACTTGCTTAAGCAATTGAGTCAATCATGAGATGTCAAGTACCACACCAGATGTTGTTCTTGCACTAGATGCAATAAGTTGACATTGATCCAATCCTGGAGAAACAGTCGGAAGCAGTTTTAGAACATAAGTGGATGTTCTAGGGATATGATAACGACAGCCTCATTTGGGAGACAGTTATCATTCCAGGCTTCCAAGGTGACATGGACGATAAGGAGGTTGTCAGAGTTATAGTTTTCCTTCTGACGAGGGGCAGTATTTTGGACAGGTGGTCCAAGGCAATACTGAGGGTGGCATGGCGCAGGATACTGATTAAGTTCAGTTGTCGATACAGTCTAAGAAGTTTGGATTTGGAGTTCATTTATGAGCTAGGTCCCATCAGACATCCAGACATTCTAAGACAGGTATTGCTCATTTCGGGAGATGGCTTTCTCCGCGAACTTGAGATATAGAGAGACATAGAAAGAAACATCCAGGCGGATCCACTCACTGAGGCTATTCCTCGAACGCAAGAGTTTCGCAAACAGGCTTTATGAGACTGACTAGTAGAGGAGTTGGGTGTTCGGTATCACACGGGCTGTGAGTATGCGACATCGCAATAATTAGCCTTGAGTGCTAGAGGGAGATTGTTGGAGATAATGCCCTCAGAGTCAATTATTGGATCACAGGCACGTGATTGCGATAATTGAGGGAGGACCTATCCCGGTAGGACAGTCTTACTCGAAATGATAGTATGCTATCTGGTTTACCTTTATCATCGTGTACTGCTTTAGGTGACCTGACAGGTCGCTATTGCACGTTGATAGAGCCCCTAGGATTCTTGCTTGACTGCCAGCAGTATGAGGGCGATCATATAAGTGAGAGCTGGAGTCTATAAGCACATCCTTAAAAGGTCCCTAGTCGTGGGAGTTTCGAGACAGGGCATCGATTCTCCAGAGTAGACTAGTGTATACAGTCGAGACCCCGACGAGGGGCGGTGGCCGGTCTCATAAGCCACTGGTGTCAGTTGGTTCACCTAAGATGTATACAGGTGCTCATTGGGTTATGAGTACACCGGACAGGACTCGCCGGGAACATGCTAGTTGGTCTTATACCTGACGTCAGATAGCAGTTCCCTGGTGACATGTGTACAGGTTAGTTCATCGACCTGGGGATCCTCATTTGTCTCGTGTGAGTTCCCACTGTGCTTTGATTACTACCCTACCACGGCTCAAAGGAGTCGTGCAAACAGGTTTTAGTTGGGTACAGTCCCGAGCCACATGGAGGCAGTGAGCGGATCTTCAGGGGTTCGTCTCTCCCGGTATTGGGGGTGAGGTCGCGCTGTGTCTAGGAGAGCCATTACACGAAGTCCTTGGCCAAGGCAGGAGATTTACTGGTAGGTATTCCAGTAGTATCTCAGGGTGTTCTGGGCTACACTCCGACACGACTTGTACCGCTTTTGGGGGTCTGACTTTTACCAACCCCCTAGGCCCGACATGCGATGCTCATAGACGAACGGACCGGACTGTACGGATATTGTCACTGACAGGCTCAGTAGGGTGTCAGGATGAGTTCGCTCATCGACGTCCCTTTTGGTCAATAGCTGGTGGCCCGTTACGTATTGGCTTATACCTCTGATGTGCTAGTGGTTAAATCCACAGCCATTGTATTGACGAGTCTTTAGAGTCCACCACACTTTCAGTTACTCAAGCTTTCGGGCGAAACGCTGTAGAGGCCGTATGGAGATATGGCAGGGTCCGATCCGATACGTGCGGTATTGCACGGATCAGGATCGGACGGTTTGTACTAGTGGCCGTATGGATATATGGCAGGGTTCGATCGGATACGTGCGGTATTGCACGGATCAGGATCGGACGGATATTACTAGCCGGTTTTGGTTTAAGCCGGATCCTAGTATAGTACAGTGTAGATTTTGTCTCATTGCATTTGTATCCGGTTGGAATACAGATGCGGGTGTGTATGCACAGTATCGGGGATTTCCTGTAATTTATTACGGGACCAGTTTTCTGGAGTTGCCAGTTTGCATTCCGTTCCGGCCGGTTTTCCTTTGTTCTTTCCCGGCCGGACTTTTCCGATGGAGGGGGTTATTTGCAAGTTTGCAAATAACACATTGTGGAGGGGTTTCTTGCAACTGTATTGATTATGATGGCATCTTTTCTTTTCAACCATCATATGATTCTCTTTACATCACTAAAAGGTGATTAGAGTTTGTTGTGAGATTGTTATGATGATGTTTGGATATGGTCACCCTTTCTCTTTTCCTACACTCACCTCCCTTCTTGTTATGGATTCATATTTCATTCCTCCACCATTCTAAGTTGAAGAGGTTGGCCACACTTGAGAGAGGAAGAAGAGAGAGTTTCATTTTGAGCTTGTGGGATTTTTCTTGATCTCATTTCATGCTAGGAAAAATGCAAGCACCATTTTTCCTTATCTTGTTTCCTCCATCATCTTCAAATGGCAACAAAACCCCAAATGAGACATAGCCTCTACACTACACTTTCTACAGCAAATCTTGGACGTGTCGGCCAGCCAACTTCGCGCCCGAGTTGCCTCGGTATTGAGGTGGGAGCCCGTAAAAGATGCAGGCGATGTGGTGCCCTTCCGGCAAGGTGGCGACCACCGGAGTTTCCGCAGGAGATCGGGACGACGACGAGAAGACCGGAGGACTCGGATCACTCGGTATATCTCTAACCCGTCTTGTAGTTAGCTAGAACTAGTTTAATGGTCCGATCCGGGTGTTTAGTGCGCGGTGGTGCCGGTTTGCTAAGTTCACAAAATTAAACTTTATCACCGCTTCCGCATTTGGCCGTCGGATTGACGGCCGGGGCGCCGCCGTGCACTTACATCCACCACTTAACTTGCACGTATTTCCGAAAAATTTAAACCCGAGAAAAAATCAACACTTGAAAATTTTTCATGCCGGGAAAAAGTGAGTTAATGATATCCGTTCGAACTTTTTAATACTTTCTAAATTATCCGAAAAAGGAACGAGATTAAAATTCCGATCGAATAACCGAATCCAAAACAATCTCCAGAAAATCCAACACTTGAATCAGATTAAACATACCCAAAAAAGTATACAAGCAGGTAGGAACATTAAACTGTAAAAACGAGGCAATGATTCATCTGTACGGCCGCCGAGCCGCGGCCCAAGCAAGGTATGGCCGCGGTTCCGCGGCGGCTTGTACGGATAATGGCTTCGTTTTTCACATAAGTTCTTAGAATTCCCTGCTGAATTTTTTAAGTATTTTTAATTCTGAAAATAACACAGTTTCAAAAAATGTCCAGAGAGGGTTAAAAATCCGTATTTTTTTTGTTCGATCGGAGTTTTAACTTCGCTAAAGTGTCGCCTAAAGTTCTAGGTCGGCTCTGATACCAATGTTAGTTTTACCTATCACCTCATGAAGGGTTTAGAAGCATCACATGTCTCAAAATCAAATTTTTTAAGGTTCTAAGTGAACATACAAAGAATCATCACTAGAAAATTAGGGTTTCATTACAAAGACAAAATCACAAGTAATAAAGGCTAGGGTTTTGAGAGTACAACCTTTGTAGCTCCCTACGCTAGACTCCTTGGCTACTTAAGGGTTGGAAAAATGTTCGCTTGAGGTCTTCTAAGTCCACGATGATCCACCCGAAGCTCCTTTGCCCAAAGCTCCTTGCTTTACTCGATATGTGAATGAAGTAGAGCAAACACCCTACACAAACCGGCTAGATGTGTGTAGTATGATGATGTGGTTTGTATTCTATAATCAAAACTCTTTCTTTTTATCAACCTCACTTAAGAAAATTATCAAGAGAGGAAGAAGAAGATGGTGGCTAAGCTTTTTCACAAAAGAAAAGATATGAGAGTGAATAATAATTGAAATGAGAAAAGAATAATATATATTAATCCTTTCTCACTTCAACCATGGTTAGAATCATCTAGATTTTTATCAAATGGGTTAAAGATGAAAGGATAATTAACTCTAGGTTAAATGGTGGTTGACGCATGGTCAAAGATGATAAGTATAAATCTTGTGTGAATTATCCTTTCTCTTTTTCTAAATGATAAATAAATAGATAATTCTACAATGTAAGTCTTGCATTGTCACCAAACATGTATCAACAACCATGATACTATGTATGTATGTATGTATCCATGCACATCATCATGTGCATACATGCATGCATACAAAAATAGAAAAAGAGTTTGATTAAAGAATTAATCTAAAAGTCATTTGTTAAATCAACACTTGATTTTGCAAACCGGTCATATCATATACGATCCGACCAATAGAAAATGCCCTATTAATATACGGTATCATATATCCGTATTTAATCGGGTCCCTGCGCATATCTCATATGCACACCACATCTTTTCGCCTGAGCCAGGAAACTTTATTGTGGGACTCTAAGACTCGTCAATACGCCGGCAATAGGTAATGATCATATCAAATACTTACAAGCCGCAAGCGGTCAGCTAAACATAACGGTCACCCGGGTATTGAGCGATCAGAAGAAAACAAGCGAACCTGTCACAACTCCCGTCGAGCCAACCGGCAACACTACCGTACAGTCCGGTCTCTTCGTCAGATATGCTGTATATCGAGTCTAGGGATGGTAACGTCGACCCCAATAACACAGTAAGTCATGCCAATGAATAGTCTATAACAGATCGAGAAACTACTGATAAAACTTATCAGTAAATCTCAACAGCCCTGGCTAGGGACTTACTGATATAGCCAGTCGAGCACAGCACTGCATCAACTCCCAATACCGGGAGAGACGAAACCCCTCCAATCGCTCATCGCCTTCGTGTGTCTCGGGACTGTACCCAACGGCCACCTGTTTGCACGACTCAGTAGAGCCGTGGTAGGGTGGTAATCAAAGTACAGTGGGAGAACACACAAGACTCTATGACGATCTCGGGTCTACAGACTAACCTGTACCAGTGTCACTTGAGAACTGCTATCCGACGATAGATATAATTCCATATATGAGTTCTCGGTGAGTCCGTCCAGTGTACCCAGTCACCACTGAGCACCCGTATACGATCTCGATGTCAAACATCGATGAATGTGGGAACATCCATCGCCCATCTTATGGGTCTAGTATCATATACGCTAGTCTACTCTGGTATATCGATGCCCGTCTCGATACACCTATGACTAGGGACATTCCAGGATATGCTTATAAACTACAGATGTCCCACTAGTATGATCTCCATCATAATCACAGTAGTCAAGCCTATATCCCAAGGGCTTTATCAACATGTGTGAATGAATAAAAGCATGATCAAATCAACATGTCAGATAAAGAAAAACCAGATAGCATACTATCATGTCGAGCAAGAATGTACACTGAATATATATATACATGTATAAATACATCCACTATCATATAATGTCCTTTAGGGCATACATATATCCAACAACAACTGTGGGACAACCACTGTATAACCGATCGTAGGATAGGAATCTCACTTCCTACAAAGTGCATGTTATCTAAATACCAGGACATCACACCCTACTACCTTCTTAACAGATCCATCCCTTATTCTGATGAAGTCAAAGCCCATAACTGTCATATCAAAAATAGATGATCTATCTCCGCTATATCCGCTCTAGTCTACAAATAGACATAAGCTACTTGTCCACTATGCTTCTGCTGCTCCCACTGACTATGACAACCCTCTGCCAGAGTCATATACGCGTGTACTTCTAAAGCAAGTTTAGAACGACGCTATACTCATCCTCCTGTCGGGTCTCATAGTCTGGAACAGCAGTAATGGCAAGTCTGGGTAAACAAGAACATCCCTGTCACCGTCCTTGAGGCTACCGGAGTACCTCTCGGATGTCTGATGTTACCCACCATATCTGCGGATTAGTTAATGGAATGCCAAACAAAATGGAGAGAGGCCGATCAGTATTACTCAACTTAGGAGTGCATCCAATTATGAGTAAGCTGAAAGAGAAACAAGTTTCTCAAAATCATTACTATCGATTGAATACCCAACACAAGTATCAACATCTTGGATTACCTTGAAGAATACCGATACTTGCGACACCTGGTTCTATACTTTATTCTTATATCTATAACTTCTCAAACTTGGACCTTGTATTTCTACGAAACACATGTCTAAAACTTGAGAAGTCACAAGTAAACAGAATATAGTACGAGGACCAACCCCTTTGTCTTAATGGACACTGGACAACATACAATACTCTGTATAAATCGGCTGAGTTGAATAACTCAAACACTATGCGTCGTAGGTTGAAAACTGTACTTATGGTAAAGAACTACTCCGCTGTTCAATGCTCCTTACCCAATCGTCAACTGATATAGGTAAATGTCACAGACATAATTTCAAAAGTTATATCTCACTTAATGAAAATAAACGTACAGATATATCAATTTGAAATTGGTGCATAACAACGGATATTCAAAACCAAATACTTGCCGTCAGGCAAAAACCCAGGCGATTTCCTCAAATATAACCAATTACAAGGAATTCCGATATAATGAGGATGATCACCTAATTCCCAATAACTTACTCCCACTCATCATCTATAAAACCATACAGATGTTAGAATTATACCTGGTAAATACATACCCTGAAGCAAGTATATAATCGTGAAATCGGTTTTCAATTAACAATGCACAGTGAAACTGAAACATGAATATGTTTCGAAGGGGTATCCTGGTATTCATAGTAATGCCTCTTCCATTATTCAGATTCATGACTATAACTGTATATTTCGTTGCCATCTCTCCAAATCCCTTTATTTGTCTTTAGTCATTACCTTCTGTACACTTTCGTTAGGCTTAATGGTTTTCTTCCTTTCCTACCTTTCGGCACCAACCTATGGTTTGGAAGAAGACTGTCCAATAAGCGTAATAGGTGTACCCTCCTAAACCAAGGAGTACTCTCAACCTGAGAGAAGGTGGTGATAAAAGACAACTGAATAATACCTTATTCTATTCCTCCTGAACCAGAGAAAAGCAAAGGTGAAATAGGAGTGGCGATGATGTACGCGATTTGGTCGTGAATGATACCTGTCGCATTTTACTTTGCCCTCTTTCTAATCCCTTCATATGTCTTTACTTATTACCTTCTGTACACCCTACTTAGGCTAATTGGTTTTCTCCTTTCCCTACCTTTCGGCACCTGCCTATGGTTTAGAAGAAGACTATCCAATAAGCGTAATAGGTGTACTCTCCTAAACCAAGGAGCCCTCGCAATCTGAGAGAAGGTGATGATAAAAGACAATTGAATAAACTAATTCAATCTCTCCAGAACCTGAATCCATCCTCGAAGAAGTCCCTTCGAGTTCGTATATAACCATACGATGGATTTATCCAATGGAAGTGGATGTTCGTAATAATACGAGGTGTTCCGGAGAAATGCAAAGAGTAAAAGAAGGAATGGCAATGATGTATGCAACTCAGACAATCCAAAAGCCGGTATGTTTATAAGAAGGTTAGGTCAACTTGGTCACTGAGTTATAGTCTAAGGCCGGGCCATGGTCGCTGTCAAAGAGAGAGAGAAAAGAAACACTCTACGTGAACTCTAACCTAGATCAGAATGGTTATCACTTTATCTATTTAGGAAACCTCCCACTGTACCGTCAAATTCTCCTCCAAACCTGAAAGAAGAATTAGTCGGGATCACCCGAAGAGTAAACCAACTTATCAGTGGGAATCGGGATCCAACTATCATCGCATGATAACATGAAGGAATCCACTCACGTTATCACATTCCAGAAGGTATGCGCATGCTTGGCAAGTTTCCTGTATGTTTGAAACTCCCAATGTGATTTTACCCCATACTCTTATGACCTTGACGAAGGCCAACAAATCATAAGTCACATGTCAAGTTCTACCCGTCATTGTCTTGTTAATTTGAACCCACCCGTGCATACCTCTGACGTTGGCCAAATGGCAATACGACTGTCCCAAACCAACGCATCTATCTATGCAACAGAAAGGTAACAAGCAGCTACCATCCACTATGCCTTGACGAAGGCCAACAAACATAGCATGAATACTAAGTGCTACCCATATGAAATGACGGAGGGCTACGGCTGGTTTTTGGCGAAAAATCTTTAACGTAATGAACTTGATCTCATTGAAGGAACCTGAAAGCTTTTTACAAAAATATAGTGGCGAAAACCTTTGGTAAAGAGGTCACTCCCGGTGAAGGGATCTCGGCTCTTTCCTCGTGGAATGAGGTGCAGGATATTCCAACTGAATAATGCGATGCAAAGCAACAAGTAATCGACTATAGTGAAGTTATTATCCTGACGCAAACTTCTGCCCAAGGGGTCACTCCCGGTGAAGGGATCTCGGCCCTTTCCTTGTCGAATGAGGTGCAGGATATTCCAACTGAATATCACTGTGCAAAACAAAAGAAAACGTCCTTGTAATAACACGTTTTGAAAACTGTTCCAACCACGTCCAACAAGTTTGTTTTCCTTTGCATTGATCAGAATCAACGCAGTCCCATAAATTAATCACACCAGAAAAGAACGAAAATAAAATTTACGTATATGCCATCCGCATTCGCCACTGGGTCTCGTCATCACCCGTTAGGTTACTAAACTAACGACGGAGCGAGGACTGGACTAGCGCGGGTGTAAATATATACAACATCTACTAGTATATATATCAATATACAATAATCACTCCAGGCGTGATAAATGCAACATCAAAGAAAAGTAATAAGTATCACAGAACAATACAGATAATCTGGGAGCCCCGGGTTTCACAGAGCCGCAACTGAAACCCGACGTTCCCCTGGTCGTGTGGATAGCTTGTGCAATGAAACCCTAGACCCCTACGAGTGCGGCAAGTTACCCGCCAAAACCTGAAGCGAGGCAGCCTCCTTCAGCAAAGTGAATGAACCACTCGGCACTTCACGGAATCCGGTAACTTGAGCACCCCACCTTGTGTCAACCTGTACCCCCTACGAGTGCGGCGAATAGCCTGCCAATCCTAGAGTGAGGTCCCCTCCTTCTCAAAGCCATAAGATGCGGACCCGTTGCCCTCCAAAACCCGACTATCCGTGCACTCTGTCCTGAGGTAAACCAAGTACAGAAATGAAAATATGTACAACGGGTACATCGAGCTCAACCCGGTCATGCCCCAAGCAAATAATATACAAACAGGCAGTAACGACAGTCCAAATGTCGGACGCTCACCCCACGATATCAAATGTACAAATAAATCCAAAATGCACTACCATTGCACACAGCTATCCACCACGACAAATCCGCAACATCACAGCACAACACAGAACATCAACGTGAATGTCACGTTCGCAAACCCGTCTAAAAGGGTTATAGAAATTAGACAAGATTTACCGCTCGAATGACATTCACGGTCAAAGATATAATGTAAGCACTGTAAACTAACACATTTAAAATTCCGATCGACAAAACTTTCCGAAGTGGGCCCCAAGTACAAATCCAACACTCAAACAAATCTGGGCCCAAACAAAATATTCCAGAAACCACAATTCCACATGAAAGACACCCAGAAGAAAAATGGTGCACTGAAGCCCCAAAACGGCGGCGGAACCGCGGTAAATCCATGGGTTCTGCGGCGGTTCCGCGGCAGTTTTGTGGGATCAGTCTACCAAATTTCTTCTGCAGTCTTAGAAAAGCCTGCTCGATTTTCTGACATACACAAAATAATTTGTAGACAACAAAAAAATTTCGACAGAAACTTTAAATTTGGAATTGCAGTTTTGGAAATTTCGTTCAATCGATATTTTAAACATGTTAGAACAAGCTACTAAAGGTTAATGGTGTGGCTCTGATACCATGTAAGTCTACGCCAGCGCCCCGGCCAATAATCTGAGGCCAAACGCGGAATAAAAACTTTTTCATAAACTGGCACTAACATAGACTGTAACCCGGATCGTGCCATTAACACTAAACTAGCAAACTGTAAAATGATAGAATGGCTATACTGATCGATCCGTGTCCTTCGGTCTTTAGCCATCATCCCACGCTCATCGCGGCATCTCCGATCTCTTGTCTCCTCGTCGAGGTGGCACCACGTCAACGGATCTTTATACGGGCTCTCGCCTCTAAACCGAAGCAACTCGGACATGAAGTTTGCTAGCCGACATGTCCAAGATTGAAGTAGAGAGAGTGTAGAATAGTTTGTCTCAAGGAACCCAAGCCATTGGGTGAAGGTAAATTGAAGTTTCCATGAAAGGAATTTTGTGAGCAAGGATTTTGCAATGAGAAAACTGAAATCAGCCCATGCTCAAAATGGTTCTCTGCCAATTCTCGAGTGCTCGGCCAGAATTTTGGGCTGATTTGAAGTGGGGTTGGCCATTTGGATGGGGGTGAGCATATCATTAGAAATCTCTTCACAAAATATCAACACATAAATATCTTATGCAAGAACAAAAGCTTTTAATGAAAGCAATGAGTCACTAATAACACCTTGCATCATACAAGAACATTCCAATGACTCATCCAAAATCCAAACAAGCCGACTCCCTCAACTTGTAATTTCGGCCATGACTAGATGAAGGGAAATTTTGGCCAAAAATGATATATCAACATCAACCAATAATTAAACACTAAAAATAATGTTTAATCAAACGGAGAAAAACTGGCAACTTAAAAAAAAAATCCCCTAACAAATTACAGGATTACCCCACAACAGTATATGCATACCCGCATTTGTATTCCGACCGAATAAAAAATGCAATGAGACGAAAATATTCCTACACAATATAAAACTAGGTCCGGCTTAAACTAAAGCTCACTAGTATTATCTGTCCGAACCATGACACGTGCACAAGTGCACGTGCATGTTCGAACCCTGCCATAAAACCATACGGCCTCTAAAACATTTCGCCCGAAATTGGGAAACTATCTGTGGGGGACTCTAAAGACTCGTCAATACCCTGGCAGTGGGTTTAACCACAAGCACGTCATGTTAGTGTATATGCCCTAGGGGCCATTATTGTATCATACTAGTTTGTATATTACATAATGGAAGCTTGGGATATTCACATGTATATAACAGTCTTGCTAAACATGGTAGTATGCTACTTGGTTTTTCTATCTTAATATGTGAGTATACGTATTGATAGAGCTCTTAGGATCTTGCTTGACTACCAGCGTTGTGATGGCAGTCACACTAGTGGGGGCTGGGTAGTCTACAAGCACGTCCTTATTCAGGTCCCTAGTCGTTGGATTATCCAGACAGGGTATCGATACTCTGGAGTAGACTAGCGTGTACGCTTCTCATCCCAGTTGGGGAGATGGTCTGTCCCACAGCCGTCAGTACGTCGTACTGGAGATAGTATGCAGGTGCTCGTTGGGTTACGGGTACACCGAACAGGACTCATAGGGAACTGTTGGCTGGTTTTATACCAGTCGTCAGTGAACAGTTCCCAGGTGACATGAGTACAGCATAGTCCGCAGACTTGACACTGCTACTTCGCCTCGAGTGTGTCCCACTGTTCTTAGATTGCTACCTTACCACGGCTCAAAGGAGTCGTGCAAACAGGTAGCAGTTAGGTGCAGTCCCGAGCACTTGGAGGCAGTAGAGGTTAGACAGGATTCGTCTCTCCCGGTATTGGGGGTTGATATCGCGCTGTGTCAGAGAGCCATTACGCAAAGTCCCTGGCCAGGGCAAGCGAAATTTGCTGGTAGGTTCCAGTAGTTTCTCAGGGTATAATGGGCTTCGCTCCGACACGACTTATACCGCTATTAGGGGACTGACGCTTGCCGCCCACCTAGGCCCGATATGCGATAGTCTTAGAGGAACAGACCAGACTGTACGGAGATTGTCATATCAGACTCAGTAGGAGTTCGGATGGGTTTCCTCATCGGCCTTCTTATCGACATCTACCTGGGGACCGTTACGTACAGCTAGTGCCGCTTGCGGTCTATGGTTAAACCCACTGCCAGCGTAGTAATCGAGTCTCTAGAGTCCCACACAGAGAGTTTCCCTACTCCAGACAAAACCATATAGAGGTCGTATGGTTTTACGACAAGGGTTCGGACGCATACGTGTGTTTACGCACGTATGACTTTCGGACAGTTTTTACTAGTCGGCTTTGGTTTAAGCCAGTTACTAGTATCCGGTTATTGGATTTATACAGTCTAAAGTTTTTCCATGTTTTCACGGATAGGAGGGGCGTTCTCGTAATTGCGCGAGAAGCTTCTAGAAGATGGTGACTAAGGGGGTTAAGGTGGCATATACATTGAATGAGATTAGTGAGTCATATGGATGATTCATCCATGTCATTAATGCATCATAAATGCTTAATGACTCATGGAGATGAATCACCATTAGATATTTATCAAGCATGGTTGTAAATCATTTTCTTTTCTTTTCTTGAAAAATAATAATGCTTGATATATATTATGATAGCTCATTTTCTCATCTCATTATTATGCTCACCTTCTCTCTCCTCAAGCTCTCTCTCTTCAAACCCTAATCCTCCCCTCTCATGTGTTGAGTACAAGGATTAGATTAGACTACTTAATCCTTAACCATTCTCTATATCACCTAGGTTGCTTAGATTAGCAATTTAAGAAACCTAGTTACCTCTAGTTTGAGGTGAAGCTTGTAGTAAAGCTCTCGGGTGGATCTTCTACTACTTAGAGAAGGCCGGAGAGGACGTGGAGAACGACAAGACGAAGGACTCGGATCTTTAGGTATAATCACTTTTCATAGTAGTTGTTAACTTCTATGTTTGTTGTTAGTTATAGTTTAGCTTCGATTCTTGCGGTTAGTCGATGTTTAAGCAAAGAACAAGATCGTTTTTCATATTTCCGCCTTCCCGCAAGTCGTGGGATATTGCACATCGACTTACAGTGGTATCAGAGCCTCGCTAAACAATAATTAACTCATTAGCAAAGTCGTAAGATATTCGAACGCAAAACGAACCAAAAAACGACATCGATATCACTACTTTCTGTCGATTTTTAAACAGGCTCTAAAAATTTTTCAGGGTGCTTCAGAATAACCTACAGAGAATTGTAAGAAGAATGGTGAAAAATGGGTTCCTGAATCGGCCAAACGACCGCGGAACCGCGACGGATCCCACTGATCCGCCGCGGAACCGCAGCCGAGTTGGGGCCGATTCAACCCAATTTTCACCAGTAATTCTTCTGTGATATTTTTGTGTTTTCTGGGATGTTTATTTTTCTGCTCAAGTCTCAGGTTCATAGAGAAGTATTAGAGTAGAATCTAATGTGTTTGCACGATCGAAATTTTACGATGTTTGCTAATATGATTATAACTGTGTTTGTATAATGTGTTCGTAAACCTCCCCTAACTGCTAGTATGTCGGTTGGCAGGGGGTTGCATATTTCTGTAATGGATTTTATCTGTTTGTGTATATGAACTGTGTTGGACTGTTGTGATGTATAGCCGGGGTTTTGTGATGGGTTATTATTTAATTCATTCAATGTAAATGTAATTTATTGTAATATTATTTTTGCGGGGCACATCCAGGTTGCGGTTGTAGCCACCGTTGTATTATTTCATTTTACTGTTTTTGCTCCTAGGACAGACCTAAGGTGGGGTGCACAAACTACCGGGCGGGTAGTTTGCTGTACCCGTAGGGGTCTTGGGTGGGGTAATGGCTATTCATCACAACTGTGTAATCCGTCTTTCATTGCAGGCTCAAAAGAAATACGGATTGCTTGCAAATCCAATAAAGTTCATCTGTGATCTGGAATGACTATTATTGCGTCTGACAAATGTAAATTATCTATATATATGATAGCTATTTAGACGTCACTTATGTTTTACACCCGCGCTAGCCCAGCCCCCGCTCTGCCGTTAGTTAAGTAACCTAACGGGTGATGACGGGACCCCGTGGCGAATGCGGATGGCATAAGAGGACGTTGTATTTTCGTTGTTTTCTGCAATGATAGGTTAATGATGGGACGCGTTATTTATAATGCAAAGAAAATAAACCAAAAAGTTGAATCGTTGGAACAATTTAAAAGAAACCAATCGGTTATTTTAAGACAGATGATATTTTTTTTTAATTGCGGAGCTTTAACTACTCCTTTTAAAAGCTATCAGGTTCCTTCGGTTATATCAAGTTCACTACGTTCACGGTTTCGCCAAAACCATTCGTAGCCCTCCGTCATTTCATTTGGGTATTCAGTAGTATTCAAGCTATGCATTTTGGCCAAAGTCAAGGCATAGTGTTTGGTAGCTGCTGGGTTTTCATTTGTTGCATAAGATAGATGAGTTGGTTTGGGACAGTCGTATTATCATTTGACCAAAGTCAGGGGTATATACGGATGGGTTCAAATTGACAAGATAATGAAGGGTAGAACTTGACATGTGACTTATGACATTTTGACCAAAGCCAAGGTCATAAGAGCATGGGGCAAAAACTTATATCGGGAATTTCTAAAGAAACTGAAATTTGCAAAGTGATGCATACGATTTGGAGTTTGATGAATGTTGGTAGCATTCCTTCAACATTATCATACGATGATATTTGGATCCCGATCCTACTATGAGTATATGCTACTCATCAGGATATTCGTCACTTATTGATCAATGCTATAAACCAAGTAGGTGTCAAGAAAGGTGTCAGCGGGGTTACGCCCCCAGAGAAAAGAGGTTATTTAATTAAGGAACTTTGCGAAAGCGTTGGAAAACCTCCCTCGAAGTATCGACACTAGCCTAGCTGAACGGTTAAGCAAGTATTGTACGGTGAGAATAGTCCTGGCTAATTCTTCTTTTATGGTTTGGGGAAGGATTCGAGAAACAGTGGGAGCCATCCAGTTTAGATAAACTAAAAACCACTTTAAACTTGCAAGAGCATCATGCTAAAGAGTTTTCTTCTCTCTCTCCTAATTGCAGCGACCATGAAAATGACTGGACTTAAGTTACTTTTAGAGAAAAATATACTGACAGGGCCAAACTGTAAAGATTGGCTGCGGAATGTCAAAATGGCTTTGACCTATGACAAATTGGGGTACGTCCTCACCGCTAAGGCACCTGCTGTCCCTGGTCCCAAATCCAGTAATGCGGATAAGGAAATCCGCAAAACCTGGGATTTCGATTGTGCGAAAGCCAAGTGCATCGTGCTTGCCTCGATGAACAATGAACATCAGAGGAGGCACGAGGATATGGAACTAGATGCCATATTTCTCCATACAAAGGAACTTTATGGATAGCAATCTCGTATAGCAAGATACGAGACCTCTAAGAACTTGTTTCGAGCGAGGTTGGCTGTCGGGTCATCGGTAGGAGAACATGTCCTAAAGATGATCGGCTATATAGAAGAGCTCGCAGACCTTGGGACGACTTTGGATAATGAGCTCTATACAGACCTTATTCTCCAGTCCCTTCCTCCCACCTACGCCCAGTTTATCCTGAACTTCAACATTCAAAGAAAAGAAGTTAAACTTCCGAAACTCCTGAACATGTTAAGGAGTGCAGAGGGCATCTTGCAGAAGGCAAGGGAAACACCCGCTATGTTTGTTAGCGGTGCTTCTTCTTCCAGGTCCAAGGCTAGGGCCAAAGGAAGGAAAAAGAAGGCCGCCCCCAGACCTAGAGGAGGTGTAAGTAAGGTGGGAGGGAAGGGAAAGAAAAAGATTGCAGTGCCGGTAGTGGCCCAGGATGAGTGCTTTCATTGTCACAGGAAAGGGCACTGGAAGAAAGATTGCAAGGCGTGGAACGCCAAGAACCAGGAACCGAAGCAAGCTGTGGCTTCGACTTCAAGTGTGTTCGTAATTGAGAATTGTCTGTCAATCAACTCTACTTCCTGGGTATTGGATACCGGATCAGGATCTCATATTTGCAATTCATTGCAGGCACTGAGAAACCGTAGAGTGCTGAAAGAAGGTGATATGACCCTAATGGTTGCTAACGGAGCTAGCGTGGGAGCTGTGTCCGTAGGGGATTATCACCTGGGATTGACGAGTGGACACATTTTGGTTTTGCATAACTGTTTTTGTGTACCCAGCTTAACGTGTAATATCATATCTGTTTCCTTGTTATCAAATAAAGGTTATGATTCCACGTTTGGAAGTGGTGTTGTTAACATCCACCTTAATCATAGTTTGATTGGGTCCGGTACACTGGAAAACGGTATATATGTGTTAAACCAACTCCAAATTTTCAATGTCCAGAACACACTTAAAAGAATGTCTCCAGATTTAAATAAAACTTTCTTATGGAATTGTAGACTGGGTCACATCAATGAGAGAAGGTTGACTAAGTTGCATAGAGAAGGATATTTGGACTCGTTCGAATATCAAACTTATGACACTTGTCAATCTTGTCTCAAAGGAAAGATGACAAAGACTCTATTTACTGGACATAGAGTAAGAGCGAGCGAGCTCTTAGGACTCATACACAGCGATGTATGTGGTCCAATGTCTACACATGCAAGAGGTGGTTTTTCCTATTTCATTACTTTCACGGATGATTACTCAAGATACGGATTCATTTATCTGATGAAACATAAATCCGAGACTTTTGAGAAATTCTAAGAGTATAAGAATGAAGTAGAAAACCAAACCGGCAAAAGTATCAAGACACTAAGATCTGATCGAGGTGGTGAATACTTGAGTGCCGAGTTCCTAGGTTACCTAAAAGAGAAAGGAATTCTCTCTCAGCTTACTCCTCCATACACTCCACAGCATAACGGTGGATCGGAGAGACGGAATCGAACCCTATTAGATATGGTACGATCTATGATGAGTAATGCTGAGTTACCGCGATCTTTTTGGGGTTATGCGCTTGATTCAACGGCATATCTTCTGAACAGGGCTCATACCAAGACTGTGCCTACCACCCCATATCAGATGTGGAGTGGGAAGAAACCCCATCTTCAGCATATGAAGATTTGGGGATGTCCAGCTTTTGTTAAAAAGCAGTATGTGGACAAGCTCGAGGCACGATCAGTAAAATGTAAGTTTGTGGGATATCCAAAGAACTCCAAGGGATATTATTTCTATTACGCAGAGGAACAAAAGGTTTTTGTTTCTCGTAATGCCCATTTTCTAGAACAGCAGTTTTTAGAAAAGGAAATAAGTGGGAGCGAAATAGAACTGGAAGAAATTCCAGAACCACAAACTAATACTGAAAGTTTGGTAGAACAAGTAGTTCAAGAAGAACAGGACATTCCCGCACCCCTCCGCAGGAGTAGTAGGCCGCCTCATCCGCCTGAGAGATACTACGGTTTTCTCATAGATGGGGATAGAGAGGATTGCATCATAGATGATGATGAACCTACTGGCTTCCAGCAGGCCATCCAGAGCGGCGACTCGGTACGATGGCTAGATGAAATGAGGACCGAAATGGAGTCCATGTACACCAACAATGTATGGGTAAAACCCATAGGATGCAAATGGATCTTCAAGAAAAAGATTGATGTAGATGGACAGGTGGAAACCTATAAAGCTAGACTTGTTGCAAAGGGTTTTCGTCAAAGACCTGGTTTGGACTATGACGAAACTTTTTCTCCAGTGGCTATGCTCAAATCCATTCGGGTCCTTCTTGCTATTGCTGCCTTCCATGATTATGAAATCTGGCAGATGGACGTAAAGATGGCTTTTCTGAATGGAAATTTAGAAGAGTGCGTCTATATGGATCAGCCAGAAGGTTTCAATCAGAGTGAGAACAGTGGGAAAGTATGCAAGTTGCTTAAGTCCATTTATGGACTAAAGCAGGCATCGCGGAGTTGGAACATCTGTTTTGATGAAACAGTCAAAGAATATGACTTTATCAAAAATCCAGATGAACCGTGCATATATAGTAAAGTAGTAGCAAGAACTGTCGTATTCCTTATCTTGTACGTGGATGACATTCTATTGATAGGAAATGACATTCCTATGCTACAATCTGTCAAAGGATTCTTGTCACACAGGTTCTCCATGAAAGACTGTTGCGCCACGGCAGCGCCCCGGCCGTCTATCCAAGGCCAAAATGCGGAATCAAAAATTTTCTTAACTTTTAAACCGGCGCTACCGCGGACAATATACCCGGATCGTAACCATTAACCGATACTAGCTAACTAGAGATGGGAAGAGAGATATACCAAGCGATCCGTGTCCTTCAGCCTTCGTCTCCACTCCGATCTCCTGCGGAAACTCCGTTCATCTCCTCCTCGTCGAAAAGGGCGCCACTTAGCCGAAATCTTTTATGGGCTCCCACCTCTGGACCGAGGCAACTCGGGCGCGAAGTTGGCTAGCCGACGCGTCCAAGGGTACTGTAGGTTATAGTGTAGAACCTTTGTCTCAATAGGGTGAAGTTGCCTTTGATGGAGGAATCAATATGAACTTTGGAGAGGAGAAGGATTTCTTTTTTTTTTTTTTGGCAAGCATGCAAATGAGATATGAATAAATCCCTCATCAAAATGAATAAATCCCTCATCAAAATGAACTCCTCTCATAACCCTCTCAAATTGTGGCCGGCCCCCTCTTCAAAAGGTGGAGAGAATGAATAAAACATGAGGGAGGTGAGTGTAGTAAAAGGTGGAGGGTGACCACATCCAAAACAATGATAACCATGTCATCTCCAAATCTAATCAACTCTAATCACCAATAGAACAAAGGAAAAGATGGATAAAGCATCTCATGATGATAATCATATCATGAAGCCACAAATGCATATAAACCCCTCCTCAATAAGTTGTTTGCAAACTTGCAAATAACCCCCTCCATCGAAAAAGTCCGGCCGGGAAGGAACAAATGAAAACCGGCCGGAACGGAACGCAAACTGGAAACTTCAGAAAACTGATCCCGTAATAAATTACAGGAAAACCCCGCGACTGCATATACATGCCCACATTTGTATTCCCACTGACTACAAAAGCAAAGAGACAAAATCTACACTGTCTAATACTAGGATCCGGCTTAAACCAAAGCCGGCTAGTAAAAACCGTCCGATCACGATCCGTGCAATACCGCACGTATCTGATCGAACCCTGCCATATCTCCATACGGCCTCTACAGCGTTTCGCCCGAAACTTGAGTAACTGAGTGTGTGGTGGACTCAAAAGACTCGTCAATACTATGGCTGTGGATTTAACCACTAGCACGTCAGAGGTATTAGCCATACGTGACGGGCTACCAGCTATTGACCAAAAGGGACGTCGATGAGCGAACTCATCCTGACACCCTACTAAGCCTGTCAGTGACAATATCCGTACAGTCCGGTCTGTTCGTCTATGAGTATCGCATACCGGGCCTAGGGGGTTGGTAAAAGTCAGACCCCCAAAAGCGGTACAAGTCGTGTCGGAGTGAAGCCCAGAACACCCTGAGATACTACTGGAATACCTACCAGTAAATCTCCTGCCTCGGCCGTGGGCTTTGTGTAATGGCTCTCCTAGACACAGCGCGACCTCACCCCCAATACCGGGAGAGACGAACCCCTGCAGATCCGCTCACTGCCTCCATGTGGCTCGGGACTGTACCCAACTAAAACCTGTTTGCACGACTCCTTTGAGCCGTGGTAGGGTAGTAATCAAAGCACAGTAGCAACTCACACGAGACAAATGACGATCTCAGGTCGATGAACTAACCTGTACACATGTTACCAGGGAACTGCTATCTGACGTCTGGTATAATCCCAACTAGCAGGTTCCTGGCGAGTCCTGTCCGGTGTACTCATAACCCAATGAGCACCTGTATACATCTTAGGTGAACCAACTGACACCAATGGCTTGTGAGACCGGCCACCGCCCCTCGTCGGGGTCTCGACTGTATACACTAGTCTACTAATGGAGTATCGATGCCCAGCCTCGAAACTCCCACGACTAGGGTGTTAGTTATATGTATGCCCTAGAGGCCATTACTGTACATAGGATGTATATTGTAGTGGATGCGGGACATATATAGGGAGGACTTTCTTGCTCGACATGATAGTATGCTATCTGGTTGCTCTTTACCTTAACGTGTATACTGATTGTCTCTCTGTTACATGTTGGTAAAGCCCTTAGGATGTGTACTTGACTACCTGGACTATGATGCGGATCATACTAGTGGGGACATGGTAGTCCATAAGTACATCCTTCAAAGTCCCTAGTCGTGGGGGTATCGAGACGGGGCATCGATATACCAGAGTAGACTAGCGTATACCTTCTCGACCCATACAGATGGGCGATGGATGATCCCATATCCATTGGTGTTTGACATCAGAGATGATATACGGGTGCTCAGTAGAGACTGGGTACACTGGACGGACTCGCCGAGAACTCCCAGATGGTATTATACCTCACATCAGATGGCAGTTCTCTGGTGACACTGGTACAGAGTAGTCTGTTGACCCGAGATCGTCATAGAGTCTTGTGTGGTTCCCACTGTGCTTTGATTTCCATCTTACCACGTCCAAGAGGGCGTGCAAAACGGTGGTTTTTGGGTACAGTCCCGAGTCACATGGAGGCAATGAGCGATAGGAGGGGATTCGTCTCTCCCGGTATAGGGAGTTGATGTTGCGCTGTGTTCGATTGGCTATAACAGGAAATCCCAGGCCAGGGTTGCTGAGATTTCCTGGTAAGTGTTACCAGTAGTTTCTCGAACAGTTATAGACCTCATATTGACACGACTTATCGAGCTATTGGGGTCTGACGTTTACCACCCCTAGGCGAGATATGCGACATATCAGACGATCAGACCGGACTGTACGGTAGTGTTACTGGTCGGATTCACTGGAGTGTGAGCGGGCTTGCTCGTCGATCTTCAGATCGCTCAATACCCGGGTGGCCATTACGTTTAGCAGACCGCTTGCGGCTTGTGGGTGCTTGATATGATCATCACCTGCTGCCGGAGTATTGACGAGTCTTTAGAGTCCTACACAGAGGTTTCCTGGCTCAAGCGAAACGAAATAGGAGCGCATATGAGATATGTGCGGGACCGAGAATAATGCGTGTATGTGATGCCGCATTCCATTCTCGCGATGAATGTATCGGAAAGGTTGTATGCGATATAACCTAGTTATCGATTCAAGCGTTGATTCGATAAGCCGATACATTGAATACTAGTCGGTTGTGTACGACATGACCGGATCATTGAATCAAGTGTTGATTTAATGATTTAATGCATAATTATATATTTAATATGTTACTTTGCACTAACTAGTATTGGTTCACATTAAACGGATTTTCTCACTTGGATTGTGCACATTACATATGCGATATGATTTTGTGCACTTGATTGTATCATGTTTGATGAAACATGTTTACTTGGTTAAGTGCAAAGAATTAAACCATGGTTAAAAGAATGGCTAGGGTTTCATTTCCTTTATTTATTCATTTATTTATTTGTTTATTCATTTTGGAAAGAAGAGAAAAGAATGGTTGCTAGTTTTGGAGTTTAGTTGAAGCTTCATGAAGCTTTGATCAAGTCAACCATTCTTATCTCATCCTTAACCCTAACCATTCCCACTAACCATGATTCATTCTTTACACTTGACTATGGTTAATTTTATGATAAGAATTCATTTTCTTTTCTTTTTCAATTAACTTATCATATCATTTTTCTTCTTCTTCTTCCTTGAACTCAAGAAGAAAAGCTTAAGTCATCAATGGTGATTGATGATAAAGAGTGAGAAATCCAATTCTAAATTGAACCCACTTCCTATTTCTTCATCCTTTACCTCTTGCCAAGTAGTAGAGTGTGTTTTCTTCACAAGTTTCTTGACTTGGTGAAGTCGGAGCTTGATTTAGCGATGCCTCGACGTAGATCATCTTCGGCATGGACATCGACGACCTAGCTTGCCCATTCTCCGACGAAGCCGACGCTTGAGCCCGGATTTGATTTGGACAGCGGAGAGGACCTCATTGCGGAGCTATGGAGGTGGAGCACCGGATCTACAAAGGTTGTATTTCCGTATCTTGTAGTTAAGTGTTAACTAGTTAGCTTTTTCGCCTAGAAATCTAGCAAACGATCCGTAGTCGGGTCTCTCGGCACCCGTAAATTTTTATTATGGCATGTTCGATGCCTTGTGAGACCTCATTAGGGTGCCTAGGAACCCTACAGTGGTATCAGAGCCTAGCTAGAGCCTTAGGCGAAGTCCAGACGGAATCTGAAACCCGATCGAACCGAAACCCTACCCGCAAAATTGCTCTCTGGACGATTTTGAAATACTGGGATTTTTCCAGATTAAAAATATTCAGAAAACTCATTAAAATAATCTAAGAATTACTGTTGAAATTTTAGGCCTTGATTCATTAAAGGGGGCGCGGATCCGCGGCCTTACAGTAGGATCAGGCGGCGGATTCGCGGCCCTTTTGTCGTGTTGTGCATTAATTTCTGCACTGTAATTCTTATATATTATTTATGGTGTTTCTGGGAATTTTTAATATTTATTCAAGAGTTGAATTTTCTGCAGTTGTTTTGGGGATTCGGTGTTTCGATCGGAGTATCAAATTTTGTCTGTGTGGCTTTCCGGATAAATCTTAGAATATGTTAAAAAGTTCGACCGGATATAAATACCCAATTTTTCCCCTGTCGGGAAATTTCCAAGTGTTGGATTTTTCCGTAGTTTAACGACGTTCTAAGTAGTGCAAGTAACACGATGGACCCTCTAGAAGACAACAAACCTTAACTCGATTATGTGACCGTCTTGAACTGCCCATTGAACCTTCGGGTTTGGGGCAGTACGGCGTGCCACATGTGAGGCGTTGGCTTGACCCTTCTACTGCTGGACCGTTGGTACTGAGGCACGAACTGAATGTTGTTAGACTCATATTTCATGCGTTGATCTGTATCGGGAAAACTTGGGTGTTCGATTGTTCGATAGAAAAGTTTAACATTTTTTGTTTATCTGGAATGGGATACAATAATTGGAATTCACAAGAAGTTATGTGATAACTAAATGAATGTTATAAACGTAGCAGTTTAGTCTCACTTGATCGGTTGCCACGGAATTTTGATGTGATCAAAAGTCCGTCGCAATCTCGTAGCGTACGCGGATACTCGCCGGGTAAACTTAATAGACAGCCTCGCTCCATAGCCCCGACCAAGTGACTGTAGGAGAACCCCGTCGCCGAAAGCATCCGTCAGGGTGCTCGCGGTGGCGGTGTTCCGCCTTGGTGCACTTCGTCGACGGTATCGGGGGTGCGGCCGTCTACTGAAGTTTGCGACGAGCATTCGATCAGACTGTCGGGAATCTTGTTGAATTGCCCGACTAGATATTGAAAAGTGTTTTCGATAATGAGACTAAAATGCGGGGTTTATAATTATTAGACATGCGATGTCTATGTAATTCATTTGGTCAGGCATGCGATGTCTGAGGTGATTGCGGATTCCAACTATTGTAGTTTTACACTTTCTTTTCTGTGACCGTAAGTGTAATATGTGATATCGCCGGTTTCGTTGCTATATGTCAACGACAATTGGGATGCGCATATTTACTTACGTTGATGACATGTGATGTTATGTGTTGCTAGATATGTTATATTGGATCGTCGTGTTTGAATAGCCGGGGGTTTTTATGTTTGATGAGTGTTTTTCATTTTCATTCATGTAAAAACTTGTATGTAATATTCTTTTATTTGGGGTGCTTCCAGGTTGCGGAAGTTGTCACCGTTTGTATATTATTTACTTTTCCGCACTAGGATAGACCCAAGGAGGAGAGCATAAGTAACCGGGTTCTGGGGTCCAGTGGGAGACCAACTCGAGGAGTCGAGTCCGGGTCTCCTAACTCCAGAATTGGTAGGGTTGCTTGCCGCTCTCGTAGGGGTCTAGGGGTATGGGTTTGGCTATTCATCACGACCGTGGAATCCGTGTTTTATATTGGCTCGTATTGAAAACACGGACGTCCTAGTATATCCAATATTTCATATGTTTCTTCTGCTGCGATATCTGTGATGTGATCATGTGATGTTCTCTGATAGATACAGTATATAGTATATATGATATATTATATAGACGTTACTTATGTTTTACACCCGCGCTAGCCCTGCCCCACTCTGCCGTTAGTTACCTAACCTAACGGTGCACGAGGGGACATCGAGGCGAATGCGGATGGCATAAGTGTACGTCGTATTTATCTGTGATGTTTAGGTAAATTAAATGATGGGACTTCATTAATATGATTAATGAAATAAAAGAAACCTAAGATGTTGTAGAATCGAATTTCAAAATTAAAACAGGTAGCTACAGTTCTTGCTTTGCACAGCGGTATATGTGATATATCCTGCACCTTATTCGATAAGGAAAGGACCGAGATCCCTTCACCGGGAGTGACTCCTTTAGCAATAACTGGCAGATGCTACACACTCGGTTTGTCTTTTGATAGCTTTTAAGAGTTCTGCTTTGCACAGTGATATATATGATATATCACGCACCTCATTCGACGAGGAAAGGACCGACGATCCCTTCACCGGGAATGACTCCTTTAGCAAAACTAGAAAAGCCTCAAAAGCACTCCATTTCAAAATTCATTCGATCCTGCAACGATATCAAGTTCATTACGCAATAGGTTTTCAGAAAAACCTGTCGTAGCCCTCCGTCATTTCAGATAAGTATTAGTTAGTATTCGTGCTGCGGTTGTTTGGCATGCGTCAAGGCGTAGTGTACGGTAGCTAACTAGTGCTTATCTGCCAGCATATGATGCGATTGGATTAGGGTATTCGTACGGCGTTGTTTGGCATGCGTCAAGGGTCGTGCTTGTGGGTTTAATTCAATCAAGAAATGTACGGGTTGAACTTGACTAGCAGACTATGGGTTGTTTGGCATGCGTCAAGGTCATAGCGAGCTAGGGGCAAAATATTATCGGGAATTTCAAGTGTTGAAATTTGCAATGAGATTGCATACCTTCTATGTGATAGTTGGATCCCGATACCCGCTGCGAGTAAGTGTTACTCCTGGGAGAGTTTTATACATTACAATTAGCCGATCAAGTAGGTGTCTAGAAAGGTGTCAACGGGGTTACGCCTCTGGGAAAACGAGGTTTACATTAATTAGGTTCGTGCGAAAGCACGGGGGACCTCCCTCAAAGTACCGACACTGGCCTGGCTGAAAGATTGGCGAACTTGTAGTGTGTAATTAATCCCGGCTAGTCTTTCCTTTTAGGGTTTGAAGGAAGATTTGATAAAAAGCAGTGGGAGCCATCCTGATTTGATAAAATAATAACCAATCTATTCTTGACAGAGCGCACGCTGAGTATTTTCTTCTCTCTCTCTCCAGGTAGCGACCATATCATGCCTTAATCAAGATAATAATACGGAATATTGACCGAACCCGCTTGTTATACTGAGCTGGGGAACGTTGGTCCCGCTCCAACTTATAATTGTTATAAGACAGAGCAGGAAATTGGGGAATACCAGATTTCCTGTGCCGCCCAAACGAAGAGAGTGCATGCTGATGCATCATCTTCGGGTGTGTTCATTATACAGAACTGTTTCTCAGTATCCTTTACGTCCTGGGTATGTGATACCAGATCAGGATCCCAGATATGTAATCTGTTACATAGGGCTACAGAAAGGTAGAGAACTGAGAACGGGTGATAAGTTTCATGAGGCAGAAAACGGGGCAAGTGTTGCAGCCAAGTCTGTCGGTCACTGTCACCCTGTATTACAATACATTGATTCTGAACGAATGTTATTAGATACCGAACCTGATATACAAAATCATATCTGTCTCTTTATTAGTAAAGAAACGGTAAAATTTTGTATTGTTGGATAATGTTTTGAACATTTCCTATATCAAAAGTTGATCGGTTCAGGCACGTTATCTAAAAGCATTAATGTTCTAAATCAAACTACAGTTCTTAGTATACGGAACACACACAAGAGGAAGAGTTCAGAAATGAACGAATCCTTCTTGAGGCATTGTAGACTAGGTCATATCAATGTGACCCGACTAGCTAGAGTTACATATAGATGCATATTTAAATCAGTTTGAATTTACATCTTGTGAAACTCGCCAGTCATGTCACAAAAATAAGATGACCATAGCTCTGTTTATTGGAAACAGAGAAAGAGTTAGTGAACTCTTGGGATGATACATGTTGATGTATGTAAGGTCCCCTGTCTACACATGCCAGGAAATGTTCTTTATACTTCATTACATTCTCTGATAATCTCTCAAGATTCAGACATATGCTCCTGTTGAAACACAATTCCGAACCTTTTGAGATATTCATAGAATATAAGTTAGAAGTAGAGAACCAAAATACGGGTATAAGTATTATGTCCTATGATGAGATCAGGGAGGAGAATACTTGTGCACGGAAATCCTGGACTATTCTAAAGGAGAATGAGATTCTCTCTCGGCATTACTCCTCCGTATACACCATAGCACGATGGTATATCGGGGTGGAGCAATTACACCCTATGTGATAAGGTGTGCTCTATGATGAGTACTACTGAGTTACCTATTTCCTTTTTAGGAGTTATGCACTTGAGAAGCTGCATACCTATTGAATAGGGTTCGAATCAAATCAGTTGCCTACCACTCCATATGAGATATGGAAAGGGAAGAGCCCATATCTTAAGTTGGTTAAGATTTGGGGTTGTCTGGCCTATGTCTAAAAGCAAAATCTGGACAAGCTCGAAGCAAGGTCTGTTATGTAGAACTGGAAATGTTCCAGCTATACAAACTGCAGCTGATGATTTAATAGAACCAAGGGATTCAGTAGATACCAACGAACCTCAGCCTCTCCGCCGATCTAGTAGGGTTCCTCACCCACCTGAGAGATACTTCGGTTTCTCTATGACAGTGGGAGCGAGGATTGCATCATGAGATGATGACCCAACTAGCTTCGAGCTGGCCATCAGGAGTGAGACTCTGTAAGAATGGCTGGATGTTTAGTGATCTGAGATGGAATCCTTATACACCAACAAAGTATGGACTTTGGTTGCTATATCTGAAGGGTTAAATCCCCATCAGGAGCAAGTATATCTTGAGAAGATTACTTGTTGTAGATGGAAAAGTTGAGACTTTCAAAGCTAGACTTGTTAAAGCTTTTCGTCATCGACCAGGTGTGGATCATGATGAAACCTTTTCAAGTGACTATGCTTAAGTCCATCCAGATCCTACTTGCCACGGCTACATACCATGACTGCGATATCTGGTGGTTGGGTGTCATGACTACTTTTCTAAATGATGTTTTAGAAGAGTGCGTCTATAAGTACACAGCCAGAGGGCTTCGTAGACAGTGGGAGCAGCGGAAACGTGTGCAAGATGCTTTATATGATGAAGCAGGCATCGCGGAGATGGAACATCTATTTTGATGGATAGGTCAAAGAAGTTGACATCATCAAAATGGTAGATGAACCTTGTATAAACAAAAAGGTAGTAGGGAGTATGGTGACGATCCTCGTAGAGTATGTGGATGACATACTCTTGATAGGGAAATAGTTTCCTATGCTACGCTCGATCAATCTCCGCTTATCACAATGATTCTCCATAAAGGATCAAAGTGATACCTCCTAAATCCTGGGTTTTGGATCTATGAGATAGATTTAATTGGATGTTAGGATTCTCACTAGTTGTAGTGAGATGGTATCAATTGATCCTGGGGAGAATCACTGGAAGTGTTCCAGAGTGATAAAGACGACTGAATGTCAGTCACAGGCATTGTCTTTACCCTCAGTGGAGGGACGGTATGTTGGAAGAGTTCCAAGCTAGATACCGTGGCATACTAGAAGATAAAGGCGGGATACATCGCTACTTAAGATGCTACCAAAGAGGCTGTTTGGGTGTATATTGGTTCATGAGATGAACTATGTTCCTCCCATTGTGTGACAATGGAGTTGTGGCTTATGCCAAGGAACGCCGGTCCCATCAGTGATCCAGACATATTCTAAGGCAGTATCACCTGATCATGGAGATGGTTGATCTCCAGGGTGATCGAGGTTTGGAGAGTAGACTCAGAGGACAACACAGCGGATGCACTCACAAACGCCTGTTCCCAGAGAGAGACTTTTATGGGATGGTTGAGTATGAGATACTACAACCACTGCTACAGATGGCCCTAGTGCAAGTGGGAGATTGTTAGTTATATGTATGCCCTAGAGGCCATTACTGTACATAGGATGTATATTGTAGTGGATGCGGGACATATATAGGGAGGACTTTCTTGCTCGACATGATAGTATGCTATCTGGTTGCTCTTTACCTTAACGTGTATACTGATTGTCTCTCTGTTACATGTTGGTAAAGCCCTTAGGATGTGTACTTGACTACCTGTACTATGATGCGGATCATACTAGTGGGGACATGGTAGTCCATAAGTACATCCTTCAAAGTCCCTAGTCGTGGGTGTATCGAGACGGGGCATCGATGTACCAGAGTAGACTAGCGTATACCTTCTCGACCCATACAGATGGGCGATGGATGATCCCATATCCATTGGTGTTTGACATCAGAGATGATATACGGGTGCTCAGTAGAGACTGGGTACACTGGACGGACTCACCGAGAACTCCCAGATGGTATTATACCTCACATCAGATGGCAGTTCTCTGGTGACACTGGTACAGAGTAGTCTGTTGACCCGAGATCGTCATAGAGTCTTGTGTGGTTCCCACTGTGCTTTGATTTCCATCTTACCACGTCCAAGAGGGCGTGCAAAACGGTGGTTTTTGGGTACAGTCCCGAGTCACATGGAGGCAATGAGCGATAGGAGGGGATTCGTCTCTCCCGGTATAGGGAGTTGATGTTGCGCTGTGTTCGATTGGCTATAACAGGAAATCCCTGGCCAGGGTTGCTGAGATTTACTGGTAAGTGTTACCAGTAGTTTCTCGAACAGTTATAGACCTCATATCGACACGACTTATCGAGCTATTGGGGTCTGACGTTTACCACCCCTAGGCGAGATATGCGACATATCAGACGATCAGACCGGACTGTACGGTAGTGTTACTGGTCGGATTCACTTGAGTGTGAGCGGGCTTGCTCGTCGATCTTCAGATCGCTCAATACCCGGGTGGCCTTTACGTTTAGCAGACCGCTTGCTGCTTGTGGGTGCTTGATATGATCATCACCTGCTGCCGGCGTATTGACGAGTCTTTAGAGTCCTACACAGAGGTTTCCTGGCTCAAGCGAAACGAAATAGGAGCGCATATGAGATATGTGCGGGACCGAGAATAATGCGTGTATGTGATGCCGCATTCCATTCTCGCGATGAATGTATCGGAAAGGTTGTATGCGATATAACCTAGTTATCGATTCAAGCGTTGATTCGATAAGCCGATACATTGAATACTAGTCGGTTGTGTACGACATGACCGGATCATTGAATCAAGTGTTGATTTAATGATTTAATGCATAATTATATATTTGATATGTTACTTTGCACTAACTAGTATTGGTTCACTTTAAACGGATTTTCTCACTTGGATTGTGCACATTACATATGCGATATGATTTTGTGCACTTGATTGTATCATGTTTGATGAAACATGTTTACTTGGTTAAGTGCAAAGAATTAAACCATGGTTAAAAGAATGGCTAGGGTTTCATTTCCTTTATTTATTCATTTATTTATTTGTTTATTCATTTTGGAAAAGAAGAGAAAAGAATGGTTGCTAGTTTTGGAGTTTAGTTGAAGCTTCATGAAGCTTTGATCAAGTCAACCATTCTTATCTCATCCTTAACCCTAACCATTCCCACTAACCATGATTCATTCTCTAGACTTGACTATGGTTAATTTTATGATAAGAATTCATTTTCTTTTCTTTTTCAATTAACTTATCATATCATTTTTCTTCTTCTTCTTCCTTGAACTCAAGAAGAAAAGCTTAAGTCATCAATGGTGATTGATGATAAAGAGTGAGAAATCCAATTCTAAATTGAACCCACTTCCTATTTCTTCATCCTCTACCTCTTGCCAAGTAGTAGAGTGTGTTTTCTTCACAAGTTTCTTGACTTGGTGAAGTCGGAGCTTGATTTAGCGATGCCTCGACGTAGATCATCTTCGGCATGGACATCGACGACCTAGCTTGCCCATTCTCCGACGAAGCCGACGCTTGAGCCCGGATTTGATTTGGACAGCGGAGAGGACCTCATTGCGGAGCTATGTAGGTGGAGCACCGGATCTACAAAGGTTGTATTTCCGTATCTTGTAGTTAAGTGTTAACTAGTTAGCTTTTTTGCCTAGAAATCTAGCAAACGATCCGTAGTCGGGTCTCTCGGCACCCGTAAATTTTTATTATGGCATGTTCGATGCCTTGTGAGACTTCATTAGGGTGCCTAGGAACCCTACAGTGGTATCAGAGCCTAGCTAGAGCCTTAGGCGAAGTCCAGACGGAATCTGAAACCCGATCGAACCGAAACCCTACCCGCAAAATTGCTCTCTGGACGATTTTGAAATACTGGAATTTTTCCAGATTAAAAATATTCAGAAAACTCATTAAAATAATCTAAGAATTACTGTTGAAATTTGAGGCCTTGATTCATTAAAGGGGGCGCGGATCCGCGGCCTTACAGTAGGATCAGGCGGCGGATCCGCGGCCCTTTTGTCGTGTTGTGCATTAATTTCTGCACAGTAATTCTTATATATTATTTATGGTGTTTCTGGGAATTTTTAATATTTATTCAAGAGTTGAATTTTCTGCAGTTGTTTTGGGGATTCGGTGTTTCGATCGGAGTATCAAATTTTGTCTGTGTGGCTTTCCGGATAAATCTTAGAATATGTTAAAAAGTTCGACCGGATATAAATACCCAATTTTTCCCCTGTCGGGAAATTTTCAAGTGTTGGATTTTTCCGTCGTTTAACGACGTTCTAAGTAGTGCAAGTAACACGATGGACCCTCTAGAAGACAACAAACCTTAACTCGAATATGTGACCGTCTTGAACTGCCCTTTGAACCTTCGGGTTTGGGGCAGTACGGCATGCCACATGTGAGGCGTTGGCTTGACCCTTCTACGGCTGGACCGTTGGTACTGAGGCACGAACTGAATGTTGTTAGACTCATATTTCATGCGTTGATCTGTATCGGGAAAACTTGGGTGTTCGATTGTTCGATCGAAAAGTTTAACATTTTCTGTTTATCTGGAATGGGATACAATAATTGGAATTCACAAGAAGTTATGTGATAACTAAATGAATGTTATAAACGTAGCAGTTTAGTCTCACTTGATCGGTTGCCACGGAATTTTGATGTGATCAAAAGTCCGTCGCAATCTCGTAGCGTACACGGATACTCGCCGGGTAAACTTAATAGACAGCCTCGCTCCATAGCCCCGACCAAGTGACTGTAGGAGAACCCCGTCGCCGAAAGCATCCGTCAGGATGCTCGCGGTGGCGGTGTTCCGCCTTGGTGCACTTCGTCGACGGTATCGGGGGTGCGGCCGTCTACTGAAGTTTGCGACGAGCATTCGATCAGACTGTCGGGAATCTTGTTGAATTGCCCCACTAGATATTGAAAAGTGTTTTCGATAATGAGACTAAAATGCGGGGTTTATAATTATTAGACATGCGATGTCTAAGTAATTCATTTGGTCAGGCATGCGATGTCTGAGGTGATTGCGGATTCCAACTGTTGTAGTTTTACACTTTCTTTTCTGTGACCGTAAGTGTAATATGTGATATCGCCGGTTTCGTTGCTATATGTCAACGACAATTGGGATGCGCATATTTACTTACGTTGATGACATGTGATGTTATGTGTTGCTAGATATGTTATATTGGATCGTCGTGTTTGAATAGCCGGGGGTTTTTATGTGAGATGAGTGTTTTTCATTTTCATTCATGTAAAAACTTGTATGTAATATTCTTTTATTTGGGGCGCTTCCAGGTTGCGGAAGTTGTCACCGTTTGTATATTATTTACTTTTCCGCACTAGGATAGACCCAAGGAGGAGAGCACAAGTAACCGGGTTCTGGGATCCAGTGGGAGACCAACTCGAGGAGTCGAGTCCGGGTCTCCTAACTCCAGAATTGGTAGGGTTGCTTGCCGCTCTCGTAGGGGTCTAGGGGTGTGGGTTTGGCTATTCATCACGACCGTGGAATCCGTGTTTTATACTGGCTCGTATTGAAAACACGGACGTCCTAGTATATCCAATATTTCATATGTTTCTTCTGCTGCGATATCTGTGATGTGATCATGTGATGTTCTCTGATAGATACAGTATATAGTATATATGATATATTATATAGACGTTACTTATGTTTTACACCCGCGCTAGCCCTGCCCCACTCTGCCGTTAGTTACCTAACCTAACGGTGCACGAGGGGACATCGAGGCGAATGCGGATGGCATAAGTGTACGTCGTATTTATCTGTGATGTTTAGGTAAATTAAATGATGGGACTTCATTAATATGATTAATGAAATAAAAGAAACCTAAGATGTTGTAGAATCGAATTTCAAAATTAAAACAGGTAGCTACAGTTCTTGCTTTGCACAGCGGTATATGTGATATATCCTGCACCTTATTCGATAAGGAAAGGACCGAGATCCCTTCACCGGGAGTGACTCCTTTAGCAATAACTGGCAGATGCTACACACTCGGTTTGTCTTTTGATAGCTTTTAAGAGTTCTGCTTTGCACAGTGATATATATGATATATCCCGCACCTCATTCGACGAGGAAAGGACCGACGATCCCTTCACCGGGAATGACTCCTTTAGCAAAACTAGAAAAGCCTCAAAAGCACTCCATTTCAAAATTCATTCGATCCTGCAACGATATCAAGTTCATTACGCAATAGGTTTTCAGAAAAACCTGTCGTAGCCCTCCGTCATTTCAGATAAGTATTAGTTAGTATTCGTGCTGCGGTTGTTTGGCATGCGTCAAGGCGTAGTGTACGGTAGCTAACTAGTGCTTATCTTCCAGCATATGATGCGATTGGATTAGGGTATTCGTACGGCGTTGCTTGGCATGCGTCAAGGGTCGTGCGGGTGGGTTTAATTCAATCAAGAAATGTACGGGTTGAACTTGACTAGCAGACTATGGGTTGTTTGGCATGCGTCAAGGTCATAGCGAGCTAGGGGCAAAATATTATCGGGAATTTCAAGTGTTGAAATTTGCAATGAGATCGCATACCTTCTATGTGATAGTTGGATCCCGATACCCGCTGCGAGTAAGTGTTACTCCTGGGAGATTTTTATACATTACAATTAGCCGATCAAGTAGGTGTCTAGAAAGGTGTCAACGGGGTTACGCCTCTGGGAAAACGAGGTTTACATTAATTAGGTTCGTGTGAAAGCACGGGGGACCTCCCTCAAAGTACCGACACTGGCCTGGCTGAAAGATTGGCGAACTTGTAGTGTGTAATTAATCCCGGCTAGTCTTTCTGTAGGGTTCCTAGGCACTCCCAAGAGGTCACACAAGGCATCGAACATGCCAATTTCAAAAATTCTAGGTGCCGAGAGACCCGACTACGGATCGTTTGCTAGAAAACTAGGCGAAAAAGCTAACTAGTTAACACTTAACTATGAGAATCGGAAATACAACCTTTGTAGATCCGGTGCTCCACCTCCATAGCTCCGCAACGAAGTCCTCTCCGTTGTCCAAAAAGAATCCGGGGCTCTAGCGTCGACTTTATCGGAGAATAAGCGAGCTAGGTCGTCGATGTCCATGCCGAAGATGATCTACGTCGAAGCATCGCAAGATCAAGCTCTCACTTCACCAAGTCAAGAAACTTGTGAAGGAAACACACTCTACTACTTGGCAAGAGGTAGAGGATGAAGAAATAGGAAGTGGGTAGACTTTAGAATTGGATTTCTCACTCAAATCATCAATCCACCATTGATGACCTCAAGCTTCTTCAATGAAGAAGAAGATGTAGAAGATGAATATTGTTATGATAAGAATAATAGAATAGAAAATAAAATCCATTCTTATCATAATATTAACCTTAGTTTAGTGTAGAGAATGGACCATGGTTAGATATGATGGTTAGGGTTAAGGAAGAGATAAGAATGGTTGACTTGATCAAAGTTTCAAGAAACTTCAACATAAAACAAAATAAGCCACCATCCTTAAATAATTTCCAAACTGAATATATATAAATAAATGAATAAGATAATCAAAACCCTAATCATTAAGTAAACCATGGTTTAATCTTTACACTTAACCAAGTTAATATGCATCATCAAACATGATACAAACATGTGCATAAAAGTATATCACATATACAACTTGCACAATCCAATTGAGAAAATCCATTTAAAGTGAACCATTACTAGTTAATGCAAAGTAATATACCAAATATATAATTATACATTAAATCATTAAATCAACACTTGATTCAATGATCCGGTCATGTCGCACACAACCGACTAGTATTCAATGTATCGGCTTATCGAATCAACGCTTGAATCGATAACTAGGTTATATCGCATACAACCTTTCCGATACATTCATCGCGAGAATGGAATGCGGCATCACATACAAGCATTATTCTCGGTCCCGCACATATCTCATATGCGCTCCTATTTCGTTTCGCTTGAGCCAGGAAACCTCTGTGTAGGACTCTAAAGACTCGTCAATACGCCGGCAGCAGGTGATGATCATATCAAACACCCACAAGCCGCAAGCGGTCTGCTAAACGTAACGGCCACCCGGGTATTGAGCGATCTGAAGATCGACGAGCAAGCCCGCTCACACTCCAGTGAATCCGACCAGTAACACTACCGTACAGTCCGGTCTGATCGTCTGATATGTCGCATATCTCGCCTAGGGGTGGTAAACGTCAGACCCCAATAGATCGATAAGTCGTGTCGATATGAGGTCTATAACTGTTCGAGAAACTACTGGTAACACTTACCAGTAAATCTCAGCAACCCTGGCCAGGGATTTCCTGTTATAGCCAATCGAACACAGCGCAACATCAACTCCCTATACCGGGAGAGACGAATCCCCTCCTATCGCTCATTGCCTCCATGTGACTCGGGACTGTACCCAAAAACCACCGTTTTGCACGCCCTCTTGGACGTGGTAAGATGGAAATCAAAGCACAGTGGGAACCACACAAGACTCTATGACGATCTTGGGTCAACAGACTACTCTGTACCAGTGTCACCAGAGAACTGCCATCTGACGTGAGGTATAATACCATCTGGGAGTTCTCGGCGAGTCCGTCCAGTGTACCCAGTCTTTACTGAGCACCCGTATATCATATCTGATGTCAAACACCAATGGATATGGGATCATCCATCGCCCATCTGTATGGGTCGAGAAGGTATACGCTAGTCTACTCTGGTATATCGATGCCCCGTCTCGATACACCCACGACTAGGGACCTTGAAGGATGTACTTATGGACTACCATGTCCCTACTAGTATGATCCGCATCATAGTCCAGGTAGTCAAGTACACATCCTAAGGGCTTTACCAACATGTAACAGAGAGACAAACAGTATACACGTTAAGGTAAAGTTCAACCAGATAGCATACTATCATGTCGAGCAAGAAAGTCCTCCCTATATATGTCCCAGCATCCACTACAATATACATCCTATGTATAGTAATGGCCTCTAGGGCATACATATAACTAACAATCTCCCACTTGCACTAGGGCCATCTGTAGCAGTGGTTGTAGTATCTCATACTCAACCATCCCATAAAAGTCTCTCTCTGGGAACAGACCTTTGTGAGTGGATCCGCTGTGTTGTCCTCTTAGTCTACTCTCCAAACCTCGATCACCCTGGAGATCAACTATCTCCATGATCAGGTGACACTGCCTTAGAATATGTCTGGATCACTGATGGGACCTGCGTTCCTTGGCATAAGCCACAACTCCATTGTCACACAATGGGAGGAACATAGTTCATCTCATTAACCAATATACACCCAAACAGCCTCTTTGGTAGCATCTTTAGTAGCGATGTATCCTGCCTTTATCGTCTAGTATGCCACGGTATCTAGCTTGGAACTCTTCCAACATACCGTCCCTTTACTGAGGGTAAAGACAATGCCTGCGACAGACATTCAGTCGTCTTTATCACCCTGGAACCCTTCCAGTGATTCTCCCCAGGATCATGTGATACCATCTCACTACAACTAGTGAGAATCCTAACTTCCAATTAGATCTATCTCATAGATCCAAAACCCAGGATTTAGGAGGTATCAATTTTGATCCTATGTGGAGAATCATTGTGACAGGCGGAGATTGATCGAGCGTAGCATAAGAAACTCCTTTCTTATCAAGAGTATGTCATCCACGTACTCTACGAGGATCGTCACCATACTCCCTACAACCTTTTTGTATATACAAGGTTCATCTACCATTTTGATGATGTCAAACTCTTTGACCGCTTCATCAAAACAGATGTTCCAACTCCGCGATGCCTGCTTTATCCTATAAAGCATCTTGCACACGTTTCCGCTGCTCCCACTGTCTACGAGGCCCTCTGGCTGTGTACTTATAGACGCTCTCTTCTAAATCATCATTTAGAAAAGCACTCAAGACACCCAACCACCAGATATCGCAGTCATGGTATGTAGCCGTGACAAGTAGGATCTGGATGGACTTAAGCATAGCTACTGGAAAAGGTTTCATCATTATCCACGCCTGGTCGATGACGAAAACCTTTAACAATTCTAGCTTTGAAAGTCTCAACTTTTCCATGTACACCAAGTAATCTTCTCAAGATATACTTGCTCCTGATGGGGATTTAACCCTTCAGATATAGCAACTAAAGTCCATACTTTGTTGGTGTATAAGGATTCCATCTCAGATCGATAAACATCCAGCCATTCTTACAGAGTCCTACCCCTGATGGCCAGCTCGAAACTAGTTGGGTCATCATCTCATGATGCAATCCTCGCTCCCACTGTCATAGAGAAACCGAAGTATCTCTCAGGTGGGTGAGGAACCCTACTAGATCGGCGGAGAGGCTGAGGTTCGTTGGAATCTACTGAATCCTTTGGTTCTATCAAATCATCAGTTGCAGTTTGTATAGCTGGAACCTTTTCAGTTGTACATAACAGATCTTGCCTCGAGCTTGTCCGGATTATGCTTTTAGACATAGGCCGGACAACCCCAAATCTTAACTATCTTAAGAGATGGGCTCTTCCCTTATCATATCAAATATGAAGTGGTAGGCAACTGATTTGATTTGAACCCTATTCAATAGGTATGCAGCTTCTCAAGTGCATAACTCCCAAAAAGGAAATAGGTAACTCAGTCGTACTCATCATAGAGCACACCTTATCAAATAGGGTGTATCTGCTCCGCCCCGATATACCATCGTTGCTATGGTGTATGCGGAGGAGTAATGCTGAGAGAGAATCTCATTCTCCTTTAGAAAAGTCCAGGATTTCCATGCTCAAGTATTCTCCTCCTCTAACACATCAAAGGACATAATACTTATACCCTTATTGGTTCTCTACTTCTAATTTATATTCTATGAATATCTCAAAAGGTTCGGACTTGTGTTTCAACAGGAACATATGTCTGAATCTTGAGAGATTATCAGAGAATGTAATGAAGTACAAAGAACCGGTTTTGGCATGTGTAGACAGGGGACCTACATACATCAACATGTATCATCCCAAGAGTTCACTAACTCTTTCTCTGTTTCCAATAAACAGAGCTGTGGTCATCTTATCTCTGTGACATGACTGGCAAGTTTCACAAGATGTAAATTCAAACTGACTTAAATATGCATCTACATGTAACTTCAGCTAGTCGGGTCGCATTGATATGACCTAGTCTACAATGCCTCAAGAAGGATTCGTTCAGTTCTGAACTCTTCCTCTTGTGTGTGTTCTGTATAATAAAAACTGTAGTTTGATTTAGAACATCAACGCTTTTAGATAACGTGCCTGAACCGATCAACTTTTGATATAGGAAATGTTCAAAACATTATCCAACAATACAAAATTTTATTATTTCTTTACTAATAAAGAGATAGATATGATTTTGTATATCAGGTTCGGTATCTAATAACATTCGTTCAGAATCAATGTATTGGTAATACAGGGTGACAGTGACCAACAGACTTGGCTGCAACTCTTGCCCCGTTTTCTGTCTCATGAAACTTATCACCCGTTCTCAGTTCTTCTACCTTTCTGTAGCCCTATGTAACAGATTACATATCTGGGATCCTGATCTGGTATCATATACCCAGGACGTAAAGGATACTGAGAAACAGTTCTCTGTAATGAACACACCCGAAGATGATGCATCAGCATGCACTCTCTTCGTTTGGGCGGCACGGGAATTCTGGTAATCCCCAATTTCCTGCTCTGTCTTATAACAATTATAAGTTGGAGCGGGACCAACGTTCCCCAGCTCAGTATAACAAGCGGGTTCGGTCAATAATCCGTATTATTATCTTGATTAAGGCGTGATATGGTCGCTACCTGGAGAGAGAGAGAAGAAAACACTCAGCGTGCGCTCTTGCAAGAATAGATTGGTTATTATTTTATCTAATCAGGATGGCTCCCACTGCTTTTTATCAAATCTTCCTTCAAACCCTAAAAGGAAAGACTAGCCGGGATTAATTACACACTACAAGTTCGCCAATCTTTCAGCCAGGCCAGTGTCGGTACTTTGAGGGAGGTCCCCCGTGCTTTCGCACGAACCTAATTAATGTAAACCTCGTTTTCCCAGAGGCGTAACCCCGTTGACACCTTTCTAGACACCTACTTGATCGGCTAATTGTAATGTATAAAACTCTCCCAGGAGTAATTCTTACTCGCAGCGGGTATCGGGATCCAACTATCTCATAGAAGGTATGCAATCTCATTGCAAATTTCAACACTTGAAATTCCCGATAATATTTTGCCCCTAGCAGCTATATGACCTTAACATAGTCAACAAATCATAAGTGCTAGTCAAGTTCAACCCGTCATTTCCCGATTGAATTAAACCCACCCGCACGACCCTTAACATAGTCAACAAAGTCGCACGACTACCCTAATCCAATCACATCATATGCTTATGCAGATAAGCACTAATTAGCTACCGCACACTACGCCTTAACATAGTCAACAAACGTAGCACGAATACTAACCAGTACTTATCTGAAATGACGGAGGGCTACGACAGGTTTTTCTGAAAACCTATTGCGTAATGAACGTGATATCGTTGTAGGATCGAATGAATTTTGAAATGGAGTGTTTTTTAGGCTTTTCTAGTTTTGCTAAAGGAGTCACTCCCGGTGAAGGGATCGTCGGTCCTTTCCTCGTCGAATGAGGTGCGGGATATATCATATATATCACTGTGCAAAGCAAAAACTCTTAAAAGCAATCAAAAGACAAACCGAATTTGTAGCATATGCCAGTTATTGCTAAAGGAGTCACTCCCGGTGAAGGGATCTCGGTCCTTTCCTCATCGAATAAGGTGCAGGATCTATCACATATACCGCTGTGCAAAGCAAGAACTGTAGCTACCTGTTTTATTTTGAAATTCGATTCTACAACATCTTAGGTTTCTTTTATTTTCATTAATCACATTAATGAAGTCCCATCATTTAAGTACCTAAACATCACAGATAAATACGACGTACACTTATGCCATCCGCATTCGCCTCGATGTCCCCTCGTGCGCCGTTAGGTTAGGTAACTAACGGCAGAGCAGGGCAGGGCTAGCACGGGTGTAAAACATAAGTAACGTCTATATAATATATCATATATACTATATGCTGTATCTATCACAGAATATCACATGATCACATCACAGATATCGCAGCAGAAGAATCATATGAAATATTGGATATACTAGGACGTCCGTGTTTTCAATACGAGCCAGTATAAAACACGGATTCCACGGTCGTGATGAATAGCCAAACCCACATCCCTAGACCCCTACGAGAGCGGCAAGCAACCCTACCAATTCTGGAGTTAGGAGACCCGGACTCGACTCCTCGAGTTGGTCTCCCACTGGACTCCAGAACCCGGTTACTTATGCTCCCCTCCTTGGGTCTATCCTAGTGCGGAAAAGTAAATAATATACAAACGGTGACTACTTCCGCAACCTGGAAGCGCCCCAATAAAAGAATATTACATACAAGTTTTTACATGAATGAAAATGAAAAACACTCATCTTACATAAAAACCCCCGGCTATTCAAACACGACGATCCAATATAACATATCCAGCAACACATAACATCACATGTCATCAACGTAAGTAAATATGCGCATCCCAATTGTCGTTGACATATAGCAACGAAACCGGCGATATCACATATTACACTTACGGTCACAGAAAAGAAAGTGAAAAACTACAACAGTTGGAATCCGCAACCACCTCAGACATCGCATGCCTGACCAAATGAATTCCTTAGACATCGCATGCCTAACAATTATAAACCCCGCATTTTAGTCTCAAAATCGAAAACACTTTTCAATATCAAGTCGGGTAATTCAACAAGATTCCCGACATCCTGATCGAATACTCGTCGCAAACTTTAGTAGGCGGCCGCACCCCCAATACCGTCGACGAAGTGCACCAAGGCGGAACACCGCCACCGCGAGCACCCGAACGGATGCTTTCGGCGACGGGGTTCTCCTACAGTCACTTGGTCGGGGCTATGGAGTGAGGCTGTCTATTAAGTTTACCCGGCGAGTATCCGCGTACGCTACGTGATTGCGACGGACTTTTGATCACATCAAAATTCCATGGCAACCGATCAAGTGAGACTAAATTGCTATGTTTATAACATTCATTCAGTTATCTCATAACTTCTTGTGAATTCCAATTATTGTATCCCATTCCAGATAATTAGAAAATGTTAAACTTTCCGATTGAACATTCGAACACCCAAGTTTTCCCGATACAGATCAACACATGAAATAAGTCTAACAACATTCAGTTCGTGCCTCAGTACCGACGGTCCAGCCGTAGAAGGGTCAAGCCAACGCCTCACATGTGGCACGCCGTACTGCCCCAAACCCGAAGGTTCAAAGGGTAGTTCAAGACGGTCACATAATCGAGTTAAGGTTTGTTGTCTTCTAGAGGGACCATCGAGTTACTTGCACTACTTAGAACGTCGTTAAACTACGGAAAAATCCAACACTTGGAAATTTCCCGACAGGGGAAAAATTGGGTATTTATATCCGGTCGAACTTTTTAACATATTCTAAAATTTATCCGGAAAGCCAAATAGACAAAATTTGATACCCCGATCGAAACACCGAATCCCCAAAACAATCCCAGGAAATTCAACTCTTGAATAAATATTAAAAATTCCTAGAAAACTCAGCAGAATTTATCAGGAGTTACTGTGCAAACAAAGTGGGCTGACGTCACCAAGGGGCCGCTGATCAGCCGCAGAAGCCATGCTTCTGCCGCTGATCCGCCGCGAAAAATACTATTCACCAGAAACTTTTTGCACCGTAATTCTTATTTTTCCCTGCTGAATTTTTTAGCAATTTTTAATTTGGAAAAATCCACTGTTTTCAAAAAAGTACAGAGAGCATATTTTGGGTTTCGGTTTTGGGTCGTTCGGACTTCAAATTCCGTCTACGCTTCGCCTAAGGCTCTAGCTAGGCTCTGATACCACTGTAGGGTTCCTAGGCACTCCCAAGAGGTCACACAAGGCATCGAACATGCCAATTTCAAAAATTCTAGGTGCCGAGAAACCCGACTACGGATCGTTTGCTAGAAAACTAGGCGAAAAAGCTAACTAGTTAACACTTAACTATGAGAATCGGAAATACAACCTTTGTAGATCCGGTGCTCCACCTCCATAGCTCCGCAACGAAGTCCTCTCCATTGTCCAAAAAGAATCCGGGCTCTAGCGTCGACTTCATCGGAGAATAAGCGAGCTAGGTCGTCGATGTCCATGCCGAAGATGATCTACGTCGAAACATCGCAAGATCAAGCTCTCACTTCACCAAGTCAAGAAACTTGTGAAGGAAACACACTCTACTACTTGGCAAGAGGTAGAGGATGAAGAAATAGGAAGTGGGTAGACTTTAGAATTGGATTTCTCACTCAAATCATCAATCCACCATTGATGACCTCAAGCTTCTTCAATGAAGAAGAAGATGTAGAAGATGAATATTGTTATGATAAGAATAATAGAATAGAAAATAAAATCCATTCTTATCATAATATTAACCTTAGTTTAGTGTAGAGAATGGACCATGGTTAGATATGATGGTTAGGGTTAAGGAAGAGATAAGAATGGTTGACTTGATCAAAGTTTCAAGAAACTTCAACATAAAACAAAATAAGCCACCATCCTTAAATAATTTACAAAATGAATATATATAAATAAATGAATAAGATAATCAAAACCCTAATCATTAAGTAAACCATGGTTTAATCTTTACACTTAACCAAGTTAATATGCATCATCAAACATGATACAAACATGTGCATAAAAGTATATCACATATACAACTTGCACAATCCAAGTGAGAAAATCCATTTAAAGTGAACCATTACTAGTTAATGCAAAGTAATATACCAAATATATAATTATACATTAAATCATTAAATCAACACTTGATTCAATGATCCGGTCATGTCGCACACAACCGACTAGTATTCAATGTATCGGCTTATCGAATCAACGCTTGAATCGATAACTAGGTTATATCGCATACAACCTTTCCGATACATTCATCGCGAGAATGGAATGCGGCATCACATACACGCATTATTCTCGGTCCCGCACATATCTCATATGCGCTCCTATTTCGTTTCGCTTGAGCCAGGAAACCTCTGTGTAGGACTCTAAAGACTCGTCAATACGCCGGCAGCAGGTGATGATCATATCAAACACCCACAAGCCGCAAGCGGTCTGCTAAACGTAACGGCCACCCGGGTATTGAGCGATCTGAAGATTGACGAGCAGGCCCGCTCACACTCCAGTGAATCCGACCAGTAACACTACCGTACAGTCCGGTCTGATCGTCTGATATGTCGCATATCTCGCCTAGGGGTGGTAAACGTCAGACCCCAATAGCTCGATAAGTCGTGTCGATATGAGGTCTATAACTGTTCGAGAAACTACTGGTAACACTTACCAGTAAATCTCAGCAACCTTGGCCAGGGATTTCCTGTTATAGCCAATCGAACACAGCGCAACATCAACTCCCTATACCGGGAGAGACGAATCCCCTCCTATCGCTCATTGCCTCCATGTGACTCGGGACTGTACCCAAAAACCACCGTTTTGCACGCCCTCTTGGACGTGGTAAGATGGAAATCAAAGCACAGTGGGAACCACACAAGACTCTATGACGATCTTGGGTCAACAGACTACTCTGTACCAGTGTCACCAGAGAACTGCCATCTGACGTGAGGTATAATACCATCTGGGAGTTCTCGGCGAGTCCGTCCAGTGTACCCAGTCTTTACTGAGCACCCGTATATCATCTCTGATGTCAAACACCAATGGATATGGGATCATCCATCGCCCATCTGTATGGGTCGAGAAGGTATACGCTAGTCTACTTTGGTATATCGATGCCCCGTCTCGATACACCCACGACTAGGGACCTTGAAGGATGTACTTATGGACTACCATGTCCCCACTAGTATGATCCGCATCATAGTCCAGGTAGTCAAGTACACATCCTAAGGGCTTTACCAACATGTAACAGAGAGACAAACAGTATACACGTTAAGGTAAAGTTCAACCAGATAGCATACTATCATGTCGAGCAAGAAAGTCCTCCCTATATATGTCCCAGCATCCACTACAATATACATCCTATGTACAGTAATGGCCTCTAGGGCATACATATAACTAACACTTTCCTTTTAGGGTTTGAAGGAAGATTTGATAAAAAGCAGTGGGAGCCATCCTGATTAGATAAAATAATAACCAATCTATTCTTGACAGAGCGCACGCTGAGTGTTTTCTTCTCTCTCTCTCCAGGTAGCGACCATATCATGCCTTAATCAAGATAATAATACGGAATATTGACCGAACCCGCTTGTTATACTGAGCTGGGGAACGTTGGTCCCGCTCCAACTTATAATTGTTATAAGACAGAGCAGGAAATTGGGGAATACCAGATTTCCCGTGCCGCCCAAACGAATAGAGTGCATGCTGATGCATCATCTTCGGGTGTGTTCATTATACAGAACTGTTTCTCAGTATCCTTTACGTCCTGGGTATGTGATACCAGATCAGGATCCCAGATATGTAATCTGTTACATAGGGCTACAGAAAGGTAGAGAACTGAGAACGGGTGATAAGTTTCATGAGGCAGAAAACGAGGCAAGTGTTGCAGCCAAGTCTGTCGGTCACTGTCACCCTGTATTACAATACATTGATTCTGAACGAATGTTATTAGATACCGAACCTGATATACAAAATCATATCTGTCTCTTTATTAGTAAAGAAACGGTAAAATTTTGTATTGTTGGATAATGTTTTGAACATTTCCTATATCAAAAGTTGATCGGTTCAGGCACGTTATCTAAAAGCATTAATATTCTAAATCAAACTACAGTTCTTAGTATACGGAACACACACAAGAGGAAGAGTTCAGAAATGAACGAATCCTTCTTGAGGCATTGTAGACTAGGTCATATCAATGTGACCCGACTAGCTAGAGTTACATATAGATGCATATTTAAATCAGTTTGAATTTACATCTTGTGAAACTCGCCAGTCATGTCACAAAGATAAGATGACCATAGCTCTGTTTATTGGAAACAGAGAAAGAGTTAGTGAACTCTTGGGATGATACATGTTGATGTATGTAAGGTCCCCTGTCTACACATGCCAGGAAATGTTCTTTGTACTTCATTACATTCTCTGATAATCTCTCAAGATTCAGACATATGCTCCTGTTGAAACACAAGTCCGAACCTTTTGAGATATTCATAGAATATAAGTTAGAAGTAGAGAACCAAAATACGGGTATAAGTATTATGTCCTATGATGAGATCAGGGAGGAGAATACTTGTGCAAGGAAATCCTGGACTATTCTAAAGGAGAATGAGATTCTCTCTCGGCATTACTCCTCCGTATACACCATAGCACGATGGTATATCGGGGTGGAGCAATTACACCCTATGTGATAAGGTGTGCTCTATGATGAGTACTACTGAGTTACCTATTTCCTTTTTGGGAGTTATGCACTTGAGAAGCTGCATACCTATTGAATAGGGTTCGAATCAAATCAGTTGCCTACCACTCCATATGAGATATGGAAAGGGAAGAGCCCATATCTTAAGTTGGTTAATATTTGGGGTTGTCTGGCCTATGTCTAAAAGCAAAATCCGGACAAGCTCGAGGCAAGGTCTGTTATGTAGAACTGGAAATGTTCCAGCTATACAAACTGCAGCTGATGATTTAATAGAACCAAGGGATTCTGTAGATACCAACGAACCTCAGCCTCTCCGCCGATCTAGTAGGGTTCCTCACCCACCTGAGAGATACTTCGGTTTCTCTATGACAGTGGGAGCGAGGATTGCATCATGAGATGATGACCCAACTAGCTTCGAGCTGGCCATCAGGAGTGAGACTCTGTAAGAATGGCTGGATGTTTAGTGATCTGAGATGGAATCCTTATACACCAACAAAGTATGGACTTTGGTTGCTATATCTGAAGGGTTAAATCCCCATCAGGAGCAAGTATATCTTGAGAAGATTACTTGGTATAGATGGAAAAGTTGAGACTTTCAAAGCTAGACTTGTTAAAGCTTTTCGTCATCGACCAGGTGTGGATCATGATGAAACCTTTTCAAGTGACTATGCTTAAGTCCATCCAGATCCTACTTGCCATGGCTATATACCATGACTGCGATATCTGGTGGTTGGGTGTCATGACTGCTTTTCTAAATGATGTTTTAGAAGAGTGAGTCTATAAGTACACAGCCAGAGGGCTTCGTAGACAGTGGGAGCAGCGGAAACGTGTGCAAGATGCTTTATATGATGAAGCAGGCATCGCGGAGATGGAACATCTATTTTGATGGATAGGTCAAAGAAGTTGACATCATCAAAATGGTAGATGAACCTTGTATAAACAAAAAGGTAGTAGGGAGTATGGTGACGATCCTCGTAGAGTACGTGGATGACATACTCTTGATTGGGAAATAGTTTCCTATGCTACGCTCGATCAATCTCCGCTTATCACAATGATTCTCCATAAAGGATCAAAGTGATACCTCCTAAATCCTGGGTTTTGGATCTATGAGATAGATTTAATTGGATGTTAGGATTCTCACTAGTTGTAGTGAGATGGTATCAATTGATCCTGGGGAGAATCACTGGAAGTGTTCCAGAGTGATAAAGACGACTGAATGTCAGTCACAGGCATTGTCTTTACCCTCAGTGGAGGGACGGTATGTTGGAAGAGTTCCAAGCTAGATACCGTGGCATACTAGAAGATAAAGGCGGGATACATCGCTACTTAAGATGCTACCAAAGAGGCTGTTTGGGTGTATATTGGTTCATGAGATGAACTATGTTCCTCCCATTGTGTGACAATGGAGTTGTGGCTTATGCCAAGGAACGCCGGTCCCATCAGTGATCCAGACATATTCTAAGGCAGTATCACCTGATCATGGAGATGGTTGATCTCCAGGGTGATCGAGGTTTGGAGAGTAGACTCAGAGGACAACACAGCGGATCCACTCACAAAGGCCTATTCCCAGAGAGAGACTTTTATGGGATGGTTGAGTATGAGATACTACAACCACTGCTACAGATGGCCCTAGTGCAAGTGGGAGATTGTTAGTTATATGTATGCCCTAGAGGCCATTACTGTACATAGGATGTATATTGTAGTGGATGCGGGACATATATAGGGAGGACTTTCTTGCTCGACATGATAGTATGCTATCTGGTTGCTCTTTACCTTAACGTGTATACTGATTGTCTCTCTGTTACATGTTGGTAATGCCCTTAGGATGTGTACTTGACTACCTGGACTATGATGCGGATCATACTAGTGGGGACATGGTAGTCCATAAGTACATCCTTCAAAGTCCCTAGTCGTGGGTGTATCGAGACGGGGCATCGATATACCAGAGTAGACTAGCGTATACCTTCTCGACCCATACAGATGGGCGATGGATGATCCCATATCCATTGGTGTTTGACATCAGAGATGATATACGGGTGCTCAGTAGAGACTGGGTACACTGGACGGACTCGCCGAGAACTCCCAGATGGTATTATACCTCACATCAGATGGCAGTTCTCTGGTGACACTGGTACAGAGTAGTCTGTTGACCCGAGATCGTCATAGAGTCTTGTGTGGTTCCCACTGTGCTTTGATTTCCATCTTACCACGTCCAAGAGGGCGTGCAAAACGGTGGTTTTTGGGTACAGTCCCGAGTCACATGGAGGCAATGAGCGATAGGAGGGGATTCGTCTCTCCCGGTATAGGGAGTTGATGTTGCGCTGTGTTCGATTGGCTATAACAGGAAATCCCTGGCCAGGGTTGCTGAGATTTACTGGTAAGTGTTACCAGTAGTTTCTCGAACAGTTATAGACCTCATATCGACACGACTTATCGAGCTATTGGGGTCTGACGTTTACCACCCCTAGGCGAGATATGCGACATATCAGACTATCAGACCGGACTGTACGGTAGTGTTACTGGTCGGATTCACTGGAGTGTGAGCGGGCTTGCTCGTCGATCTTCAGATCGCTCAATACCCGGGTGGCCGTTACGTTTAACAGACCGCTTGCGGCTTGTGGGTGCTTGATATGATCATCACCTGCTGCCGGCGTATTGACGAGTCTTTAGAGTCCTACACAGAGGTTTCCTGGCTCAAGCGAAACGAAATAGGAGCGCATATGAGATATGTGCGGGACCGAGAATAATGCGTGTATGTGATGCCACATTCCATTCTCGCGATGAATGTATCGGAAAGGTTGTATGCGATATAACCTAGTTATCGATTCAAGCGTTGATTCGATAAGCCGATACATTGAATACTAGTCGGTTGTGTACGACATGACCGGATCATTGAATCAAGTGTTGATTTAATGATTTAATGCATAATTATATATTTGATATGTTACTTTGCACTAACTAGTATTGGTTCACTTTAAATGGATTTTCTCACTTGGATTGTGCACATTACATATGCGATATGATTTTGTGCACTTGATTGTATCATGTTTGATGATACATGTTTACTTGGTTAAGTGCAAAGAATTAAATCATGGTTAAAAGAATGGCTAGGGTTTCATTTCCTTTATTTATTCATTTATTTATTTGTTTATTCATTTTGGAAAAGAAGAGAAAAGAATGGTTGCTAGTTTTGGAGTTTAGTTGAAGCTTCATGAAGCTTTGATCAAGTCAACCATTCTTATCTCATCCTTAACCCTAACCATTCCCACTAACCATGATTCATTCTCTACACTTGACTATGGTTAATTTTATGATAAGAATTCATTTTCTTTTCTTTTTCAATTAACTTATCATATCATTTTTCTTCTTCTTCCTTGAACTCAAGAAGAAAAGCTTAAGTCATCAATGGTGATTGATGATAAAGAGTGAGAAATCCAATTCTAAATTGAACCCACTTCCTATTTCTTCATCCTCTACCTCTTGCCAAGTAGTAGAGTGTGTTTTCTTCACAAGTTTCTTGACTTGGTGAAGTCGGAGCTTGATTTAGCGATGCCTCGACGTAGATCATCTTCGGCATGGACATCGACGACCTAGCTTGCCCATTCTCCGACGAAGCCGACGCTTGAGCCCGGATTTGATTTGGACAGCGGAGAGGACCTCGTTGCGGAGCTATGGAGGTGGAGCACCGGATCTACAAAGGTTGTATTTCCGTATCTTGTAGTTAAGTGTTAACTAGTTAGCTTTTTCGCCTAGAAATCTAGCAAACGATCCGTAGTCGGGTCTCTCGGCACCCGTAAATTTTTATTATGGCATGTTCGATGCCTTGTGAGACCTCATTAGGGTGCCTAGGAACCCTACATAGGGTCCTTTTAAGGATGTGCTTACAGACTCCAGCTCTCACGTATATGATCGCCCTCATACTGCTGGTAGTCAAGCAAGAATCCTAGGGGCTCTATCAACGTGTAATAGCGACTCGTAAGGTCACCTAAAGCAATACACGATGATAAAGATAAACCAGATAGCATACTATCATCTCGAGTAAGACTGTCCTACCGGGATAGGTCCTTCCTCAATCATTGCAATCATATGCCTGTGATCCAATAATTGACTCTGAGGGCACTATCTCCAACAATCTCCCACTTGCACTCAAGGCTAATTATTGCGATGTCGCATACTCACAGCCCGTGTGATACCGAACACCCAACTCCTCTACTAGTCAGTCTCACAAAACTCGTTTGCAAAACTATTGCGTTCGAGGAACAGCCTCAGTGAGTGGATCCGCATTGATGTTTCTTTCTATGTCTCTCTTTATCTCATGTTCGCGGAGAAAGCCATCTCCCGAAATGAGCAATACCTGTCTTAGAATGAGTCTGGATATCTGATGGGACCTAGCTCATAAATGAACTCCAAATCCAAACTTCTTAGAATGTATCCACAACTGAACTTAATCAGTATCCTGCGCCATGCCTTTCCCTCAGTATCCACCTGGACCTCCTGTCCAAAATACCGCCCCTCGTCAGAGGGAAAACTATAACTCTGACAGCCACTCTGCCATCCAGGTCACCTTGGAAGCCTGGAATGATAACCGTCTCCTAAAGGAGGCTGCCGTTATCAAATCCCTAGAACATTCACTTATGTTCTAAAGCTGCTTCCGATCGTTTCTCCAGGATTGGATTAATATCAACTTATTGAATCTACTGCAAGAACAACATCTGGTGTGGTACTTGACATCTCATGATTGACTCAATTGCCTAAGCAAGTGATCTGCCAATCATGCGCACCCCTCTCTATTTTAGTCTATAAGACACCTTTAGAAAGGGTGACTCCATCACCTGCAGGTACACTACCGTGCCAGGAGTCGTCCATTCTAAATACTCATAGAATGCTGTCTAAGTACCCTGATTGGGAAACCACCCAAATCTAGATCTAAAACCATAGATCTAGTAACCAGAATGTCTGATATAATATCCAAATCCCATGTGGAGAAACTACTGTATGACAACCAAAGTACAACCGACCGTAGTATAAGAATATCACTTCCTACTCTGTGTATGTCATCCAAATACCAGGACATCACACCCTACTACCTTCTTAACAGATCCATCCCCTATTCTTATGAAGTCAAACCTATGACTGTCATATCAGAAATAGATGATCTATCTCCGCTATATCTGCTTAAGTCTATAAATAGACATAAGCCTCTTGCCCACTGTGCTTCCGTTGCTCCCACTGACTACGACAACCCTCTGGCAGAGTCATATAGACGTACACTTCTAAAGCCAGTTTAGAATGACGCTATACTCATCTTCATGCCGGGTCTCACAGTCTGGAACAACAGCAATGGCAAGTCTGGGTAAACAAGAACCTCCCTGCCACCGTCCTTGAGCATACCGAAGTACCTCTCGAGTGCCTGAGGTTACCCACCATATCTGCGGAGTGGCTAATGGAATGTCAAGCCAGATTGAATCTTTAGGTTCCTATCAAATTTTCAGTAATTGTTTGCAGTTCTGGAATCACTTCCAGTTCTACCATACTCCCACTGCAGTTTTCTGAAAAAATCCATTTTTGTTAAAACTGTGGCGAGTCAAGAACAATATTACTATTGATCTTCCAGATGGTAGAAAATCAACCCTCGTCATAGCCTGGGTCAACCCACAAACAACCATTACAGAAACGTGCCTTGAGTTATCCGGAGTCTGGTTTCAAGCATAAGCCGGACAACTCCCCGTACCTTAACATCGTTAAGATATGAACTATTCTATATCCAATATAGAATCAGAGGCACTGATTTAATTGAACCAGATTCAAATCATGCAGCTGTCTCCAGTGCATGTCAACTAAATGGAAGGAGGCCGATCAGCGTTATTCAACTTAGGAATGCTTCCAATTATGAGTAACCTGAAAGAGAAGCAAGTTCTCTTAATCATTACTATCAACTGAACACCATACACAAGTATCTACATCTTCGATCACTCTGAAGAATCCCGATACTTGCAATACTTGGTTCTCTACTTTATTCAAATACCTATAACTTCTCAAAATTCGGACCCTGTGTTTCCACGAAACAGATGTCTAAAAACTAGAGAAGTCATAAGTAAACCGAATATAGTACGAGGACCAACCCCTCTGTCCTGATGGACGTTGGACAACGTACAATACTCTGTACAAGTCCCTTGAGTCTGATAACTCATTCACTGTGTGTCGTAGGTTGAAAACTGTACTTATGGTTAAGAAGAATTACACCGCTGTTCAATACTTCTTACCTAACCATCCACTGATATAGGTAAATGTCATAGACATAATTTCAAAAAGGTATCTCTCACTCTATAAAAATAGACGTACAGATATATCAATTTGAAATTGGTGCATAACAACGGATATTCAAAATCAAATATTTGCCGACCGGCAAACAACCCAGGTGATTTCCTCAAATATCACCAATTACAACGAATCCTGATATAATGAGGATGGTCACCTGATTCCCAATAACTTACTCCCACTCATCATCTGTAAAACCATACATATATGAGAATCATACCTGGTAAATATATACCCTGGAGCAAGTGTCTAATTGGGAAATCAGTTTTCTTTTAACAGTACACAGTGAAATTGAAACATTGAAATGTTTTGATGGGGTATTCTGGTATTCCTAGTAATGCCTCTACCATTATCCAGATTCACAACTGTAACCGTATATCACTTTGCCATCTGTCCAAATCCCTTTATATGTCTTTAGTCATTACCTTCTGCACACCCCTTTAGGCCAAATGGTTTTCTTCCTTCCCTACCGTTCGGCACCAGCCTATGGTTTGGAAGAAGGCTATCCAATAAGCATAATGGGTGTACTGTCCTAATCCTAGGAGCACTCGCAATACGAGAGAAGGTGAAGATAAAAGACAACCGAATAAACCTTATTCCTGTTTCTCCTGAGCTAGGATCCATCCCCGAACTGGAACAAGTTCCTTTCGAGTTCGTATATAACCATACGATGGATTATCCAATAAACTTGGGATCTTCGTAGTGATACGGAGTGTCCTGGAGAAATACAAAGGTGATTTAGGATTGGCGAAGAAATACTTGGTTTAGTCGTGAATAGCAGTCGCAGCTTACTTTGCCCTCTTACTAATCCCTTTCTTTGTCTTAACTTAATACCTTCTGTACACCGTTTAGGCTAACTGGTTTTCTTCATTCCCTACCGTTCGGCACCAGCCTAGGGTTTGGAAGAAGACTATCCAATTTGCGTAATAGGTGTACTATCTCCTAAACCAAGGAGTACTCGCAACCTGAGAGAAGGTAAAAGAAAAAGACAACTGAATAGTCCTATTCGTTTTCTCCAGAACCGGAAACCATCCTCGAATAAAATCCTTCGAGTTCATATATAACCATACGATGGTTTTGTCCAATGGAAGTGGACGTTCGTAGTAATACGGGGTGTCCTGGAGAAAAAGATAAAAGTAGGAGTGGCAATGAGGTTTGCAACTCTGACAATCCAAAAGCCAGTGTTAAGAAGGTTCGGTCAACTAGGTCACTGAGTCATAGTCTAGGGTTGGGTCAATGGTCGCTGCCAAAGAGAGAGAGAAAAGAAACACTCAGCATGCACTCTAACCTAGATCAGAATGGTTATCACTTTATCTAATCTGGAAACCTCCCACTGTAACGTCAAATTCTTCTCCAAACCTGAAAGAAGAATTAGCCGGGATCACCCGAGGAGTAAACCAACTCATCAGTAGGAATCGGGATCCAACTATCATCGCATGATAACTTGACGGAATCCACTCAAGTCACCATACTCCAGAAGGTATGCGCATGCCTGGCAAGTTTCAGTTTCTTTAGAAACTCCCGATGTATGTTTTTACCCTTAGGACCCAAGTGACCTTGACGAATAATCAACAAATCAAAAGGTCCTAGTCAAGTTCAACCCGTCATTATCTTGATTGCGTTAAACCCACCCGCACGACCCTTGACGAATAATCAACAAAGTCGTACGACTGTCCTAACCAATCCATATATCCACGCGACAGAAAGCATTACAGAGCTACCGCACACTACGCCTCGGCGAATAGCAACGACAAACGTAGCGCGAATACTAAGCAAAACTAATCTGAAATGACGGAGGGCTACGGCTGGTTTTTGGCGAAAAACCTTTAACGTAATGAACTTGATATCGTTGAAGGAACTGCATGGCTATTTATAAAATATAGTGACGAAAACCCTTGCTAAAGAGGTCACTCCCGGTGAAGGGATCTCGGCTCTTTCCCGGTAGAATGAGGTGCAGGATATTCCAAATGAATACCACGATGCAAAGCAAAAGTAATCGGCTATAGTGAAGTTATTGCCCTGACGCAAACTTCTGTCCAAGGGGTCACTCCCGGTGAAGGGATCTCGGCCCTTGCCTTGTCGACTGAGGAGCAGGATATTCCAACTGAATACCACGATGCAAAACAAAAGTGAACGTCCTTGCAATAACAGCTTTTTGAAAAAATGTTCCAACAACATCAGAATAGGTTTGTTTATCTTGCATTGATCCGAATCAACGCAGTCCCATCAAATGATCACACCAATAAAGAACGAAAATATACTGATGTACGTATATGCCATCCACATTCGCCACTGGGTCCCGTCATTACTCGTTAGGTTAGCTAACTAACGACAGAGCGGGGACTGGACTAGCGCGGATGCAAAACATATACAACATCCACTAATATATATACCAATATATTATATTTCGCTCAAGGCGTGATAAAATGCAACATCACAGAAATGTACAGCATCACAGAACAATACAGATATCTGGGATCCCCGGGTTTCACAGAGCCGCTGCTGAAACCCGACGTTCCCCTGGTCGTGTGGATAGCCTGTGCAATGAAAACCTAGACCCCTACGGGCGCGGCAAGTTACCCGCCAAAACCTGAAGCGAGGCAGCCCCCTTCAGCAACGTGAATGGACCACCCAGCACTTCACGGAATCCGGTAACTTGGGCACCCCTCCTGGGTCAACCTGTACCCCCTACGAGTGCGGCGAATAGCCTGCCAATTCTAGAGTAAAGCCCCTTCCGTCTCAATGCCATGAGATGCGGGCCCGTTGCTCTCTAGAACCCGGCTATCCGTGCACCCCTCCGCGGGGTAATCCTAGTACAGAAAGTAAAATATACATACAACGGGTACATCAACAGCAACCAGGTCGTGCCCCAAAAAAAATAATACAAACAGGCAGTGACGGCAGTCCACATGTCGGACGCTCGCCCCGCAATATCAAATGTACATATAAAACAAAACTGTACTAACATTGCATCCAGGCTATCCCCCACGACCGATCCGCAATATCACAGCAATACAAAGAACATCAACGTGAAGGTCACATTCGCAAATCCGTCTAACCGGGCTATAGCAGTTAGACAGGATTTACCGATCAAGTGACATTCACGGTCGCAGATATAATGTAAATACTGTGAACTAATGTATTTAAAATATCCGATCGATCAAAATTACCAAGTGGGCCCCCAAGTACTACTGTAGCACATCAAGAAATTCTGGGCCCAAACATAATATTCCAGAAACCCTATTTTCACCCCAGAAGCCTACTGGAAAAATTCGACACATCGATCACTCCATACTGCGGCGGAACCGCGGCGCCAAGTGAGGTTTGGCCGCGGTTCCACGCTCCCCTTGAAAGATCATCGTCTCGAATTTCTCCAGAATTCTTAGGACTTCCAGTACATCAGTTTTCTACAATCTGAAAAATTTTTAGAGCCAGGAAAAATTCGACAGAAAACTGATGTGAAGAAAACGCGGTTTTGGAATTTTTGTTCGATCGGAGAAGTAAAACACATTAGACAAAGCTAGACTAGGTTAATGGCGTGGCTCTGATACAATGTTGCGCCACGGCAGCGCCCCGGCCGTCTATCCGAGGCCAAAATGCGGAATCAAAAATTTTCTTAACTTTTAAACTGGCGCTACCGCGGACAATATACCCGGATCGTAACCATTAACCGATACTAGCTAACTAGAGATGGGAAGAGAGATATACCAAGCGATCCGTGTCCTTCGGTCTTCGTCTCCACTCCGATCTCCTGCGGAAACTCCGTTCATCTCCTCCTCGTCGGAAAGGGCACCACTTAGCCGGAATCTTTTACGGGCTCCCACCTCTGGACCGAGGCAACTCGGGCGCGAAGTTGGCTAGCCGACGCGTCCAAGGATACTGTAGGTTGTAGTGTAGAACCTTTTTCTCAATAGGGTGAAATTGCCTTTGATGGAGGAATCAATATGAACTTTGGAGAGGAGAAGGATTTCTTTTTTTTTTTTGGCAAGCATGCAAATAAGATATGAATAAATCCCTCATCAAAATGAACTCCTCTCATAACCCTCTCAAATTGTGGCCGGCCCCCTCTTCAAAAGGTAGAGAGAATGAATAAAACATGAGGGAGGTGAGTGTAGTAAAAGGTGGAGGGTGACCACATCCAAAACAATGATAACCATGTCATCTCCAAATCTAATCAACTCTAATCACCAATAGAACAAAGGAAAAGATGGATAAAGCATCTCATGATGATAATCATATCATGAAGCCACAAATGCATATAAACCCCTCCTCAATAAGTTATTTGCAAACTTGCAAATAACCCCCTCCATCGAAAAAGTCCGGCCGGGAAGGAACAAATGAAAACCGGCCGGAACGGAACGCAAACTGGCAACTTCAGAAAACCGATCCCGTAATAAATTACAGGAAAACCCCGTGACTGCATATACATGCCCGCATTTGTATTCCCACTGAATACAAAAGCAAAGAGACAAAATCTACACTGTCTAATACTAGGATCCGGCTTAAACCAAAGCCGGCTAGTAAAAACCGTCCGATCACGATCCGTGCAATACCGCACGTATCTGATCGAACCCTGCCATATCTCCATACGGCCTCTACAGCGTTTCGCCCGAAACTTGAGTAACTGAGTGTGTGGTGGACTCTAAAGACTCGTCAATACTATGGCTGTGGATTTAACCACTAGCACGTCAGAGGTATTAGCCATACGTGACGGGCTACCAGCTATTGACCAAAAGGGACGTCGATGAGCGAACTCATCCTGACACCCTACTGAGCCTGTCAGTGACAATATCCGTACAGTCCAGTCCGTTCGTCTATGAGTATCGCATACCGGGCCTAGGGGGTTGGTAAAAGTCAGACCCCCAAAAGCGGTACAAGTCGTGTCGGAGTGAAGCCCAGAACACCCTGAGATACTACTGGAATACCTACCAGTAAATCTCCTGCCTCGGCCGAGGGCTTTGTGTAATGGCTCTCCTAGACACAGCGCGACCTCACCTCTGTTGGATATATGTATGCCCTAGAGGCCATTATGTGATAGTGGATGTATCTATACATGTATATATATTCAGTTTGCATTCTTGCTCGACATGATAGTATGCTATCTGGTTCTTCTTTATCTGACATGTTGATTTGATCATGCTTTTATTCATTCATACATGCTGATAAAGCCCTGAGGATATCGTCTTGACTACTCTGATTATGATGGAGATCATACTAGTGGGACATAAGCATATCCTGGAACGTCCCTAGTCGTAGGTATATCAAGACGGGGCATTGATATACCAGAGTAGACTAGCGTATATGATACTGGACCTATACGATGGGCGATGGATGTTCCCACATTCATCGATGTTTGACATCAAGATCATATACGGGTGCTCAGTGGTAACTGGGTACACTGGACGGACTCACCGAGAACTCCTATATGGAATTATATCTATCGTCGGATAGCAGTTCTCAGGTGACACTGGTACAGGTTAGTCTGTAGACCCGAGATCGTCATGGAGTCTTGTGTGTTCTCCCACTGTACTTTGATTGCCGCCCTACCACGGCTCTACTGAGTCGTGCAAACAGGTGGCCGTTGGGTACAGTCCCGAGACACACGAAGACGATGAGCGATAGGAGGGGTTTCGTCTCTCCCGGTATTGGGAGTTGATGCTGTGCTGTGCCCGACTGGTTATAACAGCAAGTCCCTGGCCAGGGCTGCTGAGATTTGCTGATAAGTGTTATCAGTAGTTTCTCGATCTGTTATAGACCATTCACCGACACGACTTATTGAGTTATTGTGGTCGACGTGACCATCCCTAGGCTCGATATGCAGCATATCTGACGAAGAGACCGGACTGTACGGTAGTGTTGCCGGATGGCTCGACGGGAGTTGTAGCAGGTTCGCTTGTTGTCTTCTGATCGCTCAATACCCAGGTGGCCGTTACGTTTAGCTGACTACTTGCGGCTTGATGGTACCTGATATGATCATCACCCTCTACCGGCGTATTGACGAGTCTTAGAGTCCCACAAAGGAGTTACCCAGTCCAGGCGAAACGTTGTGGTGCGCATATGCGATATGCGCATGCACCCGATTGAAATGTGCGTATATGATACCGAACATTGATCGGGTGAACTGCTTTTGGTGGGGTCATATGAGATATGACCGGATTGATAAATCAAGTGTTGATTTATCATTTAACCATTAGTTTTCTCACTTAAAACCTTTTCTTAGATGATAGATGTGTGCATGCATGTGTGCTTTTCTTTCTTTCTTTCATGCTAGTTTCATGCACATGTGGATGTGCATACATGCACACATACATACACTCATCCATCATGGTTGTTAGCATATGGAAATGGTGGCAATATAAGACTCACACCATGTATTATATAATGGATTATTATTTAATTTTGGATTTAAAAGAAAATGAAAAAGGAAAGGATAATCATTCTTGCTTCTACATTCTTCCTTTGACCTAACCATGCTCAACTACCACTAACCTAAGGTTATCCTTCTCTTTATCATTCCAAACTAAAGTTAAATAATGTCTCCATCACTTTAACCATGGTTCATAGCATGAAGGAATAAAATATATATTGATATATTTCTTTTTCTTCACTTGAGTTATCTTTTTACCTCTTGTCAAAAATTGCCACCATCTTCTTCCTCTTGCTCTTTTGCTCTCTAGTTTTTTCTAGTGAGCAAATACAACTTAAAGATAGGTTTTTGAAGTGAAAAACCTAACCACAACATCATTCTACACAAGCTTAGCCATTTTGTTTAGAGTGTTCTCTTCGGTTTGACGAAGTTGCGAGCTTGGACGGAGATCTCCGTGGTGGATCGTCGTGGACACAAGGGGACTTCAAGAGGACCTTCGTTCAACACCCTAGAGACCAAGGAGTCCAGCGAAAGGGAGCTACAAAGGTTGTAGTCTCGAAACCCTAGATTAGTTCGCTTTTTATTTCGAAACCCTAATTTTCTAGGATCGATTCCTTTGCATGTTCATTTAGCACTATAAAAATTTAAACTTTGGGTCATGTGATGCTTCAAAACTCTTCATAGGGTGCTAAACAAACCTTTCAACCCCCAATACCGGGAGAGACGAACCCCTGCAGATCCGCTCACTGCCTCCATGTGGCTCGGGACTGTACCCAACTAAAACCTGTTTGCACGACTCCTTTGAGCCGTGGTAGGGTAGTAATCAAAGCACAGTAGGAACTCACACGAGACAAATGACGATCTCAAGTCGATGAACTAACCTGTACACATTGTAAGTCCATGCTACCTCTCCCGGTACTTTCGGAAAATGCGGAATTTGGTAGAAAACGATTTTCTTAAAGATGGTAACATGGACCTAAAACCCGGATCTTGGTTAAACATCTATCTAACGACCTAACTATGAGTTTTAGCTACTCGGTTAGGGGGTTATACCTTGCTTGTCTTGAACTCCTTCGTCTTCAAAGCTCCGATGGTGGTCCGATGGCTTCTTCTCGTCGTCTCCGTACGCCGAAGATAGATCCACCTGAAAGCTCCAACCTTTAGCTCCTTCTTCGTTCTTTGAAGAAACTAGTTCACTTGGTTTGCTAAACCTAGTGAACTAGAATGAGTAGAGAAGAAATAGAATGGGATTTTATCTATGGTTCTTGATTCTCAACTCATGAGACAAGAGAACCATAGATCAAGAGAGGGAGCAAGAGGTTGAGGGTGAGAGCAAGAGGAGAGCTCAAGAACAAGAGAGAGAATGAGCAAGAAAGAATGAGCAAGTATTTTGTCTCTCACCCTCTCATAATCTAAAGCAATGATAACTCATCATATTAACAAAAGTCTTATGTGATGGTTAGAAGCAACCACAACCATATCATTTCATGCACTCATTTTACACAAATGAGCAAGTAAACAAAAGTCTTTGCCATGAAATGATGGCTATGGTTATCATGATGGTCAACTAGTCAAGCCTAGTCAACCGGTCAACAAGTCAACAAAAGTCAACAAGTCAACAAAGTCAACAAGTCAACAAAAGTCAACAAGTCAACAACCATATCACCATAATACTTAATTAATATAATAGTTAATCACATATCATATTCTCATTAGGGTTGAGCATAAAGTCAAATAGTCAACGGTCAACTGTCAACAACCCTAATGAGAATCCACTGCCTCTGCCTCCCTGTCAACTGTGCATACACACCCGCATCCGCGTTCCGAGGAACACGAATGCAAACTGGATAAATCCAATCCCATATGGTACACTAGGATCTGGCTTAAACCAAAGCCCGCTAGTGTAAACTGTCCGGACACTGTACGTGCACAAGTGCACGGATGTGACCGAACCCTGTCGCAAAACCATGCGACCTGTCGCAATACCATGCGACCTCTACTCTTTTGCCTAAAGGCGAAAAGCTTTCTGTGTGGGACTCTAAAGATTCGACACTACGCTGGCAGTGGGTTTAACCACAGACCGCAAGCGGCACTAGCTGTGCGTAACGGTCCCCAGGTAATGCCGACAAGAAGACGGACGAGGCGAAACCCATCTGAACTCCTACTGAGCCTGAGTGTGACATTCTCCGTACAGTCCGGTCTGTTCGTCTGATACATCGCATGGCGGGTCTAGGGGGCGGTAAATGTCAGTCCCCCAATAGCGGTACAAGTCGTGCCGGAGTGAAGCCCAATACACCCTAAGATAACACTGGAAACCTACCAGTATATCTCGTTTGCCCTGGCCAGGGACTACTCGTGTAATGGCTCTCCTAGACACAGCGCGATGTCAACCCCCAATACCGGGAGAGACGAATCCTGTCTAACCGTCACTGCCTCCAAGTGCTTCGGGACTGCACCCAACCACCACCTGTTTGCACGACTCCTTTGAGCCGTGGTAGGGTAGTGATCAAAGTACAGTGGGAACACACTCGAGGCGGAGTGACAGTGTCAAGTCAGCGGACTAAGCTGTACTCATGTCACCTGGGAACTGATAACTGACGATAGGTATAATACCAACTAGTCAGTTCCCGACGAGTCCTGTCCAGTGTACCCGTAACCTAACGAGCACCCGCATACTATCTCAAGTACGACGTACTGACGGCTATGGGACAGACCGTCTCCCACACTGGGATGAGAAGCGCATGCGCTGGTCTACTCCGGAGTATCGATGCCCTGTCTCGATAGTCCTGCGACCAGGGACCTGAATAAGGATGTGCTTATAGATTACCCAGCCCCCACTAGTGTGACTGCCATCACAACGCTGGTAATCAAGCAAAGATCCTAAGGGCTCCACTAATGCGTATAAGTGATATACTGAAATAAACATAAGTACACATTGAAGTAGAAACAAACCAAGTAGCATACTACTATTTTGAGCAAGATTGTATATACAAGGTGAATATCCCAAGCATCCATTAAGTAATATACAAACTAGTATGATACAGTAATGGCCTCTAGGGCATATACACTAACAATCTCCCACTTGCACTAAGGCCATGTACTGGCGTATCGAAGACCTATCATCTCGATCAGCCGCTCGAACTGAGTCTGGGGCAGGGCCTTGGTGAATGGATCAGCAGTGTTATCTTCTGAAGCGACTCTCCGAACCTCGATCTCCTGGCGATCTACGATCTCCCTGATCAGGTGATACCGCCTCAAGATGTGCCTGGATCTCTGATGGGACCTGGGTTCCTTCGCTAAAGCTATAGCCCCATTGTTGTCGCAATACAGAGGTATTGGATCAACAATGGACGGAACCACCTGAAGTTCTTTTAAGAACTTCCTCATCCAGACAGCTTCTTTTGCGGCATCAGATGCAGCGATGTATTCCGCTTCCATCGTCGAGTCTGCAACGGTTTCCTGTTTGGAACTCTTCCAACACACCGCCCGTCCATTGAGGGTAAAGACAAAACCCGACATGGACTTGGAATCATCCTTGTCACTCTGGAAGCTGGAGTCAGCAAAGGCCTCGATCTGGAGGTCTTTTCCGCCATACACCAAGAACATCTCCTTAGTCCTTCTCAGGTACTTGAGAATGTTCTTTACCGCTATCCAGTGTTTCTCCCCAGGGTTTGACTGATACCGGCTTACCACACTCAGTGCATAAGCTACATCCGGTCTGGTACACAACATCGCATACATTATAGAGCCTACCGCAGAAGCGTAGGGTATAATAGACATGCGATCCCTCTCTAAATCAGTCTTGGGAGACATCTCTTTGGAGAGGGTGATCCCGTGACAAGCCGGTAGGTTACCGCGCTTGGAATCTTCCATACTGAACCTCTTCAGTATGGTGTCGATGTACCTGGACTGCGAAAGTCCTAATATCCTCTTGGATCTGTCACGGTAGATCCGGATACCCAGAATGTACGAGGCATCACCCAGGTCTTTCATGGAGAACCTGTGTGACAAGAACCCCTTGACAGATTGTAGCATAGGAATGTCATTTCCTATTAAGAGAATGTCATCCACGTATAAAACGAGGAATACTACAGTTCTCGCTACAAATCTACTATAGATGCATGGTTCATCTGGATTTTTGATAAAGCCAAATTCTTTGACCGTCTCATCAAAGCAGATGTTCCAACTCCGCGATGCCTGCTTTAGTCCATAGATGGACTTAAGCAACTTGCACACCTTTCCGCTGCTCCCACTCTGAATGAAACCCTCTGGCTGGTCCATATAGACACACTCCTCTAAATTTCCATTTAGAAAAGCTGTCTTTACGTCCATTTGCCAGATCTCATAATCGTGGAAGGCAGCAATGGCAAGAAGGATCCGAATGGATTTCAGCATGGCTACTGGAGAAAAGGTTTCGTCGTAGTCCAAGCCAGGTCTTTGACGAAAACCCTTTGCTACCAGCCTAGCTTTATAGGTCTCAACCTGTCCATCTACACCAATCTTCCTTTTGAAGATCCACTTGCATCCTACGGGTTTTACCCCGTCTGGAGCAATGTCCAACGTCCATACCTTGTTGGTGTACATGGACTCCATTTCGGTCCGCATTGCATCCAGCCATTTCACTGAGTCAACGCTCTGAACGGCCTGCTGGAAGCTAGTAGGCTCATCATAATCTATGATGCAATCCTCTCTATCCCCGTCTACGAGAAAACCGTAGTATCTCTCGGGCGGATGAGTCTGCCTACTACTCCTGCGGAGCGGCGTAGGAATGTCCTGTTCTTCCGAACCCTCTGGTTCCACTAAACTTTCAGTAATAGTCCGTGGTTCTGGAATTTCTTCCAGTTCTACTGCGCTCCCACTTATTTCTTTTTCTATGAACTGGTGTTCTAGAAAGTGGGCATGACGAGAAACAAGAACTTTTTGTTCCTCTTCACAGTAGAAGAAATATCCCTTGGAATTCTTTGGATATCCCACAAACTTGCACAGTACTGAGCGTGCCTCGAGCTTGTCCGCATGCTGCTTTTTGACAAAAGCTGGACTTCCCCATATCTTAATGTGATTAAGATGGGGTCTCTTCCCACACCACATCTCAAATGGCGTAGTAGGCACAGTCTTAGTGGGAACACGGTTCAAAAGGTATGCGGCTGATTCTAGCGCATATCCCCAGAATGATCGCGGCAACTCAGCGTTACTCATCATGGACCGCACCATATCCAATAGGGTGCGGTTCCGTCTCTCCGATACACCGTTATGTTGCGGGGTGTATGGAGGAGTAAGCTGAGAGAGAATTCCATTCTCTTTTAAATAGTCCAGGAACTCGGCACTTAAGTATTCTCCACCTCGATCCGATCTTAGAATCTTAATACTTTTGCCGGTCTGTTTCTCCACTTCATTCTTATACTCCTGGAATTTTCCAAAGGCCTCGGACTTATGTTTCATTAAGAAGACATAACCGTACCTTGAGAAGTCATCCGTAAAAGTAATGAAGTAAGAATGTCCGCTTCGGGCATGTGTAGACATTGGACCGCACACGTCACTGTGTACGAGTCCTAAGAGCTCGCTCGCTCTTACTCCATGTCCAGTAAACGGAGTCTTTGTCATCTTTCCTTTGAGACAAGATTGACAAGTGGCATACGATTGATATTCGAACGCATTCAAATATCCTTCTGTATGTAACTTAGTCAACCTTCTCTCATTGATGTGACCCAATCTACAATGCCATAAGAAAGTCTGATTTATTTCTGGAGACTTTCTTTTGTGTGTATTCTGGACGTTGAAAATCTGTGGTTGGTTTAACACGTATATACCATTACTCAATGTACCTGACCCAATCAAAACTTGATTAAGGTGAATGTTTACAACATTACTTACAAACGCAAATTCATAACCTTCTTTAGAAACTAAAGATACAGAAATGATATTACAAGTTGCGTTGGGTACAAAAAAGCAATTACGCAAAACCAAAACATGTCCATCTGACATTCCCAGGTGATAGTCCCCCACGGCTTTAGCATCCATGCTAGCTCCGTTCGCAACTTTGAGGGTCATGTCACCTGCCTTCAAAACCCTACGGTTTCTCAACGCCTGCAAAGAATTACAGATATGAGATCCTGATCCGGTATCCAATACCCAGGAAGTAGAGTTTATTGAAAGACAGTTTTCAATAACATACACACCTGAAGCTGAAGCTGCAACCTGCTTCAATTCCTGTGTTCTGGCCTTCCAGGCCCTGCAATCATTCTTCCAGTATCCTTTCTTATGACAATAGAAGCATTCTTCCTTATCCACAAGCTTCCCCGCTATCTTTGTTGCTTTGCCTTTTCCCTTCGTATCCACTTTGCCAACACCGCCCCTTGGTTTGGCGGGGGCCTTCTTCTTCTTTCCCTTGGCTTTCGCCTTGGACCTAGAAGAAGATGATCCTCCTACAAACAAAGTGGATGTTTCCCTACCTTTCTGTAGGGTGCCCTCTGCGCTCCTCAGCATGTTGAGGAGCTCTGATAGTTCAACCTCTTTTTCTTGTAGGTTGAAGTTCAGTATAAACTGGGCGTAAGTGGAAGGAAGGGACTGGAGAACTATATCCGTATATAGCTCACTCTCCAATGTGATCCCTAGGTCAGCGAGCTCCTCAATGAAGCCGATCATCTTTAGCACATGCTCGGCTACTGATGATCCGACGGCCATTCTTGTCGAAAATAACTTTTTCGACGCTTCGTATCTTGCGATACGTGATTGCTCTCCATACAGTTCTTTTGTATGGAGCAATATGGACTCCATGTCCATATTCTCATGCCTCCTCTGATGTTCGTTGTCCATCGAGGCAAGCAGGAGGCACTTGGCCTTCGCGCTATCAATCTCCCAAGTCTTGCGGATTTCCTTATCCGCGACACTGGAAGTTGGACCAGGGACAAGGGGAGCTTTGGTGGTAAGAAGATACCCCAGCTTGTCATAAGTGATTGCTATCGTGACATTCCTGAGCCAATCTTTGTAGTTTGGCCCTGTCAGTTTGTTTTTATCTAGGAGTAACTTAAGTCCAGTCATGTTGATTGGTCGCTGCAATTAGGAGAGAGAAGAAGAAACACTCAGCATGATGCTCTTGCAAGTTTAGAGTGGTTTTTAGTTTGTCTAAACAGGATGGCTCCCACTGTTTCTCGAATCCCTCCTCAAACCATAAAGGAAGAATTAGTCAGGATCAATCCCACCGTACAATACTTGCTTAACCGTTCAGCCAGGCCGGTGTCGGTACTTCGAGGGAGGTTTTCCAACGCTTTCGCGAAGTTCCTTAATTAAAGAACCTCTTTTCCCTGGGGGCGTAGCCCCGCTAACACCTTTCTAGGCACCTACTAGGTTTATAGCATTGATCGTTAAGTGAGAAATTTCCCGAGGAGTAGCATATACTCACAGTAGGATCGGGATCCAAATATCATTGCGTGACGAAACTGAAGGAATCCTACCAGAATCATCACACTCCAAATGGTATGCAAATCTAGCAAGTTTCAGTACTTATGAAACTCCCGATGTGGATTTTTGCCCCATGCTCTTATGACCTTGACTTTGGCCAAAATATCATAAGTCACATGTCAAGTTCTACCCGTCATTATCCAGGTTAATTTGGATCCATCCGTACCTACCCTTGACTTTGGCCAAAATGGCAGTACGACTGTCCCAAACCAACGCATCTATCTATGCTACACATGAACACCCAATAGCTACCAATCACTGTGCCTTGACTTTGGCCAACATACACAGCTTGAATACTATTGACTATTCATGCGAAACGACGGAGGGCTACGGATGGTTTTGGCAAAACCGTGAACGTAGTGAACTTGATTTGGTCGATGGAACGAGATAGCTTTTAAAAGGAGTGGCTCAAGCTCCGCATTTAAAAGTTGTTTTTGAAAAGAACCGAGTGGTTTTTCGAAAGTGTTCCAACGACTTTAACTTGGTTTATTATCTTGCATTAGTTCTTTTAATGCGTGATATTCTTGCATTAGTTCTTTTAATGCGTCCCATCATTTAATCCTACCATTGCAGAAAACAACCAAAATATGACGTACGCTTATGCCATTCGCATTCGCCACGAGGCCCCGTCATTACCCGTTAGGTTACTTAACTAACGACAGAGCGGGGGCTGGGCTAGCGCGTCTGTAAAACATAAGCAACGCCTAAATAATATCATATATAGATATACTGCAATGATAAACATTTCAGATCACAGATAAATACATTGGATATACTAGCAATCTGTAATTTGTACGAGCCTGTAACAAAAACAGATAACACGGTCGCGGTGAATAGCCAAAACCCCACCCAAGACCCCTACGGGTGCGGCAAACTACCCGCCAAGTACCCGAAGCGTAGCAACCTCCCTCATCTCCATGAGTAGGCCACTCGACACTTCGGCATACCCGGTAGTTTGTGTACCCCCTCCATGGGTCTATCCTAGGAGCAAAAACAGTAAAAAGAAATTATACAATGACGGCTACAACCCCTTCCCGGTTGTGCGGCCATACAAATAATTATTACATCAATTTACAAATTTACATGAATTGCAAGAAAAGAAAACTCTCGTCTCACAACCCCCGGCTATTCACCCGCGACAATCCAACATATTTATATACACATTCCAGCACATTACAGATCACAGATTTGTATAACCCCTACTAATCGACATATAGCGATTAGTAGACGTTCAATACAAATATCACATTACAGAAAAACCCGTTAGCTCAAGTCTTTTAGAAGTTCGATCAAAAATACGGATTTTCGGGACCCCAAAATAAAATTTTCGATCTGGAAAATCTGGGTTGAAAATACATAAACTAAAAATCCCAAAATACCCCAATTAGCAAACTGCAAAAAATAAAACCCATGACCGAGTCAACTCGGCCGCGGTTCCGCGGCGGGAGCGTGCTCCCGCCCCGGAACCGCGGCGCTTTGATCGAGTCATGGGCCCAAATTTTTGCAGTTTCTTTAAAAAAGCCTGAGTCGATTTTTGGTGTATATTAAAAAAGTTTTCCAGCACTTTTAAAATCGACAGAAAGTTTAAAATTCCGGGGTTCGTTTCGGGATTTTTTCGTTGATCGATCTTCTAGTTACTTGCTAACATGTTAGATAGAGTTTAACTAGGCTCTGATACCACTGTAAGTCCATGCTACCTCTCCCGGTACTTTCGGGAATGCGGAATTTGGTAGAAAACGATTTTCTTAAAGATGGTAACATGGACCTAAAACCCGGATCTTGGTTAAACATCTATCTAAAGACCTAACTATGAGTTTTAGCTACTCGGTTAGGGGGTTATACCTTGCTTGTCTTGAACTCCTTCGTCTTCAAAGCTCCGATGGTGGTCCGATGGCTTCTTCTCGTCGTCTCCGTACGCCGAAGATAGATCCACCTGAAAGCTCCAACCTTTAGCTCCTTCTTCGTTCTTTGAAGAAACTAGTTCACTTGGTTTGCTAAACCTAGTGAACTAGAATGAGTAGAGAAGAAATAGAATGGGATTTTATCTATGGTTCTTGATTCTCAACTCATGAGACAAGAGAACCATAGATCAAGAGAGGGAGCAAGAGGTTGAGGGTGAGAGCAAGAGGAGAGCTCAAGAACAAGAGAGAGAATGAGCAAGAAAGAATGAGCAAGTATTTTGTCTCTCACCCTCTGATAATCCAAAGCAATGATAACTCATCATATTAACAAAAGTCTTATGTGATGGTTAGAAGCAACCACAACCATATCATTTCATGCACTCATTTTACACAAATGAGCAAGTAAACAAAAATCTTTGCCATGAAATGATGGCTATGGTTATCATGATGGTCAACTAGTCAAGCCTAGTCAACCGGTCAACAAGTCAACAAAAGTCAACAAGTCAACAAAGTCAACAAGTCAACAAAAGTCAACAAGTCAACAACCATATCACCATAATACTTAATTAATATAATAGTTAATCACATATCATATTCTCATTAGGGTTGAGCATAAAGTCAAATAGTCAACGGTCAACTGTCAACAACCCTAATGAGAATCCACTGCCTCTGCCTCCCTGTCAACTGTGCATACACACCCGCATCCGCGTTCCGAGGAACACGAATGCAAACTGGATAAATCCAATCCCATATGGTACACTAGGATCTGGCTTAAACCAAAGCCCGCTAGTGTAAACTGTCCGGACACTGTACGTGCACAAGTGCACGGATGTGACCGAACCCTGTCGCAAAACCATGTGACCTGTCGCAATACCATGCGACCTCTACTCTTTTGCCTAAAGGCGAAAAGCTTTCTGTGTGGGACTCTAAAGACTCGACACTACGCTGGCAGTGGGTTTAACCACAGACCGCAAGCGGCACTAGCTGTGCGTAACGGTCCCCAGGTAATGCCGACAAGAAGACGGACGAGGCGAAACCCATCTGAACTCCTACTGAGCCTGAGTGTGACATTCTCCGTACAGTCCGGTCTGTTCGTCTGATACATCGCATGGCGGGCCTAGGGGGCGGTAAACGTCAGTCCCCCAATAGCGGTACAAGTCGTGCCGGAGTGAAGCCCAATACACCCTGAGATAACACTGGAAACCTACCAGTATATCTCGTTTGCCCTGGCCAGGGACTACTCGTGTAATGGCTCTCCTAGACACAGCGCGATGTCAACCCCCAATACCGGGAGAGACGAATCCTGTCTAACCGTCACTGCCTCCAAGTGCTTCGGGACTGCACCCAACCACCACCTGTTTGCACGACTCCTTTGAGCCGTGGTAGGGTAGTGATCAAAGTACAGTGGGAACACACTCGAGGCGGAGTGACAGTGTCAAGTCAGCGGACTAAGCTGTACTCATGTCACCTGGGAACTGATAACCGACGATAGGTATAATACCAACTAGTCAGTTCCCGACGAGTCCTGTCCAGTGTACCCGTAACCTAACGAGCATCCGCATACTATCTCAAGTACGACGTACTGACGGCTGTGGGACAGACCGTCTCCCACACTGGGATGAGAAGCGCATGCGCTGGTCTACTCCGGAGTATCGATGCCCTGTCTCGATAGTCCTGCGACCAGGGACCTGAATAAGGATGTGCTTATAGATTACCCAGCCCCCACTAGTGTGACTGCCATCACAACGCTGGTAATCAAGCAAAGATCCTAAGGGCTCCACTAATGCGTATAAGTGATATACTGAAATAAACACAAGTACACATTGAAGTAGAAACAAACCAAGTAGCATACTACTATTTTGAGCAAGATTGTATATACAAGGTGAATATCCCAAGCATCCATTAAGTAATATACAAACTAGTATGATACAGTAATGGCCTCTAGGGCATATACACTAACACACATGTCACCAGGGAACTGCTATCTGACGTCTGGTATAATCCCAACTAGCAGGTTCCTGGCGAGTCCTGTCCGGTGTACTCATAACCCAATGAGCACCTGTATACATCTTAGGTGAATCAACTGACACCAATGGCTTGTGAGACCGGCCACCGCCCGTCGTCGGGTTCTCGACTGTATACACTAGTCTACTAATGGAGTATCGATGCCCAGTCTCGAAACTCCTACGACTAGGGACCTTTTAAGGATGTGCTTACAGACTCCAGCTCTCACGTATATGATCGCCCTCATACTGCTGGTAGTCAAGCAAGAATCCTAGGGGCTCTATCAACGTGTAATAGCGACTCGTAAGGTCATCTAAAGCAGTACACGATGATAAAGATAAACCAGATAGCATACTATCATCTCGAGTAAGACTGTCCTACCGGGATAGGTCCTCCCTCAATCATTGCAATCATATGCCTGTGATCCAATAATTGACTCTGAGGGCACTATCTCCTGTAGGGTTCCTAGGCACTCTCTAGAGGTCTCACAAGGCATCAACCATGTCAATTTCAAATTTTAACGGTGCCGAGAAACCCTAATACGGATCGTTGGCTAGAATTCTAGGCGAACAAAGTAACTAGTTAACACTTAACTATAAGAATCGGAAATACAACCTTTGTAGATCCGGTGCTCCACCTCCATAGCTCCGCAATGAAGTCCTCTCGCTGTCCAAAACGAATCCCGGGCTCTAGCGTCGGCTTCGTTGGAGAACGAGCGGGCAAGGTCGTCGGCTTCGTGCCGAAGATGATCTACGTCGAGGCATCGCTAGATCAAGCTCCACCATCACCAAACCATGATAACTTATGAAGGAAACACACTCTACTACTTGGCAAGAGGTAGAGGATGAAGAAATAGGAAGTGGGTAGACTTTAGAATTGGATTTCTCACTCTATTTCATCACTTGCCATTGATGGAGGCAAGCTTTCTTCACTTGAAGAAATGAAGAAGAAGAAGAAGCTAATTATGATAAGTTATTATAATTGGAAAAGAAATGAATACTTATCATATTAGAACCATGGTTAGGTGTAGAGAATCAATCATGGTTAAAAGAAATGGTTAGGGTTAAGCATGAGACAAAATTGGTGACAAAGTCAAACATTCATGAAAGTTCATGAAAGAATAAAAGAAAGCCACCAATTCTTCTTATGCAAAATAATTTCCAAAAATGAATAAATGAATAAAAACCTTAACCATTTATTTAACCAAGGTATTAACTCTTTAGACAAACCCTAGCTATCATATATCATCATACATGATACAAGCATGTGCACAAAACTATATCGAATATACAATGTGCACATCCGAGTAAGAAAATCCATTCAAAGTGAACCGATACTAGTTAATGCAAAGTAATATATCAAATATATAATTATACATTAAATCATTAAATCAACACTTGATTTAACGATCCGGTCATATCACATATAACCGACTAATATCCAATGTATCGGCTTATCGAATCAATCCATGATTCGATAACTAGGTTATATCGCATACAACCTTCCGATACATTCATCGCGAGAATAGAATGCGGTATCACATACACGTATTATTCTCGGTCCCGCACATATCTCATACGCGCTCCTATTTCGTTTTGCTTGATCCAGGAAACCTCTGTGTAGGACTCTAAAGACTCGTCAATACGCCGGCAGCAGGTGATGATCATATCAAGCACCCACAAGCCGCAAGCGGTCTGCTAAACATAACGGCCACCCGGGTATTGAGCGATCAGAAGATCGACGAGCAAGCCCGCTCATACTCCTGTGAATCCAACCAGTAACACTACCGTACAGTCCGGTCTGATCGTCTGATATGTCGCATATCTCGCCTAGGGGTGGTAAACGTCAGACCCCAATAGCTCGATAAGTCGTGTCGATATGAGGTCTATAACAGTTCGAGAAACTACTGGTAACACTTACCGGTAAATCTCAGCAACCCTGGCCAGGGATTTCCGGTTATAGCCAATCGAACACAGCGCAACATCAACTCCCTATACCGGGAGAGACGAATCCCCTCCTATCGCTCATTGCCTCCATGTGACTCGGGACTGTACCCAAAAACCACCGTTTTGCATGCCCTCTTGGACGTGGTAAGATGGAAATCAAAGCACAGTGGGAACCACACAAGACTCTATGACGATCTCGGGTCAACAGACTACTCTGTACCAGTGTCACCAGAGAACTACCATCTGACGTGAGGTATAATACCATCTGGGAGTTCTCGGCGAGTCCGTCCAGTGTACCCAGTCTCTACTGAGCACCCGTATATCATCTCCGATGTCAAACACCAATGGGTATGGGATCATCCATCGCCCATCTGTATGGGTCGAGAAGGTATACGCTAGTCTACTCTGGTATATCGATGCCCCGTCTCGATACACCCTCGACTAGGGACTTTGAAGGATGTACTTATGGACTACCATGTCTCCACTAGTATGATCCGCATCATAGTCCAGGTAGTCAAGTACAGATCCTAAGGGCTTTACCAACATGTAACAGGGAGACAATCAGTGTACATGTTAAGTTAAAGATCAACCAGATAGCATACTATCATGTCGAGCAAGAAAGTCCTCCCTATATATGTCCCAGCATCCACTACAATATACATCCTATGTATAGTAATGGCATCTAGGGCATACATATAACTAACAATCTCCCACTTGCACTAGGGCCATCTGATAGCAGTGGTTGCAGTATCTCATACTCAACCATCCCATAAAAGTCTCTCTCTGGGAACAGGCCTTTGTGAGTGGATCCGCTGTATTGTCCTCTGAGTCTACTCTCCAAACCTCGATCCCTTAGAGATCAAGCATCTCCATGATCAGGTGACACTGCCTTAGAATATGTCTGGATCACTGATGGGACGGATGTTCCTTGGCATAATCCACAACTCCATTGTCACACAATGGTAGGAACGAAGTTCATCTCATGAACTAATATACACCCAAACAGCCTCTTTGGTAGCATCATAAGTAGCGATGTATCCTGCCTTTATCTTCTAGTATGTCACGGTATCTAGCTTGGAACTCTTCCAACATACCGTCCCTCTGCTTAGGGTAAAGACAATGCCTGTGACTGACATTCAGTCGTCTTTATCACCCTGGAACACTTCCAGTGATTCTCCCCAGGGTCGATTGATACCTTCTCACTACAACTAGTGAGAATCCTAACATCCATTTAGATCTATCTCATAGATTCAAAATCCAGGATTTAGGAGGTATCACTTTGATCCTATATGGAGAATTATGGTGATAAGCGGAGATTGACCGAGCGTAGCATAGGAAACTCCTTCCCCATCAAGAGTATGTCATCCACGTACTCTACGAGGATCGTCACCATACTCCCTACTACCTTTTTGTTTATACAAGGTTCATCTACCATTTTGATGATGTCAAACTCTTTGACTAATTCATCAAAACAGATGTTCCAACTCCGCGATGCCTGCTTTATCCTATAAAGCATCTTGCACACGTTTCCGCTGCTCCCACTGTCTACAAAGCCCTCTGGCTGTGTACTTATAGACGCTCTCTTCCAAAATATCATTTAGAAAAGCAGTCATGACACCCAACCACCAGATATCGTAGTCATGGTATGTAGCCGTGGTAAGTAGGATCTGAATGGACTTAAGCATAGCCACTGGAAAAGGTTTCATCATTATCCACGCCTGGTCGATGACGAAAACCCTTAACAAGTCTAGCTTTGAAAGTCTCAACTTTTCCATGTACACCAAGTAATCTTCTCAAGATATACTTGCTCCTGATGGGGATTTAACCCTTCAGATATAGCAACCAAAGTCCATACTTTGTTGGTGTATAAGGATTCCATCTCAGATCACTAAGCATCCAGCCATTCTTACAGAGTCTTACTCCTGATGGCCAGCTCGAAACTAGTTGGGTCATCATCTCATGATGCAATCCTCGCTCCCACTGTCATAGAGAAACAGAAGTATCTTTCAGGTGGGTGAGGAACCCTACTAGATTGGCGGAGAGGCTGAGGTTCGTTGGTAACTATTGAATCCTTTGGTTCTTTCAAATCATCAGCTGCAGTTTGTATATCTGGAACCTTTCCAGTTCTACATTACAGACCTTGCCTCGAGCTTGTCCGGATTTTGCTTTCAGACATAGGCCGGACAACTCCAAATCTGAACTAACTTAAGACATGGGTTCTTCCCATTCCATATCACATATGAAGCGGTAGGCAACTGATTTGATTAGAACCCTATTCAATAGGTATGCAGCTTCTCAAGTGCATAACACCCAAAAGGAAATAGGTAACTCAGTATTACTCATCATAGAGCACACCTTATCACATAGGGTGTAATTGCTCCGCCCCGATATACCATCGTGCTATGGTGTATTCGGAGGAGTAATGCTGAGAGAGAATCTCATCCTCCTTTAGAAAGGCCAGGAATTCCGCACCCAAGTATTCTCCTCCTTGATCTCATCAAAGGACATAATACTTATACCCGTATTGGTTCTCTACTTCTAACTTATATTCTGTGAATATCTCAAAAGGTTCGGACTTGTGTTTCAACAGGAACGCAGGTCTGAATCTCGAAAGATCATCAGAGAATGTAATGAAGTATAAAGAACCGGTCTTGGCATATGTAGACAGGGGACCTTACATACATCAACATGTATCATCCCAAGAGTTTACTAACTCTTTCTCTGTTTCCAATAAACAGAGCTGGTGTCATTATATCTTTGTGACATGACTGGCAAGTTTCACAAGATGTAGATTCAAACTGATTTAAATATGCATCTTCATGTAACTTCAGCTAGTCGGGTCGCATTGATATGACCTAGTCTACAATACCTTAAGAAGGATGCGTTCATTTCTGAACTCTTCCTCTTGTGTGTGTTCCGTATACTAAGAACTGTAGTTTGATTTAGAACATCAATGCTTTTAGATAACGTGCCTGATCCGATCAACTTTTGATATAGGAAATGTTCAAAACATTATACAACAATACAAAATTTTATCATTTCTTTACTAATAAAGAGACTGATATGATTTTGTATATCAGGTTCGGTATCTAATAACATTCGTTCAGAATCAATGTATTCTAGTAATACAGGGTGACAGTGACCAACAGACTTGGCTGCAACTCTTGCCCCGTTTTCTGCCTCATGAAACTTATCACCCGTTCTCAGTTCTCTAGCTTTCTGTAGCCCTATGTAACAGATTACATATACGGGATCCTGATATGGTATCACATACTCAGGACGTAAAGAATACTGAGAAACAGTTCTGTATAATGAACACACCCGAAGATGATGCATCAGTATGCACTGTCTTCGTTTGGGTGGCACGGGAATTCTGGTAATTCCCTATTTCCTGCTCTGTCTTATAACAATTATAAGTTGGAGCGGGACCAACGTTCCCCAGCTCAGTATAACAAGCGGGTTCGGTCAATAGATCCGTATTATTATCTTGATTAAGGCGTGATATGGTCGCTACCTGGAGAGAGAGAAGAAAACACTCAGCGTGCGCTCTTGCAAGAATAGATTGGTTATTATTTTATCTAATCAGGACGGCTCCCACTGCTTTTTATCAAATCTTCCTTCAAACCCTAAAAGGAAAGACTAGCCGGGATTAATTACACACTACAAGTTCGCCAATCTTTCAGCCAGGCCAGTGTCGGTACTTTGAGGGAGGTCCCCCATGCTTTCGCACGAACCTAATTAATGTAAACCTCGTTTTCCCAGAGGCGTAACCTCGTTAACACCTTTCTAGACACCTACTTGATCGGCTAACTGTAATGTATAAAACTCTCCCAGGAGTAACTCTTACTCGCAGCGGGTATCGAGATCCAACTATCTCATAGAAGGTATGCAATCTCATTGCAAATTTCAACACTTGAAATTCCCGATAATATTTTGCCCCTAGCACCCTATGACCTTGACGGAGGTCAACAAACCATAGGCTACTAGTCAAGTTCAACCCGTCATTTCTTGATCGAATTAAACCCACCCGCACGACCCTTGACGGAGGTCAACAAGGCCGCACGACTACCCTAACTCAATCTGCATCATATGCATAAACAGATAAATACCAGTTAGCTACCGCACACTACGCCTTGACGGAGGTCAACAAACGTAGCACGAATACTAAATAGGACTTATCTGAAATGACGGAGGGCTTCGACAGGTTTTTCTGAAAACCTATTGCGTAATGAACTTGATATCGTTGTAGAATCAAATGATTTTAAAATGGAGTGCCTTTGAGGCTTTTCTAGTTTTGCTAAAGGAGTCACTCCCGGTGAAGGGATCGTCGGTCCTTTCCTCGTCGAATGAGGTGCGGGATATATCATATATATCACTGTGCAAAGCAGAACTCTTAAAAGCAATCAAAAGACAAACCGAGTGTGTAGCATCTGCCAGTTATTGCTAAAGGAGTCACTCCCGGTGAAGGGATCTCGGTCCTTTCCTTATCGAAAAAGGTGCAGGATATATCATATATACCGCTGTGCAAAGCAAGAACTGTAGCTACCAGTTTTATTTTGAAATTCGATTCTACAACATCTTAGGTTTCTTTTACTTTCATTAATCACATTAATGAAGTCCCATCATTTAAGTACCTAAACATCACAGATAAATACGACATCCACTTATGCCATCCGCATTCGCCTCGATGTCCCCTCGTGCACCGTTAGGTTAGGTAACTAACGGCAGAGCGGGGCAGGGCTAGCGCGGGTGTAAAACATAAGTAACGTCTATATAATATATCATATATACTAGATACAGTATCTATCACAGAACATCACATGATCACATCACAGATATCGCAGCAGAAGAAACATATGAAATATTAGATATACTAGGACGTCCGTGTTTTCAATACGAGCCAGTATAAAACACGGATTCCATGGTCGCGATGAATAGCCAAACCCACACCCCTAGACCCCTACGAGAGCGGCAAGCAACCCTACCAATTCTAGGGTTAGGAGACCCGGACTCGACTCCTCGAGTTGGTCTCCCACTGGACTCCAGAACCCGGTTACTTGTGCTCTCCTCCTTGGGTCTATCCTAGTGCGGAAAAGTAAATAATATACAAACGGTGACAACTTCCGCAACCTGGAAGTGCCCCAATAAAAGAATATTACATACAAGTTTTTACATGAATGAAAATGAAAAACACTCATCTCACATAAAAACCCCCGGCTATTCAAACACGACGATCCAATATAACATATCCAGCAACACATAACATCACATGTCATCAACGTAAGTAAATATGTCCATCCCAATTGTCGTTGACATATAGCAACGAAACCGGCGATATCACATATTACACTTACGGTCACAGAAAAAAAAGTGTAAAACTACAACAGTTGGAATCCGCAACCTGCTCAGACATCGCATGCCTGACCAAATGAATTACTTAGACATCGCATGCCTAACAATTATAAACCCCGCATTTTAGTCTCATCATTGAAAAAACTTTTCAATATTAAGTCGGGCAATTCAACAGGATTCCCGACATCCTGATCGAATGCTCGTCGCAAACTTCAGTGGACGGCCGCACCCCTGATACCGTCGACGAAGTGCACCAAGGCGGAACACCGCTGCCACGAGCACCCGAACGGATGCTTTCGGCGACGGGGTTCTCCTACAGTCACTTGGTCGGGGCTATGGAGTGAGGCTGTCTATTAAGTTTACCCGGCGAGTATCCGCGTACGCTACGTGATTGCGACGGACTTTTGATCACATAAAAATTCCGTGGCAACTGATCAAGTGAGACTAAACTGCTATGTTTATAATATTCATTCAGTTATCTCATAACTTATTGTGAATTCCAATTATTGTATCCCATTCCGGATAAATAGAAAATGTCAAACTTTCCGATCGAACAATCGAACACCCAAGTTTTCCCGAAACAGCTCATCACATGAAACAAGTCTAACAACATTCAGTTCGTGCCTCAGTACCAACGGTCCAGCCGTAGAAGGGTCAAGCCAACGCCTCACATGTGGCACGCCGTACTGTCCCAAACCCGAAGGTTCAAAGGGCAGTTCAAGACGGTCACATAATCGAGTTAAGGTTTGTTGTCTTCTAGAGGGACCATCGCGTTACTTGCACTACTTAGAACGTCGTTAAACTACGGAAAAATCCAACACTTGGAAATTTCCCGACAGGTGAAAAATTGGGTATTTATATCCGGTCGAACTTTTTAACATATTCTAAAATTTATCCGGAAAGCCAAATAGACAAAATTTGATACCCCGATCGAAACACCGAATCCCCAAAACAACTCCAGAAAATTCAACTCTGTAGTCAGATTTAAAATATCCCAGGAAAACCAACACAGAAAAATACGAATTACTTTGCAAAATTCAAGTGCTGATGTGACAAGGAGACCGCGGAACCGCCGCACAAGCCATGCTTGTGTCGCGGTTCCGCCGCGTATTGGTGGAATCACGTTCTCAAATTTCACAGTAATTCATAGAAAATCCTGCTGATTTTTCTGCATATTTTTAATTTTGAAAAAGACCAGATTTTTAAAAAAGGACAGAGAGCATTTTTAGGGTTGGGGTTTCGGGTCGTTCGGACTTCAAACTCCGTCTGTACTTCGCCTAAGGCTCTAACCTCACTCTGATACCACTGTAGGGTTCCTAGGCACTCTCTAGAGGTCTCACAAGGCATCAACCATGCCAATTTCAAATTTTAACGGTGCCGAGAAACCCTAATACGGATCGTTGGCTAGAATTCTAGGCGAACAAAGTAACTAGTTAACACTTAACTATAAGAATCGGAAATACAACCTTTGTAGATCCGGTGCTCCACCTCCATAACTCCGCAATGAAGTCCTCTCGCTGTCCAAAATGAATCCCGGGCTCTAGCGTCGGCTTCGTCGGAGAACGAGCGGGCAAGGTCGTCGGCTTCATGCCGAAGATGATCTACGTCGAGGCATCGCTAGATCAAGCTCCACCTTCACCAAACCATGATAACTTGTGAAGGAAACACACTCTACTACTTGGCAAGAGGTAGAGGATGAAGAAATAGGAAGTGGGTAGACTTTAGAATTGGATTTCTCACTCTATTTCATCACTTGCCATTGATGGAGGCAAGCTTTCTTCACTTGAAGAAATGAAGAAGAAGAAGAAGCTAATTATGATAAGTTATTATAATTGGAAAAGAAATGAATACTTATCATATTAGAACCATGGTTAGGTGTAGAGAATCAATCATGGTTAAAAGAAATGGTTAGGGTTAAGCATGAGACAAAATTGGTGACAAAGTCAAACATTCATGAAAGTTCATGAAAGAATAAAAGAAAGCCACCAATTCTTCTTATGCAAAATAATTTCCAAAAATGAATAAATGAATAAAAACCTTAACCATTTATTTAACCAAGGTATTAACTCTTTACACAAACCCTAGCTATCATATATCATCATACATGATACAAGCATGTGCACAAAACTATATCGAATATACAATGTGCACATCCGAGTGAGAAAATCCATTCAAAGTGAACCGATACTAGTTAATGCAAAGTAATATATCAAATATATAATTATACATTAAATCATTAAATCAACACTTGATTTAACGATCCGGTCATATCACATATAACCGACTAATATCCAATGTATCGGCTTATCGAATCAATCCATGATTCGATAACTAGGTTATATCGCATACAACCTTCCGATACATTCATCGCGAGAATAGAATGCGGTATCACATACACGTATTATTCTCGGTCCCGCACATATCTCATACGCGCTCCTATTTCGTTTCGCTTGAGCCAGGAAACCTCTGTGTAGGACTCTAAAGACTCGTCAATACGCCGGCAGCAGGTGATGATCATATTAAGCACCCACAAGCCGCAAGCGATCTGCTAAACGTAGCGGCCACCCGGGTATTGAGCGATCAGAAGATCGTCGAGCAAGCCCGCTCATACTCCTGTGAATCCAACCAGTAACACTATCGTACAGTCCGGTCTGATCGTCTGATATGTCGCATATCTCGCCTAGGGGTGGTAAACGTCAGACCCCAATAGCTCGATAAGTCGTGTCGATATGAGGTCTATAACAGTTCGAGAAACTACTGGTAACACTTACCGGTAAATCTCAGCAACCCTGGCCAGGGATTTCCGGTTATAGCCAATCGAACACAGCGCAACATCAACTCCTTATACCGGGAGAGACGAATCCCCTCCTATCGCTCATTGCCTCCATGTGACTCGGGACTGTACCCAAAAACCACCGTTTTGCACGCCCTCTTGGACGTGGTAAGATGGAAATCAAAGCACAGTGGGAACCACACAAGACTCTATGACGATCTCGGGTCAACAGACTACTCTGTACCAGTGTCACCAGAGAACTGCCATCTGACGTGAGGTATAATACCATCTGGGAGTTCTCGGCGAGTCCGTCCAGTGTACCCAGTCTCTACTGAGCACCCGTATATCATATCCGATGTCAAACACCAATGGATATGGGATCATCCATCGCCCATCTGTATGGGTCGAGAAGGTATACGCTAGTCTACTCTGGTATATCGATGCCCCGTCTCGATACACCCTCGACTAGGGACTTTGAAGGATGTACTTATGGACTACCATGTCCCCACTAGTATGATCTGCATCATAGTCCAGGTAGTCAAGTACAGATCCTAAGGGCTTTACCAACATGTAACAGGGAGACAATCAGTGTATACGTTAAGGTAAAGATCAACCAGATAGCATACTATCATGTCGACCAAGAAAGTCCTCCCTATATATGTCCCAGCATCCACTACAATATACATCCTATGTATAGTAATGGCCTCTAGGGCATACATATAACTAACATCTCCAACAAAGACCTGGGTGATGCCTCTTACATTCTGGGGATCCGGATCTATCGTGATAGATCCAAGAGGATGTTGGGACTTTCGCAGTCTAGGTATATCGACACTGTACTGAAAAGATTCAGTATGGAAGATTCTAAGCGCGGTAATCTACCGGCTTGTCATGGAATCACCCTATCCAAAGAGATGTCTCCCAAGACTGATTTGGAAAGGGAACGCATGTCTATTATACCCTACGCTTCTGCGGTAGGCTCTATAATGTATGCGATGTTGTGCACCAGACCAGATGTAGCTTACGCACTGAGCGTGGTAAGCCGGTATCAGTCAGACCTAGGGGAGAAGCACTGGATAGCAGTAAAGAACATTCTCAAGTACGTGAGGTGGACTAAGGAGATGTTCTTGGTTTACGGCGGAAAAGACCTCAGGTTGGAGGCCTATGCTGATTCCGGCTTCCAGAGTGATAAGGACGATTCCAAGTCCATGTCAGGTTATGTCTTTACCCTCAATGGAGGGGCGGTGTGCTGGAAGAGCGCCAAGCAGGACACCGTTGCTGACTCGACAATGGAAGCGGAGTATATAGCTGCTTGCGATGCAGCAAAAGAAGCGGTCTGGATGAAGAAGTTCCTAACAGAACTTCAAGTGGTTCCTACCATTGTTGATCCAATACCTCTGTATTGCGACAACAACGGAGCTATAGCTTTAGCGAAGGAACCAAGGTCCCATAAGAAGTCTAGACACATCTTAAGGCGGTATCACCTGATCAGGGAGATCATTGATAGTCGGGAGATCGAGGTTCGGAGAGTTGCTACTGAAGAGAACATTGCTGATCCATTCATGAAGGCCCTACCCCAGATTCAGTTCGAGAGGCAACTCGAGATCATCGGTCTTCGATACGCCAGTACATGGCCCTTGTGCAAGTGGGAGATTGTTAGTGTATATGCCCTAAGGGCCATTATTGTATCATACTAGTTTGTATATTACTTAATGGAAGCTTGGGATATTCACATGTATATAACAGTCTTGCTAAACATGGTAGTATGCTACTTGGTTTTTCTATCTTAATATGTGAGTATACGTATTGATAGAGCTCTTAGGATCTTGCTTGACTACCAGCGTTGTGATGGCAGTCACACTAGTAGGGGCTGGGTAGTCTACAAGCACATCCTTATTCAGGTCCCTAGTCGTTGGATTATCGAGACAGGGCATCGATACTCCAGAGTAGACTAGTGTGTACGCTTCTCATCCTAGTTAGGGAGATGGTCTGTCCCACAGCCGTCAGTACGTCGTACTGGAGATAATATGCAGGTGCTCGTTAGGTTACAGGTACACCGGACAGGACTCACAGGGAACTGTTGGTTGGTTTTATACCAGTTGTCAGTGAACAGTTCCCAGGTGACATGAGTACAGCATAGTCCTCAGACTTGACACTGCTACTTCGCCTCGAGTGTGTCCCACTGTTCTTAGATTGCTACCCTACCACGGCTCAAAGGAGTCGTGCAAACAGATAGCAGTTGGGTGCAGTCCCGAGCACTTGGAGGCAGTGGCGGTTAGACAGGATTCGTCTCTCCCGATATTGGGGGTTGATATCGCGCTGTGTCAGAGAGCCATTACGCAAAGTCCCTGGCCAGGGCAAGCGAGATTTGCTGGTAGGTTCCAGTAGTTTCTCAGGGTGTAATGGGCTTCGCTCCGACACGACTTCTACCGCTATTAGGGGACTGACGCTTGCCGCCCCCCACGGCACGATATCCGATAGTCTTAGACGAACAGACCGGACTGTACGGAGATTGTCACATCAGACTCAGTAGGAGTTCGGATGGGTTTCCTCATCGGCCTTCTTATCGACATCTACCTGGGGACCGTTACGTACAGCTAGTGCCGCTTGCGATCTGTGGTTAAACCCACTGCCAGCGTAGTAGTCGAGTCTCTAGAGTCACACACAGAGAGTTTCCCTACTCCAGGCGAAACGATATAGAGGTCGTATGGTTTTACGACAAGGGTTCGGACGCATACGTGTGTTTACGCACGTACGACTTTCGGACAGTTTTTACTAGTCGGCTTTGGTTTAATCCAGTTACTAGTATCCGGTTATTGGATTTATACAGTCTAAAGTTTTTCCGTGTTTTCACGGATAGGATGGACGTTCTCGTAATTGCGCGAGAAGCTTCTAGAAGATGGTGACTAAGGGGGTTAAGGTGGCATATACATTGAATGAGATTAGTGAGTCATATGGATGATTCATCCATGTCATTAATGCATCATAAATGCTTAATGACTCATGGAGATGAATCACCATTAGATATTTATCAAGCATGGTTGTAAATCATTTTCTTTTCTTTTCTTGAAAAATAATAATGCTTGATATATATTATGATAGCTCATTTTCTCATCTCATTATTATGCTCACCTTCTCTCTCCTCAAGCTCTCTCTCTTCAAACCCTAATCCTCCCCTCTCATGTGTTGAGTACAAGGATTAGATTAGACTACTTAATCCTTAACCATTCTCTATATCACCTAGGTTGCTTAGATTAGTGATTTAAGAAACCTAGTTACCTCTAGTTTGAGGTGAAGCTTGTAGTAAAGCTCTCGGGTGGATCTTCTACTACTTAGAGAAGGCCGGAGAGGACGTGGAGAATGACACGACGAAAGACTCGGATATTTAGGTATAATCACTTTTCATAGTAGTTGTTAACTTCAATGTTTGTTGTTAGTTATAGTTTAGCTTCGATTCTTGCGGTTAGTCGATGTTTAAGCAAAGAACAAGATCGTTTTTCATATTTCCGCCTCCCCGCAAGTCGTGGGGTGTTGCACATCGACTTACACGTCAGTGGTACTAGCTGTACATAACGGCTGCCCATGTATTGACAGAAAGGGAAGCTGATGAGCGAACTCATCCTGGAAGCCTGCTGAGCCTATCAGTGACAATATCCGTATAGCCCGGTCCGTTCGTCTATAAGCATCGCATATCGTGCCTAGGGGGCTGGTAATGTCAGACCCCTAATAGCGGTATAAGTCGTGTCAGAGTGTAGCCCAGAACACCCTGAGATACTACTGGAGTACCTACCAGTAAATCTCCTGCCTCGGCCGAGGGCTTTGTGTAATGGCTCTCCTAGACACAGCGCGATCTCACCCCCAATACCGGGAGAGATGAACCCCTGCCGATCCACTCACTGCCTCCATGTGGCTCGGGACTGTACCCAACTAAAACTTGTTTGCACGACTCCTTTGAGCCATGGTAGGGTAATAATCAAAGTATAGTGGGAAATCACACGCGACAAATGACGATCTCAGGTCGATGAACTAACCTGTACACATATCACCTAGGAACTGCTATCTGATGCTAGGTATAATACCAACTAGCAGGTTCCCGGCGAGTCCTGTCCGGTGCACTCATAATCCAATGAGCACCTGTATACATCTTAGGTGATCTAACTGACACCAATGTCTTGTGAGACCACCTCCCCTCGTCGGGGTCTCAACTGTATATGCTAATCTACTCCGGAGTATCGATGCCATGTCTCGAAACTCCCACGACTAGGGACCACTTTTAGGGATGTGCTTATGAACTACCCAACTCTCACGTATATGACCACCATCATACTGCTAGTAGTCAAGCAAGAATCCTAAGGGCTCTAACAACGTGTAATAGTGATCATGTCACCTAAAGCTGTACACGATGATAAAGGCAAACCGGATAGCATACTATCTTCTTGAGTAAGACTGTCCTACCGGTATAGGTCATCCTCAATCATTGCAATCACATGCCTGCGATCCAATAATTGACTTTGAGGGCACTATATCCAATAAACATGACGATCCAATATAACATATCATAGCAACACATAACATCATATGTCATCAACGTAAGTAAATATGCGTATCCTAATTGTCGTTGACATATAGCAACGAAACCAGTGATACACCACATATTACACTTACGGTCGCAGAAAAGAAAGTGAAAACTACAACAGTTAGAATCCGCAACCATCTTAGACATCATAAACCCAACGTATCACATACTTTGGATTTCATGCCTAACCAAATGAATTCCTTAGACATCACATGTCTAACAATTATAAACCCCGCATTTTAGTCTCAATCTCGAAAACACTTTTCAATATGTAAGTCCACGTTGCTCACCCCGGTTCTTACGGGGAGGCGGAAATGACGAAAAACAATGATTTTGGCGTAAGGCAACATGGACTAAAAGTCGGTATCTTTGCTAAACTAGAAACTAGTAAACACTTAGAGGTTTTAGCTACTATGCTGTAGAAAGTATACCTCACGGAACCGGTCCTTCGGGTCTTCATCCCGCTGTCCCACTCGTCCATCCAAGCTCCAAGCGTCGATCCGGACCTTGGGCACCTCCGCGGCCTTCTTGAGTCGAAGACGATCCACCCGAGAGTTGTACACAAAGCTTCGCCTCAAACCAAGGCAACTAGGGCAAAGAGATTGCTAATCTAAATGCCTTAGGTTGTGTAGAAGAGAAAGATGGAAGTGTTTGTCTATGTGGATTCTTTTTCTCTCAACACATGAGATCAAAAGAAGAGATCAAGAGGAGGAAGAAGAAGGAGAAAGTTTGCAACCATGGAGCTTTTCTTTTTCTTCTCACTTCATGAGAGAGAATGAGAAGAGAATAATGAAAAAAGATTAGGCCAAATGAAATGAACCATGGTTGCAATAATACACAAGAATCATCATTACTAATCCTATCATGAAAGAGTTGATGGCACATTGAATTGACCATTATCATAACTCAAGAATTACAAAGAGAATAAAAGAAGAGTGTAGATCCCTCTTGAAGGTCAATGGTCAACACGGTCAACGGGTCAACAAAGTCAAGAGGGGTCTAAGTGGTCAAATGGTCAAAGCAATTAGCCATCACTAATCTATCACTAAAAGGATTAATAAACAATGTCTGCGACTCATAACGGTTTTGACCAAACGAATTGTCAAAACCCTAATGAGTGTGCCACATTACGGTTTTGGCCGAACCAACTGCCAAAACCCTAATGGGGCACCTCCTCCTTCATCGCTCCTCAAAACTATGCATACACACCCCGCATCCGCATTCCGTAGAATGCGAATGCACAGAAGACAAATCAAATCCATCGGTGCAATACTAGGATCTGGCTTAAACTAAAGCCCACTAGTATTGCCTGCCCGAACAGCATACGCACACAAGTGCACGTAAGTGATCGTAGCCCTGCCGTAAAACCATACGGCCTCTACACATTTCGCTCAATGCAGGGAAACTCTCTGTGTGGGACTCTAAAGACTCGACACTACGCTGGCAGTAGGTTTAACCACAGACCGCAAGCGGCGCTAGCTGTACATAACGGTCCCCAGGTAGATGTCGATAAGAAGGCCGATGAGGTAAACCCATCCGAACTCCTACTGAGCCTGTATGTGACAATCTCTGTACAGTCCGGTCTGTTCGTCTGATACATCGCATGGCGGGCCTAGGGGGCGGTGAACGTCAGTCCCCTAATAGCGGTACAAGTCGTGTCGGAGTGTAGCCCAGAACACCCTGAAATAACACTGGAAACCTACCAGTATATCTCGCTTTCCCAGGCCAGGGACTACTTGTGTAATGGCTCTCCTAGACACAGCGCGATGTCAACCCCCAATACCGGGAGAGACGAATCCTGTCTAACCGTCTCTGCCTCCAAGTGCTTCGGGACTGCACCCAACTACTACCTGTTTGCACGACTCCTTTGAGCCGTGGTAAGGTAGTAATCTAAGTACAGTGGGAACACACTCGAGGCGAAGTGACAGTGTCAAGTCGGCGGACTAAGCTGTACTCATATCACCTGGGAACTGATAACTGACGATAAGTATAATACCAACCAACAGTTCCCGACGAGTCCTGTCCAGTGTGCTCGTAACCTAACGAGCACCCGCATACTATCTCAAGTACGACGTACTGACGGCTGTGGGATAGACCGTCTCCCCCGCTGGGATGAGAAGCGCATACGCTAGTCTACTCCGGAGTATCGATGCCCTATCTCGATAGTCCTACGACTAGGGACCTGTATAAGGATGTGCTAATGGATTACCCAGCCCCCACGAGTGTGAGCGCCATCACAACGCTGGTAATCAAGCAAAGATCCTAAGGGCTCTACTAATATGTATATAAGCGATATGATAAAAGAAACACATGCACATATTGAAGTAGAGACAAACCAAGTAGCATACTACCACTTTGAGCAAGATTGTCTATACAACTGTGAATATCACAAGCTTCCATCATGTAATATACAAGCTAGTATGATACAGTAATGGCCTCTAGGGCATATACACTAACAATCTCCCACTTGCACTAAGGCCATGTACTGGCGTATCGAAGACCTATCATCTCGATCAGCCGCTCGAATTGAGTCTGCGGTAGGGCTTTCGTGAGTGGATCTGCAGTGTTGTTCTCCGTATTTACTCTCTTCACCTCGATCTCCCGGCGATCTACGATCTCCCTGATCAGATGGTACCGCCTCAAAATGTGCCTGGACTTCTGATGGGACCTGGGTTCCTTCGCTAAAGCTATAGATCCGTTGTTGTCGCAATACAGCGGTATTGGATCAACAATGGTAGGAACCACCTGAAGCTCCGTGAGGAACTTCTTCATCCAGACAGCTTCCTTTGCGGCATCGCAAGCAGCTATGTACTCCGCTTCCATAGTTGAGTCTGCAACGGTCTCCTGCTTGGAACTCTTCCAGCAAACCGCACCTCCGTTGAGGGTAAAGACATAAGCTGACATGGACTTGGAGTCATCCTTGTCACTCTGGAAGCTGGAGTCAGCAAAGGCCTCAAGCTGGAGGTCTTTTCCGCCATACACCAAGAACATCTCCTTAGTCCTTCTCAGGTACTTGAGAATGTTCTTTACCGCTATCCAGTGTTTCTCCCCTGGGTTCGACTGATACCGGCTTACAATGCTCAATGTGTATGCTACATCTGGTCTGGTACACAACATCGCATACATTATAGAGCCTACCGCAGAAGCGTAGGATATAATAGACATGCGATCCCTTTCCAAATCAGTCTTGGGAGACATCTCTTTGGAGAGGGTGATCCCGTGACAAGCCGGTAGATTACCGCGCTTGGAATCTACCATACTGAACCTTTTCAGTATGGTGTCGATGTACCTTGACTGTGAAAGTCCCAACATCCTCTTAGATCTATCACGATAGATCTGGATCCCCAGAATGTAGTTGGCATCGCCCAGGTCCTTCATGGAGAACCTCTGCGACAAGAATCCTTTGACTGACTGTAGCATAAGAATATCATTTCCTATTAGGAGAATGTCATCCATGTACAAGACGAGGAATACCACAATTCTCCCTACAATCTTACTGTAAATGCATGGTTCATCTGGGTTTTTGATAAAGTCGAATTCTTTGACAGTATCATCAAAGAAGATGTTCCAACTCCGCGATGCCTGCTTAAGTCCATAAATGGACTTGAGCAACTTGCACACTCTACCGCTGCTCCCACTCTGAATGAATCCCTCCGGCTGATCCATATAGATGCACTCTTCCAAATTTCCATTTAAAAAAGCCGTCTTTACGTCCATCTGCCAGATTTCATAATCGTGGAAGGCAGCAATGGCAAGAAGGATCCGAATGGATTTCAGCATAGCCACTGGAGAAAAGGTCTCCTCATAGTCCGAACCAGGTCTTTGACGAAAACCTTTTGCAACAAGTCTAGCTTTATAGGTCTCAACCGGCCCATCTACACCAATCTTCTTTCTGAAGATCCATTTGCAGCCAACGGGTTTTACCCCTTCTGGAGCAAAGTCCAAAGTCCAAACTTTGTTGGTGTACATAGACTCCATCTCGGCCCGCATTGCATCCAGCCATTTTACCGAGTCGCCGCTCTGAATGGCTTGCTGGAAGCTAGTAGGCTCACCATAATCCATGGTGGAATCCTCTCTATCCCAGTCTATGAGAAAACCGTAGTATCTCTCGGGCGGATGAGACTGCCTACTACTCCTGTGGAGTGGCGCTGGGATGTCCGGTTCTCTTGAAACATCTGGTTCTTCCAAGCTTTCAGTAATAGCTTGTGGTTCTGGAATCTCTTCCAGTTCTACTACACTCCCACTTGCTTCTTTTTCTAAAAACTGATGTTCTAGAAAGTGGGCATGACGAGAAACAAAAACCTTTTGTTCCTCTGCGTAATAGAAAAAATACCCCCTGGAGTTCTTTGGGTATCCCACAAACTTACACAGTACTGAGCGTGCCTCGAGCTTGTCCACATGCTGCTTTTTTACAAAAGCTGGACATCCCCATATCTTCAGATACTTAAGACAGGGTTTCTTCCCACACCACATCTGATATGGTGTGGTAGGCACAGTCTTGGAGGGAACCTTGTTCAAAAGATATGCAGCTGATTCTAGTGCATAACCCCAGAAGGATCGCGGTAACTCAGCCTTACTCATCATGGATCGAACCATATCCAATAGGGTTCGAATCCACCTTTCCGATACACCGTTGTGTTGTGGTGTGTATGGAGGAGTAAGCTGAGAGAGAATTCCATTCTCTTTTAAGTAGCCCAGAAACTCGGCACTCAAGTATTCACCACCTCGATCAGATCTTAGTGTCATGATACTTTTTCCTGTTTGTTTTTCAACTTCATTCTTGTATTCCTGAAATTTCTCAAAGGCCTCGGATTTGTGCTTCATCAAGAAGACATGCCCATACCTAGAGAAATCATCTGTGAAAGTAATGAAGTATGAATAACCACTTCGCGCATGTGTAGACATTGGACCACACACATCACTGTGTATGAGTCCCAAGAGCTCGCTCGCTCTTTCTCCGTGTCCAGTGAACAGATTCTTTGTCATCTTTCCCATGAGACAAGATTCACAAGTGGCATAAGACTGGTACTCGAACGGATCCAAGTATCCTTCTTTATGTAACTTTGTCAACCGTGTCTCATTAATGTGACCCAGTCTACAATGCCATAAGAAAGCCTGATTTAATTCCGGAGACTTTCTTTTAAGTGTGTTCTGGACACTGAAAACCTGAGCTTGATTCAAAACGTATATACCGTATTTCAATGTACCTGACCCAATCAGCACTTGATTTAGGTGGATGTTTACTACATCGCTTACAAAAGTAAAATCATATCCTTCCTTAGAAAGTAAGGATACAGATATGATGTTACAAGTTGCACCTGGTACATAAAAACAGTCACGCAGAATCAATATCTGCCCAGTTGTCAGTCCTAGATGATATTCCCCTACGGATTCAGCATACATGCTCATTCCGTTAGCAACCCTGAGAGTCATATCACCTTTCCTGATAACCCTACGGTTTCTCAAAACCTGTAACGAATTACAGATATGAGATCCTGATCCGGTATCTAATACCCAGGAAGTAGGGTTAACTGACATACAGTTCTCTATTACAAACACACCCGAAGCCGAAGCCACAACATGCTTCGAATTCTGGCTACTGGCTTTACAAGCCCTGCAATCCTTCTGCCCATGTTCATTCCCGTAACAATAAGAACATCCCTCTTTTACTACATCTGTTCCTGAAACTTCTGCCCTTCCCTTTCTTTCAACTTCCCTAGTTACCTTTAGGGTAGTAGGTAGAGACTGTTGAACTAAGTCAGCCATCTGACCCGTTCTTCAACGTGGTCTTCAGGTCCGAGAGCTCAAAAGAGCTGGTCTCTATAAGGACGTTGCCCTCTACAGATGACCCGATAGCCAACCTCGCTGGAAGCAATTCGTTCAAGGTCTCATATCTTACGATACGAGATTTCTCTCCATATAAAACTTTGTTATGGAGGAAGATAGAAGCTGAGTCCATCTTCTCGTGCTACCTCTGGTATATACCATCAACTGAGGCTAACACGAGGCACTTGGCTTTCGCACAGTCTTCTTCCGATGTCCTACGGATATGAATATCCGTGACAGGGGAAACTGGACCTGAGACGGCAGGGGTTGGATCAGTCAAGAGGTGTCCCAGCTTGTCATGGGCAATGGACATCTGGACAGACCTTTGCCAGTCATAACAGTCAGATTCAGTCATTTTATTATCTAGATGTAACCTAGGTGCGGTCACCGGGTCGCTGCAATTAAGAGAGAGAGAAGAAAACACTTAGCATGATGCTCTTGCAAGTTTAGATTGGTTTTTAATTTATCTAAACAGGATGGCTCCCACTGTCTCTCGAATCCCTCCTCAAACCATAAAGGAAGAACTAGTCAGGATCAATCTCACCGTACAATACTTGCTTAACCGTTCAGCCGGGCCAGTGTCGGTACTTCGAGGGAGGTTTTCCAACGCTTTCGCGAAGTTCCTTAATTAAGTAACCTCTTTTCCCTATGGGCGTAGCCCCGCTAACACCTTTCTAGACACCTAGTTGGTTTATAGCATTGATCGTTAAGTGAGAAAGTTCCCGAGGAGTAGCATATACTCACAGTAGGATCGGGATCCAAATATCATCACGTGATAAAACTGAAGGAATCCTACCAGAATCATCACACTCTAAATGGTATGCAGCACTAGCAACTTTCAGTACTTATGAAACTCCCGATGTGGATTTTTGCCCCATGCTCTTATGACCTTGACGAGGGCCAACATATCATAAGTCACATGTCAAGTTCTACCCGTCATTATCCAGGTTAATTTGAACCCACCCGTACATACCCTTGACGAAGGCCAAAATAATAGTACGACTGTCCCAAACCAACGCATCTATCTATGCTACAGATAAATATTCAGCAGCTACCAATCACTATGCCTTGGCGAAGGTTAAAATACATAGCTTGAATACTACTGAATATTTAACCGAAATGACGGAGGGCTACGAATGGTTTTGGCGAAACCGTGAACGTAGTGAACTTGATATAATCGATGGAACGAGATAGCTTTTAAAAGGAGTGGTTCAAGCTCCGCGTTTAAAATGCTGGTTTTTGAAAAGAACCGAGTGGTTTTCAAAGTGTTCCAACGACTTTTACTTGGTTTATTTTCTTGCATTAGTTCTTTTAATGCGTCCCATCATTTAATCCTACCATTGCAGAAAACAACCAAAATATGACGTATGCTTATGCCATTCGCATTCGCCACGGGGCCCCGTCATCACCCGTTAGGTTACTTAACTTACGACAGAGCGGAGGCTGGGCTAGCACGGCTGAAAAACATAAGCAACGCCTAAATAGTTATCATATATAAATATATAGCAATGATAGACATTACAGATCACAGATGAACACTTTGGATATACTAAGAATCCACGATTCGTTCGAGCCTGCAACGAAAAACGGATTACACGGTCGCGATGAATAGCCAAACCCCACCATAGACCCCTACGGGTGCGGCAAACTACCTGTAGGGTTGCTAGGCACGCGCACAGGGGTCTACGAGGCATCAACCATGCCCGATTAATAATTTAGCCGTGCCGAACAACCCGAATACGGAACTTTAAACTAGAGATTAGGCGAAAACTAGCATGTTAACAACTTTAACACTAAGTGAGAGGGATTACAACCTTTGTAGATCCGGTCCTTCACTTCATATGCTTCGTGTTGTGGTCCCTTCGCTGCGATCATCGGGATCCGGACTCTCGAGAGGTTCCACGAAGAGAAAGACGCAACCTTTGCTTCCGATCTTCGATACTAAGATGATCTACCTTGAAGTTTCTTTAACACAAGCTAACACTCATGAAATGATGTGAACACCCTCATCTAAATGACAAGGGAAGATGAGGATGATGAAGTAGGATTTTTGCTCTCTTTATTTATCTTTTTCTCATATTTATCCATCACAAAAATCAAAGCAAGAAACCATTTCAAGAAAAGAAGAAGAAGGAAGAAGATGATGAACAATGTTAGAATCATTTTGTGATGAATAGGAAAAGGAGATAATGATCAATTATGCAACCATGGTTGACTTAACCATTGTAGAGAATTAACCAAGGGTTAGGGTTTTGGGTTGAGTTAAGAATGAGTCATAAGTAAATATCTTTTCCATGACAAAACAAAAACCTTCTAGAATCATCTAGAAAGCATTAACCCAAATCAAACCCTAATCTTGTTTAATCTCTACTAAACATGTTGCATTATTTATCATATCATGTTACAATATTATATCAAATATATAATATTTATCGTAACAAAATAAAATAATACAATTAACATATATCGCATATATATCAATGTATTATCCGAGTGAGAAAAAGAATCTTTTAGTGAGCAAATATTAGTTAATGCAATTTAATATATCATATATATTATTATACATTAAATTATCGAATCAACACTTGATCCGACAATCCGGCTATATCGGATATAACCGACTAATATTTATCCGTACCGATTCATCGAATCAACACTTGATCCGATGACCCGGCTGATATCAAATATCGCGAGAATATAATACGGTATCACATATCGCATTATCCTCGGTCCCGCACATATCACATATGTGTTCCTACTCCGTTTTGCCTGAGCCAAGAAACCTCTGTGTAGGACTCTAAAGAATCGTCAATACGCCGGCAGTAGGTGATGATCATATCAAACACCCACAAGCTGCAAGCGGTCAGCTAAACGTAACAGCTACCCAGGTATTGATCGCTCAGAAGATCAACAAGCAAGCCTGTACATTCTCCTGTGAATCCAAACAGTAACACTCCCGTACAGTCCGGTCTCGTCGTCTGATATGTTGCATATCTCGCCTAGGGGTGGTAAACGTCAGACCCCAGTAGCTTGATAAGTCGTGTCGATTTGAGGTCTATAACGGTTTGAGAAACTACTGATAACACTTACCAGTAAATCTCAGCAACCCTGGCCAGGGATTTCCGGTTATAGCCAATCGAACACAGCACAACATCAACTCCCTATACCGGGAGAGACGAATCCCCTCCTATCGCTCATTGCCTCCATATGATTCGGGACTGTACCCAAAAGCCACCTTTTTGCATGCCCTCTTGGACGTGGTATGGTGGAAATCAAAGCACAGTGGGAACCACACAAGACTCTATGACGATCTCGGGTCAACAGACTACTCTGTACCAGTGTCACCGGAGAACTGCCATCTGACGTATGGTATAATACCATCTGGGAGTTCTCGGCGAGTCCGTCCAGTGTACCCAGTCTCCACTGAGCACCCGTACACCATCCTTGATGTCAAACACCGATGGATATGGGATCATCCATCGCCCATCATATGGGTCAAGATGCGTATACGCTAGTCTACTCTGGTGCATCGATGCCCTGTCTCGATACACCCTCGACTAGGAACAGTTATAGGATGTACTCGCCGACTACCGTGGCCCCACTAGTATGATCTCATCATAGTCCCAGTAGTCGAGTACATATCCTAAGGGCTTTATCAACATGTAATATAGAGACAATCAGAGTACATGTTAAGATAAAGTACAACCAGATAGCATACTATCATGTCGAGCAAGAAAGTCCTCCCTATATATGTCCTAGCATACACTACAATATACATCGTATGTACAGTAATGGCCTCTAGGGCATACATATAACTAACAATCTCCCACTTGCACTAGGGCCATCTGTTATGATATCGCATACCCAACAATTAGCTGCGGTTGAAGTATCTCATACTCAACCATCCCATAAAAGTCTCTACTGGGAAAAAGGCCTTCGTGAGTGGATTCACGCTGTTGTCCTCTGTGTCTACTCTCCTAACCTCGATCTCCTTGGAGATCAACCATCTCCATGATCAGGTGATACTGCCTAAGAATTATATCTGGATTTCTGATGGGACGGTAGTTCCTTGGCATAAGCCACAACTCCATTGTCACACAATGGTAGGAACGAAGTTCAACTTATGAACTTATAAATATCCAGACTGTCTCTTTGGTAGTATCCTTGGTAACGATGTATCTTGCCTTTAATCGTCTAGTATGTCACGGTATCTAGCTTGGAACTCATCAAACATACCGTCCCTCCATTGAGGGTAAAGACAATACCTGCGACTGACATTCAGTCGTCCTTATCAGCCTGGAACCTTTCCAGTGATTCTCCCCAGGATCGATTGATACCATCTCACTACAACTAGTGAGTGTCCTAACATCCAATTAGATCTATCTCATAGATCCAAAACCCAGGATTTAGGAGGTATCACTTTTATCCTATATGGAGAATCCTTGTGATAAGCGGAGATTGACCGAGCGTAGCATAGGAAACTCCTTCCCTATCAAGAGTATGTCATCCACGTACTCTACGAGGATCACCACCATACTCTCTACTACCTTTTCGTATATACAAGGTTCATCTACCATTTTGATGAAGTCAAACTCTTTGACTACCACATCAAAACAGATGTTCCAACTCCGCGATGCCTGTTTTATCATATAAAACATCTTGCACACGTTTCCGCTGCTCCCACTGTCTACGAAGCCCTCTGGCTGTGTACTTATAGACGCTCTTTTCTAAAACATCATTTAGAAAAGCAGTCATGACACCCAACCACCAGATATCGCAGTCATGGTATGTAGCCGTGGCAAGTAGGATCTGGATGGACTTAAGCATAGCTTTGAAAGTCTCAACTTTTCCTGTACACCAAGTAATCTTCTCAAGATATACTCGCTCCTGATGGGAATTTAACCCTTCAGCTAAAGCAACCAAAGTCCATACTTTGTTGGTGTATAAGGATTCCATCGCAGATCGATAAGCATCCAACCATTCTTACAGAGTCCCACTCCTGATGGCCAGCTCGAAACTAGTTGGGTCATCATCTCATGATGCAATCCTCGCTCCCACTGTCATAGAGAAACCGAAGTATCTCTCAGGTGGGTGAGGAACCGTACTAGATCGGCGGAGAGGCTGAGGTTCGTTGGAAACTATTGAATCATTTGGTTCTACTAAATCATCAGCTGTAGTTTGTATAGCTGGAACCTTTCCAGTTGTACATAATAGACCTTGCCTCGAGTTTGTCCGAATTTTTCCTTTTAGACATAGGCCGGACAACCCCAAATCTTAACTAACTTAAGATATGGGCTCTTTCCTTTCCATATCACATATGAAGTGGTAGGCAACAGATTTGATTCGAAACCTATTCAATAGGTATGCAACTTCACAAGTGCATAACTCCCTAAAGGAAATAGGAAACTCAGTAGTACTCATCATAGAGCACACCATATCTAATAGGGTGAGTTTGCTCCGCCCCGATATACCATCGTGCTATGGTGTATACGGAGGAGTAATGCTGAGAGAGAATCTCATTCTCCTTTAGAATAGTCCAGGAATTCCGTGCTCAAGTATTCTCCTCCTTGATCTTATCAAAAGACATAATACTTATACCCGTATTTTGGTTCTCTACTTCTAACTTATATTCTGTTAATATCTCAAAAGGTTCGGACTTGTGTTTCAACAGGAACATATGTCTGAATCTTGAGAGATCATCAGAGAATGTAATGAAGTACAAAGAACCAGTCTTGGCATGTGTAGACAGGAGACTTTCATACATCAGCATGTATCAATTCCCAAGAGTTCACTAACTCTTTCTCTGTTTCCAATAAACAGAGCTATGGTCATCTTATCTTTGTGACATGACTGGCAAGTTTCACAAGATGTAAATTCAAACTAATTTAAATATGCATCTAAATGTAACTTCAGCCAGTCGGGTCGCATTGATATGACCTAGTCTACAATGCCTCAAGAAGGATTTGTTCATTTCTGAACTCTTCCTCTTGTGTGTATTCTGTATATTAAGAACTGTAGTTTGATTTAGAACGTCAATGATTTTAGATAACGTGCCTGAACCGATCAACTCTTGATATAGGAAATGTTCAAAACATTATCCAACAATACAAAATTATATCCTTTCTTTACTAATAAAGAGACTGATATGATTTTGTATACCAGGTTCGGTATCTAATAACATTTGTTCAGAATCAATATATTCAAGTAATACAGGGTGATAGTGACCAACAGACTTGGCTGCAACACTTGCACCGTTTTCTGTCTCATGAAACTTATCACCCGTTATCAGTTCTCTACCTTTCTGTAGCCCATGTAACAGATTACATATGCGGGATCCTGATCCAGTATCACATACCCAGGACGTAAAGGATACTGAGAAACAGTTCTCTGTAATGAACACACCCGAAGATGATCCATCAGCATGCACTTTCTTCGTTTGGGCGGCACGGGAAATCTGGTATTCCCCAATTTCCTGCTCTGTCTTATAACAATTATAAGTTGGAGCGGGACCAACATTCCCCAGCTCAGTATAACAAGCGGCTTCGGTCAATATATCCGTTTTATTATCTTGATTAAGGCGTGATATGGTCGCTACCTGGAGAGAGAGAGAAGAAAACACTCAGCGTATGCTCTTGCAAGATTAGATTGGTTATATAATATATCTAATCAGGATGTCTCCCACTGTTTTAATCAAATCTTCCTTCAAACCCGAAGAGGGAAGACTAGCCGGGATTAATCACACGCTACAAGTTCGCCAATCTTTCAGCCAGGCCAGTGTCGGTACTTTGAGGGAGGTCCCCCGTGCTATCGCACGAACCTAATTAATGTAAACCTCGTTTTCCCAGAGGTGTAACCCCGTTAACACCTTTCTAGACACCTACTTGATCGGCTAATTGTAATGTGTAAAACTCTCCCAGGAGTAACTCTTACTCACAGCGGGTATCGGGATCCAACTATCTAATAGAAGGTATGCAATCTCATTGCAAATTTCAACTCTTGAAATTCCCAATAATATTTTGCCCCAAGCAATCTATGACCTTGACTGAGTCAACAAACCATAGACCGCAAGTAAAGTTCAACCCGTCATTTCCCGATTGAATTAAACCCACCCGCACGACCCTTGACTGAGTCAACAAGGTCGCACGACTACCCTAATCCAATCGCATCATATGCTTTGCAGATAAGCACTAATCAGCTACCGCACACTACGTCTTGACTGAGTCAACAAACGCAGCACGAATACTAACTATTACTTATCTGAAATGACGGAGGGCTACGACAGGTTTTTAAGAAAACCTTTTGCGTAATGAACTTTATATCGTTGTAGAATCGAGTGATTTTCAAATGGAGTGTTTTTGAGGCTTTTTCTAGTTTTGCTAAAGGGGTCACTCCCGGTGAAGGGATCGTCGGCCCTTTCCTCATCGAATAAGCTGCAGGATATTTCATAAATATCTCTATGCAAAGCAAAAACTATAGAAGCAATCAAAAGACAGACCGAGTTTGTAGCATCTGCCAGTTATTGCTAAAGGAGTCACTCCCGGTGAAGAGATCTCGGTCCTTTCCTTATCGAATAAGGTGCTGGATGTTCTACAAGGAACACCGCTATGCAAAGCAACAACTAGAGCTACCAGTTTTTTAATTTAAAACAAGTTTCTACAACATCTTTAGGTTTCTTTTATTTCATTAATCTCATTAATGAAGTCCCATTTTAATATGCTTCACAAGCATCTCTTTTGAAACGAAATCTGCAATATAACATATATCTCATATATATATAATATAAACATTCATCTCAGGCAGTAATATGATCTCATCACAGAACATTGCAGCAGAAGAAACATATATGAAATATTGGATATACTAGGACGTCCGTGTTTTCAATACGAGGCTGTATAAAACACGGATTCCACGGTCGCGATGAATAGCCAAACCCACATCCCTAGACCCCTACGAGAGCGGCAAGTAACACTGCCAATTCTAGCATTAGGAGACCCGGTCTCGACTCCTCGAGATGGTCTCCCACTGGACCCTAGAACCCGGTTACTTGTGCTCCCCGCCTTGGGTCTACCTAATGCGGAAAAGTAAATAATATACAACGGTGACATCTTCCGCTACCTGGAAGTGCCCCAATAAAAGAATATTACATACAAATGAATTTTACATGAATGAAAAAGAAAAAACTCTCATCTCACATAAAACCCCCGGCTATTCAAACGCGACGATCCAATACAACATATCACAGCAACACATAATATCTCATATCATCAACGTAAGCAAGTATGCGTATCCCGATTGTCGTTGATGTAAAGCAACGAAGCCGGCGATACACCACATACTACGCTTACGGTCACAGAAAAGAAAGTGTAAAACTACAACAGTTGGAATCCGCAACTTCCTTAGACATCGCATGCCTAACCAAATGAATTCCTTAGACATCACATGCCTAACAATTATAAACCCCGCATTTTAGTCTCATTTATCGAAAACTCTTTTCAATATCAAGTCGAGCAATTCAACAAGATTCCCGAAAAACTGATCAAATGCTCGTCGCAAACTTTAGTAGACGGCCGCACCCCCGATACCGTCGGCGAAGTGCACCAAGGCGGAACACCGCTACCCGAGCACCCGAACGGATGCTTTCGGCGACGGGGTTCTCCTACAGTCACTTGGTCGGGGCTATGGGGCGTAGCTGTCTATTAAGTTTACCCGACGAGTATCCGCGTACGCTACGTGATTGCGACGGACTTTTGATCACATCAAAATTCCGTGGCAACCGATCGTCTGAGACTAAACTGCTATGTTTATAATATTCAAATTAGTTATCTCATAACTACCTGTGGATTCCAAATATTGTATCACATTCCAGATAAATAGAAAAAGTTAAACTTTCCGATCGAATCATCAAGCACCCAAGATTTCTCAATTTATCTCAACACTTGAAATCAGTTTAAAAACATTCATTACATGCCACAGTACCAATGGTCCAGCCGTAGAAGGGTCAAGCCAACGCCTCACATGTGGCACGCCGTATTGCCCCAAACCCTAAGGTTCAAAGGGCAGTTCAAGACGGTCACATAATCGAGTTAAGGTTTGTTGTCTTCTAGAGGGTCCACCGCGTTACTTGCATGACTTAGAACGTTCTTAAACACGAGGAAAAATCCAACTTTTGAAAAAATTCCGACAGGGGAAAAAGTGAGTTATTGATGTCCGTTCGAACTTTTTAACAGTTTCTAAAAATTATCCGGACAAAACTAAACAAAGTTAAAATATCCGATCGAATCTTTATGTCCCCAATATAACCCAGATAATTCAACAGTTGAATAAAAAAAAATAAAAATTTCCAGAAGACTCAGCACTTGAAGACAAGAATTACTGTGCAAGCCACGTGGTGTAACTCACCAAAGTGGCCGCGGAACCGCCGCGAAACCCAGGGTTGGGCCGCGGTTCCACGCCTGCTTTGTCGAGTTAAAACCACGTGCTTCACAGTATCTCATAGAATTCCCTGCTAAATTTTTTGGCAATTTTTAATTCGCAAAAATCCAAACTTTCAGAAAATTTCCAGAGAAGGGGTTTGTTCGGGTTTTCCGGGTTCGATCGGACTTCAAACTTCGTCTAGACTTCGCCTAAAGCTCTAGCTTGGCTCTGATACCACTGTAGGGTTGCTAGGCACGTGCACAAGGGTCTACGAGGCATCAACCATGCCCGATTAATAATTTAGCCGTGCCGAACAACCCGAATACGGAACTTTAAACTAGAGATTAGGAGAAAACTAGCATGTTAACAACTTTAACACTAAGTGAGAGGGATTACAACCTTTGTAGATCCGGTCCTTCACTTCATATGCTCCGTGTTGTGGTCCCTTCGCTGCGATCATCGGGATCTAGACTCTCGAGAGGTTCCATGAAGAGAAAGACGCAACCTTTGCTTCCGATCTTCGATACTAAGATGACCTACCTTGAAGTTTCTTTAACACAAGCTAACACTCATGAAATGATGTGAACACCCTCATCTAAATGGCAAGGGAAGATGAGGATGATGAAGTAGGATTTTTGCTCTCTTTATTTATCTTTTTCTCATATTTATCCATCACAAAAATCAAAGCAAGAAACCATTTCAAGCAAAGAAGAAGAAGGAAGAAGATGATGAACAATGTTAGAATCCTTTTGTGATGAATAGGAAAAGGAGATAATGATCAATTATGCAACCATGGTTCACTTAACCATTGTAGAGAATTAACCAGGGTTAGGGTTTTGGGTTGAGTTAAGAATGAGTCATAAGTAAATATCTTTTCCATGACAAAACAAAAACCTTCTAGAATCATCTAGAAACCATTAACCCAAATCAAACCCTAATCTTGTTTAATCTCTACTAAACATGTTGCATTATTTATCATATCATGTTACAATATTATATATCACATATATAATATTTATCGTAACAAAATAAAATAATACAATTAACATATATCGCATATATATCAATGTATTATCCGAGTGAGAAAAAGAATCTTTTAGTGAGAAAATATTAGTTAATGCAATTTAATATATCATATATATTATTATACATTAAATTATCGAATCAACACTTGATCGACAATCCGGCTATATCGGATATAACCGACTAATATTTATCCGTACCGATTCATCGAATCAACACTTGATCCGATGACCCGGCTGATATCAAATATCGTGAGAATATAATACGGTATCACATATCGCATTATCCTCGGTCCCGCACATATCACATATGTGCTCCTACTCCGTTTTGCCTGAGCCAAGAAACCTCTGTGTTGGACTCTAAAGAATCGTCAATACGCCGGCAGTAGGTGATGATCATATCAAACACCCACAAGCTGCAAGCGGTCAGCTAAACGTAACAGCTACCCAGGTATTGATCGCTCAGAAGATCAACAAGCAAGCCTGTGCATTCTCCTGTGAATCCAAACAGTAACACTCCCGTACAGTCCCGTCTCGTCGTCTGATATGTTGCATATCTCGCCTAGGGGTGGTAAACGTCAGACCCCAGTAGCTTGATAAGTCGTGTCGATTTGAGGTCTATAACGGTTTGAGAAACTACTGATAACACTTACCAGTAAATCTCAGCAACCCTGGCCAGGGATTTCCGGTTATAGCCAATCGAACACAGCACAACATCAACTCCCTATACCGGGAGAGACGAATCCCCTCCTATCGCTCATTGCCTCCATATGATTCGGGACTGTACCCAAAAGCCACCTTTTTGCACGCCCTCTTGGACGTGGTATGGTGGAAATCAAAGCACAGTGGGAACCACACAAGACTCTATGACGATCTCGGGTCAACAGACTACTCTGTACCAGTGTCACCGGAGAACTGCCATCTGACGTATGGTATAATACCATCTGGGAGTTCTCAGCGAGTCCGTCCAGTGTACCCAGTCTCCACTGAGCACCCGTACACCATCCTTGATGTCAAACACCGATGGATATGGGATCATCCATCGCCCATCATATGGGTCAAGATGCGTATACGCTAGTCTACTCTGGTGCATCGATGCCCTGTCTCGATACACCCTCGACTAGGAACAGTTATAGGATGTACTCGCCGACTACCGTGGCCCCACTAGTATGATCTCATCATAGTCCCAGTAGTCGAGTACATATCCTAAGGGCTTTATCAACATGTAATATAGAGACAATCAGAGTACATGTTAAGATAAAGTACAACCAGATAGCATACTATCATGTCGAGCAAGAAAGTCCTCCCTATATATGTCCTAGCATCCACTACAATATACATCGTATGTACAGTAATGGCCTCTAGGGCATACATATAACTAACACTACCCGCCAAGTACCCGAAGCGAAGCAACCTCCCTCAACCCGTGAGTAGGCCACTCGGCACTTCGAGATACCCGGTAGTTTGTGCACCCCTCCTTGGGTTTATCCTAGGAGCAAAAACAGTAAAAAGAAATTATACAATGACGGCTACAACCCCGACCCGGTTGTGCGGCCATACAAATAATATTACATCAATTTACAACTTTTACAATGAATGAAAGAAAAAGAAACACTCATCTCACACCCATTCCCGGCTATTCATCCGCGACAATCCACCGAGTTCATATACATAAACCATCAACATTACAGATCACAGATATGTATAACCCCCACTGATCGACGTATAGCGATTAGCAGACGTTCAATACATATATCACATCACAAATAATATTCATTAGCCAAAGAGTACGGAATATCGATCAAAATACGGATTTTTAACCACCCCAAAAGTCAATTTGCTCTCTGGAAAATCTGGGTAGAAAAAACATGTCTTAAAAATCCCAAAATATCCAAACTAAAACACTGCAAAAAACCAGGTCCACGACCGAGTCAAATCGACCGCGGAACCGCGGCAATAGCAAGCTACTGCCGCGGAACCGCGGCGGTTTGGTCGGTTCATGGGACCGTTTTTCTGCAGTTGTTTTAGAAAACCCTGAGACGAATTTTCATGTATGTTAAAATAATTTTTGAACAGTAAAAAATTCGACAGAAAGTTGAGGTTTTGCGGATGTGTTTTGCGACTTTTTTCCGATCGATGTTCTTAACACTTTGCTAACTTGCTAGTTTATGTTTAGCTAGGCTCTGATACCACTATAAGTCCACATTACTCACCACGGTTCTTACGAGGAGGCGGAAACGACGAAAAACAATGATTTTGGCGCAAGGCAACATGGACTAAAAGTCGGGATCTTTGCTAAACTAGAAACTAGTAAACACTTAGAGGCTTTAGCTACTATGCTGTAGAAAGTATACCTCACGGAACCGGTCCTTCGGGTCTTCATCCCGCTGTCCCACTCGTCCATCCAAGCTCCAAGCGTCGATCCGGACCTTGGGCACCTCCGCGGCCTTCTTGAGTCGAAGACGATCCACCCGAGAGTTGTACACAAAGCTTCGCCTCAAACCAAGGCAACTAGGGCAAAGAGATTGCTAATCTAAATGCCTTAGGTTGTGTAGAAGAGAAAGATGGAAGCGTTTGTCTATGTGGATTCTTTTTCTCTCAACACATGAGATCAAAAGAAGAGATCAAGAGGAGGAAGAAGAAGGAGAAAGTTTGCAACCATGGAGCTTTTCTTTTTCTTCTCACTTCATGAGAGAGAATGAAAAGAGAATAATGAAAAAAGATTAAGCCAAATGAAATGAACCATGGTTGCAATAATACACAAGAATCATCATTACTAATCCTATCATGAAAGAGTTGATGGCACATTGAATTCACCATTATCATAACTCAAGAATTAAAAAGAGAATAAAAGAAGAGTGTAGATCCCTCTTGAAGGTCAATGGTCAACACGGTCAATGGATCAACAAAGTCAAGAGGGGTCTAAGTGGTCAAATGGTCAATGCAATTAGCCATCACTAATCTATCACCAAAAGGATTAATAAACAATGTCTGTGACTCATAACGGTTTTGACCAAACGAATTGTCAAAACCCTAATGAGTGTGCCACATTACGGTTTTGGCCGAACCAACTGCCAAAACCCTAATGGGGCACCTCCTCCTTCATCACTCTTCAAAACTGTGCATACACACCCGCATCCGCATTCCGTAGAATGCGAATGCACAGAAGACAAATCAAATCCATCTGTGCAATACTAGGATCTGGCTTAAACCAAAGCCCACTAGTATTGCCTGCCCGAACAGCATACGCACACAAGTGCACGTAAGTGATCGTATCCCTGCCGTAAAACCATACGGCCTCTACACGTTTCGCTCAATGCAGGGAAACTCTCTGTGTGGGACTCTAAAGACTCGATACTACGCTGGCAGTGGGTTTAACCACAGACCGCAAGCGGCACTAGCTATACGTAACGGTCCCCAGGTAGATGTCTATAAGAAGGCCGATGAGGTAAACCCATCCGAACTCCTACTGAGCCTGTATGTGACAATCTCCATACAGTCCGGTCTGTTCGTCTGATACATCGCATGGCGGGCCTAGGGGGCGGTGAACGTCAGTCCCCTAATAGCGGTACAAGTCGTCTTGGAGTATAGCCCAGAACACCCTGAGATAACACTGGAAACCTACCAGTATATCTCGCTTGCCCTGGCCAGGGACTACTTGTGTAATGGCTCTCCTAGACACAGCGCGATGTCAACCCCCAATACTGGGAGAGACGAATCCTGTCTAACCGTCACTGCCTCCAAGTGCTTCGGGACTGCACCCAACTTCTACCTGTTTGCACGACTCCTTTGAGCCGTGGTAGGGTAGTAATCTAAGTACAGTGGGAACACACTCGAGGCGAAGTGACAGTGTCAAGTCGGCGGACTAAGCTGTACTCATGTCACCTGGGAACTGATAACTGACGATAGGTATAATACCAACCAACAGTTCCCGACGAGTCCTGTCCAGTGTACTCGTAACCTAAAGAGCACCCGCATACTATCTCAAGTACGACGTACTGACTGAAAGGTTCTTAGGCACCCTAGTGGGTTCACACAAGGCATCGAACATGCCAAATTAAAATTTTTAGTGCCGAGAAACCCTAGACTACGGATCTTTAACTAGATGTTTAGGCGAAATAGAAAGCTAGTTAACAGTTAACTACTATGATACGGATATACAACCTTTGTAGATCCGGATTTCCACCTCCACGGCTCCGCAACATCATGTCCTCGCTGTCCATCATGAATCCTCGACTCGATCATCGGCTTCATCGGGAAAGCAAGCGGAATAGCTCGTCGGCTTTGTGTCAAAGACGATCTACGTCGAGGTTGCACAAACTCAAGCTCCGACTTCACAAACTTGTGAAACTTGTGAAGAAAACACCCAAAACAACTTGGCAAGAGGTAGAGGGTGAAGAAATAGGAGGTGGGTTCACTTTAGATTTGGATATCTCTCACTAGAAATGAAGTTGCCATTAAAGGCCTCAAGCTTTTTCTTTGAAGAATGAAGAAGAAGATGAGATAGATTTATGATAAGTATATTTTAAAATGAAAAGAAAACAATACTTATCATAATTTGCACCATGGTTAAGTGTAGAGAGTTTACTAAGGTTAGATATATGGTTAGGGTTAGGAATGAGGACAAAAATGGTCACTTTAGTCAAGCTTCATGAAGCTTCACCAAACTTCAAGAAGAAAGCAACCCTTTTTGTTTTCTTATCCTTTTCTTTTAATCCAAAATAATAAATGATAAAAGAAAGAATAATTAGGAACCCTAACCATTTACTTAACCTAAATTTAATTCTTCACACTTAACCAAAAGAGCAAGCATCATCAAACATGATACTAAAAAGTGCACAAAAGTATATCACATATACAATGTGCAATCCAAGTGAGAAAAATCCGTTTAAAGTGAACCAATACTAGTTAATGCAAAGTAATATATCAAATATATATAATTATACATTAAATCATTAAATCAACACTTGATTCAATGATCCGGTCATGTCGCACATAACCGACTAGTATTCAATGCATCGATTTCTCGAATCAATGATTCGATAACTAGGTCATATCGAATATAACCATTCGAAACATATGTCGCGAGAATGAAATGCGGTATCACATACACGCATCATTCTCGGTCCTGCACATATCTCATATGCGCTCCTATTTCGTTTCGCTTGAGCCAGGAAACCTCTGTGTAGGACTCTAAAGACTCGTCAATACGCCGGTAGCAGGTGATGATCATATCAAACACCCACAAGCCGCAAGCGGTCTGCTAAACGTAACGGCCACCCGGGTATTGAGCGATCAGAAGATCGACGAGCTAGCCCGCTCACACTCCTGCGAATCCGACCAGTAACACTTACCATACAGTCAAGTCTCTTCGTCTGATACGTCGCATATCAAGTCTAGAGGTGGTATACGTCAGACCCCAATAACCCGATAAGTCGTGCTGATGTGAGGCTCGTAACGGGTCGAGAAACTACTGGTAACACTTACCAGCAAATCTCTGATCAGCCCTGGCCAGGGACTTCCCTGTTACGGCCAATCGAGCACTGCGCAACATCAACTCCCAATACCGAGAGAGACGAAACCCCTCCTATCGCTCATTGCCTCCATGTGATTCGGGACTGTACCCAAAGACCACCGTTTTGCACGCCCTCATGGACGTGGTAAGGTGGAGATCAAAGCACAGTGGGAATCACACAAGACTCTATGACGATCTCGGGTCTACAGACTAACCTGTACAAGTGTCACCTGAGAACTGCCATCTGACGTGAGGTATAATACCATCTGGGAGTTCTCGGCGAGTCCGTCCAGTGTACCCAGTTTCCACTGAGCACCCGTATACCATCTCTGATGTCAAACACCAATGGATATGGGATCATCCATCGCCCATCACATGGGTCGAGAAGCGTATACGCTAGTCTACTCTGGTAAATCGATGCCCCGTCTCGAGATACCCACGACTAGGGACCTTGAAGGATGTACTTATGGACTACCATGTTCCCACTAGTATGATCTGCATCATAGTCTAGGTAGTCAAGTACAAATCCTAAGGGCTTTACCAACATGTAACTATAAGACAGTATAAAGAGACTAGTGTACATGTTAAGATAAATGGCAACCAGATAGCATACTATCATGTCGAGCAAGAAAGTCATCTCTATATATATGTCCAAGCATCCAATATAATATACATCATCTGTACAATACTGGCCTCTAGGGCATACATACAACTAACAATCTCCCACTTGCACTAGGGCCAGCTGCTGTAGTATCTCATACCGAGCATCCCGAAGAGTCTCTCAAACTGTATCTGGGGAATGGCCTTCGTAAGTGGATCCGCCGTGTTGTTCTTCGTGTCAACTCTCCTGACCTCGATCTCCCGGCGATCAACTATCTCCCGGATCAGGTGATACCGCCTCAGAATATGCCTGGATCTCTGATGGGACCTGGGTTCCTTGGCCAAAGCCACCGCTCCATTGTTATCGCAATACAAAGGTATTGGATGCTCAATGGATGGAACCACTCCAAGTTCTGTAATGAACTTCTTGATCCAAACAGCTTCTTTAGCAGCATCGTTGGCAGCGATGTATTCAGCCTCCATCGTCGAGTCTGCCACGGTTTCCTGCTTGGAACTCTTCCAGCTAACCGCCCCTCCGTAAAGGGTAAAGACAAAACCCGACTGCGACTTAGAGTCGTCCTTATCACTCTGGAAGCTGGAATCGGTAAAGGACTCCACCTGGAGTTCTCCGTTACCATACACCAAGAACATATCTCTAGTCCTTCGCAAGTACTTGAGAATGCTCTTCACAGCTGTCCAGTGACTCTCTCCAGGATCAGCTTGATACCTGCTCACTACACTTAGTGAGTATGCTACATCGGGTCTGGTACATAGCATCGCATACATGATAGAGCCTACTGCCGAAGCATAGGGTATCCCTTGCATGCGAGCTCTCTCCAAATCAGTCTTGGGAGACATCTCTTTGGAGAGAGTGACTCCAGAGATCGTGGGCATGTTCCCACGCTTGGACTCTTCCATACTAAACCTCTTTAGTATGGTGTCAATGTACCTGGATTGGGACAATCCCAAAATCCGTTTGGATCTATCTCTATAGATCCTGATTCCCAATATGCAGGAGGCATCACCAAGATCTTTCATTGAGAATCTTTGTGATAAGAAGAGCTTGACCGATTGCAGCATAGGAATATCATTTCCTATCAAGAGTATGTCGTCCACGTACAATACGAGGAAGACAACCTTACTCTCTGCCATCTTCTTGTAAATACAAGGTTCATCTGGATTTTTGACGAAATCAAACTCTTTGATAACGACGTCAAAGCAGATGTTCCAACTCCGCGATGCTTGCTTTAATCCATAAATGGATTTAAGCAGCTTGCACACCTTCCCGCTGCTCCCACTGTCTACGAAGCCCTCTGGCTGAGTCATGTACACGCATTCTTCTAAATCACCATTTAGAAAGGCGGTCTTAACATCCATTTGCCAGATTTCGTAGTCATGAAAGGCAGCAATGGCAAGCATGATTCGGATGGATTTAAGCATAGCCACTGGAGAAAAGGTTTCGTCATAGTCTACACCTGGTCTTTGACGAAAACCCTTTGCTACAAGTCTAGCTTTGAAAGTCTCCACTTTCCCATCTACACCAAGTTTCTTCTTGAAGATCCACTTGCTCCCAATGGGTTTTACCCCTTCAGGAGCAACTTCCAAAGTCCATACTTTGTTGGTGTACATGGAATCCATCTCGGACCGCATAGCATCCAGCCATTTCACTGAGTCCCCACTCGTGATGGCCTGCTCGAAACTAGTTGGGTCATCATCCTCCATGATGCAATCCTCACTGCCACCATCAATGAGAAAACCGTAGTATCTCTCAGGTTGGCGAGGAACCCTACTAGATCGGCGGAGAGGCTGGGGTTCATCGGGAACTATGGAATCCTCTGGTTCCACCAGATCTTCTGTTGTAGCTTGTGCAGCTGGAACCTCTTCCAGTTCTACCTCATGACCACTAATTTCTTTTTCAAGAAATTCCTTTTCTAAAAAGGCGGCATGCCGAGAAACAAACACTCTTTGTTCCTCAGGGTCGTAGAAGATATACCCTCGCGAATGTTTGGGATATCCAATAAACTTACACAGAATGGACCTTGCCGCGAGTTTGTCCGGATTTTGCGTTTTTACATAGGCCGGACAACCCCATATCTTAACATAATTAAGATATGGTCTCTTTCCTTTCCATATCTCATATGGAGTGGTTGGCACGGTTTTGGTGGGAACCATATTCAATAGGTCTGCAGCTGTTTCCAGTGCATATCCCCAGAAGGAAATAGGTAACTCAGCTGTGCTCATCATTGAGCGCACCATATCTAATAGGGTGCGGTTTCTCCGTTCAGATACACCGTTGTGCTGTGGTGTATAAGGAGGAGTCAGCTGAGAGAGAATCCCATTCTCTTTTAGGAAGTCCAGGAATTCATTGCTTAAGTATTCTCCTCCTCGATCAGATCGTAGGATTTTAATACTTTTTCCGGTTTGGTTCTCGACTTCTTGTTTATATTCCCTAAATTTCTCAAAAGCTTCTGATTTGTGTTTCATCAGGAACACATACCCGAACCTAGAGAGATCGTCAGTGAATGTAATGAAGTATGAAGAACCATCCCTGGCATGTGTAGACATGGGACCGCATACATCACTATGTATCAGTCCTAAGAGTTCGGTAACTCTTTCTCCGTGTCCCGTAAACGGAGTCTTGGTCATCTTGCCTTTGAGACATGACTGGCAAGTGTCATAGGATGAAAATTCAAACGGATTTAAATATCCATCCTTATGCAACTTAGCTAGTCGTGTCGCATTGATGTGACCCAGTCTACAATGCCACAAGAAGGATTCATTGAGTTCAGAACTCTTCCTCTTGTGTGTGTTTGTTATACTCAGGACTGTTGATTGGTTTAGAACATAAATGCCATTGCACAACGTGCCTGATCCAACCAACTTTTGGTTATGGAAAATGTTCATAACATTGTCCTGTAATACAAAATTATATCCCTCTTTACTTAATAAAGAAACCGATATAATGTTGCATATCAGGTTCGGCATGTAATAGCATTCATTCAGAACCAATGTATTACCAGTTGGTAATACAAGGTGATATTCCCCGACAGTCTTGGCTGCAACAATTGCACCATTTCCAACTCTAATGTCTTTATCACCTTCTCCAAGTTCTCTACCTTTCCTTAGCCCATGTAACTGATTACATATATGGGATCCCGACCCGGTATCTAATACCCAGGACGTAGAGCAAATGGAGAAACAGTTCTCAGTAACGAACACACCCGAAGAAAATGCATCATCATGTACTTTCTGCATTCGGGTGGCATGGGAATCCTGGTATTCCCCTATATCCTGTTCATTCCTATAACTCTTATAAGAATGAACGGAACCAACGTTCCCCAGCACAGTATAACATGCGGGTTCGGTCAATACATCCATATTATTATCTTTATTAAGGCATGAAATGGTCGCTACCTGGAGAGAGAGAGAAGAAAACACTTTAGCGTATGCTCGTGCAAGATCAGATTGGTTATTATCTTATCTAATCAGGATGGCTCCCACTGCTTTTTATCAAATCTTCCTCCAAACCCTAAAAGGAAAGACTAGCCGGGATTAATTACACACTACAAGTTCGCCAATCTTTCAGCCAGGCCAGTGTCGGTACTTTGAGGGAGGTCTCCCGTGCTTTCGCACGAACCTAATTACTGTAAACCTCGTTTTCCCAGAGGCGTAACCTCGTTAACACCTTTCTAGACACCTACTTGATCGGCTAATTGCACTGTGTAAAACTCTCCCAGGAGTAACTCTTACTCGCAGCGGGTATCGGGATCCAACTATCTCATAGAAGGTATGCAATCTCATTGCAAATTTCAACACTTGAAATTCCCGATAAAATTTTGCCCCTAGCGTCCTATGACCTTGACGCAGGCCAACAAACCATAGTGCGCTAGTCAAGTTCAACCCGTCATTTCCTGATTGAATTAAACCCACCCGTACGACCCTTGACGCAGGCCAACAAAGTCGCACGACTACCCTAATCCAATCTGCATCATATGCATAAGCAGATAAATACTAGTTAGCTACCGCACACTACGCCTTGACGCAGGTCAACAAACGTAGCACGAATACTAACTACTACTCATCTGAAATGACGGAGGGCTACGCCAGGTTTTTCTGAAAACCATGAGCGTAATGAACTTGATATCGTTGTAGAATCAAATGAAGTTTTGAAATGGAGTGATTTTGAGGCTTTTCTAGTTTTGCTAAAGGAGTCACTCCCGGTGAAGGGATCTCGGTCCTTTCCTCGTCGAATGAGGTGCGGGATATATCATATATATCACTGTGCAAAGCGAAAACTCTTTAAAAGCAATCAAAACCAAACCGAGTGTGTAGCATCTGCCAGTTATTGCTAAAGGAGTCACTCCCGGTGAAGGGATCTCGGTCCTTTCCTCGTCGAATGAGGTGCGGGGTATATCATATATACCGCTATGCAAAGCAAGAACTGTAGCTACCTGTTTTATTTTAAAATTCGATTCTACAACATCTTAGGTTTCTTATCTTTCATTAATCACATTAATGAAGTCCCATCATTTAAAAACCTAAACATCACAGATAGATATGACGTACACTTATGCCATCCGCATTCGCCTCATGTCCCCTCATGCACCGTTAGGTTAGGTAACTAACGACAGAGCAGGGCAGGGCTAGCGCGGGTGTAAAACATAAGTAACGTCTATATAATATATCATATATACTATATACTATATCCATCACAGAATCACATCACAGATATCGCAGCAGAATAAACATATGAAATATTGGATATACTAGGACGTCCGTGTTTTTAATACGAGCCAGTATAAAACACGGATTCCACGGTCGTGATGAATAGCCAATCCCACACCCCTAGACCCCTACGAGAGCGGCAAGCAACCCTGCCAATTCTAGGGTTAGGAGACCCGGACTCGACACCTCGAGTTGGTCTCCCACTGGACCCCAGAACCCGGTTACTTGTGCTCCCCTCCTTGGGTCTATCCTAGTGCAGAAAAGTAAAGAATATACAAAGGGTGACAACTCCCGCATCCTGGAAGTGCCCCGAATAAAAGAATATTACATACAAGTTTTTACATGAATGAAAATGAAAAACACTCATCTCACATAAAAACCCCCGGCTATTCAAATACGACGATCCAATATAACATATCCAGCAACACATAACAACACATGTCATCAACGTAAGTAAGTATGCATACCCCAATTGTCGTTGACGTATAGCAACGAAACCGGCGATATGAACATACTACACTTACGGTCACAGAAAAGAAAGTGTAAAACTACAACAATTGGAATCCGCAATCTCTTTAGACATCACATGCCTAACAGTTATAAACCCCGCATTTTAGTCCCATCATCGAAAACTCTTTTCGATATCTTGTGAAACTAAACTGCTAGATCTATAACATTCATTCAGTTATCACATAACTGTTTGTGAATTCCAATTATTGTATCCAATTCCGGATAAATAGAATATATCAAACTTTCCGATCGAACATTCGAACACCCAAGTTTTCCCGACACCGATCAACACATGAAATAGGCTCAAAGACATTCACTTCATACCTCAGTACCGACGGTCCAGCCGTAGAAGGGTCAAGCCAACGCCTCACATGTGGCACGCCGTACTGCCCCAAACCCGAAGGTTCAAAGGGCAGTTCAAGACGGTCACATAATCGAGTTAAGGTTTGTGTCTTCTAGAGGGACCATCGCGTTACTTGCACTACTCAGAACGTCTTTTAACCACACAATAATCCAACACTTGGATATTTTGGCAGGGGAAAACCTGGGTATTTTTATCCGGTCGAACTCTTTAACATATTCTACAGTTATCTGGAAAAACACTTAGACAAAGTTTGATATTCCGATCGAATTCATCGATTCCCAATATAACTCCAGAGCACTCAACCCTTAAATTAATTTAAAAATATCCATAAAACTCACAAGAATTTATCAGGTATTACTGTGCAAAAATAATGGGATGACGTCACTGTTTGACCGCGGAAGGGCGGCAGAAAGCATGCTTCTGCCGCGCTTCCGCGGCAGAATGAACAGTACAAGGAATCGTTTTACACAGTAATGCTTAGAATTCTATGCTGAATTTTTTAGACATTTTAAATATTGAAAAATCCCAGATTTATGAAAATGTCCAGAGAGCTCTAAAATTCTAGGGTTTCGAGTTCGTTCGGATTTCAAACGTCGTCGGGACTTCGCCTAAGGCTCTAGCTAGGCTCTGATACCAGTGAAAGGTTCTTAGGCACCCTAGTGGGTTCACACAAGGCATCGAACATGCCAAATTAAAATTTTTAGTGCCGAGAAACCCTAGACTACGGATCTTTAACTAGATGTTTAGGCGAAATAGAAAGCTAGTTAACAGTTAACTACTATGATACGGATATACAACCTTTGTAGATCCGGATTTCCACCTCCACGGCTCCGCAACATCATGTCCTCGCTGTCCATCATGAATCCTCGACTCGATCATCGGCTTCATCGGGAAAGCAAGCGGAATAGCTCGTCGGCTTTGTGTCAAAGACGATCTACGTCGAGGTTGCACAAACTCAAGCTCCGACTTCACAAACTTGTGAAACTTGTGAAGAAAACACCCAAAACAACTTGGCAAGAGGTAGAGGGTGAAGAAATAGGAGGTGGGTTCACTTTAGATTTGGATATCTCTCACTAGAAATGAAGTTGCCATTAAAGGCCTCAAGCTTTTTCTTTGAAGAATGAAGAAGAAGATGAGATAGATTTATGATAAGTATATTTTAAAATGAAAAGAAAACAATACTTATCATAATTTGCACCATGGTTAAGTGTAGAGAGTTTACTAAGGTTAGATATATGGTTAGGGTTAGGAATGAGGACAAAAATGGTCACTTTAGTCAAGCTTCATGAAGCTTCACCAAACTTCAAGAAGAAAGCAACCCTTTTTGTTTTCTTATCCTTTTCTTTTAATCCAAAATAATAAATGATAAAAGAAAGAATAATTAGGAACCCTAACCATTTACTTAACCTAAATTTAATTCTTCACACTTAACCAAAAGAGCAAGCATCATCAAACATGATACTAAAAAGTGCACAAAAGTATATCACATATACAATGTGCAATCCAAGTGAGAAAAATCCGTTTAAAGCGAACCAATACTAGTTAATGCAAAGTAATATATCAAATATATATAATTATACATTAAATCATTAAATCAACACTTGATTCAATGATCCGGTCATGTCGCACATAACCGACTAGTATTCAATGCATCGATTTCTCGAATCAATGATTCGATAACTAGGTCATATCGAATATAACCATTCGAAACATATGTCGCGAGAATGAAATGCGGTATCACATACACGCATCATTCTCGGTCCTGCACATATCTCATATGCGCTCCTATTTCGTTTCGCTTGAGCCAGGAAACCTCTGTGTAGGACTCTAAAGACTCGTCAATACGCCGGTAGCAGGTGATGATCATATCAAACACCCACAAGCCGCAAGCGGTCTGCTAAACGTAACGGCCACCCGGGTATTGAGCGATCAGAAGATCGACGAGCTAGCCCGCTCACACTCCTGCGAATCCGACCAGTAACACTTACCATACAGTCAAGTCTCTTCGTCTGATACGTCGCATATCAAGTCTAGAGGTGGTATACGTCAGACCCCAATAACCCGATAAGTCGTGCGGATGTGAGGCTCGTAACGGGTCGAGAAACTACTGGTAACACTTACCAGCAAATCTCTGATCAGCCCTGGCCAGGGACTTCCCTGTTACGGCCAATCGAGCACTGCGCAACATCAACTCCCAATACCGGGAGAGACGAAACCCCTCCTATCGCTCATTGCCTCCATGTGATTCGGGACTGTACCCAAAGACCACCGTTTTGCACGCCCTCATGGACGTGGTAAGGTGGAGATCAAAGCACAGTGGGAATCACACAAGACTCTATGACGATCTCGGGTCTACAGACTAACCTGTACAAGTGTCACCTGAGAACTGCCATCTGACGTGAGGTATAATACCATCTGGGAGTTCTCGGCGAGTCCGTCCAGTGTACCCAGTTTCCACTGAGCACCCGTATACCATCTCTGATGTCAAACACCAATGGATATGGGATCATCCATCGCCCATCACATGGGTCGAGAAGCGTATACGCTAGTCTACTCTGGTAAATCGATGCCCCGTCTCGAGATACCCACGACTAGGGACCTTGAAGGATGTACTTATGGACTACCATGTTCCCACTAGTATGATCTGCATCATAGTCTAGGTAGTCAAGTACAAATCCTAAGGGCTTTACCAACATGTAACTATAAGACAGTATAAAGAGACTAGTGTACATGTTAAGATAAATGGCAACCAGATAGCATACTATCATGTCGAGCAAGAAAGTCATCTCTATATATATGTCCAAGCATCCAATATAATATACATCATCTGTACAATACTGGCCTCTAGGGCATACATACAACTAACACTGACGGCTGTGAGACAGACCGTCTCCCCCGCTGGGATGAGAAGCGCATACGCTAGTCTACTCCGGAGTATAGATGCCCTGTCTCGATAGTCCTGCGACTAGGGACCTGTATAAGGATGTGCTTATGGATTACCCAGCCCCCACGAGTGTGAGCGCCATCACAACGCTGGTAATCAAGCAAAGATCCTAAGGGCTCTACTAATATGTATATAAGCGATATGCTAAAAGAAACACATGCACATATTGAAGTAGAGACAAACCAAGTAGCATACTACCATTTTGTGCAAGATTGTCTATACAACTGTGAATATCCCAAGCTTCCATCAAGTAATATACAAGCTAGTATGATACAGTAATGGCCTCTAGGGCATATACACTAACACAATATCTAGTTGGGCAATTCAACAAGATTCCCGACATCCTGATCGAATGCTCGTTGGAAACTTTAGTAGACGGCCGCACCCTCCGATACCGTCGACGAAGTGCACTAAGGCGGAACACCGCTGCCGCGAGCACCCGAATGGATGCTTTTGGCGACGAGCTTCTCCTACAGTCACTTTGTCAAGGCTATGGGACGTGGCTATCTAATAAGGTTACCCGAAGAGTATCCGCGTACGTTACGTGATTGCGACGGACTTTTGATCACATCAAAATCCCGTGGCAACCGATCAAATGAAACTAAATTGCTAGATTTATAACATTCAAATTAGTTATCTCATAACTACCTTTGTGGATTCCAAATAATGTATCCTATCACATGATACCCGGACGAACGTTAAACTTTTTGATCGATTCATCAAAGTCCCACAATTTCCCGACAGCTCAACACTTGAGCACAGTTTTAATAATACCCGAAATATGCCACAGTACCTATGCACCAGCCGTAGAAGGGCAAACCCAAGCCTCACTCATGTCGCTACGGAACTATGGCAAACCCTAGGGTATGACCGCGGTTCCGTGATCCAAAAAGTTCGAGTTAGGGTTTCATTCTTCTAGAGGGTTCATAGAATCACTTGAATATTTTTCCGAATACGTTAAACTTGGAAAAATAGGTTTTAGACATTCGATCGAACTTTTTAACTTCGTGTAGACAACATGCGAATAACCCAAAACAATGTTAAAAATACGAATACGAAACACTCCAAATTGCTTCTAATGTAAGATTACATTACATGCAAAATTAGCAAAAACAAACAACACCTGAAACATCAAAACCAAGTCACTGGAACACACAAAAAATTTCAGGGGGGGCTTGGATTTGGCCGAGATTGGGGGTATAGTGGCCGACCAAAATTGCATGAAACCCCCTCAAATTTTCACAGTGTTCATATTATATCACATACAACACACTGTACTTGTTTAAAAAAAATTTTGACAACATTTTAAATTCGACAAAAACTTGATTTTCGCATTTCAAGTTTCGGAGTATTTCGATTTCGTAATCTTATCAAAATCCATATAAATTTCTAGCATGGCTCTGATACCACTATAGGGTTCCCTAGATCGGCAGCAAGGTTTTGGGAGGCATCTCTCATGTCATATTAAAATTTTGCCGTTCTAGCTAACCCTAACCCTAGAATCGTATACTAGAAATCGATGGAATAACATATGTAAACACTTTACATCCTAAGTGAGCAAGGAATATAACATTTGTAGACCGGTCCTTCACTTTATTAGCTCCGTGTTGTAGTCTCTTAGCTGCGATCGTGAACTCCTGACTCTAGAGAGGCTCCCATGAAGAAACGAGCATGCTTGCTTCGAAGTCTTCGAGGCCGAAGATGATCTACGTCGAGGAGACACTAACCTAAGCTATCTCTTCACTAATTACGGAATTAGTGAAGCAAACATCTTATACTAAATGTCAAGTAGTAGAGGTTGATGAAGTAGGAAGTGGGCTCACTTTAGATTTGATTTTCTCACTCATTTTCTCACATCTCCATTACAGCTAGAAAGCTTTGAGGAAGAAGAAGAAGATGAAGAAATATCTCATATGATCATTATCCAAGTTAGAATAACAACCATGGTGAGTTAATATCATATATTAACCTTTGTAGAGAGTTAACCATGGCTAGGTTTAATTGGTTGGGTTAACAAATATCTTAGCCAAAACAAAAGAGTGGACTTGGTCAATGAAGACTACAATCTTCTACAAGCTTTCATCCATAACAAAATGCCACCTTTTTTAATTACCAAAATAAATAAAACCCTAGCAATTAAACCAAGCATAGTGTAAGTCATACACACCTCTTTGTTGCATGTATCATCAAGCATGATACATAACATGTACACAAAAATATATCACATATATTCAATATGCACAAAATGAGAAAAGAAATCATAAGTGAGGTAATACTAGTTAATGTAAATTAATATATCAAATATATAATTATACATTAAATTATTAAATAAACAATTGATTTAATAATCTGGCTATATCACATATAACCGACTAATATCATGTGTAACAACTTATCGAATCAACACTTGATCCGATAACCCGGCTATATCTCATATAACCGACCAATGTCATAAATCGCGAGAATAGAATACGGTATCTCATATCGTATCAATTTTGGTCCTGCACATATCACATATGTGCTCCTGCTCCTTTTCTCTTGAGCCAGGAAACCTATATAGGACTCTAAAGACTCGTCAATATGCCCGCAGTTGGTGATGATCATATCAAACACCCACAAGCCGCAAGCGGTTTGCTAAATGTAACGTCCACCCGGGTATTGAGCGATCAGAAGATCAACAAGAAAGCCTGCTCGTACTCCTGGGAATCCAATTAGTAACACTACCATACAGTCCAGTCTCTTCATCTAATATGTCGCACATCTCCTCTAGGGGTAGTAAACGTCAGACCCCCAGTAACTCGATAAGTCGTGTCGATATGAGGCTCATAACGGGTCAAGAAACTACTGATAACACTTACCAGTATATCTCTAAAGCAGCCCTAGTCAGGGACTTCCTGTTATAGCCAATCGAGCACATCACAACATCAACTCCCAATACCGGGAGAGACGAAACCCTTCCTATCGCTCATTGCCTCCATGTGATTCGGGACTGTACCCAAAAGCCACCGTTTTGCACGTTCTCTTGAACATGGTAAGGTGGAAATCAAAGCACAGTAGGAATCATACAAGACTCTATAACAATCTCGGGTCTACAGACTAACCTGTACCAGTGTCACCAGAGAACCACCATCTGACGTGAGGTATAATACCATCTAGGAGTTCTCGGCGAGTCCGTTCAGTGTACGCTGTCTCCACTGAGCACCCGTATACTGTCTCTGATGTTAAACACCAATGAATATGGGATCGTCCATCGCCCATCTACATGGGTCGTGAAGCTGTACGCTAGTCTACGCTGGTATATGAATGCCCTGTCTCGATACACCCACGACTAGGAACATTTGAAGGATGTACTTAGCGACTACTATGTTCCCACTAGTATGATCTGCATCATAATCCTGGTAGTCAAGTACTCATCCCAAGGGCTTTATCAACATGTAATATGGAGACAATCGGTGTATATATTAAGATAAAGTGCAACCAGATAGCATATTATCATGTCGAGCAAGAAAGTCCTCCCTATATATGTCCAAGCATCCACTACAATATACATTGTATATACAGTAATGGCCTCTAGGGCATACATATAACTAACATAGTGTTAGTTTTATAGACTGAAAACAGAGACTAAAACCCAAGACTTAGACTTAGAAACCTCCGATATCGGTTTTTGTGGGAATTGTGATGTGTTATGAAGATATGCTATAACCCGAGGACCCTAAACATTATTTAGCGATCACTGAAAGATGTGCAGGCAATCTGGAAGCAAACCCCAAGACCCTTGACCCTAACACAAACTTGTGGCCTCCAATTTCCTTATTTTGGCCGCAAATTGCGGCCTGGGTATGGAGTCTGGGCTTCGTGCTTGGTCCATGTCCCCTTTGTCCAGTAAATTGACCTATCCCATATACTAAATGTCCCAATTTTCACATGAGGCAAATCTAGAGGTGTTTTCCTAATGTGTTGTTTTGGTTTTGCAACTTTTTATGACTTGGATTTCGGTATTTGGGTTTTATCTCGGTCTATTGACGTTCGTATGTCGATGTCGAGAGCTGTTGGTTATTCTTGCATGCGTAAGCCATAGGTTCTAACCTATGTGTGTTTCGTGTGCCATACCGGCTTTTCTTGTATTTGATTCTTGTTTTATGATATAACGCATTTGAAACTGTAGGTACCTTTCCGTGAGCTTCGGACGACAAGGGAGAGCATGGCGTCATCGACTTCGGCAAGCGAGGATCGAAGTGAGTAGATGTATATCTACGGGGGAAGTCGGGTGGATGGCATATAGCACCCCCGCAAACGTAGAATAGGGTTATTATTATATTATTATAAGTTTGGATGCGATATTGGATACTTAGCGAGCAGGGTATTTAGAAGACCTTAGGTTAGATTAGGTTGATCTAGGAAGACCAATCCATAGGATTATTACCTTGGTAGCGAATCGCAGATTATATGTAGTCACTTGATTTTGTGTGTATATGTGTGTGTATATATACACACACGTGTGATGAGGATAGTATATGGTATATGGAGATGAGTCGATATGATCGGGTATGATGCCGTGAGATTTTGATATGTGATTGAGTCGTAATATTATATATGATATGATGTAATAAAGGATCGTTGGGCGATATATAGATATGTAAACATGCAATAACATGTGACTTGAGGAAAGATTGATTGTATGAGACCTTAGATCCGTACCCCTGATCATGATATTGTACGATGATGATACCGTACGAATGATGATATTATGGATGATTTTGACCCGTACCCTTGATTTTGAGAATTCTGTACGACGGATATTACCGTATAAGATATATAAGATGATTAATCCGCGCTCTTGACTCGAGGATGTCTTATGATATATTATACAGTACGTGACGCTATAAGGATGGATCCCGACTACTAAGTATATCGGTCTGTCCTAGACGAACAGACCAGACTGTACGGAGATTGTCACATCAGGCTCAGTTGGAGTTCGGATGGGTTACTTCATCGTCCTTCTTATCAACATCTACCTGGGGACCGTTAGGTACAGCTAGTACCGCTTGCGACCTGTGGTTAAACCCACTGCCAGCGTAGTATCGAGTCTTTAGAGTCCCACACAGAGGGTTTCCCTGCACTGGGCAAAAGGTGTAGAGGCCGTATGGTTTTACGGCAGGGCCTAGGGGGGTAAACGTTAGACCCCTAATAGCGGTATAAGTCGTGTCGGAGTGAAGTCCATTACACCTTGAGAAACTACTGGAACCTGCCAGTAAATCTCGCTTGCCCTGGCCAGGGACTTTGCGTAATGGCTCTCCATACACAGCGCGATATCAACCCCCAATACCGGGAGAGACGAATGCTGTCTAACCGCCACTGCCTCCAAATGCTTCGGGACTGCACCCAACTACTACCTGTTTGCACTACTCCTTTGAGCCGTGGTAGGGTAGTAATCAAAGTACAGTGGGAACACACCCGAGGAGAAGTAGCAGTGTCAAGTCGACGGGCTATGCTGTACTCATGTCACCTGGGAACTGCTATCTGACGATGGGTATAAAACCAACCTACAGTTCCCGGCGAGTCCTGTCCGGTGTCCCCGTAACCTAACGAGCACCTGCATACTATCTCCAGTATGACGTACTGATGGCTGTGGGACAGACCATCTCCCTATGCTGGGATGAGAAGCATATACACCAGTCTACTCCGGAGTATCGATGCCCCGTCTCGATAATCCTACGACCAAGGACCTATATAGGATGTTACTTATAGACTACCCAGCCCCCACTAGTATGACTGCCATCACAACGCTGGTAATCAAGCAAAGATCCTAAGGGCTCTACTAATATGTATAAGCGATATGTTAAAAGAAACAAATGCACATATTAAAGTAGACACAAACCAAGTAGCATACTACCATTTTTAGCAAGACTGTCAATACAACTGTGAATATCACAAGCTTCCATTAAGTAATATACAATCTAGTATGATACAGTAATGGCCTCTAGGGTATAAACACTAACAATCTCCCACTTGCACTAGGGCCATGTACTTGTATATCGCAGACCTATCATCTCGAATAGCCTCTCGAACTGCATCTGAGAAATGGCCTTTGTGAATGGATCAGCAGTGTTATTCTCTGTATCTAATCTCTTCACCTCGATCTCCCTGTGATCTCCGATCTCCCTGATCAGGTGATACCACCTTAAGATGTCTCTGGACTTCTGATGGGACCTAGGTTCCTTCGCTAAAGATATAGCGCCGTTGTTGTCTTAATACAGAGGTATTGGATCAACACTGGTAGGAACCACCTGAAGTTCTGTGAGGAACTTCTTAATCCAGACAGCTTCTTTTGCGGCATCGCAAGCAACTATGTACTCCGCTTCCATCATCAAGTCAGCAACGGTGTCCTGCTTGGAACTCTTCCAACAGACCGCCCCTCCATTGAGGGTAAAGACATAACCCGACAAAGACTTAGTGTCATCCTTGTCACTCTGGAAGCTGGAGTCGGCAAAGGCCTCGATCTGGAGGTCCTTTCCGCCATACACCAAGAACATCTCCTTAGTCCTCCTCAGGTACTTGAGAATGTTCTTTACTGCTATCTAGTGCTTCTTCCCTGGGTTTGCCTGATACCGGCTTACAACGCTCAATGCGTATGCTACATCTGGTCTGGTACATAATATCACATACATTATAGAACCTACCGCAAAAGCGTAGGGTATAATCGACATGCGAGCCCTTTCCAAATCAGTCTTAGGAGACATCACTTTGGAGAGGGTGATTCCGTGACAAGCCGGTAAGTTATCGCGCTTAGAATCTTCCATACTGAATCTTTTCGATATGGTGTCTATGTACCTGGACTGCGAAAGTCCCAACATCCTCTTTGATCTATCGCGATAGATCTGGATCCCCAGAATGTAGGTGGCATCACCCAGGTCCTTCATGGAGAACTTCTGTGATAAGAATCCTTTGACTGACTCTAGCATAAGAATATCATTTCCTATTAGGAGAATGTCATCCACGTACAAGACAGGGAATACTAAAGCTCTCCCTACAATCTTACTATATATGCATGGTTCATCTGGATTCTTGATAAAGTTGAATTGTTTGACAGTATCATCAAAACAGATATTCCAACTCCGCGATGCCTGCTTTAGTCCATAAATGGACTTAAGCAACTTGCACACTTTACCGCTGCTCCCACTCTAAATGAATCCCTCTGGCTGATCCATATAGACATATTCTTCTAAATTACCATTTAGAAAAGCCGTCTTTACGTCCATCTGCCAGATCTCATAATCGTGGAAGGCAGCAATGGCGACCTGAATGGATTTGAGCATAGCCACTGGACAAAAGGTTTCGTCATAGTCCAAACCAGGTCTTTGATGAAAGCCCTTTGCAACAAGTCTAGCCTTATAGGTTTCAACCTGTCTATCTACACCAATCTTCTTTCTGAAGATCCATTTGCATCCTACGGGTTTTACCCCATCTGGAGCATTGTCCAAAGTCCATACTTTGTTAGTGTACATGAACTCTATTTCGGTCCGCATTGCATTTAGCCATCTTACTGAGTCGCCACTCTGAATGGCTTGCTGGAAGCTACTAGGGTCATCATTATCAATGATGCAATCTTCTCGATCCCCGTCTATGAGAAAACCGTAGTATCTCTCGGGAGGATGAGACTGCCTACTACTTCTACGGATAGGCACTGGGATATCCCTTTCTTTTGAACCTTTTTGTTCTACCAAACTTTCAGTAACAGCTTGTGGTTCTGGAATTTCTTCCAGTTCTATTGCGCTCCTATTCTTCTGATTTTCTAAAAATTTAGCTTCCAAGAAGTAGGCATGACGAGAAACAAAAACCTTTTGTTTTTCTGCGTAATAGAAATAATACCCCTTGGAGTTCTTTGGATATCCCACAAACTTACACTGTACTGAGCGTGCCTCGAGCTTGCCCGCATGCTGCTTTTTAACAAAAGCCGGACATCCCCATGTCTTCAGGTACTGAAGATAGGGTTTCTTCCCACTCTACATCTGATATGGTGTGGTAGGCACAGTCTTGGTTGGAAACTTGTTCAAAAGATATGCAGATGATTCTAGTGCATAACCCCAGAAAGATCGCGGTAACTCAGCCTTACTCATCATGGAACGAACCATATCCAAAAGGATTCGATTCCGCCTTTCCGATACACCGTTATGTTGTGGTGTGTATGGAGGAGTAAGCTGAAAGAGAATTCCATTCTCTTTTAAGTAACCCAGGAACTTGGTACTTAAGTGTTCACCACCTCGATCAGATCTCAGTGTCTTGATATTTTTGCCTGTTTGGTTTTCCACTTCATTCTTGTATTCCCGGAATTTCTCAAAGGCCTCGTATTTATGCTTCATCAAGAACATATGTCCATACCTATAGAAATCATCCGTAAAAGTAATGAAGTAGGAATAACCACCTCACGCATGTATAGACATTGGACCACACACATCGCTGTGTATGAGTCCCAAGAGCTCGCTCGCTCTTACTCCATGTCCAGTAAACGGAGTCTTTGTCATCTTTCCCATGAGACAAGATTCACAAGTAGCATAAGATTGATATTCGAACGGATTCAAATATCCTTCTCTATGTAACTTAGTCAACCGTGTTTCATTGATGTGACCTAGTCTACAATGCCATAAGAAAGCCTGATTTATTTCCGAAGACTTTCTTTTAAGTTTGTTCTGGACATTGAAAACCTGAGCTTGATTCAATACGTATATACCATCATCTAATGTACTGGACCCAACAGAACTTGATTAAGGAGGATGTGAACCACATCGCTTACGAAAATAAAATCATATCCCTCTCTCGAAAGTGATGTTAGTGTATATGCCCTAGAGGCCATTACTGTATCGTACTAGTATGTATATTACTTAATGGAAGCTTGGGATATTCACCTAGTATTGACAATCTTGCTCAAAATGGTAGTATGCTACTTGGTTTGTTTCTACTTCAATGTGTACATGTGTTTATTTTATTATATCACCTATACGCATTAGTGGAGCCCTTACGATCTTTGCTTGATTACCAGCGTTGTGATGGCAGTCACACTCGTGGGGGCTAGGTAATCCATAAGCACATCCTTATACAGGTCCCTAGTCGCAGGACTATCGAGTCATGGCATCGATAATCCGGAGTAGACTAGCGTATGCGCTTCTCATCCCAGCAGGGGAGACGGTCTATCCCACAGTCGTCAGTACGTCGTACTTGAGATAGCATGCGGGTGCTCGTTAGGTTACGAGTACACTGGACAGGAATCATCGGGAACTGATTGGTTGGTACTATACCTATCGTCAGTTATCAGTTCCCAGGTGACATGAGTATAGCTTAGTCCGCTGACTTGACACTGTCACTTCGCCTCGAGTGTGTTCTCACTGTACTTTGATTACTACCCTACCACGGCTCAAAGGAGTCATGCAAACAGGTAGTAGTTGGGTGCAGTCCCGAAGAACTTGGAGGCAGTAACGGTTAGACAGGATTCGTCTCTCCCGGTATTGGGGGTTGACATCGCGCTGTGTCTAGGAGAGCCATTACATGAGTAGTCCCTGGCCAGGGCAAGCGAGATATACTGGTAGGTTTCCAGTATTATCTCAGGGTGTTCTGGGCTACACTCCGACACGACTTGTACCGCTATTAGGAGACTGACGTTCACCACCCCCTAGGCCCGCCATGCGATGTATCAGACGAACAGACCGGACTGTACTGAGATTGTCACATTCAGGCTCAGTAGGAGTTCAGATGGGTTTCACCTCATCAGTCTTCTTGTCGGCATCTACCTGGGGGCCGTTACGCACAGCTAGTGCCGCTTGCGGTTTATGGTTAAACACACTGCCAGCGTAGTGTCGAGTCTTTAGAGTCCCACACAAAGAGCTATTCGCCTTCAGGCAAAAGAGTAGAGGTCGCATGGTTTTGCGACAGGTCGCATGGTTTTACGACAGGTCGTATGGTTTTGCGACAGGGTTCGGTCACATCCGTGCACTTGTGCACGTTTGGTGTCCGGACAGTTAACACTAGCGGGCTTTGGTTTAAGCCAGATCCTAGTATACGTTTTGGGATTGGTTTTATCTCGTATATATTCGTGTTCCTCGGAACGTGGATACGGGTGTGTATGCACAGTTGACAGAGAGACAGAGGCAGAGAATTCTCATTAGGGTTATTGACTATTGACTGTTGACTATTGACTTTTTGCTAAACCCTAATGAGAATATGAAATATAATTAGCAATAATATTAATTAACTATTATAGTGACATGGTTGTTGAGGGGTTGACTTTGTTGACTTGTTGACTTTGTTGACCGGTTGACTAGGTTGGACTAGTTGACCATCATCATCATAATGGTTGTCATTTTCCTGCAAAGACTTTTGCTTGCTTGTTGTGGTTTGCAAAATGAGTGCATGAAAATGATATTGCCTTTGACATGATATGAACCATCACATAATACTTGATTATCATTATGGCTCATGATTTTTTTGGATTATGAGAAGGTGAAAGAGAAAAGAGAGGCTCATTCTTTCATTGGCTTTCTCTCTCCTTTGAACTCTCTCATTCTCTTGCTCTCACCCTCTTCCTCTTGCTCTATCTACCTCAAGGCAAACCATTCTCATGTGTTGAGACTCATCGTGTCACGACCCGAAAGAGCACGTGACTGGCCCTTGAACCATATGAAGTCTATAGGACTCCATTTGATCCAAGTAAGCCAAAAGCCCAGAAATCTAAAACCATTTTAAGAATAAGTAAAGAAATTTGTTTAAAGGAGTGAAGAAAAACATGTTGGAAATCAAGGTTTTAAAATAACTAAGCCGAATATGCAATTTAAAACAGTACAGTCTTTTCTAAAAATTTCGGCAGAGTCTCTTTTGTAAAATTGGCCCCGAATGGGGTACAACAAGGATAACAATATATATATGCAATGATAAAGGCATCCCCAAGCGGGAGCTAGCTCTTCGTCAATCGACGGTCACAACCACGCAATGATATAATATACAACGCCAAGTGGCGAGGATCAAAACCAAAAGAAAGCTCAAGCAACAAGAAAACCGCAATACTACTAAGCGCGGCTCTATGGTCGAATAATACATCACTAGTCTAGGTCTGAAACAATATACAAGTTTTGGTTGATGGAAATTCTAGATACAATGAAATAAATAAATACAATGGTGGTTCTTGATGCGAAAGAATCCACCTACCAAAAGCAAACCACCCGCAAGAAAGTAGTGTGCCAGAAATGCCGCAATGAAACCTGTACGGCAGAACCTGCAAGAACTGTGGCACAACGGGGGTGAGTTGCCAACTCGTGAATAGAAACATCTACAAGCAGAAACCGAATGCAAGACATAAACCTAAGTCAACGATCAGTAATAATCCACAAGAGTACATCTGAGTGTGATAAGGTGGCAAGGTAACATCTAATCATGTATGTGGTGCCAGGTACTCAGGTAAAAACATGTCATCAGTATAAGGTATGTCTGCATGAAGTAAATATGAAGAAATATAAATGATATCAATACACATATATTAGCGTCCCATACCACTAATATTGGTGTAAGGGTATATATAACAGCGCCCTCATGCCCTGTTATATATACAAATGGAGTATGATAAGTGTAAATCCAGTCTGTATATGTGTGGAACCCGTCCACCCGTCACTCACTGACGATAAGCATCATGTATGCAATGTGAGGATATAAACAAAATCATGGAAAAACATCATGAAACCCGTGCCTAGCATCGACACGTAAATCCTCCTGTATCGGGCATCCGTCATTCCGGGTCAGCCCTCTCTCAAAGTATATATATATCGGGAATCCGTCCGTCCGGGTCATCCCTCTCTCAATACATCGGGCATCCGTCATTCCGGGTCAGCCCTCTCTCAGAGTATATATATATCGGGAATCCGTCAGTCCGGGTCATCCCTCTCTCAATACATCGGGCATCCGTCATTCCGGGTCAGCCCTCTCTCTGAGTATATATCGGGAATCCGTCAGTCCGGGTCATCCCTCTCTCAATACATCGGGCATCCGTCATTCCGGGTCAGCCCTCTCTCTGAGTATATATCGGGAATCCGTCAGTCCGGGTCATCCCTCTCTCAATACATGCCTCTAGCACCGAGAAAACACGGGGCGACGCCCCAAATATCATATCAAGGGAACCAGGTTTTTCATAATAAAGCATCTTTTCTTAAATAATCCCACGGTCCTCAAAATCAGAAAGCACATGTAAATCCACATCAAGAATAAATCCAATGCGATGTGCTCTGCAATCAGTCCATGATGTATGCGACATGTAAAGAAAGGTAATCATATCGGAAATCATGCAACATGGAATAGTAATGTGCATATGTCGAGGGAAACCGCTCCTTTAGAATGAATCATCTATGATTGTGTACAGGTACATGTGTACAATATGCCAAGCAAGAATCATATCATGAATGCAACAGTACTACAGTGCAGTGGCATGGAAATTATCGATGATGAAGTGTGTGAGCCGGCAAAATAGTGTACATGAAACATACGCATCATCGATAATGGTGCTGGTGTCCTATCAGCATGATAATAATATAGCAATGAACATATGCCAGCAGTGCGAATAGCATGAAAATGCATAATCTAATAGTCAACACCACAGTGAAGTATCTACTATGCAAACTACATCTAAGTATAAGGTCGATCAGGAGGGGTAGGTGTGGAAACCACCTAAATCTGAGTCAATATATATATATATATATAGATATATAGTCAGTGATCCCGCGTCAATGTCATATCGTAAGAATCCTCGAGTTATGAGTGCGGATCTATCATCAATATCGGCTCGTACGGTAAATCATCGTACGGCATCCCCAAAAGCTGGGTACAGGTCAACACCTCACTATCTCGTCACATAACAGGTATCAGTATCATCAGATCATATAATCTGGGGGTACTACTCTATGTCGAGTACAAATCGATACCTTCAATAAAGTATGCATGCGGGGGTAAACACATAACCCAAGCCCGCAAGAATCACAAGTCATATCCCAAATATGAATCATATCAAATCACCGATCTCGTGGCACCAAGCCCACATCATCGACTCATCTCCAAAGTCATCCCATATCATCAAACACCGTGCAAGTACAAGTAATATGCAAGGGTGTGTGTGTGTAGGTGTAATTCTATCCTAGGGTTTGCAACTACGACTACATTAGTCACTTCTAACCCTACACTATCCATAATACGCCTATTATCACAATAACTACATAGTAATCTATCTACGGACTGCGGGGGTGCTATACGCCATCCACCCGACTTCCCCCTGTAGATATAATCTACTCACCTTGCATCATCATTTGCGGACATCACCATGCATTTGCTTGTCGTCCCGAAGTCTTTATGGGTACCTACACAACAAAGTATCGTATATGCGCATTAAAACCAAATCCAAGCTAAAACGGCGCATGAAATCCAAAACGATACGATAAGGGCCTATAGGTGAGAACCTATGGCACGCCTTCAAAACCATCAATAAATCCTCTATATCGTCGTATAAACGACAAATAGTCGAGGCAAAACACAATACACCAATGCAGAAATGAAAATACGGAATACGGAAACTAAGATCCAAAACAGCAACTTAGGATATAAGTCCCAGATTTTACCCTAGAAAGAATCTGTCAAAACTAGAAGTACCCTGGGTCAACACTACAGGAACTGGGGCTGTGCACAGAAAACGAGGAGATTCCTCACTGGTCTGGCCGCAATTTGCGGCCAGAAAGGGGGTTTCGGCGGCCTCAAGGTGGAGTGGGGAGCTAGGGTTTTGGGTGTTGCCTCTCTGGTGCCTGCACATCTCACTGTCCACTCAATATTATTTTCAGGTGTCTTGTATTATAGCAGATTCAAGTTAACCTTCACAGATTACATAAATTCCCCGATATTGGTTTCTAAAATCCGTATTCTGGTTTTAGCTTCAGGTTTTGGGTTCCAATTCAAACACTAGGGTGTTGGTAAGACCTCTACTGAGCTCAATTTCATAATACAACACAAGTTCCTCTCAAACCCTAACTAGGTTTTCACCAAGTCCATAATATCACACAATATCGATTAAACCTTAACATGGGGTTATAGGAAAGGCTATAATTAAGCTAATGGTTCAGAAATTACCTCCATTAGCAACTCAAGAAAATTCTTGAGTTGCTCCTAGTGGCCAAAATCCTTGCTTCTTTAGCTCCATGTGTAGATCTAGGGATTTTGCACAATTTTAATGAAAGGAGATTGGGGTTTTGGAGTGATTTTTGAGATGAAATGAGGAGTTGAAGAGGGGAGGAAGATGGAGGAGAGGCTGCAGCAGCAAGCATGGGAGAGGGGGAGAAAATGAGAGGGGGAAAAATGGCTAAGGGTTCAAGTCAATGGTCCATACCTCTCTCTCTCACCTACTACCAATTCTTTAATCCCTTTCTCTTTTCTTTTCCTTTTTCTTTAATTCCAAAACCTTCTCACAAGAATAGTAGCTCCAAATAACATGAAAGAAAATGCCCAAGTGTGATAAAAATGATATGTGCAAGTTTTGCACAAAATTGCCGAAAAACCCGATTAGCGATTTTAATCGCGATTAGCACTAAATTAGTGTCAAACTAATCACAAAAACTTAAAAATGTCATAATTCACTAATTTACCCTATCTTAGAATTTTCCAAAATTTTTCCCAAATTTTTTTCCTATTTATTTGCATTTAATTATAGATTTAATATTAAAATAATCAATAAAATAATATTAAATTATAAAAATTCCCAAAATTAATATTTTATATTTTTGAAAATGTTACAATCTACCCCCCTTAAAGAAATTCGGTCCCCGAATTTAAATTAAAACCCCCAATACTAAAACAATTTCAGTAATAATCCAATTTGTCGGGGTTCCGAAAACATCAATACAGAGAGAATATCATAAAATGTACTGCTCTACTAGAAATCAATCCCCAAAATGCATATATAAGAATATCCTATGCGTCTGGTGCGCAAGGAATCAAAATCCATATATGTGTCAAACAGGTGTACAAAACAACATCTAGGTGCAACGGGTGTGCACGAAACATCTGTCGTAGGCAACGTGTGTGCCTGACAGAAAAAAATCAGGTGCATGTGACATGCACGAAGAATCCCGATTTAGTGCATCTGGCGTGCACCAAAATCGTATATCAAAACACTAAGGGTGCATGAAAACTACGCTGGAAGTGCAAATCAAATCACGGCATACAGTAGGCATGAAATCTCAATCAATATCTCAGATGTAATAACTCAGCGCAAAATATATAAATATCCAGTGGGTGCATGAAACCAATATCATGAAACTCAGTCATCAAAACTAAATCATGCAAACAGAACGCCCAAAATACCGAAATTCAAAATGACGGATACGTGATAATCGAATCACAAAATCACAAATCATAAATACCGTCGTCGGTAGTTCCTCCTCCAAGGTCGAGAAGGAGTCGGTGCATCCACTGCTAGCAGCGCAGGATATTTACTTGCCTCTTGCTCACGGTTTGGCGTCCTCTGACTCTGGGTCCTTATCTCCTTTGCGGATTTCCTACCTCGCGGTCAATCGGCTCATCGGCCCTGTTAGATGTGCTAACGGGGACGATTCCGTTCTGGTACTTTTCTGGTCACCTCTCGGTCAAACCTCACGACCACTCGTAAGGTAGCATATCACTGGCGTCGGCCTCTGGCTCTGAATGCACGTCACACATCTGATCCTGGGTGCAAACATCATTGCAGCAATGTCCTGGAAGGAATCCTGCTCAGGGTCTCTTCCGATCTTGCCTATGCCGAACCAAACGGAGGCTGGCTCTCCTGCACAACCTCCTTACACTGGAGAGACATCTGTGTCCTCAACACAAAATTTTCTCGGAAACTGGTCACATCCCAACGTCTCTGTAAGCATATCAGGTCTCTAGTCTCGACGGAAAGTAATGGCAGCTCGTCAGTGTCTCATACGAACCTCTCGTCCCGCTGGGTGTGCGCAATACGACCACTCCTGGGTCTAGGTCTCCTCGTATCGTACTCCAGAAAGGTCCTGTCGAGGTTCCTTTCTCAAATCTCATTCCTGCCGAATTTTCCCGGAAGTCATCATCCAATGCTGAAGCTAAAGCTTATTCCGGAACGGCTGCATACTTATCGCGCTTCTTTCTGGAAGATATATCCATATACCACGCCTCTGGGTGCGTATCACATCTCTGATGTCGGCGGAGTGGGGCGTCATCTCGTCGAAATATCTTGCGAACTCTTTTCTTCACTCTGCGTCAATATCGACTGATTCGGACTCGTCTCATCATGGCTGCACGAACTGCGCTCCGACGGCTATGCTCGCATCTGGAGTCTCCCAAACAGTGTCCCATCACGATATCCGAAAGATGTCGAACCATCCGATCGACTCGTCAGATCCTCATAATCCCCCAAGAGCTCACATCTCGGGTGCAGTTTAATAGTATCGAGTACATGCCACAGCGTCGGTGGTCCAGCCGTAGAAGGGCAGACCCAAGCCTCACCAATGGCGCCGAGGAACTGCCGCAAACCCTAAGTTTCAAAGGCTTTCACACGGTCATCTTTGAATCAGCCTGCTCTAGATCTGAGTAAGACTCTCCATACTGGAAATCTTCAACTCATCTGGGCCCGCTCCGGTGCAAAATCGGACGAATCACCTTCGTCTCTCAAACCGGGTAGACTAGCTATCATCCGTCGCATATCCGCCTGAAAGCTCCGGCAAATCTCAGCTCGTAAGCTCCGAAAGCAACATCCTGCCAATCTCAGCAACAGCTGGTCAATCTGTCTGCACGGTAGGCGACATCACAATCTCTGAGGTGTGCTGTACATCAACAGTCCTCTCTCAACTGGCAGCTCTAACAATGGCCCGATGACCCGGTGCAAGACCAAGCACTCGCCTCCACCAGAGGTCGCAAACACCAACACTAACTCGAGACGTTTCCATGTCACCAGAAAACACAATGGTCGGCCCTCGTGCCCAACGAGCTTACACCGGCCGTAACCCTAGCAGCAGCCCAAACTGCGCTCAAACATGGTGACAGGAACCTCAATCGAGTATCAAAGAGAGCACACCAGTGGCCAGAAGGGAAACAACAGATCCAAAGTGGATACATGATCATAGGAAGGAACAGCATCAATGAAGGTATGATCATGAAACTAATAGAATCGGGAATCTCAAATGGATGAATAATCCTGGATATAAAGAGAATCACTGATCTCGAAAAATATGCACATCCTAAGGTTCCTTAAGCGGAGTGGCGTGTCGTAAGTATGCCGCGGAACATACCAACGGTACGTCACTCTACTTTAGTCACCTATTCCATTAACCAAGGGTCATCCTACGCGAAGAAAGTTCGGGTCTAATACCCCCTCGACCGGGTCTAATACCCCCTCGTCCAAGTCTAAGTTCCGTAAGGTCAAGCCTAAGTTCCGTATATAAATAACTTCCTAGGCTCCACATAGTCAAACTTAGACTCGAACCAAGGTCAACCTAGCGCTCTGATACCAACTTTGTCACGACCCGAAAAAGCACGTGACTGGCCCTTGAACCATATGAAGTCTATAGGACTCCATCTGATCCAAGTAAGCCAAAAGCCCAGAAATCTAAAAGCATTTTAAGAATAAGTAAAGAAATTTGTTTAAAGGAGTGAAGAAAAACATGTTGGAAATCAAGGTTTTAAAATAACTAAGCCGAATATGCAATTTAAAACAGTACAGTCTTTTCTAAAAATTTCGGCAGAGTCTCTTTTGTAAAATTGGCCCCGAATGGGGTACAACAAGGATAACAATATATATATGCAATGATAAAGGCATCCCCAAGCGGGAGCTAGCTCTTCGTCAATCGACGGTCACAACCACGCAATGATATAATATACAACGCCAAGTGGCGAGGATCAAAACCAAAAGAAAGCTCAAGCAACAAGAAAACCGCAATACTACTAAGCGCGACTCTATGGTCGAATAATACATCACTAGTCTAGGTCTGAAACAATATACAAGTTTTGGTTGATGGAAATTCTAGATACAATGAAATAAATAAATACAATGGTGGTTCTTGATGCGAAAGAATCCACCTACCAAAAGCAAACCACCCGCAAGAAAGTAGTGTGCCAGAAATGCCGCAATGAAACCTGTACGGCAGAACCTGCAAGAACTGTGGCACAACGGGGGTGAGTTGCCAACTCATGAATAGAAACATCTACAAGCAGAAACCGAATGCAAGACATAAACCTAAGTCAACGATCAGTAATAATCCACAAGAGTACATCTGAGTGTGATAAGGTGGCAAGGTAACATCTAATCATGTATGTGGTGCCATGTACTCAGGTAAAAACATGTCATCAGTATAAGGTATGTCTGCATGAAGTAAATATGAAGAAATATCAATGATATCAATACACATATATTAGCGTCCCATACCACTAATATTGGTGTAAGGGTATATATAACAGCGCCCTCATGCCCTGTTATATATACAAATGGAGTATGATAAGTGTAAATCCAGTCTGTATATGTGTGGAACCCGTCCACCCGTCACTCACTGACGATAAGCATCATGTATGCAATGTGAGGATATAAACAAAATCATGGAAAAACATCATGAAACTCGTGCCTAGCATCGACACGTAAATCCTCCTGTATCGGGCATCCGTCATTCCGGGTCAGCCCTCTCTCAAAGTATATATATATCGGGAATCCGTCCGTCCGGGTCATCCCTCTCTCAATACATCGGGCATCGGTCATTCCGGGTCAGCCCTCTCTCAGAGTATATATATATCGGGAATCCGTCAGTCCGGGTCATCCCTCTCTCAATACATCGGGCATCCGTCATTCCGGGTCAGCCCTCTCTCTGAGTATATATCGGGAATCCGTCAGTCCGGGTCATCCCTCTCTCAATACATCGGGCATCCGTCATTCCGGGTCAGCCCTCTCTCTGAGTATATATCGGGAATCCGTCAGTCCGGGTCATCCCTCTCTCAATACATGCCTCTAGCACCGAGAAAACACGGGGCGACGCCCCAAATATCATATCAAGGGAACCAGGTTTTTCATAATAAAGCATCTTTTCTTAAATAATCCCACGGTCCTCAAAATCAGAAATCACATGTAAATCCACATCAAGAATAAATCCAATGCGATGTGCTATGCAATCAATCCATGATGTATGCGACATGTAAAGAAAGGTAATCATATCAGAAATCATGCAACATGGAATAGTAATGTGCATATGTCGAGGGAAACCGCTCCTTTAGAATGAATCATCTATGATTGTGTACAGGTACATGTGTACAATATGCCAAGCAAGAATCATATCATGAATGAAACAGTACTACAGTGCAGTGGCATGGCAATTATCGATGATGAAGTGTGTGAGCCGGCAAAATAGTGTACGTGAAACATACGCATCATCGATAATGGTGCTGGTGTCCTATCAGCATGATAATAATATAGCAATGAACATATGCCAGCAGTGCGAATAGCATGAAAATGCAGAATCTAATAGTCAACACCACAGTGAAGTATCTACTATGCAAACTACATCTAAGTATAAGGTCGATCAGGAGGGGTAGGTGTGGAAACCACCTAAATCTGAGTCAATATATATATATATATAGATATATAGTCGGTGATCCCGCCTCAATGTCATATCGTAAGAATCCTCGAGTTATGAGTGCGGATCTATCATCAATATCGGCTCGTACGGTAAATCATCGTACGGCATCCCCAAAAGCTGGGTACAGGTCAACACCTCACTATCTCGTCACATAACAGGTATCAGTATCATCAGATCATATAATCTGGGGGTACTACTCTATGTCGAGTACAAATCGATACCTTCAATAAAGTATGCATGCGGGGGTAAACACATAACCCAAGCCCGCAAGAATCACAAGTCATATCCCAAATATGAATCATATCAAATCACCGATCTCGTGGCACCAAGCCCACATCATCGACTCATCTCCAAAGTCATCCCATATCATCAAACACCGTGCAAGTACAAGTAATATGCAAGGGTGTGTGTGTGTAGGTGTAATTCTATCCTAGGGTTCGCAACTACGACTACATTAGTCACTTCTAACCCTACACTATCCATAATACGCCTATTATCACAATAACTACATAGTAATCTATCTACGGACTGCGGGGGTGCTATACGCCATCCACCCGACTTCCCCCTGTAGATATAATCTACTCACCTTGCATCATCATTTGAGGACATCACCATGCATTTGCTTGTCGTCCCGAAGTCTTTATAGGTACCTACACAACAAAGTATCGTATATGCGCATTAAAACCAAATCCAAGCTAAAACGGCGCATGAAATCCAAAACGATACGATAAGGGCCTATAGGTGAGAACCTATGGCACGCCTTCAAAACCATCAATAAATCCTCTATATCGTCGTATAAACGACAAATAGTCGAGGCAAAACACAATACACCAATGCAGAAATGAAAATACGGAATACGGAAACTAAGATCCAAAACAGCAACTTAGGATATAAGTCCCAGATTTTACCCTAGAAAGAATCTGTCAAAACTAGAAGTACCCTGGGTCAACACTACAGGAACTGGGGCTGTGCACAGAAAACGAGGAGATTCCTCACTGGTCTGGCCGCAATTTGCGGCCAGAAAGGGGGTTTCGGCGGCCTCAAGGTGGAGTGGGGAGCTAGGGTTTTGGGTGTTGCCTCTCTGGTGCCTGCACATCTCACTGTCCACTCAATATTATTTTCAGGTGTCTTGTATTATAGCAGATTCAAGTTAACCTTCACAGATTACACAAATTCCCCGATATTGGTTTCTAAAATCCGTATTCTGGTTTTAGCTTCAGGTTTTGGGTTCCAATTCAAACACTAGGGTGTTGGTAAGACCTCTACTGAGCTCAATTTCATAATACAACACAAGTTCCTCTCAAACCCTAACTAGGTTTTCACCAAGTCCATAATATCACACAATATCGATTAAACCTTAACATGGGGTTATAGGAAAGGCTATAATTAAGCTAATGGTTCAGAAATTACCTCCATTAGCAACTTAAGAAAATTCTTGAGTTGCTCTTAGTGGCCAAAATCCTTGCTTCTTTAGCTCCATGTGTAGATCTAGTGATTTTGCACAATTTTAATGAAAGGAGATTGGGGTTTTGGAGTGATTTTTGAGATGAAATGAGGAGTTGAAGAGGGGAGGAAGATGGAGGAGAGGCTGCAGCAGCAAGCATGGGAGAGGGGGAGAAAATGAGAGGGGGAAAAATGGCTAAGGGTTCAAGTCAATGGTCCATACCTCTCTCTCTCACCTACTACCAATTCTTTAATCCCTTTCTCTTTTCTTTTCCTTTTTCTTTAATTCCAAAACCTTCTCACAAGAATAGTAGCTCCAAATAACATGAAAGAAAATGCCCAAGTGTGATAAAAATGATATGTGCAAGTTTTGCACAAAATTGCCGAATAACCCGATTAGCGATTTTAATCGCGATTAGCACTAAATTAGTGTCAAACTAATCACAAAAACTTAAAAATATCATAATTCACTAATTTACCCTATCTTAGAATTTTCCAAAATTTTTCCCAAATTTTTTTCCTATTTATTTGCATTTAATTATAGATTTAATATTAAAATAATCAATAAAATAATATTAAATTATAAAAATTCCCAAAATTAATATTTTATATTTTTGAAAATGTTACACATTGCCCTAGAGATAAAAAGACACCAAAACAATGCTCTACTCACTCTAGTTCACAAGGTTTAGCAAACCAAGTGAACTAGTTTCTTCAAAGATCAAAGAAGAGGCCAAAGGTAGAAGCTTTCGGGTGGATCGATCTTCGGCGCAAGGAGACGACGGGGTGAAACCGATCCGTACACCATCAAGAGTTGAAGACGAAGGAGTTCAAGAAAGGTATAACCCCCTAACCGAGTAGTTAACAACTCCTAGTTAGGTTGTTAGGTAGATAGTTTAACAAAGATCCGTTTTGAGTCCATGTTACCGCCTCTAGAAAAAATTGTTTTTCACCATTTCCGCAAGCCCGTAAGTACCGGGAGAGATAGCATGGACTTACAGTGGTATCAGAGCCAGGTTAAACACTATCTAACATGTTAGCAATGTAAGTAGAAGTTCGATCCGAAAAAAAGTCGCGAAAAACACCCGGATTATCAACTTTCTGTCGAATTTTTCCACTGTTCAAAAAATAATAAATCATGCTTTAAAATTCGGCTCAGGGTTTTTAGAAGAAACTGCAAAAAATTGGTCCACTGATCCGATCAAAGAGCCGCGGAAACGCGGCGGGAGCGTGCTCCCGCCGCGGTTCCGCGGCCGAGTTGACTCGGCCGTGGGGAATTTTGGTTGCAGTTTGTTCATAGGGGTGTTTTGGGATTTTTACAATATGTCTTTTTAGCCCAGATTTTCCAGAAAGCAAAATTTGTTTTTGGGGCTTGAAAAACCGTATTTTTATCGAACTTCTAAAGGCTAGTGCTAACGGGAATATATCTGTGATGTGATATTTGTATTGAACGTCTGCTAATCGCTATATGTCGATTAGTAGGTTTTATACAAATCTGTGATCTGTAATGTTGTTGGTATCTGTATATGAATTCATTGGATTGTCGCGGGTGAATAGCCGGGGGGTTGTGAGACGAGAGTTTTTCTTTTCTTTCAATTCATGTAAATTTGTAAATTGATGTAATATTATTTGTATGGCCGCACAACCGGGTCGGGGTTGTAGCCGTCATTGTATAATTTCTTTTTACTGTTTTTGCTCCTAGGATAGACCCATGGAGGGGGTGCACAAACTACCGGGTATCTCGAAGTGCCTAGTGGCCTACTCACGGTGTTGAGGGAGGTTGCTCCGCTTCGGGTACTTGGCGGGTAGTTTGCCGCACCCGTAGGGGTCTTGGGTGGGGTATTGGCTATTCACCGCGACCGTGTAATCTGCTTTTCGTTACAGGCTCGTACGAATTGCGGATTCCTAGCATATCCAATGTGTTCATCTGTGATCTGAAATGGCTATCATTGCAATATATCAATATATGATATTATTTAGGCGTTGCTTATGTTTTACAGCCGCGCTAGCCCAGCCCCCACTCTGTCGTTAGTTAAGTAACCTAACGGGTAATGACGGGGCCCCGTGGCGAATGTGAATGGCATAAGCGTACGTCATATTTTGGTTGTTTTCTGCAATGGTAGGATTAAATGATGGGACACATTAAAAGAACTAATGCAAGAAAATAAACCAAGTAAAAGTCGTTGGAACGCTTTCAAAACCACTCGGTTCTTTTCAAAAGCAACTTTTAAATGCGGAGCTTGAGCCACTCCTTTTAAAAAGCTATCCCGTTCCTTCGATTATATCAAGTTCAATACATTCACGGTTTCGCCAAAACCATTCGTATCCCTCCGTCGTTTCATATGAATATTCAATAGTATTCAAGCTATGTTTGTTGACCTTCGTCAAGGAATAGTGATTGGTAGCTGTTGAGTGTTCATATGTACCATAGATAGATGCGTTGGTTTGGGACAGTCGTATTACCTTGTTGACCTTCGTCAAGGGTATATACGGGTGGGTTCAAATTAAGATGGACAATGACGGGTAGAACTTGACATGTGACTTATGATTTGTTGACCTTCGTCAAGGTCATAAGAGCATGGGGCAAAAATCCACATCGGGAGTTTCATAAGTACTGAAACTTGCTAGCGATGCATACCATTTGGAGTGTAATGATTCTGGTAGGATTCCTTCAGTTTTGTCACGCGATGATATTTGGATCCCGATCCTACTGTGAGTATATGCTACTCCTCGGGAACTTTCTCACTTAACGATCAATGCTATAAACCAAGTAGGTGTCTAGAAAGGTGTTAGCGGGGCTACGCCCCCAGGGAAAAGAGGTTCTTAAATTAAGGAACTTCGCGAAAGCGTTGGAAAACCTCCCTCGAAGTACCGACACTGGCCTTGCTGAACGGTTAAGCAAGCATTGTACGGTGAGATTGATCCCGACTAATTCTTCATTTATGGTTTGAGGAGGGATTCGAGAGACAGTGGGAGCCATCCTGTTTAGATAAATTAAAAACCAATCTAAACTTGCAAGAGCATCATGCTGAGTGTTTTCTTCTCTCTCTCTTAATTGCAGCGACCCTATGACCACACCTAGGTTACATCTAGATAATAAAATGACTGAATCTGACTGTTATGACTGGCAAAGGTCTTTCCAGATGTCCATTGCCCATGACAAGCTGGAACACCTCTTGACAAATCCAACCCCTGCCGTCTCAGGTCCAGTTTCCCCTGTCACGGATATTCATATCCACAAGACATCGGAAAAGGATTGTGCGAAAGCCAAGTGCCTCGTGTTAGCCTCAGTTGATGGTGCAGACCAGAGGCAGCACGAGAAGATGGACTTAGTTTCCATCTTCTTCCATAACAAAGATTTATATGGAGAGCAATCTCGTATCGGAAGATATGAGACCTCAAACGAATTACTTCAAGCGAGGTTGGCTATCGGGTCATCTGCAAGGGACAACGTCCTTCCAGGGACCAGCTATTTTGAGCTCATGGACTGAAGACCACGTTGAAGAACGGGTCAAGAGCTGACTTGATTCTACAGTCTCTATCTTCTATCCTGAAGGAAACCAGAGAAGCAGAAGGAAAGAGAAGGGCAAAAGTTTCGGGAATGGATGTAGTGAAAGAAGGACGTTCCTATTGTTGTGAGAATGAACATTGGCAGAAGGATTGCAAGGCTAGCAAAGCCAGTAGCCAGAATTCGAAGCATGTTGTGGCTTCGGCTTCGGGTGTGTTAGTGATAGAGAACTGTATGTCAGTTAATCCTACTTCCTGGATATTGGATACCGGATCAGGATCTCACATCTGTAATTCGTTACAGGGTTTGAGAAACCGTAGGGTTACCAGGAAAGGTGATATGACTCTCAGGGTTGCTAACGGAATGAGCATGGATGCTGTATCCGTAGGGGAATAGCACCTTGGACTGACAACTGGGCAGATATTGATTCTGCGTGACTGTTTGTATGTACCAGGTGCGACTTGTAATATCATATCTGTATCCTTACTTTCTAAGGAAGGATGTGATTTTACTTTTGTAAGCGATGTAGTAAACATCCACCTAAATCAAGTTCTGATTGGGTCAGGTACATTAAATAACGGTATATACGTATTGAATCAAGCTCAGATATTCAGTGTCCAGAACACACTTAAAAGAAAGTCTCCGGAATTAAATCAGGCTTTCTTATGGCATTGTAGACTGGGTCACATCAATGAGAGAAAATTGACTAAGTTACATAAAGAAGGATACTTGGATCCGTTCGAGTACCAGTCTTATACCACTTGTGAATCTTGTCTCATGGGAAAGATGACAAAGACTCCGTTCACTGGACACGGAGTAAGAGCGAGCGAGCTCTTAGGACTCATACACAGTGACGTGTGTGGTCCAATGTCTACACATGCGCGAAGCGGTTATTCATACTTCATTACTTTCACTGATGATTTCTTTAGGTATGGACATGTCTTCTTAATGAAGCACAAATCCGAGGCCTTTGAGAAATTTCAGGAATACAAGAATGAAGTTGAAAAACAAACAGGCAAAAGTATAAAGACACTGAGATCTGATCGAGGTGGTGAATACTTGAGTGCCGAGTTTCTGGACTACTTAAAAGAGAATGGAATTCTCTTTCAGCGTACTCCTCCATACACACCACAACACAACGGTGTATCGGAAAGGCGGAATCGAACCCTATTGGATATGGTTTGTTCCATGATGAGTAAGGCTGAGTTACCGTGATCTTTCTGGAGTTATGCACTAGAAACAGCTGCATATCTCTTGAACAAAGCTCCAACCAAGACTGTGCCTACCACCAAATATCAGATGTGGAGTGGGAAGAAATCATGTCTTAAGTATCATAAGACATGGGGATGTCCAGCTTTTGTAAAGAAGCAGCATGCGGACAAGCTCGAGGCACGTTCAGTACAGTGTAAGTTTGTGGGATACCCAAAGAACTCCATGGGGTATCTTTTCTATTCCGCAGAGGAACAAAAAGTTTTTGTTTCTCAACATGCCCGCTTCTTGGAAACTGAGTTTTTGGAAAACCAGATAAGTGGGAGCGCAATAGAACTGGAAGAAATTCCAGAACCACAAGCTATTACTGAAAGCTTGGAAGAGCCAGAAGTTTCAGGAGAACCGGACATTCCTGCGCCACTCCGCAGGAGTAGTAGGCAGTCTCATCCGCCCGAGAGATACTACGGTTTTCTCATAGACGGGGATAGAGAGGATTGCACTATGGATAATGGTGAGCCTACTAGCTTTCAGCAAGCCATTCAGAGCGGTGACTCGGTAAAATGGCTGGATACAATGCGGACCGAGATGTAGTCCATGTACACCAACAAAGTTTGGACTTTGGATTTTGCTCCAGAAGGGGTAAAACCCGTAGGCTGCAAATGGATCTTCATAAAGAAGATTGGTGTAGATGGCAGGTTGAAACCTATAAAGCTAGGCTCGTTGCAAAGGGTTTTCGTCAAAGACCTGGTTTGGACTATGACGAGACCTTTTCTCCGGTAGCTATACTGAAATCCATTCGGATCCTTCTTGCCATTGCCGCTTTCCACGATTATGAGATCTGGCAGATGGACGTAAAGACGGCTTTTCTAAATGGAAATTTAGAAGAGTGCGTCTATATGGATCAACCAGAGGGATTCATTCAGAGTGGGAGCAGCGGTAAAGTGTGCAAGTTGCTCAAGTCCATCTATAGACTGAAGCAGGCATCGCGGAGTTGGAACATCTGCTTTGATGATACTGTCAAGAAATTCGACTTTATCAAAAATCCAGAAGAACCATGCATTTACAGTAAGATTGTAGGGAGAACTGTGGTATTCCTCGTCTTGTACATGGATGACATTCTCCTAATAGGAAATGATATTCCTATGCTACAGTCAGTCAAAGGATTCTTGTCGCAGAGGTTCTCCATGAAGGACCTGGGCGATGCCAACTACATTCTGGGGATCCAGATCTATCGTGATAGATCTAAAAGCATGTTGGGACTTTCACAGTCCAGGTACATTGACACCATACTGAAAAGATTTAGTATGGAAGATTCCAAGCGCGGCAATTTACCGGCTTGTAACGGGATCACTCTCTCCAAAGAGATGTCTCCCAACGCTGATTTAGAAAGGGATCGCATGTCTATTATACCCTACGCTTCTGCGGTAGGCTCTATAATGTATGCGATGTGATGTACCAGACCAGATGTAGCATACGCATTGAGCGTTGTAAGCCGGTATCAGTCGGACCCAGGGGAGGAACACTGGATAGCGGTAAAGAACATTCTCAAGTACCTGAGAAGGACTAAGGAGATGTTCTTGGTGTATGGCGGAAAAGACCTCCAGATCGAGGCCTTTGCTGATTCCAGCTTCCAGAGTGACAAGGATGACTCCAAATCCATGTCGGGTTATGTCTTTACCCTCAATTGAGGGGCGGTTTGCTGGAAGAGTTCCAAGCAGGAGACCGTTGCTGACTCAACTATGGAAGCGGAGTACATAGCTGCTTGCGATGCCGCAAAGGAAGTTGTCTAGATGAAGAAGTTCCTCACGAAGCTTCAAGTGGTTCCTACCATTGTTGATCCAATACCGATGTATTGCGACAACAACGGCGCTATAGCTTTAGCGAAGGAACCCAGGTCCCATCAGAAGTCCAGGGACATTTTGAGGCGGTTCCACCTGATCAGGGAGATCATTGATCGCCGGGAGATCGAAGTAAAGAGAGTAAATTCAGAAGATAACACTGCAGATCCACTGACGAAGGCCCTACCCCAGACTCAGTTCGAGCGGCTGATCGAGATGAATAGGTCTTCGATACGCCAGTACATGGCCTTAGTGCAAGTGGGAGATTGTTAGTGTATATGCCCTAGAGGCCATTACTGTATCTTAGTATGTATATTACTTAATGGAAGCTTGGGATATTCACCTTGTATTGACAATCTTGCTCAAAATGGTAGTATGCTACTTGGTTTGTTTCTACTTCAATGTGTACATGTGTTTATTTTATTATATCATCTATACGCATTAGTGGAGCCCTTAGGATCTTTGCTTGATTACCAGCGTTGTGATGGCAGTCACACTCGTGGGGGCTAGGTAATCCATAAGCACATCCTTATACAGGTCCCTAGTCGCAAGACTATCGAGACAGGGCATCGATACTTCGGAGTAGACTAGCGTATGCGCTTCTCATCCTAGCAGGGGAGACGGTCTGTCCCACAGCCGTCAGTACGTCGTACTTGAGATAGCATGCGGGTGCTCGTTAGGTTACAAGTACACTGAACAGGACTCGTCGGGAACTAATTGGTTGGTACTATACCTATCGTCAGTTATCAATTCCCAGGTGATATGAGTACAGCTTAGTCAGCTGACTTGACACTGTCACTTCGCCTCGAGTGTGTTCCCACTGTACTTTGATTACTACCCTACCACGGCTCAAAGGAGTCGTGCAAATAGGTAGTAGTTGGGTGCAGTCCCGAAGAACTTGGAGGCAGTGACGGTTAGACAGCATTCGTCTCTCCCGGTATTGGGGGTTGACATCGCGCTGTGTCTAGGAGGCCCATTACACAAGTAGTCCCTGGCCAGGGCAAGCGAGATATACTGGTAGGTTTTCCAGTGTTATCTCAGGGTGTTCTGGGCTACACTCCGACACGACTTGTACCGCTATTAGGGGACTGACGTTCACCACCCCCTAGGCCTGCCATGCGATGTATCAGACGAACAGACCGGACTGTACGGAGATTGTCACATTCAGGCTCAGTAGGAGTTCAGATGGGTTTCACCTCGTCAGTCTTCTTGTCGGCATCTACCTGGGGGCCGTTACGCACAGCTAGTGCCGCTTGCAGTCTGTGGTTAAACCCACTGCCAGCGTAGTGTCGAGTCTTTAGAGTCCCACACAGAGAGCTATTCGCCTTCAGGCAAAAGAGTAGAGGTCGCATGGTTTTACGATAGGTCGCATGGTTTTGCAACAGGGTTCGGTCACATCTGTGCACTTGTGCACGTTTGGTGTCCGGACAGTTAACACTAGCGGGCTTTGGTTTAAGCCAGATCCTAGTGTATGTTTTGGGATTGGTTTTATCTCGTATGTATTCGTGTTCCTCGGAACGTGGATACGGGTGTGTATGCACAGTTGACAGAGAGACAGAGGCAGAGGATTCTCATTAGGGTTGTTGACTGTTGACTATTGACTTTTTGCTAAACCCTAATGAGAATATGAAATATAATTAGCAATAATATTAATTAAGTATTATAGTGACATGGTTGTTGAGGGGTTGGCTTTGTTGACTTGTTGACTTTGTTGACCGGTTGACTAGGTTGGACTAGTTGACCATCATCATCACAATGGTTGTCATTTTCATGCAAAGACTTTTGCTTGCTTGTTGTGGTTTGCAAAATAAGTGCATGAAAATGATATTGCGTTTGACATGATATGAACCATCACATAATACTTGATTATCATTATGGCTCATGATGTTTTTGGATTATGAAAAGGTGAAAGAGAAAAGAGAGGCTCATTCTTTCATTGGCTTTCTCTCTCCTTTGAGCTCTCTCATTCTCTTGCTCTCACCCTCTTCTTCTTGCTCTCTCTACCTCAAGGAAAACCATTCTCATGTGTTGAGACTCATTGCCCTAGAGATAAAAAGACACCAAAACACTCCTCTACTCACTCTAGTTCACAAGGTTTAGCAAACCAAGTGAACTAGTTTCTTCAAAGATCGAAGAAGAAGCCAAAGGTAGAAGCTTTCGGGTGGATCGATCTTCGGCGCAAGGAGATGACGGGGTGAAACCGATCCGTACACCTTCAAGAGTTGAAGACGAAGTAGTTCAAGAAAGGTATAACCCCCTAACCGAGTAGTTAACAACACCTAGTTAGGTTGTTAGGTAGATAGTTTAACAAAGATCCGTTTTGAGTCCATGTTACCGCCTCTAGAAAAAATTGTTTTTCACCATTTCCGCAAGCCCGTAAGTACCGGGAGAGGCCCATATAAATCTTTGTTATGGAGGAAGATGGAAACTAAGTCCATCTTCTCGTGCTGCTTCTGGTATACATCATCAACTGAAGCCAACACGAGGCTCTTGGAATTCACACTCTCCTTTTCCCTTGTCTGACGGATATTCATATCCGCGACGGTGGAAACTGGACCTGGGACGGCGGGGCTTTAAGTAGTAATAGGGTGTTCCAGCTTGTCATAGGCAATGGACATCTGGACAGACCTTTGCCAGGCATAAAAGTCAGATTCAGTCAACTTGTTATCTATATGTAACCTAGTCATGGTCATAGGGTCGCTGCAGTTGAGAGAGAGAAGAAAACACTTCAGCATGATACTCTTGCAAGTTTAGATTGGTTTTTAGCTTATCTAAACTGGATGGCTCCCACTGTTTCTCGAATCCTTCCTCAAACCATAAAAGAAGAATTAGTCAGGACTGATCTCACCGTACAATACTTGCTTAACCGTTCGGCCAGGCTAGTGTCGGTATTTCGAAGGAGATTTTATGACACTTTCGCAAAGTTACTTAATTAAATAACATGTCACGTCCCGAATGTACGGAACATGACCGACACTTAAACTATGAAACGTCTCGAGGCGTATGTAATTTAAGTAAGCCGAAAACCCAGAAATCCAAACTAAGAGAAGTAGTATAGTGAAGGAAAAACCATTTTAAATCAATTAGTTTGCAACATATGCCGAAAGGTACATTTTAAAATCATAAGTCTTTTCTAAAAATTTCGGCAGAGTTTCCTTTGTAAAAATTGACCCCAAACGGGATACAACATGAATAGTATACGAAATCAATAAAAAGGCATCCCCAAGCGGGAGCTAGCTCTTCGTCAATCGACGGTCACAACCACACAAGCAATATAATATACAACGCCAAAAGGCGAACATCACAACAGAAAAGGAAACTCAAAACAGCAGAAATTCATAAAAATACAACGCGCGACTCTAAGGTCGAATGAATAAACAACACTGGTCTCTATCTGAAAAATAAATACATGTTTGGTTGATGGAACTTCTAGATACAACTAAATAATAATATACAATGTATAATGATGGGTACGATACAAATAAACCCACCTACTAGCAAGTCACCCGAAAGAAGCAGTGCCAGCAAAGCCGTAATGAAACCTATACGGAAAAACCTACAAGAAACTGGAGCACAACTGGGGTGAGTTGCCAACTCGTGAGTAGAAAAACATCTACGAACAGGAATCGCATGTATGACGCAATCCTAGGTCATACGATCATAATATACCCTCATAATATATAACCAGCAGCCTATAACAATGGCTAGGGTATACCTCTAAACAACGGTAATACCAAGTGCTCGTGTCAGTGCCTCGGGTAGCAATATATCATATGGATGATGCATGAATGCATGAAAACAGAATACATGTACTAAAGAAACTGCTTTCATAAATGAGTGAGATTTCCCTTGTACTTTTAAAATGAGGTATCATAAATGAAATCAGCATAAATAGTGTCTAGCATCGACACAAAACATAAATCTCAATGTCTCAAAATCTCAGGCTCCGACTATCCGGACTGGCCTGTATCATCAAATCTCAGTACCTCAATATCTCGAAATCTCAATGTCTCAATCTTAATATCTAGGGCGCCGTCAGTCCAGACCGGCCCCTACCATCCATCTCAAGACCACGACGGTATCCTCCGGATATCCGACGCGTCGGGTAAAATCACCAGTAGGTAGTCTCCCCCTGCCAGGCTCACATCGTCATCAACACGCGCTTCTTGCCCCGGGGTACCTTACCGGGTCCACCATATACCCGAAACGGTTCATTCGTCTCCTCGAATCGGGTCTCAAAATCCATCTGCAAACTCATGGTGGATGACTCATACATCACGGGAAAACCGCACTTTTTATTTTAAAAGAGAGAAAAGAAGCTTATATAAGTTTTGCGGTTTTCCCCCAAATCCAGAAAATCTCATGGAAATCCGAATCCAAATCATCAATAGCATGTAAATAATGAATATAGGCATAAAAATCCATGAATGCGGCATGACAGGGAATAATAACATGCATGAAGTAGCAAGTAATAACTACAATGGCTCAACTAGTATATAAGGCTAGTACACTAATATCATGTCTAAACTATTAGCTAACAACCTATGTCAATGAAATAGTATTTTCTAAAGTATTCATGACATGGCAATTACCGATGAAGATGTGTATGAGCCGGCTAGTGAGTGTACGTGGTACATACGCATCATCGGTAATGGTGCTAGTGTCCTAACAGCATGATATCAACAATAGAATATGAATCGTAATATAAACATGCGATGCGGAGCTAACAGAAATAATGAGCGGAAGCTAAATACTAGACACAACGGTAACTAATCTGCATTACCCTAATATAAGTCCTACAATAGTGCCTTTTGAAATAACACGAATCGCGGTGTTTTGAAAATAAGGGCTACGGTGTTTTTAAGAAAAGATACGTCTTTTGAAATATCCGTAGAATCCCTTGACCCGTCTTTTAAAATACCCACAATCCGTTAGTTTTGAAATAGGTAGGAGTCTAATCTAGTCTAACAACTACACTAACATATATGGCTGAACTAACAAGCTGAACTGCAGGTAAGGAAACCGCCTAACATCTGAGTCGATACATATACATACCTGTATATATATTAGTCGGTGATCCCGCCTCAATAATATCATATCCGATACCATATCTAAAATCAGACATCCCAAATCAAGAGTGCGGATCAATCATCAATATATAGCTCGTACGTAAATCCGTCGTACGGCATCCCCAAATCTGGGTACGGGTCGATATCACATTCATCATATCATTCATCTAGTATCCTCTTTATCAAAGATCATAATCCGGGTACTGACCTACGTCTAGTACAATACTAATATCATCAATATAATCATGATCTGATCACTGATCTACAGCCTCATACAAACTGATATCATCATCACATATCATCATAAAGAGGTATACATCGCCCAATGCGACCTATTATGGATATCTTAACATATCATATCCTATCTCATATCGCGATCACATGTCAACCATTATATATATATATATCACTATTCACATGGCATCGTTATCCAAAGATCCGTTATAACATCAGGACGTATCTCAAGTATGAATCCTGCCATATCACCGATCTCACGGCCTCAACTCAATTCTCATCGACTCATCTCAATCCTAAGTATCATCCTCAATCCGTATGTGAACACATAGTCCCATACCCATATGAACACATAACAATATAGAATCCCATATAAGCACATATGAAAGAAGAATGAATACAAGTATGGGTGTGTGTGTGTGTGCATGTGTGGTGCGACCACTACTCTAGGGTTTCGTGACACTAAATCATCCAAGCACACCAAATATCCATCTATGTCATCAATAATCTCCAACAATATATATAATCAATAAATGTGTGTATACGTATTCGTATACATCACCACGGACTGTGGGGGTGCTATACGCCATCCACCCGACTTCTCACCGTAGATATAAATCTACTCACCTGTATCCTGCGTGTCGGTGTCGGTGTCGCCTTCATCTTCTGCATCGTCTCGGATCGCCGTGAGGGTACCTACATATCACACGTATCGCATCGCATTAAAACCAAATCGAAACTTAAAACGACATGCGAAAACCAACACGATACGCTAAAAGGCCTATAGGTTAGAACCTATGATTAGCCTTCGCAAAACAACCCGAAATCACTCGATATAGACATACAAACGTAACACGATTGAGATAACGCACAAATATCAAAATCTGGAAATCGAAATACGCAAAACCAAAACTCATTTCAAAGCAGCAACCCAAGAAAATGATCCCAGATTTCGTCTCAGGCCAAATAAAGGAAAGCAAACAAGTCTAGAGTGATGTATAGGGTGTATGTGACCTACAGTAGAAACCTGGACCCGTACCATCACTAAGTGGCTGAGCCCCTCTACAGGAAAAACCGGCCTGACCGGCCCCATGTACCCCAATGGTGCTCGTTTTGCTACAGGGTGTTCCTAGGGTCTCAATTTGGTCTCTGGACTTGTTTATTTCTCCTGTAAAAGTCCCGGTACAATCCAGATTTCTATGCACACTCTAAGTCGTCACAAACCGACATGGAAGTCCCATAATTCCATATTTTTGGGTTTCAGGTTTTGCTAGGTCAGGGTCTTAGTCAATATAGGGTCTAAGGTCACCATTAGAGTCCAATTGCATAGCCACATCTCAACTTTACCCTAACCCTCTCTAAGTTTGTCCAAAGTCCACAAAAAGACACAATATCGATATGAAACTAGCATAGGTGCACAAGGAAATTGAAATACTACTCTAGGGTGCAAAAATTACCTCCTTTGGCAACTCAAGAAAATTTCTTGAGTTGCTCAAAGTCCTCAAAATCCTATCTTGCTTGGTCCAATATGTAGCTAGCGAGCTCGGGAACAAGTTTTGTGAAGTGGAATTGGGTTTTGGGTTTGTTTTAATGGTGTTTTGGGGGAATTGAAGGAGGAGGAAGAAGAAGAGGAAGCAGGAGTAGAAGCAGCTCTAGGAGAGGGGAGAGAGAAATGAGACGGGGAAATGAAAAGCGATGGCTCAAAAAGAGGGGTTGACCCTATACCTACCCTCTCTCTCTCTCTCATAATCATGCTTCACTTTTTCGTTTTCTTTTCTTTTCTTTTCCTACTCACACAATGGTTAACCCTAGCAACCATGCACCCAAAACACATAAGAAAATGTACAAGTGTGGAAAAATATGATATGTGCATGTTTTGCGCAAAAACGCCAGAAACCCGATTAGCGATTTTTAATCGCGATTAGCACGAAATTTGCATATAATTAACCATAAAAACTTTAAAATGGCAAAATTCCACAAAATACCCTATTTTAGAATTTTCCATAATTTTTCCAATTTTTCCCTCTTTATCGGTATTTAATTATACCGAAATATTTAAAATATTCATTAAAAATTAATATTAAATTATAAAAATTCCTAAAAATAATATTTTATTTTTTTGAAATGTTACATAAACTCTTTTCTCTGGAGGCGTAGCCCCGCTGACACTGTTCTAGACACCTACTTGGTTTATAGCATTGATCGTTAAGTGACGAATCTCTTGATGAGTAGCATATACTCACCGTAGGATCGGGATTCAAATATCATCGTGTGATAGTGCTGAAGGAATCCTACCAACAATATCAAACTCCAAATGGAATGAAACACTAGCAAGTTTCAGTTTCTTTAGAAACTCCCGATATGGACTTTTGCCCCATGCTCTTATGACCTTGACGAAGGCCAACAAATCATAAGTCACATGTCAAGTTCTTCCCATCATTATCCTTGTTAATTTGAACCCACCCGTACATACTCTTGACGAAGGCCAACAAAGTAATACGACTGTCCCAAACCAACGCATCTATCTATGCTACATATGAATACCCCAGCAGCTACCAAACACTATGCCTTGATGAAGGCCAACAAACATAGCTTGAATACTACTGACCATCCATATGAAATGACGGAGGGCTACGACTGGTTTTGGCGAAACCGTGAACGTAGTGAACTTGATATAATCGAAGGAACCTGATAGCTTTTAAAAGGAGTGGTTAAAGCTCCGCAATTAAAAATTCTGCTCTTTTAAAATAACCGAGTGGCTTCTTTAAAATTTGTTCCAACGATTCATCTTTGGTTTGTTTTCTTTGCATTAAAATAATGCGTCCCATCATTTATCCTATCATTGCAGAAAACAACGAAAATACAACGTCCTCTTATGCCATCCGCATTCGCCACTGGGTCCCGTCATTCACCCGTTAGGTTACTTAACTAACGACAGAGCGGGGGCTGGGCTAGCGCAGATGCAAAACATAAGCAACGCCAACTAGATATCATATATAGATATTGAACATTCGTCAGACGCAATAATAGGCATTCCAGATCACAGATGAACATATTGGATATACTAGGAATCCGCGTTTCGTTTGAGCCTGCAACAAAAGACGGATTACACGGTCGTAATGAATAGCCAAAACCCACCCTAGACCCTTACGGGTACGGCAAACTACCCGCCAAGTACCCGAAGTGAAGCGGTCTCCCTCAACGACGTAAGTAGGCCACTAAGCACTTCAAAGTACCCGGTAGTTTGTGCACCCCACCTTGGGTCTATCCTAGGAGCAGAAAACAGTAAATGAAATAATACAACGGTGGCTACAACCTCAACCCGGATGTGCCCCGCGAAATAATATTACAACAAATTTACAATTTACATTTGAATGAAAGAATGAAAAAACCCTCATCTCACATCCCCGGCTATTCATCCACGACAATCCAACAAGTTCATATACACAAACCAACATGTTCCAATACAGAAATGTGCAACCCCCAACTAACCGACATACTAGTAATTAGCAGAGGTTTACGAACACATATAAACATCACCAAGCTTGTAAAGTAACAACGACATTAGAATCCCGCACGCAATTAGCAAACACATCCAATTTTCCAAAACCCGAAAATCCAATGAGCTAAAATTGAAAAGCTGAAAGTTTTGAGCAAATCCGGGAGTCGAAACGAACTCGAAACCCGCCCGAATCTTCGCGGAGGCGAAGATACATGATAATATGTCGAGTGGGGGGGCTCGAGGGGGTGCCCACCCCTGGGGGCCACCATGAGGTGGCCCCCAAAGGAGGACAGACCTGAGAGACCAGTTGCTGGTCTCTCAGGTCAGCGGCCCCCAAGGGCACCAATTGGTGGTCTTGGGGGGTGTTCCCGGCCGTTGGTGCCCCCCACCCGGGGTGTCCCCAGGGTACGCATGCATCACCACGTGGCTTCTCGGTTCAAACCGTGAGCCCGCGGGGTGTGCAAACAACTCAAAACCTCACTTTTCAAAACTGTTTTTGTCGACAGATTTTCGGTGACAAAAACGGCGGAATTCTAATATCGCTACAAGCTATCTAAGGTTTGTGAAAGGCTCTTATAACACTGTAAGTCGATGTCACGCACCCCACGTGTCCGCAGGGAAATAGCAAAAAATGACTTTTACGAGCTTCGTAACACCAACTCAAATCAAGGATCGAACACAAACCGTAGCTAGCAAACTACTTGAGGTTTAACTACTCGGATTTGAATTTATACCTCACGTTACTTGTCCTTCGGGTCTTCATCTCTGTCCTCCACACCTCGTAGGCTCTATGGAACATGAGCACCTCAACGGCCTCCTCGAGTCAAAGACGATCCACCCGAGAGTCTATAGTCCGAGCTCCTATCTCGAATCTGAGATAACTACGGCTTCTAGTTTGCTAATCTAGAAGTCCTATAGGGTGTAGAGTATTTAGATGGATTACTTAATCACTTTAAACCCTAGGATTCTCAACACATGAGAGCTTTTAGGGTTTGAGGAAGAAGATGAAGACTTGAGGAGAGAGAAGTGTTTTGTGATAATGAAATGAATAATACTCATGCTAGAATAATATGAAGCATAATAATATCTCTATTGATAATATCAAGATAATATCTAGCATGCTTCACTTAATTCTAAGTGTGAATCACTTCATGAGTCATTAAGCATTTAATGTAAATATACACCTCATCCTCCACCTCATTTAGTTTAAATCCTAAAAGGAAATAAACACAAATGAGTCACCTTCTTCTAGAAGCTTCCCGAGAAATTACGAGACTGCCCCTCCCATCCGTATTTCCGAAAAACATGGATAATCTTTGACTGAATAAATCCATCTGTATAATACTAGAATCTGGCTTAAACCAAAGCCCGCTAGTATTATCTGTCCGGTCATAGTACGTGCATAAGTGTACGCAAGTGATCGCGGCCCTGCCGTAAAACCATACGGCCTCTACACCTTTTGCCCAGTGCAGAGAAACCCTCTGTGTGGGACTCTAAAGACTCGATACTATGCTGGCAGTGGGTTTAACCACAGGCCGCAAGCAGTACTAGCTGTACCTAACGGTCCCCAGGTAGATGTCGATAAGAAGGACAATGAAGTAACCCATCCGAACTCCAACTGAGCCTGATGTGACAATCTCCGTACAGTCCGGTCTGTTCGTCTAGGACTATGGCATATCGGGCCTAGGGGGTAAACGTCAGACTCCTAATAGCGGTATAAGTCGTGTCGGAGTGAAGTCCATTACTCCTTGAGAAACTACTGGAACCTGCCAGTAAATCTCGCTTGCCCTGGCCAGGGACTTTGCGTAATGGCTCTCCATACACAGCGCGATATCAACCCCCAATACCGGGAGAGACGAATCATGTCTAACTGCCACTGCATCCAAGTGCTTCGGTACTGCACCCAACTACTACCTGTTTGCACGACTCCTTTGAGCCGTGGTAGGGTAGTAATCTAAGTACAGTAGGAACACACCCGAGGCAAAGTAGCAGTGTCAAGTCGACGGACTATGCTGTACTCATGTCACCTACGAACTGCTATCTGACGATGGGTATAAAACCAACCTGCAGTTCCCGGCGATTCCTGTCCGGTGTACCCGTAACCTAACGAGCACCTGCATACTATCTCCAGTACGACGTATTGATGGCTATGGGACAGACCATCTCCCCATGCTAGGATGAGAAGCATATACACCAGTCTACTCCGGAGTATCGATGCCCCGTCTCGATAATCCTACGACCAGGGACCTGTATAGGATGTTGCTTATAGATTACCCAGCCCCCACTAGTGTGACTGCCATCACAACGCTGGTAATCAAGCAAAGATCCTAAGGGCTCTACTAATATGTATAAGCGATATGTTAAAAGAAACATATGCACATATTAAAGTAGACACAAACCAAGTAGCATACTACCATTTTTAGCAAGACTGTCAATACAACTGTGAATATCCCAAGTTTCCATTAAGTAATATACAATCTAGTATGATACAATAATGGACTCTAGGGCATAAACACTAACATTTTCAAAAGACAACCCGAGAGATGCTACGGATTTTTCAAAGGACGTTATCTTTTCTAAAAAACACTGTAGCCCCTACTTTTCTAAAAACCATGATTCGTGCTATTTCAAAACACTAAAACCGTATGACTCGTACACTGATATGTATAATTTATAATGTTACATGTACTATTCACTTTTCTGTTATATTTATGTTTCTCCTATTGCATTGCATATTTATTACATGCGTTTCTTTAGCTATTATGAATCCCGTCTGTTAAGACACCTGCACCATTATCGATGATGCGCATGTTACATGTACACTTGCTTGCCGGCTCACACATATCACCATCGGTAATTTCCATGTCACGTAAACTTTAGAAAACGTTACTTCATTGGTATAACCTGCTAGCTGGTAGTTTCAACATATTACTAGTATGGTTGCTCTCTTATACTAGTTTAGATATTGCATTACTTACTTAGATACCCCCATGCATTTATATATTCATTCTGTTATGCAACTTTATACCGATATTCACTGCTTATTGACTCTTGATTTTGTGATTTCGGATTTTCCATGAGATTTTCTGGATTTGGGAGAAAACTGCAAGAATTTTATAAACTCATTATCATTTTTTTTAAAAATGCAAGTTGCGGTTTGCTCGTGATATGATGTATATGGCGTCCACCATGAGTTTTCCTGATTGAGTTAGTTTTCGAGACCCGATTCGAGGAGTAGGATAAACCATTTTGGGTATATGGTGGACCCGGTAGGGTACCCCGGGGCAAGAAGCTCCAGATGTAGACGATGAGCCTGGCAGGGGAGGACTGCCTACCGGTGATATTTGGCGCGGTGGATATCCGAAGGATACCGACCGTAGTCATGTGATTGGATGATATGGGCCGATCCGGACTGACGGAGCCCGGGATTTTAGGATTTGGTGTCGATGTTTGACATGGAATTCTGTCGATTTCATTGATGACACTCCAATTTTTATACGAAAATCTTATTGAGATAAGAACGCAGCTTTCTCATACAGATATATTCTGATTTCATTCTTGATGCATTCATACATGATACTCATGACAAATAGTTACTTTGTGACACGGACACGAGAACTTGGTATTACACTTATGCTTATATTATTTACCCTCGTCACTACTAGATGTTTCAGTATTATATTATTTGTATATTATTGTATGACCTAGGAGATCGCCATACATTCGGTTTCTACTCGATGATGTCTTCTACTCACGAGTTGGAAACTCACCCCCGTTGTGCCACAGTTTCTTTGTAGGTTTGGCCGTACAGGTTCCTTTGCGGCTTGATGGCACTTCACTTTCTTCCGGGAGATTGCTGGATAGGTGGGATACATTTGCTTCGTGACCACCAGTATATATTTGTATATTTATTTCAGTTGTATTTAGTTAAGCTCCATCTATCAGACTTGTATATTTAGTAGACTTAGATGACCACGGTTTGTATATTCTTTCAGCCTTAAAGTCGCGCTCTTGTATTCTTTATTATTAGGATTTTCTTAATGATGCTTAGTTTTCTCGCTTTCTTTTTTAGTTTTGATCCTCGCCTTTCGGCGTTGTATATTTGTATTATCTTGCGTGGTTGTTTCCGCCAATTGGCGAAGAGTTAGCTCCCGCTTGGGGATGCCTTATATATTATTGCTTGTATTCGTTTTTGGGTTAAAAATTACAAAGGAGGTGCTACCCGAATTTCAAACGACAAAAAGAGTTTTCAAGTTAGATACAAATATAGCGTTTTCATATATTACTACTTATGTATATAAAAGAATAAGTTTGATTTCAGTAAACCTTATTTCAAAACTGCAACTCCATTATTTTTCCCCTAAAAAGGTTTTGATTTCTGAGCTTTTGGCTTACTTGAATTAGGTGGGGTCCTACAGACTTCACATGGTTCAAGTACCGGTCACGTGCCTTTTCCGGGTCATGACACTCTTGACGCTTGCCAACAAAGTGTACGACTATCTCGATCAATGGAATATCCATGTAACAAATAAATATCACTCAGCTACCATTCACTATGTCTTGACGCTTGCCAACAAACATAACACGAATACTAGGTAGTACCCATCTAAAATGACGGAGGGTTACGGCTGGTTTTTGGCGAAAAACCTTTAACGTAATGAACTTAATATCGTTGAAGGAAGTCGAGTGGTTTTGCAAATATATAGTGACGTAAACTTTTGCTAAATAGGTCACTCCATGTGAAGGGATCTCTGCTCTTTCATCGTCGAATGAAGTGCGGGATATTCCTAACTGAATACCACCATGAAAAGCAAAAGAATCGACTGTAGTGAAGTTATTACAATGATGTAAACTTTTTCCCAAGAGGTCGCTCACTATGAAGGATCTCGGCTCTTGCCTCGTCGAATGAGATGCTGGATATTCATAAATGAATACCGCTATGCAAAGCAAAAGGAAACGTCTGCAATGTCAGTTTTCAAAAACTTGGTTCCAACAACATCATATAGGTTTGTTTTCCTTACATTAATCGAAATTAATGCAGTCCCATCAATTAATCCATATCACACCAGAAAAGAACGAAAATAAAATGTATGTATATGCCATCCGCATTCGCCACGGTGCCCCATCATACACCGTTAGGTTACTTAACTAACGGCAGAATGGGGGCTGGACTAGCGCGGGTGCAAAACATATACAACATCTACTAATATATATAAATATATATATATATAAGATTCGTCCCAGGCATGATATAAGCAACATCACAGAAAAGAGATAAGCAACACAGAATAACGGATAATCTAAGAGCCCCGGGTTTCTTTTGAGCCGCAAATAAAACCCGACGTTCCCCGGTCGTGTGGATAGCCTGTGTAATGAAAAACCTAGACCTTTATGAGTGCGGAAAGTTACCCGCCAATCCCAGAAGTGAGGCAACCCCAATCAACAAAGTGAATGGGCTACGCAGCACTTCACGGAATCCAGTAACTTGAGCACCCCTTCGTGGGTCATCCTATACCCCATACGAGTGCGGCGAATAGCCCGCCAATTCTAGAGTAAAGCCCCCTCCGTCTCAATGCCATGACATGCGGACATGTTGCCCTCTAGAACCCGGCTACTCAAGCACTCCACCGTAGGGTAATCCTAGTACAGAAAAGAAAAGAATGTATACAATGGAAACATCGACCTCAACCCAGTCGTACCCGAATAAAAGAATATATAATCTGGCAGAAATGGCAATCTACATGTCGAACGCTCGTCCCGCAATAACGAATATACAAATGAATCTAAACTGCACAACTACCATTGCATAAGAGTATCCCACACGACAATCCGAACATAGCCATCACAGATATCAACATCACAGCAGTATAAGCATGTATGTACAACCCCGTCTAAAAGACATATAGCAAATAAACGGCGTTTGAAAAACACATACACCACATCACAGATATCAACGATGCAAAATTTCAAGTTTTGAAACTTTCCAAGTTCCCCCCAAAGCAAAGACAACACCAAGTGAAATCTGGGGGAAACAAACAAGACCAAAAACACCAATTTACAAAACCCCCGACACTGGATGAAAACGAGGCCCTGAAGTGAATAGTAAAAAGGTGAGGCAGGTTTTTTTTGCAATGTAGCCGGCCAAATTTAGATCAAATTGCCTCGTTTTCATTTTGTGTCATACTCATGTCTAAACTAAGACTCTCCACTTGTTTAAAAAAATTTCAGAGATCAAAAATTTTTCAGAACAGAGAGTGGGTTTTAAACTCGCGGTTTTTCGGTTTTGAAACTAATGCATCGTCTACTACTAGTTTATAATGTTTGGGTGGCTCTGATACCATGTTGGGGTTCCTAGCGCCCTGGCCATCTACCGTGGCCGATAGCGGAACAAAAGTTTTGGCGTTTAAAGAGCTTGACGCTAGAAACAACTACCTAGAATTGAATCCAAACATGAAACTAGTAATCTAAAGGAGTCTAACTACTGTAATAGAGTGTTATCCCGAATGAACCATGTCTTTCGGTTTTCCACCATCTCCCTTAGCTCCTTGAGGTCCTTTGGATCAACCTTGGCGCCGGTGTCACGATCCGAACGTACGAAACGTGACCGGCACCTAAATTACGAAGCACCTAGAGGCGCAATGTAATCTAAGTAAGCCGAAGCCCAGAAATCTAAACCATTTAAAAGAAGAAGTAAAGGAAAACATGTTAAAAACAACATCAAATTTCTCAAAACTTTCGGCAGAGTCTCCTTTGTAAAAACTGGCCCCAAACGGGTACAAATAAGAATATATACATAAGCAACAATAAAAAGGCATCCCCAAGCGGGAGTTAGATCAATGCCAAAAGACGGAAACAACCACACAATGCACTATAATATACAATGCCAAAGGGTGAGGTTCAAAACTCAAAATAAAACCAAATCCACCAAAAACCATAATAATACAAGCGCGACTCTAAGGTCAAAATAAAAACAACTGGTCTTCTAAATCTATCAAGTAATACAAGTCAGGTTGATGGAGCTTACTAGATACAAACGAAATAATAAAAGTTCAACGGCGGTCCTGATATAAGTGAACCAACCTACCGAGCAAATCTCCCTGAATGAAATGATATGCCAGCAAGCTGCCAAGGAAAGCTGTACATCGAAACCTGTAAGAAAAATTTGGCACAACGGGGGTGAGTTGCTAACTCATGAGTAAAAGACATCTGCGAGTAGAAATCGCATGCACGACGCTCTCCTAGGTCATGATAATATACTTAATATATCACTGGTCATCAAATAGTGGCAGGGTAATAAACTGTGTAAGTGCAATGCTCAGTGCTCGGGTCAGTGCCTCAAATAGTAACATGTTATGTGTATGAGTATGCATGCACCATGAATGTAAAACAACCAACCATGAAATCTGGATATATCTGTAAAAGAAATCTTTAACTTTTATCATAGTAAAATTTGTATAGTAATCTGAAACATCATCAATGAAATCCATGGAAATCCGTGTCAAGCATTGACACAAAACATGTAAATCTCAAGTCTTAATACCTCTTAGTCTCAATATCTCATAGTCTCAATATCTCGGGCTCCGTCAGTCCGGATCGACCCATATCATCAAATCTCACGACAACGGACGGTATCCTAAGGATATCCGCCGCGCCAGACATCACCGGTAGGTAGTCTTCCCCTGCCAGGCTCATCGTCTACAACTCGATCTTCTTGCCCCGGGGTACCATACCGGGCCCACCATGTACCCGAGATGGTTCATCCACTCCTCAAATCGGGTCTCGAAATCCAACAGAAAATATGAAATCTCATGGTGGACGACACATACATCACGAGAAAACCGCAACTTGTATTTTGAAATGAGAGGGAGAGAGAGAGAGAAGTTTTTATATATTCTTGCGGTTTTCCCCAAAATCCAGAAATCTCATAGAAATCAAAAATCCTAAAATCATGAGTAAGTAAATAATGAGCATCGGCATAAGCCCCAGAATACCGCATGATAATATGAATATCTGAATGCATGAAGTGTCTAAGTAATAAATGTAATGTCTAAACTAGCACATAAGGGTAATCACACAATATTATATTGGACTAGCATTTAGTTGATATATCAATAAAAAGATAATATGTTCTAAAGTGTACGTGGCATGGCAATTACCGATGATGATGTATGTGAGCCGGCAAATAAGTGTACGTGGATCATGCGCATCATCGGTAATGGTGCTGGTGTCCTAACAAGAAGGGTTTCATATTAACTAAAGAAACATATGTATGAACATGCAATGTGATGATTACAATCTGAATATAAGGGTGAAAATGTATTAACCACACATTTAGAATATACATATCTAACTACAAACTATATGACTCGGGCCTAAACAAGTATCTATCTAACCCACTAAAGAACTAAACTAAAAAAACTAGTCGATAGGAAATAAGAATCCACCTAAACTCTGAGTCGATATCTCTAGTAGTCAGCGATCCAGCCTCAATAGCGTCACGTACGTAGTACGACTTCCTCGAGTCACGAGTGCGGATCAATCATCACATCTATGCTTCGTACGGTAAAATCTATCGTACGGCTTCCCAAAATCGGGGTACGGGTCAACTATCACAGATATACATCATCGTTCGTATAGTATCTTCCTCAAACAATATCATGATCAAGGGTACTGTACTATAATCGCATATATCCCAATATCATCAAACATAATCATTGTCTGTGTAAATATACATCGTCAAATGATCCACTAAAATATCATGTCATATATCATATCGTGATTAAGTCACATATTACAATCCGGGTGCTATTCTAGAGTCTCGTATATTTCAATGTCATCAACACATATTATCGTTTATATAAATATATTTTATATAATCTCATTGCCCAACGATCCGCTACTATCATAACACATCTCATATCATAGCTCTATCGTATATCCAATAGATCACGGCATCAAGCCCAGTCATATCTACACATCCCCATGTATCATATAACCTCCTCATATCATGTGTATATATTGTGTATATATATACCTACACACATTCCTATATGTATATATATACACACACATATACACCAAGTCAAGTTTATGTGTGTGCGTGTGTGTGTGTCTACATGAAACCTACGAATTCCCTCCAAGGCAGTCATCCTCTTGGTTAAGTCTTTCTAAATCAATCTAGTCCAACCTAAGGTATTCAATAGGACCCTACTCGCTAAGAATCTACGGTCACATCCGAGTTCCTAATAACAGTAAGTAATATCCCTATTCTACGTTTGCGGGGGTGCCATACGCCATCCACCCGACATCCCCCGTAGATATACATCTACTCACCTGGTCCTTGTCTGCCGAAGTCGATACCACCATCCTCTTCTTCATCGTCCGAAGTCCACCTGAGGGGTACCTATACGCAAACATATATAATATTGTAAACCGAATCACAGACAAAACCAAAACGGCGCACGAAACGCGCATAGGTTAAAACCTATGACCCGCTCATGCAAAATAACCAAAAAACCCTCGACATCGGCGTACAAACGCCGATTAATCGAGAAAAACCCAAACATACCAATCGTTGTTTCACAAGTCACTAATTATAATATAAAATAGATTGCAACTCATCAAAAACTCAAAATAAATTAAATCGATTTATTTCCGAAAACCTAGAAAGCCTCAAATAACCGTTTTAATTCGAAACTTGATATTTTAACAAAACTAATGGTCATAATATTCACTAAATATCATAACTAAGTCATGCAAGCCATTACTTAAATTTAATCTCATCAATTTCTATTAAACCCAAAATTCTAGTTTGTAAATTTATCCAATTTTAACAATTTCAAAGTAAAAATGCACAAACAAAAATTAAGCTTGGTTTTGCATGATCTAAAGTATTAAACTATAACTTATAATGTTAATAATGTCATGAATATCCTATTTAGATTTTTCTCTCAATTATGTTTATAATTTCTAAAAACCTAGTAAGCACTCAAACTTGGGAATTTGGTGCAAACCCGTGAATTAGCGATCTAGTAATCAAAATCACATGCAAACATCCACCTAAGCTAACAAGATAGTAACTACACTTTATTTAACCTAGTTGTAATGCTTAAAACCCTAATTCAAAATCAAACCTTTTTTTCTAGAATTTCATAAACTAGCAATTACAACCAAATTAACACTTGAAAAATTTAGATTAGCATAACTAAACAACAAATTAGCCATTAGGTTAAAAAATTTACCTCAAAATTATCTTGAGATCTAACTTGAAACATGCCTCCAAAATGATTTCATACACCAAGATCCATTCATGAATAGGCTAAGGAAAAATTGGAGAAGAATTGTCTTTGAAATTGTGAGTTTTTAATTGGATTTTGTGATGAATTTGTGATGAATTGAGATGAAGAATGAGCGGGGATTTTAGGGGCTTCTCACAGCAGTGCGGCTCGGCCAAAAATGAGGGAATTGGGTTGGTGTGAGAGTGTGTGGAGTTTTCTAGAGCAAGCAGCTCATTAAGTCCAATTAATGCATTCACACCCATTTTTCATTAAACCCCCTTTAAAGTTTCCTTTTTTTTCCAAACAAGTGAGGAAATTGGGGACATGGCAGCTAAAGGCTCGGCCAGGGTGTGTGTGTGGGTATTTAGAAAAATTTTATTTTTATTTTTATGAAGAAACCCTCCCCATTATTACATATATTTAGTCTGTTCTATTATTATTTTGGTTTTATTTATTTTCTTAACTAAACCTAGAATTCTCTAGAAATTTGAAGAAAAGACAAGAAGAGAAAAACATGCTACAAACTTAATTCTAATATGTCATGGCTCACTTTTGTAAAATTAACCCATTGCAATTTGTAATTTGCACCAATTTAATATATAATTAAAAGCTTATATTAATATTAGAAATAATTAATTAAGGAAAAATATTTAAGTAAACTAATAATTTATAAGTGACTAAATAAATACCAAATATTAGCAATTACATAGTTAAAATAGACGTATTTAAGTCTATTTTAAAAAATAATTATAGTTGAGTTTTACGGAAAATACGGTTTATTTTATCGATTATCAGAAAATTCACCTAAAGTGTTTTATTTATTTAATTATTTATTTATTTAATTTTTAAAACGTTACAATCTTCCCCCCTTAAAGAAATTCGTTCCCCGAATTTAAATTAAAACTCCCCCCCCAAATACTAAAACATTTAGCCAAAACATTCAAATCGTCGGGGCTCCGAAATCATCAATACATAAAACACATCTTAGCGCAATGCATGCGCATGAAAAACGAGTACATAACTCAAAATCAAAACTCCGTCAAACATAACGCAATCATCGGAGTTATGGTGAGAATAAAATATCAAATCCCAATACGAAAACCAACATGATATACATCAAAACTATAACTTATATATAGTGTGCATCGTAGTAAAATCGTCTAAACATCTCAATAAAGAAACATGCAAAAAAACCCTTTTTAAAATCGCTGTGCGATGCGCGTGTCACGGCATAAGCAGCAGACGTTTATTTTTTTAAAAAAAATAGCTATACATATATATCTCTTATTTAACATACACTTCCCGCCGGGTTACTAAATCAAATAGTAATGATTATAAAAACATACTGCTCAAAATGAAATCAATCCGAATCACAGTATACGAGGTACCACGTGCGTCCGATGCGCACGAAAATTGAAGTCAAATACAGATGCCACGAATACGCACAGAAACACAACTGAGTGCAACAGGTGTGCACCAAAAACATCTGTCAAGTGCAACGGGAGTGCACGACAATAATATCAGGTCCATCTAATCTGCACAAAACCCTAGTGCATCTGGTGTGCACAAAATCGCATCAAGTGCGCCAAGTGTGCGCAAGAATCTCAATCAAGTGCACATGGTGCACGAAAACATATGCCGAATATCAAAATCGAAATCACAGTACAAAAAGTGCATGAAAACTATGCCTAAGCATACGTCAAAATCATGTGCAACCCATATGCACGAAATCAAATCAATATCTCAAAATGTATAAAACCAAATCGAGTGCACTGGGTATGCACAAAACAATATCAATACCACTGATATATGAAACATGAATAGAGTGTAATGAATGTACACATAGGAAATACCAATCATAGAACAAAATCCTCAAAATACCAAAATCCAAACAACGGAAATATGGAATTCAAATCACCAAATCGCAATCGTAAACACTATCGTCAATGTGCGCCTCTTTCCTCTGGTGTCGACTGATTCGAACTTGTCTCTTCATAGCTGTACTGACTGCGATACAAATGGCTATACTCATATCGAGAGTCTCCCACGTAATCTATCCCTTCACCTGATATCCGGACCACGTTAAAGTTTTCGATCGATTCATCAAAATCCCAGAATTCCCCGAGAGCTCAACACTCAAGTACAGTTTAAAAATATCCAGTACATACCCCAGCATCTACGGACCAGCCGTAGAAGGGCAAACCTAAGCCTCACTAATGGTACCGCGGAACTGCAGCAAACCCTAAGGTTCACCAGCATTCTCATGGTCATTATGTCGAGTTAGGGTTTCATTCTTCTGGAGGGTCCATAAAAATACCTGCATGTTCTTCCGAATACTTTAAACTTGGGAAAATGGGTTTTTGACATTCGTTTAAACCTTTTAATTTCGTCTGGACGACATGTGAATACCCTTTGTCCGCACGCTAAACAATGCTTCAACCCTCCAGAATAGACAATACCTTAACGGTCATCGCATTCTAGCCGCAGCTCTCTCTGCCCGTGCGACCGTGATAACAAAAACCACCATCTGATATCGCCGAAGATAGATCAAGGAACGAATAGAATACGGTGCAAAGGAATGTACATCCTAAGGCTTCTTAAGCAGAGTGGCGTATCGTAAGTATGTCGCGGATCATACCCACGGTACGTCACTCTACCTAAGTCACCTACTCCATCAACCAAGGGTCATCCTAGACTTAGACAAGGGTTAAACCTAGTGCTCTGATACCAACTTTTTCAAGACCCGAATGTACGGAACGTGACCAGCACCTAAATTACGAAGCGCCTAGAGGCGCAACGTAATCTAAGTAAGACGAAGCCCAGAAATCTAAACCATTTAAAAGAAGAAGTAAAGGAAAACATGTTAAAAACAACATCAAATTTCTCAAAAATTTCGGCAGACTCTCCTTTGTAAAAATTGGCCCCAAACGGGTACAAATAAGAATATATACATAAGCAACAATAAAAAGGCATCCCAAGCGGGAGCTAGCTCTACGCCAAAAGGCGGAAACAACCACACAATGCACTATAATATACAACGCCGAAGGGCGAGGCTCAAAACTCAAAAGAAAACCAAATCCACCAAAAACCATTATAATACAAGCGCGACTCTAAGGTCGAAATAAAAACAACCGGTCTTCTAAATCTATCAAGTAATACAAGTCAGGTTGATGGAGCTTACTAGATACAAACGAAATAATAAAAGTTCAACGGCGGTCCTGATACAAGTGAACCAATCTACCGAGCAAATCACCCTGAATGAAATGATGAGCCAGCAAGCTGCCAAGGAAACCTGTACATCAAAACCTGTAAGAAAAATTTGGCACAACGGGGGTGAGTTGCCAACTCGTGAGTAGAAGACATCTGCAAGTAGAAATCACATGCACAACGCTCTGCTAGGTCATAATAATATACTTAATATATCACTAGTCATCAAGTAGTGGCAGGGTAATAAACTATGCGTAAGTGCAATACTTAGTGCTCGTGTCAGTGCCTTAAGTAGTAACATGTCATGTGTATGAGTATGCATGCACCATGAATGAAAAACAACCAACCATGAAATCTGGATATATCTGTATAAGAAATCTTTAACTTTTATCATAGTAAGATTTGTATAGTAATCTGAAACATCATCAATGAAATCCATGGAAATCCGTGTCAAGTATCGACACAAAACATGTAAATCTCAAGTCTCAATACCTCATAGTCTCAATATCTCATAGTCTCAATATTTCGGACTCCATCAGTCCGGATCGGCCCATATCATCAAATCTCACGACAACGGTTGGTATCCTCCGGATATCCGCCGCGCCAGACATCACTGGTAGGTAGTCTTCCCCTGCCAGGCTCATCATCTACAACTCGATCTTCTTGCCCTAGGGTACCATACCGGGCCAACCATGTACCTGAGACGGTTCATCCACTCCTCGAATCGGGTCTCGAAATCCAACAGAAAACATGAAATCTCATGGTGGACGACACATACATCACGAGAAAACCGCAACTTGTATTTTAAAATGAGAGGGGGAGAAAGAGAAGTTTTTATATATTCTTGCGGTTTTCCCCAAAATTCAGAAATCTCATAGAAATCAAAAATCCTAAAATCATGAGTAAGTAAATAATGAGCATCGGCATAAGCCCAAGAATACCGTATGATAATATGAATATGTGAATGCATGAAGTGTCTAAGTAATAAATATAATGTCTAAACTAGCACATAAGGGTAATCACACAATATTATATTGGACTAGCATTTAGCTGATATATCAATAAAAAGATAATATGTTCTAAATTGTACGTGATATGACAATTACCGATGATGATGTGTGTGAGCCGGCAAATAAGTGTACGTGGATCATGCGCATCATCGGTAATGGTGCTGGTGTCCTAACAGGAAGGGTTTCATATTAACTAAAGAAACATATGTATGAACATGCAATGTGATGATTACAATCTGAATATAAGGGTGAAAGTGTATTAACCACACATTTAGAATATACATATCTAACTACAAACTATAAGACTCGAGCCTAAACTAGTATCTATCTAACCCATTAATGAACTAAACTAAAGAAACTAGTCGATAGGAAATAAGAATCCACCTAAAATCTAAGTCGATATCTGTAGTAGTCGGCGATCCAGCCTCAATAGCGTCACGTACGTAGTACGACTTCCTCGATTCACGAGTGCGGATCAATCATCACATCTATGTCTCGTACAGTAAAATCCATCGTACGGCTTCCCAAAATCGGGATACGGGTCAACTATCACAGATATATATATCATCGTTCGTATAGTATCATCCTCAAACAATATCATGATCAAGGGTACTGTACTATAATTGCATACATCCTAATATCATCAAACATAATCATTGTCTGTGTAAATATACATCGTCAAATGATCCACTAAAATATCATGTCATATATCATATCGTGATTAAGTCACATATTACAATCCGAGTGCTATTCTAGAGTCTTGCACATTTCAATGTCATCAACATTTATTATCGTTTATATAAATATATTTTATATAATCTCATTGCCCAATGATCCGCTACTATCATAACACATCTCATATCATAGCTCTATCGTATATCCAATAGATCACGGCATCAAGCCTAGTCATATCTACACATCCCCATGTATCATATAACCTCCTCATATCACGTGTATATGTTGTATATATATATACCTACACACATTCCTATATGTATATATATACACACACATATACACCAAGTCAAGTTTATGTGTGTGCGTGTGTGTGTGTCTACATGAAACCTATGAATTCCCTCCAAGGCAGTCATCCTCATGGTTAAGTCTTTCTAAATCAATCTAGTCCAACCTAAGGTATTCAATAGGACCCTACTCGCTAAGAATCTACGGTCACGTCCGAGTTCCTAATAACAGTAAGTAATATCCCTATTCTACGTTTGCGGGGGTGCTATACGCCATCCACCGGACTTCCCCCGTAGATATACATCTACTCATCTGGTCCTTGTCTGCCGAAGTCAATACCACCATCCTCTTCTTCATCGTCCGAAGTCCACGTGAGGGGTACCTATACGCGAACATATATAATATTGTAAACCGAATCGCGGACAAAACCAAAACGGCGCACGAAACGCGCATAAGTTAAAACCTATGACCCGCTCATGCAAAATAACCAAATAACCCTCGACATCGACGTCCAAACGCCGATTGATCGAGAAAAACCCAAACACACCAATCGTGGTTTCACAAGTCACTAATTATAATATAAAATAGATTGCAACTCATCAAAAACGCAAAATAAATTAAATCGATTTATTTCTGAAAACCTAGAAAGCCTCAAATAACCGTTTTAATTCGAAACTTGATATTTTAACGAAACTAATGGCCATAATATTCACTAAATATCATAACTAAGTCATACAAACCATTACTTAAATTTAATCTCATCAATTCCCATTAAACCCAAAATTCTTGTTTGCAAATTTATCCAATTTTAACAATTTCAAAGTAAAAATGCACAAACAACAATTAAGCTTGGTTTTGCATGATCTAAAATATTAAACTATAACTTATAATGTTAATAATGTCATGAATACCCTATTTATATTTTTCTCTCAATTATGTTTATAATTTCTAAAATCCTAGTAAGCACACAAACTTGGGAATTTGGTGCAAACGCCCTGAATTAGCGATCTAGTAATCAAAATCACACGCAAACATCCAACTAAGCTAACAATATAGTAACTACACTTGATTTAACCTAGTTGTAATGCTTAAACCCCTAATTCAAAATCAAACCCTTTTTCTAGAATTTCAAAAACTAGCAATTACAACCAAATTAACACTTGAGAAATTTAGATTAGCATAACTAAACAACAAATTAGCCATTAGGTTAAAAATTTTACCTCAAAATTATCTTGAGATCTAACTTGAAACATGTCTCCAAAATAGTCTCATACACCAAGATCCATTCATGAATAGGCTAGGGAAAAATTAGAGAAGAATTGGTTTTGAAATTGTGAGTTTTTAATTGGATTTTGTGATGAATTGAGATGAAGAATGAGTGGGGATTTTAGGGGCTTCTCACAGTAGTAAGGCTCGGCCAAAGATGAGGGAATTGGGTTGGTGTGAGAGTGTGTGGAGTTTTCTAGAGCAAGCAACTCATTAAGTCTAATTAGTGCATGCACACCCATTTTTCTTTAAACCCCCTTTAAAGTTTCTTTTTTTTTTTCCAAACAAGTGAGGAAATTGGGGACATGGCTGCTCAAGGCTCGACCAGGGTGTGTGTGTGGGTATTTAGAAAAATTTTATTTTTATTTTTGTGAAGAAACCCTCCCCATTATTACATATATTTAGTCTTTTCATTTATTATTTTTGTTTTATTTATTTTCTTAACTAAACCTAGAATTCTCTAGAAATTTGAAGAAAAATCAAGAAGAGAAAAACATGCTACAAACTTAATTCTAATATGTCATGGATCACTTTTGTAAAATTAACCCATTGCAATTTGTAATTTGCACCAATTTAATGTATAATTAAAAGCTTATATTAATATTAGAAATAATTAATTAAGGAAAAATATTTAAGTAAACTAATAATTTATAAGTGACTAAATAAATACCAAATACTAGCAATTACATAGTTAAAATAGTCGTATTTAAGTCTATTTTGAAAAATAATTATAGTTGAGTTTTATGGAAAATATGGTTTATTTTATCGATTATCAGAAAATTCACCTAAAGGGTTTTATTCATTTAATTTTTAAAACGTTACAGCCGGTCTTCCTCCATCGAAGATGATCCACCCGAGGAATGTAGCTCATGGCTCTAGCTCCACATAAAAGATCAAGTGAAGCAACTAAGGATTCTAGATAGGTAGTCTAGAATTCCTAGGATGTAGTGGAGTGTTCTAAGTATATCTCTTCCTCACCTCCTCTCTTAATTCTCTACACATGAAGGTGGAGGAACTCAAGAAAAGAAAGAGGAGAGTGAAGCTAATGGTGAGAGTATTTTTCTCAGCTTAAAAATAATGAACCAACTATCCAAGAGAGCAAACCATGAAGCATGGTTTTATCAAACTCATTTTTTCCAATTTTTAAAATGCAACCATACTTGAATAGAGAGCACAAATGAATTAACAATTCATTTGTCAAAACTATTCAAGCATAGTTCTCATCATACTCTCCTTTTTCCTTTTCCACCTCATTATCCATTTATGATAAATGGATAAATCCAAAATGAGGTGTCCATCTTCTAGAATGTTATCTATAAAAAAATACGGATTACACTCTACTGTATATACATACCTATATTCGTACCGAAATAAGAATACCCGAAGAGATAGAATAATACAAAGAACATAATACTAGAATATACGTATCGAAATATATATACGTAAATTATTAAATCAACACCTGATTTAATAATCTGGCTCATTCCCGAGCCGGCTAGTATTATCAACTGTCTGATCGAAAGTCCGGGTACATGGTACAATCGATCGATCGGAACCATGCACGTATCCAATACGGCTACTATATCATTTTGCTTGAACCAGGAAAACCCTCTGTGCGGGACTCTAAAGACTCGTCAGTACGCTAGCAGTGGTTTTAACCACAAGCACGTCAGGGACACTAGCTGTACGTAACGGCTACCCAGGTATTGAGCGAAAGAAAGGCCGACGAGCAAACTCATCCGAACCCCTACTGAGCCTGTCCGTGGCAATCTACAATACAGTCCGGTCTGTTCACCTAAGAGTATCGCATATCGAGTCTAGGGGGTGGATAAAATCAGACCCCTAATAACGCGATATTTCGTGTCGGTATGAAGCCTATCACCCACTGAGAAACTACTGATCCAAATCGATAGTTCTCATCTACCTTGGCCAAGGATTTCTGATGATGGTCATCCGTGCACCGAGTGACATCAACCCCCAATACCGGAAGAGACGAATCCCCGACGATCCGCTCACTGCCTCCATATGGCTCGGGACTGTACCCAACTAAAATCTGTAGGGCTATTTAGCACAACAGCAAGGTTTCAGGGAGCATCGTCCATGCCATTTTCAAATTTTTGCCATGGTACTTAACCCTAACTCTAGAATCTTAACTAATGATTTAGAAGATACGATATGTAAACAACTTTACAACTAAGTGAATGCGGAATACAAACTTTGTAGATCGGTCCTTCACTTCAAATGCTCCAAGTAGTGGTCCCTTCGCTGCGATCAAAGAACTCCCGGACTCTTGAGAGGCTCCACAAGGTGAATGATGTATACTTGCTTGAAGTCTTCAAAATCCAAGATGATCTATTTCGAGGAGACACAAACCCAAGCTATCTCTTCACTAATATGGAACTAGTGAAGCTAACATCCTAAACTATATGGCTGGTATAGAAGAGAATGAAGTAGGAATTTTGCTCACTTTAGAATTCTTTTCCTCACTAATTTTCCTCACTTGCTCAAAAGCTAGAGAGCTCTCACTGGAGCTTGAAGAAGATGAAGCAAATGAAAAATGAGAGAGAGTGAGGTTATAAATGCAACCATGGTGAGTATATGTCATGGCTAACCCTTGTAGAGAATAAATCATGATAAGAGAGAATGGTTAGGTTTATAAATATCTAAAGAAAAACAAAAATGGTGGACTAAGTCAATAGTTATCCACAACTTACAACCATGACAAACTCTATTCATTTTTGAATTACCTAAATAAATAAAAACCTTAATATTATCTTTTATATGGTGTAAGTCTCATACACCCATGTTGCATATATAACCTTGCAAGTCATAATAATATATATCACATATATATTATTTATTTAACAAAAGAAAACAATACAATAAACATATATCATATATATGTTAAATGTATCAAAAGTGAGAAATAGAAATACTTAAGTGAGCATATAGTTAATGTAATTTAATATATCAAATATATAAATCTACATTAAATTATTAAAACAACACTTGATTCAATAATCCGTCTATATCACATATAACCGACTAATATAAAATGTATCATTTCATCGAATCAACACTTGATCCGATGACCCGGCAATATCACATATAACCAGCCGATATCACATATCGCGAGAATAGAATATGGTATCACATACACGTATTAATCTCGGTCCCGCACATATCATATATGTGCTCCTACTCCGTTTCGTCTGAGCCAGGAAACCTCTGTGTAGGACTCTAAAGACTCGTCAATACGCCGGCAGTGGGTGGTGATCATTGTAAGGTTCTTAGGCACTAGGTCAAGGTTCTACAAGGAATCAAACATGCCGTATTTAAAATTTTCAAGTCAAGCTCAGCAAGGATCTTTACTAGAGAATTAGGGTTATTAAACAACAAGTAAACTACTTTACTTCTAAGTGAGAGCGATTACAATCTTTGTAGTCCGTTACTTCGCTTTATAAACTCCGAGTTGAGGTCCCTTCGCTGCGATCATCAAATTCCCAGACTCTCGAGAGGCTCCATGAGGTGAATGATGCTTGTTGCTTGAAGTCTTCGAAATCCAAGACGATCTACCTTGAGGAAACACAAACCCAAGCTCTCATTTCACTAATGATGTATTAGTGAAGCAAACACCCTAATCTAAGTGGCTAGAATAGATGAGGACGATGAATTAGGAATTTTGCTCTCTTTTGTTTTCTAATTCTCACTTTAATTCATCCCAAAAAGAAAAGCTAGAAAGCTTTTGTGAGAGGAAGAAGAAGAAGAATTGTGATGAATAACTTGTGTGTAAGGTTAGAAATGCAACCATGGGTTAAGCATGGCATGCTTAACCCTTGTAGAGAATAAACCATAGGCTAGGGTTAAGAGGTTTGGTTAACAAATATCTAGATATTATCTAAAGGGTGGACTAAGTCAACAGGGATAAATATCTCAATAATATCCACACAATTTAGAATTTACCCAAAATAAAACATTAACCCTAATCCAAACCCTATCATGGTTTGATCTCAAAACCCTAGTTGCATTTGTAACCCTAACATGTTACAATATTATATATCACATATATAATATATAATGTAACAAAAGAAAATAATGCAATTAACATATATCACATATATATCAATGTATCATCAAGTGAGAAAAAGAATCATTTAAGTGAGCTTATATTAGTTAATGTAATGTAATATATCACATATATAATTATACATTAAATTATCGAATCAACACTTGATCCGATAATCCGGCTATTTCGCAAATAACCAACTAATATAATATGTATCAGTTCATCGAATCAACATTTGATCGAATGACCCGGCTATATCACATATACCCGGCCGATATCTCATATCATGAGAATCGAATACGGTATCACATACGCATATTATTCTCGATCCCACACATATCACCTATGTGCTCTTACTCCGTTTTGCCTGAGCCAGGAAACCTCTGTGTAGGACTCTAAAGAATCGTCAATACGCCGGCAGTAGGTGATGATCATATCAAACACCCACAAGCTGCAAGCGGTCAGCTAAACGTAACAGCCACCCGGGTATTGAGCGATCAGAAGATCAACAAGCAAGCCTGTACATACTCCTGTGAATCCAATCAGTAACACTACCGTACAGTCCGGTCTCTTCGTCTGATATGTCGCATATCCAGTCTAGGGGTGGTAAACGTCAGACCCCAGTAACCGATAAGTCGTGTCGATGTGAGGCTCATAACCGGTCGAGAAAACACTGATAACACTTACCAGTAGATCTCCATAGCAACCCTGGCCAGGGACTTCCAGTTATAGCCAATCGAACACAGCGTAACATCAACCCCAATGCCGGGAGAGATGAAACCCCTCCTATCGCTCATTGCCTCCATGTAATTCGGGACTGTACCCAAAAGCCACCGTTTTGCACGTCCTCTTGAACGTGGTAAGGTGGAAATCAAAGCATAGTGGGAATCACACAAGACTCTATGACGATCTCGGGTCTACAGACTAACCTGTACCAGTGTCACCAGAGAACTTCTATCTAACGACAGGTATAATACCATCTAGGAGTTCTCGGCGAGTCCGTTCAGTGTACCCAGTCTCCACTGAGCACCCTTATACCTTCTTTGATGTCAAACGCCGATGGATATGGGATCATCCTTCGCCCATCATATGGGTCAAGATGCGTATACGCTAGTCTACTCCGTAGTATCGATGCCCTGTCTCGATACACCCTCGACTAGGAGCAGTTATAGGATGTACTCTTGGACTACCCTGGCCCCACTACTATGATCTGCATCATAGTCCTAGTAGTCGAGTACATATCCTAAGGGCTTTATCAACATGTGAGAGCAAGACAATAAACCAATACAAGTCAACATGTTAAGATAAAGAGCAACCAGATAGCATACTATCATATCGAGCAAGAAAGTCCTCTATATATATCGAAGCATCCACTATAATATACATCATATGTACAACAATGGCCTCTAGGGCATATATATAACTAACAATCATATCAGTCACCCACAAGCCGTCAGAGGTCAGCTAAATGTAACGGCCATCCGAGTATTGAGCGATCAGAAGATCAACAAGCAAGCCTACTCATACTTCTGTAAAGCCTGTTAATAACACTACCGCACAGTCCGGTCTCTTCGTCTGATATGTCCGATACTTCTACTCCAGAGTATCGATGCCCATTCTCGATACTCCCTCGACTAGGGACATTTAAGGATGTGCTTATTGACCACCCAGCTCCTATGTATATGATCGACATCATAATGCTGGTAGTCAAGCAAGAATCCTATGGGCTCTATCAATGTATAATAGTGATCTGTAATACCACATAATGCATGTACATGATGATAAAGACAAACCAGATAGCATACTATCATTTTGAGTAAGACCGTTCTATCCGTATAGGTCCTCCCTCAATCATCATAATCGCGTGCCTGCGATTATAATAATTGACTTGAGGGCACTATAGTCAACACATCTCACATCTAGATTCACACCAAGCCATTCACACGACGATCCATGAAACCATTCGCATCCAAAGATCACAAGATATGTGCAACCATTTCTAATCGATGTATAGCGATTAAAAGACGTTTAAGAACAAATATACACATCATAAAGCAAGTAAATAAATCCTTGATGTTATAAAATCTGCGCACAATTAGCAAATGAAACTAATTTTCCAAGACTTGAAAAACTGTCCACTAAAGTCACCAAAAATTTCGTTTTAAACCAATCCGGGAGTCGAAACGAACTCGAAACCCATTTGAACCTTCACAGAGGTGAGGCAAAAATTAACTGTCGATCCGGAGGCCTCAGGAGGGTACCCAGCCCTGGGAGCCACCACAAGGTGGCCCCCAAAGGGAGGCAGACCCGAGAGCACCCTTTTGGGGTGCTCTCGGGTCACCACCCCCCAAGGCCACCTTGTGGTGGTCTTGGGGTGTGGGCCCGGCCTTGGGTGGTATCCCCGAGGTGCCCATGCTCCACCCTGCGACTTCTCGGTTCAAACCGTAAGCCCGCGGGGTGTGCAAATATCTTAAAACAATATTTTGGGGACTGTTTTTGTCGGCAGTTCGTGTGCGACAAAAACGGCGGATTTTAAATGTCACTACAAACTATCTAAATCTTATGGAGTGGCTCTGATACCATGTAAGTCGATGTCGCACACTCCACAGGGTTTGTAGAGAGGCGGAATTTACAAAAAACAATTTTAAAACAAGCAACATCGACTAAACTTCCAAGATCGGCAATCAGCCCTAGCTAGAAAACAATCAAAGGTTCTAATCTACTATGAAGTGATTTATACCTTTGTGTTCTAGTCCTTCGGTTCTTCTTTTTCCTTCTTAGCTCCTTGGTTCAAGCTTGAATCTTCTTCTCCACTTCTTGGCTCTTAGAAATCTTAAATGGAATAGATCGTCGGTCTCCTCTTTGTCAAAGATGATCCACCCGAGAGCCTATAGTTCAAGCTTCAACCTCAAGTGTGAGGTAACTAAGATGTCTAGTTTACTAGACTAGACAACTTAAAAGATGTAGAGAAAGATGGATGGAGTATTTTATCTCAAGAGCCCTAAGATTCACTACTCATGTGAGGGTTAGGGCTTGAGGAAGAAGGAGGAGAGGAAAAATGGAAAGAGAATGAACAAGTGCAAATGAGCTAGGGTATGGAAGCAAATGAGAATGGTTAAGTCCTTGCAATCATCAAGCATGGATTATTTCAATAGAAAATAAGCAACCATGCTTGAATAATAAAGTCAAATGAATAAACAAATGACTTAGCCATGCTTTCATCCATACCTCAAATATCTCCAATTTCCACCTCATTAATCTATTTGCATAAATAGATAAATCTAATAATGAGGTGTCTCTTTCTAGAAGCATGTCTTATGAAAATTACAAGAATGCCCTCACCGTATATACATACCCGTATTCATATTCCGAAAAATACGAATACAATGAGATAATAATAATCCAATAATATAATATTAGGATCCGGCTTAAACCAAAGCCCATAGGTATTATTCGTCCGAACAACATCCGTGTAGCCAGTACACGTATATGATCGGAACCCTACCGTAAAACCATACGCCTCTACATCGTTTCGCCTGAACCAGGGAAACCCTCTATGTGGGACTCTAATGACTCGACAGTACGCTGGCAGTGGGTTTAACCACAAGTCCGTCATCGGCACTAGCTGTACGTAACGGCTACCCTGGTATCTGTCGAAAAAGAAAGACGACGAGCGAACTCATCCGAACCCCTACTGAGCCTGTCCATGACAATTTCCTTGCAGTCCGGTCTGTTCGTCTGAGAGTATCGCATGCAAGGTCTAAGGGGGTGGAAAACGTCAGACCCCTAATAACCATACAAGTCGTGTCGGTGTGGCTCAGTACCATCCGAGAATCTACTGGTCCAACCATCAATAATTCTCAATCCGCCATGGCCAGGGACTTATGGTGTTGACCAACCGATCATTGTGCGACATCGACTCCCTATACCGAGAGAAACGAATCCCCAACAATCGCTCACTGCCTCTATGTGGCTCAGGACTGTACCCAACTAAAACATGTTTGCACGACTCAATAGAGCCGTGGTAGGGTAGTAATCAAAGTCCAGTGGGAACTCACACGAGACAAATGAAAACCTCAAGTTGACAAACTATCTGCACTCATGTCACTAGAGAACTGCTATCTGATGCCAGGTATAATACCATCTAGTCAGTCCTCGGCTAGTCCGTCCGGTATACTCACACCCAGTGAGCACCTGTATACAATCTTAGGTACACCTCACCAATGGCTGCGGAACCAATCCATCGCCCCTCGTCAGGGTCTAAATATGTATACACTAGTCTACTCTGGAGTATCGATGCCCAGTCTCGATACTCCTACGACTAAGGACACTTTGAGGATGTGCTTATCGACTACCCAGCCCCACAAGTATGATTGCCATCACAACGCTGGTAGTTAGGCAAACATCCTACGGGCTTTATCAACATATATACAAGATATGAAATAATAAGTAAAACACATCACATGTTAAGATAAAGACAAACCAAATAGCGTACTATCATATCGAGCAAGATTGTCATGTACATGCATATCCCTAGTATCTTATACAATGAAGGCCTCTAGGGCATACATATCCAACAATATCTAGGTTCCATCATCCAAAATGATGGGGAGATGGATAGCGATGTTAATCAAAGAATCCAAGCTGGTTGATTGAAATGGAAGAGTGCAACAATGATTTTGTGCGATCATAACTTTCCATTAATCTTGAAAGGGAAGTTTTATCGGAACGCTATTCGGCCTGTCTTATTATATGGAACAGAATGTTGGACTCCTAAGACATACACAGAAGATGCACGTAGCGTTGATGCGCATGCTTCGTTGGATGTATGGTAATACTAGAAAAGATAAGGTGAGAAATGAGGTTATTCGTACAAAAGTTGGTGTAGCACCAGTGGAGGAGGAGATGCGGGAAAACCGGCTAAGATGGTTTGGTCATGTGCGATACAGACCTATATAAACACCGGTTCGACGAATGGATATATCAATATAGACAATGTCAAAAGGGCGAAAGGGAGACTAAAGAAAACATGGATAGAGCTGATACGAAAAGATATGGTTGCCAAAGGCCTCAATGAAAGTATATTGTTCGATAGGAGTGAGTGGAGGCAGAGGATTCATGTGCTGGGCCTAGCCAGATTCTCATGTTGGTTCATGTAGCCTACCCCATATGCTTGGGATAAAAGGCTCAGTTGTTGTATGTAATATCTAACCACTTCCATCTCCTTCTTTGCTAAAACCATCTAGAAGCGGCGGAGGAAAAAGAAGAGGGAGAGAAAGCAACAGCAACGACGGATGAGCAGAGGAGAGAGGAGCGGTGGAGGAGCGGTGGAGAAAGAAGAAAGATCAGAGGTTCTGAAGAGAAAGCGAGTGAGAGGAGCATGATGAATAGTGGGAGAGAGGGGTATTTTTGTAATTGCATTTAAAATAGAATACAAGATTACATGCAAGGGACTTTTTCATAAAGATTTTAAATAGTAGGCCTTCCCAACCATTTTGAAAATACTACGGTTTTTATACAACTCCCGAGCAGGCCATTTTTGTCAATTTGCCCCTTTTTTATATTTCTATTGTTGGGCTATTCCAAAGCATTTCAAATGTATCCTCAACATTTCAATACTATTCCTGAAAAATAGAAACTCCAACAGAATAATGTCAAGAAATATTAAGGACACTAACAATAGAAAAGACATAAAATCTCCTGATAATCATCATTAATGAGTACAACAACCAACCAATCTGCTTGAGGTTTTGGTTTTAAATGGTGTTCATAGCCACGACATATTATATTCTCCTCTAAATGCTCCATTGCTTTTTATTAGTCGTGCTTTTTTAAATTCTATGTCTTAGCCGTGAAAATGAGATCCTCTCTATCCCTCACTTTTGTCGGGGTACTAGGTTCCCTCCTTCGATTCAATTCGCCAATGATACATTAATCGTTTGTAATGGTGATGAGCAAGAAGTTCTCCACTTAAAAGGTATCTCTTTCTTTATTCGAAGGACTCTCACGATTACAGATTAATTTCGCAAAAATGTCTCTGGTCTATTTTGGTCGATCTAGACTAAAAGGCCGGCCCTTGCATCCATCGGTGTTGTCAATTAGCTTCTTTGCAACTCACCTATCTTGGCTTGCCGTTGTGTGCTGGTAAGTCCCTAAACGAGAATCGGTGACTCTTATCAAATTATAGAGAAGTTGGCTATGTGTGGAAAGACAAATTACTTTCTATGGGCGGCCGTCTGATCTTAATCAACACCTGTTTGACTGCGATTCCTCTTTACTTTCTATCTTTTTTTTCCAAGTACCTTCTTGGGTTCGTAAGAAGATAGATGCTATTAAATCTCGCTTTCTTTGGAAGGGCAAGGCTGATCTTAGTACCAAAATGTTCCATCATATGAATTGGAGACGAAAAAAGAAGGTGGTCTTGGTGTTATCAATATCGGGTATTGGTGTTATCAATATCGATGACTTTAATAAATCTCTTTTTGCTAAATGGATTTGGAGAATTCAATTCGACAGAAGAATCTACGTCTATGAAATGTCTAAGGTCAATTTGCCTTACTTCAAGGCCGAGGGCCTCAAGACATCAAATACTTATAATTCACATTTTTGGAAGGTGATGATGCTCATAAGTGATATCTCCTCAGATTACGACACGCAGCGGATGACACGTCCTGAAGGCTATGGAGGTGGAATAAATGAGTTGCATTAAGGAGGATTCCTCGGGATCCTCTTCTCGAGAAAGGTATCCGACCTTTCAGGAGACCTCCTTGAATACATTCTATATTCATTTAGGAAAATACCAACAGCTCGTCTCCGACCTTCCTCAGTCTCCTTGCTCGTCTCCGAGCCGTCTGACTTGCCGAGCTTCCTCGACCACCCGGTTCGTCTCCGAGCTCCCGACATGCCGAGCTTCCTCGGCCTCCCGGCTCGTCTTCGAGCTCCTGACATGCCGAGCTTCCTCAGCTTCCTCTGATCAATCAAGAGCGCGAATCCCATGCGTCCCGCAACGGCTCCACGTATATCGCCAGGGCGAGTGATTAATCCAAAAATACTTGTTAACCGTAATCAGAAACGGCGTCGCTATGCAGCTAGCCGGTGAGTACGTGTCGATCCACAGAGATGTGTAATTTTCTGTTTTATGTTTTTACGAGTTGATTCCGATGGTTGTTTGGTTTTTTTTTTTGTCGATTGATTTAAAAACTAATTTATATGATATGAAAGAACTCGTTAGGATTAGGTCTAAGGTAGGGTTGATGAGATCAATATTGTCACCTCTTTCAATACCGTTTGATTAAAACTTTTTAGAAATCACAACAATTATTAGCAAAGGGGATTAGGATAATTGGGAAGAAACGAAGTTTCTTTCTCTAGATCCTTGTCTGTCCTTTCCTATTAATTGCTACAATCTTCATGGACGTCATGTATGTCCGGCCTTTTATACTACGGTTCACCGTTACCTCGTAGGTAGGGTGCCGTAGGGGGCAGATCATACATGCGTGCATGAAGTTCTTGTTTTGAAAATGTGTTGGCATTGAAGGAGGTGAGAGATATTCATCTCTCACTCCCTCCCTTGTTCCTAACCCTAACAAGCGAAGATTTTACTCGCTCATTAGGGTGTCTGTTAACAGTGACTTTTTTAAAGCACTTACCGATTGCATTTGAAAGACTACACTAATTAACTAGGGCAATGATATGATTTATCTACTACAAGATTTATATGAGAGAACTAGGGCAACAATTAACTTAACACTACGGCAGAATTTAAAGAAATAAAAACTTACTAAATGATGCTCTTGATCTTCCAATAATTCTGAATTTTATTGATTGAAAAGAGGCATAAGTTTTTACAGATTTGTGAGTACAATTTATAAATGAACAGGGGAGCTAGGGTTACAGACTCTCGTACACATGATTTTACAGATATGCCCACTGAAAATCCCAACACCTGCACCGACACACCGACACACCAAATTTCTACCGACACGGGCAACAAACAGCCGCGGAACCGCGGCAATGATGGGCCTTGGGCCGCGGTTCCGCGGCCCTTTGGTGAGTTCAGCTCACCAAATCTTCTGAGCTTGTTTGTCTTTATCTGGGCTTGGTATTTCTTCATCTCTTTTCTCTATTTGTCTTCTTATTCTTCTCCAGATCTTTCAGTGAAAAACATGTAGCGATCTTTTAACCGTTTTGCTTTGACATTTTTGGACCTTGCACTGTTCTTCGTCTAGGCTTGACTAGGACCCGTCTATTTGTTGGTCAAAAGTCTCTCTTTTGTATTATTTTCTCACTGTCTTCGCTCCAAAAGCCTGTATCCTGTAACATGCAGCAAACGTGCGTCAAGAGTACCTGTTTACTTATAAAATGAATAAAAGTGGAGCGTATGAATTGCAATATTATGATACGAACAAATACCCCCAAACTTACCTTTTGCCCGTCCTCGAGCAAACTTATTATTTTATTTATTCTCGATAAAAATCTAACCTAACCGTACTTTCGCAGGGAAACGCGATTGCACTAAGCACGTGCAACAAGCCGTTAAACCTCTAGGTGTCCCTAGTAGGAGGAGTGTTGTCTCCTGAGGGTTTTCAGCGGATTACACCCACAAAATCCTATCAATTCGGTTTCTTGACTTTTGTTCTTCAATTAGGTTTTCTAATAAGGAATTCTATTATCGTCGACCTGCAAATTATCCACCCATATTTTTCACACTTCCTCATAATTTAACTTAAGATTATATATGTTCTATAGAATTACTTAGCTTTCGGCACCTCTTAAGTTTTCCCTCTTGTGTTTTATCTCCACTTAGGAATTTCTATCAACTCTACTAAAGATACAAGTTCTATTCTTCATTCCTTTCTCTTAGCTAGACTTTAATCACATATCCCCACGTGTGTGTAAATATTACCCCTACACTTGGAAATTCAAATCAAGCAATCGTACTCTTGTCCATTGTCCAAAGCACTTATTAATTGGTGGATTTCGCTTACACATCCTTCATGCGACCGTTAATACTTCTTGAGGTACCAACAACCGGTTACAAGATGCGTTAGCACTTTAAAGCGTACTTCCTAGTTTTGCAACACCCAAGGCTTTTAGCAGTGACTCCCAAACCAGTTGGTCTAAGGCACTAGGTGATGAAGCACCCTCGCTAAATATGTTTTTCTATGTTTTAGCCTTAAGTAATCACAAAACCAGTGTCCATTTTTTCTATTCCCCTTTTTTTTATTTTCTTCGTACTAAGGACTTTTAGACAAGAGCAATTCAAGGTCTCTTCTACTATTCCAAGTTTCAAGGTGCGTGATTGTGCAAATTGTAGGGTATATGTTTTCAGACTCTAGACTTAAGCTAGGAATTATTTTTCGAACTTATACTCTAATAAAAGTTTCAATACTCTTCCTTCATTTCGACTTAGCCCAAGAAGTGAACCCAAAATTTACTTATTTCTAAATAACCTACAACGATATATACTTTCTACCATTAAACTCTAAGGAAGGTTATTTTTAGGGTTTTTTAATTTGTTAAGTCTGAGATCTAGTTTTTCCTAGCCAGTTAACCTATTTATCAAACTCAAGTCAATTAACCAGAATTGAATACATTAATTTTTTTTTTATAATTTTTGAGATTTTTCAATTTTTATGGGTTTTTCTTTTTCTAAAATTTTTTATATTTTCAACTTTTTCAACTTTTTATGATTTTTATATAAAGATGCAATGCAGAAATTAAATATGCCAAAGGAAAAGAAAAATATATACAATATGCAATGGAAAAGATGATAACTATATACACTACCCTCTCCCCCAAACTTGAGCAAAGCAGTGCCCTCACTGCCCGGCCCCACGTCGCGCTCGTGAGCGTGAACGTGATCGTTCTCCTCTAGCCAAAAGTGTTTGAATTCCCCTCTCAATTTCTGTCAACCGACGGTCGTGATCTCGTGCTGTCGCCCGAAACTCATCCCTCAAAGCATCAATTCTTCTCACTGTTCTCCGCATCAATCGCGCATGCTCCTGTGGGGTTAGTTCTTCCCCGCTCGATGTCGAGCTTGAGCTAGGGGTGTGTGCGGGAACATTTTCTGCCGGTTCCGTTCGTGTCCAAATATCAGTAAGTCTAGAGTAGGACGACGTAATGCCCTCTACGAGTGGTCGAACCGGAATACCGTCTAGCATGAATGAGTCAAATTCCTCGACAGGGAGGAAATAACGGCAGAGTTGGGTGACAAGCATGGGACACGGGTAGACGGTACCTCGTTTCCCCGTGCCTATCGACTGGAGCAATACAGTGCACATGTCGAACCGTGGATTTTTTGTCATAAGTGTATGTCCGACATGTAATGAAGGGGTGAAAAAAGTCGTGTTGTGCGAACTACCAAAGATATTATTTTGTGCCCACCGGCACACAGTAAAAACGTTCGCGAAAAGGGTCCGTGCTTGGATACCCTTACGCGGCTCTCGTGCGCAGTCATTCCCCATGATGGGCATATAATCCTCAAAGTGCAATGGGTGTTCATGTGCGGGTACACGTGGTATGAGTGTAACCTCGTGGATCATATCCCTATCAATGTGAATTACACGATCTCCCCAATTTATTTTAATATAGCCTAAGTTGTCTAAACTGTTATCCTCCATTGATTTATAAAATAGGGCAACTAGGTTAGGTAGGGCAAACGCAGAGGAGTGATTATAGAGCAGGAAATTCCAGCCCCTTTGCTCAATTTCATATGCGAAATATCTACCGTATACTTCGTGTGTGAAAACCGGGGAAAAATCCCTTTCAAACTGCATTTTATGTGCCATTTAGATTTTCCAGTAAAAACAATATGCAGGAACAGAGAGGAAATTGACAGAGTTACCTCCCCTGAAAATTTCAGGGGGCGAAGACACCAGACGGCGGCGGTTAGGCGGCAGGAGGCGGCAACGGCGGCGGAAGCGCGGCGCTTTGGTGGAGTTGCTGCGAGATTTTTCTGGAGAGGGTAGGGGGCGGCGGCTAGGGTTTTATGAAGAGGACAAATTTAGGGTAAAAGAACGGGGGGGGCTCGGGGCTTATAAATAGAGGATGGGAAGGTTATTTGTAGAAAACACCCTCTACAATGAGGGTTTTAAAAAATCAGCTCTTGAATCTGCAAATTTGCAATTAGGTCCAAACTTATTTTTTCTATTAATTTTTTTTATTTTTTATTTTTTTATTTTTTATGGTATTTTGGAAATATATATACAAATAATATACACACCCCCAAACTTATTTGAAATAGTGTTTTTGGGAAACGAAGTTTGGGGGTGAAAGTGGAGGAATATTACTCTGTGTAGATTGGCTCCTGCAAGAACAGGAGCTCCACCGAAGGGTCTGCTGTGAAGAACGGTTTCAGTCGATGCCCATTCACTTTGAATAAAGTACCGTCTTCAGGATTTTCAAGATCAACCGCACCATGCGGATAAACGGTGCGGACTACAAAAGGTCCTCTCCATCTGGACCGGAGCTTGCCGGGATGAAAATGTAACCGAGTGTCATAGAGTAAAACCTGTTGGCCAGGTTCAAAAGTTTTTCGCAAAAGGTGTTTATCGTGGAACACCTTAGCTCGATTTTTAGTGATTAGGGCATTATCATATACCTCATCCCTCAGCTCCTCTAGTTCATTCAATTGCAGCTTTCGATTGCTGCCCGCATCTCCTAACGATAGATTCAGCTCCTTGATAGCCCAAAAAGCTTTATGCTCAATCTCCACTGGGAGGTGGCAAGCCTTCCCGTAAACAAGCCGGTATGGAGACATACCAAGATCGGTCTTATATGCCGTATGGAAAGCCCATAGTGCATCAATCAGTTTAAGTGATCAATCTTTACGGTTTTTAGAAACCGTTTTCTCCAAGATCTGCTTTATTTGCCGATTTGAAACCTCGGCTTGCCCACATGTTTGGGGGTGATATGGCGTTGACAGTTTTTGGGTGATAGAGTATTTGCGCATTAAGGACTCGAAAGTCCTATTGCAGAAATGAGAACCGTTATCACTTATTATCGCCCGAGGGTGCCCAAATCGAGAAAAGATATGTTCTTTAAGAAATCGAACGACAACCTTGTTATCGTTCGTTCGGCTGGGCACAGCCTCGACCCACTTTGAAACATAGTCAACGGCCAAAAGAATATACACATTTCCCAAGGAGTCAGGAAATGGTCCCATGAAATCTATACCCCAAACATCAAAAATGTCCACAACCAAAATAGGTTGGAGCGGCATTTCGTTTCTCCATGATATCCGGCCCAAGTGTTGGCACCGGGAGCAAGTTTTGCAGTATTCAAATGCATCCTTGAAGAGTCGTGGCCAATAGAAACCACACTGCAAAACTTTTTCGGCTGTCTTCTTTGGGCCAAAGTGCCCGCCACATGCTTGATCGTGGCAAAAAGACAGCACGCTCTTGACCTCACTTTCAGGTACACACCGACGAATGATTTGGTCGGAACAGTATTTAAAAAGATAGGGTTCATCCCGGTAAAAGTGCTTTACTTGGGATAAAAATCGAAGTTTATCCTGTTTCGACCAATCATTAGGTATCAGGCCGGTGGCTAAGTAGTTTACAATATCGGCGAACCATGGTTAGCAAGAAACGGTCAAGAGTTGCTCGTCGGGAAAAACATCAGTGATTGGAAGATCGAGCGTGGGCGAAGAAGGGAGTCGTGATAGGTGATCAGCTACTACATTTTCACATCCTTTTTTGTCCTTAATGACAAGGTCAAATTCTTGTAATAAAAGGATCCAACGTATTAGCCTTGACTTAGCATCTTTCTTCGCAAAAAGGTGGCGAAGAGCTGAATGATCAGTATATACAACGACTGGAGAGCCAATTAAATAAGGCCGAAATTTTTCGAGAGCAAACACAACAGCTAAAAACTCTTTCTCTGTTGTTGTGTAGTTTAGTTGGGCCTCATTTAGTGTTCGGCTAGCATAATAAATCACATGCGGCATTTTATTAATGTGCTGTCCAAGAACTGCGGCAATTGCAAAATCTGATGCGTCGCACATGATTTCAAAAGGGTGCGTCCAGTCGGGAGATGAGAGGATGGGCGCAGTGATGAGGGAATGTTTCAAAGACTCGAATGCTTCAATGCAAGTGGAGTCGAAAGCAAATGTTGTGTCCTTGGCCAGTAAAAGAGTCAAGGGTCTAGCGATCTTGCTAAAGTCCTTGATGAACCGTCTGTAAAAACCGGCGTGGCCAAGGAAGGCTCTGATATCTTTGACGCATTTCGGGGGAGGGAGGTTAGAAATCACTTCGATTTTTGCTCTATCAACCTCGATGCCGTTTTGCGAGATGATATGTCCTAAGACAATGCCTTCTCGCACCATGAAATGGCACTTCTCCCAATTCAATGTTAGGTTCTTATCCCTGCAGCAGGTAAGAACTGCGTCAAGATGCCGTAAACACTCGTCGAAGGAGTCGCCAAAGATGGAGAAATCATCCATAAAGATCTCCAAGAACTTTTCAACCATGTCTGAAAAGATCCCCATCATACACCGCTGAAATGTCGCGGGTGCATTGCATAACCCAAAGGGCATGCGACGATAAGCAAAAGTGCCAAAAGGACAAGTGAATGTTGTCTTGTCTTAATCCTCTTTGGCGATGGGGACTTGGTTTTAACCGGAATAGCCATCTAGAAAGCAATAGAACTCGTGTCCTGCCAATCGCTCGAGCATTTGGTCAATGAAAGGTAAAGGAAAGTGGTCTTTCCTTGTTGCGGCATTGAGTTTCCTATAGTCTATGCAGACTCGCCACCCAGTTTGGGTGCGAGTGGGAATTAACTCATTTGCCTCATTAGTAATGACCGTAATGCCCGATTTCTTTGGCACGACGTGGATTGGGCTAACCCATTGGCCATCCGAGATAGGGTAAATGATACCACTATCCAGACACTTGACAATCTCCTTCTTGACAGCCTCTTTCATGATGGGGTTGAGGCGTCTTTGTAGATCCCGTGCCGGCTTGGCATCATCCATTAAGTGTATATGATGTTTGACTATGAGGGGACTAATCCCCTTAATGTCCGCCATAGACCAGCCGAAAGCTTGCCGATTATTATGTAAGACCATCAAAAGAGCCTTCTCTTGCTCAAGAGCTAGAGAGGCCGATAAAATGACGGGTAAAGTCTCATTATCACCTATATAAGCATATTTTAGGTGCGACGGCAAAAGCTTCAATTCGAGTTTAGGAGGTGAAACAATAGATGGTAATAATGGGGTAACCGTTTCAAACTCGAAGGATTCCATCAAAGGTTCGAACCGAGTGTACGCAACAGAGTCGGATGGTTCGACTAACTCATCCGAAAAAGCAAAAGACTCCAATTCAGGTGATGAGTCTTCAAAGTCGTCAACGAAAGTAAAACACTCAAAATCGTCATCCGCTGTGAAAGCTGTGTCGGATTCTAGGAGGAACGCACTAGTGGCGTTAACATTGCTGTGATCGAACAAAAAATTCTCGAACTCACAGTCCTCCTCCGCGATCTCATTGATCGAGCAAACATCGAGTACACTAGCATTAGGCTCAGCAGGCTGACTTCCCAACTTGAAAATATTGAGCTCAATTGTCATATTGCCGAAAGATAGGTTCATTGAACCATTACGACAATTGATCACTGCGTTGGAAGTTGCCAAAAATGGTCGACCAAGTATTACTGGAATTTGGTTCCGGGGGTTAGCGACAGGTTGTGTATCCATCACGATAAATTCAACGGGGAAACTGAAATCCCCTACTCTAATTAACACATCCTCCAGCTCTCCCCTAGGATGGGTTATTGACCGGTCAGCCATTTGGAGAGTACAGTGAGTGGGCTTAAGCTCTCCAACGCCCAATTCTTCGTATACAGAATAAGGTAGCAAATTGACACTCGCACCAAGATCTAATAGTGCTCTATTGATGTTCTTGTCCCCAATTGTTATTGAAATGGTCGGACACCCGGGGTCCTTTTGCTTTGGGGGTAAATAATTTACAAGAGCATCACTAATAGCACTAGCCACAAAAACTTTCTTTGGCACTTACGACTTCCTCTTTTTTGTGCATAAGTCCTTTAAAATTTTTGCATATGAAGGAACTTGTTGGATTGCATCCAAAAGAGGGATATTTATGCTAACCTGTTTGAACAACTCAACAATCTTTTCCATCTGTGGAGTTGGTTTATTGGATCTCAACCGATTAGGAAAAGGAACATTTTGAAAGGTGGTTGAGTCCAATTTTTACGGATCAGATTGTCGAGTTGGAACGGCACCCCGTGTAGATGTGTTCGTGTTGTGAGAATTCGGTCCGTTCGAGTCAGAAGAAGTGGAGCCGTGTGCAGGGTGGAGAATAGGCTCTGAAGAAGAAGTAGATGGTGAAGAAGATGAAGAAGGTCCACCGGCAGGGGTGTTATTGTCAATACCCACATTGTTTTGCAACACTTTTCCCGATCTCAACGTGGTCACCGCATTTACATTATGATTATGCTGTTGATTTGCAGCATGTGCGTGACCGGGGTTGGGCAGTGGTTGAGACGGGAGTTTTCCTTTTTCGCGCTCGCTCAAAGCTGCATTGAGTTGTGCAATTTGTGCCTCAACAGATTTGATACTTTGATCGTGTGAGGCACCATTTTGCACCAAAGATTGAATAGAAGTCTCAAGTCTTGCTGTAGACTGTGTAGATTGCTTAAGGAACGCATCTAGACTTCTTTCGAGCGAGCTAACCTTATCATTATTAGGTTTGTAGGGTTCCTAGGCACCCTAATGAGGTCACACAAGGCATCGAACATGCCAAATTAAAATTATGACGGTGCCGAGAGACCCGACTACGGATCGTTTGCTAGATGTTTAGGCGAAAAAGCTAACTAGTTAACACTTAACTAATGAGAAACGGAAATACAACCTTTGTAGATCCGGTCCTCCACCTCCACGGCTCCGAGATGAGGTCCTCTCCGCTGTCCAAATCAAATCCGGGCTCTAGCGTCGACTTCATCGGAGAATAGGCGAGCTAGGTCGTCGATGTCCATGCCGAAGATGATCTACGTCGAAGCATCGCAAGATCAAGCTCTCACTTCACCAAGTCAAGAAACTTATGAAGGAAACACACTCTACTACTTGGCAAGAGGTAGAGGATGAAGAAATAGGAAGTGGGTAGACTTTAGAATTGGATTTCTCACTCATTTCATCAAGTTGCCATTGATGGTCAAGCTTTTCTTCACTTGAAGGAAGAAGAAGAAGAAGCTAAATTATTATGATAAGAATTATTTAAAATGAAAAGAATAATCCATTCTTATCATAAGTGAACCATGGTAAAGTGTAGAGAGCTAATCATGGTTAAAGGAATGGTTAGGGTCAAGCTAGAGACAAAATGGTCACTTAGTCAAAAGATCAAGAAGCTTCAACTAGAATCCAAAATTAGCAACCATTTCATTTCATTTTCTTTTATTCATTTATCATAAATAAATGGATAATTAAATAAGATAAATGAATAACAAATAATAAACCCTAACCATCATCTTAACCTTTGTTTAATTCTATACACTTAACCAAAAACCATGTATCATCAAACATGATACAAACATGTGCACAAAATCATATCGCATATTTAATGCGCACATCCGAGCGAGAAAATCCATTTAAAGTGAACCGATACTAGTTAATGCAAAGTAATATATCAAATATATAATTATGCATCAAATCATTAAATCAACACTTGATTTAACGATCCGGTCATATCGTATATAACCGACTAGTATGCAACGCATCGGTTTATCGAATCAACCCTTGATTCGATAACTAGGGTATATCGTATATAACCTAATCGATACATTCATCGCGAGAATGAAATACGGTATCACATACACGCATTATTCTCGGTCCCGCACATATCTCATATGCGCTCCTATTTCGTTTCGCTTGAGCCAGGAAACCTCTGTGTAGGACTCTAAAGACTCGTCAATACGCCGGCAGCAGATGATGATCATATCAAGCATCCACAAGCCGCAAGCGGTCTGCTAAACGTAACGTCCACCCGGGTATTGAGCGATCTGAAGATCGACGAGCAAGCCCGCTCACACTCCAGTGAATCCGACCAGTAACACTACCGTACAGTCCGGTCTGATCGTCTGATATGTCGCATATCTCTCCTAGAGGTGGTAAACGTCAGACCCCAATAGCTCGATAAGTCGTGTCGATATGAGGTCTATAACTATTCGAGAAACTACTGGTAACACTTACCAGTAAATCTCAGCAACCCTGGCCAGGGATTTCCTGTTATAGCCAATCGAACACAGCGCAACATCAACTCCCTATACCGGGAGAGACGAATCCCCTCCTATCGCTCATTGCCTCCATGTGACTCGGGACTGTACCCAAAAACCACCGTTTTGCACGCCCTCTTGGACGTGGTAAGATGGAAATCAAAGCACAGTGGGAACCACATAAGACTCTATGACGATCTCGGGTCAACAGACTACTCTGTACCAGTGTCACCAGAGAACTGCCATCTGACGTGAGGTATAATACCATCTGGGAGTTCTCGGCGAGTCCGTCCAGTGTACCCAGTCTCTACTGAGCACCCGTATATCATCTCTGATGTCAAACACCAATGGATATGGGATCATCCATCGCCCATCTGTATGGGTCGAGAAGGTACACGCTAGTCTACTCTGGTATATCGATGCCCCGTCTCGATACACCCACGACTAGGGACTTTGAAGGATGTACTTATGGACTACCATGTCCCCACTAGTATGATCCGCATCATAGTCCAGGTAGTCAAGTACAGATCCTAAGGGCTTTATCAACATGTAACAGAGAGACAATCAGTATACACGTTAAAGGTAAAGATCAACCAGATAGCATACTATCATGTCGAGCAAGAAAGTCCTCCCTATATACGTCCCAGCTGTTAGTGTATATGCCCTAGAGGCCATTACTGTATCATACTGGTTTGTATATTACTTAATGGAAGCTTGGGATATTCACCTTGTATAAACAATCTTGCTCAATATAGTAGTATGCTACTTGGTTTGTTTCTACTTCAATGTGTACATGTGTTTATTTTGCGATATCATCTATACACATTAGTGGAGCCCTTAGGATCTTTGCTTGATTACCAGCGTTGTGATGGCAGTCACACTAGTGGGGGCTGGGTAATCTATAAGCACATCCTTATACAGGTCCCTAGTCGCAGGACTATCGAGACAGGGCATCGATACTCCGGAGTAGACTAGCGTATGCGCTTCTCATCCCAGTGTGGGAGATGGTCTGTCCCACAGCCATCAGTACGTCGTACTGGAGATAGTATACGGGTGCTCGTTGGGTTACGAGTACACTGGACAGGACTCGTCGGGAACTGAAAGGTTGGTATTATACCTATCGTCAGTTATCAGTTCCCAGGTGACATGAGTACACCTTAGTCCGCTGACTTGACACTGGCACTTCGCCTCGAGTGTGTTCCCACTGTACTTTGACTACTACCCTACCACGGCTCAAAGGAGTCGTGCAAACAGGTAGTGGTTGGGTGCAGTCCCGAAGCACTTGGAGGCAGTGCCGGTTAGACAGGATTCGTCTCTCCCGGTATTGGGGGTTGACATCGCGCTGTGTCTAGGAGAGCCATTACACGAGTAGTCCCTGGCCAGGGCAAGCGAGATATACTGGTAGGCTTCCAGTGTTATCTCAGGGTGTTTTGGGCTTCACTCCGACACGACTTGTACCGCTATTGGGGGACTGACGTTTTACCGCCCCATAGGCCCGACATGCGATGTATCAGACGAACAGACCGGACTGTACGGAGACTGTCACATTCAGACTCAGTAGGAGTACAGATGGGGTTCACCTCGTCAGCCTTCTTGTCGGCATCTACCTGGGGACCGTTACGCACAGTTAGTGCCGCTTGCGGTCTGTGGTTAAACCCACTGCCAGCGTAGTGTCGAGTCTTTAGAGTCCCACAGAGAGGGTATTCGCCTCTGGGCAAAACAGAGTAGAGTTCGCATGGTTTTGCGGCAGGGTACGTTCTCATCCGCGCACTTGTGCACGTTTGGAGTCCGGACGGATTATACTGGCGGGCTCTGGTTTGAGCCAGATACTGGTATATGTTTTGGGGTTGCTTTTATATCTTGGTATTCTTGTTCCTCGGAACGAGAATGCAGGTGTGTATGCACAGTTGCTTGAGGCGGAGGATGAGGTATTTCATTAGGGTTTCGGAACGGGTGCGTATGCACAGTTGACAGTCGTCATTTTCCAAACCCTAATAGATTTATGAAATATCAATTAATAATAGTAATTAAATGAAATATTGTTATGGTTGATTTTGTTGACTTGTTGACCATGGTTGACTTGTTGACCATGGTTGAATGTTGACCACCATCATGCTTTGAAAGGATACTCCTTGATTCTTGCTTACACTCATTTATTGAAAGTTATGATAGTGGTCATTCCAAATACAACCATCAACTATTTCATTTTTGATTTATTATTATTAATTAGATATTTCCTTTTCTTTTAGTTATGGTTGCAAAAGAAAAGAGCTCATTCTATCATAATCATTCTCTCTCCTCATTTCATCTTCTTCTTCCTCAAGCTCAAGGTGATTCCTTCTCATGTGTTGAGAATCCCTCACCTTGAAAAAGAAAGCACCCCATAGATACTCTCTACTCTCTCTAGGGTTCAAGGTTTAGCAAGCCGGAGATCCTAGTTCACTCAAAGTTCGAGGAAGAGCCCGAAGGTTGAACCCTCAGGTGGATCCATCTTCGACGGAAGAAGGCGACGAGGAAAGAACCATCAACCTCTACAAAGTTTGAAGAAGAAGGAGTTCAAGTTTAGGTATAACCATCTTTCTGAGTAGCTAACTCTCTTTAGCAAGTTTGCTAGTTTTAGTTTAGGAAAAGATCCCGACTTTGTTTAGTCCATGTTGCCCCATGCGCCAAAAATTTGATTTTTATACCGTTTCCGCCTCCCCGTAAGAACCGGGGGTCGCAACGTGGACTTACACCAGCATCCACTACAATATACATCCTATGTACAGTAATGGCCTCTAGGGCATACATATAACTAACAATCTCCCACTTGCACTAGGGCCATCTGTAGCAGTGGTTGTAGTATCTCATACTCAACCATCCCATAAAAGTCTCTCTCTGGGAACAGGCCTTTGTGAGTGGATCCGCTGTGTTGTCCTCTGAGTCTACTCTCCAAACCTCGATCACCCTGGAGATCAACTATCTCCATGATCAGGTGATACTGCCTTAGAATATGTCTGGATCACTGATGGGACCTGCGTTCCTTGGCATAAGCCACAACTCCATTGTCACACAATGGTAGGAATGTAGTTCATCTCATGAACTAATATACACCCAAACATCCTCTTTGGTAGCATCTTAAGTAGCGATGTATCCTGCCTTTATCGTCTAGTATGTCACGGTATCTAGCTTGGAACTCTTCCAACATACCGTCCCTTTACTGAGGGTAAAGACAATGCCTGCGACTGACATTCAGTCGTCTTTATCACCCTGGAACACTTCCAGTGATTCTTCCCAGGATCGATTGATACCATCTCACTACAACTAGTGAGAATCCTAACATCTAATTAAATCTATCTCATAGATCCAAAACTCAGGATTTAGGAGGTATCATTTTGATCCTATATGGAGAATCATAGTGATAAGCGGAGATTGATCGAGCGTAGCATAGGAAACTCCTTCCCTATCAAGAGTATGTCATCCACGTACTCTACGAGGATCGTCACCATACTCCCTACTACCTTTTTGTTTATACAAGGTTCATCTACCATTTTGATGATGTCAAACTTTTTGACTAATCCATCAAAACAGATGTTCCAACTCCGCGATACCTGCTTTATCACATAAAACATCTTGCACACGTTTTCGCTGCTCCCACTGTCTACGAAGCCCTCTGGCTGTGTACTTATAGACGTTCTCTTCTAAAACATCATTTAGAAAAGCTGTCATGACACCCAACCACCAGATATCGTAGTCATGGTATGTAGCCGTGGCAAGTAGGATCTGGATGGAATTAAGCATAGTTACTTAGAAAAAGTTTCATCATGATCCACACCTGGTCAATGATGCAAACCTCTGATAAGTCTAGCTTTGAAAGTCTCAACTCTTCCATGTACATCAAGTAATCTTCTCAAGATATACTTGCTCCTGATGGGGATTTAACCCTTCAGATATAGCAACCAAAGTCCATACTTTGTTGGTGTACATGGATTCCATCTCAGATCGCTAAGCATCCAGCCATTCTTACAGAGTCTCACTCCTAATGGCCAGTTCGAAACTAGTTGGGTCATCATCACATGATGCAATCCTCGCTCCCACTGTCATAGAGAAACTGAAGTATCTCTCAGGTGGGTGAGGAACCCTACTAGATCGGCGGAGAGGCTGAGGTTCGTTGGTAACTATTGAATCCTTTGGTTTTATCAAATCATCAGCTGCAGTTTGTATAGCTGGAACCTTTCCAGTTGTACATTACAGGCCTTGCCTCGAGCTTGTCCGGATTTTGCTTTCAGACATAGGCCGGACAACTCCAAATCTTAACCAACTTAAGATATGGGCTCTTCCCTTTCCATATCTCATATGGAGTGGTAGGCAACTGATTTGATTGGAACCCTATTCAATAGGTATGCAACTTCGTAAGTGCATAACTCCTTTAAGGAAAAAAGGTAACTCAGTAGTACTCATCATAGAGCACACCATATCAAATACGGTGTATCTGCTCCGCCCCGATATACCATCGTGCTATGGTGTATACAGAGGAGTATTGCTGAGAGAGAATCTCATTCTCCTTTAGAATAGTCCAGGAATTCCATGCACAAGTATTCTCCTCCTCGATCACATCAAAGGACATAATACTTATACCCGTGTTTTGGTTCTCTACTTCTAAATCATATTCTGTGAATATCTCAAAAGGTTCGGACTTGTGTTTCAACAGGAACATATGTCTGAATCTTGAGAGATTATCAGAGAATGTAATGAAGTACAAAGAGCCGGTCTTGGCATGTGTAGACAGGGGACTTACATACATCAACATGTATCATCCCAAGAGTTCACTAACTCTTTCTCTGTTTCCAATAAACAGAGCTGGTGTCATTGTATCTTTGTGACATGACTGGCGAGTTTCATAAAATGTAAATTCAAACTAATTTAAATATGCATCTTTATGTAACTCTAGCTAGTCGGGTCACATTGATCTGACCTAGTCTACAATACCTCAAGAAGGAATCGTTCAATTCTGAACTCTTCCTCTTGTGTGTGTTCCGTATACTAAGAACTGTAGTTTGATTTAGAACATCAATGCTTTTAGATAACGTGCCTGAACCGATCAACTTTTGATATAGGAAATGTTCAAAACATTATCCAACAATACAAAATTTTATCATTTCTTTACTTATAAAGAGACTGATATGATTTTGTATATCAGGTTCGGTATCTAACAACATTCGTTCAGAATCAATGTATTGGTAATACAGGGTGACAGTGACCGACAGACTTGGCTGCAACACTTGCCCCGTTTTCTGCCTCATGAAACTTATCACCCGTTCTCAGTTCTCTACCTTTCTGTAGCCCTATATAACAGATTACATATCTGGGATCCTGATCTGGTATCACATACCCAGGACGTAAAGGATACTGAGAAACAGTTCTCTGTAATGAACACACCCGAAGATGATGCATCAGCATGCACTCTCTTCATTTGGGCGGCACGGGAATTCTGGTAATCCCCAATTTCCTGCTCTGTCTTATAACAATTATAAGTTGGAGCGGGACCAACGTTCCCCAGCTCAGTATAACAAGCGGGTTCGGTCAATATTCCGTATTATTATCTTGATTAAGGCGTGATATGGTCGCTACCAGGAGAGAGAGAGAAGAAAACACTCAGCGTGCGCTCTTGCAAGAATAGATTGGTTATTATTTTATCTAATCAGGATGGCTCCCACTGCTTTTTATCAAATCTTCCTTCAAACCCTAAAAGGAAAGACTAGCCGGGATTAATTACATACTACAAGTTCGCCAATCTTTCAGCCAGGCCAGTGTCGGTACTTTGAGGAAGGTCCCCCGTGCTTTCGCACGAACCTAATTAATGTAAACCCCGTTTTCCCAGAGGCGTAACCCCGTTGACACCTTTCTAGACACCTACTTGATCGGCTAATTGTAATGTATAAAACTATCCCAGGAGTAACTCTTACTCGCAGCGGGTATCGGGATCCAACTATCTCATAGAAGGTATGCAATCTCATTGCAAATTTCAACACTTGAAATTCCCGATAATATTTTGCCCCGAACGATCTATGACCTTGACAAGGTCAACAAACCATAGACCGCAAGTCAAGTTCAACCCGTCATTTCTTGATTGAATCAAACCCACCCGCACGACCCTTGACAAGGTCAACAAGGCCGCACGACTACCCTAACCCAATCTGCATCATATGCATATGCAGATAAATACTGGTTAGCTACCGCACACTGCGCCTTGACAAGGTCAACAAACGCAGCACGAATACTAAACAGGATTTATCTGAAATGACGGAGGGCTACGACAGGTTTTTCTGAAAACCTATTGCGTAATGAACTTGATATCGTTGTAGGATCGAATGAATTTTGAAATGGAGTGTTTTTGAGGCTTTTCTAGTTTTGCTAAAGGAGTCACTCCCGGTGAAGGGATCGTCGGTCCTTTCCTCGTCGAATGAGGTGCGGGATATATCGTATATATCATTGTGCAAAGCAAAAACCCAAAAAGCAGTCAAAAGCAAACCGAGTGTGTAGCATCTGCCAGTTATTGCTAAAGGTGTCACTCTCGGTGAAGGGATCTCGGTCCTTTCCTCATCGAATAAGGTGCAGGATATATCACATATACCGCTGTGCAAAGCAAGAACTGTAGCTACCTGTTTATTTTAAAATTCGATTCCACAACATCTTAGGTTTCTTATCTTTCATTAATCACATTAATGAAGTCCCATCATTTAAATACCTAAACATCACAGATAGATATGACGTACACTTATGCCATCCGCATTCGCTTCGATGTCCCCTCGTGCACCGTTAGGTTAGGTAACTAACGACAGAGCAGGGCAGGGCTAGCACGGGTGTAAAACATAAGTAACGTCTATATAATATATCATATATACTATATACTGTATCTATCACAAAACATCACATGATCACATCACAGATATCGCAGCAGAAGAAACATATGAAATATTGGATATACTAGGACGTCCGTGTTTTCAATACGAGTCAGTATAAAACACGGATTCCACGGTTGTGATGAATAGCCAAACCCACACCCCTAGACCCCTACGAGAGCGGCAAGCAACCCTGCCAATTCTAGAGTTAAGAGACCCGGACTCGACTCCTCGAGTTGGTCTCCCACTGGACTCCAGAACCCGGTTACTTATGCTCCCCTCCTTGGGTCTATCCTAGTGTGGAAAAGTAAATAATATACAAACGGTGACACCTTCCGCAACCTGGAAGTGCCCCAATAAAAGAATATTACATAAAAGTTTTTACATGAATGAAAATGAAAAACACTCATCTCACATAAAAACTCCCGGCTATTCAAACACGACGATCCAATATAACATATCCAGCAACACATAACATCACATGTCATCAACGTAAGTAAATATGTCCATCCCAATTGTCGTTGACATATAGCAACGAAACCGGCGATATCACATATTACACTTACGGTCACAGAAAAGAAAGTGTAAAACTACAACAGTTGGAATCCGCAATCACCTCATACATCGCATGCCTGACCAAATGAATTACTTAGACATCGCATGCCTAACAATTATAAACCCCGCATTTTAGTCTCAAAATCGAAAACACTTTTCAATATCAAGTCGGGCAATTCAACAAGATTCCCGACATCCTGATCGAATGCTCGTCGCAAACTTTAGTAGGCGGCCGCACCCCCTACGCCGTCGACGAAGTGCACCAAGGCGGAACACCGCTGCCGCGAGCACCCGAACGGATGCTTTCGGCGACGGGGTTCTCCTACAGTCACTTGGTCGGGGCTATGGAGTGAGGCTGTCTATTAAGTTTACCCGGCGAGTATCCGCGTACGCTACGTGATTGCGACGGACTTTTGATCACATCAAAATTCCGTGGCAACCGATCAAGTGAGACTAAACTGCTATGTTTATAACATTCATTCAGTTATCTCATAACTTATTGTGAATTCCAATTATTGTATCCCATTCCGGATAAACAGAAAATGTTAAACTTTCCGATCGAACAATCGAACACCCAAGTTTTCCCGATACAATCCAACACATGAAATAAGTCTAACAACATTCAGTTCGTGCCTCAGTACCGACGGTCCAGCCGTAGAAGGGTCAAGCCAACGCCTCACATGTGGCACGCCGTACTGCCCCAAACCCGAAGGTTCAAAGGGCAGTTCAAGACGGTCACATAATCGAGTTAAGGTTTGTTGTCTTCTAGAGGGACCATCGCGTTACTTGCACTACTTAGAACGTCGTTAAACTACGGAAAAATCCAACACTTGGAAATTTCCCGACAGGGGAAAAAGTGGGTATTTATATCCGGTCGAACTTTTTAACATATTCTAAAATTTATCCGGAAAGCCACACAGACAAAATTTGATACCCCGATCGAAATACCGAATCCCCAAAACAACTCCAGATTATTCAACTCTTGAATAAATTTAAAAAGTACCCAGAGAACTCAACACTGGAAATGTTGAATTACTGTGCAAAACTGGAACTGTGACGTCACCAAGTGGCGGCGAAACCGCCGCACGAGGCATGCTCGTGCCGCGGTTCCGCGCCTGTTTAAAATCCAAATTATCTCGTATTTGCACAGTAATTCTTACAATTTCCTGCTGGGTTTTCTGGATATTTTTAATTTGGAAAAAGACCAGATTTTAAAAAATGGACAGAGAGCAAGTTTGGTTTGGTGTTTCGGGTTCGTTCGGACATCAAATTCCGTCTAGACTTCGCCTAAGGCTCTAGCTAGGCTCTGATACCACTGTAGGGTTCCTAGGCACCCTAATGAGGTCACACAAGGCATCGAACATGCCAAATTAAAATTATGACGGTGCCGAGAGACCCGACTACGGATCGTTTGCTAGATGTTTAGGCGAAAAAGCTAACTAGTTAACACTTAACTAATGAGAAACGGAAATACAACCTTTGTAGATCCGGTCCTCCACCTCCACGGCTCCAAGATGAGGTCCTCTCCGCTGTCCAAATCAAATCCGGGCTCTAGCGTCGACTTCATCGGAGAATAGGCGAGTTAGGTCGTCGATGTCCATGCCGAAGATGATCTACGTCGAAGCATCGCAAGATCAAGCTCTCACTTCACCCAGTCAAGAAACTTGTGAAGGAAACACACTCTACTACTTGGCAAGAGGTAGAGGATGAAGAAATAGGAAGTGGGTAGACTTTAGAATTGGATTTCTCACTCATTTCATCAAGTTGCCATTGATGGTCAAGCTTTTCTTCACTTGAAGGAAGAAGAAGAAGTAGCTAAATTATTATGATAAGAATTATTTAAAATGAAAAGAATAATCCATTCTTATCATAAGTGAACCATGGTAAAGTGTAGAGAGCTAATCATGGTTAAAGGAATGGTTAGGGTCAAGCTAGAGACAAAATGGTCACTTAGTCAAAAGATCAAGAAGCTTCAACTAGAATCCAAAATTAGCAACCATTTCATTTCATTTTCTTTTATTCATTTATCATAAATAAATGTATAATTAAATAAGATAAATGAATAACAAATAATAAACCCTAACCATCATCTTAACCTTTGTTTAATTCTATACACTTAACCAAAAACCATGTATCATCAAACATGATACAAACATGTGCACAAAATCATATCGCATATTTAATGCGCACATCCGAGCGAGAAAATCCATTTAAAGTGAACCGATACTAGTTAATGCAAAGTAATATATCAAATATATAATTATGCATCAAATCATTAAATCAACACTTGATTTAACGATCCGGTCATATCGTATATAACCGACTAGTATGCAACGCATCGGTTTATCTAATCAACCCTTGATTCGATAACTAGGGTATATCGCATATAACCTAATCGATACATTCATCGCGAGAATGAAATACGGTATCACATACACGCATTATTCTCGATCCCGCACATATCTCATATGCGCTCCTATTTCGTTTCGCTTGAGCCAGGAAACCTCTGTGTAGGACTCTAAAGACTCGTCAATACGCCGGCAGCAGATGATGATCATATCAAGCATCCACAAGCCGCAAGCGGTCTGCTAAACGTAACGGCCACCCGGGTATTGAGCGATCTGAAGATCGACGAGCAAGCCCGCTCACACTCCAGTGAATCCGACCAGTAACACGACCGTACAGTCCGGTCTGATCGTCTGATATGTCGCATATCTCGCCTAGGGGTGGTAAACGTCAGACCCCAATAGCTCGATAAGTCGTGTCGATATGAGGTCTATAACTATTCGAGAAACTACTGGTAACACTTACCAGTAAATCTCAGCAACCCTGGCCAGGGATTTCCTGTTATAGCCAATCGAACACAGCGCAACATCAACTCCCTATACCGGGAGAGACGAATCCCCTCCTATCGCTCATTGCCTCCATGTGACTCGGGACTGTACCCAAAAACCACCGTTTTGCATGCCCTCTTGGACGTGGTAAGATGGAAATCAAAGCACAGTAGGAACCACACAAGACTCTATGACGATCTCGGGTCAACAGACTACTCTGTACCAGTGTCACCAGAGAACTGCCATCTGACGTGAGGTATAATACCATCTGGGAGTTCTCGGCGAGTCCGTCCAGTGTACCCAGTCTCTACTGAGCACCCGTATATCATCTCTGATGTCAAACACCAATGGATATGGGATCATCCATCGCCCATCTGTATGGGTCGAGAAGGTACACGCTAGTCTACTCTGGTATATCGATGCCCCGTCTCGATACACCCACGACTAGGGACTTTGAAGGATGTACTTATGGACTACCATGTCCCCACTAGTATGATCCGCATCATAGTCCAGGTAGTCAAGTACAGATCCTAAGGGCTTTATCAACATGTAACAGAGAGACAATCAGTATACACGTTAAAGGTAAAGATCAACCAGATAGCATACTATCATGTCGAGCAAGAAAGTCCTCCCTATATACGTCCCAGCATCCACTACAATATACATCCTATGTACAGTAATGGCCTCTAGGGCATACATATAACTAACAAGGTTGAACATAATTGTTTGGCTGGTAAGCATTGTTAGGCACAAAATTGTTAACCTGATTAGGGTAAGGTTGCTGTTGAAATTGTTGCGGTTGAAATTGAGTTTGTGAAAGTGCTTGTTGTTGTTGTGGAGGAGGAGGTCTTCGAAAATTGTTATTTCCTTGGAATTGTTGATTTTGGTTCCAAGCGAAATTTGGGTGACTCCTCCACCCCGGATTGTATGTCGAAGAGTACGGATCGTTTCTTTGTCGTTGCTGAAATGCAGTATTGACTTGATCCTGTCCTTGAGTGGATGCATTATAAGGACACTCTTCGGTTAGGTGCGATGGATCCGCACAACAAGCACAGACAGTTCGTGGGGGCATAACAGGGGCAGGAGAAGGCGATGAGATTTTGGTCTCGATCGCTTCTAGCTTTTTCGTAAGAGCGGCCATCTCGGCCTTCATAGCAATCGACATCTCTACTTGATGTATGTCTGCCCTAGATTGACCACTAGAAGAAGATGATGTGGTCTTGGTACTCTCCCACTGAATTGTTTGCTCACTAAGATCCTCAAGAAACTGCCACGCTTCATCACTAGACTTAGAGAGGAAATGACCCTGACAGATGGTTTCTAGCAACTGCTTCGTTGCCGAGTTCAATCCCTCGTATAATGTTTGGCAAAGTTGCCAACTTTCGATCCTATGATGAGGGCATTGAACGAGTAGGTCCTTAAATCTCTCGAAGCACTTCCAAAAGGGTTCGGAAGGAAGTTGTGAGAATTGAATTATTTCATTGCGGATTCTGGCAGTTTTGTGATGAGGGTAGAATTTTTTTAGAAAAGCTTTCACAAACTCGTCCCAATTTCTAATAGAATGTGATGCGGTGCTGTATAGCCACTTCTCGGCTAGGTCACATAAGGTGAAAGGAATGACCCTTAGCCTTATAGTGTCATCACTTAATTGGGTTGTTTTCATCATAGCACACACATTTTGGAATTTATTGATAAAGATATATGCATCTTCAGATTCCAAACCATGAAATTTTGGCAGCATTATTTCAAAATTGTCCCTATTTGCCGGTGGGGGTGAAAGACATGTAGGTAAAGTAGTGCGGATGGGGTAAAAGAGATCCTGGAGCGCAACTCGTGCGGGCGCTTCAACAGGCGGCTGGTTCGAGTTATTCGCACCTAACGGAGGTGGAATCCTTCCCGTCGGTAAGGTATTGTTAGGGTTGAATCCTGACATGCCTTCGGTGAAAGAATTTGAAGGTGAGGGTAAGAAAGTGGACGGAGTGTCGACTTTAGTGTCGAAAGGTTCGTCGGTCGGTACCAACGAAACACGGACTAATCGGGCGTCAGTATCCCTAGTCCAAAGTGACATACACTAAAAGGTAGTGCAATCAGAAAAAAGAAAAAAAAACAGAATGTGGAGGTAAGATAACGTCAGTGGTGGAAGTGAGTTGCAAGTTTCTTTTAGCGACAAGTTGCAAGTTTTGAAAAGATTTTTTTTTTGTGTGAGAGTTTTGCAAAAAGGTTTTTGGAAAGGGACTCGTGACACAAATGTATCCACCATACATGCACAATCAGGCCTAGATCTAGGGTCACCTAGGTCTGCTAGACAGCTCCTAACTAGGGCTAGAAATAGGACCTCAAACCGCCTCTTCACCGGCAAGTACGGCCAGGTAAGTGGGAAGGAACCACCACTACAGTGGGCCTAATTAATAACCACTAGCCTAGACACTGCAATGTCAGTTAGGATAAACGGTCGATGCCTATACTAGTCCTTTTCCTATTGAGCTAGATGTCCTTAGGTCTGAGTCTAATATTTTTTAATTAATTGTGGTCAATGCATATGGTTTAGGTGTTTTCTGGGGTCCTGGGAAGGGTGATGAAATCCCCACCCAATCTGAGTTTGGTCAATTAGCCCCTTAAAGTCCGATTAAATTATGCAAAACAGTAAAATTCACTTGCAATCAATTTTTAGCGCGGCGCAAAGAAACCTGCAGAAAATCTGTTATTTAGAAGGGGGAGGAAGAATTCTTAGCGCAAAGAATTCCTGCAGAAAATTTTTACAGTGGATATATGGTGGTTGCAGAGGGGAGATGGAGAAAGCAAACCTTGCAAAATTGATGCGCTGACGTGGCAGGCAGAGCGCGGAACCGCGGTCTTGATGGCCTATATGCGGCGGAAACGCGGCTTCTCAGTGGGTTCAGCCTCTGAAAAATTTTGTGCAGCTCCTGTTCACCAATTCTACTCTGTTCTGATGTTCCCTTTTCTGTTTTGACCTTCTGTAAATTTCCAAATTCGCAATCCTTCGCTGTTCCTGCAGAATTCAAACCCTAAAACCCTTCAAACAGATAAAAATCGATAAAATGTTTTTGTATTTTTTTATTTTCTGATTTTTCTGATTTTTTTTTAAAAAAAAATTTAAATCAACCCGAAATTACACAAAAAGAAATATTACGCCATCCCCGGCAACGGCGCCATTTGATTAATCCAAAAATACTTGTTAACCGTAATCAGAAACGGCGTCGCTATGCAGCTAGCCGGTGAGTACGGGTCGATCCACAGAGATGTGTAATTTTCTGTTTTATGTTTTTACGAGTTGATTCCGATGGTTGTTTGGTTTTTTTTTGTCGATTGATTTAAAAACTAATTTATATGATATGAAAGAACTCGTTAGGATTAGGTCTAAGGTAGGGTTGATGAGATCAATATTGTCACCTGTTTCAATGCCGTTTGATTAAAACTTTTTAGAAATCACAACAATTATTAGCAAAGGGGATTAGGATGATTCGGAAGAAACGAAGTTTCTTCCTCTAGATCCTTGTCCGTCTTTTCCTATTAATTGCTACAATCTTCATGGAAGTCATGTATGTCCGGCCTTTTATACTACGGTTCACCGTTACCTCGTAGGTAGGGTGCCGTAGGGGGCGGATCATACATGCGTGCATGAAGTTCTTGTTTTGAAAATGTGTTGGCATTGAAGGAGGTGAGAGATATTCATCTCTCACTCCCTCCCTTGTTCCTAACCCTAACAAGCAAAGATTTTACTCGCTCATTAGGGTGTCTTTTAACAGTGACTTTTTTAAGCACTTACCGATTGCATTTGAAAGACTACACTAATTAACTAGGGCAATGATATGATTTATCTACTGCAAGATTTATATGAGAGAACTAGGGCAACAATTAACTTAACACTACGGCAGAATTTAAAGAAATAAAAACTTACTAAATGATGCTCTTGATCTCCCAATAATTCTGAATTTTATTGATTGAAAAGAGGCATAAGTTTTTACAGATTTGTGAGTACAATTTATAAGTGAACAGGGGAGCTAGGGTTACAGACTCTCGTACACACGATTTTACAGATATGCCCACTGAAAATCCCAACACCTTGTTAGTTATATGTATGCCCTAGAGGCCATTACTGTACATTGGATGTATATTGTAGTGGATGCTGGGACATATATAGGAGGACTTTCTTGCTCGACATGATAGTATGCTATCTGGTTGATCTTTACCTTAACGTGTACACTAATTGTCTCTCGGTTACATGTTGGTAAAGCCCTTAGGATGTGTACTTGACTACCTGGACTATGATGCGGATCATACTAGTGGGGACATGGTAGTCCATAAGTACATCCTTCAAAGTCCCTAGTCGTGGGTGTATCGAGACAGGGCATCGATATACCAGAGTAGACTAGCGTATACCTTCTCGACCCATACAGATGGGCGATGGATGATCCCATATCCATTGGTGTTTGACATCAGAGATGATATACGGGTGCTCAGTAGAGACTGGGTACACTGGACGGACTCGCCGAGAACTCCCAGATGGTATTATACCTTACGTCAGATGGCAGTTCTCTGGTGACACTGGTACAGAGTAGTCTGTTGACCCGAGATCGTCATAGAGTCTTGTGTGGTTCCCACTGTGCTTTGATTTCCATCTTACCACGTCCAAGAGGGCGTGCAAAACGGTGGTTTTTGGGTACAGTCCCGAGTCACATGGAGGCAATGAGCGATAGGAGGGGATTCGTCTCTCCCGGTATAGGGAGTTGATGTTGCGCTGTGTTCGATTGGCTATAACAGGAAATCCCTGGCCAGGATTGCTGAGATTTACTGGTAAGTGTTACCAGTAGTTTCTCGAATTGTTATAGACCTCATATCGACACGACTTATCGAGCTATTGGGGTCTGACGTTTACCACCCCTAGGCGAGATATGCGACATATCAGACGATCAGACCGGACTGTACGGTAGTGTTACTGGTTGGATTCACTGGAGTGTGAGCGGGCTTGCTCGTCGATCTTCTGATCGCTCAATACCCGGGTGGCCGTTATGTTTAGCAGACCGCTTGCGGCTTGTGGGTGCTTGATATGATCATCACCTGCTGCCGGCGTATTAACGAGTCTTTAAAGTCCTACACAGAGGTTTCCTGGCTCAAGCGAAACGAAATAGGAGCGCATATGAGATATGTGCGGGACCGAGAATAATGCGTGTATGTGATACCGTATTCTATTCTCGCGATGAATGTATCGATATGGTTATATGCGATATAACCTGGTTATCGAATCAAGAATTGATTCGATAAGCCGATACATTGAATACTAGTCGGTTATATGCGATATGACCGGATCGTTAAATCAAGTGTTGATTTAATGATTTAATGTATAATTATATATTTGATATATTACTTTGCATTAACTAGTATTGGTTCACTTTAAATGGATTTTCTCACTTGAATGTACAAGTTGTATATGTGATATACTTTTTGTACAAATGATTGTATCATGTTTGATGATACATACTTATTTGGTTAAGTGTATAGAATTAAACCATGGTTAACTTAATGATTAGGGTTTTGCTTTTTCATTTAATTATTTGTTTATTCATTTAAGATATTGATATAAGCATAAAAAGAAAAGCAAAATGGTTTCTTTATTTTATTTTCTTTCATGAAGCTTATTGAAGCTTCATGAAGCTTTGACCAAGTGACCATTTTGTCTTGTTCTTTTAACCCTAACCATTCTTATAACCTTAGTTAGTTCTCTACACTTGACCATGGTTGATTATGATAAGTATTCTTTTGTTTTCTATTTTCTAATTAACTTATCATAACAATTATCATCTTCTTCTTCTTCTTCACTTCAAGAAGAAAGCTTGCTACATCAATGGCAAGTGATGAAAAAGAGTGCGAAATCCAATTCTAAAGTCTACCCACTTCCTATTTCTTCATCCTCTACCTCTTGCCAAGTAGTAGAGTGTGTTTCCTTCACAAGTTTTCATGACTTGGTGAAGGTGGAGCTTGATCTAGTGATGCTTCGACGTAGATCATCTTCGGCACGTCGTCGATGACCTAGCCCGTCCATTCTCCGATGAAGCCGACGCTAGAGCCCGGGGTTCGACTTGGACAGCGGAGAGGACTTCATCACGGAGCCGTGGAGGTAGAGGACCGGATATACAAAGGTTGTATTTCCGTATTCTCTTAGTAAAGTAGTTTACTAGTTTGCTTTGTCGCCTAAACTTCTAGCCAACGATCCGTAGTTTAGGGTTTCTCGGCACCGTAAAATTTTAAATTGGCATGGTTGATGCCTTGTGAGACCTCTTGAGAGTGCCTAGGAACCCTACAGTGGTATCAGAGCCTAGCAAGAGCCTTAGGCAAAGTCTAGACGGAATTTGAAACCCGAACGAACCCGAAACCCAACTCAAAAATTGCTCTCTGTCCTTTTTTCAAAAACTGGGATTTTTCCAGATTAAAAATGCTTAAAAAATTCAGCAGGGAAATCTAAGAATTACGGTGCAAAAAGTTTCTCATGAACAGTACAACATGCGGCGGAACCGCGGCATAAACCTAGCTTCTGCAGCGGTTCCGCGGCCCATTGATGACGTCAGCTTCCCTTGTTTGCACAGTAATTCCTATTTTCTGAAGTTGGATTTTCTGGGAATTTTTAATATTTATTCAAGAGTTGAATTTTCTGGGGTTGTTTTGGGGATTCGGTGTTTCGTTTGGAGTATCAGATTTTGTCTATGTGGTTTTCCGGATAAATTTTAGAATATGTTAAAAAGTTCGACCGAATATAAATACCCAATTTTTCCCCTGTCGGGAAATTTCCAAGTGTTGGATTTTTCCGTAGTTTAATGGCGTTCTAAGTAATGCAAGTAACGCGATGGTCCCTCTAGAAGACAACAAACCTTAACTCGATTATGTGACCGTCTTGAACTGCCCTTTGAACCTTCGGGTTTGGGGGAGTACGGCGTGCCACATGTGAGGCGTTGGCTTGACCCTTCTACGGCTGGACCGTTGGTACTGAAGCACGAACTGAATGTTGTTAGACTTATTTCATGTGTTGATCTGTATTGGGAAAACTTGGGTGTTCGATTATTCGATCGGAAAGTTTAACATTTTCTATTTATCTGGAAATGGATACAATAATTGGAATTCACAAGTAGTTATGAGATAACTGAATGAATGTTATAAACATAGCAGTTTAGTCTCACTTGATCGGTTGCCACGGAATTTTGATGTGATCAAAACTCCGTCGCAATCACGTAGCGTACGCGGATACTCGCCGGGTAAACTTAATAGACAGCCTCGCCCCATAGCCCCGACCAAGTGACTGTAGGAGAACCCCGTCACCGAAAGCATCCGTTCGGGTGCTCGCGGTAGCGGTGTTCCGCCTTGGTGCACTTCGTTGACGGTATCGGGGGTGCGGCCGTCTACTGAAGTTTGCGACGAGCATTCGATCAAATTGTCGGGAATCCTGTTGAATTGCCCGACCTGATATTGAAAAGTGTTTTCGATTTTGAGACTAAAATTTGGGGTTTATAATTGTTAGGCATGTGATGTCTAAGGAATTCATTTGATTAGGCATGCGATGTCTATGCTGATTGCGGATTCCAACTATTGTAGTTTTACACTTTCTTTTCTGTGACCGTAAGTGTAATATGTGATATCGCCGGTTTCGTTGCTATATGTCAACGACAATTGGGATGCGCATATTTACTTACGTTGATGATATGTGATGTTATGTGTTGCTGGATATGTTATATTGGATCGTCGTGTTTGAATAGCCGGGGGTTTTTATGTGAGATGAGTGTTTTTCATTTTCATTCATGTAAAAACTTGTATGTAATATTCTTTTATTGGGGCACTTCCAGGTTGCGGAAGATGTCACCTTTTGTATATTATTTACTTTTCCGCACTAGGATAGACCCAAGGAGGGGAGCACAAGTAACCGGGTTCTGGAGTCCAGTGGGAGACCAACTCGAGGAGTCGAGTCCGGGTCTCCTAACTCTAGAATTGGTAGGGTTGCTTGCCGCTCTCGTAGGGGTCTAGGGGTGTGGGTTTGGCTATTCATCGCGACCGTGGAATCCGTGTTTTATACTGGCTCGTATTGAAAACACGGACGTCCTAGTATATCCAATATTTCATATGATTTTTCTGCTGCGATATCTATGATGTGATCATGTGATATGTTCTGTGATGGATACAGTATATAGTATATATTATATAGGCGTTACTTATGTTTTACACCCGTGCTAGCACTGCCCCGCTCTGCCGTTAGTTACCTAACCTAACGGTGCACGAGGGGACATCGAAGCGAATGCGGATGGCATAAGTGTACGTCGTATTTATCTGTGATGTTTAGGTAACTTAAATGATGGGACTTCATTAATGTGATTAATGAAATAAAAGAAACCTAAGATGTTGTAGAATCAAATTTCAAAATAAAACAGGTAGCTACAGTTCTTGCTTTGCATAGCGGTATATGTGATATATCCTGCACCTTATTCGATGAGGAAAGGACCGAGATCCCTTCACCGGGAGTGACTCCTTTAGCAATAACTGGCAGATGCTACACACTCGGTTTGTCTTTTGATTGCTTTTAAGGGTTTTTGCTTTGCACGGTGATATATATGATATATCCCGCACCTCATTCGACGAGGAAAGGACAGACGATCCCTTCACCGGGAGTGACTCCTTTAGCAAAACTAGAAAAGCCTCAAAAGCACTCCATTTTAAAATCATTTGATTCTACAACGATATCAAGTTCATTACGTAATAGGTTTTCAGAAAAAACCTGTCGTAGCCCTCCGTCATTTCAGATATGTACTAGTTAGTATTCGTGCTGCGGTAGTTTGGCATTCGTCAAGGCGTAGTGTACGGTAGCCAACTAGTATTTATCTGCTAGAGCATATGATGCGATTGGATTAGGGTATTCATACGGCGTTGTTTGGCATTCGTCAAGGGTCGTGCGGGTGGGTTTAATTCGATCAAGAAATGTACTGGTTGAACTTGACTAGTGGACTATGGGTTGTTTGGCATTCGTCAAGGTCATAGAACACTAGGGGCAAAATATTATCGGGAATTTCAAGTGTTGAAATTTGCAATGAGATTGCATACCTTCTATGAGATAGTTGGATCCCGATACCCGCTGCGAGTAAGAGTTACTCCTGGGAGAGTTTTACACATTACAATTAGCCAATCAAGTAGGTGTCTAGAAAGGTGTCAACGGGGTTACGCCTCTGGGAAAATGAGGTTTACATTAATTAGGTTCGTGCGAAAGCACGGGGGACCTCCCTCAAAGTACCGACACTGGCCTGGCTGAAAGATTGGCGAACTTGTAGTGTGTAATTAATCCCGGCTAGTCTTTCCTTTTAGGGTTTGAAGGAAGATTTGATAAAAAGCAATGGGAACCATCCTGATTAGATAAAATAATAACCAATCTATTCTTGCAAGAGCGCACGCTGAGTGTTTTCTTCTCTCTCTCTCCAGGTAGCGACCATATCACGCCTTAATCAAGATAATAATACGAATATTTGACCGAACCCGCTTGTTATACTGAGCTGGGGAACGTTGGTCCCGCTCCAACTTATAATTGTTATAAGACAGAGCAGGAAATTGGGGATTACCAGAATTCCCGTGCCGCCCAAACGAAGAGAGTGCATGCTGATGCATCATCTTCGGGTGTGTTCATTACAGAGAACTGTTTCTCAGTATACTTTACGTCCTGGGTATGTGATACCAGATCAGGATCCCAGATATGTAAGCTGTTACATAGGGCTACAGAAAGGTAGAGAACTGAGAACGGGTGATAAGTTTCATGAGGCAGAAAACGGGGCAAGTGTTGCAGCCAAGTCTGTTGGTCACTGTCTCCCTGTATTGTCAATACATTGATTCTGAACGAATGTTATTAGATACCGAACCTGATATACAAAATCATATCAATCTCTTTATTAGTAAAGAAATGATAAAATTTTGTATTGTTGGATAATGTTTTGAACATTTCCTATATCAAAAGTTGATCGGTTCAGGCACGTTATCTAAAAGCGTTGATGTTCTAAATCAAACTACAGTTCTTAGTATATGGATCACAAAAACAAGAGGAAGAGTTCAGAAATGAACGAATCCTTCTTGAGGCAATGTAGACTAGGTCATATCAATGCGACCCGACTAGCTGAAGTTACATGTAGATGCATATTTAAATCAGTTTGAATTTACATCTTGTGAAACTCGCCAGTCATGTCACAGAGATAAGATGAGCATAACTCCGTTTACTGGAAACAGAGAAAGAGTTAGTAAACTCTTGGGATGATACATGTTGATGTATGTAAGGTCCCCTGTCTACACATGCCAGGACTGGTTCTTTATACTTCATTATATTCTCTGATAATCTCTCTAGATTCAGTCATATGTTCCTGTTGAACATGAGTCCAAACCTTTTGAGATATTCACAGAATATAAGCGAGAAGTAGAGAGACAAAATACGGGTATAAGTATTATGTCCTTTGATGAGATCAAGGAGGAGAATACTTGTGCACGGAAATCCTGGATTATTCTAAAGGAGAATGAGATTCTCTCTCAGCATTACTCCTCCGTATACACCATAGCAAGATGGTATATCGGGGCGGAGCAATCACACCCTATATGATAAGGTGTGCTCTATGATGAGTACTACTGAGTTACCTATTTCCTTTTGGGGAGTTTTGCAGTTGAGAAGATGCATACCTATTGAATAAGGTTCAAATCAAATCCGTTGCCTACCACTTCATATTTGATATGGTAAGGGAAGAGCCCATCTCTTAAGTTGGTTAAGATTTGGGGTTGTCCGGCCTATGTCTAAAAGCATAATCCGGACAAGCTCGAGGCAAATACTGTTATGTAGAACTGGAATGGTTCCAGCTATACAAACTACAGCAGATGATTTGATAAAACCAAAGGATTCAATAGTTACCGACGAACCTCAGCCTCTCCGCCGATCTAGTAGGGTTCCTCACCCACGTGAGAGATACTTCGGTTACTCTATGACAGTGGGAGCGAGGATTGCATCATGGGATGATGACCCAACTAGTTTCGAGCTGGCCATCAGGAGTGGGACTCTGTAAGAATGGCTGGATGCTTAGTGATCTGAGATGGAATCCTTATACACCAACAATGTATGGACTTTGGTTGCTATATCTGAAGGGTTAAATCCCCATCAGGAGCAAGTATATCTTGAGAAGATTACTTGGTGTAGATGGAAAAGTTGTGACTTTCAAAGCTAGACTTGTTAAAGGTTTTCGTCATCAACCAGGCGTGGATAATGATGAAACCTTTTCAAGTACCTATGCTTAAGTCCATCCAGATCCTACTTGCCACGGCTACATACCATGACTACGATATCTGGTGGTTGGGTGTCATGACAGCTTTTCTAAATGATGTTTTAGAAGAGTGCGTCTATAAGTACACAGCCAGAGGGCTTCGTAGACAGTGGGAGCAGCGGAAACGTGTGCAAGATGTTTTATGTGATAAAGAAGGCATCGCGGAGTTGGAACATCTGTTTTGATGTATTAGTCAAAGAAGTTGACATCATCAAAATGGTAGATGAACCTTGTATAAACAAAAAGGTAGTAGGGAGTATGGTGACGATCCTCGTAGAGTACGTGGATGACATACTCTTGATAGGGAAGGAGTTTCCTATGCTGCGCTCGATCAATCTCCGTTTATCACAAGGATTCTCCATATAGGATCAAAGTGATACCTCCTAAATCCTGGGTTTTGGATCTATGAAATAGATCTAAATGGATGTTAGGATACTCACTAGTTGTAGTGAGATGGTATCAATCGATCCTGGGGAGAATCACTGGAAGGGTTCCAGGGTGATAAAGACGACTGAATGTCAGTCACAGGCATTGTCTTTACCCTCAGTAAAGGGACGGTATGTTGGAAAGGTTCCAAGCTAAATACCGTGGCATACTAGATGATAAAGGCTGGATACATCGCTACTTAAGATGCTACCATAGAGGCAGTCTGGGTGTATATTGGTTCATGAGATGAACTACGTTCCAACCATTGTGAGACAATGGAGTTGTGGCTTGTGCCAAGGAACGAAGGTCCCATCAGTGATCCAGACATATTCTAAGGCAGTATCACCTGATCATGGAGATGGATGATCTCCAGGGAGATCGAGGTTAGGAGAGTAGACTCAGAGGACAACACAGCGGATCCACTCACAAAGGCCTGTTCCCAGTGAGAGACTTTTATGGGATGGTTGAGTATGAGATACTACAACCACTGCTACAGATGGCCCTAGTGCAAGCGGGAGATTGTTAGTTATATGTATGCCCTAGAGGCCATTACTGTACATTGGATGTATATTGTAGTGGATGCTGGGACATATATAGGGAGGACTTTCTTGCTCGATATGATAGTATGCTATCTGGTTGATCTTTACCTTAACGTGTACACTAATTGTCTCTCTGTTACATGTTGGTAAAGCCCTTAGGATGTGTACTTGACTACTTGGACTATGATGCGGATCATACTAGTGGGGACATGGTAGTCCATAAGTACATCCTTCAAAGTCCCTAGTCGTGGGTGTATCGAGACAGGGCATCGATATACCAGAGTAGACTAGCGTATACCTTCTCGACCCATACAGATGGGCGATGGATGATCCCATATCCATTGGTGTTTTACATCAGAGATGATATACGGGTGCTCAGTAGAGACTGGGTACACTGTACGGACTCGCCGAGAACTCCCAGATGGTATTATACCTTACATCAGATGGCAGTTCTCTGGTGACACTGGTACAGAGTAGTCTGTTGACCCGAGATCGTCATAGAGTCTTGTGTGGTTCCCACTGTGCTTTGATTTCCATCTTACCACGTCCAAGAGGGCGTGCAAAACGGTGGTTTTTGGGTACAGTCCCGAGTCACATGGAGGCAATGAGCGATAGGAGGGGATTCGTCTCTCCCGGTATAGGGAGTTGATGTTGCGCTGTGTTCGATTGGCTATAACAGAAAATCCCTGGCCAGGGTTGCTGAGATTTACTGGTAAGTGTTACCAGTAGTTTCTCGAATTGTTATAGACCTCATATCGACACGACTTATCGAGCTATTGGGGTCTGACGTTTACCACCCCTAGGCGAGATATGCGACATATCAGACGATCAGACCGGACTGTACGGTAGTGTTACTGGTTGGATTCACTGGAGTGTGAGCGGGCTTGCTCGTCGATCTTCTGATCGCTCAATACCCAGGTGGCCGTTACGTTTAGCAGACCGCTTGCGGCTTGTGGGTGCTTGATATGATCATCACCTGCTGCCGGCGTATTGACGAGTCTTTAGAGTCCTACACAGAGGTTTCCTGGCTCAAGCGAAACGAAATAGGAGCGCATATGAGATATGTGCGGGACCGAGAATAATGCGTGTATGTGATACCGTATTCTATTCTCGCGATGAATGTATCGATATGGTTGTATGCGATATAACCTGGTTATCGAATCAAGAATTGATTCGATAAGCCGATACATTGAATACTAGTCGGTTATATGCGATATGACCGGATCGTTAAATCAAGTGTTGATTTAATGATTTAATGTATAATTATATATTTGATATATTACTTTGCATTAACTAGTATTGGTTCACTTTAAATGGATTTTCTCACTTGGATGTACAAGTTGTATATATGATATACTTTTTGTACAAATGATTGTATCATGTTTGATGATACATACTTATTTGGTTAAGTGTATAGAATTAAACTATGGTTAACTTAATGATTAGGGTTTTGCTTTTTCATTTAATTATTTGTTTATTCATTTAGGATATTGATATAAGCATAAAAAGAAAAGCAAAATGGTTTCTTTATTTTATTTTCTTTCATGAAGCTTATTGAAGCTTCATGAAGCTTTGACCAAGTGACCATTTTGTCTTGTTCTTTTAACCCTAACCATTCTTATAACCTTAGTTAGTTCTCTACACTTGACCATGGTTGATTATGATAAGTATTCTTTTGTTTTCTATTTTCTAATTAACTTATCATAACAATTATCATCTTCTTCTTCTTCTTCACTTCAAGAAGAAAGCTTGCTACATCAATGGCAAGTGATGAAAAAGAGTGAGAAATCCAATTCTAAAGTCTACCCACTTCCTATTTCTTCATCCTCTACCTCTTGCCAAGTAGTAGAGTGTGTTTCCTTCATAAGTTTTCATGGCTTGGTGAAGGTGGAGCTTGATCTAGTGATGCTTCGACGTAGATCATCTTCGGCACGTCGTCGATGACCTAGCCCGTCCATTCTCCGATGAAGCCGACGCTAGAGCCCGGGGTTCGACTTGGACAGCGGAGAGGACTTCATCACGGAGCCGTGGAGGTGGAGGACCGGATATACAAAGGTTGTATTTCCGTATTCTCTTAGTAAAGTAGTTTACTAGTTTGCTTTGTCGCCTAAACTTCTAGCCAACGATCCGTAGTTTAGGGTTTCTCGGCACCGTAAAATTTTAAATTGGCATGGTTGATGCCTTGTGAGACCTCTTGAGAGTGCCTAGGAACCCTACACACCTGCACCGACACACCGACACACCAAATTTCTACCGACACGGGCAACAAACGGCCGCGGAACCGCGGCAATGATGGGCCTTGTGCCACGGTTCCGCGGCCCTTTAGTGAGTTCAGCTCACCAAATCTTCTGAGCTTGTTTGTCTTTATCCGGGCTTGGTATTTCTTCATCTCTTTTCTCTGTTTGTCTTCTTATTCTTCTCCAGATCTTTCAGTGAAAAACATGTAGCGTTCTTTTAACCGTTTTGCTTTGAAATTTTTGGACCTTGCACTGTTCTTCGTCTAGGCTTGACTAGGACCCGTCTACTTGTTGGTCAAAAGTCTCTCTTTTGTATCATTTTCTCACTGTCTTCGCTCCAAAAGCCTGTATCCTGTAACATGCAGCAAACGTGCGTCAAGAGTACCTGTTTACTTATAAAATGAATAAAAGTGGGGCGTATGAATTGCAATATTATGATACGAACAGCGAGATATCCACCTCCCACGATCTGCGTCCTACGCTAGCGGATCCTTCCATAAAGGTAGCATCCCTCTATTCAAGGCAGGGATAATGCTGGGGCGTAACAAATAGCGATAATCTCGCGCCTGCTCACTCCACGCGACCCCTATATAAACCCCTCTCTCAGACGATTCAGGTAACTCGAATTCATTCCAATACGCCGCTACTCTGCTCATATTCCTCAGCACTAACATGATCGTCGGAGGGTCCTACGGTGGTCGCCCACCCCGGGACTTCACTTGCAGGTAGCTCGACTTCAACTCCAATATCAACCCATTAAGATCCACACGCTCAACAACCACATCAAATCTCAACAGTCCAAGGCACTCACTACCAGATCGACGAAGGACAACATCTGAGAGAGATCTCAAGCTCCATCAGTTGGTGCTATCTGTGGGAACTCTCTAAAGTTTCTACACTCATCAAAGTTGATCTTTCGCTCTCGACTTAATTGCGAGCGACAACCGGGACGGTCCAAATACGAGCTGCCACAACGAAGGCGGGAGCGGCTCTTCTCCCCCTCCTAACGTCATCAATGCCTTATCCGCTCGGATAGACATGCTCACATCACTGGTGGATGCCCTCGTCCGCGTTCAAGCGGTGGGCCCTACCCACCAAACCGCAATTCCTTCTCCCCAGGATGACGACGTCCGAAGAAGGACAGATGGCCATGCTCAGGCCCTCAATCTCACTCACGCTCAACTCAGCGTCACCGAGCGTCGGCGGTCCGACTCCGGCCAGTGTGACCTACATGCGGCAATTGATTCCATGACCCGCTGGGCGCCGGACAGCTCTACGCTCAGATCCCAGGGAAGACTCGGTCGTCGCTCCGATGCCCGCCACACGTTCTCGCCCTCTGAGGAGGTGTCGGTCAGCTCGCCTACTTCCAAGCATGACCGATGCCCCCACACTCGCCAGGGCCGTGCGTACGGCGAACGTCAGGACTATTCGAGAAGAACCTCGCCCAAGTATTTGAGAAATTTGATAAAGCGGAATCGAAGCCGCACCGTCATGCAGACCCGGAGCGGGGGTAGCCACCACTCCGACTGCGCGGAACCCTCGGGGTACCACCACTGGCTTGAAGCCCTCAAAAAGAAAATCGAAGGTATACGACGGGATGGCCGTGCGTCCGATAAAAGGGCAAGATACTCCACTGACTCATTAACAAAGCCCATCACAAAAGAGCTGCTGGCCGAGCATGTCTCGTCCAGGAACAAGCCACCAAAAATGGCCCTCTTCGAAGGGAAATCCGACCCGAATGACCACCTAGACGCATTTACAGCAGGCATGAGCTTCCAAGAAAACTCGGATGCGGCTCAATGCCGAGCTTCCCCACCATCCTCATCAGGGCTGGCCGGGACTGGTTTCGAGGACTTACACCATGCTCCACCTCGACCTTCGACAAGCTGGCCACCCAATTCCTCGGTCACTTCATCGGGAATCGACGACAAAAAAAGGATTGTTGACTACCTATTCACCGTCAAGAGCGGAGACAAAGAATCCTTCAAAATATATGTCACCTGCTTCTACAACGCGATGAAACTTTCATCACCGCGCTAAGGTCAGGTCTTAGGCACAAAGAGTTGCTCTGCTTTTTTGCATTAGCACAACCTAAGACCATGGCTGAAGTAAAAGCCTGGACAGAGTGAGAAATCCAAATCGAGTCCGAGGTAAACTCAAACCTGCCCCGAGCCGACTAGACAGACAGAAAAAAATGGGATAGGGAGGAGAAAAATAAAGTCGATCGTTCGAAGCCTTACACCCCGAGATTTCAGGAGTACACTCCTCTAAACATCTCTCAGACCGAGCTGCTAGAGGAAGCTAAAAGTGAGAGGCTCTTCAAGCTCCCGCCAGTCACCCAAAGAGCGGGAAAGCGTCTCCGCAGCCCATACTGCACTTTCCATAGGTCATAGGGTCACCCCACTGAGAAATGCAAACAACTCAGTCACTCCATCGAGAAGTTGATCTGCTCATGCCACCTGGCGAAATACCTGCGGGACAAGCGGCAGGCGGAGCGGGAGCGAAATGACCAAACCCCTCCCGGGGAATTAACGATCGGGCAGATCATGGTCGTTACCTCGGATCCGGCTTGGGAAAGCGAGGGAACCCCAACATCCTCCTAATCGAGGGTATAAGCGATACGCCACAAAAGAAGTGCAAGAGGGATAAGCCGATCACTTTCACAGAGGAGGACCTCCATGGTATATCGCTCCCTCACAACAACCCTCTCATGATAACGGTCAGAGTCCACAGTTACGAAGTCCAAAGAATATTGGTCGACTCAGGAAGCTTGGCGGATATCCTATTCCATGGCTGCTTACAGCGTATGGGGCTAGGACCATCCGACCTACGACCCACCTCACATGTCCTCTCTAGGTTCACCAATCATTCTGTCCCTACTGAGGGATTGGTTACCCTACTCCTCAACATTGGGGAAGCGGGAGATACGAGGACCATACCAGTGGACTTCCTCATCACCAAAGTCCTTTTATCCTACAACATTCTCCTGGGACATCCCACCTTAAACGATCTCCAGGCCCAGATCTCGACTTATCACCTCGCGCTCAAATTCCCTTTGGAGCAAGGGGAATAGGCAGGGCCTATGGAGACCAGCAAATCGCTAAGATTTTCCTTACCTCGACGTCCGCCACCAGAGAGGTTAGAGGTACGAGATTTTACAGGGCACTTCTGACTTCCAAGGGTCTTTGGATACATGCGACAGGCGAAGAGAGGTTAGAGGTGCCCCGGTGGAGCATACCGCCTGCAAGACGCCGGGGGCGTAATTTTCCCCGACCTTATAACGCAGAAAAGCTCAAATTGTATAAGTAAATATGTATCCTCTTTTTGAAATAATGTAATTCCTTTTTTGCATTTAACTAAGTCTTCCGGGCTCGGTCCACCATAAAACTCTAGCCCTTTTTTCTTTTCATTTTAAGAAAAAGTATAAAATGTACCGAAGAGATAAAATAAGACAACACACTTCGGCGAAGGATAACTTTATTTGTTAGGAGGTATTTTGGCCTCCTTGGCCTTACAACTATTACAACAAAGGGGGGCGGGGGTTAAGGAAACACTATCGGTGGTACACCAAGGAAAGCTCCTCCAACCGATCCCGAGCAGCTTCGACCCGCTACCTCCGACAGTACTCGCGGACCCTCGAAGCCACGGATTCCCCAGGATCCTCTTTTGTCGAGCATGAAGCTATGACCAACCTTTGTTAGAAACTTTCAAGAAGTAGGTCCACCGAGCAATCCCGCCTACTCTTTGAGATCAGACCGAGACCGTGGACCGTATGCATTTTTTCGAACGCCTCGTTCATCAATCACGGGGATAGTGTATTGTGCAAACCTGGCAAAGTCCTCCATATCGCATAAATCAACACCTGAAGAAGAGGAGATGTTCGGGGGAGTAAGCGCCCACCTTGGCCCTCTAAGCGGCTTATCACCGCCTCGTACATTTCCTCGGAACGATCAAGGTTGTAAAAGTATATGTCATCAAGGGAAACAATCTCCCTGATAATTACATGCGGCGGGCCATCTTCAGGGAATGCGAGAATAAGCAAGAAATCAACATTCCCTCGCTATTTATAGCCTCAACAAAAATTTTCCAACGGCCGAGATTTACTCGCGCAATGATGCAAATCACGGAATATTGCACTTTCCTGATATGGCACTGCCACGTGTCATTCGCGACAATCACCATTCCCGCCCTTTATGGGTCAAGGAAGATTGAACGACCCCCTAAGGAGATACAAGGGAGACAATAAAACCCTCCTCTTGAGGCCACCGAGTAGCTTTCTGCTCGGTCCTTCCACAGCCGGTAGCTTCCTATCCATCAATGCTGTGAATCAAAAGCCCTCCTCGCAAGGCCACCGAGTAGCTTCCTTCTCGGTCCATCCACAGCGGGTAGCTTCCTGCCAATCAACGCTGTGGATCAAAAGCCCTCCTCGCGAGGCCGCCGAGTAACTTCCTGCTCGGTCCATCTGCAGTGGGTAGCTTCCTGCCCATCAGCGCTGTGGATCAAAAGCCCTCCTCATGAGGCCACCGAGAAGCTTCCTGCTCAGTCCATCTGCCGTGGGTAGCTTCCTGCCCATCAATGCTGTGGATCCAAAGCCCTCCTTATGAGGCCGCCAAGTAGCTTTCTGCTCAGTCCATCCGCAGCGGGTAGCTTCCTTCCCAGCAACACTGTGGATCAAAAGCCCTCCTCGTGAAGCCACAGAGTAGCTTCCTGCTCGGTCCATCTGCAGCGGGTAGCTTCCTGCTCATCAACGTTGTGGACCAAAAGCCCGACTCACGAGGCCACCGAGTAGCTTCCTGCTCGGTCCATCCGCAGCGGATAGCTTCCTATCCATCAACGCTGTGGATCAAAGCCCTCCTCACGAGGCCACCGAGTAGTTTCCTGCTCGGTCCATCCGCAGCGGGTAGCTTCCTGCCCAACAATGATGTGGATCAAAGCCCTCACCATGAGGAATCTGAGTAAAAAGGAAGGTGCCGACTTTCCTACACTTAACCATCAATCGACTCATACTCGATGCGTGATCGCTACCTCAACTCCGGGGAAAAAGGAAGGTGTCGACCTTCCTACACTTCGCTACCGTTCAGCTCGATGCGCGATCACCACCTCGACCCCAGGGCCGGGGAGGACACCAACCTTCCTACACTTAGCTATCATCCGTTGCTAATCGATAAACGGTCGGCAAGTGCGGTAGGAGTGGACACCATCCTAACACTTGCAAGATGAAAAGATCTGCGAGCTGAAAGTACTTGCAAGATGAAAAGACCTGCGAGCTAAAAGTACTTGCAAGGTGAAAAGACCTACGAGCTAAAAATACTTGCAAAATGAAGATTCGAACAAAAGTATACGAGTGAAAAGTACTTGCGCAGTGAGTAGACATTCGGGCAAGGGAAAAAACGCGCATTATTTATAATCAAAAATAAATACAAGATATTATGGGCTCCTCAACCTTAAAAAAATGCCCGGAAGCTTACAAAATTGTGGAAAAGGAAAAATGCCCGGAGGCTTACAAAAATTTTGAAAAAGAAAAAGATCCCCAAGGAAGGAAAGCTCAGTCCGCTCACTCGGAGAGGATCTCGCCCTGCTCAATACCAGCCTCGGGGTCCAAAACAGCGACCTCGGGGTCGGTGCTTCCACCGGCAGCCTCGCCTCCAACGGTGGACTCGGGGACTTCCCCCTGCAGCACCTCCTCGGTCAGGGGATACTTAGTGCGGAGCTCACTGATATCGAACCCCGGTGCAAACTTCTTGGCGGCATCGAGGACGTTGTGCCACACTACAACCGTGGATTCGGCGAGATCGGCATAGAATTGATATGATGCCTTATACGCCTGCACGGCCTTCGCCGCCCGGCACTCGGGGAGCTTCACCGTGTCCAAAGCCACCCGGACATCCCTCTTGAGGGTGTCCCTCGACTTCTTCACTGTGTGATGGAAGCTGTTCACCTCCTCCAGCTTGGCCTGAATAGCCCAGTTGGACTCGTCCAGAAGCCAATGAGACTCCTTCAGCTTAGAGTCCGTCATCCCCTCGGTGACCATACGAGTGTCAAGGAGATCTGCCTTCTCCTCCGCTTGCCGCAGTTGGAAGCGGAGCTCCTCCTCCATCTTGGAGGACACACTCGCCTTTTTCATGGCCGGGGCTACCTCCTCAGAATCCATGGCGACGAGGAGTGCGCAGTGGTAGAGGACCTGTGGAAAGCAGCAAACGGGTTAGAAAGCTCAACCCGAGGAAATAAGACTTGAAAAATACTTTGAGAAAAGTCAGGAACCGACCTGAACCGCCTCTTGTGCTATGGCAGCCACCTGGGCCTTCATGGTCCCCCGGGGTATTTTAACCCCGGCCACCTGCTCCATGTCGAAAAGTAGGCTGTCGGCGACGGAGAGCCCCAAGGCTACCTCAATACAAAAGTTGCCCTCCTGCACTGAGGTCCCGGAAGAAGGTGACCAGGAGACCGTCCGCTTCTGCCTTTTGAGGGGGACTTCGACGGTCCCAGCCTCCTCCTCTCGCGCCCGCGGCGCCGGGTCCCGTGAGTGCTTATGGCTCCCCTCGCGACATTCTTTTGGAACTCAAGGAGCGGCGAAAGGATTGGGTAATGGAGTTAGCCTCGGGGCCGAGCATGGACAGGGTCGGGACGAGCTTGTGCCCGCGGCCTTCTTTCCCTGAGTCTTGGCGGCCAAGGCAGCTAGGATTTTTGCTCGGTCTATGGGCTCTGCGAAAAAGGGACACACAAACAAAGGGGGTTAGCGACACTAAAACATCAAAAGAAATTTGGTAAAATCTAAACAGATCGTCGAAATCCCTAACTTACCCAAGAAACGCGCAGGAATGAGCCCAGCCCAGCTCAATACCTGCTTGGATAGGAGGACATCCGCCCATTAGATCGGCTCCAACTGGGACACCACCCTCGCTTCAGGGGAAGTCAACTTCTTTGCCTTCGGGCAGTCGCCCCGTGCCACTGTGTAGGAACAGGACCTCGACCTCAGACAGCCCGATGAATACAAACTTCTCCTTCCACTCGTGGATGGATGTCACGACCCGAAATTGGCACGTGACGGCCCTTAAACTACACAACGTCTATAGGCGTAACGCAATTTAAGTAAGCCGAAAACCCAGCAATCTAAACCATCGAAAGTAGTAAGTGATAATAGCATTTTCAAAACTTTTGAAATCTCAAACCAAATTCTTTAAAGTCCAACTTTACTTTCTTAAAAATTTTGGCAGCACCTCATTTGTAAAAAACTAACCCCAAAAATGGGTACAACATAAATATAAAGTAAAGCATCCTTAACGGGAGCAAATCCACGTACAACGACGGAAAACAACCACCACAACAGATAAAAGACGCCGTAGCGAAAAAATAAAAGACGGTATAAGTAAAACTGTATAAAAGATATCCAAGTCACCCAAATATACAATATCGTCCTCACAACAAGTCTCTAAGTCATACATGAAAGTGGTAGATGGAGAGTATAGGATACAACGAATATATAATAAGCAACATCGGATAACCGTAAAACCCACCTAAAGCAAAACTGTACACAGTCAGCCGTAGCGGTATCCGCAGCAAAAGATGATACGAAAGATGAAAAGCCTGCCGTGACTGTCCTGAGGGACTACCTCCAAAACACTGTGGCACAACGGGGGTGTGTTGCCAACTCATGAATAGTAAATAACATATGCAGGTAATCGCAAGTATGCACGTACAGCGTGAATCTAATACATGCACGCGGATAGCAATAAATGGTCATATGCATGCAACAGTCATGAAAGGCACACTAGCAGGTACAACTAATACATGAAGCAGTAATATGACAATATGTATGCAACAGTCATGTAATGTACTCTATCAGGTACTACTAATACATGAACAATAAATGGCAATATGTATGCAACAGTCATGTAAGGTACTCTATCAGGTACAACTAATACATGAAGCAATAATATGACAATATGTATATGCAACAGTCATGAAAAGTACTCTATCAGGTACTACTAATACATGAAGCAATGCATATGAAATAAATGAGGAGTATTGAATAAAACATGTCATTCTCACGAAATCCTAACCTCGTGACAGGACCAAAGTCCATCAAGACAATCTAAATCCTAAATTTTCTCAAATCAGCCCCTAAATTGGCTCTCATATCCTGTAAGTCTCATATATCCTGAATGTACAATATCAAGTATATCTAAAATATCCTGAACGTACAATATCAAGTAAACCTCATATATCCTGAATGTACAGTGTCAAGTAAATGTCATATATCCTGAATGTACAATATCAAGTAAATCTCATATATCTAATATCCAGTATCGAGTAAGTTTCATATAAAATGAGTGTCCAACATCGACACCCAAAAACATCATGAAACAAGTGTCTAGCATCGACACATAAATACTGGTCTATCGAGTGCGGTCACCACGACTGGCCCCCTGATAGGTACATATCATACGCTATCCCGAAACTCGGGTGCCTAGCTCTGACACTCGAAATTCGACGTATCCATACGTATATGATCCTGGCCTGTATCCTCATGATACCCGTCGAGTCAAAGGTACTGTCACCGGTAGGTATGGTTCCCCTGTCAGGCCTCATCGGCATCGTCCGTCGAAAAAACCTTTCTCGCCCCGGGGTACCTTCAGGCCCCACCATGTACCCTCATACGGCCCACTACGCCTCCTCTCATGTGGTATATATATTAGAACCGATAAAACTCATGGTGGCTGCTGAAATATCATATCAAGAGAAACCAGGTTTTTCAAATAATGCATAATTTCATGAAACTACCACGGTCCTCAAATCCAGAAAATATCAAGTAATGAAAAAGTATAAATGCATTAATCAATACATATATATTAGCGTCCCATTCTACTAATATATGTATATAGGCATATATAACAACGTCCCATTCCACTGTTATATATACTTAGGAGTAAAAATATCAGAGAACATTATATGAAATCCATGAATGTAATATATGCAACATGAAACAGTAATATGAGCATATATAAAGGAAAAGCTGCTATTTAACTGCAACAAGTTAATATATATATCGTGTGGTTCCTAATTTCTCCAAGTCCATATAATATCAAATAAAGGTGAACATGTAGCTATAGCCAGGTGTGCACAATCATGTCGATATAGCAAGATATGTGTATCTACCTATCAATAATGATGTAATACCCTCCAGGTATATGTGTAAGTATGTATGCAAGCTGTACATGTAGTTATGTCTCATGTGTGTTTATACCTGTCACTAATGGTACGATACCATATAGGTACATAGGTAACTCACATATAGGCATGGCAAAGTATACTACTATCATATGCGCCGACGTATAATAATCAATAACCCCACGTCAAAGACAAAACAGTACCACATTGGTATGTGTAGCCCTAACTAGATAAGTGAGTATACATGTAAGTATGTATGCATGGTGTACATGTAAGTATGTGTGCATAGCAAGGCATATGTGTAAGCATGTAGGTATACAGGTATGCTATATGTCATATGCACAAAAGTAAATAAGGATGGTGTCTTATGTCCCTAAACAATACAATATCACATATGTATAGGTATTGTTCGTGTCATGGTAATTATTGACGGTGTGTGTGTAGTATACAATTAGTGCTCGTGAAACATGAACCGTCAATAATGGTGTTGTGTCTCATTAATACTAAGTCCATACACAAGGAAATGAGATAAGCAATAAAGGTATACATGCACAATCATATCTGTATACTTCTAACTAATAGTCATGTCATTTGATCTAGCCTAGACGCATAACGCCATGTGGGCGATCCCCCTGTAGATGTTAAATCTACTCACCAACCATCCAGGCTAAGTAAAGCCAACAACTCACTTTCCCTTCTTCGCAGCGCCCGAAGTCCCCGCCTGCGAACCTATAACATAAAACAATATAACAGGTATATATTAGCAATCGATCAATAACACGTACCAACTACGTTTGACCGACGCACCAACTCCAAACATACTCTCAAGTGTTCGTCAAGTGGTTAACGCGCGTAGCGACACTACGAAACCAACTCAAGAGCAAAAGCTACACAAAGACACGAACGATATCGGCACGACCCTATCTAGGAATGCAAAGCGACACAACTACCAAGCCTAGACCCTGATCATAGCGATCACGCATTCAAAACACAATAATAAACATGGAATCTAATATAAATAATGTCGCAACGTCAAAAGAAACCCACGCCTAAAGTTACCGAAATCTAGTAAGCAACATATATCATTTTAGCACAAAACTACAACTTTTTACCAAAACTAGAATTTGCAAACCTCACAATATAGCAAGGTTAAACCATTTAAACCTTTACTGTAATTTTCATCTCACTTAATTAGGATTAGCAAAAGTTTAGTTTGTTAATTAGCTTAATTAACCAATTAGGAAAATACCAATTAACAAACCAGCAACTTGGTTTAGTTTTCATTTGTCTAAAATTATCAACTAACCATTTTACTAATCAAAACCCTAAATTTTTTTTTTAAAAACTTACTAGAATTTCTAAATATGAAATTAAAAGTTTAAATTAAATATCTAAATAAGCTAATTAAAGTATTAACACCACAAAAGAGATTAGGGTTTGGATTTATACCTTCAAAGAAACACAACTTGAAACTTGAAAATCAAATGATTAGCCTCCAAAATCCTCACTTGAATGAAGAACAAAGTTTGATTTTGGTTAAGGAATGAAGGGCAATGATTATATTTGAGTTTGTATGATTTTATTTGGATTTTTGATGATTTTTTTGAAGCATTGAAGTGAAGAATTGAGATGAGAAAGCACAAGGGCAGCAAGCAAAGAAGTTTCGGCCAAGGAAGAAGGAGCTAGGGTTTTGTGGAGCTTTGTAGAAAAATCTAGAAGAAAAAATCAATAATTTCATAATAAAACAAAAAAGCTTTAATCCACCTCATTCATTCTTTTAAAAAATTCATTTTAAATCCTAAAAAATCTAGATATTTTGGATGGATGGTTAAAAACTTAATCTAGTGATTAACTTACCACAAATCCACATTTGTCGTAATTATCCCAATCCAAAATATAATTACCACTAATAAAGTGCACAAATAAAGCATTAAAATAATATTTAATTAGGGAAAAATTCTATGTGAACCAAAACATCCCATTGACCCCTAAAGCCTGCGCATTAGCTTCATTCTAGCTAAACTAGGTGCCAACAAGTCTATACAGAAGTTTGATCACAATCGGGTTAAAACGGAAAACACCGACTATTTTACCCTAAAACGGAAAAATCCGCATAACGATTTCTAAAACGTTGCAATCTTCCCCCTTATAGAAATTCGGCCCCCGAATTTAAAATTCTCACTAAGCGTACTTTCAAAGAGATGAGTACAAAACTCCCAAATCTCGCTCGCAGCCTCCCAAGTGATCACCCCACTATACGACTACACCAAAGAACCTGCACATATAGAAAGACCCTTGACCGAAGTCTTTCCACCTGCCGATCCACAATAACTATCGGCTACTGGTGAATGAAAGATCGCGTCCAAAAGAACGGTCTGGTGTTGAATCATGTGAGATAGGTCATGAAGGTATTTGCGAATTATCGACACAAAGAATACGTGGCGAATACTCAAAAATCTGGGCGGAAGTGCCAAATTATAGGCAACAGAACTAACTCGCTCGAGGATCTCAAAAGACCAACAATCTGGGACTAAGCTTCCCAAACTCAACACGCTATTTCATCGGAAAAATCCTTAAGAATACATGATCTCCCACTACAAACTCAAGTCTGCGACCACCACGGTCGGCATAAGACTTCTGTCTGCACTGGGCTGCTCTCATCCTGGCCTGAATGAATTGGATCATTTCCGTAGTCTCGTGACTAGCTAGGGTCCAAAATCCTACTCTCGCAGAGTCAGAAAAAAGACTGGCGATCGACACGACCTAACAAATAAAACCTAAAGGTTGCCAATTAGAACATCTCCTGATAACAGCTATCAAATGAGAACCCTATCAATGGCAAGTGACGATCCCAATTGCCGACAACAATTAGTACGCACGCACAAGCATACCTTCCAGAGTCTGTATAGCCTGCTCTCACAAACCGTCGCCCTGTGGATGGAAAAAGCGGAGCTAAAGCTCAACCAGTACCCAAGGCTTCCTGAAGCTTCTGCCAAAGACGGCAAGCGAAAAGGGTGCCTCTATTGGATACCACGCATGAAGGAACTCCATGCAAACACACAATCCTATCAAAGAACAACTGAGCAAACAGAGTATAACCGGACAACAAATACCCAAATGGAGTCACACCCTGTCTAGACCGAGGTAGACACCACAACGAAATTCATGGAGATCTGCTCCCATTCCCACTCCGGAATGGTTAAAGATTGCAACTCTCCAGCCGATCTCAGATACTCAACCTTAGCTCACAACAAGATAGACACCTTGAAACGAAATCCGAAACTTCACTCTTCATCCCTGCCCACCCGTAACTATCTCAAAAGTCACGTCACATCATGGTGAAACTTTGACGAACACAGAAGCTGACTGGTGTGCCTTTTTCTAGGATCTCGCATTTCTACCCATCAGTATCAGGTACACACAACGCGTCCCTAAACGTAGCATACCTTAGTGATAAATCAAGGACGTTGAATCTTTACCCAGCCGAGTATGCTCAATAATCTTTGACGAATGAGCATCGGCGGGCTATGCCTCGCGAAAGCGATTAAGGAAAAGTGGTCGGGCGCGGACATGAGCAAGCTGTCCTTTCAGTAGAGGCGAACATAAGCTGTACTCAATGATCACACAAGAACTGTAAATCTGCAGAAGACTGTCTCAACAATCAAAACCCGCTGCAGGAAGATATACATTAAGCTCTGGTGGTCCGTGAAAATCTGACACGACTCTCCGAACAAGTAGTGTCCTCAGATCTTCAACGCACGACCACCACGGCCATCTCCAGATGATGAGTGGGATATCCTGCTCGTACTTCCTCCAACTGTCGGGCAGCATAAGCGATAACTCTATAGTGCCAAATCAGCGCAAAATCGAGCCCCGCTCATGAAACATCACAGTTAAACAACAAAGTTGCCCGAACCAGAAACAAAAGAAAGAACTGGTGCAGTTGTCAACCAAATCTCCAACTGCTGAAAACTCCGCACACATACCTCAGTCCAAAGAAACAACCTCCTTTCATGTCAGTTCAGCCAACGGTGCAGTGATACACTAGCAATCCTGCACGAAACGGCGGTAAAAACTGCTAAGCCCAAAGATCTGCGGACCTCCGTCCGTACACAAGTCTGGGCCAAAGCTGTACGGCCTCGATCTTCCTCAGGACCATACGAAAACCGTCTCCCTTAACTACAAGACCTAGCAGTCAACACAATCAAGCCTGAAGGAACACTCCGAGAATTTAGCAAACAGCTGGTGCTCTCCCAGTATCTGCAGAACAAATCCTCAAGTGCTGCTCACATTCCTTACGACTCTTGGAATAGACCAGAATGTCATTAATGACACAATAATAAACTAGTCGAGGAATGGCCTGAAGAAATCTGGTTCATCACATCCAGAAATGCTGCTAGGGCATTGGTGAGTCCAACAACACCACCAAAACACATACTGCCCATAGCATGCACAAAAACAGTCTTCGGAATGTCATCACTCCGAACCCACAACAAATGATGACCAGATCCCAAAAAAACTTAGAAAATGTCTCGCACTCTGGAGCTGATCGAAGAAATCGTCAATACGAGGTAAAGGATACCTATCCGCACCGTAACTCGGTTCAATTGACGATCCATCAATACACAACCTCAACTGTCGTCCTTCTCCTGACGAACAGAATAGAAGTTTCTCAAAGCGAAACACTCAGACGCATAAGTCCCACCTATCTAGAAACTCTGCAGCTGATCCTTAAGCTCCCGAAGCTCCGCCGGGTCATCTGGAACTGTAAGGTTAACCTAGCACCTCATGAAGGGTTTGGAAGCATCACATGTACCAAAGATTAAATTTTTAGGGTGCTAATTAAGCATACAAAGAATCATTCCTAGAAAAATTAGGGTTTCAAAAACAACACATCATCACAAGTAGGTTAAGCTAGGGTTTTGAGAGTACAACCTTTGTAGCTCCCTACGCTAGACTCCTCGGCTACTTGGGGTTTGGAAAAGGTCCACTTGAACTCCTCTAAGTCCATGAAGATCCACCCGGAGTCCGCTTTGTCCAAGCTTGCAACTTCACAAGATCAAGAAAGAAAATGGAAGCTAACACTCTCCACTAATGGGCAAGAGTAGTGTAGAATGGTGTTGTGGTTCTTTTTCACACTTCAAAATCCTATCTTGTTGAGTATTTTGCTTACTAGAGAGATCTAGAGAGCAAAGGAGCAAGGAAGAAGAAGATGATGGCTTTTGAAGAAGAAGAGAAAATATAATCCCTTGTGAAAAAATAGAAAATATATGTATATATATTTTCCACTTCTTATCTCAAACCATGGTTAAACAATAAAGATATTATTGAATTTGAGTTAAAACACAAAAGGAAAGTTAATCCATGATTAAATGGTGGGTGAGCATGGTTAGGTCAAAGAAGAGTGTAGAAAGTAAACCATGAATTATCCTTTTCTTTTCTTTTGTTTTTAACACAAATACAATATATATCCATATATATAAAACCATGGTGTGAGTCTTATATTGCCACCATTTTCTATGTATATACAACCATGAAGGATGATGTATGTATGTATGTGTGCATGCACATCCATATGTGCATGAATCAAGAAGGAATGCATACATGCATGCATGCATCCAAAAATACAAGAAAGGATTTCTAGTAAGAATCTAATGGTTAAATGATAAATCAACACTTGATTTATCAATCCGGCCATATCACATACGACTCAACCAAAAGCAAGCCGCCCTATTAATATACGGTATCGCATACGCGCATTTTAACCGGGTCCATGCGCATATCGCATACGCGCACCACAACGTTTCGCCTGGACTAGGTAACTCCTTTGTGGGACTCTAAGACTCGTTAATACGCCGGCAGTGGGTGATGATCATATCAAGCACCCCCAAGCCACAAACGGTCAGTTAAACGTAACGGTCACCCGAGTATTGAGCGATCAAAAGAAAACAAGCGAACCTGCTACAACTCCCGTCGAGCCAACAGACAATACTACCATGCAGTCCGGTCTCTTCGTCAGATATGCTGCATATCGAGCCTAGGGATGGTAAACGTCAGACCCCAATAATCGATAAGTCATGCCGATGTGAGGCCTATAATGTTAGTTGTATGTATGCCCTAGAGGCCAGTATTGTACAGATGATGTATATTATATTGGATGCTTGGACATATATAGAGATGACTTTCTTGCTCGATATGATAGTATGCTATCTGGTTGCTCTTTATCTTAACATGTACACTTGTCTCTTTAAACTGTCTTATGGTTACATGTTGGTAAAGCCCTTAGGATGTGTACTTGACTACCTGGATTATGATGCAGATCATACTAGTGGGGACATGGTAGTCCATAAGTACATCCTTCAAGGTCCCTAGTCATGGGTGTATCGAGACGGGGCATCGATATACCAGAGTAGACTAGCGTATACGCTTCTCGACCCATGAGATGGGCGATGGATGATCCCATATCCATTGGTGTTTGACATCAGAGATGGTATACGGGTGCTCAGTGGAGACTGGGTACACTGGACGGACTCGCCGAGAACTCCCAGATGGTATTATACCTCACGTCAGATGGCAGTTCTCAGGTGACACTTGTACAGGTTAGTCTGTAGACCCGAGATCGTCATAAAGTCTTGTGTGATTCCCACTGTGCTTTCATCTCCACCTTACCGCGTCCATGAGGGCGTGCAAAACGGTGGTCTTTGGGTACAGTCCCGAGTCACATGGAGGCAATGAGCGATAGGAGGGGTTTCGTTTCTCCCGGTATTGGGAGTTGATGTTGCGCTGTGCTCGATTGGCCGTAACAGGGAAGTCCCTGGCCAGGGCAGATCAGAGATTTGCTGGTAAGTGTTACCAGTAGTTTCTCGACCCGTTATGAGCCTCACATCGGCACGACTTATCGGTTATTGGGGTCTGACATTTACCACCCCTAGACTTGATATACGACGTATCAGACGACCAGACCGGACTGTACGGTAAGTGTTACTGGTTGGATTCACAGGAGTGTGAGCGGGCTAGCTCGTCGATCTTCTGATCGCTCAATACCCGGGTGGCCGTTACGTTTAGCAGACCGCTTGCGGCTTGTGGGTGCTTGATATGATCATCATCTGCTACCGGCGTATTGACGAGTCTTTAGAGTCCTACACAGAGGTTTCCTGGCTCAAGAGAAACGAAATAGGAGCGCATATGAGATATGTGCGAGAGCGAGAATAATGCGTGTATGTGATACCGTATTTCATTCTCGCGATGAATGTATCGATTGGTTATATGCGATATAACCTAGATATCGAATCAAGGATTGATTCGATTAGCCGATACATTGGATACTAGTCGGTTATATGCGATATGACCGGATCGTTAAATCAAGTGTTGATTTAATGATTTAATGTATAATTATATATTTGATATATTGCTTTGCATTAACTAGTATTGGTTCATTTTAAAAGGATTTTCTCACTTGTTGCACATTGTATATGTGATATATTTTTTTGTGCACTTGTTTGTATCATGTTTGATGATACTTGCTCACTTGGGTTTGTGTAAAGATTGAACCATGGTTATATGAATGGTTAGGGTTTTGATTATTTACTTAGTTATTTATTTATTTATTCATTTTGGATATTATTAAGAATGGTGGCTTATTTTGTTTCTATGTTGAAGCTTCTTGAAGCTTTGACAAAGTCCACCATCCTTATCTCATCCTTAACCCTAACCATTCCAACTAACCTTAGTTTAATCTCTACACTTGACCATGGTCAAGATATGATAAGTATTCATATTAGTTTCATTTTTAAATAAGAAACTTATCATATTCTTTCTTCTTCTCCTTCTTCTTCTTCAAGAAAAACCTTGTCTTCAACAATGGCATCTTGAGCAAAAGTGTGAGAAATCCAATTCTAAAGTGAACCCACCTCCTATTTCTTCACCCTCTACCTCTTGCCAAGTTTTTTTGGGTGTTTTCTTCACAAGTTTCACAACTTGGTGAAGTCGGAGCTTGAACTTGTGAAACCTCGACGTAGATTATCTTCGGCACGAAGCCGACGACCTAGTCCGCCCAATTCTCCGATGAAGCCGACGTTTGAGTTCGGGATTCGAGATGGACAGCAAGAGGACGCTTACGTGGAGCTAAGGAAGTGGAGAACCGGATCTACAAAGGTTGTAGCCTCTCTCCTTTAGTTAAGTTGTTAACTAGTTTAGTTTATCGCCTAAATTTCTAGTCAACGATCTAGTCTAGGGTTTCTCGGCACCGTAAAATTTAATATTGGCATGGTTGATGCCTTGTGAGACCTCTTGAGAGTGCCTAGGAACCCAATACATAACGGGTCGAGAAACTACTGGTAACACTTACCAGTAAATCTCTAAAACAGCCCTGGCCAAGGACTTCCCTGTTACGACCAATCGAGCACAGCGCAACATCAACCCCCAATACCGGGAGAGACGAAACCCCTCCTATCGCTCATTGTCTCTATGTGACTCGGGACTGTACCCAAAAACCACCGTTTTGCACGCCCTCATGGACGTGGTAAGGTGGAAATCAAAGCACAGTGGGAATCACATAAGACTATATGACGATCTCGGGTCTACAAACTAACATGCACAAGTGTCACCTGAGAACTGCCATCTGACGTGAGGTATAATACCATCTAGGAGTTCTCGGCGAGTTCGTCCAGTGTACCCAGTCTCCACTGAGCACCCATATACCATCTCTAATCTCAAACACCAATGGATATGGGATCATCCATCTCCCATCTCATGAGTCGAGAAGCATATACGCTAGTCTGCACTGGTATATCGATGCCCCGTCTCGATACACCCACGACTAGGGACCTTGAAGGATGTACTTATGGACAACCATGTCCCCACTAGTATGATCCGCATCATAGTCCAGGTAGTCAAGTACACATACTAAGGGCTTTACCAACAAGTAACTATAAGACAGTATAAAGAGACAAGTATACATGTTAAGATAAAGAGCAACCAGATAGCATACTATCATATCGAGCAAGAAAGTCATCTCTATATATGTCCAAGCATCCATTATAATATACAACATCTGTACAATACTGGCCTCTAGGGCATACATACAACTAACAATCTCCCACTTGCACTAGGGCCAGCTGCTGTAGTATCGCATACCGAGCATCCTGAAGAGTCTCTCAAACTGTATCTGGGGAATGGCCTTCATGAGTGGATCCGCTGTGTTATTCTTCGTGTTAACCCTCCTGACCTCGATCTCCCGGCGATCAACTATCTCCCGGATCAGGTGATACCGCCTCAGAATATGCCTGGATCGCTGATGGGACCTGGGTTCCTTGGCCAAAGCCACCGCTCCATTGTTATCGCAATACAAAGGTATTGGATGCTCAATGGATGGAACCTCTCCAAGTTCAGTAATGAACTTCTTGATCCAGACAGCCTCTTTGGCAGCATCGTTGGCAGCGATGTATTCAGCCTCCATCGTCGAGTCTGCCACGGTTTCCTGCTTGGAACTCTTCCAGCTAACCGCCCTTCCGTAAAGGGTAAAGACAAATCCCAACTGCGACTTAGAGTCGTCCTTATCACTCTGGAAGCTTGAATCGGTAAAGGACTCCACTTGGAGTTCTCCGTTACCATATACCATGAGCATCTCCTTAGTCCTTCGTAAGTACTTGAGAATGCTCTTCAGAGCTGTCCAGTGACTCTTTCCAGGATCAGCTTGATACCTACTCACTACACTTAGTGAGTATGCTACATCGGGTCTGGTACATAGCATCGCGTACATGATAGAGCCTACAGCCGAAGCATAGGGTATCCCTTGCATGCGAGCTCTCTCCAAATCAATCTTGGGAGACATCTCTTTGGAGAGAGTGACTCCAGAGATCGTGGGTAAGTTCCCACGCTTGGATTCTTCCATACTAAACCTCTTTAGTATGGTGTCAATGTACCTGGACTGGGACAATCCCAATATCCTTTTAGATCTATCTCTATAGATCCTGATTCCCAATATGCAGGAGGCATCACCTAGATCTTTCATTGAGAATCTTTGTGATAAGAAGAGCTTGACCGATTGCAGCATAGGAATGTCATTTCCTATCAAGAGTATGTCGTCCACGTACAATACGAGGAAGACAACCTTACTCTCTGCCACCTTCTTGTAGATACAAGGTTCATCTACGTTTTTGACGAAATCAAACTCTTCGATAACGACATCAAAGCAGAAGTTCTAACTCCGCGATGCTTGTTTTAATCCATAAATGTATTTAAGCAGCTTGCACACCTTCCCGCTGCTCCCACTATCTACGAAGCCTTCTGGCTGAGTCATGTACACGCACTTTTCTAAATCACCGTTTAGAAAGGCGGTCTTAACATCCATTTTCCAGATTTCGTAGTCATGATATGCAGCGATGGCAAGCATGATCCGGATGGATTTAAGCATAGCCACTGGAGAAAAGGTTTCGTCATAGTCCACACCTGGTCTTTGATGAAAACCCTTTGTAACAAGTCTAGCTTTGAAAGTCTCCACTTTCCCATCTACACTAAGTTTTTTCTTAAAGATCCACTTGCTCCTAATGGGTTTTACCCCTTCAGGAGCATCTTCCAAAGTCCATACTTTGTTGGTGTACATGGATTCCATCTCGGACCGCATAGCATCCAGCCATTTCACTGAGTCCCCACTCGTGATGGCCTGCTCGAAGCTAGTTGGGTCATTATCCTCCATGATGCAATTCTCGCTCCCACCATCCATGAGAAAACCGTAGTATCTCTCAGGTTGGCGAGGAACCCTACTAGATCGGCGGAGAGGCTGAGGTTCGTTGGGAGCTACTGAATCTTCTGGTTCCACTAAATCTTCAGTTGCGGTTTGTGTATCTGGAACCTCTTCTAGCTCCACCACTTTGCCACTAATTTCTTTTACAAGAAATTCCTTTTCTAAAAAGGTAGCATGTTGAGCAACAAACACTTTTTGTTCCTCACTGTGGTAGAAAAAATACCCATATGAGTTCTTTGGATATCCCACAAACTTGCAAAGAACTGACCGTGCCTTGAGTTTGTTCGGATTTTGTCTTTTGACATAGGCCGGACAACCCCATATCTTAACTCGTTTAAGATATGGCCTCTTCCCACTCCATATCTCATATGGTGTGGTAGGTATAAATTTAGATGGAACTTGATTCAATAGGTATGCTGCTGTCTCCAGCGCATATCCCCAGAAGGAAATAGGTAACTCAGCTGTGCTCATCATAGAGCGCACCATATCTAATAGGGTGCGGTTCCTCCGTTCCGATACACCGTTGTGCTGTGGTGTATATGGAGGAGTCAGTTGAGAGAGAATCCAATTCTCTTTTAGGAAGTCCAGGAATTCATTGCTCAAGTATTCACCTCCTCGATCAGATCGAAGGATTTTAATACTTTTTCCGGTTTGGTTCTCGACTTCTTGTTTATATTCTCTAAATTTCTCAAAAGCTTCTGATTTGTGTTTCATCAGGTACATATCCGAATCTAGAGAGATCGTCAGTGAATGTAATGAAGTACGAAGAACCATCCCTAGCATGTGTAGACATGGGACCGCATACATCACTATGTATCAGTCCCAAGAGTTCCGTGACTCTTTCTCCGTGTCCCGTAAACTGAGTTTTGGTCATCTTGCCTTGGAGACATGACTGGAAAGTGTCATAAGATGAAAATTCGAACGGTTTCAAATATCCATCCTTATGCAACTTAGCTAGTCGTGTCGCATTGATGTGACCCAGTCTACAATGCCACAAGAAGGATTCGTTCAGTTCTGAACTCTTCCTCTTGTGTGTGTTTGTTATACTCAGAACTATTGATTGATTTAGAACATAAATGCCATTGCACAACGTGCCTGATCCAACCAACTTTTGGTTACGGAAAATGTTCATAACATTATCCTGTAATACAAAATTATATCCCTCTTTACTCAACAAAGAAATCGATATAATGTTGCATATCAGGTTCGGCATGTAATAGCATTCGTTCAGAATCAATGTATTACCAGTTGGCAATACAAGGTGATATTCCCCGACGGTTTTAGCTGCAACAATTGCACCATTTCCAACCCTTATGTCTTTATCACCTTCCCCAAGTTCTCTACCTTTTCTTAGCCCATATAACTGATTACATATATAGGATCCTGACCCGGTATCTATTACCCAGGACGTAGAGGAAATGGAGAAACGGTTCTCTGTAACGAACACACCCGAAGAAAATGCATCAACATGTACTTTCTCCATTTCGGTGGTATGGGAATCCTGGTATTCCCCTATATTCTGTTCAGTCCTATAACTCTTATAAGAAAGAACGGAACCAACGTTCCCCAGCACAGTATAACATGCAGGTTCAGTCAATATATCCATATTATTATCTTGATTAAGGCATGACATGGTCGCTACCTGGGGAGAGAGAGAAGAAAACACTTTAGCGTATGCTCTTGCAAGATCAGATTGGTTATTATTTTATCTAATCAGGATGGCTCCCACTGTTTTTATCAAATCTTCCTTCAAACCCTAAAAGGAAAGACTAGCAAGGATTAATTACACCTTACAACTTCGCCAATCTTTCAGCCAGGCCAGTGTCGGTACTTTGAAGGAGGTTCCCCGTGCTTTCGCACGGACCTAATTAAAGTAAACCTCATTTTCCTAGAGGCGTAACCCCGTTGACACCTTTCTAGACACCTACTTGATCGGCTAATTGTCCTGTGTAAAACTCTCTCAGGAGTAATAATTACTCGCAGTGGGTATCGGGATCCAACTATCTCATAGAAGGTATGCAATCTCATTGCAAATTTCAACACTTGCAATTCCCGATAATATTTTGCCCCAAACGATCTATGACCTTGACAAGGTCAACAAACCATAGACCGTAAGTCAAGTTCAACCCGTCACTTCTTGATTGAATTAAACCCACCCATACGACCCTTGACAAGGTCAACAAGGCCGTACGACTACCCTAATCCAATCTGCATCATATGCATAAGCAGATAAATACTGGTCAGCTACCACACACTGCGCCTTGACAAGGTCAACAAACGCAGCATGAATACTAAGCAGGACTTATCTGAAATGACGGAGGGCTACGACAGGTTTTTCTGAAAACCTATTGCGTAATGAACTTGATATCGTTGTAGAATCATGTGAATTTTGAAATGGAGTGATTTTAAGGCTTTTATTAGTTTTGCTAAAGAGGTCACTCCCGGTGAAGGGATCTCGGCTCTTTCCTCATCGAATAAGGTGCGGGATATATCATATATATCACTGTGCAATGCAAAACTCCAAAAGCAATCAAAAACCAAACCGAGTTTTGTAGCATCTACCAGTTTTGCTAAAGAGGTCAATCCCGGTGAAGGGATCTCGGCTCTTTCCCCATCGAATAAGGTACAGGGTATATCATATATACCGCTATGCAAAGCAAGATTGTAGCTACCCTTTTATTTGAAAATTTGATTCTACAACATCTTTTAGGTTTCTTTTCTTTCATTAATCACATTAATGAAGTCCCGTCATTTAAGTTACCTAAACATCACAGATAAATACGACGTACACTTATGCCATAACGTCTATATAATATATCGTATATACTATATACTGTATCCATCACAACATATCAAAAGATCACATCACAGATATCGCAGTAGAAACATAGATATAATGTGGGATATACTAGGACGTCCGTATTTAGTATTTAGCCAACAATAGAAAATACGGATTCCACGGTCGCGATGAATAGCCAAGCCCACACCATGGACCCCTACGAGAGCGGCAAGCGACCCTACCAATTCTGGAGTTTAGGAGACCCGGCTTCGACTCCTCGAGATGGCCTCCCACTGAACCCCAGAACCCGGTCACCTGTGCTCCCCTCCTTGGGTCCATCCTAATGCGGAAAAGTAAATAATATACAACACTGGTGGCATCAACCTCAACCCGGAAGTGCCCCAAATAAAAGAATATTACATTACATTTGAATTTACATGAATGAAAATATAAAACACTCATCTCACATAAAAAAAACCCCAGCTATTCAATCGCGACAATCCTGCACATCATATCTCAGCAACACATAATATCTCTTATCATCAACGTAAATAAGTATGCATACACCGATCATCGTCGATGTATAGCAACGACAATCAGCAATACCACTACATACTACACTTACGGTCACAGAAAAGAAAGTGTAAAACTGCAATATCTGGAATCCACATTCTCATTAGACATCGTAAATGCGAAATATCACATACTTCGTATTTCATGTCTAGCTATATGAATTCCACACATTGCATCACATTCCAGATAAATAGACAGTATTACAGTTTTCGAACGAATGACCAAATACCCAAAATTCCCTAAAGCTCAACACTTGAGCGAAGTTCAAAAACCCGGGGTGTGACACAGTAGTAGCGGTCCAGCCGTAGAAGGGTCAAGCCAACGCCTCACATGTGGCACGCCGTACTGCCCCAAACCCTAAGGTTCAAAAGGCAGTTTAAGACGGTCACATAATCAAGTTAAGGTATGTTGTCTTCTAGAGGGTCCACAACAAAACTTGCACGTATTTCCGAAAGATTTAAACCCCGTGAAAAGTGAGCAAATGACACTCGTTCGAACAATTCAATACTTTCTAATTATCCGAAAAAGGCATGAAATTAAAATTCCGATCGAATCGGTGAACCCAAAACAATCTCCAGAACAAATAACACTTAAACCAGATTAAAAACACCCAAAAATATACACAAGCAGGTAGTAAAAACACTGTACAAAAACGAGGCAGTGAGGCATCTGTACGGCCGCGGAGCCGCGGCCTAAGCAAACTTTGGCCGCGGTTCCGCGCTAGGGTTTACTGTTCACAGCTTTGTATTTTACAGTTTGTCTTAGATTTCCCTGCTTATATTTTTACATATTTTTAATTCTGAAAAATAACAGTTTTAAAAAATTGTCCAGAGAGTGTCCCGAAAATCCGTATTTAGGTTCGATCGGAGTTTTAACTTCGCTAAAGTGTCGCCTAAAGTTCTAGGTCGGCTCTGATACCAATGTAAGGTTAACCTAGCACCTCATGAAGGGTTTGGAAGCATCACATGTACCAAAGATTAAATTTTTAGGGTGCTAAGTAAGCATACAAAGAATCATTCCTAGAAAAATTAGGGTTTCAAAAACAACACATCATCACAAGTAGGTTAAGCTAGGGTTTTGAGAGTACAACCTTTGTAGCTCACTACGCTAGACTCCTCGGCTACTTGGGATTTGGAAAAGGTTCACTTGAACTCCTCTAGGTCCACGAAGATCCACCTGGAGTCCGCTTTGTCCAAGCTTGCAACTTCACAAGATCAAGAAAGAAAATGGAAGCTAACACTCTCCACTAATAGGCAAGACTAGTGTAGAATGGTGTTGTGGTTCTTTTTCTCACTTTAAAATCCTATCTTGTTGAGTATTTTGCTTACTAGAGAGATCTAGAGAGCAAAGGAGCAAGGAAGAAGAAGATGATGGCTTTTGAAGAAGAAGAGAAAATATAATCCCATGTGAAAAAATAGAAAATATATGTATATATATTTTCCACTTCTCATCTCAAACCATGGTTAAACAATAAAGATATTATTGAATTTGAGCTAAAACACAAAAGAAAAGTTAATCTATGGTTAAATGGTTGGTGAGCATGGTTAGGTCAAAGAAGAGTGTAGAAAGTAAACCATGAATTATCCTTTTCTTTTCTTTTGTTTTTAACACAAATACAATATATATCCATATATATAAAACCATGGTGTGAGTCTTATATTGCCACCATTTTCTATGTATATACAACCATGAAGGATGATGTATGTATGTATGTGTGCATGCACATCCATATGTGCATGAATCAAGAAGGAATACATACATGCATGCATACATCCAAAAATACAAGAAAGGATTTCTAGTGAGAATCTAATGGTTAAATGATAAATCAACACTTGATTTATCAATCCGGCCATATCACATACGACCCAACCAAAAGCAAGCCGCCCGATTAATATACGGTATCTCATACGCGCATTTTAACCGGGTTCATGCGCATATCGCATACGCGCACAACAACGTTTCGCCTGGACTAGGTAACTCCTTTGTGGGACTCTAAGACTCGTCAATACGCCGGCAGTGGGTGATGATCATATCAAGCACCCCTAAGCCGCAAGCGGTCAGCTAAACGTAACGGCCACCCGGGTATTGAGCGATCAGAAGAAAACAAGCAAACCTGCTACAACTCCCGTCGAGCCAACCGGCAATACTACCGTGCAGTCCGGTCTCTTCGTCAGATATGCTGCATATCGAGCCTAGGGATGGTAAACGTCAGACCCCAATAATCGATAAGTAGTGCCGATGTGAGGCCCATAACGGGTCGAGAAACTACTGGTAACACTTACCAATAAATCTCTAAAACAGCCCTGGCCAAGGACTTCCCTGTTACGGCCAATCGAGCACAGCGTAACATCAACCCCCAATACCGGGAGAGACAAAACCCCTCCTATCGCTCATTGTCCCCATGTGACTCAGGACTGTACCCAAAAACCACCGTTTTGCACGCCCTCATGGACGTGGTAAGGTGGAAATCAAAGCACAATGGGAATCACATAAGACTCTATGACGATCTAGGGTCTACAAACTAACCTGCACAAGTGTCACTTGAGAACTGCCATCTGACGTGAGGTATAATACCATCTGGGAGTTCTCGGCGAGTCCGTCCAGTGTACCCAGACTCCACTGAGCACCCGTATACCATCTCTGATGTCAAACACCAATGGATATGGGATCATCCATCGCCCATCTCATGGGTCGAGAAGCGTATACGCTAGTCTACACTGGTATATCGATGCCCCGTCTCGATACACCCATGACTAGGGACCTTGAAGGATGTACTTATGGACTACCATGTCCCCACTAGTATGATCCGCATCATAGTCCAGGTAGTCAAGTACACATCCTAAGGGCTTTACCAACATGTAACTATAAGACAGTATAAAGAGACAAGTATACATGTTAAAATAAAGAGCAACCAGATAGCATACTATCATATCGAGCAAGAAAGTCATCTCTATATATGTCCAAGCATCCAATATAATATACATCATCTGTACAATACTGGCCTCTAGGGCATACATACAACAAGCAGGAACCACGTCGGAAAACTCTCGCATGATAGGAAGCCGGTACAACACACCTACTGTGGCTCCGGTATAATAAATGAAAGCCAAGAATCCTCGACATCCTCTCCTCAAAAGCCGACTAGAGAAAAAGGCTGAATTCAAGCTGTGAGAGGCGGCACCACTGTCCCCCTGCACAACAAGAACTGACTCGCCGGAAAAACAAAACCTGGCTGTTTTCTCGCGGCGGTCCACAGACGCCTGGAACGTAGCTAACCAGTCTGTGCCCAGGAGAACGTCAAATCCAACATCTTAAGAAGGATCAAAATGACGGACGAATCTCTATCTCCGATCCGATTGGCACACGACTGAAATACGTGTCGCGCAACAAAAGAATCGCTGACAGAAGTTAACACAATAACGGATGATCTAGCTAACCGACTCTCCTCGTCCCAAGCCTCTGCTACTCCCGCGACGTGCACGAAACCTATAACGGCGACTGAACTGTTGGGTTAGCCTAGCACCTCATGAAGGGATTGGAAGCATCACATGTACCAAAGATGGAATTTTTAGGGTGCTAAGTTAACGATCATTGAATCGTTCATAGAAAATTAGGGTTTCGAAATTTTGCATATCAACATAAGCAAGAAAAGCTAGGGTTTTGAGAGTACAACCTTTGTAGTTCCCTACGCTAGACTCCTCGGCTACTTGGGGTTTGGAAACGGGTCCGCTTGAACTCCTCTAGGTCAACGATGATCCACCCGGAGTCCGCTTTGTCCAAGCTTGCAACTTCACCTGATCAAGAGAATGAAATGAAGCTAACACTCCAAACAAGTGGGCTAGACTTGTGTAGAATGGTGTTGTGGTTCTCTTTCTCACTTCAAAATCCTAACTTGATGAGTATATTTCTCACTACAAAAATCTAGAGAGCAAATGAGAGAGGAAGAAGAAGATGATGGCTATATCTTTTACAAGAGTGAAAAGAATAACTCTTGTTTTAGAAAAATGAAAATATATGAATATATATTTTCATGTTCTCATCTCAAACCATGGTTTAAACAATAAATATATTATTGAACTTGAGTTAAAACACAAAAGGAAAGTTTACCCAAGGTTAAAAGGTGGGTGAGAATGGTTAGGTCAAAAGAAGAGTGTTGAAACAAATCAATCATAACCATTTTCCTTTTTCCCTTTTGCTTTAAATCAAATGCAATAAAAACCATACATAAAATCATGGTGTGAGTCTTATATTGCCACCATTTTCATGTATGTACAACCATGAAGGATGTATGTATGTATGTATGTGTGTATGTTGTTCATATCAGATTTTTGCATTTTCATACCGCCCAATTTTTATCACATTGCATATCCATAGATACTCTTGAGCCGTGTTTGCTAGTCAATTGCAGGATACAGGTTCTCGGTTCCAAAACGATGAAATTCATGGAAAACACGAAAAAATCCGGGTTCTTGCCGACCACAGATAAAACACGGTCTCCGTCCCTCATCCGTATGTTGCCAGATACAAGTAGGAAGACAAAATGTCAAATCTATGCACAAGGCTCAATGGTGGCACAAGATCCAAGAGATCTACGCGGAGCTCGAGACAATCATGACAAAATCTTGACAAAAAGTCCACCTTTCCCTCAACAGAAATTCTGGAAAATTCGTGAAGCAATTGTGGGAAAATACATATACCAGAAAGAAGCTCACATCAAACCAGGGTCCCACCAATTTTACCCAAGTCCAATTCATCTATACGGCCGCGGAAGCGCGGCCAAAGAGGGGTTTTGGCCGCGCTTCCGCGGCCGTTCTGGCGCCAAGTGCGCAGGGTTTTGGGGGGTAGGTTGGTAATTTCATATGGGCCTGTATTGTTGCCCTAGTTTCTCATTTTCCATCCTATAAATACCCCAGAATTCTGTGAAGTAAAGGGTCCATAATCTTGTATTTTTCTTTGCTAGGTTTTAGTACATGTTCTTCTTCCTCTTCTCACCTCTTCTCCATTAAACTTGTAAGTGAGCTTTTGAGTGAAGAGTGATGAATAAAGAAGACCATTTTTATTATCATGCTTGTCTCTTTCTTTACTTGTTATAATTGTTGTAATTTTAATTGTTAAGTAGTTGTTGTTATTTCCTTGTTGTTTGTTTCTTCTCTCTTTTTCTTTATCCTTTCATACGACAATGATACTTACGCTTGATCCTCGCCAAGGTGAGGTCGCAAACAGTTAGTCGTATTCTTCTAATCTCTTTCTTTCTATCTTCCTCTTTTGTGTTGTTTTATTTTTCCGTATTATGAAGTGTGAGTAGTTCTATACTTGTTAGGGTAGGATAAGGGAAGTTTGAGAGAAGGAAATCTCTCTCACTCTTTCCTTGCCCAACAACTTAAATCAACTCCTGTTAACCCAACCACAATCCGCTCCTTACGGCACCCTATCCTACATGATAGCGGTGATTCCGTAGTGAGACCGGTTGTGGTTGAATTAACCGGAGGTTATGGATAAGAGCCAAGAACGGACGGACAAGCACCAAAAGGAAGGACTATGCGTTGGAAAGCCTAGCTTATACTCGCAAGTTCCTTCCTAGTCGTGCTAATCCCCGTTGTTGCCGATTACCGTAACACCGATATTAAGTGGGGCAACGAAAGATGTGGAGACCCCTAACTCAAACTAACCTAATCCTAACCCTAACAAGCTCTCTTTAAATATCAACTCAACACTTAGATAACTACAAACAAAATCTGAACAACCGGACTTAACTCGTCGAAAAACACATAGAAAAAGATTCCCATCTCCCTGCGGACGACCCGTACTCAACCGGCTAGCTACGTGCGAAACCGTCTTGATTGCGGTATTTAAACTAGAACTTGAACACGCTCGTATCCTATCAACCGGCTAGCTACGTGCGAAACCGTTTTGGGGGGTAGGTTGGTAATTTCATATGGGCCTGTATTGTTGCCCTAGTTTCTCATTTTCCATCCTATAAATACCCCAGAATTCTGTGAAGTAAAGGGTCCATAATCTTGTATTTTTCTTTGCTAGGTTTTAGTACATGTTCTTCTTCCTCTTCTCACCTCTTCTCCATTAAACTTGTAAGTGAGCTTTTGAGTGAAGAGTGATGAATAAAGAAGACCATTTTTATTATCATGCTTGTCTCTTTCTTTACTTGTTATAATTGTTGTAATTTTAATTGTTAAGTAGTTGTTGTTATTTCCTTGTTGTTTGTTTCTTCTCTCTTTTTCTTTATCCTTTCATACGACAATGATACTTACGCTTGATCCTCGCCAAGGTGAGGTCGCAAATAGTTAGTCGTATTCTTCTAATCTCCTTCTTTCTATCTTCCTCTTTTGTGTTGTTTTATTTTTCCGTATTATGATGTGTGAGTAGTTCATTCTTGTTAGGGTAGGATAAGGGAAGTTTGAGAGAAGGAAATCTCTCTCACTCTTTCCTTTCCCATCATCTTAAATCGACTCCCGTTAACCCAACCACAATCCGCTCCTTACGGCACCCTATCCTACATGATAGCGGTGATTCCGTAGTGAGACCGGTTGTGGTTGGATTAACCGGAGGTTATGGCTAAGAGCCAAGAACGGACGGACAAGCACCAAAAGGAAGACTTATGCGTTGGAAAGCCTAGCTTATACTCGCAAAGTCCTTCCTAGTCGTGCTAATCCCCGTTGTTGCCGATTACCGTAACACGATATTAAGAAGGGAAACGAAAGATGTGGAGACTCCTAACTCAAACTAACCTAATCCTAACCCTAACATGCTCTCTTTAAATATCAACTCAACACTTAGATAACTACAAACAAAATCTGAACAACCGGACTTAACTCGTCGAAAAACACATAGAAAAAGATTCCCATCTCCCTGCGGACGACCCGTACTCAACCGGCTAGCTACGTGCGAAACCGTCTTGATTGCGGTATTTAAACTTAAACTTGAACACGCTCGCAGCCTATCAATCAAATGGCGCCGTTGCCGGGGAGACGGTAGTCTATTTCTAAGTGAAATTTCGGGTTAATTTGTGAATATAAAAACAACCAAAAAACCAAAAAAAAAATATACTTTGTAAAAATCATCTTGTTATTCTTGATTAGTTTTTGTGCAAGTGTGCAGGAAATACGAAGCTCAAGATCGACGCCTAAGACGTTGGAAATACGGAGTTCAAGTACAGTGCCAAAGACGTGGGAAGATAGACCCACATTTCGCGGCTACACCGCGACGGACAAAAACAAAGCATACGGTCTACTGTACAAATCTGGAGCAAATACAGTGAGCAATTCAAGATTCAGTACATCCAGACAAGAGGAGGAGACCCAGAACAGCACCTGAACCAAACCTGAAGTCCCAATCCCCTGTTCCTACCGCGCTTCCGCGGCCTTAGCACCTGTTTAGCCGCGGAAGAGCGGCCACTTAGTGCCCTTGGGCTGCCATTTTTTCTGGGTAATTCTCTCTGCCTCTCTCCACTCCTCTAAGCTCCACTGAATTGTGTTTTCTGCAGGCTTCTTTGCGCAAATTCTTCTCCCCTTTCCAATAAACTGTTCTTGTGCAGGATTCTTTGCGCCGCAAATAAAATTGTTTGCTGTTGATATTGTTACTGTTTTGCATTCTTTTAATACGGACTTAAGGGGCTTGAAACCAATCCAGATTGGGTGGGGATTTCATCACCCTTCCCAGGACCCCGGAAATCACTAAAGCATATGCATTGTCCATTGTAAATTAAAAAATACTAGACTTCAGCCCTAAGGACTTCGCGCTCATTAGGAGAAGATAAACCTTGTTTAGAACCTTGCTTAACCGTATATTGTTTACGGGGTGTCTAGGAAAGTGTTAAAGGCGCAACCGCCGAAAGAGAAAGGGTTATTTAATTAAGGAACTTCGCGAAAGCGTTGGACAACCTCCCCTTATCTCTGCACTTACCTGGCCTCGTGATCAGTGTATTTTTAAGCCTGTTTCTCGACACTGTTTAACTTCGACAATCAAGTTCAGGAGCAGGTCTAGTAGACCTAGGTTACCCTAGATCTAGGTGTGATTGTGCATATCTTGTTTGTGATTGCTTAAGCCGTATTTCCGTACATACTTCTGTAAATCTCTTTCTAAAAACGAAATAAAAAAGAAAAAATCAAAAAACTTTTATAAAAACTTGCCCTTTTGTCGCCAAATCCATTTTCACCCAACACCCATCGCCTTTCTTCATTGACGTTTTCTTACCCTCACCTTCTCCGCTTTGACTATACTAAACTCGTTTAGTGTATGTCCGCTTGGACTCGGGACACTAGCGTCCGTCTAGTCCGCGTTACGTTAGTCGCGACCGACTACGCGATCGACTCCGAAGTCGATACTCCGTCCACTCCTCTTTCACCCCTTCCTTTGCCGGCCAACTCCGACGTTGACCGAAATTCTGTTCGTACATCTTCACCTTCACCTTCACCTTCCTCTTCTTCCGCGATGTCGGGATTTAATCCGAACATCTCGTTGACCACCCCGGGATTGGCTCCACCTCCTATGGAGACCAATCTCCCACCACCTCCGCCTGTTGTAGCGCCGCAGCGAATTGCGCTCCAGGATCGTTTCTACCCTACCCGTTCTGCACTTCCAACCTGCCTTTCTCTTCCTCCGGCCAATGGGGACAACTTTGAAATTAAGCCCCATTTCATCAACATGCTTCCACGTTTTCATGGGCTTGAATCTGAAGATGCCTATATCTTCATTAACAAATTTCAAAACGTCTGTGCCATGATGAAAACAACCCAGCTGTCGGACGATGCTATACGTCTACGGGTCATTCCGTTCACTTTATGCGATCTCGCAGAAAAATGGCTGTATAGCACCGCTTCCCACTCAATTACCAGCTGGGACGAGTTTGTTAAAGCGTTTCTGAAAAAATTCTACCCAAATCATAAGACCGCAAGAATTCGAAATGAGATCAACCAATTCTCCCAGCTTCCTTCTGAACCCTTTTGGAAGTGCTTTGACCGATACAAAGACCTTCTTGTTCAGTGTCCTCACCACGGTATAGAGAAATGGCAACTCTGCCAAACCTTATACGAGGGACTGAACCCAGCAACGAAGCAGTTGCTGGAAACCATCTGTCAGGGCCACTTCCTATCCAAATCTGACGAGGAAGCGTGGCAGTTCTTTGACGATCTTGCGGAGCAAACGCTACAGTGGGAGAGCACCAGACCGACTCCTTCTTCTTCCTCTACCTCCACTTCTACCGGTCAGTCTAGGGTAGGAATTCACCAGCTTGATGTCTCTATTGCGATGAGAGCTGAAATGGCTGCAATAACAAAAAAGCTTGAAGCAATAGAGAGCAAATTTTCTTCTCCTACTCCTGCCCCTGTTCTCCCCCTTCGTACCATCTGCGCTTGTTGTTCCGATCCGTCCCACTTGACTGAAGAGTGTCCTTACAATCCACCCTCGCAAGGACAGGATCAGGTTAATGCATTCCAGCAAAGACCGAGGAATGATCCATACTCTTCCACCTTCAATCCCGGTTGGAGGAACCACCCCAATTTCGCCTGGAATCAGAATCAGAATCAATTCCAGGGCAACAATTTCCAAAGGGCCCCTCCACCGCAACAACAAGCGCAACAACAAACTCAGTATCAGCAGCCCTTCCAACCCCAGCCTTACCAAAACCAGACGAACAACTTTGCACCGAACAATTCCTTTCCACCAAACAACTTTGTTCCGTCGAACAATGATAAGGTTTCCTCGCTCGAGCGAAGTCTGGATGCGTTTGTTAAACAATCGACTCAATCCACCGCCAACATCCAGTCTTCAATCCAATCTTTAGTGCAACACACCGCCGCACACGGGCAGAGCATCAAGACCATCGAGGCCCAGATTGCACAGCTGAACGCGGCCTTGAGCGAGCGAGAGAAGGGGAAGCTCCCGTCCCAGCCACTTCCAAATCCCGGTCACCCACATAATGCACATGTTGCTCTTGAACAACAAAACCATAATGTGAGTGCCGTGACCACACTGAGATCAGGGAGGGTGCTGCAAAACAACATTGGCAAGCAAATCAACGATGACACCCCGGCCGCTTCTTCTTCTTCTTCTCCTGCTTCTTCTTCTTCGTCTTCCGAGCCTATTCTCCTTTCTTCACAAGGCTCTCCTTCCTCTTCTTCTCTAAACGGACCCGCTTCTCACTCCATGAAAACACCTATTCTGGGATCCGTTCCAACTCCAAAATCTCCTCCTCCAGCATTAGACTCAACCAATTTTCAAAATGTTCCATTTCCAAACCGGTTGAGATCTAACAAACAAAATCCACAAATGGAGAAGATTTTGGAGTTATTCAAGCAAGTTAACATTAACATTCCTCTTTTAGATGCTGTCCAACAAGTCCCTTCTTACGCGAAAATCTTAAAGGACTTGTGCACGAAAAAGAGGAAGTCTCAGGTACCCAAGAAAGTTTTCTTGGCTAGTGCTGTGAGTGATGCCCTTACCCAATCTTTACCACAAAAACGAAAGGACCCTGGCTGTCCTACTATTTCAATTACTATTGGGGATAAGAACATCAACCGCGCACTATTAGATCTTGGTGCCAGTGTTAACTTGCTTCCGTATTCAGTATACGAGCAATTAGGCGTCGGAGAGCTGAAACCCACACACTGCACTCTCCAGATGGCCGACCGATCGATCACCCATCCTAGGGGTGAGCTAGAGGATGTGTTAATCAAAGTCGGGGATTTCATATTCCCCGTCGACTTCATTGTCTTAGATACACAGCCTGTAGCTAACCCCCGGAATCAAATTCCGGTGATACTCGGTCGCCCATTTCTCGCAACCTCAAATGCTGTGATCAATTGTCGCAATGGTTCAATGAACCTCTCTTTTGGAAATATGACAATTGAACTCAACATTTTTAGGTTGGGGAATCAGCCCGCCGAACCTAATGCTCATATACTGGATGTTTGCTCGATCCAGGAGATCACCCCCGAAGAGTGTGAATTCGAGGAGTTTTTGTTTGAATACGATAATCTTGACGCCACTAGTGCGTGTCTCTTCGAACCTGCTGCTGTTTCTGCGCCCGATAACGACTACGAGTGTTTCACGTTCACGAACGATCTTAGCCGCGCACAACCCGAGTTTGAATCTTTCGACTTTTCGGATGAGTTACCTGAACCATCCGACTCGGTTGCCTACACTCGTTTTGAACCTTTGCTGGAGTCCTTTGAGTTCGAGACCTTTGCACCAGTCTTGCCTTCCATCATTTCACCTCCAACGCTCGAACTCAAGCCGTTGCCGTCTCACCTTAAGTATGCTTACTTAGGTGAGAACGAGACCCTTCCTGTCATCATCTCGGCTTCTCTAGCTCCCGAGCAAGAGAAAGCCCTTCTCGCGGTCTTGCACAGCAACAGGCAAGCTTTTGGCTGGTCCATGGCGGACATCAAGGGGATTAGTCCCCTCATCGTTGAGCATCACATTCATCTGATAGATGATGCCAAACCAGCCCGGGATCCACAGAGACGTCTTAATCCAGTCATGAAGGAGGCTGTGAAGAAGGAGATCGTCAAATGTCTAGATAGTGGTATCATTTACCCTATCTCTGATAGCCAGTGGGTTAGCCCCATTCACGTTGTCCCCAAGAAGTCGGGCATCACGGTCATAACCAACGAAGCGAATGAGTTAATCCCTACTCGCACCCAAACCGGATGGCGAGTTTGCATTGATTACAGAAAACTCAACGCTGCAACGCGGAAAGACCACTTTCCGCTACCTTTTATTGACCAGATGCTCGAACGATTGGCCGGACATGAGTACTATTGCTTTCTTGATGGCTACTCTGGCTACAATCAAATTCCCATCGCCGAAAAAGACCAGGACAAGACCACTTTCACTTGTCCTTTCGGCACGTTTGCATATCGACGCATGCCCTTTGGGTTATGCAATGCGCCCGCTACCTTCCAGCGGTGTATGATGGGGATTTTCTCAGACATGGTGGAGAAATTTCTGGAGATTTTCATGGATGACTTCTCCATTTTCGGCGATTCTTTTGACGAGTGTCTGCTGCATCTCGACGCTGTCCTTACCAGATGTAAGGACAAGAATCTCACTTTGAACTGGGAGAAATGCCACTTCATGGTACGTGAAGGTATTGTCTTAGGACATATCATCTCGCAAAATGGCATAGAGGTTGACAAAGCAAAGATTGAGGTCATTTCCAATCTGCCTCCTCCCCGATGCGTCCGAGATATCCGAGCCTTCCTTGGCCATGCCGGTTTTTATAGACGGTTTATCAAGGACTTTAGCAAGATTGCTAGGCCCTTGATGCTTTTGCTGGCCAAGGACACACCTTTCACCTTCGACTCGAGCTGTGTGACTGCATTCGAGTCACTGAAACTCTCACTCACTTCTGCTCCCGTTCTCTCTTCTCCTGACTGGACACACCCATTCGAGATTATGTGCGATGCATCCGACTTTGCCATCGGTGCTGTCCTTGGACAGCACATCAACAAGATGCCGCATGTAATCTATTACGCAAGCCGAACCCTGAACGACGCACAACTCAATTATACAACAACTGAGAAGGAATTCTTAGCTGTTGTATTTGCCTTAGAAAAGTTCAGGCCCTACCTGATCGGCTCTCCAGTCATTGTCTACACTGACCACTCAGCTCTGCGCCATCTTTTTGCGAAGAAAGATGCCAAATCTCGGTTGATCCGTTGGATCCTCTTGCTTCAAGAGTTTGACCTTGTCATTAAGGACAAACGAGGATGTGAAAACGTGGTTGCCGACCATCTCTCGCGACTTCCTTCTTCGCCTTCGCTTCCAATTCCGATAAACGACGTTTTCCCGGATGAACAACTCTTGACAGTATCTTGCGAACCCTGGTTCGCAGATATTGTGAACTATTTGGCCACGGGATTGCTACCGACCAAATGGTCGAGTCAGGACAGACTTCGCTTCTTATCCCAAGTAAAACATTTTTACTGGGACGAACCCTACTTGTTCAAGTACTGTCCCGACCAGATTATTCGTCGGTGTGTCCCTGATGAGGAATTCAAGAGTGTGCTGTCATTTTGCCACGACCAAGCATGTGGCGGGCATTTTGGGCCCAGAAAGACAGCTGAGAAGATCTTGCAATGTGGTTTCTACTGGCCACAACTTTTCAAAGACGCTCACGATTATTGCAAGACTTGCTCCCGGTGCCAACACATGGGCCGGATATCCCGGAGGAATGAGATGCCGCTCCAACCGATCTTGGTTGTGGAGATTTTCGATATTTGGGGGATAGACTTCATGGGGCCGTTTCCCAGCTCTTTTGGGAACTTGTACATCCTTCTAGCTGTTGATTACATCTCTAAATGGGTCGAGGCTGTGCCCAGCCGAACTAACGACAACAAGGTTGTCGTTAGGTTCCTTAAAGAAAACATTTTCTCACGGTTTGGGCACCCCCGAGCGATCATTAGCGACAATGGAAGTCATTTCTGCAATAGGACTTTCGAGGCCTTGATGCGGAAATACTCCATTAATCATAAGCTTTCTACGCCCTACCACCCCCAAACCTGCGGGCAGGCCGAAGTTTCAAATCGGCAAATCAAGCAGATACTGGAGAAAACGGTTTCCAAGAACCGTAAGGATTGGTCTTTGAAACTCACTGATGCCCTTTGGGCATTTAGAACCGCTTATAAGACCGACCTTGGCATGTCTCCCTATCGGCTTTTGTACGGAAAAGCCTGCCACCTTCCTGTCGAAATCGAGCATCGCGCGTTTTGGGCGATAAAGGAGCTGAATCTGTCTCTGGAGGACGCGGGCAGCCATCGGAAGCTGCAGCTGAACGAACTGAGCGAGCTTAGGGATGAGGCTTACGACAACGCGGTTGTCGTTAAGAATCGAACAAAGGTGTTTCATGATAAACACCTTTTGCGCAAAACCTTCGTACCTGGTCAGCAGGTACTTCTTTACGACACCCGACTTCACTTCCATCCTGGAAAGCTCCGATCTCGCTGGAAAGGACCGTATTTTGTGCGGAATGTGTATCCGCAGGGCGCTGTGGATTTGGAAAATCCAAAGGACGGTTCACTCTTCAAGGTCAATGGACACCGATGCAAACCGTACCTTAGCGCCGAACCAACAGAGGAGCTCCTGTTCTTACAGGAGCCGGTTTACCTTGCTTGATCTTCCTCTGCCTACCTCCAAACTTCGGTTATCCAGCCAAGAACAGTGGCCACTGTCCAGTTTAAGTTTGGGGGTACACTCGGTACGCATTTCTTACCTTCGCATTCATATGTATATTTTGCATCTGCATATTAAAATCCATAAAATCCATAAAAATTTGAAAATTTTCCAAAAATATAAAAACTTTTTTGTCAAGTTAGCTTGTGGAAGAACTCTGATTCAACATTCGACGGTTTTTGTTTGATAAAATAGGAATAACTAGATCTTATGTTTGGATTTTGAAAACCTGAAAGATAACTCTCCTTTGAAGTTAACTATAGCTGATATACGTCTTTACATCACACTACACGTGTCGTGAGTTTTGGGAATTAGATGACAAGTCTTTCATGTTCAAACTTTTAAACAGATAAATGATTTTCTGAGAATCAAATAGGTTTGTTCTGAAATAAGTAATGACAAGAATAGTTTATGAAGTAAAGCGAATATGAAGGAATGTTATTGATGCCGTAATAGGAGCTAAGTCTGAAAAATAACCCATCTAAAACTTGATTGGAATGATTACACACCAAACCCACTAGACACGTCTTTTATCCAAAAAAATATTTGAACTGCCGGTTATATCTCCGTTCGTATTAAATCAGCTGATTTTCACGCCATACTGTCTTTTGTTTTTGGACCTAGGTAACTTGAGTAATTAAGTCCGCCGGGGTGTTTCTACACCTAATGCCCTAAAACCAACTGGTTTGGGTGCATTGGCCCAAAGCTCGCTAAGAAGCCTAGAAAGTCCAGTTTAAAACAAAGTCAAGCAAGTGTTCTCTCCGGGTTAAAATTCCTAACGGTTCTTTGTGTGAGAATAATCTTGATAAAAGACAGACTTTTATAAAAAAAAAAATTTTTACGGAGATGTGAAGGTTTTATTCTATGATAAAGACTATTGCACGTTCACAGTGGTGTGTATGAAATGAAAACAAGAAAAAGGTGGAGTGAAAAATACGACTTAGTTTCCTGTTAAGGAAGATAGAAATTCTGAAGTTGAAACCTTACTGGAAAACGAAACTTGAAAAATGCTTAACTCGTTATGAAACTTATGTGATCCTTTTAAAATTGTTATCTGGGCTTTATTGTGCGACATGATGACTCTAATCGATCCTTCTGGAACTTAACGACACTATTCGCACTGCACGTAAAGACATATAAAATCTGTAGTTAAATAAGATGTGAGGTGTGAAAAATAAAGGTTCGATAATCTAGACTAAGGATTATAGAATTGTTATTTTCTAAAAACAAAACTTTAGGGTTTGAAACTTAGTCATTTTTACAAACCAACTTGACCGGATTTTGTGGGTAGTATCCGCTGAAAACCCTCAGGAGACAACACTCCTCCTACTAGGGACACCTAGAGGTTTAACGGCTTGTTGCACATGCTCAGTGCAATCGCGTTCCCTGCGAAAGTGAGGTTAGGAAATTTTTTGTGAATAAATGGACTTTGCTCGGGACGAGCAAATGATAAGTTTGGGGGTATTTGTTCATATCAGATTTTTGCATTTTCATACCGCCCAATTTTTATCACATTGCATATCCATAGATACTCTTGAGCCGTGTTTGCTAGTCAATTGCAGGATACAGGTTCTCGGTTCCAAAACGATGAAATTCATGGAAAACACGAAAAAATCCGGGTTCTTGCCGACCACAGATAAAACACGGTCTCCGTCCCTCATCCGTATGTTGCCAGATACAAGTAGGAAGACAAAATGTCAAATCTATGCACAAGGCTCAATGGTGGCACAAGATCCAAGAGATCTACGCGGAGCTCGAGACAATCATGACAAAATCTTGACAAAAAGTCCACCTTTCCCTCAACAGAAATTCTGGAAAATTCGTGAAGCAATTGTGGGAAAATACATATACCAGAAAGAAGCTCACATCAAACCAGGGTCCCACCAATTTTACCCAAGTCCAATTCATCTATACGGCCGCGGAAGCGCGGCCAAAGAGGGGTTTTGGCCGCGCTTCCGCGGCCGTTCTGGCGCCAAGTGCGCAGGGTTTTGGGGGGTAGGTTGGTAATTTCATATGGGCCTGTATTGTTGCCCTAGTTTCTCATTTTCCATCCTATAAATACCCCAGAATTCTGTGAAGTAAAGGGTCCATAATCTTGTATTTTTCTTTGCTAGGTTTTAGTACATGTTCTTCTTCCTCTTCTCACCTCTTCTCCATTAAACTTGTAAGTGAGCTTTTGAGTGAAGAGTGATGAATAAAGAAGACCATTTTTATTATCATGCTTGTCTCTTTCTTTACTTGTTATAATTGTTGTAATTTTAATTGTTAAGTAGTTGTTGTTATTTCCTTGTTGTTTGTTTCTTCTCTCTTTTTCTTTATCCTTTCATACGACAATGATACTTACGCTTGATCCTCGCCAAGGTGAGGTCGCAAACAGTTAGTCGTATTCTTCTAATCTCTTTCTTTCTATCTTCCTCTTTTGTGTTGTTTTATTTTTCCGTATTATGAAGTGTGAGTAGTTCTATACTTGTTAGGGTAGGATAAGGGAAGTTTGAGAGAAGGAAATCTCTCTCACTCTTTCCTTGCCCAACAACTTAAATCAACTCCCGTTAACCCAACCACAATCCGCTCCTTACGGCACCCTATCCTACATGATAGCGGTGATTCCGTAGTGAGACCGGTTGTGGTTGAATTAACCGGAGGTTATGGATAAGAGCCAAGAACGGACGGACAAGCACCAAAAGGAAGGACTATGCGTTGGAAAGCCTAGCTTATACTCGCAAGTTCCTTCCTAGTCGTGCTAATCCCCGTTGTTGCCGATTACCGTAACACCGATATTAAGTGGGGCAACGAAAGATGTGGAGACCCCTAACTCAAACTAACCTAATCCTAACCCTAACAAGCTCTCTTTAAATATCAACTCAACACTTAGATAACTACAAACAAAATCTGAACAACCGGACTTAACTCGTCGAAAAACACATAGAAAAAGATTCCCATCTCCCTGCGGACGACCCGTACTCAACCGGCTAGCTACGTGCGAAACCGTCTTGATTGCGGTATTTAAACTAGAACTTGAACACGCTCGTATCCTATCAATCATATGTACATCCATATGTGCAAGAATCTAAAAAGAGAACATATATGCATGCATACATCCATCAAATACAAGAAAGGATTTCTAGTGAGAAACTAATGGTTAAATGATAAATCAACACTTGATTTATCAATCTGGACATATCACATATGACCCTAACCAAAAGCAAACCGCCCGATCAAAATACGGTATCCTATACCCGCATTTTAATCGGGTCCATGCGCATATCGCATACGCGCACCACAACGTTTCGCCTGGACTAGGTAACTCCATTGTGGGACTCTAAGACTCGTCAATACGCCGGCAGTGGGTGATGATCATATCAAGCACCCCTAAGCCGCAAGCGGTCAGCTAAACGCAACGGACACCCGGGTATTGAGCGATCAGAAGAGAACAAGCGAACCTGCTACAACTCCCGTCGAGCCAACCGGCAACACTTCCCATACAGTCCGGTCTCCTCGTCTGATATGTCGCATATCAAGTCTAGGGGTGGTAAACGTCAGACCCCAATAACCGATAAGTCTTGCCGATGTGAGGCTCATAACGGGTCGAGAAACTACTGGTAACACTTACCAGTAAATCTCTGAATCAGCCCTGGCCAGGGACTTCCCTATTACGGCCAATCGAGCACAGCGCAACATCAAACCCCAATACCGGGAGAGACGAAACCCCTCCTATCACTCATTGCCTCCATGTGACTCGGGATTGTACCCAAAAACCACCGTTTTGCACGCCCTCACAAGACTCTATGACGATCTCGGGTCTACAGACTAACCTGCACAAGTGTCACCTGAGAACTGCCATCTGACGTGAGGTATAATACCATCTGGGAGTTCTCGGCGAGTCCTTCCAGTGTACCTAGTCTCCACTGAGCACCCGTATACCATTTCTAATGTCAAACACCAATGGATATGGGATCATCCATCGCCCATCTCATGGGTCGAGAAGCGTATACGCTAGTCTACTCTGGTATATCGATGCCCTGTCTCGATACACCCACGACTAGGGACCTTGAAGGATGTACTTATAGACTACCATGTCACTACTAGTATGATCCGCATCATAGTCCAGGTAGTTAAGTACACATCCTAAGGGCTTTACCAACATGTAACCATAAGACAGTATAAAGAGACAAGTATACATGTTAAGATAAAGAGCAACCAGATAGCATACTATCATATCGAGCAAGAAAGTCATCTCTATATATGTCCAAGCATCCAATATAATATACATCATCTGTACAATACTGGCCTCTAGGGCATACATACAACTAACAATCTCCCACTTGCACTAGGGCCAGCTGCTGTAGTATCGCATACCGAGCATCTCGAAGAGTCTCTCAAATTGTATCTAGGGAATGGCCTTCGTGAGTGGATCCGCTGTGTTGTTCTTCGTGTCAACCCTCCTGGCCTCGATCTCCCGGCGATCAACTATCTCCCGGATCAGGTGATACCGCCTCAGAATATGCCTGGATCGCTGATGGGACCTGGGTTCCTTGGCCAAAGCCACCGCTCCATTGTTATCGCAATACAAAGGTATTGGATGCTCAATGGATGGAACCACTCCAAGTTCAGTAATGAACTTCTTGATCCAGACAGCCTCTTTGGCAGCATCGTTGGCAGCGATGTATTCAGCCTCCATCATCAAGTCTGCCACGGTTTCCTGCTTGGAACTCTTCCAGCTAACCGCCCCTCCGTAAAGGGTAAAGACAAATCCCGACTGCGACTTAGAGTCGTCCTTATCACTCTGGAAGCTCGAATCGGTAAAGGACTCCACTTGGAGTTCTCCATTACAATATGTAAGTCCACGTTGCCGTCCCCGGTTCTTGCGGGGAGGCGGAAACGGTATAAAAAACAAATTTTTAGCGCAAAGGGCAACATGGACTATCAAAGTCGGGATCTTTTCTAAACTAAACTAGCTATCATGCTAAAGAGAGTTAGCTACTCGGATAAAAGGTTATACCTAACTTGAACTCCTTCTTCTTGAAACCTTTGTAGGGTTTGATGGTGCTTTCCTCGTCGCCTTCTTCCGTCAAAGATGGATCCACCTGAGGGTTCGACCTTCGGGCTCCTTTCTCGAACTTTGAGAGAACTAGGATCTTTGGCTTGCTAAACCTCTAACCCTAGAGTGAGTAGAGAGTGGCTTTGGGGTGTTTTTATCTCAAGGAGAGCGATTCTCAACACATGAGAAGGGATCTCCTTGAACTAGAGGAGGAAGAAGAAGAAGTGAGGAGAGAGAAGTGTTATGATAGAATGAATAATATCCTTCTCATTTTGCAACCATAACAAAATGAAAAGAATTATCAAATTAACAATAATAATAAAATGAAATAGTTGACGGAAGGTTTGGAATGACCATTATCATTACATTCATTAAATGAATTTTGCTAGAATCAAAGAGCATCTTTGTAAAGTAATGATGATGGTCAAACTTTCAACTATGGTCAACTAGTCAACCTAGGTCAACAAGTCAACAAATCCAACCATGACACAATTTTATTTAATTAATATTATTAATTGATATATCATAAATTCATTAGGGTTTGGAAAAAGACGACTGTCAACTGTGCATACGCACCTGTTCCGAAACCCTAATGAAAAACCTCTTCCTCCGCCTCAATCAACTGTGCATACATACCCGCATTCTTGTTCCGAGGAACATGAATACAATGAGATAAAATCAACCCCAAAACATATACCAGTATCTGGCTCAAACTAGAGCCAGCTAGTAATATCTGTCCGGACTCCAAACGTGCACAAGTGCGCGGATGAGAACGAACCCTGTCGCAAAACCATGCGACCTCTACTCTGTTTTGCCCAGAGGCGAATAGCCCTCTGTGTGGGACTCTAAAGACTCGACACTACGCTGGCAGTGGGTTTAACCACAGACCGCAAGCGGCACTAGCTGTGCGTAACGATCCCCAGGTAGATGTCGATAAGAAGACTGATGAGGTGAACCCCATCTGAACTCCCACTGAGTCTGAATGTGACAGTCTCCGTACAGTCCGGTCTGTTCGTCTGATACATCGCATGTCGGGCCTAGGGGGCGGTAAACGTCAGTCCTCTAATAGCGGTACAAGTCGTGTCAGAGTGAAGCCCAAAACACCCTGAGATAACACTGGAAGCCTACCAGTATATCTCGCTTGCCCTAGCCAGGGACTACTCGTGTAATGGCTCTTCTAGACACAGCGCGATGTCAACCCCCAATACCGGGAGAGACGAATCCTGTCTAACCGTCACTGCCTCTAAGTGCTTTGGGACTGCACCCAACCACTACCTGTTTGCACGACTCCTTTGAGCCGTGGTAGGGTAATGATCAAAGTGCAGTGGGAACACACTCGAGGCGAAGTGCCAGTGTCTAGTCAGCGGACTAAGCTGTACTCATGTCACCTGGGAACTGATAACTGACGATAGGTATAATACCAACTTGTCAGTTCCCGACGAGTCCTGTCCAGTGTACTCGTAACCTAACGAGCACCCGCATACTATCTCAAGTACGACGTACTGACGGCTGTGGGACAGACCGTCTCCCACACTGGGATGAGAAGCGCATGCGCCAGTCTACTCCGGAGTATCGATGCCCTATCTCGATAGTCCTGCGACTAGGGACCTGTATAAAGATGTGCTTATAGATTACCCAGCCCCCACTAGTGTGACTGCCATCACAACGCTGGTAATCAAGAAAAGATCCTAAGGGCTCCACTAATGCGTATAAGTGATATGATAAAATAAACACATATACACATTGAAGTAGAAACAAACCAAGTAGCATACTACTATTTTGAGCAGGATTGTATATACAAGGTGAATATCCCAAGCTTCCATTAAGTAATATACAAACCAGTATGATACAGTAATGGCCTCTAGGGCATATACACTAACAATCTCCCACTTGCACTAAGGCCATGTACTGGCGTATCGAAGAACTATCATCTCGATCAGCCGCTCGAACTGTGTCTGGGGTAGGGCCTTGGTGAATGGATCTGCAGTGTTTTCTTCTGAAGCAACCCTCCGAACCTCGATCTCCTTGTGATCCACGATCTCTCTGATCAGGTGATACCGCCTCAAGATGTGTCTGGATCTCTGATGGGACCTGGGTTCCTTCGCTAAAGCTATAGCCCCGTTGTTGTCGCAATACAGAGGTATTGGGTCAACAATGGACGGAACCACCTGAAGTTCTTTCAAGAACTTCCTCATCCAGACAGCTTCTTTTGCGGCATCAGATGCAGCGATGTATTCCGCTTCCATCGTCGAGTCTGCAACGGTTTCCTGTTTGGAACTCTTCCACCACACCGCCCCTCCATTGAGGGTAAAGATAAAACCCGACATGGACTTGGAATCATCCTTGTCACTCTAGAAGCTGGAGTCAGCAAAGGCCTCGATCTGGAGGTCTTTTCCGCCATACACCAAGAACATCTCCTTAGTCCTTCTCAGGTACTTGAGAATGTTCTTTACTGCTATCCAGTGTTTCTCCCCAGGGTTTGACTGATACCGGCTTACCACACTTAGTGCATAAGCTACATCCGGTCTGGTACACAACATCGCATACATTATAGAGCCTACCGCAGAAGCGTAGGGTATAATAGACATGCGATCCCTCTCTAAATCAGTCTTGGGAGACATCTCTTTAGAGAGGGTGATCCCGTGACAAGCCGGTAGGTTACCGCGCTTGGAATCTTCCATACTGAATCTCTTCAGTATAGTGTCGATGTACCTGGACTGTGAAAGTCCTAATATCCTCTTGGATCTATCACGATGGATCCGGATCCCCAGGATGTAGGAGGCATCACCCAGGTCTTTCATGGAGAACCTGTGTGACAAGAATCCCTTGACAGATTGTAGCATAAGAATGTCATTTCCTATTAAGAGAATGTCATCCACGTATAAAACGAGGAATACTACAGTTCTCGCTACAAATCTACTATAGATGCATGGTTCATCTGGATTTTTGATAAAGCCAAATTCCTTGACCGTCTCATCAAAACAGATGTTCCAACTCCGCGATGCCTGCTTTAGTCCATAAATGGACTTAAGCAACTTGCACACCTTTCCGCTGCTCCCACTCTGAATGAAACCCTCTGGCTGGTCCATATAGACACACTCCTCTAAATTTCCATTTAGAAAAGCGGTTTTTACGTCCATCTGCCAAATCTCATAATCGTGGAAGGCAGCAATGGCAAGAAAGATCCGAATGGATTTCAGCATAGCCACTGGAGAAAAGGTTTCGTCATAGCCCAAACCAGGTCTTTGACGAAAACCCTTTTGCAACAAGTCTAGCTTTATAGGTCTCAACCTGTCCATCTACACCAATCTTCCTTTTGAAGATCCACTTGCATCCTACGGGTTTTACCCCGTCTGGAGCAATGTCCAACGTCCATACTTTGTTGGTGTACATGGACTCCATTTCGGTCCACATTGCATCGAGCCTTTTTACCGAGTCAACGCTCTGAACGGTCTGTTGGAAGCTAGTAGGCTCATCATAATCTATGATGCAATCCTCTCTATCCCCGTCTATGAGAAAACTGTAGTATCTCTCGGGCGGATGAGACTGCCTACTACTCCTGCGGAGCGGCGTAGGAATGTCCTGTTCTTTTGAACCCTCTGGTTCCACTAAGCTTTCAGTAATAGTCTGTGGTTCTGGAATTTCTTCCAGTTCTACTGCGCTCCCACTAATTTCCTTTTCTAAGAACTGGTGTTCTAGAAAGTGGGCATTACGGGAAACAAGAACTTTTTGTTCCTCTTCGTAGTAGAAAAGATACCCCCTGGTGTTCTTTGGGTATCCCACAAACTTGCACAGTACTGAGCGTGCCTCGAGTTTGTCTGCATGCTGCTTTTTGACAAAAGCTGGACATCCCCAGATCTTCAGATATTGAAGATAGGGTTTCTTCCCACTCCATAGCTCATATGGTGTGGTAGGCACAGTCTTAGTGGGAACTCGGTTCAAAAGGTATGCGGCTGATTCTAGCGTATATCCCCAGAATGATCGCGGTAACTCAGTGTTACTCATCATGGACCGTACCATATCTAATAGGGTGCGGTTCCGTCTCTCCGATACACCGTTATGTTGCGGAGTGTATGGAGGAGTAAGCTGAGAGAGAATTGCATTCTCTTTTAAATAGTCCAGGAACTCGGCACTCAAGTATTCACCACCTCAATCCGATCTTAGAATCTTGATACTTTTGCCGGTTTGTTTTTCTACCTCATTCTTATATTCCTGGAATTTTCCGAAGGCTTCGGATTTATGTTTCATTAAGAAGACATGTCCGAACCTTGAAAAATCATCCGTAAAAGTAATGAAGTAAGAAAAACCGCTTCGCGCATGTGTAGACATTGGACCGCACACGTCGCTGTGTACGAGTCCCAAGAGCTCGCTCGCTCTTACTCCGTGTCCAGTGAACGGAGTCTTTGTCATTTTTCCTTTGAGACAGGATTGACAAGTGGCATACGATTGATATTCGAACGGATTCAAATATCCTTCTGTATGTAACTTAGTCAACCTTCTCTCATTGATGTGACCCAGTCTACAATGCCATAAGAAAGCCTGATTTATATCTGGAGACTTTCTTTTGTGTGTATTCTGAACATTGAAAATCTGTGGTTGGTTTAATACGTATATACCATTGCTTAGTGTACCTGACCCAATCAGAACTTGATTAAGGTGAATGTTTACAACATTACTTACAAACGCAAATTCATAACCTTCTTTAGAAACCAAAGATACAGAAATGATATTACAAGTTGCGTTAGGTACAAAAAACAATTACGTAAAACCAAAACATGTCCATCTGACATTCCCAGGTGATAGTCCCCCACGGCTTTAGCATCCATGCTAGCTCCGTTCGCAACTCTGAGGGTCATGTCACCTGCCTTCAAAACCCTACGGTTTCTCAATGCCTGCAAAGAATTACAGATATGAGATCCTGATCCGGTATCCAATACCCAGGAAGTAGAGTTTATTGAAAGACAGTTTTCAATAACATACACACCTGAAGCTGAAGCCGCAACCTGCTTCAGTTCCTGTGTCCTGGCTTTCCAAGCCCTGCAATCTTTCTTCCAGTGTCCACTTTTATGACAATAGAAGCATTCTTCTTTACCCACAAGCTTCCCCGCTATCTTTGTTGCCTTTACCTTTCCTTTCGTATCCACTTTACTAACACCGCCCCTTGGTTTGGCGGGGGCTTTCTTCTTCTTTCCCTTGGCTTTCGCCTTGGACCTAGAAGAAGAAGATCCTCCTACAAACAAAGTAGGTGTTTCCCTACCTTTCTGTAGGGTGCCCTCTGCGCTCCTCAGCATGTTGAGGAGTTCTGAAAGTTCAACTTCTTTTTCTTGTAAGTTGAAGTTCAGTATAAACTGGGCGTAAGTGGAAGGAAGGGACTGGAGAATCAAGTCCGTATAGAGCTCACTCTCCAACGTGGTCCCAAGTTCTGTGAGCTCCTCAAAGTAGCCAATCATCTTAAGCACGTGTTCCGCTACCGATGATCCGACGGCCAATCTTGCCGAAAATAACTTTTTCGATATTTCGTATCTTGCGATACGAGACTGCTCTCCATACAGTTCTTTTGTATGGAGAAATATGGATTCCATGTCCATATTCTCATGCCTCCTCTGATGTTCGTTGTCCATAGAGGCAAGCACGAGGCACTTGGCCTTCGCGCAATCAATCTCCCAAGTCTTACGGATTTCCTTATCCGCGATGCTGGAGGTGGGACCTGGGACGGGGGGAGCTTTAGTGGTAAGAAGATACCCCATCTTGTCGTAAGTGATTGCCATCTTGACATTCCTGAGCCAATCTTTGTAGTTTGGCCCTGTCAGTATGTTTTTATCTAGAAGTAACTTAAGTCCAGTCATGTTGATTGGTCGCTGCAATTAGGAGAGAGAGAAGAAACACTCAGCACGATGCTCTTGCAAGTTTAGAATGGTTTTTAATTTGTCTAAATAGGATGGCTCCCACTGTCTCTCGAATCCCTCCTCAAACCATAAAGGAAGAATTAGTCGGGATCAATCCCACCGCACAATACTTGCTTAACCGTTCAGCCAGGCCAGTGTCGGTACTTCGAGGGAGGTTTTCCAACGCTTTCGCGAAGTTCCTTAATTTAAGAACCTCTTTTCCCTGGGGGCGAAGCCCCGCTAACACCTTTCTAGACACCTACTAGGTTTATAGCATTGATCGTTTAGTGAAAAATTTCCCGAGGAGTAGCATATACTCACAGTAGGATCGGGATCCAAATATCATTGCGTGACGAAAATGAAGGAATCCTACCATAATCATCACACTCCAAATGGTATGCAAATCTAGCAAGTTTCAGTGCTTATGAAACTCCCGATGTGGATTTTTGCCCCATGCTCTTATGACCTTGGCATGAGGTCAAAATGTCATAAGTCACATGTCAAGTTCTACCCATCATTATCCCTGTTGATTTAAACCCACCCGTATCTACCCTTGACGTAGGCCAAAGTGGCAGTACGGCTGTCCCAAAACAACGCATTCTATCTATGCAACAGATAAATATCCGGTAGCTACCAATAACTATGCCTTGGCGTGAGGTCAAAATACATAGCTTGAATACTACCGAATATTTAGCTGAAATGATGGAGGGCTACGAATGGTTTTGGCTAAACCGTGAACGTAGTGAACTTGATATAATCGATGGAACGAGATAGCTTTTAAAAGGAGTGGCTCAAGCTCCGCATTTAAAAGTTAGTTTTGAAAAGAACCGAGTGGTTTTTCGAAAGTGTTCCAACGACTTTAGCTTGGTTTATTATCTTGCATTAGTTCTTTTAATGCGTGATATTCTTGCATTAGTTCTTTTAATGCGTCCCATCATTTAATCCTACCATTGCAGAAAACAACCAAAATATGACGTGCGCTTATGCCATTCGCATTCGCCACGGGGTCCCGTCATCACCCGTTAGGTTACTTAACTAACGACAGAGCGGGGGCTGGGCTAGCGCGGCTGTAAAACATAAGCAACGCCTAAATAGTTATAAATATATAGCAATGATAGACATTACAGATCACAGATGAATACATTGGATATACTAGGAATCCGCAATCCTTTCGAGCCTGCAACGAAAAGCGGATTACACGGTCGCGGTGAATAGCCAATACCCCACCCAAGACCCCTACGGGTGCGGCAAACTACCCGCCAAGTACCCGAAGTGGAGCAACCTCCCTCAACGCCGTGAGTAGGCCACTCGGCACATCGAGATACCCGGTAGTTTGTGCACCCCTCCATGGGTCTAACCTAGGAGCAAAAACAGTAAAAAGAATTATACAATGACGGCTACAACCCCGACCCGGTTGTGCGTCCATACAAATAATAATATTACATCAATTTACATTTTACATGAATGAAAGAAAAAGAAACACTCATCTCACATCCACCCCGGCTATTCACCCGCGACAGTCCAACGCATTCATATACACAAACCATCATCAAACACAGATCACAGATATGTATAACCCTGACTAATCGACATATAGCGATTAGCCGACGTTCAATACATATAAACATCACAGATATAACCAATATAGTCAAAGTGTAGTGAAGTTCGATAAAAATACGGATTTATAGGCCCCCAAAAACAAATTTCTTTTCTGGAAAACCTGGGCACAAATAAACCATCTGAAAAATCCAAAAACCATACCAGAAGAACACTGCACAAAACCCGATCACGAGAGGAGCCTAAACGGCGGCGGTTCCGCGGCAAATGCATACCTATTGCCGCGGAACCGCGGCGGTTTGAGGGAATCAGGGGATCGTTTTTGGTGGGTGTTCTCACAAAACCCTGAGCCGATTTTAGGAGTAAAACTTTTTAATTTTAGAGCACAAAAATTTTCAACAGAAAGTTAGGGTTTTGTTTTTCCCGTTTTTTGCGATTTTTCCGTTCGAACTTCCATACACTTTACTACTAAGCTAGTTTAAGTTTAGTTAGTCTCTGATACCACTGTAAGTCCACGTTGCCATCCCCGGTTCTTGCGGGGAGGCGGAAACGGTATAAAAAACAAATTTTTAGCGCAAAGGGCAACATGGACTATCAAAGTCGGGATCTTTTCTAAACTAAACTAGCTATCATGCTAAAGAGAGTTAGCTACTCGGATAAAAGGTTATACCTAACTTGAACTTCTTCTTCTTGAAACCTTTGTAGGGTTTGATGGTGCTTTCCTCGTCGCCTTCTTCCGTCAAAGATGGATCCACCTGAGGGTTCGACCTTCGGGCTCCTTTCTCGAACTTTGAGAGAACTAGGATCTTTGGCTTGCTAAACCTCTAACCCTATAGTGAGTAGAGAGTGGCTTTGGGGTGTTTTTATCTCAAGGAGAGGGATTCTCAACACATGAGAAGGGATCTCCTTGAACTAGAGGAGGAAGAAGAAGAAGTGAGGAGAGAGAAGTGTTATGATAGAATGAATAATATCCTTCTCATTTTGCAACCATAACAAAATGAAAAGAATTATCAAATTAACAATAATAATAAAATGAAATAGTTGATGGAAGGTTTGGAATGACCATTATCATTACATTCATTAAATGAATTTTGCTAGAATCAAAGAGCATCTTTGTAAAGTAATGATGATGGTCAAACTTTCAACTATGGTCAACTAGTCAACCTAGGTCAACAAGTCAACAAATCCAACCATGACACAATTTCATTTAATTAATATTATTAATTGATATATCATAAATTCATTAGGGTTTGGAAAAAGACGACTGTCAACTGTACATACGCACCTGTTCCGAAACCCTAATGAAAAACCTCTTCCTCCGCCTCAATCAACTGTGCATACACACCCGCATTCTTGTTCCGAGGAACATGAATACAATGAGATAAAATCAACCCCAAAACATATACCAGTATCTGGCTCAAACCAGAGCCAGCTAGTAATATCTGTCCGGACTCCAAATGTGCACAAGTGCGCAGATGAGAACGAACCCTGTCGCAAAACCATGCGACCTCTACTCTGTTTTGCCCAGAGGCGAATAGCCCTCTGTGTGGGACTCTAAAGACTCGACACTACGCTGGCAGTGGGTTTAACCACAGACCGCAAGCGGCACTGGCTGTGCGTAACGATCCCCAGGTAGATGTCGATAAGAAGACTGATGAGGTGAACCCCATCTGAACTCCCACTGAGTCTAAATGTGACAGTCTCCGTACAGTCCGGTCTGTTCGTCTGATACATCGCATGTCGGGCCTAGGGGGCGGTAAACGTCAGTCCCCTAATAGCGGTACAAGTCGTGTCGGAGTGAAGCCCAAAACACCCTGAGATAACACTGGAAGCCTACCAGTATATCTCGCTTGCCCTGGCCAGGGACTACTCGTGTAATGGCTCTCCTAGACACAGCGTGATGTCAACCCCCAATACCGGGAGAGACGAATCCTGTCTAACCGTCATTGCCTCTAAGTGCTTCGGGACTGCACCCAACCACTACCTGTTTGCACGACTCCTTTGAGCCGTGGTAGGGTAGTGATCAAAGTGCAGTGGGAACACACTCGAGGCGAAGTGCCAGTGTCAAGTCAGCAGACTAAGCTGTACTCATGTCACCTGGGAACTGATAACTGACGATACGTATAATACCAACTTGTCAGTTCCCGACGAGTCATGTCCAGTGTACTCGTAACCTAACGAGCACCCGCAAACTATCTCAAGTACGACGTACTGACGGCTATGGGACAAACCGTCTCCCACACTGGGATGAGAAGCGCATGCGCCAGTCTACTCCGGAGTATCGATGCCCTGTCTCGATAGTCCTGCGACTAGGGACCTGTATAAGGATGTGCTTATAGATTACCCAGCCCCCACTAGTGTGACTGCCATCACAACGCTGGTAATCAAGCAAAGATCCTAAGGGCTCCACTAATGCGTATAAGTGATATGATAAAATAAACACATGTACACATTGAAGTAGAAACAAACCAAGTAGCATACTACTATTTTGAGTAGGATTGTATATACAAGGTGAATATCCCAAGCTTCCATTAAGTAATATACAAACCAGTATGATACAGTAATGGCCTCTAGGGCATAAACACTAACACCATACACCAAGAGCATCTCTTTAGTCCTTCATAAGTACTTGAGAATGCTCTTCACAGCTGTCCAGTGACTCTCTCCAGGATCAGCTTGATACCTACTCACTACACTTAGTGAGTATGCTACATCAGGTCTGGTACATAGCATCGCGTACATGATAGAGCCTACAGCCGAAGCATAGGGTATCCCTTGCATGCGAGCTCTCTCCAAATCAGTCTTGGGAGACATCTCTTTGGAGAGAGTGACTCCAGAGATCGTGGGTAAGTTCCCACGCTTGGATTCTTCCATACTAAACCTCTTTAGTATGGTGTCAATGTACCTGGATTGGGACAATCCCAATATCCGTTTGGATCTATCTATATAGATCCTAATTCCCAATATGCAGGAGGTATCACCAAGATCTTTCGTTGAGAATCATTGTGATAAGAAGAGCTTGACCGATTGCAGCATAGGAATGTCATTTCCTATCAAGAGTATGTCGTCCACGTACAATACGAGGAAGACAACCTTACTCTCTGCTACCTTCTTGTAAATACAAGGTTCATCTATGTTTTTGACGAAATCAAAATCTTTGATAACGACGTCAAAGCAGATGTTCCAACTCCGCGATGCTTGCTTTGATCCATAAATGGATTTAAGCAGCTTGCACACCTTCCCGCTGCTCCCACTATCTACGAAGCCCTCTGGCTGAGTCATGTGCACGCACTCTTCTAAATCACCGTTTAGAAAGGCGGTCTTAACATCCATTTGCCAGATTTCGTAGTCATGATATGCAGCGATGGCAAGCATGATTCGGATGGATTTAAGCATAGCCACTGGAGAAAAGGTTTCGTCATAGTCCACACCTGGTCTTTGACGAAAACCTTTTGCAACAAGTCTAGCTTTGAAAGTCTCCATTTCCCCATCTACACCAAGTTTCTTCTTAAAGATCCACTTGCTCCCGATGGGTTTTACCCCTTCAGGAGCAACATCCAAAGTCCATACTTTGTTGGTCTACATGGATTCCATCTCGGACCGCATAGCATCCAGCAATTTCACTGAGTCCCCACTCGTGATGGCCTGCTCGAACCTAGTTGGGTCATCATCCTCCATGATGCAATCCTCGCTCCCACCATCCATGAGAAAACCGTAGTATCTCTCAGGTTGGCGAGGAACCCTACTAGATCGGCGGAGAGGCTGAGGTTCGTTGGGAGCTACTGAATTTTCTGGTTCCACTAAATCTTCAGTTACGGTTTGTGTATCTGGAACCTCTTCCAGCTCCACCACTTTGCCACTAATTTCTTTTACAAGAAATTCCTTTTCTAAAAAGGTGGCATGTTGAGCAACAAATACTTTTTGTTCCTCACTGTGGTAGAAAAAATACCCATATGAGTTCTTTGGATATCCCACAAACTTGCAAAGAACTGACCGTGCCTCGAGTTTGTCCGGATTTTGTCTTTTGACATAGGCCGGACAACCCTATATCTTAACTCGTTTAAGATATGGCCTCTTCCCACTCCATATCTCATATGGTGTGGTAGGTACAGATTTAGATGGAACTTGATTCAGTAGGTATGTTGCTGTCTCCAGCGCATATCCCCAGAAGGAAATAGGTAACTCAGCTGTGCTCATCATAGAGCGCACCATATCTAATTGGGTGCGGTTCCTCCGTTCCGATACACCGTTGTGTTGTGGTGTATATAGAGGAGTCAGCTGAGAGAGAATCCCATTCTCTTTTAGGAAGTCCAGGAATTCATTGCTCAAGTATTCACCTCCTCGATCAGATCGAAGGATTTTAATACTTTTTCCGGTTTGGTTCTCGACTTCTTGTTTATATTCTCTAAATTTCTCAAAAGCTTCTGATTTGTGTTTCATCAGGAACACATATTCGAATCTAGAGAGATCGTCAGTGAATGTAATGAAGTACGAAGAACCATCCCTGGCATGTGTAGACATGGGACCGCATACATCACTATGTATCAGTCCCAAGAGTTCGGTAACTCTTTCTCCGTGTCCCGTAAACGGAGTTTTGGTCATCTTGCCTTTGAGACATGACTGGCAAGTGTCATAAGATGAAAATTCGAACGGTTTCAAATATCCATCTTTATGCAACTTAGCAAGTCGTGTCGCATTGATGTGACCTAGTCTACAATGCCACAAGAAGGATTCGTTCAGATCTGAACTCTTCCTCTTGTGTGTGTTTGTTATACTCAGAACTGTTGATTGATTTAGAACATAAATGCCATTGCACAACGTGCCTGATCCAACCAACTTTTGATTACGGAAAATGTTCGTAACATTATCCTGTAATACAAAATTATAACCCTCTTTACCTAATAAAGAAACCGATATAATGTTGCGTATCAGGTTCGGCATGTAATAGCATTCGTTCAGAATCAATGTATTACCAGTTGGTAATGCAAGGTGATATTCCCCGACTGTCTTAGCTGCAACAATTGCACCATTTCCAACTCTTATGTCTTTATCACCTTCTCCAAGTTCTCTACCTTTTCTAAGCCCATGTAACTGATTACATATATGGGATCCTGACCCGGTATCTAATACCCAGGACGTAGGGCAAATGGAGAAACAGTTCTCTGTAACGAACACACCCGAAGAAAATGCATCAACATGTACTTTCTTGATTCGGGTGGTATGGGAATCCCGGTATTCCCCTATATCCTGTTCAGTCCTATAACTCTTATAAGAAAGAACGGAACCAACGTTCCCCAGCACAGTATAACATGCGGGTTCGCTCAATACTGTAGGGTTTTCTTAACACCTCTATGAAGGTTTAGAAGCATCATGCATGCTATAACAATAAAATTTTTGAGGTGCTAAGCAAACTATACATAGAATCGAACTAGAATATATGAAGTAACGATTAATAGTATCAAGATTAAGGGTTAAGTTATGCTAAGTGTTGAAACTACAACCTTTGTAATTCACTTTGGGAGACTCCTAAGCTTTGGAAAGGTCCACTTGATCAACTCCTCGTCCACGACGATCCACCCGAAGCACTTTGCCCTAAGCTTGATGCTTCCTACGATCTTTGGAAATCCTTGAAGCACAACACCCTACACAAGATGGCTAGGGTTGTGTAGGATGAGGAAGTGGTTGATGTTCTTATTTATTACCTTTTCTTTTCTTTTTCTAACTCTTTTTAACCATTAAAAGAGAGCTAGGGTTTGAGGAAGAAGAAGAAGTCTCACTCTTTTCTTTTTCTAAGATAATGATAATGTTAAAGATAAAATGAGAGAGAGAGAGAGAGATCTTATCATAACTTTAACCATAGTAGAATAAAAATCTAGATATTTCATCTAAGGTTAAAAGGAAAAAGGAATGGAAACTATGGTTGAGTTAAAGAATTGTGTAGATGAGTGTGGAAGCAATGACTCATTAACCATTTCTTTTGCCTTTAATCTTTAATGAAAAATCTAAGCATTATCTTTTCTACAATATGATTCTTATATTGCCTTCCTCTTTGTATCATCAACCATGATACATTTCATGTATGTATGTATGCACATCATCATGTACATATACATGCATGTATCCAAAACAAGAAAAGGATTTAAATAAATAATATAAAAGCCAATATTAAATCAACACTTGATTTAAAAAATCCATCATATCTCATATGACCCGACTAATATTAAATGCCCGATTAAAATATAGTATCATATACTAGTATTTAATCGAGGCTCCGCGCATATCTCATATGTGCACCACTTCGTTTCGCCAGAGCCGAGAAACTTCTATTTGGGACTCTAAGACTCGTCAATACGCCAGCAGTAGATGATGATCATATCAAACACCTACAAGCCGCAAGCGGTCAGCTAAACGTAACGGCCACCCGGGTATTGAGCGATCAGAATAAGAACAAGCGAACCTGTCAAAACTCCTGTCAATCCATCTGGCAACACTAACCGTACAGTCCGGTCTCTTCGTCAGATATACTGCATATCGAGTCTAGGGATGGAATCGTCGACCCCAATAACTCAATAAGTCATGCCGGTATATGGTCTATAACAGATCGAGAAACTTACTGATAACACTTATCAGTAATATCTCAGCAGCCCTGGCCAGGGACTTCCCGTTATAGCCAATCGTGCACAGCACAGCATCAACCCCCAATACCGGGAGAGACGAAACCCCTCCTATCGCTCACTGCCTCCACATGCCTCGAGACTATACCCAAAGTCCACCTGTTTGGACGACTCAGTAGAGCCGCAGTAGGGTGGAGATCAAAGTACAGTGGGAGGACACATAAGACTCTATGACGATCTCGGGTCTACAGACTAACCTGTACCAGTGTCACCTGAGAACTGCTATCCGACGTATGATATAATACCATATAGGAGTTCTCGGTGAGTCCGTTCAGTGTACCCAGTCTCACTGAGCACCCGTATACTATCTTCGGTGTCAACACACCAGACGGATATGGGATCATCCATCGCCCATCATATGGAACAAGAATGGTATACGCTAGTCTAAGCTGGAATATCGATGCCCTGTCTCGATATACCTACGACTAGGAACATTTCAAGGATATGCTTATAAACTACAGATGTCCCACTAGTATGATCCGCATCATAATTCCAGTAGTTAAGCCAATATCCTTAGGGCTTCATCAATATGTACCAAATGAATATAAACATGATCAAGTGAACATATGATAAAGTAAAACCAGATAGCATACTATCATTTTGAGCAAGACTGTCTCCCGAATATATATATATATACACACATCAGTACATACACTATCTCATAATGGCCTCTAGGGCATACATATATCCAACAATCTCCCACTTGCACTAAGGCCAGTTATTGGCATATCTCATACCTAACATCTCAAAAAGTCGCTCATGCTGCGGCTGAGGGAGGGCCTTGGTGAATGGATCCGCAGCGTTGTCCTTTGTGTCTACTCTCTTAATCTCGATCTCGCGGCGATCAACTATCTCCCGGATCACATGATATCTCCTCAGGATATGTCTGGACTTTTGATGGGACCTGGGCTCTTTGGCCAATGCCATAGCCCCATTATTGTCACAATACAGAGGTATTGGATCAATAATGGTTGGAACTACTCCTAGCTCCGCGATGAATTTTCTCATCCAGACGGCTTCCTTGGCAGCATCATTTGCAGCAATATATTCAGCTTCCATCGTTGAGTCTGCAACGGTATCCTGTTTGGAACTCTTCCAACTTACCGTCCCTCTATTGAGGGTAAATGCAAACCCTGAGATAGACTTGCTGTCATCCTTGTCACTCTGGAAGCTCGAATCGGTAAAGGCCTCCATTTGGAGATCCCCATTACCATACACCAAGAACAATTCTTTAGTCCTTCGCAAGTACTTAAGAATGTTCTTTACAGCAATCCAGTGATTCTCCCCTGGGTTAGATTGATACCTGCTTACTACACTAAGTGCATAAGCAACATCAGGGCGTGTACATAACATCGCATACATTACCGATCCTACTGCCGAAGCATAGGGAATAATGCTCATGCGAGCTCTCTCTATATCAGACTTTGGGCAATCGTCTTTTGAGAGAATGACTCCATGGCAAGCGGGTAAGGCACTCCGCTTGGAGTCTTCCATACTAAATCTCTTTAGGATGGTGTTTATGTACTTGGTTTGGGACAATCCCAATAACCGTTTGGATCTATCCCTATAGATCCGAATACCCAATATGTATGTGGCATCTCCCAGGTCCTTCATGGAGAACCTTTGTGATAAGAATGATTTGACCGACTGTAGCATAGGAATGTCATTTCCTATCAGAAGTATGTCATCTACGTACAATACGAGGATTGCGACATTTCTTCCTACAGTCTTCTTATAAACACAAGGTTCATCTGGATTTTTGATGAAATCAAACTCTTTGATAACATCATCAAAACAGATGTTCCAACTCCGTGATGCCTGCTTTAATCCATAAATGGATTTAAGTAGCTTACATGCCTTACCGCTGCTCCCACTATCAATGAATCCCTCTGGTTGATCCATGTAAACGCATTCCTCTAAATCACCATTTAGGAATGCAGTTTTAACGTCCATCTGCCAGATTTCATAGTCGTAGTGAGCAGCAATAGCAAGTAGGATCCGAATGGATTTAAGCATGGCTACCGGAGAGAAAGTATCGTCATAGTCCAAACCTGGTCTTTGACGAAAACCTTTCGCTACTAGCCTTGCCTTATAGGTCTCTACCTGTCCATCTACACCGATCTTTCTTTTAAAGATCCATTTGCATCCCACAGGTTTTATCCCGGAGGGTACATCTTCCAAAGTCCATACTTTGTTGGTGTACATGGACTCCATTTCGGATCTCATGGCATCCAGCCAATTCACTGAGTCACCACTCGTGATAGCCTGATGAAAACTGGAAGGATCATCATCATCCATGATGCAATCTTCTCTATCACCATCAACGAGGAAACCGTAGTATCTCTCCGGTGGGCGAGAAATCCTGCCAGATCTACGGAGTGGCTGAGGTTCATTAGATTCTGTTATGACTTCAGGTTCAGCCAAGTTGTCATTTGTAACTTGTGTTTCTAGAACTTCTTCTAGATTTACCACATTGCCATTTGTATTGTTTGAAAAAATCTCATCTTCTAAAAAGGTGGCATATTGAGAAACAAACACTTTTTGTTCCTCTTTGTGGTAAAATAGATACCCAAACGAATGTTTAGGATATCCTACAAATATACATTTGACTGATCGTGTCTCGAGTTTGTCTGGATTCTGCTTTTTAACAAAGGCCGGACAACCCCAAATCTTAACTCTTTTAAGAGATGGTTTCTTCCCATGCCATATCTCATATGGAGTGGTAGACACGGTTTTGGTTGGAACTTTGTTTAACAGAAAAGCTGTTGTTTCCAATGCATGCCCCCAAAACGAGAGAGGTAACTCAGCATCACTCATCATGGATCGTACCATATCTAATAGGGTACGGTTCCTTCGTTCTGACACACCGTTGTGCTGTGGTGTGTAAGGTGGAGTGCGCTGAGAGAGAATCCCATTCTCTTTTAGGAAGTCTAAGAACTCAGTACTTAAGTACTCTCCATCTCGATCCGATCGAAGTATCTTGATACTCTTTCCTGTTTGGTTTTCTACTTCATGTTTATACTCCTTGAATTTCTCGAAAGCTTCAGATTTATGTTTTATCAAATATACATGACCAAATCTTGAGAAATCATCAGTAAAAGTTATGAAGTATGAAAAACCGCCTCTTGCATGTGTAGACATTGGTCCGCATACATCACTATGTATGAGGCCTAGGAGCTCAGTAGCTCTTTCTCCGTGTCCTGTAAACGGGGTTTTGGTCATTTTACCTTTGATACAAGAATGGCAAGTTGCATAAGATTTATACTCAAATGAATTTAAATATCCATCTTTATGAAGCTTGTTTAGTCTTGTTTCATTAATATGACCAAGTCTACAATGCCAAAGAAAAGCTTCATTTATCTCTGAAAATTTTCTTTTGTTTTTGTGTTGTACATTGAAAACTGTGTGTTGATTAAGGACGTATATCCCGTTATTTAATGTACCACAACCAATCAACTCTTGATTCAGTCTAATGTTCATAACATTGTGTTGTACAGCAAAATGATACCCTTCATTGTCTAACAAGGAAACAGATATAATATTACAAAGCATACTCGGTACAAAATAACACGGGTTCAAAACCAATATACAACCCGAAGGCAAACCTAGGTGATACTCTCCTACTGAAACTGCATTTACATTGGAACCATTTCCAACTTGGAGAGTATGATCACCTGTCTTCAGAACTCTGCTATTTCTCAACGCCTGCACAGAATTGCAAATATGAGAACCCGAACCGGTATCCAATACCCAGGAAGCAGAATTAATAGAAAAACAGTTTTCAATTACGAACACACCTGAAGCTGAAGCATCATCATGCTTCTTCTTGAGTGCTAGGTACTCAATACAGTTCCTCTTCCAGTGTCCCGTCTTCTTGCAATGGAAACATTCACCTTTCTCTGATGCCCCAACCTTGGACTTGCCTTTTCCCTTCACCTTTTTGACTCCACCCTTAGGTTTGGTGGGTTTCTTCTTCATCTTTCCCTTGGCCTTAGCTTTTGGGTAAGATGAGGAGGATTGCCCAACAGACATAACGGGAGTCTTCACTGTCTTCAGTGTGCTCTCTGCACTCCTTAACATATTAAGGAGTTCAGGCAGTTCCTTCTCCATGTTGTGCATGTTGAAGTTAACGATGAACTGAGCAAAGGTGGAGGGGAGAGACTGTAGAATAATATCTGTATACTGTTCATTGTCCATTGTCCACTCTAGGTCCTCAAGCTCTTCTATGAGAGCTATCATTTTCAGAACATGGTCTCCTACTGATGTGCCAGCGGTCATGCGCATCTGAAACAGTTTCTTAGACGCTTCGTATCGTAATACGCGGGATTGCTCTCCATACAACTCTTTTGTATGGAGGAATATGGCTTGTACGTCCATATTCTCGTGCTGCTTCTGATGTGTGTTATCCATCGATGCAAGCGCGAGGCATTTTGCCGTGGCACAGTCAGCGTCCCATGTCTTGTGGATTGCTATATCCGCAACTGAAGGTTTAGGACCTAGGGGGGACAAGGCTGGGGCTGTAAGGACATATGATACTTTATCATAAGTCAAGGCTATGTTTAAATTCCTCCGCCAGTCTTTATAGTTGGTCCCATTCAGCTTGTTTTTATCTAATAGAAGCTTAAGTCCTGTCATGGGTATCTGCCATTAAGAGAGAGAAAAGAATACACTTAGCGAATGCTCTTGCAAAGATCAGATTGGTTATTATCTTGTCTAATCGATGTCTCCCACTGTTTTTTATCAAATTTTCTTTAAAACCTTTTAAAAAGAAAACTAGCCTGGATTAATTACAATCTACAACTTCGCCAACCTCTCAGCCAGGCCAGTGCCGGTACTTGAGGGAGGTTCCCCGTGCTGTCGCACGGACCTAATTAAAGTAAACCTCGTCTTCCCAGAGACGTAGCCCCGTTTAGCACCTTTCTAGACACCTACCGAGTCAGCTAATTGTAAAGTGCAAAATTCTCCCGGGAGCAACATTTGCTCGCAGTGGGATCGGGATCCTATTATCATATAGTAGGTATACAATCTCATTGTAATTTTCAACTCTTGAAATTCCCGATATAATTTTTACCCCTAATACTTATGACCTTAACTAAAGTCAACATATCATAAGTACTAGTCAAGTTCTTCTCGTCATTTCGTGATTAATTAGACCCACTCATATGACCCTTAACTAAAGTCAACATAATCATATGAATGTCCTAATTATTCAGCATCATATGCAATGTAGGAAGACATCACTCAGCTACCGTACACTGCGCCTTAACTAAAGTCAAAATACGCAGCACGAATACTAAGTACTCTACTTCCTAAAATGACGGAGGGTTGCGGATAGTTTTTAGAAAAACTTTTGACGCTTTGAACTTGATATCGTTGTAGAATCTAAGAGTTTTTAAAGGAGTGGCTTAAGCTCCGCATTTTGAAACTTGCTTTTTTCTTACAAAAAGGCCGAGTGTGTTTAAAATCTGATTCTACAACATCTTTTTAGGTTCATTTATCTTTTACATTAATCTCATTAATGTAGTCCCATCATTTAAATCCTAAGCCATTACAGAAAGAAACGAAAATATACATTAAAAGATCACATCAGATAATAAAAGCAGCAGAAGCACATAAAGGATATCTAGGAGGTCCGTATTTTATATTTAGCCAGCAATAAAAATACGGATTCCACGGTCGCGATGAATAGCCAAGCCCACATCCCTAGACCCCTACGAGAGCGGCAAGCGACCCTACCAATTCTGGAGTTTAGGAGACCCGGTCTCGACCCCTCGAGATGGCCTCCCACTGAACCCAAGAACCCGGTCACTTGTGCCCTCCACCTTGGGTCTATCCTAATGCGGAAAAGTAAATAATATACAATACTGGTGACAACAACCTCACCCCGGAAGTGTCCCAAATAAAAGAATATTACATACAAATTAATATTACATGAATTGAAAGAATACTCTCATCTCACATAAAAAAAGAAAACCCCCGGCTATTCATTGCGACAATCCTGCAAATCAAATCTCATTCGACACAAAGAGATAAAAAGGAAAAATACAACAATTGGAATCTTTAACCGCCTTTAGACAACACAAATCCGGAATATCACATATACAAGATTTCATGCCTAAACAATGTAAAGCTCGCATTTGGGTCTCATTCAAGAAAACACCTTTTCAAAACAAACCGGATAATTCAACAAGATTTCCGTTATACCCGAGACCGAATTGCTAGATTTACACGCAACAAACAAATTTGTAGATTTCAATTATTGTAACACATACTATTAAACTAAGCGACGTTGGAATATCCGATCAAACATATTAAACAACCAGAAACTGCTCTGTAATTTCAACACCTGGGCAGATTCTAAATATACCAGTAATAAAAGAGAACTAATATGGGCCAGCACAAGAAATTTCGACCAATGAGTCAACTATACCGCCGCGGAACCGCCGCATAAATCCCCTTGGGCCGCGGTTCCGCGGCCGTACGGTCGACTTATTGGCTCGTTTTTCTGGTGGGCTCTTATAGTTCCCTGCTTAATTTTTTACATATTTTTAATTTGAAAAATACCAGGTTTTTAAAAAATTTCCAGAGAGCACTTTTCGGGTGTCGGTTTTCGTCCGTTCGATGTTTTCAACGTCGTTTAGGTTACTACAAAGCTCTAGCTTGGCTCTGATACCATGTAGGGTTTTCTTAACACCTCTATGAAGGTTTAGAAGCATCATGCATGCTATAACAATAAAATTTTTGAGGTGCTAAGCAAACTATACATAGAATCGAACTAGAATATATGAAGTAACGATTAATAGTATCAAGATTAAGGGTTAAGTTATGCTAAGTGTTGAAACTACAACCTTTGTAGTTCACTTTGGGAGACTCCTAAGCTTTGGAAAGGTCCACTTGATCAACTCCTCGTCCACGACGATCCACCCGAAGCACTTTGCCCTAAGCTTGATGCTTCCTACGATCTTTGGAAATCCTTGAAGCACAACACCCTACACAAGATGGCTAGGGTTGTGTAGGATGAGGAAGTGGTTGATGTTCTTATTTATTACCTTTTCTTTTCTTTTTCTAACTCTTTTTAACCATTAAAAGAGAGCTAGGGTTTGAGGAAGAAGAAGAAGTCTCACTCTTTTCTTTTTCTAAGATAATGATAATGTTAAAGATAAAATGAGAGAGAGAGAGAGAGATCTTATCATAACTTTAACCATAGTAGAATAAAAATCTAGATATTTCATCTAAGGTTAAAAGGCAAAAGGAATGGAAACTATGGTTGAGTTAAAGAATTGTGTAGATGAGTGTGGAAGCAATGACTCATTAACCATTTCTTTTGCCTTTAATCTTTAATGAAAAATCTAAGCATTATCTTTTCTACAATATGATTCTTATATTGCCTTCCTCTTTGTATCATCAACCATGATACATTTCATGTATGTATGTATGCACATCATCATGTACATATACATGCATGTATCCAAAACAAGAAAAGGATTTAAATAAATAATATAAAAGCCAATATTAAATCAACACTTGATTTAATAAATCCATCATATCTCATATGACCCGACTAATATTAAATGCCCGATTAAAATATAGTATCATATACTAGTATTTAATCGAGGCTCCGCGCATATCTCATATGTGCACCACTTCGTTTCGCCAGAGCCGAGAAACTTCTATGTGGGACTCTAAGACTCGTCAATACGCCAGCAGTAGATGATGATCATATCAAACACCTACAAGCCGCAAGCGGTCAGCTAAACGTAACGGCCACCCGGGTATTGAGCGATCAGAATAAGAACAAGCGAACCTGTCAAAACTCCTGTCAATCCATCTGGCAACACTAACCGTACAGTCCGGTCTCTTCGTCAGATATGCTGCATATCGAGTCTAGGGATGGAATCGTCGACCCCAATAACTCAATAAGTCATGCCGGTATATGGTCTATAACAGATCGAGAAACTTACTGATAACACTTATCAGTAATATCTCAGCGGCCCTGGCCAGGGACTTCCCGTTATAGCCAATCGTGCACAGCACAGCATCAACCCCCAATACCGGGAGAGATGAAACCCCTCCTATCGCTCACTGCCTCCACATGCCTCGAGACTATACCCAAAGTCCACCTGTTTGGACGACTCAGTAGAGCCGCAGTAGGGTGGAGATCAAAGTACAGTGGGAGGACACATAAGACTCTATGACGATCTCGGGTCTACAGACTAACCTGTACCAGTGTCACCTGAGAACTGCTATCCGACGTATGATATAATACCATATAGGAGTTCTCGGTGAGTCCGTTCAGTGTACCCAGTCTCACTGAGCACCCGTATACTATCTTCGGTGTCAACACACCAGACGGATATGGGATCATCCATCGCCCATCATATGGAACAAGAATGGTATACGCTAGTCTAAGCTGGAATATCGATGCCCTGTCTCGATATACCTACGACTAGGAACATTTCAAGGATATGCTTATAAACTACAGATGTCCCACTAGTATGATCCGCATCATAATTCCAGTAGTTAAGCCAATATCCTTAGGGCTTCATCAATATGTACCAAATGAATATAAACATGATCAAGTGAACATATGATAAAGTAAAACCAGATAGCATACTATCATTTTGAGCAAGACTGTCTCCCGAATATATATATATACACACATCAGTACATACACTATCTCATAATGGCCTCTAGGGCATACATATATCCAACAAATACATCCATATTATTATCTTGATTAAGGCATGACATGGTCGCTACCTGGAGAGAGAGAAGAAAACACTTTAGCGTATGCTCTTGCAAGATCAGATTGGTTATTATCTTATCTAATCAGGATGGCTCCCACTGGTTTTTATCAAATCTTCCTTCAAACCCTAAAAGGAAAGACTAGCCGGGATTAATTACACCCTACAACTTCGCCGATCTTTCAGCCAGGCCAGTGTTGGTACATTGAGGGAGGTTCCCCGTGCTTTCGCACGGACGTAATTAAAGTAAACCTCGTTTTCCCAGAGGCGTAACCCCGTTGACACCTTTCTAGACACCTACTTGATCGGCTAATTGTCCTGTGTAAAACTCTCTCAGGAGTAACGATTACTCACAGTGGGTATCGGGATCCAACTATCTCATAGAAGGTATGCAATCTCATTGCAAATTTCAACACTTGAAATTCCCGATAATATTTTGCCCCAAACGATCTATGACCTTGACAAGGTCAACAAACCATAAACCGCAAGTCAAGTTCAACCCGTCACTTCTTGATTGAATTAAACCCACCCGCACGAGACAAGGTCAACAAGGCCGTACGACTACCCTAATCCAATCTGCATCATATGCATAAGCAGATAAATACTGGTCAACTATCGCACACTGTGCCTTGACAAGGTCAACAAACGCAGCACGAATACTCAGCAGGACTTATCTGAAATGACGGAGGGCTACGACAGGTTTTTCTGAAAACCTATTGCGTAATGAACTTGATATCGTTGTAGAATCAAGTGAAGTTTGAAATGGAGCGATTTTGAGGCTTTTATTAGTTTTGCTAAAGAGGTCACTCCCGGTGAAGGGATCTCGGCTCTTTCCTCATCGAATTAGGTGCGGGATATATCATATATATCACTGTGCAAAGCAAAACTCCAAAAGCAGTCAAAAGTCAAACCGAGTGTTGTAGCATCTGCCAGTTTTGCTAAAGAGGTCACTCCCGGTGAAGGGATCTCGGCTCTTTCCTCATCGAATAAGGTGCAGGGTATATCATATATACCGCTATGCAAAGCAAAACTGTAGCTACCCTTTTATTTAAAATTTGATTCTACAACATCTTTTAGGTTTCTTTTCTTTCATTAATCACATTAATGAAGTCCCATCATTTAAGTCACCTAAACATCACAGATAAATACGACGTACACTTATGCCATCCGCATTCGCCTCGATGTCCTCTCGTGCACCGTTAGGTTAGGTAACTAACGACAGAGCAGGGCAGGGCTAGTGCGGGTGCAAAACATAAGTAACGTCTATATAATATATCATATATACTATATAAAGTATCTATCACAGCACATCACATGATCACATCACAGATATCGCAGCAGAAATATAGATATAATGTGGGATATACTAGGACGTCCGTATTTAGTATCTAGCCAACAATAGAAAATACGGATTCCACAGTCGCGATGAATAGCCAAGCCCATACCCTGGACCCCTACGAGGGCGGCAAGCGACCCTACCAATTCTGGAGTTTAGGAGACCCGGTCTCGACTCCTCGAGATGGCCTCCCACTGAACCCCAGAACCCGGTCACCTGTGCTCCCCTCCTTGGGTCCATCCTAATGCGGAAAAGTAAATAATATACAACACTGGTGGCATCAACCTCAACCCGGAAGTGCCCCAAATAAAAGAATATTACATTACATTTGAATTTACATGAATGAAAATATAAACTCTCATCTCACATAAAACTCCCCGGCTATTCAATCGCGACAATCCTGCACATCATATCTCAGCAACACATAATATCTCATATTATCAACGTAAGTAAGTATGCGTACCCCGATTGTCGTTGACGTATAGCAACGAACGGCGATATCGACATACTACACTTACGGTCACAGAAAAGAAAGTGTAAAACTGCAATATCTGGAATCCACATTCTCTTTAGACATCGTAAATGCGAAATATCACATACTTCGTATTTCATGTCTAGTAATATGAATTCCACACATTGCATCACATTCCAGATAATTAGACAGTATTAAAGTTTTCGAACGAACGATCAAATACCCAAGATTCCCTAAAGCTCAACACTTGAGCGGAGTTCAAAAACCCGGAGTGTGACACAGTAGTAGCGATCAAGCCGTAGAAGGGTCAAGCCAACGCCTCACATGTGGCACGCCGTACTTCCCCAAACCCTAAGGTTCAAAGGGCAGTTCAAGACGGTCACATAATCGAGTTAAGGTTTGTTGTCTTCTAGAGGGTCCACCACAAAACTTGCACGTATCTCCAAAATATTTAAACCCCGTGAAAAGTGAGCAAATGATACTCGTTCAAACACTTCAATACTTTCTAATTTATCCGGAAAAGCCACGAAATGAAAATTCCGATCGAATCGACGAGTCCGAAACCATCTCCAAAATTTACAGAACTAAATTCAGATTAAAAATACCCAAAACCATCTAAAAGCAGACAAGAACACACTGTAGCAAAAATGAAACCTTAAAGGCTTTGTACGGCCGCGGAGCCGCGGCCTAAGCAAGCTATGGCCGCGGTTCCGCAGTGGAATATTCGAATTAGGGTATCATTTTTCACAGTATTTCTTAGAATTCCCTGCTCTATTTTTTACATATTTTTAATTCTGAAAATAACCAGATTCGGAAAAATGTCCAGAGAGGGTTCTATAACGTCGTATTTTAGTTCGATCGGATTTTTTACTTCGTAAAATTGCCGCCTAATGTTCTAGGTTGGCTCTGATACCAATGTTGGGTTAGCCTAGCACCTCATGAAGGGATTAGAAGCATCACATGTACCAAAGATGGAATTTTTAGGGTGCTAAGTTAACGATTATTGAATCGTTCCTAGAAAATTAGGGTTTCGAAATTTTGCATATCAACATAAGCAAGAAAAGCTAGGGTTTTGAGAGTACAACCTTTGTGTTTGGAAACAGGTTCGCTTGAACTCCTCTAGGTCAACGATGATCCACCCGGAGTCCGCTTTGTCCAAGCTTGCAACTTCATCCGATCAAGAAATGAAATGAAGCTAACACACCAAACAAGTGGGCTAGACTTGTGTAGAATGGTGTTGTGGTTCTCTTTCTCACTTCAAAATCCTAACTTGATGAGTATATTACTCACTACAAAAATCTAGAGAGCAAATGAGAGAGGAAGAAGAAGATGATGGCTATATCTTTTACAAGAGTGAAAAGAATAACTCTTGTTTTAGAAAAATGAAAATATATGAATATATATTTTCATGTTCTCATCTCAAACCATGGTTTAAACAATGAATATATTATTGAACTTGAGTTAAAACACAAAAGGAAAGTTTACCCAAGGTTAAAAGGTGGGTGAGAATGGTTAGGTCAAAAGAAGAGTGTAGAAACAAATCAATCATAACCATTTTCCTTTTTCCCTTTTGCTTTAAATCAAATGCAATAAAAACCATATATAAAATCATGGTGTGAGTCTTATATTGCCACCATTTTCATGTATATACAACCATGAAGGATGTATATATGTATGTATGTGTGTATGTACATCCATATGTGCATGAATCTAAAAAGAGAACATACATGCATGCATACATCCATCAAATACAAGAAATGATTTCTAGTGAGAAACTAATGGTTAAATGATAAATCAACACTTGATTTATCAATCCAGTCATATCACATATGACCCTAACTAAAAGCAAGCCGCCCGATCAAAATACGGTATCCTATACCCGCATTTTAATCGGGTCCATGCGCATATCGCATACGCGCACCACAACGTTTCGCCTGGACTAGGTAACTCCATTGTGGGACTCTAAGACTCGTCAATACGCCGGCAGTAGGTGATGATCATATCAAGCACCCCCAAGCCGCAAGCGGTCAGCTAAACGGAACGGCCACCCGGGTATTGAGCGATCAGAAGAGAACAAGCGAACCTGCTACAACTCCCGTCGAGCCAACCGGCAACACTTCCCATACAGTCCGGTCTCCTCGTCTGATATGTCGTATATCAAGTCTAGGGGTGGTAAACGTCAGACCCCAATAACCGATAAGTCGTGCCGATGTAAGGCTCATAATGGGTCGAGAAACTACTGGTAACACTTACCAGTAAATCTCTGAATCAGCCCTGGCCAGGGACTTCCCTGTTACGGCCAATCGAGCACAGCGCAACATCAACCCCCAATACCGGGAGAGACGAAACCCCTCCTATCGCTCATTGCCTCCATGTGACTCGGGACTGTACCCAAAAACCACCGTTTTGCACGCCCTCATGGATGTGGTAAGGTGGAAATCAAAGCACAGTGGGAATCACACAAGACTCTATGACGATCTCGGGTCTACAGACTAACCTGCACAAGTGTCACCTGAGAACTGCCATCTGACGTGAGGTATAATACCATCTGGGAGTTCTCGGCGAGTCCGTCCAGTGTACCCAGTCTCCACTGAGCACCCGTATACCATCTCTGATGTCAAACACCAATGGATATGGGATCATCCATCGCCCATCTCATGGGTCGAGAAGCGTATACGCTAGTCTACTCTGGTATATCGATGCCCTGTCTCGATACACCCACGACTAGGGACCTTGAAGGATGTACTTATGGACTACCATGTCCCCACTAGTATGATCCGCATCATAGTCCAGGTAGTCAAGTACACATCCTAAGGGCTTTACCAACATGTAACCATAAGACAGTATAAAGAGACAAGTATACATGTTAAGATAAAGAGCAACCAGATAGCATACTATCATATCGAGCAAGAAAGTCATCTCTATATATGTCCAAGCATCCAATATAATATACATCATCTGTACAATACTGGCCTCTAGGGCATACATACAACTAACATGAACCTCTGTCTCTGGGCTGGTACACCTACACTAGCCCTCCTCTGTCCTCGATCTCCCAAAGTCTCGGAAAGACGTGCCTCGTCAACTAGGGCTGCATCCACTGGTGCTATGTAAGTGACGAAAAGCTGTGTACTGACCGCAAGGAACAACTGGGTAACAGGGGTGGCACCCTCCTGTCGCCGAGCTCTAATGGCCTCAACCAAAGACCTCATCGTCTGGCGCAAGTCCTGCATCTCTGCCTCAAACCTAGCGATACGATCTATCGAAGGCGGGTCCATCTGCTCCTGTGCAACGAGCGTGCCATCCTGGTCAGTCCTTGTCCCACACGAGTCAACTCTGACCTTGGCTCTCGCTGAATCACTCTGAGTCCTCATAGTCATCGGCGGCAAAGGTTATAAATGAAAATAGGATTCGATATGAACACGAAAATCGAATCACAAAGATATGTATCATCAAGGAAAGAATTTCAAGCAATTAGTACTTAGGACACTTTAGGCGGAGTACCGTAATCGTGAATATGCCGCGGACATACACACACTATATTACTCTGCTTAAACTACCTACTCTATCATACCAAGGTCATCCTACACTCCGAAAGGTAAAACCTAGCGCTCTGATACCAACTTTGTCACGACCCGAAATTGGCACGTGACGGCCCTTAAACTACGCAACTTCTACAGGCGAAACGAAATTTAAGTAAGTCGAAAACCCAGCAATCTAAACCATCGAAAGTAGTAAGTGATAATAGCATTTACAAAACTTTTGAAATCTCAAACCAAATTTTTTAAAGTCCAACTTTACTTTCTTAAAAATTTTGGCAGCACCTCCTTTATAAAAACTAACCCTAAAAATGGGTACAACATAAATATAAAGTAAAGCATCCCCAACGAGAGCAAATCAACGTCCAACAGCGGAAAACAACCACCACAACAGATATACGACGCTGTAGCGAAGAAATAAAAAACGATATAAGTAAAACTGTATAAAAGACATCCAAGTCATCTAAATATACAGTATCGTCCTCACAACAAGTCTCTAAGTCATACATGAAAGTGGTAGATGGAGAGTACAGGATACAACGAATATACAATAAGAAATATCGGATAACCGTAAAACCCACCTATAACAAAACTGTACACAGTCAGCCGTGGCGGTATCCGCGGCAAAAGATATACGAAAGATGAAAAGCCTGCCGCGACTGCCCTGAGGGACTACCTGCAAAACACTGTCGCACAACGAGGGTGAGTTGCCAACTCGTGAATAATAAATAACATATGCAGATAATCGCAAGTATGCACGTACAGCTCGAATCTAATACATGCAAGCGGATAGCAATAAATGGTCATATGCATGCAACAGTCATGAAAAGTACACTAGCAGGTACAACTAATATATGAAGCAATAATATGACAATATGTATGCAACAGTCATGTAATGTACTCTATCAGGTACTACTAATACATGAACAATAAATGACAATATGTATGCAACAGTCATGTAAGGTACTCTATCAGGTACAACTAATACATGAAGCAATAATATGACAATATGTATATGCAACAGTCATGAAAGGTACTCTATTAGGTACTACTAATACATGAAGCAATGCATATGAAATAAATGAGGAGTATAGAATAAAACGTGTCATTCTCACGAAATCCTGACCTCGTGATAGGACCAAAGTCCATCAAGACAATCTAAATCCCAAATTTCCTCAAATCAGCCCCCAAATTGGCTCTCATATCCTGTAAGTCTCATATATCCTGAATGTACAACATCAAGTATATCTCATATATCCTGAACGTACAAAATCAAGTAAACCTCATATATCCTGAATGTACAGTGTCAAGTAAATGTCATATATCCTGAATGTACAATATCAAGTAAATCTCATATATCCAATATCCAGTATCGAGTAAGTTTCATAAAAAGTGAGTGTCCAACATCGACACCCAAAAACATCATGAAACAAGTGTCTAGCATCGACACATAAATACTGGTCTATCGGGTGCTGTCACCACGACTGGCCCCCTGATAGGTACGTATCATATGCTATCCCGAAACTCGAGTGCCTAGCTCTGACACTCGAAATTCGACGTATCCATAGTTACATGGCCCTGGCCTGTATCCCCACGATACCCGTCGAGTAAAAGGTACTATCACCGGTAGGTATGGTTCCCTTGTCAGGCCTCATCGGCATGGTCCGTCGAAAAAACCTTTCTCGCCCCGGGTACCTCTAGGCCCCACCATATATCCTCACATGGCCCACTACGCCTCCTCGCATGGTGTATATATATCAGAACCGATAAAACTCATGGTGGCTGTTGAAATATCATATCAAGAGAAACTGTGGTTTTCAAATAATGCATAATTTCATGAAACTACCACGGTCCTCAAATCCAGAAAACATCAAGTAATGAATAAGTATAAATGCATTAATCAATACACATATATTAGTGTCCCATTCCACTAATATATGTATATAGGCATATATAACAGCGTCCCATTCCACTGTTATATATACTTAGGAGTAAAAATATCAGAGAAAATCATATGAAATCCATGAATGTAATATATGCAACATGAAACAGTAATATGAGCATATATAAAGGAAAAGCCGCTATTTAACTGCAACAAGTTAATATATATATCATGCGGTTCCTAATTTCTCCAAGTCCATATAACATCAAATAAAGGTGAACATGTAGCTATAACCAGGTGTGCATAACCATATCGATATAGCAAGATCTGTGTATCTACCTATCAATAATGATGTAATACCCTCCAGGTATATGTGTAAGTAGGTATGCAAGCTGTACATGTAGTTATGTCTCATGTGTGTATATACCTGTCACTAATGGTACGATACCATATAGGTACATAAGTAACTAGCATGTAGGCATGGCAAAGTATACTACTATCATATGCACCGTCGCATAAGAATCAATGACCCCACGTCAATGACAAAACAGTACCACATAGGTATTGTAGCCCTAACTAGATAAGTGAGTATACATGTAAGTATGTATGCACGATGTACATGTAAGTATGTGTGCATAGCAAGGAATATGTATAAGATGTAGGTATACAGGTATGCTATATGTCATATACATAAAAGTAAATAGGGATCATGTCTTATGTCCCTAAACAATACAATATCACATATGTATAGATGTTGTGCGTGTCAAGGCAATTATTCACGGTGTGTGTATAGCATACAATTAGTGCTCGTGAAACATGAACCGTCAATAATGGTGTTGTGTCTCATTAATACTAAGTCCATACACGAGGAAATGAGATAAGCAACAAAGGTATACATGCACAATCAATATCCGTATACTTCTAACTAATAGTCATGTCATTTGATCTAGCCCAGACGCATAACGCCATGCGGGCGATCCCCCTGTATATGTTAAATCTACTCATCAACCATCCAGACTAAGTAAAGCCAACAACTTGCTTTCCCTTCTTCGCAGCGCCTGAAGTCCCCGCCTGCGAACCTATAACATAAAACAATATAACAGGTATATATTAGCAATCGACCAATAACACGTACCAACTACGTTTGACCGATGCACCAACTCCAAATATACTCTCAAGTATTTGTCAAGTGGCTAACGCGCGTAGCGACACTACGAAACCAACTCAAGAACAAAAGCTACACAAAGACACGAACGACATCGGCACGACCCTAGCTAGGAATGCAAAGCGACACAACTACCAAGCTTAGACCCTGATCGTACCGATCGCGCATTCAAAACACAATAATAAACGTGGAATCTAATATAAATAACGTCAAAAGAAACCCACGCCTAAACTTACCGAAATCTGGTAAGCAACATATATCATTTTAGCACAAAACTACAACTTTTTACCAAAACCAGAATTTGCAAACCTCACAATATAGCAAAGTTAAACCATTTAAACCTTTACTATAATTTTCATCTCGCTTAATTGGGATTAGCAAAAGTTTAATTTGTTAATTAGCTTAATTAACCAATTAGGAAAATACCAATTAACAAACTAGCAACTTGGTTTAGTTTTCATTTGTCTAAAATTATCAACTAACCATTTCACTAATCAAAACCCTAATTTGATTTTAAAAAAACCTTACTAGAATTTCTAAATATGAAATTAAAAGCTTAAATTAAATAACTAAATAAGCTAATTAAAGTATTAACACCACAAAAGAGATTAGGGTTTGGATTTATACCTTCAAGGAAACACAACTTGAAACTTGAAAATCAAATGATTAGCCTCCAAAATCCTCACTTGAATGAAGAACAAAGCTTGATTTGGGTTAAGAAATGAAGGGGAATGATTATATTTGAGTTTGTATGATTTTATTTGGATTTTTGATGATTTTTTTGAAGCATTGAAGTGAAGAATTGAGATGAGAAAGCATAAGGGCAGCAAGCAAAGAAGTTTCGGCCAAGGAGGAAGGAGCTAGGGTTTTGTAGAGCTTTGTAGAAAAATCAAGAAGAAAAAATCAGTAATTGCATAATAAAACAAAAAAAGCTTTAATCCACCTCATTCTTTCTTTTAAAAAATTCATTTTAAATCCTAAAAAATCTAGATATTTTGGATGGATGGTTAAAAACTTAATCTAGTGATTAACTTAGCACAAATCCACATTTGTAGTAATTAACCTAATCCAAAATATAATTACCACTAATAAAGTGCACAAATAAAATATTAAAATAATATTTAATTAGGGAAAAATTCTATGTGAACCAAAATTTTCCATTGACCCGTAAAGCCCGCGCACTAGCTTCATTCTAGCTAAATTAGGTGCCGACAAGTTTATACAGAAGTTTGATCACAATCGGGTTAAAACGAAAAACACCGACTATTTTACCCTAAAACAGAAAAATCCGCATAACGATTTCTAAAACGTTACAATGGAAGAAGGGACAACTACTACCCCTGACCCAGCCATCCTACCCTTACGCTTCTTATACGAAAAATACACTCAGCTCGGCTCATCCTTACCGGTGCCGAGATGATTCTTATAACAAAGGAAAGAGACAAGGAGAGTCAAACTGAATGGGGTATTTTCAAGTTTTAACAAGACCAGAAACCCAAGGAAGATTCTCTACGAGTTTGGCGCTAGCTGGCCCGGGGTAAGGAGGAAACAACGAAGCACCCCATAAACCTCGGTAGGGAAGGGTAGACGCATTCCTGCCCGAAATGCTTCCAGATATAGGGCAATCTCCTTACCCCGCACCTGATCCGCCTGCTCACCCTCTCTAACTAAGCAAAGTGAATAGTTAGAGGGAATGTGGAATTGAGCCCGAATTTCGGAAAGCTCATCCAGACTCTTCAAAATGGAGGGTGCATCGCGGATGTTCCCGATGCGCGCCTTGGGGGACCTTGTCTCTGCCCGACGGCGAGCTACAGGAGCATCCCTGACTCTAGGGGCGAATATGACATGGAGGACGAAGAAGAGGAAGAACCCTCTTGGCTATCTGAAGCCGAAGAGGAGGAAGACCCACTGGACTCGGTCCCAACAAAGGTAGCCTCATTGTCCGACTCTACCCTTACTATCTCTACAGACTCCACGGATGAAGACATCAAACCTGATTAAAAGGAAGGGACTCACCGAGGAAAAATCAACAGAGGATCCGATCTAAAGGAAGGAGTGCCGGGCAATCTTCAGCAATGAAAGAGAATTTGAGCAAAGTGTCAGCCCTAGGATGGTCCTCTCCTATTTATACACCCCAAAAGAGAACATCCTAAGGCCCAGATTGATTACCGCCAAAACGAAACATCGTGCCCAGCGGCCTGCAGGGCTCCACATGGAGATCGGCTATTGGGGACGTCTTTTCGACTGCAGGAGTCAGAGACAGCATATCGCCTCCGCCAACCAATAGTGCACATGTGGCCCATACCTCAACTGGCGAATCGACCGAAACGGCGCCCCCACTTTAAAGCGGAGTCATTTCACTGATCCGCTGACGCCATCAGGGATACGCGCAAAAATTCAGGTGCATGAGAAGAGACACGTTGGCCCAAAGATCGAAACGAAACAACCACCAAATGCTATGTCGTTCCCGGGCGTTCCGCATTATGATTTTTGGCGCCAAAGTGAGCAGAAGAATAACCGAGCAGGCTACTCTACACCCGACCCATGAATAGATCGGAACGAGAGTAGGGGCTAATGATGATGCTCACTAGTAGTATCACCTCAGATTACGACACATGGAGGATGACGCGTCTCGAAGTCTACAGAGTGGAATAAATGAGTTGCATTAGAGGGATTCTGTTAGTGTATATGCCCTAGAGGCCATTACTGTATCATACTAGTTTGTATATTACTAAATGGAAGCTTAGGATATTCACCATTGTATAGACAATCTTGCTCAAAATGGTAGTATGCTACTTGGTTTGTTTCTACTTCAATATGTGCATGTGTTTCTTTTAGCATATTGCTTATACATATTAGTAGAGCCCTTAGGATCTTTGCTTGATTACCAACGTTGTGATGGCATTCACACTCGCGGGGGCTGGGTAATCCACAATCACATCCTTATACAGGTCCCTGGTCATAGGACTATCGAGACAGGGCATTGATTCTCCGGAGTAGACTAGCGTATGCGCTTCTCATCCCAGCAGGGGAGACGGTTTGTCCCACAGCCGTCAGTACGTCGTACTTGAGATAGTATGCGGGTGCTCGTTAGGTTACGAGTACACTGGACAGGACTCGTCGGGAACTGATTGGTTGGTATTATACCTATCGTCAGTTATCAGTTCCCAGGTGACATGAGTACAGCTTAGTCCGCTGACTTGACACTGTCACTTCGCCTCGAGTGTGTTCCCACTGTACTTTGATTACTACCCTACCACGGCTCAAAGGAGTCATGCAAACAGATAGTAGTTGGGTGCAGTCCCGAAGCACTTGGAGGCAGTGACGGTTAGACAGGATTCGTCTCTCCCGGTATTGGGAGTTGATATCGCGCTGTGTCAAGGAGAGCCATTACACACAGTCGTCCCTGGCCAAGGCAAGCGAGATATACTGGTAGGTTTCCAGTGTTATCTCAGGGTGTTCTGGGCTACACTCCGACACGACTTGTACCGCTATTAGGGGACTGACGTTTACCGCCCCTAGGCCCGCCATGCGATATTCTCAGACGAACAGACCGGACTGTACGGAGATTGTCACATTCAGGCTCAGTAGGAGTTCAGATGTGATTCACCTCGTCCGTCTTCTTATCGGCATCTACCTGGAGGCCGTTACGCACAGCTAGTGCCACTTACGGTCTGTGGTTAAACCCACTGCCAGCGTAGTGTTGAGTCTTTAGAGTCCCACACAGAGAGCTATTCGCCTTTAGGCAAAAGAGTAGAGGTCGCATGGTTTTGCGACAGGGTTCGGTCACATCCGTGCACTTGTGCACGTTTAGTGTCCGGGCAGTTATTACTAGCGGGCTTTGGTTTAAGCCAGATCCTAGTATACATTTTGGGATTGGTTTTATCTCGTTTGTATTTGTGTTCCTCGGAACGCGGATGCGGGTGTGTATGCACGGTTGACTGAGACAGAGGCAGAGAATTCTCATTAGGGTTGTTGACTGTTGACTATCTGCTAAACCCTAATGAGAATTAGAAATATGATTAATGATAATATTAATTAAGTATTATTGTGTCATGGTTGGGTTGAAAGGTTGACTTTGTTTACTTGTTGACTTTGTTGACCGGTTGACTAGGTTGAACTTGTTGACCATCATCATTGCAATGGCTATCATTTCATGGCAAAGACTTTTGCTTGCTTGTTATACTTTACAAAATGAGTGCATGAAATGATATTGCCATTTGATATGATATGAACCGTCACATAATACTCAATTACTATTATTGTTATGATTATTTTTTTGTTATGAGAGGATGGTGGGAAAAAGTCTTATTCATTCTATCATTTGCTTTCTCTCTCATGAAAGCTCTCATCTCATCATTAAGCTCTCCCTCTTCCTCTTGCTCTCTCTCTCTAGTTCATGGTTCTATTGTCTCATGTGTTGAGAAATAAGAACCATAGAGATAAAACCCAAAACACTTCTCTACTCATCCTAGTATACAAGGTCTAGCAAACCAAGTGTTCAAGTTTCCTCTAGATTGAGGTTGGAGCCAAAGGTAGAAGCTTTCGGGTGGATCCATCTTTGACGCAAGGAGACGACGAGGTGAGGACGATCCGACTACCGCAAGGAGTTGAAGAGAAGGAGTTTAAGTTAAGGTATAACCCGCTAACCGAGTAGGCAAAACTCCTAGTTAGGTTGTTAGATAGTTGTTTAACAAAGATCCGTATTTTAAGTCCATGTTATAAAATCGTTTTTCACCATTTCCGCAACCCCAAAGAACCGAAGACGGATAACGTGGACTTTTAGTGGTATCAGAGCCTAGTTAAACACTATCTAACATTTTAGCAAAGTAACTAGAAGTTCGATCGGAGAAAAAGTCACAAAACATGCCCGAAACACAAACTTTCTATCGATTTTTTTTCTGCTCTAAAAATAATTTAACACTGTTGAAAAATCGGCTCAGGGTTTTTAGTGAACAGTGCAGAAAAACGATCCACTGAACCGACCAACTCACCGTGGAAACGCGGCAAGAAGAGCTTCTTGCCGCGGATCCGCAGCCGAGTTGACTAGGCCGTGGATCGATTTTGCTGCAGTGTGTTTCTGGGGTTGTTTTGGGATTTTTACAATATGATTTTTCTGTCCAGAATTTCCAGAAAGAAAAATTTGTTTTTGGGGCTTAAAAATCCGTATTTTGATCGAACTTCTAAAGACTTAAGCTGACGGGTATATATCTGTGATGTGATATATTTATTGAACGTCTGCTAATCGCTATACGTCGATTAGTGGGGGTTATACATATCTGTGATCTGTAATGTTGATGGTATGTGTATATGAATTCATTAGATTGTCGCGGATGAATAGCCGGAGGGTTGCGAGATGAGAGCTTTCTTTATCTTTCAATTCATGTAAATTTGTAATTGATGTAATATTATTTATTTGGCCGCACAACCGGGGTGAGGTTGTAGCCGTCATTGTATAATTTCTTTTACTGTTTTTGCTCCTAGGATAGACCCATGGAGGGGGTGCACAAACTACCGGGTACCTCGAAGTGCCGAGTGGCCTACTCACGTCGTTGAGGGAGGTTGCTTCGCTTCGGGTATTTGGCGGGTAGTTTGCCGCACCCGTAGGGGTCTAGGGTGGGGTATTGGCTATTCATCACGACCGTGTAATCCGCTCTTCGTTACAGGCTCGTACGGAATGCGGATTCCTAGTATATCCAATGTGTTCATCTGTGATCTGGAATGGCTATCATTGCTATATATCTATATATGATATCTATTTAGGTGTTGCTTATGTTTTGCATCCGCGCTAGTCAAGCCCCCGCTCTGTCGTTAGTTAAGTAACCTAACGGGTAATGACGGGGCCCCATGGCGAATGCGGATGGCATAAGCGTACGTCATATTTTCGTTGTTTGCTGCAATGGTAGGATTAAATGATGGGACGCATTAAATTAATGCAAGAAAATAAACCAAAGTAGAGTCATTGGAACACTTTCAAAACCACTCGGTTTCTTTTCAAAAACAACTTTTAAATGCGGAGCTTAAGACACTCCTTTTAAAAGCTATCAAGGTTCCATCGATTATATCAAGTTCACTACGTTCACGGTTTCGCCAAAACAATTCGTAGCCCTCCGTCATTTCAGTTAAATATTCAGTAGTATTCAAGCTATGTATTTTGACCTTCGCCGAGGCATAGTGATTGGTAGCTGCTGAATATTTATCTGTTGCATAGATAGATGCGTTGTTTTGGGACAGTCGTACTACTATTTTGGCCTTCGTCAAAGGTATGTACGGGTGGGTTCAAATTAACCTGGATAATGACAGGTAGAACTTGACATGTGACTTATGATATGTTGGCCTTCGTCAAGGTCATAAGAGCATGGGGCAAAAATCCACATCGGGAGTTTCTAAAGAAACTGAAACTTGCTAGCGCTGCATACCATTTGGAGTGTGATGATTCTGGTAGGATTCCTTCAGTTTTGTCACGCGATGATATTTGGATCCCGATCCTACTGTGAGTATATGCTACTCCTCGGGAACTTTCTCACTTAACGATCAATGCTATAAACCAAGTAGGTGTCTAGAAAGGTGTTAGCGGGGCTACGCCCCCAGGGAAAAGAGGTAACCTCCCTCGAAATACTGACACTGGCCTGGCTGAACGGTTAAGCAAGTATTGTACGGTGAGATTGATCCTGACTAATTCTTCCTTTTTGGTTTGAGGAGGGATTCGAGAAACAATGGGAGCCATCCTGTTTAGATAAATTAAAAATCAATCTAAACTTGCAAGAGCATCATGCTGAGTGTTTTCTTCTCTCTCTCTTAATTGCAGCGACCCAGTGACCACACATAGGTTACATCTAGATAATAAAATGACTGAACCTGACTGTTATGATTGGCAAAGGTCTGTCCAGATGTCCATTGCCCATGACAAGCTGGGACACCTCTTAACTAATCAAACCCCTGCCGTCTCAGGACCAGTTTCTCCTATCGCAGATGTTGACATCCGTAAGACATCGGAAAAAGACTGTGCGAAAGCCAAGTGCCTCGTGTTAGCCTCAGTTGATGGTGCATACCAGAGGCAGCACGAGAAGATAGACTTAGTTTCTATCTTCCTCCATAACAAAGATTTATATGGAGAGCAATATCGTATCGCAAGATATGAGACCTCGAACGAATTGCTCCAAGCAAGGTTGGCTGTCGGGTCATCTGTAGGGAGCAACGTCCTTACAAAGACCAGCTATTTTGAGCTCACGGACCTGAAGACCATGTTGGAGAACGGGTCAAATACTGACTTGGTTCTACAGTCTCTGCCCTCTGCTTATACCCTGAAGGAAACCAGGGAAGAAGAAGGGAAGGGAAGGGCAAAAGTTTCGGGACTGGATATAGTAAAAGAGGGGCGTTCCTATTGTTACGGGAATGAACATTGGCAGAAAGATTGCAAGGCTACCAAAGCCAGTAGCCAGGATTCAAAGCATGTTGTGGCTTCGGCTTCAAGTGTGTTTGTAGTAGAGAACTGTACGTCAGTTAACCCTACTTTCTGGGTATTGGATACCGGATCAGGATCTCACATCTGTAATTCGTTACAGGCTTTAAGAAACCGTAGGGTTATCAGGAAAGGTGATATGACTCTCAGGGTTGCTAACGGAATGAGCATGGACGCTGAATCCGTAGGGGAATATCATCTTGGACTGACAACTGGGCAGATATTGATTCTGCGTAACCGTTTGTATGTACCAGGTGATACTTGTAATATCATATCTGTATCCTTACTTTCTAAAGAAGGATATTGTAACGTTTTGAAAATCGTTTCGGTGAAATTTCGAAAAAACGGTAAAATAAGGGGGTTTTCTGTAAAAAGTCAAAATACAAATATCTTATTATAAAAATTAAATATACATATTCTAGCTAAGTAATTGCTAGTATTTGGTGTTTATTGAGCCGCTGGTGAAATTTCAAATTTTCTAAAAAAAATTTTTTTTTTTATTATTTTAAGCCGTCACTAATACATTTAATTAGGGAAAATTACAAATGGGAATGAGTTGAAACAAATTTTGTGCATCATGACACATTAAATAAAATTTTATCATGTGGTTTTTGAAATGAAATCGTTTGCCAAAACGGTTTAGAAAATATCGAAGAAAAAGGCTTAAATAGTGAATTTAGTGTAAATGGATGTTTGGGGTATAGTATTTATCATTTTCCATCACCCCACACCCATACCCACACTCACACACACCCATTTTCCTCCTCATTTCTGCTTAATTCAGCAGCCCTCCCCAAAGCTTTCCCCCACTTCTTTTGGTAAAAGAAAAGAAAAGAATAAAGAGAGAAGGGTTGTGTGTTGACTTGGGGTACCTTGCCTTGACTTAGACTTTCCTTCCCCACTCCCACACACCCCACACCCCCTTCCAATACATGCTGGCCGAGCCCCCCTCCTCAATCAGCCCCATTTTTTTTACCCCCTTTTCACTTCAAAAACCCTCACAAAATCCTTCCAAAATCAACACAAAAATCAAGCTAAATCAAAATCCAACTCCTACCCATTTTAGCTTACCCTAACATGCATGGATTGGGGTGACAAGAGAGCATTTTGGATGGCTAGATTTCAAATGAGGTCTAGAAAATTGTGGAGGTATAATGTTAACCTTGTAGCTAAATTGTTGATTAATGCTTATGTTAGCTTAGTTAAGTGTTAATTGGGTTTTATAGGAGTTCAAATTACATGGTTAAGAAATTCAAGTTAGGGTTTTGTTTTGGAAATGGGGTTGTGATAAATTGTGCATGTGTCACGACCCGAAAGTACGGAACATGACCGGCACTTAAACTACGAACGTCTCGAGGTGTAAGTAATCTAAGTAAACCGAAAAAACCCAGAAATCCAAACCAAGAAAAGAAGTAGAGTGAAGGAAAACCAATTTAAAACAAGTAGTTTTAATAGCATAAGCCGAATTATGCGGTTTTTAAGAACATCAAAATTTACTGAAAATTTCGGCAGAGTCTCCTTTGTAAAAACTGGCTCCCAAACGGGATACAACATGAATAGTATACGAAATCAATAAAAAGGCATCCCCAAGCGGGAGCTAGCTCTTCGTCAATCGACGGTCACAACCACACAAGCAATATAATATACAACGCCAACGGCGAGGATCAAAACTCAAAAGGAACTCAAAACCACCAGAAATATAACGAGCGACTCTAAGGTCTAAAGAATAAACAACACTGGTCTCTATCTCAATAAATACATGTTTGGTTGATGGAATTTACTAGATACAACGGAATAATATTATACAAGGTAATATGATGGGTACGATACAAGAAAAACCCACCTACTAGCAAGTCACCCGAATGAAACTGAGCCCGCAAAGCCGTAATGAAACCTGTACGGCAAACCTGCAAGAAACTGGGGCACAACGGGGGTGAGTTGCCAACTCGTGAATAGAAAAATATCTACGCACAGAAATCGCATAAATAACGCAACCTAGGTCAATGATCATAATATATCCTCAAAAATATACATAACAAGCAGCCTATAACAATGGCTAGGGTAATATCTAACCGAGTGAAATCTCATGTGCCCGTGTCAGTGCCTCAGGTAGCAATATATCATATGAATGAGGTATGAATGCATGAAAACAGAATACATGTAAATGAAGAAACTTTTTTCATAAATTAGTGAGATTTCCTTCGTATTTTTAAAATGAGGTATCATAATGAAATCAGTATCAATAGTGTCTAGCATCGACACGAAACATAAATCTCACTGTCTCGAAATATCAATGTCTCAATCTCAATATCTAGGGCGCCGTCAGTCCAGACCGGCCCCTACCATCCATCTCAAGACCACGACGGTATCCTCCGGATATTCGACGCGTCGGGTAATATCACCGGTAGGTAATCTGTCCCCTGCCAGGCTCAACGTCAACACCACATTCATCTTGCCCCGGGGTACCATACCGGGCCCACCATGTACCCGTGACGGTTCCTCCACTCCTCGACACGGATCTCGAAAACCACAGCAAACTCATGGTGGACGACACTTACATCACTAGAAAACCGCAATTTACATATTTTAAAAGGTTAATAAGTTTAGAAATTTTGCGGCTTTCCCCCGAAATCCAGAAATATCATAAATCTCAAGAAGTCATCACAAGTGCATATGTCAATGCTAATGAATGTATACGGTATCAATAACCAAGTTGCAATGTATGATTAATAACTAGGCATGAACAATGGAATAACAGTATGCATGAAGTGACAAGTAATAACTACAATGTCTAAACTGGCATATAACCCAGGTACACTAATATCGTATTAACTACTAACTAACAAGCTAAGCCAAGCAATAGTATTTTCTAAGTGTACGTGACATGGCAATTACCGAGGAAGATGTGTGTGAGCCGGCAAGTAAGTGTATGTGGTACATACGCATCATCGGTAATGGTGCTGGTGTCCTAACAGCATGATATCAATAATGGAGTATGCAGCAAAATAAGTATGCGGGGCAGAGCGAACAGCAATAATGTGCGGAAGCAGAATACTAGACACAACGATAACTAATCAGTATTAAACTAATATAAGTCCTACAAATGGTGCCTTTTGAAATAACACAAATCATGGGGTTTTGAAAATAGGGGCTACGGTGTTTTTATGAAAAGATACGTCTTTTGAAATATCCGTAGGATCCCTTGGGCTGCCTTTTAAAATACCCACGATTCGTTAGTTTTTGAAATAGGTAAGAAGTCTAATCTAATCTAGCAACTACACTAAACTATACGGCTGAACTACAGGTAAGGGAACCGCCTATCATCTGAGTCAATACATATACATACCTGTATATGTATAGTCGGTGATCCCGCCTCAATAATATCATATCCGATACCATATCTATAATCAGGCATCCCAAGTCAAGAGTGCGGATCAATCATCAATATGGCTCGTACGTAAATCCGTCGTACGGCATCCCAATCTGGGTACGGGTCAATATCACATTCATCATACTATTCACCTGGTATCATCTTTATCAATTATCATGATCGGGGTACTGATCTACGTCTAGTACCATACTGATATGCCTACGTATGCATGGACGTGTGTGAAACACTACGTCAAGGACCCGCTACAACGTCATGTCGTATCTAAGATACGAACCCTGCTATATCACCGATCTCACGGCCTCAAATCAAATCTCATCGACTCAGCTCAATCCCAAGTATCATCCTCAAATCCGTATGTGTTCACATAGTCCCATACCCATGTGAACACATAACTATAAAGAATCCCATGAGCACATATCAATAGGAAAGTATGCAAGTATGTATGTGTGTATGTGTAGTGCAACACTACCCTAGGGTTCGCAACACTAAGGTAATCCAACACACCAATATCTATCCTAAGCATCGTTATTAATCCTAAATAACATATAATAATTGTTGGTGTGTATACGCATCCGTATACACCACTACCGACTGCGGGGGTGCTATACGCCATCCACCCGACTTCTCCCCGTAGATATAAATCTACTCACCTGCTCCTTGTTTGCCGATGCCGATGTCACCCTCTTCATCTTCAACGTCTCGACATCACGTGGGGTACCTACACATATACATAATCGCAAATGCGCATTAAAATCATATCGGAAAACCAAATCGACACGCCAAAGGCCTATAGGTTAGAACCTATGGACCACGCTTTCAAAACCACCACCAACCCTCGATATCGTCGTACAAACGTCAGATCATCGAGTTAAAACCAAACATACCAATCATGGTTTCATAAATCACTAAAAATATATGAAATACGATGCAAATCATCAAAACCAATAAATTGATCAAATCGGTTTATTTCACAAAACTTAGAAAACACTTAATTACCGTTTTAATTCGAAACTTGACATTTTAACAAAACTAATGGCCATAATATCCACTAAATATCATAACTAAGTTATATAAACCATTTCCACAATTTAATCTCATTAAATTTCATTAACCCCAAAAACCTAGTTTACAAATTATCCAATTTTAACAATTTTCAAGCAAAAATTCACAATTTATCAATCAAGCTTAGTTTTGCATAACCTAAGGTATTAAACCACTCATTATAATGTTAATAATGCTATGAAACCATAATTAGAATTTTTATCTAACAATTTAACTTAATTTTGAAAACCTAGTTTGCAATATTATGCAATTTGGACAATTTAAAGGTAGCAATTAGCAAGATGTAACAAGATTAAGTTTTACATAACAAAAACATGTTAATCTACTCATTAAGACCACAATCTAATGATAACAACCCTAATAAAAAATTTTGCCCTTTTCTAGAATTTCCTAAACTAGCAATCACAACCAAATTAACACTCGAATAAAATAGACTATCATAATTAAACAACAATTTAACAAAAAGGGTCAAGATTTTTATACCTCACAACCCATTGATCCAACTAGAAATCTAGCCCTCCAAATTGAAATCTTTGCACCAAGATCCATGCTATAGGGGCTAAGGAAAAATGGGTAGGAGCTTGATTTTGATTTTGTAGGATTTTTGATGCATTTTTGAAGGGTTTTTGAGGTTGAAGGAGAAGGGGAAATGGGGGAAATGAGAGGGGGCTGCTGTTGCAGCAGTAAGAAGAGAGATTCAGCCACAATATGGGGAGGGGAGGAGAGAGAGTGAGGTGGGAAAATAAGCCAAGTCAACCCACAAAGTCAAAGCCCATACTCTTTTAACAATTTCCCTTCATTTTCTTTGTTTTCTCTTGATTTTTCTTGTAACAATACAAGTGGGAAAATGAGGGGGGACAACTTGGGGCTGCTGATTTGGGGAGAGGAGAGAGGGTGTGGGTGAGTGTGGGTGAGGAAAAAATGATAGATACTATACCCCAAACAACCATTTACACTAAATTCACTAAAAAAAAGCCTTTTTTTTTCTTCGATAATTTCTAAACCGTTTTGGCAAACGTTTTCATTTCAAAAACCACATGATAAAATTTTATTTAAAGTTTTATGATGCACAAAATTTGTTTCAACTCATTCCAATTTGTAATTTTCCCTAATTAAATGTATTAGTGACGGCTTAAAATAATAATAAAATAATATTTTTTTTCAGAAAATTTGAAATTTCACCAGCGCCTCAATAAACACCAAATAATAGCAATTACATAGCTAGAATATGTATATTTTATTTTTATAATAAGATATTTGTATTTTGACTTTTTACAGAAAACCCCCTTATTTTACCGTTTTTTCGAAATTTCACCGAAACGATTTTCAAAACGTTACAGCATGGTTTTGTGTTGTGGATTAACATCTTAAGTTTTATAGAAAGCTAATTTAGTTGTTAATTCCAAACCATTACTTATAAAATGCCCTAATTAAGTTATTTTGCTAACTAGAGTTTTGGAAAATTGTTAAATGCTTTAGATTAAAATATAATTATGGTTTCATGTCATTATTAATATTATAATGAGTGGTTTAATGACTTTGGATCATGCAAAACCATGCTTAATTGTTAAATTGTGAATTTTTCTTTAAAAAGAGTTAAAATCGGTATTTTTGCAAACTAGTTTTTTTGAACATATATGGTTTGGTGAAATTAAATTATGGAAATGATTTATATGACTTATTTAAGATATTTAATAAGTATATTGGCCGCTACATTCATTTAAACGTCGAGTTTTGTACTAAAACGGGTAATTTTTGCTTGCTAGATTTTCGGAAAAATGGCTTCTAAAGTGAATTTGGGGTTTTTGTGAATTTTAACCTTCTATATTTAAATTAGTATTCGTGAATGTGCAAATCAGTGTACTTGGGTTTTTCTCGATGGTCGGGCGTTTGCATGCCGACGTCGAGGGTTTTTTGGGTTGGTTTGTGAGAGTAACCATAGGTTTTGACCTATGTGGGATTCGTGCGTCGTTTTGGTCATGAGTCGGATTTTAATGCGATATGGTGTGTTATGATATGTAGGTACCCCATGTGGACTTCGAGACGACCAGCAAGCGCGTGGCGACGTCGGCACCGGCGAGCGAGGACCAGGTGAGTAGATTTATATCTACGGGGAGAAGTCGGGTGGATGGCGTATAGCACCCCCGCAGTTCGTGGTGATGTATACGGACACGTATACACACATATATATTGTTTATATATTGTTTGAGTTATTGATGATAAATATGGATATTTGGTGTTCTTGGACAATTGAGTGTCGCGAAACCCTAGAGTAGCGGTCGCACCACACTTGCACACACACCCCCATACTTGCATACTTTCTTCTTTCTTTTGTCCTTATTCGGGAATATATAGTTATGTGTTCACATAGGTATGGGACTGTGTGTTCACATACGGATTTGAGGATAGTACTTGGGATTTATGATGAGTCGATGAGATTTGATTTGAGGCCGTGAGATCGGTGATATAGCAGGGTTCGTATTTGAGATACGACATGACGTTGTAGCGGGTCCTTGACGTAGTGTTTTACATACGTGCATGCATACTTAGGCGATATCAGTATTGTACTAGACGTAGATCAGTACCCGATCATGATATTTGATAAAGAGGATACCAGGTGAATAGTATGATGAATGTGATATTGACCCGTACCCAAAATTGGGGATGCCGTACGACGGATTTACGTACGAGCTATATCTTGATGATTGATCCGCACTCTTGACTTGGGATGTCTGATTATAGATATAGTATCGGATATGATATTATTGAGGCGGGATCACCGACTAATATATATACAGGTATGTATATGTATCGACTCAGATGTTAGGCGGTTTCCTTACCTGTAGTCCAGCTTGTTAGCTTAGCCCTTTAGTTTAGTTTAGTTGTTAGATTAGATTCGATTCTTACCTATTTCAAAGCTTACGAATCATGCGTATTTTAAAAGACAGGTCAAGGGATTCTACGGATATTTCAAAAACGTATCTTTTCTTAAAAACACTGTAGCCCCTATTTTCAAAACCCCATGATTCGTGTTATTTCAAAAGTCACCATTTGTAGGACTTATATTAGATTAGTGCAGATTAGTTATAGTTGCGTCTAGTATTCAGCTCCCGCTCATTTTTACTGTTCGCTCCGCATCGCATACTTATATTATAATTTCTTATTGCATTATTAATATCATGCTGTTAGGACACCAGCACCATTACCGATGACGCGTATGTACCACGTACACTTACTTGCCGGCTCACACACATCTTCATCGGTAATTGCCATGTCACGAACACTTTAGAAAATACTATTTCATTTGACATAGGTTGTTAGCTAATAGTTTAGACATGTTATTAGTGTACTTGCCTTGTATGCTAGTTAGACATTGTAGTTATTGCCTACTACTTCATGCATGTTATTATTCACTGTTGTGTCGCATTCATGGATTCTCATGCCTATATTCACTGTTTACATGCTATTGATGACTTGGATTCGGATTTCATGAGATTTCTTGGATTTGGAGGAAAACCGCAAAAACATAAATAAACCTTTTCTCTCTTTTAAAATAAAAAGTGCGGTTTTCCCATGATGTATGAGTCGTCCACCATGAGTTTGCTGATGGATTTCGAGACCCGATTCGAGGAGTGGAGAAACCGTTTCGGGTACATGGTGGGCCCGGTGCGGTACCCCGGGGCAAGAGGAATGTGTTGTTGACGTTGAGCCCGGCAGGGGAGCACTACCGACCGGTGATATTACCCGACGCGTCGGATATCCGGAGGATACCGTCGTGGTCTTGAGATGGATGGTAGGGGCCGGTCTGGATTGACGGCGCCCTAGATATTGTGATTTGAGATATTGAGGTACAGCGATTGTGATATAGAGATATCGAGATATTTGGACACTTGTTTTGTGTGGATGCTGGGCACTGTTTTATGCTGATTTCATTTATGGTACCTCACTTTTAAAATACAGAAATCTCACTGATTTATGAAAGCAGTTTTCGTCAGTACATGCATTCTGTTCCATGCATTCATACCTCATTCATATGATATATTGCTACCTGAGGCACTGACACGGGCACATGAGATCACACTCGGGTTAGATATTACCCTAGCCATTGTTATAGGCTGCATGTCATATATATATAATTGAGGATATATTATGATCATTGACCTAGGTTGCGTTATTTATGCGATTTCTGTCCGTAGATGTTTTTTCTATTCATGAGTTGGCAACTCACCCCCGTTGTGCCCCAGTTTCTTGCAGGTTTGCCGTACAGGTTCTTTACGGCTTGCTGGCACTCTTTCCATTTCCGGGTGACTTGCTAGTAGGTGGGTTTATTTGTATCGCACCCATCATTATATCTTGTATATCATTATTCTGTTGTATCTAGATGTTCCATCAACCAAACATGTATTTATTTTGAGATAGAGACCAGTAATGTTATTCCTTCGACCTTAGAGTCGCGCGTTATATTTCTGCGAATTTCTTATGGTTTTGAGTTTCCTTTTGATCCTCGCCGTTGGCGTTGTATATTATATTGCTTGTGTGGTTGTGACCGTCGTTTGACGAAGAGCTAGCTCCCGCTTGGGGATGCCTTTTTATTGATTTCGTATACTATTCATGTTGTATCCCGTTTAGGAGCCAGTTTTTACAATGGAGACTCTGCCGAAATTTTTAGGAAATTTTTGATGTTTTTAAAAAACCGCATAATTTCGGCTTATGCTATTGAAACTACTTGCTTTAAGTTGGTTTTTCCTGCACTCTACATCTTTTCTTGGTTTGGATTTCTGGGCTTTTCGGTTTACTTAGATTACGTACGCCTCGAGACGTTCGTAGTTTAAGTGCCGGTCATGTTCCGTACTTCGGGTCGTGACAGATATGATTTTACTTTTGTAAGCGATGTGGTCCACATCCACCTAAATCAAGTTCTGATTGGGTCAGGTACATTAGAAAACGGGATATACGTGTTGAATCAAGCTCAGATTTTCAGTGTCCAGAACACACTTAAAAGAAAGTCTCCAGAATTAAATCAGGCTTTCTTATAGCATTGTAGACTGGGTCACATTAATGAGACACGGTTAACAAAGTTACATTAAGAGGGATACTTGAATCCGTTCGAGTATCAGTCTTATGCCACTTGTGAATCTTGTCTCATGGGAAAGATGACAAAGACTCCGTTCACTGGACACGGAGTAAGAGCGAGCGAGCTCGTGGGACTCATACACGGTGATGTGTGTGATCCAATGTCTACACATGCGTGAAGTGGTTATTCATACTTCATTACTTTCACAGATGATTTCTTTAGGTATGGGCATGTCTTCCTGATGAAGCACAAATCTGAGGCCTTTGAGAAATTTCGGGAATAAAAGAATGAAGTTGAAAAACAAACAAGAAAAAGTATAAAGACACTGAGATCTGATCGAGGTGGTGAATACTTGAGTGCCGAGTTTCTGGACTACTTAAAAGAGAATGGAATTCTCTCTCAGCTTACTCCTCCATACACACCACAGCACAACGGCGTATCGGAAAGGTGGAATCGAACCCTATTGGATATGGTTCGTTCTATGATGAGTAAGGCTGAATTACCGTGATCCTTCTGGGGTTATGCACTAGAATCAGCTGCATATCTTTTGAACAAGGTTCGCTCCAAGACTGTGCCTACCACACCATATCAGATGTGGTGTGGGAAGAAACCCCATCTTCAATATCTGAAGATATGGGGATGTCCAGCTTTTGTTAAAAAGAAGCATGCGGACAAACTCGAGGCACGCTCAGTATTGTGTAAGTTTGTGGGATACCCAAAGAACTCCAGGGGGTATCTTTTCTATTACGTAGAGGAACAAAAGGTTTTTGTTTCTCGTCATGCCCACTTTCTGGAACATCAGTTTTTAGAAAAAAGGAATAAGTGGGAGCGCAATAGAACTGAAAGAAATTCCAGAACCACAAGCTATTACTGAAAGCTTAGAAGAACCAGAAGTTTCAGGAGAACCGGACATTCCTGCGCCGCTCCGCAGGAGTAGTAGGCAGTCTCATCCGCCCGAGAGATACTACGGTTTTCTCATAGACGGGGATAGAGAGGATTGCGTCATTGATTATGATGAGCCTACTAGCTTCCAGCAGGCCATTCAGAGCGATGACTCAGTAAAATGGCTGGATGCAATGCGGGCCGAGATGGAGTCCATGTACACCAACAAAGTTTGGACTTTGGACTTTGCTCCAGAAGGGGTAAAACCCGTAGGCTGCAAATGGATCTTCAGAAAGAAGATTGGTGTAGATGGGCAGGTTGAAACCTATAAAGCTAGGCATGTTGCAAAGGGTTTTCGTCAAAGACCTGGTTTGGACTATGACGAGACCTTTTCTCCGGTAGCTATGCTCAAATCCATTCGGATCCTTCTTGCCATTGCTGCCTTCCACGATTATGAGATCTGGCAGATGGACGTAAAGACGGCTTTCCTAGATGGAAATTTGGAAGAGTGCGTCTATATGGATCAGCCAGAGGGATTCGTTCAGAGTAGGAGCAGCGGTAAAGTGTGCAAGTTGCTCAAGTCCATCTATGGACTGAAGCAGGCATCGCGGAGTTAGAACATCTGCTTTGAAGATACTGTCAAAGAATTCGACTTTATCAAAAACCCAGATGAACCATGCATTTACAGTAAGATTGTAGGGAGAACTGTAGTATTCCTCGTCTTGTACGTGGATGACATTCTCCTAATAGGAAATGATATTCCTATGTTACAGTCAGTCAAAGGATTCTTATCACAGAGGTTCTCCATGAAGGACCTAGGCGATGCCAACTACATTCTGGGGATCCAGATCTATCGTGATAGATCTAAGAGGATGTTGGGACTTTCACAGTCCAGGTACATTGACACCATACTGAAACGATTCAGTATGGAAGATTCCAAGCGCGGTAATCTACCGGCTTGTCACGGAATCACCCTCTCCAAAGAGATGTCTCCCAAGACTGATTTGGAAAGGGCTCGCATGTCATCAATACCCTACGCATCTGCGGTAGGCTCTATTATGTATGCGATGTTGTGCACCAGACCAGATGTAGCATACGCATTAAGCGTTGTAAGCCGGTATCAGTCGGACCCAGGGAGAAGCACTGGATAGCGGTAAAGAACATTCTCAAGTACCTGAGAAGGACTAAGGAGATGTTCTTGGTGTATGGCGGAAAAGACCTCCAGATCGAGGCCTTTGTTGACTCCAGCTTCCAGAGTGATAAGGATGACTCCAAGTCCATGTCGGGTTATGTCTTTACCCTCAATGGAGGGGCGGTTTGCTGGAAGAGCTCCAAGCAGGAAACCGTTGCTGACTCAACTATGGAAGTGGAGTACATAGCTTCTTGCGATGCCGCAAAGGAAGCTGTCTGGATGAAGAAGTTCCTCACGGAGCTTCAGGTGGTTCCTACCAGTGTTGATCCAATACCGTTGTATTATAACAACAACGGCGCTATAGCTTTAGCGAAGGAACCCAGGTCCCATCTGAAGTCTAGGCACATTTTGAGGCGGTACCACCTGATCAGGGAGATCGTAGATCGACGGGAGATCGAGGGGAAGAGAGTAAATACGGAAGATAACACTGCTGATCCACTCACGAAGGCCTAACCCCAGACTCAGTTCGAGCGGCTGATCGAGATGATAGGTCTCCGATACGCCAGTACATGGCCATAGTGCAAGTGGGAGATTGTCAGTGTATATGCCGTAGAGGCCATTACTGTATCATACTAGTTTGTATATTAGTTAATGGAAGTTCGGGATATTCACCATTGTATAGACAATCTTGCTCAAAATGGTAGTATGCTACTTGGTTTGTTTCTACTTCAATATGTGCATGTGTTTCTTTTAGCATATTGCTTATACATATTAGTAGAGCCCTTAAGATCTTTGCTTGATTACCAGCGTTGTGATGGCATTCACACTCGTAGGGGCTGGGTAATCCACAAGCACATCCTTATACAGGTCCCTGGTCATAAGACTATCGAGACAGGGCATCGATACTCTGGAGTAGACTAGCGTATGCGCTTCTCATCCCAGTAGGGGAGACGGTCTGTCCCACAGCCGTCAGTACGTCGTACTTGAGATAGTATGCAGGTGCTCGTTAGGTTACGAGTACACTGGACAGGACTCGTCGGGAACTGATCGGTTGGTACTATACCTATCGTCAGTTATCAGTTCCCAGGTGACATGAGTACAGCTTAGTCCGCTAACTTGATACTGTCACTTCGCCTCGAGTGTGTTCCCACTGTACTTTGATTACTACCCTACCACGGCTCAAAGGAGTCGTGTAAACAGGTAGTAGTTGGGTGCAGTCCCGAAGCACTTGGAGGCAGTGACGGTTAGACAGGATTCTTCTCTCCTGGTATTGGGAGTTGATATCGCGTTGTGTCAAGGAGAGCCATTACACACAGTCGTCCCTGGCCAGGGCAAGCGAGATATACTGGTAGGTTTCCAGTGTTATCTCAGGGTGTTCTGGGCTACACTCCGACACGACTTGTACCGCTATTAGGGGACTGACGTTTACCGCCCCTATGTCCGCCATGCGATATTCTCAGACGAACAGACCGGACTATACAGAGATTGTCATATTCAGGCTCAGTAGGAGTTCAGATGGGTTTCACCTCGTCCGTCTTCTTTTCGGCATCTACCTGGGAGCCGTTACGCACAGCTAGTGCCGCTTGCGGTCTGTAGTTAAACCCACTGCCAGCGTAGTGTCGAGTCTTTAGATTCCCACACAGAGAGCTAATCGCCTTTAAGCAAAAGAGTAGAGGTCGCATGGTTTTGCGACAGCGTTCGGTCACATCCGTGCACTTGTGCACGTTTAGTGTCCGGACAGTTATTACTAGCGGGCTTTGGTTTAAGCCAGATCCTAGTATACGTTTTGAGATTGGTTTTATCTCGTTTGTATTTGTGTTCCTCGGAACGCGGATGCGGGTGTGTATGCACGGTTGACTGAGACAGAGGCAGAGAATTCTCATTAGGGTTGTTGACTGTTAACTATCTGCTAAACCCTAATGAGAATTAGAAATATGATTAATGATAATATTAATTAAGTATTATTGTGCCATGGTTGGGTTGAAAGGTTGACTTTGTTGACTTGTTGACCTTGTTGACCGGTTGACTTGGTTGGACTTGTTGATCATCATCATTGCAATGACCATCATTTCATGGCAAAGACTTTTGCTTGCTTGTTATACTTTACAAGATGAGTGCATGAAATGATATTGCCATTGGATATGATATGAACCATCACATAATACTCAATTACTATTATTGTTATGATTATTTTTGTGGTATGAGAGGATGGTGGGAAAAAGTCTTATTCATTCTATCATTTGCTTTCTCTCTCATGAAAGCTCTCCTCTCATCCTCAAGCTCTCCCTCTTCCACTTGCTCTCTCTCTAGTTCATGGTTCTATTGTCTCATGTGTTGAGAAACAAGAACCATATAGATAAAACCCAAAACACTTCTCTACTCATCCTAGTATATAAGGTCTAGCAAACCAAGTGTTATAGTTTCCTCTAGATTGAGGTTGGAGCCAAAGGTAGAAGCTTTCAGGTGGATCCATCTTCGGTGCAAGGAGACGACGAGGTGAGGCTGATCCGACTACCGCAAGGAGTTGAAGAGAAGGAGTTCAAGTTAAGGTATAACCCCCTAACCGAGTAGGTAAAACTCCTAGTTAGGTTGTTAGATAGTTGTTTAACAAAGATCCGTATTTTAAGTCCATGTTACCCCCAAAAGAAAAATCGTTTTTCACCATTTCCGCAACCCCAAAGAACCGGGGACAGGTAACGTAGACTTACAGATTCCTCGGGATCCTCTTCTCGAGGAACGTATCCGACCTTTCAGGAGACCTCCCTGAATACATTCTTAGGAAAATACCAACAGCTCGTCTCCAAGCTTCCTCAGTCTCCTTGCTCGTCTCCGAGCCGTCTGACATGCCGAGCTTCCTCGGCCACCCGGCTCGTCTCCAAGCTCCGGACATGCCAAGCTTCCTCGTCCTCCCAATTCATCTCCGAGCTCCTGACATGCCGAGATTCTTCGGCTTCCCCCGATCAATCAAGAGCGCGGATCCCATGCGCCCTGCAACGGCTCCACGTATATCACCAGGGCGAGATATCCGCCTCCAACGATCCACGTCCCATGCTACCGCATCCCCCCATTAATGGGTGCATCCCCTATTAAGGGGCGCATCCCGCCATTCAAGGCGGGGATAACGCTGGGGCATAAAGGACGGTGATGATCTCGCGCCTGCTTGCTCCACGCGACCCCTATATAAACCCATCTCTTAGATGATTCAGGTAACTCGAATTCATTCCAATACGCCACTACTCAGCTCATATTCCTCATCACTGCCTTGATCAACGGTGGTCGCCCACCACGGGACTACACTTGCAGGTAGCTCGGCTTACACTCCTACATCAACCCATTAAGATCCACAGGCTCAACAACAACCACATCAAATTTCAACAGTCCAAGACTCTCGCTACCAGATCGAAGGAGGAAAACATCTGAGGGAGATCTCAAGCTCCATCAGAAGTGTTTTACTAATTGTTTTGACTTTATCTCAAGCTCAATATTCGATTTTGGATTGAAAAATGTATCGGTCATAAATTCCTTAGCATCTCTTTTCCCTCTTCTTTTCTCTTTAGCACGAAACCTTACAGCCTCCTGATGCTGTTGATCAACCTTTTTTGGGTGTTATCTGATGGAAAATTTTCTATTAACAGTCACTACAAATTTCTCAACTCTGGCGGTGCTTGTTTCTCGCATTATTCATTAATTTGGTCTTCAATTGCCCCTCTTAAAGTGAAGATATTCATATGGCTTGTTTCGTGGAATAGAATTTGAGAGGTTGGATGGGGAACACTTCTTGTGTTTCTTGTGCTTCATCGCTTGAAAACTCGATGCACATTACGTTTAACTGTCCTTTTACTCAATCGATGTGGAGTAATCTTGTTGATTACTTCAATATCTCTTGTATGCCTGTTACAACCCAGAAAAGGGTACGCAACTAGCACTTGAATCATATAAAGTCTATAGAACCCCACTTAATTCAAGTAAGCCAAAAGCCCAGAAATCTAAACCTTTTTAGGGAAAATATTGGAGGTGGAGTTTTGAAATAATGGTATAATGAAATCAAGTTCTTCCTTTACAGGCATAAGTAATAACATATAAAGATGAAATGTTTATATCTGTCTTGAAAACATTTTTCAACGTTTGAAATTTCGGCAGCACCTCCTTTGTAATTTTTAACCCGAAAACAATACAAATATAATAATAATAGGCATCCCTAAGCGGGAGCTAGCTCTTCGCCAATTGGCGGAAACAACTACGTAAAGATATAAATATACAATGTCGAAGGCGAGGATCAAAACTCAGAAGTAAAGCAAAGAAAATGTAACATCATCAAGAAACCAAGTACATTAATAAATACATGAGCGTGACTCTAAGGCCGAAAGAATATACAACAGCGTTTTCTAAATCTACAAATATACAAAGTCTGGTCGATGGAGGCTTTAACTAGATACAACTGAAATAAATATACAAGTGCAATAGTAGTCACGATGGAAGTTAACCCACCCACCAAAGCAATCACCTGGAAGAAGCGGTATGCCAGCAAAACCGCTACGAAAACCTGTGCAGTCAAAACCTGCAAGAAACTATGGCACAACGAGGGTGGGTTGCCAACTCGTGAGTAGAAGACATCACCGAGTAGAAACCGAATATATGACTATCTCCTAGGTCATACATTACGATACAGTAATAATAGTAACACGATAACACGATAACAACCGTCAGTCTGGATCGGCGCAAACTATCACCGGTCGGTAGTGCTCCCCTACCGGACTCAACGTCTCTATCTTTCTATATACGTCAATCTTGCCCTGGGGTACTGCACCGGGTCCACCATCTACCCGCAGACGGTGTCGCCCTCGCTCCTCGTGGCGGGTAATCATATATCATATATGCTCCAGAACCGAGAAATCTCATGGTGGACGCCACACATCATATCAAGGGAAAACCGCATTTTTCTTTTAAAAGGAGCATAAGTTTTCAATTACACATGCGGTTCCCCAAATCCAGAAATCTCATGAAAATTGGAATCTCATAATCATGAGCTAACAATGAACAATGAATATCAAAATAAAGCCCCTCAACAGTGCATAAACAGAATGTACATATGAATGCATATGGCATCTAAGTAAGGAATGCAATATCTAAACTAGCAAGTGAGATCATGAATGCTAAACAATATAACAAACTACCAGGTAATAGGTTATACAAATGAAATAACAGTTTCTAATGTGTATGTGGCATGGCAATTACCGATGAAGATGTGTGTGAGCTGGCAAGCAAGTGTACGTGCAACATACGTATTATCGGTAATGGTGCAGGTGTTCTAGCAGGCGAGACCATAACAGAAAATAAACAGTAATTGCAACATTATAAGATATATGTCTATATACGAATCATACAGTTATAGCACTGGAAAAGGCACGAATTGTCGTTTTGGAAAAGTAGGGGCTACGGTGTTTTTGAGAAAAAAGATATCATTTTGAAAATCCGTAGCATCCCTCGAGTTATCCTTTGAAAATACCTACGATTCGTTAGTTTTGGAATAGGTATGACTCGAGCCAAATCTAATATCTACCTAAGTAATTAAGAGACTAAACAAAACTGTATCAAAAAAGAATAGAAACCTATACATATTCGAGTCGATACATCTAGTTGTCGGCGATCCAGTCTCATAGCATCACGTACAGTATAATCCATCATACGGCATCCTCGAGTCAAGAGTGCAGATCAATCATCATATATATCTCGTACGGTAAAATCCATCGTACTGCATCCTCAAATCGAGGGTACGGGTCAAATATCATATAGTTCGTACGGTATTAATCGTCGTACAAAATCATAATCAGGGTACGGATCTAAGGTCTCATACAATTTATTATTTTATTAAGTCACATATTACTTCATGTTATGTAAATAACGCCCAAAGATCCTTTAATATATCGCATCATATACGATGTCTCATCTCAAATCGTATATCAAAGTGTCTTAACATCCAGCTCGATCATATCAATCCAAAACCATATAATATGTCATATCCTCATCATACACGTATATGTATAGTGTGTGTGTGTGTATGAGAATAATGGAGGAAAGATGCCATAGGAGGGAATTTCCTCCTATGGCGTCGAAAAAGTACGTCCTCCATTGTGTTTTCCGACGATCGGCACCCATCATCTTCATCGTTATCATCTAAGATAAAGGATATCGGCCCTTGCCCCGTCGAATGAGGTGCAGGATATTCCACTGAATACCGCTATGCAAAACAAAAGGAAACGTCTTTGCAATAACACTTTTTAAATTTGTTCCAACAACTGTAAACAGGTTTGTTTAACTTTTTGCATTGATCAGAATCAACGCAGTCCCATCAATCAATCACACTAGAAAAGAACGAAAAATAAAATGTACGTATATGCCATCCGCATTCGTCACTGGGTCCCGTCATCACCCATTAGGTTACTTAACTAACGACAGAGCGGGGACTGGACTAGCGCGGGTGTAAAACATATACAACATCTAATAGTATATAAACCAATATACAATAATCGCTCCAGGCGTGATAATATGCAACATTACAGAAAAGTAATAAGCATCACAGAATAATACAAATAATCTGGGATCCCCGAGTTTCACAGAGCCGCTGCTGAAACCCGACGTTCCCCTGTCGTGTGGATAGCCTGTGCAATGAAACCTAGACCCCTACGGGTGCGGCAAGTCACCCGCCAAAACCTGAAGCAAGGCAGCCCCCTACAGCAAAGTGAATGGACCACCCAGCACTTCACGGAATCCGGTAATCTTGGGCACCCTTCCTTGGGTCAACCTGTACCCCCTACGAGTGCGGCGAATAGTCTGCCAATTCTAGAGTGGGGCCCCTCTGCCTCTCAAAGCCATGAGATGCGGACCCGTTGCCCCTCAGAACCCGGCTATCCGTGCACTCCGTCGCGGGGCAAAACCTAGTACAGTAATGAAAAATAGTACAACAGGTACATCGACCGCAACCAGGTCGTGCCCCAAAAGAATATTATACAACAGGCAGTGACGGCAGTCCACAAGTTGGACGCTCGCCCCGCAATATCAAATGTACAAATAAATTCAAACTGTACTACCATTGCACACTGCTATCCACCACGACAAATCCGCAACATCACAGCACAACACAGAACATCAACGCGAATGTCACGTTCGCAAACCCGTCTAAAAGAACTATAGCAATCAGACGCGGTTTACCGATCAAATGACATTCCCGGTCGGAGATATAATGTAAGCACTGTAAACTAACGTGTTTAAATTTCGATCGACAAAATATCACAAAGTGGGCCCCACGCAAATCTGGAGAACAGTAACAAAACCTGGGCCCAAAAGATATATACCAAAAACCTCAATTTCCAGAGGGGAACACACTGTACAAATTTGGGGGCATGATCGCGCAGAACGGCCGCGGATGCGCTGCCAAACCATTGGTTTGGCCGCGTTTCCGCGGCTGTCTTGTCGATTCACGTGCTCAAATTTGTACTTCGTTCTTAAAAAAACCCTCCACAGTTTTCTGAGATGTGTGAAATATTTTTAGGACACCGTTTAAAATCAACAGAAACTGTCAAGCTTGGATTTTGCAGTTTTTGATTTCCGGTTCGATCGATATTTTAAACGCGTTAGCATAAGTTAGTATAGCAAAATGGTGAGGCTCTGATACCACTGTAAATCTACGCTAGCGCCCCGGCCGTCTACAGATGCCAAATGCGGAACAAAAAACTTTTAACTGGCGCTATCATATACTTTAACCCGGATCTGCCATTATTGCTAAACTAACAAACTGTAAAGAGTGTAGAAAGGTTATACCGAACGATCCGAGTCCTTCATTCTTTAACCATCATCCCACGCTCCGTTGCGGCTGCTCCGATCTCGTCGATCTCTGATCTGCTCGTCCAGGTGGCACCACATCACTGATTCTTTAAACGGGCTCCCGCCTCTGACTTGTAGCAACTCGGTCGTCAAGTTTGCTAGAAGAGAAGACCAAGAATGATGTAGAGAATGAGTAGATGACTTTGTCTCACTTCGTCCATGTCCGTGGACGATCGGTTAATGAAGTTGCCGAGGGAATCGGGTGATGGAATGAAATGAGCTGTGAATTCCATACACCCCAAAATCTATCATAATCTTTTCAAGTGAAACATCAAGTGTGAAAAAAAATATGAGGAGAGAGAGGGGGCCGGCCATATATAGGGCAAAGAGGGAGGTGAGTGTAGGAGAGGAGAGAGTAACCTTAAGCAAATATCATGTGTGAACACAAAATAAATATCTTAAGGAAAACAAAACCTCATTGAAATCAAAGCATGAGTCATTAACCTTGTCATCAAATTCTAGAACCTTCTAGAAGCATGACTCACCCTCATCCAAGAAAAGATAAATCCGTCTTTAACCGAATGTTAAAAGACGGCTGATAGAAAACTGGAAACTGGCAACTTCCAAAAGTGATCCAGAAACGACTTTCAGAATAACCCCGAAACTGTATAAATATACCCGCATTTGTATTACGACCGAATACAAATGCAACTGAGACAAAGATATTATACCTACTCAATATAATACTCGGATCCGGCTTAAACCAAAGCCGACCAGTATCATCTGCCCGAAAAATAACACGTGCGTAAACGCACGTGCATTTTCCGAACCCTGCCATAAAACCATACGGCCTCTACAACGTTTCGCCCGAACTTGGGAAACTGTCTGTGGGGGACTCTAATGACTCGTCAGTACCCTGGCAGTGGGTTTAACCACAAACCGTCAGCGGCACTAGCTATGCGTAACGGCTGCCCATGGACTGACCTCAAGGGAGGCCGATGAGCGAACTCAAGGGAGGCCGATGAGCGAACTCATCCAGAAACCCTACTGAGCTTAACAGTGACAATGTATATACAGTCCGGTCCGTTCGTCTATGAGTTTCGCATATCCGCCTAGGGGGCTAGTAAAATCAGACCCCCAGAAGCAGTATAAGTCGTGTCGGAGTGTAGCCCAATAACACCCTGAGATACTACTGGAGTACCTACCAGTAAATCTCCTACCATGGCCATGGACTATGTGTAATGGCTCTCCTAGACACAGCACGACCTCGCCCCCAATACCGGGAGAGACGAATCCCCTGCCGATCCGCTCACGTGCCTCCATATGGCTCGGGACTGTACCCAAAAGCTACCTGTTTGCACGACTCCTTTGAGCCGTGGTAGGGTAGAAATCAAAGCACAGTGGGAACTCACACGAGACAAATGACGACCTCAGGTCGATGAACTAACCTGTACACACGTCACCAGGGAACTGCTATCTGACGATAGGTATAGTACTAACTAGCGGATTCCCGGCGAGTCCTGTCCGGTGTACTCATAACCCAATGAGCACTTGTATACATCTTAGGTAATCCAACTGACACCAGTGGCTTGTGAGACCGGCCACCGCCCCTCGTCGGGGTCTCGACTGTACACACTAGTCTACTCCGGAGTATCGATGCCCTGTCTCGAAACTCCCACGACTAGGGACCACAATTAAGGATATGCATATAAACTACCCAACTCTCACGTATATGATCGCCATCATACAGTTGGTACTAAAGCAAGATCCTAAGGGCTCTATCAAAGTGGAACATGTAATCAGTCACCTGAACATGCACACAACTGATAAAGGCAAACCAGATAGCATACTATGATCTCGAGTAAGACTGTTCTACCGGTATAGGTCCTCCGCAATCATTGCAATCACGTACCTGCGATCCAATAATTGACTATAAGGGCACTATCTCCAACAATCTCCCACTTGCACTCAAGGCAAATATTGCGATGTCGACTACTCACAGCCCGTATGAAACCGAACATCCAACTCCTCTACTAATCAGTTTCACAAAGCCCGTTTGTTAAACTATTATGTTCGAGAAATAGCCTCAGTGAGTGGATCCGCCTAGATGTTTCTTTCTATATCTCTCTTAATCTCAAGTTCGCGGAGAAAGCTATCTCCCGAATTGAGTAATACCTGTCTTAGAATATGTCTGGATTTCCGATGGGACCTTGTTCATAAATGAACTCCAAATCCAAACTTCTTAGACTGTATCGATCACTGAACCTAATCAGTATCCGGCACCATGCCACCCACAGTATCCTCTTGGACCACCTGTCCATAATACTGTCCCTCTTCGTCAGAGGGAAAAACTATAACTCTGACAATCACTCTGTCATCCATGTCACCTTTGAAGCCTGGAATGATAACCGTCTCCCGAAGGAGGCTGCCGTCATCAAATCCGTAGAACATGTACTTATGTTCTATAACTGCTTCCTTATGTTTCTCCAGGATTGGATTAATACAAACTTATCGCATCTAGTGCAAAAACAACATCCGGCGTGGTACTTGACACCTCACGATTGACTCAATTGCCTAAGTAAGTGATCTGCCAATCATGCACAGCCCTCTCCCCTTTAGTCTATATGACACCTTTAGAGAGGGTGACTCCATCACTTGCAGGTACACTACCATGCTAGGAGTCAACTATTCTAAAAACCATTAGAATATCTGTCAAAGTACCCACATTGGGAAACTACCCAAATCTAGATCTAAAACCATAGATCTAGAAACCAGAATGTCAAATATTATATTCATATCCTGTCTGGAGAAACAACTGTGTGAAGACTACAGTACAACCGATCGTAGTATAGGAATTTTACTTCCTACTTTGTGTATGTCATTCAGATACCATGACACCACACCCTACTACCTTCTTAACAGATCCATCCCCTATTCTGATTGAAGTCAAACCCTTGACTGTCACATCAAAATTAGATGATCTATCTCCGCTATAACTGCTCTAGTCTATAAATAGACATAAGCTACTTGCCCACCATGCTTCCGCTGCTCCCACTGACTACGACAACCCTCCTACCGGGTCTCATAACCTGGAACAACAGTAGTGTCAAGTCTGGGTAGATAAGAACCTCCCTGTCATCGTCCTTGAGGCTACCGAAGTACCTCTCGGGTGTCTGAGGTTACCCACCATATCTGCGGAGTGGCTATTGGAATGTCAAACCTGATTGAATATATAGGTCCTATTAAATTTTCCATAATCGTTCGCGGTTCTGGAATCACTTCCAGTTCTACCATACTCCCACTACTGTTTTCTGAAAAAGATCCATTTTACTAAAACTGTAGCGAGTCAAGAACAATATCACTATTGATCTTCCAAATGGTAGAATATCAACCCTTGTCATAGCCAGGGTCAACCCACAAATAGCCATTACAGAAACGTGCCCTGAGTTATCCAGAGTCTGGTTTTAAGCATAAGCTGGACAACTCCCCGTACCTTAACATCTTTTAAGGTACGATCCATTCTATATCCAATATAGAAACTTTGGCACTTATTTAATTGGAACCATATTCAAATTATGCAACTGTCTCCAGTGTATATCAACTTAATGGATAGAGGCCAATCAGCATTACTCAACTTAGGAATCCATCCAATTATGAGTAACCTGAAAGAGAAACTCGTTTCTCAAAACCATCACTATCATCTGAATACCAATCACAAGAATCTACATCTTCGATCTCTTTGAAGAATCCCGATACTTGTGATACCTGGTTCTCTACTTTATTCTTATACCCACAACTTCTCAAAACTTAGACCTTGTATTTCTACGAAACACTTGTCCAAATACTAGAGAAGTTATAAGTAAACAGAACATAGTACGAGGACCTACCCCTTTGTCCTGATGGACACTGGACAACATACAATACTCTGTATAAGTCCGCTGAGTTAAACAACTCAAAACCTGTGCTTCGTAGGTTGAAAACTGTACCCTGGCGATTTCCTCAAATATCACCAATTACAACGAATTCCGATATAATGAGGATAATCACCTAATTCCCAATAACTTACTCCCACTCATCATCTGTAAAATCATACAGATATGAGAATGAAACCTGGTAAATACATACCCTTGGAGTAAGTGTCTAATCGGGAAAACAGTTTTCCTTAACAATGCACTGAAACATGAAAATGTTTCGTAGGGGTATCCTGGTATTCATAGCAATGCCTCTTCCATAATCCAATTCATGACTTCAACCGTATATTTTATTGCCATATCTCCAAATCCCTTTATTTGTCTTTAGTCGTTACCTTATGTACACCATCGTTAGGCTAAATGGTTTTCTTCCTTCCCTACCGTTCGGCACCAGCCTATGGTTTGGAAGAAGACTATCCAGTAAGCATAATAGGTGTACCCTCCTAAACTAAGGAGTACTCAGATCTTGAGAAAAGGTGATGATAAAAGACAACTGAATAATACCTTATTCCTTTAAAGGTGAAATAGGAGTGGCGATGAAGTACGCGGTTTTGGTCGTGAATGATATCAGTCGCAATTTACTTTGCCCTCTTTCTAATCCCTTTATTTTGTCTTTACATATTACCTTCTGCACACCCTACTTAGGCTAATTGGTTTTCTTCATTCCCTACCTTTCGGCACCTGCCTATGGTTTGGAATAAGACTATCCAATAAGCGTAATAGGTGTACTCTCCTAAACCAAGGAGCCCTCGCAACCTGAGAGAAGGTGATAATAAAAGACAACTGAATAAACCAATTCTATTTCTCCTGAACCTGGATCCATCCTCGAAGAAGTCCCTTCGAGTTCGTATATAACCATACGATGGATCTATCCAATGGAAGTGGATGTCCGTAGTAATACGGGTGTTCTGAGAAATTCAAAGGGTAGAAGAAGGAGTGGTAATGACTTATGCAACTTAGACAATCCAAAAGCCAGTATTTTAAGAAGGTTCGGTCAACCTAGTCACTGAGTCATAGTCTAGGGTCGGTCAAAGGTCGCTGCCAAAGAGAGAGAGAAAAGAAACACTCTGCGTGCACTCTAACCTAGATCAGAATGGTTATCACTTTATCTAATCCGGAAACCTCCCACTGTCCTGTCAAATTCTCCTCCAAACCTAAAGAAGAATCAATCGGGATCACCCGAAGAGTAAACCAACTCATCAGTGGGAATCGGGATCCAACTCTCATCGTATGATAACGTGATGGAATGCATCCACGTTACTCATACTCCAGAAGGTATGCGCATACATGGCAAGTTTCAGTTTCTTTAGAAACTCCCGATACGATTTTTGCCCCATGCTCTTATAACCTTGGCGTTAGGTCAAAATATCATAAGTCACATGCCAAGTTCTACCCATCACTATCTTGTTAATTTGAACCCACCCGCACATGCCCTTGGCGTTAGGTCAAAATGGCAGAACGGCTGTCCCAAACCAACTCATCTATCTATGCAACAATTGAATACCCAGCAGCTACCAAACACTATGCCTTGGCGTTAGGTCAAAATACATAGCTTGAATACTACTGAATACCCAAAAGAAGTGACGGAGGGCTACGGCTGGTTTTTGGCGAAAAACCTTTAGCGTAATGAACTTGATATCGTTGAAGGAACCTGATAGCTTTTTAAAACATAGTGGTGAAAAACCTTTTGCTAAAGAGGTCACTCCCGGTAAAGGGATCTCGGCTCTTTCCTCGTGGAATGAGGTGCAGGATATTCCACTGAATACCGCTATGCAAAGCAACTTGTAATCGACTATAGTGAAGTTATTACCCTGACGCAAACTTCTGCCCAAGGGGTCAGTCCCGGTGAAGGGATATCGGCCCTTGCCCCGTCGAATGAGGTGCAGGATATTCCACTGAATACCGCTATGCAAAACAAAAGGAAACGTCTTTGCAATAACACTTTTTAAATTTGTTCCAATAACTGTAAACAGGTTTGTTTAACTTTTTGCATTGATCAGAATCAACGCAGTCCCATCAATCAATCACACCAGAAAAGAACGAAAAATAAAATGTACGTATATGCCATCCGCATTCGTCACTGGGTCCCGTCATCACCCATTAGGTTACTTAACTAACGACAGAGCGGGGACTGGACTAGCGCGGGTGTAAAACATATACAACATCTAATAGTATATAAACCAATATACAATAATCGCTCCAGGCGTGATAATATGCAACATTACAGAAAAGTAATAAGCATCACAGAACAATACAGATAATCTGGGATCCCCGAGTTTCACAGAGCCGCTGCTGAAACCCGACGTTCCCCTGTCGTGTGGATAGCCTGTGCAATGAAACCTAGACCCCTACGGGTGCGGCAAGTCACCCGCCAAAACCTGAAGCAAGGCAGCCCCCTACAGCAAAGTGAATGGACCACCCAGCACTTCACGGAATCCGGTAATCTTGGGCACCCCTCCTTGGGTCAACCTGTACCCCCTACGAGTGCGGCGAATAGTCTGCCAATTCTAGAGTGGGGCCCCTCTGCCTCTCAAAGCCATGAGATGCGGACCCGTTGCCCCTCAGAACCCGGCTATCCGTGCACTCCGTCGCGGGGCAAAACCTAGTACAGTAATGAAAAATAGTACAACAGGTACATCGACCGCAACCTGGTCGTGCCCTAAAAGAATATTATACAACAGGCAGTGACGGCAGTCCACAAGTTGGACGCTCGCCCCGCAATATCAAATGTACAAATAAATTCAAACTGTACTACCATTGCACACTGCTATCCACCACGACAAATCCGCAACATCACAGCACAACACAGAACATCAACGCGAATGTCACGTTCGCAAACCCGTCTAAAAGAACTATAGCAATCAGACGCGGTTTACCGATCAAATGACATTCCCGGTCGGAGATATAATGTAAGCACTGTAAACTAACGTGTTTAAATTTCGATCGACAAAATATCACAAAGTGGGCCCCACGCAAATCTGGAGAACAGTAACAAAACCTGGGCCCAAAAGATATAGACCAAAAACCCCAATTTCCAGAGGGGAACACACTGTACAAATTTGGGGGCATGATCGCGCAGAACGGCCGTGGATGCGCGGCTAAACCATGGGTTTGGCCGCTTTTCCGCGGCTGTCTTGTCGATTCACGTGCTTAAATTTGTACGTCGTTCTTAAAAAACCCTGCACAGTTTTCTGAGATATGTGAAATATTTTTAGGACACCGTTTAAAATCAACAGAAACTGTCAAGCTTGGATTTTGCAGTTTTTGATTTCCGGTTCGATCGATATTTTAAACGCGTTAGCACAAGTTAGTATAGCAAAATGGTGAGGCTCTGATACCACTGTAAGTCTACGCTAGCGCCCCGGCCGTCTACAGACGCCAAATGCGGAATAAAAAACTTTTAACTGGCGCTATCGTATACTTTAACCCGGATCTGCCATTATTGCTAAACTAACAAACTGTAAAGAGTGTAGAAAGGTTATACCGAACGATCCGAGTCCTTCGTTCTTTAACCATCATCCCACGCTCCGTTGCTGCTGCTCCGATCTCGTCGATCTCTGATCTGCTCGTCCAGGTGGCACCACATCACTGATTCTTTAAACGGGCTCCCGCCTCTGACTTGAGGCAACTCGGTCGTCAAGTTTGCTAGAAGAGATGACCAAGAATGATGTAGAGAATGAGTAGATGATTTTGTCTCACTTCGTCCAAGTCCGTGGACGATCGGTTAATGAAGTTGCCGAGGGAATCGGGTGATGGAATGAAATGAGCTGTGAATTCCATACACCCCAAAATCTATCATAATCTTTTCAAGTGAAACATCAAGTGTGAAAAAAAATATGAGGAGAGAGAGGGGGCCGGCCATATATAGGGCAAAGAGGGAGGTGAGTGTAGGAGAGGAGAGAGTAACCTTAAGCAAATATCATGTGTGAACACAAAATAAATATCTTAAGGAAAACAAAACCTCATTGAAATCAAAGCATGAGTCATTAACCTTGTCATCAAATTCTAGAACCTTCTAGAAGCATGACTCACCCTCATCCAAGAAAAGATAAATCCGTCTTTAACCGAATGTTAAAAGACGGCTGATAGAAAACTGGAAACTGGCAACTTCCAAAAGTGATCCTGAAACGACTTTCAGGATAACCCCGAAACTGTATAAATATACCCGCATTTGTATTACGACCGAATACAAATGCAACTGAGACAAAGATATTATACCTACTCAATATAATACTTGGATCCGGCTTAAACCAAAGCCGACCAGTATCATCTGCCCGAAAAATAACACGTGCGTAAACGCACGTGCATTTTCCGAACCCTGCCACAAAACCATACGGCCTCTACAACGTTTCGCCCGAACTTGGGAAACTGTCTGTGGGGGACTCTAATGACTCGTCAGTACCCTGGCAGTGGGTTTAACCACAAACCGTCAGCGGCACTAGCTATGCGTAACGGCTGCCCATGGACTGACCTCAAGGGAGGCCGATGAGCGAACTCAAGGGAGGCCGATGAGCGAACTCATCCAGAAACCCTACTGAGCCTAACAGTGACAATGTATATACAGTCCGGTCCGTTCTTCTATGAGTTTCGCATATCCTCCTAGGGGGCTAGTAACGTCAGACCCCCAGAAGCAGTATAAGTCGTGTCGGAGTGAGCCCAATAACACCCTGAGATACTACTGGAGTACCTACCAGTAAATCTCCTGCCATGGCCATGGACTATGTGTAATGGCTCTCCTAGACACAGCACGACCTCGCCCCCAATACCGGGAGAGACGAATCCCCTGCCGATCCGCTCACGTGCCTCCATATGGCTCGGGACTGTACCCAAAAGCTACCTGTTTGCACGACTCCTTTGAGCCGTGGTAGGGTAGAAATCAAAGCATAGTGGGAACTCACACGAGACAAATGACGACCTCAGGTCGATGAACTAACCTGTACACACGTCACCAGGGAACTGCTATCTGACGATAGGTATAGTACTAACTAGCGGATTCCCGGCGAGTCCTGTCCGGTGTACTCATAACCCAATGAGCACCTGTATACATCTTAGGTGATCCAACTGACACCAGTGGCTTGTGAGACCGGCCACCGCCCCTCGTCGGGGTCTCGACTGTACACACTAGTCTACTCCGGAGTATCGATGCCCTGTCTCGAAACTCCCACGACTAGGGACCACAATTAAGGATATGCATATAAACTACCCAACTCTCACGTATATGATCGCCATCATACAGTTGGTACTAAAGCAAGATCCTAAGGGCTCTATCAAAGTGGAACATGTAGTCAGTCACCTGAACATGCACACAACTGATAAAGGCAAACCAGATAGCATACTATCATCTCGAGTAAGACTGTTCTACCGGTATAGGTCCTCCGCAATCATTGCAATCACGTACCTGCGATCCAATAATTGACTATGAGGGCACTATCTCCAACAATCTCCCACTTGCACTCAAGGCAAATATTGCGATGTCGACTACTCACAGCCCGTGTGAAACCGAACATCCAACTCCTCTACTAATCAGTTTCACAAAGCCCGTTTGTAAAACTATTGTGTTCGAGAAATAGCCTCAGTGAGTGGATCCGCCTAGATGTTTCTTTCTATATCTCTCTTAATCTCAAGTTCGCGGAGAAAGCTATCTCCCGAATTGAGTAATACCTGTCTTAGAATATGTCTGGATTTCCGATGGGACCTTGTTCATAAATGAACTCCAAATCCAAACTTCTTAGACTGTATCGATCACTGAACCTAATCAGTATCCGGCACCATGCCACCCACAGTATCCTCTTGGACCACCTGTCCATAATACTGTCCCTCTTCGTCAGAGGGAAAAACTATAACTCTGACAATCACTCTGTCATCCATGTCATCTTTGAAGCCTGGAATGATAATCGTCTCCCGAAGGAGGCTGCCGTCATCAAATCCGTAGAACATGTACTTATGTTCTATAACTGCTTCCTTATGTTTCTCCAGAATTGGATTAATACAAACTTATCGCATCTAGTGCAAAAACAACATCCGGCGTGGTACTTGACACCTCACGATTGACTCAATTGCCTAAGCAAGTGATCTGCCAATCATGCACAGCCCTCTCCCCTTTAGTCTATATGACACCTTTAAAGAGGGTGACTCCATCACTTGCAGGTACACTACCATGCTAGGAGTCAACTATTCTAAAAACCATTAGAATATCTGTCAAAGTACCCACATTGGGAAACTACCCAAATCTAGATCTAAAACCATAGATCTAGAAACCAGAATGTCAAATATTATATCCATATCCTGTCTGGAGAAACAACTGTGTGAAGACCACAGTACAACCGATCGTAGTATAGGAATTTTACTTCCTACTTTGTGTATGTCATTCAGATACCATGACACCACACTCAACTACCTTCTTAACAGATCCATCCCCTATTCTGATTGAAGTCAAACCCTTGACTGTCACATCAAAATTAGATAATCTATCTCCGCTATAACTGCTCTAGTCTATAAATAGACATAAGCTACTTGCCCACCATGCTTCCGCTGCTCCCACTGACTACGACAACCCTCCTACCGGGTCTCATAACCTGGAACAACAGTAGTGTCAAGTCTGGGTAGATAAGAACCTCCCTGTCACCGTCCTTGAGGCTACCGAAGTACCTCTCGGGTGTCTGAGGTTACCCACCATATCTGCGGAGTGGCTATTGGAATGTCAAACCTGTTTGAATATATAGGTCCTATTAAATTTTCCGTAATCGTTCGCGGTTCTGGAATCACTTCCAGTTCTACCATACTCCCACTACTGTTTTCTGAAAAAGATCCATTTTACTAAAACTGTGGCGAGTCAAGAACAATATCACTATTGATCTTCCAAATGGTAGAATATCAACCCTTGTCATAGCCAGGGTCAACCCACAAACAGCCATTACAGAAACGTGCCCTGAGTTATCCAGAGTCTGGTTTTAAGCATAAGCTGGACAACTCCCCGTACCTTAACATCTTTTAAGGTACGATCCATTCTATATCCAATATAGAAACTTTGGCACTTATTTAATTGGAACCATATTCAAATTATGCAACTGTCTCCAGTGCATATCAACTTAATGGATAGAGGCCAATCAGCATTACTCAACTTAGGAATCCATCCAATTATGAGTAACCTGAAAGAGAAACTCGTTTCTCAAATCCATCACTATCATCTGAATACCAATCACAAGAATCTACATCTTCGATCTCTTTGAAGAATCCCGATACTTGTGATACCTGGTTCTCTACTTTATTCTTATTCCCACAACTTCTCAAAACTTAGACCTTGTATTTCTACGAAACACTTGTCTAAATACTAGAGAAGTTATAAGTAAACAGAACATAGTACGAGGACCTACCCCTTTGTCCTGATGGACACTGGACAACATACAATACTCTGTATAAGTCCGCTGAGTTAAACAACTCAAAACCTGTGCTTCGTAGGTTGAAAACTGTACCCTGGCGATTTCCTCAAATATCACCAATTACAACGAATTCCGATATAATGAGGATAATCACCTAATTCCCAATAACTTACTCCCACTCATCATCTGTAAAATCATACAGATATGAGAATGAAACCTGGTAAATACATACCCTTGGAGTAAGTGTCTAATCGGGAAAACAGTTTTCCTTAACAATGCACTGAAACATGAAAATGTTTCGTAGGGGTATCCTGGTATTCATAGCAATGCCTCTTCCATAATCCAATTCATGACTTCAACCGTATATTTTATTGCCATCTCTCCAAATCCCTTTATTTGTCTTTAGTCGTTACCTTATGTACACCATCGTTAGGCTAAATGGTTTTCTTCCTTCCCTACCGTTCGGCACCAGCCTATGGTTTGGAAGAAGACTATCCAGTAAGCATAATAGGTGTACCCTCCTAAACTAAGGAGTACTCAGATCTTGAGAAAAGGTGATGATAAAAGACAACTGAATAATACCTTATTCCTTTAAAGGTGAAATAGGAGTGGCGATGAAGTACGCGGTTTTGGTCGTGAATGATATCAGTCGCAATTTACTTTGCCCTCTTTCTAATCCCTTTATTTTGTCTTTACATATTACCTTCTGCACACCCTACTTAGGCTAATTGGTTTTCTTCATTCCCTACCTTTCGGCACCTGCCTATGGTTTGGAATAAGACTATCCAATAAGCGTAATAGGTATACTCTCCTAAACCAAGGAGCCCTCGCAACCTGAGAGAAGGTGATAATAAAAGACAACTGAATAAACCAATTCTATTTCTCCTGAACATGGATCCATCCTCGAAGAAGTCCCTTCGAGTTCGTATATAACCATACGATGGATCTATCCAATGGAAGTGGATGTCCGTAGTAATACGGGTGTTCTGAGAAATTCAAAGGGTAGAAGAAGGAGTGGTAATGACTTATGCAACTTAGACAATCCAAAAGCCAGTATTTTAAGAAGATCGGTCAACCTAGTCACTGAGTCATAGTCTAGGGTCGGTCAAAGGTCGCTGCCAAAGAGAGAGAGAAAAGAAACACTCTGCGTGCACTCTAACCTAGATCAGAATGGTTATCACTTTATCAAATCCGGAAACCTCCCACTGTCCTGTCAAATTCTCCTCCAAACCTAAAGCAGAATCAATCGGGATCACCCGAAGAGTAAACCAACTCATTAGTGGGAATCGGGATCCAACTCTCATCGTATGATAACGTGATGGAATGCATCCACGTTACTCATACTCCAGAAGGTATGCGCATACTTGGCATGTTTCAGTTTCTTTAGAAACTCCCGATACGATTTTTGCCCCATGCTCTTATAACCTTGGCGTTAGGTCAAAATGTCATAAGTCACATGCCAAGTTCTACCCATCACTATCTTGTTAATTTGAACCCACCCGCACATGCCCTTGGCGTTAGGTCAAAATGGCAGAACGGCTGTCCCAAACCAACTCATCTATCTATGCAACAATTGAATACCCAGCAGCTACCAAACACTATGCCTTGGCGTTAGGTCAAAATACATAGCTTGAATACTACTGAATACCCAAAAGAAGTGACGGAGGGCTACGGCTAGTTTTTGGCGAAAAACCTTTAGCGTAATGAACTTGATATCGTTGAAGGAACCTGATAGCTTTTTAAAACATAGTGGCGAAAAACCTTTTGCTAAAGAGGTCACTCCCGGTAAAGGGATCTCGGCTCTTTCCTCGTGGAATGAGGTGCAGGATATTCCACTGAATACCGCTATGCAAAGCAACTTGTAATCGACTATAGTGAAGTTATTACCCTGACGCAAACTTCTGCCCAAGGGGTCAGTCCCGGTGAAGGGATATCGGCCCTTGCCCCGTCGAATGAGGTGCAGGATATTCCACTGAATACCGCTATGCAAAACAAAAGGAAACGTCTTTGCAATAACACTTTTTAAATTTGTTCCAACAACTGTAAACAGGTTTGTTTAACTTTTTGCATTGATCAGAATCAACGCAGTCCCATCAATCAATCACACCAGAAAAGAACGAAAAATAAAATGTACGTATATGCCATCCGCATTCGTCACTGGGTCCCGTCATCACCCATTAGGTTACTTAACTAACGACAGAGCGGGGACTGGACTAGCGCGGGTGTAAAACATATACAACATCTAATAGTATATAAACCAATATACAATAATCGCTCCAGGCGTGATAATATGCAACATTACAGAAAAGTAATAAGCATCACAGAACAATACAGATAATCTGGGATCCCTGAGTTTCACAGAGCCGCTGCTGAAACCCGACGTTCCCCTGTCGTGTGGATAGCCTGTGCAATGAAACCTAGACCCCTACGGGTGCGGCAAGTCACCCGCCAAAACCTGAAGCAAGGCAGCCCCCTACAGCAAAGTGAATGGACCACCCAGCACTTCACGGAATCCGGTAATCTTGGGCACCCCTCCTTGGGTCAACCTGTACCCCCTACGAGTGCGGCGAATAGTCTGCCAATTCTAGAGTGGGGCCCCTCTGCCTCTCAAAGCCATGAGATGCGGACCCGTTGCCCCTCAGAACCCGGCTATCCGTGCACTCCGTCGCGGGGCAAAACCTAGTACAGTAATGAAAAATAGTACAACAGGTACATCGACCGCAACCTGGTCGTGCCCTAAAAGAATATTATACAACAGGCAGTGACGGCAGTCCACAAGTTGGACGCTCGCCCCACAATATCAAATGTACAAATAAATTCAAACTGTACTACCATTGCACACTGCTATCCACCACGACAAATCCGCAACATCACAGCACAACACAGAACATCAACGCGAATGTCACGTTCGCAAACCCGTCTAAAAGAACTATAGCAATCAGACGCGGTTTACCGATCAAATGACATTCCCGGTCGGAGATATAATGTAAGCACTGTAAACTAACGTGTTTAAATTTCGATCGACAAAATATCACAAAGTGGGCCCCACGCAAATCTGGAGAACAGTAACAAAACCTGGGCCCAAAAGATATAGACCAAAAACCCCAATTTCCAGAGGGGAACACACTGTACAAATTTGGGGGCATGATCGCGCAGAACGGCCGTGGATGCGCGGCTAAACCATGGGTTTGGCCGCTTTTCCGCGGCTGTCTTGTCGATTCACGTGCTCAAATTTGTACGTCGTTCTTAAAAAACCCTGCACAGTTTTCTGAGATATGTGAAATATTTTTAGGACACCGTTTAAAATCAACAGAAACTGTCAAGCTTGGATTTTGCAGTTTTTGATTTCCGGTTCGATCGATATTTTAAACGCGTTAGCACAAGTTAGTATAGCAAAATGGTGAGGCTCTGATACCACTGTAAGTCTACGCTAGCGCCCCGGCCGTCTACAGACGCCAAATGCGGAACAAAAAACTTTTAACTGGCGCTATCGTATACTTTAACCCGGATCTGCCATTATTGCTAAACTAACAAACTGTAAAGAGTGTAGAAAGGTTATACCGAACGATTCGAGTCCTTCGTTCTTTAACCATCATCCCACGCTCCGTTGCGGCTGCTCCGATCTCGTCGATCTCTGATCTGCTCGTCCAGGTGGCACCACATCACTGATTCTTTAAACGGGCTCCCGCCTCTGACTTGAGGCAACTCGGTCGTCAAGTTTGCTAGAAGAGACGACCAAGAATGATGTAGAGAATGAGTAGATGACTTTGTCTCACTTCGTCCAAGTCTGTGGACGATCGGTTAATGAAGTTGCCGAGGGAATCGGGTGATGGAATGAAATGAGCTGTGAATTCCATACACCCCAAAATCTATCATAATCTTTTCAAGTGAAACATCAAGTGTGAAAAAAAATATGAGGAGAGAGAGGGGGCCGGCCATATATAGGGCAAAGAGGGAGGTGAGTGTAGGAGAGGAGAGAGTAACCTTAAGCACATATCATGTGTGAACACAAAATAAATATCTTAAGGAAAACAAAACCTCATTGAAATCAAAGCATGAGTCATTAACCTTGTCATCAAATTCTAGAACCTTCTAGAAGCATGACTCACCCTCATCCAAGAAAAGATAAATCCGTCTTTAACCGAATGTTAAAAGATGGCTGATAGAAAACTGGAAACTGGCAACTTCCAAAAGTGATCCTGAAACGACTTTCAGGATAACCCCGAAACTGTATAAATATACCCGCATTTGTATTACGACCGAATACAAATGCAACTGAGACAAAGATATTATACCTACTCAATATAATACTCAGATCCGGCTTAAACCAAAGCCGACCAGTATCATCTGCCCGAAAAATAACACGTGCTTAAACGCACGTGCATTTTCCGAACCCTGCCATAAAACCATACGGCCTCTACAACGTTTCGCCCGAACTTGGGAAACTGTCTGTGGGTGACTCTAATGACTCGTCAGTACCCTGGCAGTGGGTTTAACCACAAACCGTCAGCGGCACTAGCTATGCGTAACGGCAGCCCATGGACTGACCTCAAGGGAGGCCGATGAGCGAACTCAAGGGAGGCCGATGAGCGAACTCATCCAGAAACCCTACTGAGCCTAACAGTGACAATGTATATACAGTCCGGTCCGTTTGTCTATGAGTTTCGCATATCCGCCTAGGGGGCTAGTAACGTCAGACCCCCAGAAGCAGTATAAGTCGTGTCGGAGTGTAGCCCAATAACACCCTGAGATACTACTGGAGTACCTACCAGTAAATCTCCTGCCATGGCCATGGACTATGTGTAATGGCTCTCCTAGACACAGCACGACCTCGCCCCCAATACCGGGAGAGACGAATCCCCTGCCGATCCGCTCACGTGCCTCCATATGGCTCGGGACTGTACCCAAAAGCTACCTGTTTGCACGACTCCTTTGAGCCGTGGTAGGGTAGAAATCAAAGCACAGTGGGAACTCACACGAGACAAATGACGACCTCAGGTCGATGAACTAACCTGTACACACGTCACCAGGGAACTGCTATCTGACGATAGGTATAGTACTAACTAGCGGATTCCCGGCGAGTCCTGTCCGGTGTACTCATAACCCAATGAGCACCTGTATACATCTTAGGTGATCCAACTGACACCAGTGGCTTGTGAGACCGGCCACCGCCCCTCGTCGGGGTCTCGACTGTACATACTAGTCTACTCCGGAGTATCGATGCCCTGTCTCGAAACTCCCACGACTAGGGACCACAATTAAGGATATGCATATAAACTACCCAACTCTCACGTATATGATCGCCATCATACAGTTGGTACTAAAGCAAGATCCTAAGGGCTCTATCAAAGTGGAACATGTAGTCAGTCACCTGAACATGCACACAACTGATAAAGGCAAACCAGATAGCATACTATCATCTCGAGTAAGACTGTTCTACCGGTATAGGTCCTCCGCAATCATTGCAATCACGTACCTGCGATCCAATAATTGACTATGAGGGCACTATCTCCAACAATATCGACATGACTTATTGAGTTATTAGCGCTCGACGATTCCATCCCTAGACTTGATATGCAGCATATCAGACGAAGAGACCGGACTGTATTATAAGTGTTGCCAATTGCTCGACGGGAGTTTTGACGAGTTCGCTTGTTTTTCTTCTGATCGCTCAATACCCGGGTGGCCGTTACGTTTAGCTAACCGCTTGCGGCTTGTAGGTGTTTTGATATGATCATCACCTACTGCCGGCGTATTGACGAGTCTTAGAGTCCCACACAGGATTTTTCTAGTTCAGGCAAAATGATGTGGTGTGCATATGTGATATTCGGGAGCTCGATTAAATACGAATATGTGATACCGTATTTTAATCGGGCGTTCACTATTGGTTGGGTCGTATTTGATATGACAGATTTATTAAATCAAGTGTTGATTTAATATTATCTTTTAGCTCACTTTTAATTAACCCTTTTTCTATTGGATGTATGCATGTATGTTTACACATACACATGATGATGTGCATGCACACATACACACATACATGCAAGACTTACATGGTTGATAAATATCTAGATTTTGTTAATGATTTAAAGAAAAGGAAATTAGCTATAATGACTCATTTTTTCTACACACTTCTTCTTTGACCATTGACTTTAACTATGGTTATATTTCCTTTGTTCTTAACCCATCCAAATAATATCTTGATATTTAGCCAACCATGGTTATATTTGAGAGTGTCTCATATATAATCTTTTCTTTTCAATTATTGAAAATAAGTTTTTCATTATATTCATAAAAGCTTTTGCCATCTTCATCTTCCTCCTCTCTCTAGCTCACTTGAGTTTGTTAAAATAGTAAGGAACCAAAAATAAAGGGTTTTTAAGTGAGTTTACAAACCACATAACCATTCTACACTACCCGAGCCCTTTAGTGTAGAGTGTTTGCTTCACTTCATCTTGATTTTATGAAGCAAAGTGCTTGACCTAGAAATATCCGGGTGGATCATCGTAGACGACGAAGGACCTCTAGCGCAGTTGATCTAAGCTTCGAGCAAAGCCATAGGAGTCCATAAGAGTGAAGGAGTTGGCTACAAAGGTTGTATTCTCTTTTCCTTTAGCTTAGACTTCCTATATTTTTGTTATTACCCTAAACTCTAGTTACGATTCGTAGTTCGTTTGTAATAGCCCTCTAAAATTTAAAAGTTCACTGCTTTATGATGTTGTAAGCTAACTAGAGGTGCTACTACACACCAACATGGTATCAAAACCTAGCTAGAGCTTTAGGGTAAACTAGACGACGTTTAAAAACTCAATCGAACATAAAATTTGATTTTTATACATGCTCACTGGAAATTTTTCAAAAGTTGGAATTTTTGAATTAAAAATATTCAGAAAATAGAGCAAGGTTTTCTATGGATCCCCAAGAAAAACGAGCGCCTAACTCGACACAACGACCACGGAACCACGGCCAAATAGGGGTATTTGCGGCGGTTCCGCGGCGCCGTTGGTAAGGTTTGGACCGTGCGTTCTTGCGTTGATCTGTGGGTACTATATATGCTCTTTGGGAATTTTTTATGCAGGTTCAAGTGTTGAGATCTATTACAACGGTGGTTATGTTGATGTGTTGATTGATATATTTTAACGTCGTCTATGCTTTTCAATTGTTGATGTGATATGATGTATAGGATCGTCGTGATCGAATGGACAGGGGTTTTATGTAAGACGAGAGTTTATCTTTTCATTCATGTAAAATTCATTATATATATTATTCTTTTATTGGGGCACATCCAGGTTGAGGATGATGTCTCCATTGATGTATATTTTACTTTTCCGCATTAGGATAGACCCAAGAAGGGGAGCACGAGTGACCGGGTTCTGGAGTTCAGTTGGAGGCCATCTCGAGGAGTCGAGACCGGGTCTCCTAAACTCCAGAATTGGAAGGGTCACTTTCCGCTCTCGTAGGGGTCTAAGGGTGTAGGCTTGGTTATTCATCACGACCGTGGAATCCATATTTTCTATCGTAAGCTAAATATAAAATACGGAGTTCCTAGTATATCCTATATTTTCATATAGGTGTTTCTGCTGCTGATTATTCTGTGATGTGATTGCTTAATATCTGAGACGAATGTAATATTGTTATATATGTGATATGTAATACTGTTTTTCGTTTCTTTCTTTAATGGCTTAGGAACTTAAATGATGGGAATACATTAATGAGATTAATGTAAAAGAAAAGAAACCTAATGATGTTGTAGAATCGGATTTGAAACTCACTTGGCTCCTTTTTATGAAAAAGCAAGTTTCAAAAGATGCGGAGCTTAAGCCACTCCTTTTCTAAAAACTATTTAGATTCTACAACGAAATCAAGTTCAAAGCGTTAAAGGTTTTCAAAAAAACCATCCGCAGCCCTCCGTCATTTTAGGAAGTAGGCCTAGATCTAGGGTCGCCTAGGTCTACTAGACAGCTCCTAACTAGGGCTAGAAATAGACCTCAAACCGCCTCTTCACGGACAAATACGGCCAAGTAAGTGGGAAGGAACCACCACTACAGTGGGCCTAATTAATAACCACTATCCTAGACACCGCAATGTCGGTTAGGATAAACGGCTGATGGCTACCCTAGTCCTTTTCCTATTGAGCTCGCTGTCCTTAGGTCTGAGTCTAATCTTTTTTAATTAAAGGTGGTCGATGCAAAATGCTTTAGGTGTTTTCTGGGGTCCTGGGAAGGGTGATGAAATCCCCACCCAATCTGAGTTTGGTCAAATAGCCCCTTAAGTCCAATTAAATTATGCAAAACAAAAATTCACTTGCAATCAGTTTTAGCGCGGCGCAAAGAAACCTGCAGCAAATCTGTTATTTAGAAAGGGGAAGAAGATTTTTTTAGCGCAAAGAAATCTGCAGAAAATTTTTACAGTGGAGATATGGAGGTTTCAGAGGGGGGAGAGAGAGAACTAACCCTGAAAATTTTAAACAGTGAGTCCAACAGATGGTCGCGGTTCCGCGGTCTGGGGTGCTCCTTGGCCGCGGTTCCGCGGTCTGGTGAAGGGATCGGGCTCTGCAAAAATTTGTGCTTCTCTGGGCTATCAACTCCTCTCTGTTTTTATGTTCTCTTTTCTGTTTTCACCTTCTGTAAAACTCCAGATCCAAAAGTCTTTGCTGTTCCTGCAAGATTCCAACGAAAAACCCTTCAAACAGATAAAGATAATGAAAAGAAAATTTTTGTATTTTGTATTTTCAGATTTTTATAATTTTTCAAAATTTATATCAACCCGAAATCATACAAAAATAGAAAATTACGCCTTCCCCGGCAACGGCGCCATTTGATTAATCCAAAAATTTGTAGTTTACCGTAATCAGAAACGGCGTCGCTTCGCAGCTAGCCGGTGAGTACGGGTCGATCCGCAGGGATGTGTGAGTTTCTGTTTTTGTGTTATAACGAGTTGATTCAAATTGTTGTTTGGTTTTTATCGATTAAATTAAAGACAAATTTATGTGATATGAAAGGACTCGTTAGGGTTAGGTCGAAGGTAGGGGTGTTTAGATCAATGTTTTCACCTCTTTCAATGCCGTGATTTAAGCTTTTTAGAAAAATCACAACAATTATTAGAAAAGGGGATTAGGATGATCGGGAAGAAACAAAGTTTCTTCCTCTAGATCCTTGTCCGTCCTTTCCTATTAATTGCTGTGATCTTCATGGACGTCATATATGTCCGGCCTTTTATACTACGGTTCACCGTTACCTTGTAGGTAGGGTGCCGTAGGGGGCGGATCATATATGCATGCATGAAGATTTCGTTTTAAAAAAAATAAGTTGGCACTGAAGGAGGTGAGAGACATCCATCTCTCACTCCCTCCCTTGTTCCTAACCCTAACGAGCGAGGATTTTACTCGCTCATTAGGGAATTATTACAAAGAGACATTTTTTATGTTTATGTTTTAAAGGGTAATTACTTACTGCAGATTAAACAGGATTATACTAAAGCAAAAATTAGATAACTAGGGCAAGTAAAAGATTATACTAAGGCAGGAATTAAATAAAACTAAAGACTTACAAGAAAAAATGATGCTCTGAATTCTCCAACAAATCTCACTTTTATTGATTGAAAAGAGGCATCCGGTTTTACAATTTTAGATTACAATTTATAAGCAAACAGGAGAATTAGGGTTTCAGAGTCTCGCACATGCGCAATTACAGATTTGCCCACTGAAAATCCCAACACCCACACCGACGCACCGGCACAGAAAAAATGCACCGACACAGAAAAAATGCACCGACACGGGCACATAATGGCCGCGGATCCGCGGCCCTTTGGTGGTCTTGGGCCGCCAAACTTTTGGGCTTTCTTCAGGGGTTCTTGGGCTCTGTATTTTTATATGTATTTTCTCTGTTGGGCTTCTGGGTCTTCTCCAGATCTTCAGTGAAAACTTGTTCGTATCTTTTGACCGTTCACTTGACATTTTGGACCTTGTACTGTTCTTCGTCTAGGCTTGACTAGGATCCGTCCAATAGTTGGTCAAAAGTCCCTTTTTCTGTTGTTTTGTGTCTTTTTCACTGTATTTGCTCCAGAAACATGTATCCTGTAATATGCAACAAACGTGCGTCAAGAGTACCTGTTTATTTATAAAAAGGATAAGAAAAAGGGGAATGAAAAATGCAATATTATGATCTGAACAAATACCCCCAAACTTACCTTTTGCTCGTCCTCGAGCAAACTTATTATTTTATTCTAACCTAGCCACACTTTCGCAGGGAAACGCGATTGCACTGAGCATGTGCAACAAGCCGTTAAACCTCTAGGTGTCCCTAGTAGGAGGAGTGTTGTCTCCTGAGGGTTTTCAGCGGATTACACCCACAAAATCCTATCAACTTGGTTTTTCGACTTTTGTTTTCCAATCAGGTTTTCTAATAAGGAATTCTAACTAGAGAATTAGTGAAGTAAACACCCTAAACTAAAGTGCTAATCTAGTAGAGGATGGAGAAATAGGAAGTGGGTTCTCTTTGGAATTTTATTTCTCACAATGATTCTCACTTTGGATCAAACCCTAGCAAGCGTTTTCTTTTGAACCAAGAAGAAGATGAACAAAAGAAAATGAAGAGGATAATGATCAAGTGAGTGAGCTAACCATGGTGAGTGAGTATCATATACTAACTCTTGTAGAGACATTACCATGGCTAAGTGTTAAGGTTAGGTTAAAACCCAAAGTAAAAACAAATTTAGTGGACTTTAGTCAATGCATCCACAAGCTTCCACAAGCTTCATGCATTTTCTAATTTACCACTAATTTTGTAATTACTTTTAAATGTTAAAACCCAACATAACAAATAGCATGGTGTATGTCTCATACACCCAAGTCAAGTGTATCATCAACCATGATACAATAAAAGAAAACACAATTTTAATATATATCATATATACATTAAAGTTGTTCTCATGTGAGAAAAATCCTAAAGTGAACAAGTGTTAGTAAATGTAAACTAGTATATCTAATATACAATTATACAGTTAATTATTAAATCAACAATTGACTTAATAATCCGGTCATATCTCATATAACCGACTAACATTCATCGTATCGACTTATCGAATCAACACTTGATTCGATAACCCGGTCATATCATATATAACCGACCGATACAAAAAAATCGTGAGAATAGAATACGGTATCACATACACGCATTATTCTCGGTCCCGCACATATCACATATGCGCTCCTATTTCGTTTTGCCTGAGCCAGTAAAACCTCTATGTAGGACTCTAAAGACTCGTCAATACGCCGGCAGTAGGTGTTGATCACGTCAAGCACCCACAAGCCGTCAGCGGTATTAGCTGGACGTAACGGCTACCAGGGTATTGACGATCAGAAGATCAGCAAGCAAGCCCGCTCCAACTCCTGTAAAATCCTGCCGGTAACACTTCCCGTACAGTCCGGTCTCCTCGTCTGATATGTCGCATATCAAGTGTAAGTGCACGGCGGCGCCCCGGCCGTCAATCCGAGGCCAAAATGCGGAAACGATGATTTACTTTAACTTTTGAACCGGCACCTCCGCGCACAAAAATCCCGGATCGGGCCATTAACCTACTCCTAGCTAACTAGAGAAGGGGTGGAGAGATATACCGAGCGATCCGTGTCCTTCGGTCTTCTCGTCATCGTCCCGATCTCCCCGCGGAATCTCCGGTCTCCACCACGTCGCCGGAAGGGCACCACATCGCCAGCTTCTTTTACGGGCTCCCATCTCTGGACCGAGGCAACTCGGGCATGAAGTCGGCGAGTCGACGTGCCAAAGGATGCTGTAGGTTAACTGTAGAACTCTATGTCTCTTTGGGGTTGTAGAAGTTTCCATTAGTGGAGGATTGAGATGATAGCATTTTTGGAGATGAAATTGGGGATTTTACAAGCACAAGAGAACCAAAAATCCCCACAAATATAATGGGCAGCCCCACCCTCATCTTGGCCGGCTATGCATACATTGGAATGAAAGAGGAGAGAGTATCAATGAGGTGAGTGAGTGAGCCAATAATCAAAGAGAGAGAAAAGGGGTATGATGTGAAGAAATGATCACAAACAAGAACCTCACTCCAAAACCCAATCATATCCAACAAAGGTCAAGCCATCATGAAGTCATGGAGTCAATGAAAGCTACACCCATCATGAAAACTATCATGAAGCAAAAAGTCTCCTCAATTGTTAATTGCATAATTGCAAATAACCCCCTCCACCAAAATTCAGCCAGAGAAAGAAACAAAGGAAAATGGCCTAAAACTGATCCCATAATAAATTACAGGAAACCCCGCTACTGTATATACATACCCGCATTTGTATTCCGACCGAAATACAAATGCAATGAGACAAAATCTATACTGTACAATACTAGGATCCGGCTTAAACCAAAGCCCGCTAGTATTATCCGTCCGATCATGATCCGTGCAATACCGCACGTATATGATCGAACCCTGCCATATCTCCATACGGCCTCTACAGCGTTTCACCCGAAACTTGAGCAACTGTCTGTGGAGGACTCTAAAGACTCGTCAACACCTTGGTTGTGGATTTACCACTAGCACGTCAGAGATATTAGCCATACGTAACGGGCTACCAGGTATTGACCAAAAGGGACGTCGATGAGCGAACTCATCCTGACACCCTACTGAGCCTGTCAGTGACAATATCCGTACAGTCCGGTCCGTTCGTCTATGAGCATCGCATGGCGGGCCTAGGGGGTTGGTAAAAGTCAGACCCCCAAAAGCGGTACAAGTCGTGTCGGAGTGTAGCCCAGAACACCTTGAGATACTACTGGAATACCTACCAGTAAATCTCCTGCCTTGGCCAAAGACTTCATGTAATGGCTCTCCTAGACACAGCGCGACCTCACCCCCAATACCGGGAGAGACGAACCCCTGAAGATCCGCTCACTGCCTCCATATGGCTCGGGACTGTACCCAACTAAAACCTGTTTGCACGTCTCCTTTGAGCGTGGTAGGGTAGTAATCAAAATACAGTGGGAACTCACACGAGACAAATGACGATCTCAGGTCGATGAACTAACCTGTACACATGTCACCAGGGAACTGCTATCTGACGTCAGGTATAAGACCAACCAGCATGTTCCCGGCGAGTCCTGTCCGGTGTACTCATAACCCAATGAGCACCTGTATACATCTTAGGTGAACCAACTGACACCAGTGGCTTGTGAGACCGGCCACCGCCCCTCGTCGGGGTCTCGACTGTATACACTAGTCTACTCTGGAGTATCGATGCCCTGTCTCGAAACTCCCACGACTAGGGACCTTTTAAGGATTTGCTTCTAGACCCCAGCTCCCACGTATATGATCGCCTTCATACTGCTGGTAGTCAAGCAAGAATCCTAGGGGCTCTATCAACGTGTAATAGTGATCAGTAATGTCACCTAAAGCAGTACACGATGATAAAGAAAAACCAGATAGCATACTATCATCTTGAGTAAGACTGTCCTGCCGGCATAGGTCCTCCCTCAATCATTGCAATCACGTACCTGTGATCCAATAATTGACTCTGAGGGCACTATATCCAACAATCTCCCACTTGCACTCAAGGCTAATTATTGCGATGTCGCATACTCACAGCCCGTGTGATACCGAACACCCAACTCCTCTACTAGTCTGTCTCACAAGGCTCGTTTGCGAAACTATTGCGTTCGAGGAATAGCCTCAGTGAGTGGATCTGCTGTGATGTTTCTTTCTATGTCTCTCTTTATCTCAACTTCGCGGAGAAACTCATCTCCCGAAATGAGCAATACCTGTCTTAGAAAATATTTGGATGTCTGATGGGACCTAGTTCATAAGTGAACTCCAAATCCAAATTTCTTAGACTGTATCGTCAACTGAACTTAATCAGTATCCTGCGCCATGCCTCCCTCAGTATCCGCCTGGACCACCTATCCAAAATACTGCCCCTCTTCAGAAGGAGAACTATAACTCTGACAGTCACTCTGTCATCCAGGTCACCTTAGAAGCCTGGAATGATAATTGTCTCCCAAAGGAGGCTGCTGTTATCATTTCCCTAGAACATCAACTTATGTTCTAAAACTGCTTCCGATCGTTTCTCCAGGATTGGATTAATATCAACTTACTGCATCTCATGCAAAAACAACATCTGGTGTGGTACTTGACATATCATGATTGACTCAACTGCCTAAGCAAGTGATCTGCCAATCATGCATATCCCTCTCCCCTTTAGTCTGTAAGACACCTTTAGAGAGGGTGACTCCATCACCTGCAGGTTGTTGGATATATATGCCCTAGAGGCCAGTATTGTATATGTATATATATGGATACTAGGGATATGTATGTACAGAACAATCTTGCTCAGTTTTATATTATATTATTTGACTTGTCTTTATTGGGATATGTGTATTTATTGTTATTATATCTGGTTTGCACATATTGATAAAGGCTTGATACGGTAGTATACTATTGTGGTTTGTCTTTATCTTAACATGGCATATGTCATACTCATTATTACATATTGCGGTTACATGTTGATAAAGCCCATAGGATTTTGCTTGACTACCTGCGTTGTGATGGCGATCATACTTGTGGGAGCAGGGTAGTCCATAAGCACATCCTTAAATGGTCCCTAGTCGTGTGAGTATCGAGACTGGGCACTGATACTCCAGAGTAGACTGGTGTATACGTTTCTAACCCCGTCGGGGGATGGTTGGTCCCGCAGCCATTGGTCTGATGCACCTAAGATCGTATACAGGTGCTCACTGGGTGTGAGTACACTGGACGGACTCGCCGAGAACTTCCATATGGTACTATACCTATCGTCAGATGGAAGTTCTCAGGTGACATGTGTACAGGTTAGTCTTTGGACCTGAGATCGGCATTTGTCTCGTGTGAGTTCCCACTGAACTTTGATCACTACCCTACCACGGCTCTACTGAGTCGTGCAAACAGGTTTTGGTTGGGTTCAGTCCCGAGCCACATGGAGGCAGTGAGCGATTGTCGGGGATTCGTCTCTCCCGGTATAGGGAGTCGATATCGCACTGTGATTCGATTGGTCAGGACCATAAGACCTTGGCCAAGGCAGTTGGGATCTACTGATAGGCTGATCAATAGTTTTCCCGGATTGGTCTTGAGCCACATCGGCACGACTTATCAGGTTGTTAGGGTCTGAAGTTCACCATCCCCTAGACCCGGTATGTGATACTCTTTGACGAAGAGACCGGACTGTACGGATATTGTCACGGATAGGCTCAGTAGGAGATCCGGATGAGTTTGCTCGTCGGCCTTCCTTTTCGACAGTTACCTGGGCAGCAGTTACGTACAGCTAGTGCCGCTGACGTGCTTGTGGTTAAACCCACTGCCAGAGTACTGTCGAGTCTTTAGAGTCCCACACAGAGGGTTTCCCTGATCCAGGCAAAACGATGTAGTAGCCGTATTGGATACGTGCAGGGTTCGATCGATTGATGTACTTGGTACTCGGATTTTCGATCGGACGGTTTGTAATACTAGCCGGCTCGGGTTTGAGCCGGATTATTAAATCAGGTATTGATTTAATAATTTACATATATGTGTTTCGATATATATATTCTAGTATTACGTTCTTCATGTTCTTCTATCTCTTTTAGGCGTTCGAATTTTTATCTGATTGCCGGTATATTTGTACTGTAGTCGGAAATCCGTATTTATTACAGTTTTCCTTCTAGAAGGTGGCCACCTCATTTTGGTTTTTCCTTTTATTTCATAATTGGAAATGAGGTGTACAGTGAGAGGTGAGGGAGGAATGGGAGTAACCATTCTTCAATAGTGAACAAATGAATTTATAATTCATTTTGGGTTTACTATTGAAGTATGGTTGCTATTGTTTATTGAAAGAATTCATATACAAAACCAAGGTGTGTGAATTTCTCTTTGATGCTTGCTCATTATTTTCTTGAGCTCCAATTTCTCTCCAAGCTCCTCCCTCCTCTCTAGCTTCCTCCACCTTCATCTTCTTCCTCTTCACTACCTTCTCATGTGTTGAGAATCAAGTGAAGAGGCAAGAAAGAGATAGCTTCACACTTAGAACTCCAAAACTACATCCTAGATTATTTGGACTAGCATCCCAAGTTCTCTAGTTGCTCTTTTGATATTTAGCAAAGAGCTAGAGCCATGGATCATACCCCTCAGGTGGATCATCTACGACAAAGCAAGGCCGGAGAACAAGCTCGATCCCGGAGGACCGATGGAGCCGGAGTTGGCGATCGAACAAGTTCAAGGAGGCCACTTGGAGCATATGATGAAGAACGAAAACCGAAGGACTTGGTTCGTTTGGTGAGCTTTCTATCATAGTAGATAGCTCTCATAGTGTAGCTAGTTAGTTTTATGGAAAGATCCGGTTTTAGGGTTTAGTCTAGCGCCAAGTTTCATTCGTAAGAAAAATTTTGTTCCGCATTTGGCCACGTGAGATGGCCGGGGCGCTAGGGTAACCCTTCATGGTATCAGAGCCACCTATAAAACTTACACTAGCTAGTTCAAACGTGTTTAGAATAACGATCGACCAAAAATTCCAAAAACCACGTTTCAATTTGTTACAGTTTCTGTCGATTTTAAAAGTGCTGGAAAATTCAATTTTTTGCTCCCAGAAAATCAAGCAGGCTTTTTTATGAACCCACAAAAAATTTGGTCGCGTGACCCTTTCAAAGCGCCGCGGATCCGCCGCATGAACCCCCCATTGGCGGCGGTTCCGCGGCCACTTTGGGGCCCACAGGCACCAAATTTCTTCTGGGCCTTAATTATTGAAAATTATGATCTCTGGAATAATTACTTTTTGGGCCCAGATTTTTTACCGGGTTGGTTTAATACTTGGGGCCCACTTGGAAAGTTTAGTCGATCGTAATTTTAAGACATGTGTTTTATTATCAGTACATTCACTTTTATCTGCGACCGGGAATGTCACTCGATCGGTAAAACTCGTCTGATTACTATATGTTCTTTCAGACGGGTTTTGCGAACGTAACATTCGTGTTGATGTTGTGTGCTTGTGCTGTGATTGTGGTTGGATTGTCGTGGTGGATAGCATGTGGTGCAATGTTAGAAATACAGTTTATAATTCATTTGTACATTTGTTATTGCGGGGCGAGCGTCCGACATGTGGACTGCCGTCTTTGCCGTTTGTATATTATTTTGGGGCACGACCGGGAAGAGGTCGATGTCACTGCTTGTATATATTATTTTCTTTTTCTGTATTAGGATTACCCCGCGATGGGGTGCACGAATAGCCGAGTTCTAGAAGGCAACAAGCCCGCATCTCAAGGCGCTGAGACGGAAGGGGCTTCATTCTAGAACTAGCGGGCTATTCGCCGCACTCGTAGGGGTACAGGTTTTCATTGCACAGGCTATCAAGACCGGGAACGTCGGGTTTTATTTGCGGCTCAAATGAAACCCGGGGCTCCAAGTTTATCCACTATTTTGTAATGTTATCTGTGATGTTGTTTATTATCATGCCTGGGACGAATGTTATATATACTTATATATATACTAGTAGATGTTGTATATGTTTTGCACCCGCGCTAGTCCAGCCCCCGCTCTGTCATTAGTTAAGTAACCTAACGGGTGATGACGGGGCCCCATGGCGAATGCGGATGGCATATACGTACATTTTATTTTCGTTCTTTTCTGGTGTGATAGGTTACAAATTTGATGGGGCCGCATTAATTTTAATTAATGCAAGATAAAAACCTAAAAAAAAAGGATGTTGTTGGAACCAGATTTTAAAAAACTGACATTACAGATGTTCTCTTTTGCTTTGCATAGTGGTATTCAGTTTGGAATATCCTGCACCTCATTCGATGAGGCAAGGGCCGAGATCCCTTCACCGGGAGTGACCCCTTAAGTAAAAGTTTGCGACAGGGTAATAACTTTAATATAGTCGACTATTTTTGTTTTGCATCGAGGTATTCAGTTTGGAATATCATGCACCTCATTCGACGAGAAAAGAGTCGAGATCCCTTCACGAGGAGTGACCTCTTTAGCAGAAGTTTTCGCCACCATATATTTACAAAACTACTACGGTTCCTTCAACGATATCAGGTTCATTACGTTAACGGGTTTTTCGCCAAAAACCCAGTCGTAGCCCTCCGTCATTTCCTACAAGTAACACTTAGTATTCGTGCTGCGTTTGTTGACTCCGTCAAGGCGTAGTGTACGGTAGCTGAGTGGTGCTTGTTTGTAGCACTAGATGCGATTGGTTAGGACAGTCGTATAACCTTGTTAACTCCATCAAGGGTTATGCGGGTGGGTTTGACGCAATCCAGATAATGACGGGTTGAACTTGACTAGGACTCTTTGATTTGTTGACTCCGTCAAGGTCACTAGGGTCCTAGGGGTAAAAACCACATCGGGAGTTTCAAATATACAGGAAACTTGCAGATTTAGCATACCTTCTGGAGTGTGGTGACTAGAGTGGATTCCATCTAGTGCATCACACAATGATAGTTGGATCCCGATCCCACTGATGAGTAGGATTACTCTCGGGAGATTATCACACTTAACAATCAATGCTATAAACCAAGTAGGTGTCTAGAAAGGTGTTAGCGGGGCTACGCCTCCAGGGAAAAGAGGTTATTTAATTAAGGAACTTCGCGAAAGCGTTGGAAAACCTCCCTCGAAGTACCAACACCGGCCTGGCTGAAAGGTTAAGCAAGTATTATGACGTGCGATTAATCCTGACTAGTTCTTCTTTTAGGGTTTGAAGAAGAATTTGAGGAAACAGTGGGAGCCATCCTGATTAGATAAATTAATAAACCAATCTAATCTTGCAAGAGCGCACGCTGAGTGTTTTCCCTCTCTCTCTCCAGGTAGCAACCATTTCATGCCCTAATCAAGATAATAATATGTATCGCTTGACCGATCCGAATTCTTATTCGAGGCTGGGGAATGTCGGTTCAGCTCTAACTTACGAAAACTGTCATAAGTATGAGTAAGGGAAAGAGGAAAGAAAGAATTCCTTGATTTAACCCATCGAAGAAGAAACATGCTGTTGTGTCTTCTTCAGGTGTTCTTGCTATTGAGAACTGTTTTTCGGTCAGTCCTACCTCCTGGGTACTTGATACCGGATCAGGATCTCATATCTGTAATTTGTTGCAGGGACTGAGAAAAAGTAGGATAGTTAGACCTGGTGATATGTCCCTCAGAGTAGGGAACGGAGCACAAGTTAGTACTGCGGCCGTCGGTGAATATCACCTAGTGTTGCCAAATGGCAATACTATGATTTTGAACAATTGCTACTATGTACCTTCCATGCTTTGCAATATAATATCAGTTTCTTTACTTGATAAAGATGGATATAACTTTGTTCTTGATAGAAATATCATGAACATTTACCTTGATAAGGTACTGGTTGCAGAAGGTACACTGTGTAATGGTATCTATGTTCTAAATCAAAACACAGTTCTCAATGTGCAAAACACACGCAAGAGGAAAAGTTCAGATACGAACGAATCCTACTTATGGCATTGTAGACTTGGTCATATCGGAGAGAAAAGATTGAGTAAGTTACATAAAGATGGACTCTTGAATACGTTCAAATTTTCATCTTATGAAACTTGTCAGTCTTGTCTCAAAGGAAAGATGACCAAATCTCCGTTCACCGGGCATGGAGAAAGAGCAGCAGAGCTCTTGGGACTCATACACAGTGATGTATGTGGTCCAATGTCTATACATGCAAGGGGTGGGTTCTCGTACTTCATCACATTCACTGACGATCTCTCTAGATTCGGATATGTGTATCTCATGAAACACAAATCTGAAGCTTTTGAGAAATTCAAAGAATATAGAAACGAAGTAGAGAACCAGACTGGCAAGAGTATTAAGATCCTCCGATCTGACAGAGGAGGGGAGTACTTAAGCACGGAATTCCTAGATTACCTAAAAGAGAATGGGATTCTCTCTCAGCTTACTCCTCCGTCTACACCACAGCACAACGGTGTATCGGAGCGGAGGAATCGCACCCTATTGGATATGGTTCGCTCCATGATGAGTGACACTGAGTTGCCTTTTTCTTTTTGGGGATATGCGCTTCAAACAGCTGCATACTTACTAAACTACGTTCCATCCAAATCTGTGCCTAAGACTCCATATCAAATATGGAGTGGACGAAATCCATATCTTAAGGGATTTAAGATATGGGGTTGTCCGGCCTATATGAAAACACAAAAACCGGACAAGCTTGAGGCATGGTCAGTTCTATGTAAATTTGTGAGATATCCTAAAGATTCACTAGGATATCTGTTCTACCACACTGAGGAACAGAAGGTGTTTGTATCTCGCCATGGTACCTTTTTAGAAAGGGAGTTTCTTGCAAAAGAAACTAGTGGGAGTACGGTAGAACTGGGAGAAATCCATGAACCACAAAATATAACTGAAGATTTGGAGGAACTACTAGATTCAGTAATCCCAGACGAACCTCAACCACTCCGCAGATCTAGTAGGATTTCTCATCCGCCCGAGAGATACTACGGTTTTCTCATAGATGGGGATCGAGAGGATTGCATCTTGGAAGAAGATGATCCTACTAGTTTCAGACAAGCCATTATCAGTAGGGACTCTGATAAATCGCTGGATGCTATGCAATCTGAAATGGAGTCCATGTACACCAATAAAGTGTGGACCCTGGAAGTTGCTCCACCTGGGGTAAAACCCGTTGGATGCAAATGGATCTACAAGAAGAAACTTGGTGTAGATGGGCAGGTGGAAACCTATAAGGCTAGACTCGTTGCAAAAGGTTTTCATCAAAGACCAGGAGTGGACTATGACGAGACTTTTTCTCCAGTAGCTATGCTCAAATCCATTAGGATCCTGCTTGCCATTGCTGCCTTCCATGACTATGAGATCTGGCAGATGGACGTGAAAACGGCTTTTCTAAACGGAAGTTTAGAAGAATGTGTTTATATGGATCAGCCAGAAGGTTTTGTAGACAGTGGGAGCAGCGGGAAGGTGTGTAAGCTGCTCAAATCCATTTATGGATTGAAGCAAGCATCGCAGAGCTGGAACATCTGTTTTGATGAAACAGTCAAGGACTTTGACTTCATCAAGAACGAAGATGAGCCATGTATTTATAAGAAGATTGTAGGACGAACTGTCGTATTCCTAGTCTTGTACATAGACGACATTCTTTTGATAGGAAATGACATTCCTATGCTACAATCGGTCAAGCTATTCTTATCACAAAAGTTCTCTATGAAAGACCTAGGTGATACCTCGTACATTCTGGGGATCAAGATTGCAGAGATAGATCCAAGAGATTACTGGGACTTTCGCAGTCCAGGTACATAGAGACCGTGCTAAAGAGATTTAGTATGGAAGATTCCAAGCGCGGTAACATACCCGCATTGCACGGAATCACCCTCTCCAAGGAGATGTCTCCCAAGACTGACGAGGAGAGGGTTCGCATGAGCACTATACCCTACGCTTCGGCGGTAGGATCTATAATGTATGCGATGCTATGTACAAGACCAGATGTAGCTTACGCGCTAAGCATGGTGAGCCGGTATCAGTCAGACCCAGGTGAGGACCACTGGACAGCAGTAAAGAACATTCTCAAGTATCTGAGAAGGACTAACGAGATGTTCCTGATTTACGGTAATGGAGACCTCACGGTCGAGTCCTTTACCGACTCAAGCTTCCAGAGTGATAAGGATGACAGCAAGTCTGTCTCGGGTTTTTTGTTTACCCTCAACGGAGGGGCGGTATGTTGGAAGAGTTCCAAATAGGATACCGTCGCAGACTCGACGATGGAGGCTGAATACATTGCTGCAAGCGATGCCGCAAAAGAAGCGGTCTGGATAAAGAAGTTCATAGCCGAACTTCAGGTGGTTCCGTCCATTGTTGATCCAATACCAGTGTATTGTGACAACAATGGGGCTATAGCTTTAGCGAAGGAACCACGGTCCCATCAGAAATCCAGGAACATCTTAAGGCGGTATCACCTGATCAGGGAGATCGTTGATCGCCAGGAGATCGAGGTCCGGAGAGTGGATACGAAGGACAACACGGCGGATCCATTTACAAAGGCCCTCCCTCAAGCACAGTTCGAGCGACTTTTTGGGATGTTGGGTATGCAGTACGCCAGCAGCTGGCCTTAGAGCAGACGTTGGGTATTCGGTACGCCAATCACTGGCCTTTAGTGCAAGTGGGAGATTGTTGGATATATATGCCCTAGAGGCCAGTATTATATATGTATATATATGGATACTAGGGATATGTATGTACAGAATAATCTTGCTCAGTTTTATATTATATTATTTGACTTGTCTTTATCGGGATATGTGTATTTATTGTTATTATATCTGGTTTGCACATATTGATAAAGGCTTGATACGGTAGTATACTATTGTGGTTTGTCTTTATCTTAACATGGCATATGTCATACTCATTATTATATATTACGGTTATATGTTGATAAAGCCCATAGGATTTTGCTTGACTACCTGCGTTGTGATGGTGATCATACTTGTGGGAGCAGGGTAGTCCATAAGCACATCCTTAAATGGTCCCTAGTCGTGTGAGTATCGAGACTGGGCACTGATACTCCAGAGTAGACTGGTGTATACGTTTCTAACCCCGTCGGGGGATGGTTGGTCCCGTAGCCATTGGTCTGATGCACCTAAGATCGTATACAAGTGCTTACTGGGTGTGAGTACACTGAACGGACTCGCCGAGAACTTCTATATGGTACTATACCTATCGTCAGATGGAAGTTTTCAGGTGACATGTGTACAGGTTAGTCTTTGGACCTGAGATCGGCATTTGTCTCGTGTGAGTTCCCACTGAACTTTGATCACTACCCTACCACGGCTCTACTGAGTCGTGCAAACAGGTTTTGGTTGGGTTCAGTCCCGAGCCACATGGAGGCAGTGAGCGATTGTCGGGGATTCGTCTCTCCCGGTATAGGGAGTCGATATCGCACTGTGATTCGATTGGTCAGGACCATAAGACCTTGGCCAAGGCAGTTAGGATCTACTGATAGGCAGATCAGTAGTTTTCCCGGATTGGTCCTGAGCTACATCGGCACGACTTATCAGGTTGTTAGGGTCTGACGTTCACCATCCCCTAGACCCGGTATGCGATATTCTTTGACGAAGAGACCGGACTGTACGGATATTGTCACGGATAGGCTCAGTAGGAGATCCGGATGAGTTTGCTCGTCGGCCTTCTTTTCGACAGGCACCTGGGCAGCCGTTACGTACAGCTAGTGTCGCTGACGTGCTTGTGGTTAAACCCACTGCCAGAGTACTGTCGAGTCTTTAGAGTCCCACACAGAGGGTTTCCTTGATCCAGGCAAAACGATGTAGTAGCCGTATTGGATACGTGCAGGGTTCGATCGATTGATGTACTTGGTACTCGGATTTTGATCGGACAGTTTGTAATACTAGCCGGCTCCGGTTTGAGCCGGATTATTAAATCAGGTATTGATTTAATAATTTACATATATGTGTTTCGATATATATATTCTAGTATTACGTTCTTCGTGTTCTTCTATCTCTTTTGGGCGTTCGGATTTTTATCTGATTGCCGGTATATTTGTACTTAGTCGGAAATCCGTATTTATTACAGTTTTCCTTCTAGAAGGTGGCCACCTCATTTTGGTTTTTCCTTTTATTTCATAATTGGAAATGAGGTGTAAAGTGAGAGGTGAGGGAGGAATGGGAGTAACCATGCTTCAATAGCGAACAAATGAATTTATAATTCATTTTGGGTTTACTATTGAAGTATGGTTGCTATTGTTTATTGAAAGAATTCATACACAAAACCAAGGTGTGTGAATTTCTCTTTGATGCTTGCTCATTATTTTCTTGAGCTCCAATTTCTCTCCAAGCTCCTCCCTCCTCTCTAGCTTCCTCCACCTTCATCTTCTTCCTCTTCACTACCTTCTCATGTGTTGAGAATCAAGTGAAGAAGCAAGAAAGAGATAGCTTCACACTTAGAACTCCAAAACTACATCCTAGATTATTTGGACTAGCATCCCAAGTTCTCTAGTTGCTCTTTTGATATTTAGCAAAGAGCTAGAGCCATGGATCATACCCCTCAGGTGGATCATCTACGACAAAGCAAGGCCGGAGAACAAGCTCGATCCCGGAGGACCGATGGAGCCGGAGTTGGCGATCGAACAAGTTCAAGGAGGCCACTTGGAGCATATGATGAAGAACGAAGACCGAAGGACTTGGTTCGTTTGGTGAGCTTTCTATCATAGTAGATAGCTCTCATAGTGTAGCTAGTTAGTTTTATGGAAAGATCCGGTTTGAGGGTTTAGTCTAGCGCCAAGTTTCATTCGTAAGAAAATTTTTGTTCCGCATTTGGCCACGTAAGATGACCGGGGCGCTAGGGTAACCCTTCATAGGTACACAACCATGCCAGGAGTCGTCCATTCTAAAAACTCTTAGAATGTTGTCTAAGTACCCTGATTGGGAAACCACCCAAATCTAGATCTATAGATCTAGTAACCAGAATGTCTTGATATTATATCCAAGTCCCATGTGGAGAAACCACTGTGTGACAACTAAAATATAACCGATCGTAGTATAGGAATATCACTTCCTACTCTGTGTATGTCATTTAAATACCAGGACATCACACCCTACTACCTTCGTAACAGATCCATCCCCTATTCTGATGAAGTCAAACCTATGACTTTCACATCAGAATCAGATGATCTATCTCCGCTATATCTACTTTAGTCTGTAAATAGACATAAGCCACTTGTCCACCATGCTTTCGCTGCTCCCACTGACTACGGCAACCCTCTGGCAGAGTCATATACACGTACACTTCTGAAGCCAGTTCAGAACGACGCTATACTCATCCTCCTGCCGGGTCTCATAGTCTGGAACAACAGTAGTGTCAAGTCTGGGTAAACAAGAACCTCCCTGTCACCGTCTTTGAGCATACCGAAGTACCTCTCGAGTGCCTGAGGTTACCCACCATATCTGCGGAGTGGCCAATGGAATGTCAAACCAGATTGAATCTTTAGGTTCTTATCAAATCTTCAGTAATCGTTTGCGGTTCTGGAATCACTTCCAGTTCTACCATACTCCCACTACTGTTTTCTGAAAAAATCCATTTTTATTAAAACTGTGGCGAGTCAAAAACAATATCACTATTGATCTTCCAGATAGTAAAAAGTCAACCCTCGTCATAGCCTGGGTCAACCCACAAACAGCCATTACAGAAACGTGCCTTGAGTTATCCAGAGTCTGATTTTAAGCATAAGCCGGACAACTCCCCGTACCTTAACATCGTTAAGATATGAACTGTTCTATATCTAATATAGAAAACAGAGGCACTGATTTAATTTAACCAGATTCAAATCATGCAGCTGTCTCCAGTGCATGTCAACTAAATGGAAGGAGGCCGATCAGCGTTACTCAACTTAGGAACGCTTCCAATTATGAGTAACCTGAAAGAGAAGCAAGTTCTCTTAATCATTACTATCAACTAAATACCCTTTACAAGTATCTACATCTTCGATCACCTTGAAGAATTCCGATACTTTCAACACCTGGTTCTCTACTTTATTCATATACCTACAACTTCTCAAAACTCAGACCTTGTGTTTCTACGAAACACTTATCTAAGAATTAGAGAAGTCATAAGTAAACCGAATATAGTACGAGGACTAAGCCCTCTGTCCTAATGGACACTGGACAACATACAATACTCTGTATAAGTCCCTTGAGTCTGATAACTCAATCCCTGTGTGTCGTAGGTTGAAAACTGTACCTTTGGTTAAGAAGAATTACACCGCTGTTTAATGCTCCTTACCTAACCATCCACTAATATAGGTAAATGTCATGGACATAATTTCAAAAAGGTATATCTCACTCTATAAAAATAGACGTACAGATATATCAATTTGAAATTGGTGCATAGCATCGGATATTCAAAACCAAATATTTGCCATCCGGCAAACAGCCCAGGCGATTTCCTCAAATATCAGCAATTACAACGAATTCCGATATAATGAGGATGATCACCTAATTCCCAATAACATACTCCCACTCATCATCTGTAAAACCATACAGATGTGAGAATCATACCTGGTAAATACATACCCTGGAGCAAGTGTCTAATTGGGAAATCAGTTTTCTTTTAACAGTACACAGTGAAACTGAAACATTAAAATGTTTCGATAGGGTATCCCGGTATTCCTAGTAATGCATCTTCCATTATCCAGATTCACAACTGTAACCGTATATTTCTATGCCATCTCTCCACATCCCTTCATATGTCTTTAGTCATTACCTTCTGCACACCTCTTTAGGCCAAATGGTTTTCTTCCTTCCCTACCGTTCGGCACCAGCCTATGGTTTGGAAGAAGACTATCCAATAAGCATAATGGGTGTACTATCCTAATCCTAGGAGCACTCGCAATGCGAGAGAAGGTGAGGATAAAAGACAACCGAATAAACCTTATTCCTATTTATCCTGAACCAGAATCCATCTCCGAACTGGAACAAGTTCCTTTCGAGTTCGTATATAACCATACGATAGAGTATCCAATAAACTGTGGATCTTCATAGTGATACGGAGTGTTCTGGAGAAATACAAAGGTGATGTGGGAGTGGCGATGAAATACTTGGTTTGGTCGTGAATATCAGTCGCAATTTACTTTGCCCTCCTTCTAATCCCTTTATATGTCTTTACTTAATACCTTCTGCACACCATCGTTATGCTAATTGGTTTTCTTCATTCCCTACCGGTCGGCACCTGCCTATGGTTTGGAAGAAGATTATCCAATTTGTGTAATAGGTGTACTATCTCCTAAACCAAGGAGTACCCGCAACCTGAGAAAAGGCAAAAGGAAAAGGCAACTGAATAGTCCTATTCGTTTTCTCCAGAACCAGAAACCATCCTCGAATAAATTCCTTCGAGTTCGTATATAACCATACAATGGTTTTATCCAATGGAAGTGGACGTTCGTAATAATACGGGGTGTCGTGGAGAAAAGGGTAAAAGAAGGAGTGGCAATGAGGAGTGGCAATGAGGTTTGCAACTCTGACAATCCAAAAGCCAGTGTTTAAGAAGGTTCGGTCAACTTGGTCACTGAGTCATAGTCTAGGGTCGGGTCAATGGTCACTGCCAAAGAGAGAAAGAAAAGAAACACTCGGCGTGCACTCTATCCTAGATCAGAATGGTTACCAATTTATCTAATCTGGAAACCTCCCACTGAAACCTCAAATTCTCCTCCAAACCTGAAAGAAGAATTAGTCGGGATCACCCGAGGAGTAAACCAACTCATCAGTGGGAATCGGGATCCAACTATCATCGCATGATAACGTGACGGAATCCGCTCACGTTATCACACTCCAGAAGGTATGCGCATATCTGGCAAGTTTCAGTTTCTTTAGAAACTCCCGATGTGATTTTTGCCCCATGCTCTTATGACCTTGACTAAGGCCAACAAATCATAAGTCACATGTCAAGTTCTACCCGTCATTGTCCAGGTTAATTTGAACCCACCCGTACAAGCCCTTGACTAGGGCCAACAAGGCTATACGACTGTCCCAAACCAACGCATCTATCTATGCAGCAGAAAGGTAACAAGCAGCTACCATACACTATGCCTTGACTAAGGCCAATAAACATAGCATGAATACTACGTGCTACCCGTCTGAAATGACGGAGGGCTACGAATGGTTTTTGGCGAAAAACCTTTAACGTAATGAACTTGATATCGTTGAAGGAACCGGATAGCTTTATAAAAATATAGTGACGAAAACCTTTGCTAAAGAGGTCACTCCCGGTGAAGTGATCTCGGCTCTTTTCCCGTAGAATGAGGTGCAGGATATTCCAACTGAATACCACAATGCAAAGCAAAAGTAAACGACTATAGTGAAGTTATTGCCCTGACGCAAACTTCTGTCTAAGGGGTCACTCCCGGTGAAGGGATCTCGGCCCTTGCCTCATCGACTGAGGTGCTGGATATTTATAACCGAATAACACTGGGCAAAAAAAAAGAGAACGCCCTTGCAATAACAGCTTTTTGAAAAATTGTTCCAACAACATCAGAATAGGTTTGTTTTTAACTTGCATTGATCCGAATCAATGCAGTCCCATCAATTGATCACACCAATAAAGAACGAAAATAATGATGTACGTATATGCCATCCGCATTCGCCACTGGGTCCCGTCATCACCCGTTAGGTTACTTAACTAACGACAGAGCGGGGACTGGACTAGCGCGGATGCAAAACATATACAACATCTACTAGTATATATATCAATATATAATATTCGCTCATGACGTGATAAAATGCAACATCACATAAATGTAATAAGCATCACAGAACAATACAGATATCTGGGATCCCCGGGTTTCATAGAGCCGCTACTGAAACCCGACGTTCCCCTGGTCGTGTGGATAGCCTGTGCAACGAAATCCTAGACCCCTACAGGCACGGCAAGTTACCCGCCAAAACCTGAAGCGAGGCAGCCCCCTTCAACAACGTGAATGGACCACCCAACACTTCACGGAATCCGGTAACTTGGGCATCCCTCCTGGGTCAACCTGTACCCCTACGAGTGCGGCGAATAGCCCGCCAATTCTAGAGTAAGGTCCCCTCCGTCTCAATGCCATGAGATGCGGGCCCGTTGCCCTCTAGAACCCGGCTATCCGTGCACCCCTCCTTAGGGTAATCCTAGTACAGAAAGTAAAATATACATACAACGGGTACATCGACCTCACCCCGGTCGTGCCCCAAAAGAATAATATACAGACAGGCAGTGACGGCAGTCCACATGTCGGACGCTCGCCCCGCAATAACAAATGTACATAATACAACCAAAACTGTACTAACATTGCATCCAGGCTATCCCCACGACCAATCCGCAACATCACAGCACAACACAGAACATCAACGTGAATGTCACGTTCGCAAATCCGTCTAAAAGGACTATAGTAGTTAGACAGGATTTACCGATCAAATGACATTCACGGTCGCAGATATAATGTAAATACTGTGAACTAACATGTTTAAAATTTTCGATCGACTAAATTTACTGAAGTGGGCCCCAAGCACAATTGTAGCACTCAAAGAAATCTGGGCTCAAAACAGATCATTCCAAAAACCTCATTTTTAACTCAGGAGCTCTCTGTAAAATTTTGGTGCTCTGAACAGTAAATATGGCGGCGGAACCGCGGCCCAAGCATGGGTTTGGCCACGGTTCCACGGTGGGATGGTGTGTTCATGCGACCAAATTTTCACAGAATGGTTAGAATTTCCTGCACATGTTTCTGCAATGTATTGAAAAAATTTTGGAGCCAAAAAAAATTCGACAAAAACTGATGCACATTAAAACGCGGTTTTTTGAAAATCCGATCGATCGAACTTGTAAACATGTTAGAGCATGATAGACTAGCTTAATGGCGTGGCTCTGATACCAGGGTAAGTGCACGGCGGCGCCCCGGCCGTCAATCCGAGGCCAAAATGCGGAAACGATGATTTACTTTAACTTTTGAACCGGCACCACCGCGCACAAAAATCCCGGATCGGGCCATTAACCTACTCCTAGCTAACTAGAGAAGGGGTAGAGAGATATACCGAGCGATCCGTATCCTTCGGTCTTCTCGTCGCTGTCCCGATCTCCCTGCGGAATCTCCGGTCTCCACCACGTCGCCAGAAGGGCACCACATCACCGGCTTCTTTTACGGGCTCCCACCCCTGGACCGAGGCAACTCGAGCACGAAGTTGGCGAGTCGACATGCCCAAGGATGTTGTAGGTTAACTGTAGAACTCTATGTCTCTTTGGGGTTATGGAAGTTTCCATTAGTGGAGGATTGAGATGATAGCATTTTTAGAGATGAAATTGGGGATTTTTGCAAGCACAAGAGAACCAAAAATGCCCACAAATATAATGGGCAGCCCCACCTTCATCTTGGCCAGCCATGCATACATTGGAATGAAATAGGAGAGAGTATCAATGAGGTGAGTGAGTGAGCCAATAATCAAAGAGAGAGAAAAGGGGTATGATGTGAAGAAATGATCACAAACAAGAACCTCACTCCAAAACCCAATCATAACCAACAAAGGTCAAGCCATCATGAAGTCATGGAGTCAATGAAAGCTACACCCATCATGAAAACTATCATGAAGCAAAAAGCCTCCTCAATTGTTAATTGCACAATTGCAAATAACCCCCTCCACCAAAATTCAGCCAGAGAAAGAAACAAAGGAAAATGGCCGAAACGGAAAGCAAACTGGCAACTTCATAAAACTGATCCCGTAATAAATTACAGGAAACCCCACTACTTTATATACATACCCGCATTTGTATTCCGACCGAAATCAAATACAATGAGATAAAATCTACACTGTACAATACTAGGATCCGGCTTAAACCAAAGCCCGCTAGTATTATCCGTCCGATTATGATCCGTGCAATACCGCACGTATCTGATCGAACCCTGCCATATCTCCATACGGCCTCTACAGCGTTTCGCCCGCAACTTGAGCAACTTTCTGTGGGGGACTCTAAAGACTCGTCAACACCTTGGTTGTGAATTTAACCACTAGCACGTCAGAGCTATTAGCCATACGTAACGGGCTATCAGGTATTGACCAAAAGGGACGTCGATGAGCGAACTCATCCTGACACCCTACTGAGCCTGTCAGTGACAATATCCGTACAGTCCGGTCCGTTCGTCTATGAGTATCGCATGGCGGGCCTAGGGGGTTAGTAAAAGTCAGACCCCCAAAAGCGGTACAAGTCGTGTCGGAGTGTAGCCCAGGACACCTTGAGATACTACTGGAATACCTAACAGTAAATCTCCTGCCTTGGCCAAGGACTTCGTGTAATGGCTCTCCTAGACACTGCGCGACCTCACCCCCAATACCGGGAGAGACGAACCCCTGAAGATCCGCTCACTGCCTCCATGTGGCTCGGGACAGTACCCAACTAAAACCTGTTTGCACGTCTCCTTTGAGCATAGTAGGGTAGTAATCAAAGTACAGTGGGAACTCACACGAGACAAATGACGATCTCAGGTCGATGAACTAACCTGTACACATGTCACCGGGGAACTGCTATCTGACGTCAGGTATAAGACCAACTAGCATGTTCCCGGCGAGTCCTGTCCGGTGTACTCATAACCCAATGAGCACCTGTATACATCTTAGGTGAACCAACTGACACCAGTGGCTTGTGAGACCGGCCACCGCCCCTCGTCGGGGTCTCGACTGTATACACTAGTCTACTCTGGAGTATCGATGCCCTGTCTCGAAACTCCCACGACTAGGGACCTTTTAAGGAATTGCTTATAGACCCCAGCTCCTATATATATGATCGCCCTCATACTGCTGGTACTCAAGCAAGAATCCTAGGGGCTCTATCAACGTGTAATAGTGATCAGTAATGTCACCTAAAGCAGTACACGATGATAAAGATAAACCAGATAGCATACTATCATCTTGAGTAAGACTGTCCTGCCGGCATAGGTCCTCCCTCAATCATTGCAATCACGTGCCTGTGATCCAATAATTGACTCTGAGGGCACTATATCCAACATCAAGTCTAGGGGTGGTAAACGTCAGACCCCAATAATCGATAAGTCGTGCCGATGTGAGGCTCATAACGGGTCGAGAAACTACTAGTAACACTTACCAGCAAATCTCTGAATCAGCCCTGGCCAAGGACTTCCATGTTACGGCCAATCGAGCACAGCGCAACATCAACCCCCAATACCGGGAGAGATGAAACCCCTCCTATCGCTCATTGACTCCATGTGACTCAGGACTGTACCCAAAAACCACCATTTTGCACGCCCTCATGGATATGGTAAGGTGGAAATCAAAGCACAGTGGGAATCACACAAGACTCTATGACGATCTCGGGTCTATAGACTAACCTGCATAAGTGTCACCAGAGAACTGCCATCTGACGTGAGGTATAATACCATCTGGGAGTTCTCGGCGAGTCCGTCCAGTGTACCCAGTCTCCACTGAGCACCCGTATACCATCTCTGATGTCAAACACCAATGGATATAGGATCATCCATCGCCCATCTCATGGGTCGAGAAGCGTATACGCTAGTCTACACTGGTATATCGATGCCCCGTCTCGATACACCCACACTAGGGACCTTGAAGGATGTACTTATGGACTACTATGTCCCCACTAGTATGATCCGCATCATAGTCCAGGTAGTCAAGTACACATCCTAAGGGCTTTACCAATATGCAACTATAAGACAGTATAAAGAGATAAGTATACATGTTAAAGTAAAGTGAAACCAGATAGCATACTATCATATCGAGCAAGAAAGTCCTCTCTATATATGTCCAAGCATCCAATATAATATACATCATCTGTACAATACTGGCCTCTAGGGCATACATACAACTAACACCTACTCGGTTAGAAGGTTATACCTAGGTCTTGAACTCCTTCTCTTCTTGCTCCTTGGAGTGGTTTGAACGGATCCTCCTCATAGTCTTCCCTTTGCCGAAGAAGGATCCACCCGAAGGCCTCTACCTTGAGCTCCTACCTCAACCTAGAGGTAACTAAAGTGCTTGGTTTGCTAAACCTAGAACCCTACAGTGAGTAGAGATGAGTTATGGTGGTTTTACCTCAAGAGCTCATGATTCTCAACACATGAGAAATGAAAGCTTTGAGAGAGAGGAAGAGAATGAGCTAAAACTATGAGAGAGAAAGTGCAAGAAAAGAATGAGGATATTTTTGCAACCATGCTCTCATATTAGGAATAATGATAATAATAATAATAATTAAGAAATTGTGATGGTTAGTTTATGAATGAACATTATCATTTCATCATTTAATGCATTTGCAAGAAACAAGAAGTATCTTTGAAATGAAATGATGATGGTCAACAAGTCAACAATGGTCGACCGGTCAACAAAGTCAACAAAAGTCAAATTGTCAACAACCCTAACCATGGCACAATTATCCTTAATTAATATTATTAACCATATTCCTCATTCTCATTAGGGTTTGGAAAAAGTCAACGGTCAACAACCGTAATGAGAATCCTCTGCCTCTGCCTCTGTCAACTGTGCATACACACCCGCACCCGTGTTCCGAGGAACACGAATACAATGAGATAAAACCAATCCCAAAACATATACTAGGATCTGGCTTAAACCAAAGCTCGCTGGTAATAACTGCCCGGACACCAAACATGCACAAGTGCGCGGATGTGAACGAACCCAATCGCAAAACCATGCGACCTCTACTCTGTTTTGCCCAAAGGTGAACAGCCCTCGGTGTGGGACTCTAAAGACTCGACACTACGCTGGCAGTGGGTTTAACCACAAGCCGCAAGCGGTACTAGCTGTACGTAACAGTCCACAGGTAGATGCCGATAAGAAGACTGATGAGGTGAACCTATCCGAACTCCTACTGAGCCTGAATGTGACAATCTTCGTACAGTCCGGTCTGTTCGTCTGAGAGTATCGCATGTCGGGCCTAGGGGGCGGTAAACGTCAGTCCCCTAATAGCGGTACAATTCGTGTCGGAATGTAGCCCAGAACACCCTGAGATAACACTGGAAACGCTACCACTATATCTCGCTTGCCCTGGCCAGGGACTTTGTGTAATGGCTCTCCTAGACACAGCACGATATCAACCCCCAATACCGGGAGAGACGAATCCTATCTAACCGTCACTGCCTCCAAGTGCTTCGGGACTGCACCCAACTACTACCTGTTTGCACGACTCATTTGAGCCGTGGTAGGGTAGTAATCTAAGAACAGTGGGAACATACTCGAGGCGAAGTGACAGTGTCAAGTCAACGGACTATGCTATACTCATGTCACCTGGGAACTGATAACTGACGATAGGTACAATACCAAACCAACAGTTCCCAGCGATTCCTATCCAGTTTACTCATAACCTAACGAGCACCTGCATACTATCTCCAGTACGACGTAGTGATGGCTGTGGGACAGACCATCTCCCCTCCTGGGATGAGAAGCGTATACATTAGTCTACTCTGGAGTATCGATGCCCTGTCTCGATAATCCTACGACTAGGGACCTGTATAAGGATGTGCTTGTAGATTACCCAACCCCCACTAGTGTGACTGCCATCACAATGCTGGTAATCAAGCAAAGATCATAAGGGCTCCACTAATGTGTATAGGCGATATGCTAAAAGAAACGCATGCACACATTAAAGTAGAAACAAACCAAGTAGCATACTACCATTTCGAGCAAGATTGTCTATACAACTGTGAATATCCCAAGCTTCCATCAAGTAATATACAAACTAGTACGATACAGTAATGGCCTCTAGGGCATATACACTAACAGACTAGATGTAGATGACTCACTAGGTGTAGTGATCAGGAATCAATCGTATCTTGGGAGAATCACTGGAAAGCTATGGAGGACATTCTTAAGTACTTGAGAAGTACTAAAAGAAAGTTCTTGGTTCAAGCTTCCAGAGTGAAAAGGTCGACTGAGAGTCAGTCACAGGCATTGTCTTTACCCTCGGTGGAGGGACGGTATGTTGGAAGAGTTCCAAGCTAGATACCGTGATATACTAGACAATAAAGGCTGAATACATTGCTACCAATGATGCTGCCAAAATGGTTGTCAGGGCATTTCTTGTTCATGAGATGAACAAGGTTCCTACAATTGAGTGTCCAATAATTGTTATTGTGACAACAATGGAGTTATGGCTTTGGCCTAGGAACGAAGGTCCCATCAGCGTTTCAGACATATTCTGAGGCAAGTATCACCTGATCAGGAAGATGGATGATCTCCAAGGGATCGAGGATAGGACAGTAGACACGAAGGATAACACAGCGGATCCACTCACAAAAGCCTTACCCCTAGAGAGACTTCTATGGATGGTTGAGTATGAGATACTACAACCACTGCTATATTGTTGGGTATTGGATACTACAACAGATGGTTTAGTGCAAGTGGGAGATTGTTAGTTATATGTATGCCCTAGAGGCCATTACTGTACATGCGATGTATATTGTAGTGGATTCTTAGACATATATAGGGAGGACTTTCTTGCTCGACATGATAGTATGCTATCTGGTTGCACTTTATCTTAACATGTACACATATTGTCTCTCTATTACATGTTGATAAAGCCCTTAGGATGAGTACTTGACTACCAAGATTATGATGCAGATCATACTAGCGAGGACAAGGTAGTCGCTAAGTACATCCTTCAAATGTTCCTAGTCGTGGGAGTATCGAGACAGGGCATCGATGGTCCAGAGTAGACTAGCGTATACGGTTCTCGACCCATGTGATGGGCGATGGATGATCCCATAACCATTGGTGTTTGACATCAGAGATGGTATACGGGTACTCAGTGGACACTGGGTATACTGAACGGACTCGTCGAGAACTCCTAGATGGTATTATACCTATCGTCGGATAGCAGTTCTCTGGTGACACTAGTACAGGTTAGTCTGTAGACTCGAGATCGTCATAGAGTCTTGTATGATTCCCACTATGCTTTGATTTCTACCATACCACGGTCAAGAGATCGTGCAAAAAGGTGGTTTTTGAGTACAGTCCCGAGTCACATGGAGGCAATGAGCGATAGGAGGGGTTTCGTCTCTCCCGGTATTAGGAGTTGATGTTGCGCTATGCTCGATTGGCCATAACAGGAAATCCCTAGCCAGGGTTGCTGAGATTTACTGGTAAGTGTTACCAGTAGTTTTTCGAACCGTTATGGACCTTGTATCGACATGACTTATCAAGCTATTGGGGTCTGATGTTATACCACCTCCAGGCTGTGATATGCGACATATCAGACGAAGAGACCGGACTATACGGTAGTGTTACTGATTGGATTCGCATGAGTACTAGCAGACTTGCTTGTTGATCTTTTGATCGCTAATATCCGGGTGGCCGTTACGTTTAGCAGACCGCTTGCGGCTTGTGGGTGTTTGATATGATCATCACCTACTGCCGGCATATTGACGAGTCTTTAGAGTCCTACACAAAGGTTTTCTGGCTCAAGCGAAACAGAGTAGGAGCACATATGTGATATGTGTGGGACCGAGATTAATGTGTGTATGTGATACCGCATTCCATTCTCGCGACATGTGATATCGGTCGGTTATATATGATATAGCCGGGTTATCGAATCAAGTATTGATTCGATAAGTCGGTTGTATATGATATAGCCGGATTATTAAATCAAGAGTTGATTTAATAATTTAATGTATAATTATATATTTGATATATTATATTACATTAACTAGTATTAGCTCACTTAAGATTTCTTTTCTCACATTTGATTGTCACGACCCGAAGTAGCTCGTGACTGGCCTTTGAATCATATGAAGTCTATAGGACCCCATATAATCCAAGTAAGCCAAAGCCCAGAAATCTAAAACCATTTTAAATAATAAATGAAGGAAAAATAGTTTAAGAAGTGAAGAAATCATGTTTTAAAATCAAGGTTTTTAAATAAGTAAGCTGAATGGGTATTTTTTTAAAAGTATAGTCTTTTCTGAAAATTTCGGCAGAGTTTCCTTTGTAAAAACTGGCCGCGAACGGGGTACAACAAGAATAATATATATGCAATGATAAAAGGCATCCCCAAGCGGGAGCTAGCTCTTCGTCAATCAACGGTCACAACCACGCAAGCAATATAATATACAATGCCAAAGGGCGAGGATCAAAACTCAAAGGAAAACTCAAATCAGCCTGAAAACCGTAATACTTCAACGCGCAACTCTAAGGTCGAAATAATACATAACTGATTTTCTAAGTCTGAAACAATATATAAGTTTTGGTTGATGGAATTACTAGATACAACTGAATAATACATGTACAATGGTGGTTTTGATGCAAAAGAACCACCTACCAAAGCAAGTCACCCGTAAGGGAAGTAATGTGCCAGAAAAGCCGCAATGAAACCTGTACGGCAAAACCTGCAAGAACTGTGGCACAACGGGGGTGAGTTGCCAACTCGTGAATAGAAAATATCTACAAGCAGAGATCGAATGTATGACCCACCCTAGGTCAATACGATCAGATATATATAAACCTCAATATGAATAAGTCTGAAGCATGCTAAAGTGGCAATGTAACCTCTATACATGAGTGTAGTGCCAAGTGCTCGTGCCAGTGCCTCAGGTAATAACATATCATAAACATGAGGTATGATCAATGTAATCAAATCTGTATGTATGTGGATCCCGTCCACTCGTCACCCAATAACAATAACCATCATGCGTGTAAATATTATAAAGCATATGCATGGAAATATGAGGATATAAACCATATGTGTCCCTCGCGACACGTCAAATCATGGAACCGGAGTGTCCAGCATCGACACTCGAAAACATCATGAAAGCTGTGCCCAGCATCGGCACGTAAATCCTCATATATCGGGCTCCATCAGTCCAGATCAGCCCACGGGCTCCGTCTGCGGAATCGTCCCTCGGCCCCAGCAGTACGCCCATATCCATCTATCGACTCTGCTCAGTATCCTCCGGATAACCGCCAGGTCCAACCAATCACCGGTAGGTAGTAGTCCCTCTGCCAGGCTCACCGTCTAGCTACACAGCAGATCCGTTCTCGCCCCGGGATACCATACCGGGTCCACCATGTACCTGCAATCGGCCTCATCCGCCTCCTCGAATCGGATTTCACATGTCGCTCTCAGTACCGAGAAAACACATGGTGGACGTACTGAAATATCATATCAAGGGTAACCGGGTTTTTAAAACAATTACATATTCTCTTTTGAAATACCCTCGGTTCCCAAATCCAGAAATATCATGGAAACAACATATCTCAATGCGTATAATCAGAAAACATGATGTTTGCGACATGTAAAAGAAATGTAAGCACATCAGTAAGTCATGCAACATGGAATAGTAATGTGCATAAGTCGAGGGAAACCGCTCTTTTAAAATGAATCAGTTTTAAAGAATATCTTGCGGTTCCCAAATCTCTAATCAAGCCAGAATCATCTATGTATGTGTACAGGTATAAGTGTACAATATGCCATGCAAGAATCATATCCTGAATTCAACAGTACTACAGTGTAGTGACATGGCAATTATCGATGATGAAGTGTGTGAGCCGGCAAGCAAGTGTGCGTGGAACATACGCATCATCGATAATGGTGCTGGTGTCCTAACAGCATGGGTATAATATACAATAAACTCATTTACACATGCAATGCAATGCGAATAGCATAAAAATGCGGAATTGAATAATCGACGCAACAGTGAAGGATCTACCACAATATGTAAGCATCATGCAGTTTTGCCATTTGAAATAAGACGAATCGGGGTTTTTAGTAAAATAAGGGTTACGGTGTTTTTTAGAAAAGATGTGTCTTTGAAAATATCCGTAGAATCCCTTGTCTGTCTTTAAAATATTCCTGATTCGTTAGTTTTGAAATAGGTATGACTCAGGTCTAGTCTAACATCTACTATGCAAACTACAGATCTAACTATCAAGTCAACCGGGAGGGGTATGGGAACCACTTAAATCTGAGTCGATATCTATAAATATAAATATAATAGTCGGTGATACCGCCTCAGTAGTATCGCGTACGATACAGTATATCATATGACATCCTCGAGTCATGAGTGCGGATCTATCATCAATATAAAGCTCGTACGGTAAATCGTCGTACGGCTTCCCAATAGCTGGGTATGGGTCAATATCACATTCAACTCATCAATTATCTGGTATCCTTATCATCATCTCTCATGATCTGTGGTACTGATCTAAGTCTAGTACAATCGACACCATCTATATAATTATAAGCGCGTGTGTAAAACACACGTCCCAAGGCCCGCTAAAATCTTGTGTCGTATCCCCAATACGAATCACATCATATCATCGATCTCACGACACTATGCCCAATATCATCGACTCATCTCCAAAAATCATCCACAATCCTCATCATCACGGTATAAGTATAGCAATAAATATGTGTGTGCGTGTGGGTGTAAACTTATTCTAGGGTTCGCGACTAGGAATTTCACTAGTTTACTTCTATGCCCTAATATCCATAGTACACCTACACATCTATGATCTCCATGTCACGCAATAAGCTAACACATATATAGTATATATAGTATACTAGACATCGAACTGCGGGGGTGCTATACGCCATCCACCCGACTTCCCCCGTAGATATAATCTACTCACTTGTATCCTGCGTGTCGGTGTCGATGTCGCCTTAATCTTCTTCATCGCCTCAGATCGTCGTAGGGGTACCTACATATCACACGTATCGCATCGCATTAAAACCAAATCAAAATTAAAACGACACGCGAAAACCAACACGATACACTAAAAGGCCTAAAGGTTAGAACCTATGGTTAGCCTTCGCAAAACAACCCAAAATCACTCGATATAGACGTACAAACGTCACGCGATCGAGATAACGCACAAATATCAAAATATGGAAATCGAAATACGGAAAACCATAACTCATTTCAAAGCAGCAACCCAAGAAAGTGATCCAAGATTTTGACTCAGGCCAAAACAGGGCAAATAAACAACTCTAGGGTGATGTACAAGGTGCATATAACCTCAGTAGAAACCTGGGCACTGTTCATATCAGAATATTGCATTTTATACCGTCCATTCTTACGCTCGTGTGTTTATAGGTAGGTACTTTTAATCCGTGTTTGTTACATGTTTACAGAATACAGGTTTCCAGTACAAATATTGCAAATCAGGATAAAATCTCCACAGTTACGCTAAAAGCAGAACATCTGTCGACAGCAGATAAAAGCCGGGTTCCGGTCATCCATATCCGTCCAGTGCCGAGTACCGGTTCACGATACAAGACATGTGACAGTAGTCATTCGTGTCTGGGACAAGCACAGAGCACGAGGGGGCTGCACAAGAATCAATAGGTGCGCGGAGCTCGAGGGAGAGACAAAGTCAAAAGTAAAAAGATATGCAATCTTGGACTTGGAAATCTGCTGATATCGTAGAAGACTTTTGTGTATTCTGAAGATGCCAAACACCAGGAAACAGGGAACCAGGAACCCACAAGAAATCCCCAAGCCCAACTCCACCAAACGGCCGCGGAAGCGCGGCCAAAGGGGGGTTTTGGCCGCCCTTCCGCGGCCATGTGGGGCCCACTTGCCGACGGTTTTTAGGGGTATTCTTGGGACTTCATCTCTGGTCTGCTGGTTACCCTAGAACCCTATTTCCCTGCCTATAAATACAGCAGAACTTGCCAAAGCCAAGGGTCATTCTTTGCATTCTTTTTGTTCCTCTTTGTAGTGTTTTGTATAGTTTTTCTTCTTCTTCTTCATTCCTCTTCCATGAATTGTAGTGAGAGCTTTTTGTGGATATGAATAAAGATGAGGGTTTTGTATCATTCTTTTGTGTTTCTTCTTCCCCTTGAGATTCTTTCTCTCTCTTGCTCATTCAACCTCTTTATTGAGCTTGAATGGGTAAGGGTTAGTTATTGATCTCAAAGGTCGTATTTTCTTCCGGGACTAGCACTTCATTTCACATGCGCTTTCTACCCTCCCCTTGATCTTGCAACCTCTTCATTGAGCTTGCAAGTTTAAGGGTTGGCTATTGAGCACATGCTTGGCTTGGGTCCTAGTTCCGTATTCTTTTATTACTCGCTTTTTATTACTTGTCTTTTTATTACTTGCATTCTATTTCATGCAATTTTATTCATGCTCTTTATTACTTGTATCTTTTCTTTTCTTTGTTCTTTTCTTTTTGTTCTCTTTTGTTCATTTTGTAAATGTTGTAATTATTGTTGTTGTTAAGAATTAATATGATTTTATAAGTTAACATTTCTTTGCCAATTCCTTTTCCCGTTATTTTCCATTTGAACTTCGCCCAAACCATACGCAAGCGCTCCGTTAGGCACCGTACCCTGACAAGGTAACGGTGATTCCTAACCACGACCGGTTGCGTTCGGTTTGGCCAGAGGCGAAAGCAAGAGACAAGAACGGAAGGACAAGGGTAAATAAGCCGGATTCCACGAATACCGCGCTTAATCCCCTAATCCACGTTGTTGCCGATTGCTTAGCTTCAATTGGTCAAGACTCGGCTCAAAGGTTTTGAGTACGGATTTCTTAGCTTACAATTTCGTATCTTTTCTTAACAACTTTATACTTGCAGATATACACATAGGTTAGAATCAAACTCACACAGATTCTTTATTGACTCGTCTAAAGCAAGAAGGTAAGATAACACCATCTCCCTGTGGACCGACCCGTGCTCACCGGCTAGCTGCATAGCGACACCGTCCTGATCGCGGTAAACTCAAATTCTTTCATCCGACACGCCAAAAGCGTGCGATCAAATGGCGCCGTTGCCGGGGAGACGGTAGCGTATTTTCTTTCTTGTTATTCGGGTTGATATTCTTTTTGTACATATATAACCACACAAAAAAAAATATATATTCTTTTTGTTTTTTTTGGACAATATTTTTGTGGGCAAGAGTGCAGATTTTTGCAGATTTGCAAACTGCGATTTTGGGAGCAAAGTGTACATTCAAGTCTAAGGTGATTACGGAGTACAGTGCCAAAGATCCGGGTAGTTTGACCCGCGCAAGCGAACCTTTCAAGCTTACCGGATTTGATTCAACGGGGGTTTCCTAACCCAAAACTTAAACGGTACGTACTTTCCTAACACCTTCTTCTCAAATCCGACGCTTCCAATATACTATTCTTTTGCAGGATTCTTTGCAAGTTCGCTCGCAAACGCCAAAATTGACTAACCCGTATTTGTTGCAGTGCTGAGCTTAAACTAAAAAAAACGATTGTTTTATTCTTTATAGAATTTTTTGAATTGCGCATTGCATCAATTAATACGGACTTAAGGGCAAGCGAACCCCACAACATACGGTAAAGGATTTCATCACCTTTTCCGTGGCCCACAAATCACGAACTTGCGCATAACGATAACCCGCACAAATTTTAAAAGAAACTAGACTTTAAGCCTTAAGGACTTCGCGCTCACTAGGAGAAGTTAACTGTATTTAGAAGCTTGCTTAACGGTATATTGTTTACGGGGTGTCTAGGAAAGTGTTAACGGCGAAACCGCCAAAAGAGAAAGGGTTATTTAATTAAGGAACTTCGCGAAAGCGTTGGAAAACCTCCCCTTATCTCTGCACTTACCTGGCCTCGTGATCAGTGTATCTTGAGCCTGTTTCTCGACACAGTTTTACTTCGACAATCAAGTTCTCGAGTGTTAGTGTATATGCCCTAGAGGCCATTACTGTATCATACTAGTTTGTATATTACTTAATGGATGCTTGGGATATTCACCCTGTATATACAATCTTGCTCAAAATAGTAGTATGCTACTTGGTTTGTTTCTACTTCAATGTGTACTTGTGTTTATTTCAGTATATCACTTATACGCATTAGTGGAGCCCTTAGGATCTTTGCTTGATTACCAGCGTTGTGATGGCAGTCACACTAGTGGGGGCTGGGTAATCTATAAGCACATCCTTATTCAGGTCCCTGGTCGCAGGACTATCGAGACAGGGCATCGATACTCCGGAGTAGACCAGCGCATGCGCTTCTCATCCCAGTGTGGGAGACGGTCTGTCCCACAGCCGTCAGTACGTCGTACTTGAGATAGTATGCGGGTGCTCGTTAGGTTACGGGTACACTGGACAGGACTCGTCGGGAACTGACTAGTTGGTATTATACCTATCATCAGTTATCAGTTCCCAGGTGACATGAGTACAGCTTAGTCCGCTGACTTGACACTGTCACTTCGCCTCGGGTGTGTTCCCACTGTACTTTGATCACTACCCTACCACGGCTCAAAGGAGTCGTGCAAACAGGTGGTGGTTGGGTGCAGTCCCGAAGCACTTGGAGGCAGTGACGGTTAGACAGGATTCGTCTCTCCCGGTATTGGGGGTTGACATCGCGCTGTGTCTAGGAGAGCCATTACACGAGTAGTCCCTGGCCAGGGCAAACGAGATATACTGGTAGGTTTCCAGTGTTATCTCAGGGTGTATTGGGCTTCACTCCGGCACGACTTGTACCGCTATTGGGGGATTGACGTTTACCGCCCCCTAGGCCCGCCATGCGATGTATCAGACGAACAGACCGGACTGTACGGAGAATGTCACACTCAGGCTCAGTAGGAGTTCAGATGGGTTTCGCCTCGTCCGTCTTCTTGTCGGCATTACCTGGGGACCGTTACGCACAGCTAGTGCCGCTTGCGGTCTGTGGTTAAACCCACTGCCAGCGTAGTGTCGAGTCTTTAGAGTCCCACGCAGAAAGCTTTTCGCCTTTAGGCAAAAGAGTAGAGGTCGCATGGTATTGCGACAGGTCGCATGGTTTTGCGACAGGGTTCGGTCACATCCGTGCACTTGTGCACGTACAGTGTCCGGACAGTTTACACTAGCGGGCTTTGGTTTAAGCCAGATCCTAGTGTACCTTATGGGATTGGATTTATCCAGTTTGCATTCGTGTTCCTCGGAACGCGGATGCGGGTGTGTATGCACAGTTGACAGGGAGGCAGAGGCAGCGGATTCTCATTAGGGTTGTTGACAGTTGACCGTTGACTTTTTGACTTTATGCTCAACCTTAATGAGAATATGATATGTGATTAACTATTATATTAATTAAGTATTATGGTGATATGGTTGTTGACTTGTTGACTTTTGTTGACTTGTTGACTTTGGTGACTTGTTGACTTTTGTTGACTTGTTGACCGGTTGACTAGGCTTGACTAGTTGACCATCATGATAACCATGGTTATCATTTCATGCCAAAGACTTTTTCTTGCTTGCTCATTTGAGTAAAATGAGTGCATGACATGATAAGCTTATGGTTGCTTCAAACCATCACATAAGACTTTTTTGATATGATGAGTTATGATCACTTTGGATTATGAGAGGGTGAAAGACAAAAGAGTTGCTCATTCTTTCTTGCTCATTCTCTCTCTTGTTCTTGAGCTCTCCTCTTGCTCTCACCCTCAACCTCTTGCTCCCTCTCTTGATCTATGGTTCTCTTGTCTCATGAGTTGAGAATCAAGAACCATAGATAAAATCCCATTCTAAATCATCTCTACTCATTCTAGTTCACTAGGTTTAGCAAACCAAGTGAACTAGTTTCTTCAAAGAACGAAGAAGGAGCTAAAGGTTGGAGCTTTCAAGTGGATCTATCTTCGGCGTACGGAGACAACGAGAAGGAGCCATCGAACCACCATCGGAGCTTGAAGAGAAGGAGTTCAAGTTTAGGTATAACCATCTTCATCCGAGTAGCTAAATATCTTTAGCTTAGTATGCTAGTTTTAGTTTAGGTAAAGATCCCGACCTAGCTTAGTCCATGTTGCCTCTTGCGTTAAAATTTTGATTTTATATCGTTTCCGCCTCCCCGTAAGAACCGGGGGTCGCAACGTGGACTTACAGTGGTATCAGAGCCTAACTAAACTTAAACTAGCTTGGTAGTGAAGTGTAACGAAGTTCGGAACCGGAAAAATCCAAAAACCAAACTTTTACAAAAACTGAGTTTCTGTTGAAATTTTTTTGGCTCAAAATGAAAAACTTTACACTTGTAAATTCGGCTCAGGGTTTTGTGTGAACACCCAAGAAAAACGATACAGTAATTCGTCCAAACCGCCGCCCTTCCGCCGCGCGAGCTAGGCATCCGCCGCGGAACCGCCGCGCTTTGTCGTCTTCTGTGCATCGTTTTTCGTGCAGTGTGTGTCTGTGTTGGTTTTGGGATTTTTGGAATATATTATATGTGCCCAGATTTTCCAGAAAAGAAATTTCCTTTTGGGGTCCTATAATTCCGTATTTTTTCCGAACTTCACTGCACTTTGACTTTGATGGTTATATCTGTGATGTTTGCATGTATTGAACGTCGGCTAATCGCTATAAGTCGATTAGTCGGGGTTATACATGATCTGTAATGTGCTGGAATGTGTATATAAATATGTTGGATTGTCGCGGGTGAATAGCCGGGGGTTGTGAGACGAGAGTTTTCTTTTCTTGCAATTTCATGTAAATTTGTAAATTGATGTAATAATTATTTGTATGGCCGCACAACCGGGTCGGGGTTGTAGCCGTCATTGTATAATTTCTTTTTACTATTTTTGCTCCTAGGATAGACCCATGGAGGGGGTGCACAAACTACCGGGTATGCCGAAGTGTCGAGTGGCCTACTCATGGAGATGAGGGAGGTTGCTACGCTTCGGGTACTTGGCGGGTAGTTTGCCGCACCCGTAGGGGTCTTGGGTGGGGTTTTGGCTATTCACCGCGACCGTGTAATCTGTTTTTGTTACAGGCTCGTACAAATTACAGATTCCTAGTATATCCAATGTATTTATCTGTGATCTGAAATGTTTATCATTGCAGTATATCTATATATGATATTATTTAGGCGTTGCTTATGTTTTACAGACGCGCTAGCCCAGCCCCCGCTCTGTCGTTAGTTAAGTAACCTAACGGGTAATGACGGGGCCCCGTGGCGAATGCGAATGGCATAAGCGTACGTCATATTTTGGTTGTTTTCTGCAATGGTAGGTTTAAATGATGGGACGCATTAAAAGAACTAATGCAAGAATATCACGCATTAAAAGAACTAATGCAAGATAATAAACCAAGTTAAAGTCGTTGGAACACTTTCGAAAAACCACTCGGTTCTTTTCAAAACAAACTTTTAAAATACGGAGTTTGAGCCACTCCATTTAAAAGCTATCTCGTTCCATCGACCAAATCAAGTTCACTACGTTCACGGTTTTGCCAAAACCATCCGTAGCCCTCCATCATTTCAGTTAAATATTCGGTAGTATTCAAGCTATGTATTTTGACCTCACGCCAAGGCATAGTGATTGGTAGCTGGCGGATATTTATCTGTTGCATAGATAGAATGCGTTGGTTTGAGACAGTCGTACTGCCATTTTGGCCTACGTCAAGGGTATGTACGGGTGGGTTCAAATTAACCTGGATAATGATGGGACGAACTTGACATGTGACTTATGACATTTTGACCTCACGCCAAGGTCATAAGAGCATGGGGCAAAAATCCACATCGGGAGTTTCATAAGTACTGAAACTTGCTAGATTTGCATACCATTTGGAGTGTGATGATTCTGGTAGGATTCCTTCAGTTTCGTCACGCGATGATATTTGGATCCCGATCCTACTGTGAGTATATGCTACTCCTCGGGAAATTTCTCACTTAACGATCAATGCTATAAACCTAGTAGGTGCCTAGAAAGGTGTTAGCGGGGCTACGCCCCCAGGGAAAAGAGGTTCTTTAATTAAGGAACTTCGCGAAAGCGTTGGAAAACCTCCCTCGAAGTACCGACACCGGCCTGGCTGAACGGTTAAGCAAGTATTGTACGGTGGGATTAATCCTGACTAATTCTTCCTTTATGGTTTGAGGAGGGATTCAAGAAACAGTGGGAGCCATCCTGTTTAGACAAACTAAAAACCACTCTAAACTTGCAAGAGCATCATGCTGAGTGTTTCTTCTTCTCTCTCCTAATTGCAGCGACCAATCAACATGACTGGACTTAAGTTACTCCTAGATAAAAACAAACTGACAGGGCCAAACTACAAAGATTGGCTCAGGAATGTCAAGATAGCAATCACTTATGACAAGCTGGGGTATCTTCTTACCACCAAAGCTCCCCCTGTCCCTGGTCCAACTTCCAGCGTCGCGGATAAGGAAATCCGTAAGACTTGGGAGATTGATAGCGCGAAGGCCAAATGCCTCCTGCTTGCCTCGATGGACAACGAACATCAGAGGAGGCATGAGAATATGGACATGGAGTCCATATTGCTCCATACAAAAGAACTGTATGGAGAGCAATCACGTATCGCAAGATACGAAGCGTCGAAAAAGTTATTTTCGACAAGAATGGCCGTCGGATCATCAGTAGCCGAGCACGTGCTAAAGATGATCGGCTACATTGAGGAGCTCGCTGACCTAGGGATCACATTGGAGAGTGAGCTATATACGGATATAGTTCTCCAGTCCCTTCCTTCCACTTACGCCCAGTTTATACTGAACTTCAACCTACAAGAAAAAGAGGTTGAACTATCAGAGCTCCTCAACATGCTGAGGAGCGCAGAGGGCACCCTACAGAAAGGTAGGGAAACATCCACTTTGTTTGTAGGAGGATCATCTTCTTCTAGGTCCAAGGCGAAAGCCAAGGGAAAGAAGAAGAAGGCCCCCGCCAAACCAAGGGGCGGTGTTAGTAAAGTGGATACGAAGGGAAAAGGTAAAGCAACAAAGATAGCGGGGAAGCTTGTGGATAAGGAAGAATGCTTCTATTGTCATAAGAAAGGACACTGGAAGAATGATTGCAGGGCCTGGAAGGCCAGAACACAGGAATTGAAGCAGGTTGCAGCTTCAGCTTCAGGTGTGTATGTTATTGAAAACTGTCTTTCAATAAACTCTACTTCCTGGGTATTGGATACCGGATCAGGATCTCATATCTGTAATTCTTTGCAGGCGTTGAGAAACCGTAGGGTTTTGAAGGCAGGTGACATGACCCTCAGAGTTGCGAACGGAGCTAGCATGGATGCTAAAGCCGTGGGGGACTATCACCTGGGAATGTCAGATGGACATGTTTTGGTTTTGCGTAATTGCTTTTTTGTACCCAACGCAACTTGTAATATCATTTCTGTATCTTTAGTTTCTAAAGAAGGTTATGAATTTGCGTTTGTAAGTAATGTTGTAAACATTCACCTTAATCAAGTTTTGATTGGGTCAGGTACATTGAGTAATGGTATATACGTGTTAAACCAACCACAGATTTTCAACGTCCAGAATACACACAAAAGAAAGTCTCCAGAACTAAATCAGACTTTCTTATGGCATTGTAGATTGGGTCACATCAATGAGAGAAGGTTGACTAAGTTACATACAGAAGGATATTTGAATGCGTTCGAATATCAATCATATGCCACTTGTCAATCTTGTCTCAAAGGAAAGATGACAAAGACTCCGTTTACTGGACATGGAGTAAGAGCGAGCGAGCTCTTGGGACTCGTACACAGTGACGTGTGCGGTCCAATGTCTACGCATGCCCGAAGCGGACATTCTTACTTCATTACTTTTACGGATGACTTCTCAAGATACGGTTATGTCTTCTTAATGAAACATAAGTCCGAGGCCTTTGGAAAATTCCAGGAGTATAAGAATGAAGTAAAGAAACAGACCGGCAAAAGTATTAAGATTCTAAGATCGGATCGAGGTGGAGAATACTTAAGTGCCGAGTTCCTGGACTATTTAAAAGAGAACGGAATTCTCTCTCAGCTTACTCCTCCATACACCCCGCAACATAACGGTGTATCGGAGAGACGGAACCGCACCCTATTGGATATGGTGCGGTCCATGATGAGTAACGCTGAGTTACCGCGATCATTCTGGGGGTATGCACTAGAATCAGCCGCATACCTTTTGAACCGAGTTCCCACTAAGACTGTGCCTACCACGCCATTTGAGATGTGGTGTGGGAAGAGACCCCATCTTAATCACATTAAGATATGGGGAAGTCCAGCTTTTGTCAAAAAGCAGCATGCGGACAAGCTCGAGGCACGCTCAGTACTGTGCAAGTTTGTGGGATATCCAAAGAATTCCAAGGGATATTTCTTCTACTGTGAAGAGGAACAAAAAGTTCTTGTTTCTCGTCATGCCCACTTTCTAGAACACCAGTTCATAGAAAAAGAAATAAGTGGGAGCGCAGTAGAACTGGAAGAAATTCCAGAACCACAGACTGTTACTGAAAGCTTGGTGGAACCAGAGGGTTCAACAGAACAGGACATTCCTACGCCGCTCCGCAGGAGTAGTAGGCAGTCTCATCCGCCCGAGAGATACTACGGTTTTCTCATAGACGGGGATAGAGAGAATTGCATCATAGATTATGATGAGCCTACTAGCTTCCAGCAGGCCGTTCAGAGCGTTGACTCAGTGAAATGGCTGGATGCAATGCGGACCGAAATGGAGTCCATGTACACCAACAAGGTATGGACGTTGGACATTGCTCCAGACGGGGTAAAACCCGTAGGATGCAAGTGGATCTTCAAAAGGAAGATTGGTGTAGATGGATAGGTTGAGACCTATAAAGCTAGGCTGGTAGCAAAGGGTTTTCGTCAAAGACCTGGCTTGGACTACGACGAAACCTTTTCTCCAGTAGCCATGCTGAAATCCATTCGGATCCTTCTTGCCATTGCTGCCTTCCACGATTATGAGATCTGGCAAATGGACGTAAAGACAGCTTTTCTAAATGGAAATTTAGAAGAGTGTGTCTATATGGACCAGCCAGAGGGTTTCATTCAGAGTGGGAGCAGCGGAAAGGTGTGCAAGTTGCTTAAGTCCATCTATGGACTAAAGCAGGCATCGCGGAGTTGGAACATCTGCTTTGATGAGACGGTCAAAGAATTTGGCTTTATCAAAAATCCAGATGAACCATGCATCTATAGTAGATTTGTAGCGAGAACTGTAGTATTCCTCGTTTTATACGTGGATGACATTCTCTTAATAGGAAATGACATTCCTATGCTACAATCTGTCAAGGGGTTCTTGTCACACAGGTTCTCCATGAAAGACCTGGGTGATGCCTCATACATTCTGGGTATCCGGATCTACCGTGACAGATCCAAGAGGATATTAGGACTTTCACAGTCCAGGTACATCGACACCATACTGAAGAGGTTCAGTATGGAAGATTCCAAGCGCGGTAACCTACCGGCTTGTCACGGGATCACCCTCTCTAAAGAGATGTCTCCCAAGACTGATTTGGAGAGGGATCGCATGTCTATTATACCCTACGCTTCTGCTGTAGGCTCTATAATGTATGCGATGTTGTGTACCAGACCGGATGTAGCTTATGCACTGAGTGTGGTAAGCCGGTATCAGTCTAACCCTGGGGAGAAACACTGGATAGCGGTAAAGAACATTCTCAAGTACCTGAGAAGGACTAAGGAGATGTTCTTGGTGTATGGCGGAAAAGACCTCCAGATCGAAGCCTTTGCTGACTCCAGCTTCCAGAGTGACAAGGATGATTCCAAGTCCATGTCGGGTTTTGTCTTTACCCTCAATGGAGGGGCGGTGTGTTGGAAGAGTTCCAAACAGGAAACCGTTGCAGACTCGACGATGGAAGCAGAATACATCGCTGCATCTGATGCCGCAAAAGAAGCTGTCTGGATGAGGAAGTTCTTGAAAGAACTTCAGGTGGTTCCGTCCATTGTTGATCCAATACCTCTGTATTGCGACAACAACGGGGCTATAGCTTTAGCGAAGGAACCCAGGTCCCATCAGAGATCCAGGCACATCTTGAGGCGGTATCACCTGATCAGGGAGATCGTGGATCGCCAGGAGATCGAGGTTCGGAGAGTCGCTTCAGAAGACAACACTGTAGATCCATTCACCAAGGCCTTGCCCCAGACTCAGTTCGAGCGGCTGATCGAGATGATAGGTCTTCGATACGCCAGTACATGGCCTTAGTGCAAATGGGAGATTGTTAGTGTATATGCCCTAGAGGCCATTACTGTATCATACTAGTTTGTATATTACTTAATGGATGCTTGGGATATTCACCCTGTATATACAATCTTGCTCAAAATAGTAGTATGCTACTTGGTTTGTTTCTACTTCAATGTGTACTTGTGTTTATTTCAGTATATCACTTATACGCATTAGTGGAGCCCTTAGGATCTTTGCTTGATTACCAGCGTTGTGATGGCAGTCACACTAGTGGGGGCTGGGTAATCTATAAGCACATCCTTATTCAGGTCCCTGGTCGCAGGACTATCGAGACAGGGCATCGATACTCCGGAGTAGACCAGCGCATGCGCTTCTCATCCCAGTGTGGGAGACGGTCTGTCCCACAGCCGTCAGTACGTCGTACTTGAGATAGTATGCGGGTGCTCGTTAGGTTACGGGTACACTGGACAGGACTCGTCGGGAACTGACTAGTTGGTATTATACCTATCGTCAGTTATCAGTTCCCAGGTGACATGAGTACAGCTTAGTCCGCTGACTTGACACTGTCACTTCGCCTCGGGTGTGTTCCCACTGTACTTTGATCACTACCCTACCACGGCTCAAAGGAGTCGTGCAAACAGGTGGTGGTTGGCTGCAGTCCCGAAGCACTTGGAGGCAGTGACGGTTAGACAGGATTCGTCTCTCCCGGTATTGGGGGTTGACATCGCGCTGTGTCTAGGAGAGCCATTACACGAGTAGTCCCTGGCCAGGGCAAACGAGATATACTGGTAGGTTTCCAGTGTTATCTCAGGGTGTATTGGGCTTCACTCCGGCACGACTTGTACCGCTATTGGGGGACTGACGTTTACCGCCCCCTAGGCCCGCCATGCGATGTATCAGACGAACAGACCGGACTGTACGGAGAATGTCACACTCAGGCTCAGTAGGAGTTCAGATGGGTTTCGCCTCGTCCGTCTTCTTGTCGGCATTACCTGGGGACCGTTACGCACAGCTAGTGCCGCTTGCGGTCTGTGGTTAAACCCACTGCCAGCGTAGTGTCGAGTCTTTAGAGTCCCACGCAGAAAGCTTTTCGCCTTTAGGCAAAAGAGTAGAGGTCGCATGGTATTGCGACAGGTCGCATGGTTTTGCGACAGGGTTCGGTCACATCCGTGCACTTGTGCACGTACAGTGTCCGGACAGTTTACACTAGCGGGCTTTGGTTTAAGCCAGATCCTAATGTACCTTATGGGATTGGATTTATCCAGTTTGCATTCGTGTTCCTCGGAACGCGGATGCGGGTGTGTATGCACAGTTGACAGGGAGGCAGAGGCAGCGGATTCTCATTAGGGTTGTTGACAGTTGACCGTTGACTTTTTGACTTTATGCTCAACCCTAATGAGAATATGATATGTGATTAACTATTATATTAATTAAGTATTATGGTGATATGGTTGTTGACTTGTTGACTTTTGTTGACTTGTTGACTTTGGTGACTTGTTGACTTTTGTTGACTTGTTGACCGGTTGACTAGGCTTGACTAGTTGACCATCATGATAACCATGGTTATCATTTCATGCCAAAGACTTTTTCTTGCTTGCTCATTTGAGTAAAATGAGTGCATGACATGATAAGCTTATGGTTGCTTCAAACCATCACATAAGACTTTTTTGATATGATGAGTTATGATCACTTTGGATTATGAGAGGGTGAAAGACAAAAGAGTTGCTCATTCTTTCTTGCTCATTCTCTCTCTTGTTCTTGAGCTCTCCTCTTGCTCTCACCCTCAACCTCTTGCTCCCTCTCTTGATCTATGGTTCTCTTGTCTCATGAGTTGAGAATCAAGAACCATAGATAAAATCCCATTCTAAATCATCTCTACTCATTCTAGTTCACTAGGTTTAGCAAACCAAGTGAACTAGTTTCTTCAAAGAACGAAGAAGGAGCTAAAGGTTGGAGCTTTCAAGTGGATCTATCTTCGGCGTACGGAGACAACGAGAAGGAGCCATCGAACCACCATCGGAGCTTGAAGAGAAGGAGTTCAAGTTTAGGTATAACCATCTTCATCCGAGTAGCTAAATATCTTTAGCTTAGTATGCTAGTTTTAGTTTAGGTAAAGATCCCGACCTAGCTTAGTCCATGTTGCCTCTTGCGTTAAAATTTTGATTTTATATCGTTTCCGCCTCCCCGTAAGAACCGGGGGTCGCAACGTGGACTTACATCGAGCAGGTCTAGTTGACCTAGGTGAACCCTAGAACGATTAGGTGTGTGGTATTTTTGTGTCGTGATTTTTGTCCATATTCTTTTTTGTGTATACTTCATTCTTTTGCTAACAACTAACTAAAATTTAAAATAAAAAAAAAATCACATTTTTCCCCCTCCCTTTTCTCTACCTTTCTCTTTCTCTTTTTATATCATGGGTACTCCACCTCGCAAAACTCTTGCCGAACTTTGGTACCCACAACCAGAAATTACTTCTTACGGTTCTTGCTTTGGCCGAACTTCGAACGACCCCTCCATGCCCAAAATTTCTTTGAAAGATCGGATAGACGCGTCTAGGACGAACAACTGGACCCCGCAATCCACTTCGTATCAACCGTTTCCAACATTCACCCCTTCTTGCGTTGATACACATTTTGAAAATCCAGTTGTAAACCCAAGACCAATGTCTCTTGCTGAACATATTGAACAATCCCGTAACCGATCTTTCACTCCTTTCACCACTTCAAATTCTTGGGATCAACAATTCCATTCTCCGTCTTATCCACCTGTTGATCCCACTCCTGTCCAGCCATTCAATTCCTACCAATCCTACCCTACTTTTGCACCTTCCCTAGACATTGCTTCAGAACAGCCGTTTGGGAGTTTTCAGTATCCAAATAACTTTGAATCTTTTACTGAAACCCCATCACAATCTATGTCTAGTCTGGAACAGTCCTTGGAAGATTTTAGGGTAGCGTCAAGCCAACAGATGATGGAATTGAATGCGTCCATGGCCGCCCTCATGCAACCTAGTGACCCGGTAGCTAGTTTTCAACTAGCTCCAACTTTTTCAATGTATGATGAGGCGGCAGGACAGGCTGTGAATTTGAGTGGAGAGAGTGAGATGTACCACCTTCCAAATCAAACCTACCCATCCCAAATTGAATCCCACAACTCCTGTTTTGAAAGTCTATCGGGTATCCTACATGACTTATCAGTTGAAGATAGAATGATGAATGAGTTGTGCGACTTCGTAGTGTTTGATTTGCCCGATTGTGAAGGGTCTCTTCCAAGTGAAACCGATCCTAAACCTTTTGACCTTTACACCTCCATCTTAGAACCTGAATTGATTAATATCCATGCTTTGGTTAAGGTGTCTGAGAATTTTGATTTTCACTTGATTGAGGATACTGACGCTGGGGATATTTTGGATGATGAACCCATAGATTTGACTAGGTTTTTCTCTCCAATTCATCATCCCGAGTCATTAAATGTTTTTCCCGAACCCCATATGCGTCTTGATTTTGATGAAATTTGCATGGATAAGCTGAATTTTGAGGAGAATATTGAGGATAGCACTGAGGATGATACAGTTTTAATTGATGAGTCGGATTTTCCAATTCATCCTAATCCTTCCACTAACTGTGTACACCCTCCTGAACCCTTAACCGATACCCTTCCTCAACCACTTCCTTCCATCCTTTCCATCGTTCCGACCTTGCAAGAACCCGTATCACTTACATTTCATATGTCTGGTTTACCAAGTTCGGCGTACCCATGGTTTCGCACGAACCTTGAGGGATTTGACCCAATTTCTCGGCGAGTAAATATATTAGCACAATCACTTTTCACACGTCGCTCATCACAAATTGTGCTAATCTATTTACTCCATTTGCACCCTCAAGTTCGTACTCCACTTCTTTTCCCCTTCCGCCATTCTTCTTCTCATCTACCGAGACCGCATTCCACTTCTATCTACAAGCGGTCTCGCGTATTTTCCATCTCTTTTCTCTATGCCTTCTTCCACCGACCACTGCTTCATCATGATAAGATCTTTGAATGGTTGGTGCTAACCTTTGGCCTGTGTAAGGCCTTGTATAGATGGATACTGTTCTTTCCCCCCTAATCCTGAACTTTATCGCTTAACAGTGGAAACACTGTTTTACTTAAGTTTGGGGGGGGACATTTTTTTTGTATATATTTTTGTTTTCTTTTTTGTTTTGTATATAATTTGTTTCTAGAAAGCGCCGGCAATTTTAACCCTCTTGGTATAGCCTGACAGTGAGGGCACTGTCAAGTTTAAGTTTGGGGGTGTGCTCGGTAAGCTTTCTTCCTTCGCATTCATATGTATATTTTGCATCTGCATATTAAATCCATAAAATCCATAAAAATCTGAAAATTTTTATAAAAATATAAAAACTTTTTTGTCAAGTTAGATTGTGGAAGAACTCTGATTCAACATTCGACGGTTTTTGTTTGAAAAAATAGGAATAACTAAATCTTATGTTTAGATTTTGAAAACCTGAAAGATAACTATCTTTTGAAGTTAACTATAGCTGATATACGTCTTTACATCACACTACACGTGTCGTGAATTTTGGGAATTAGATGACAAGTCTTTCATGTTTAAACTTTTAAACAGATAAATGATTTTCTGAGGATCAAATAGGTTTGTTCTGAAATAAGTAATGTCAAGAATAGTTTATGAAGTAAAGCGAATATGAAGGAATGTTATTGATGCCGTAATTAGAGCTAAGTCTGAAAAATAACCCATCGGAAACATGATTGGAATGATTACACACCAAACTCACTAAACACGTCTTTTATCCAAAAAATAATTGAACTGCTGGTTATATCTCCGTTCATATTAAATCATCTGATTTTCACGTCAAACTGTCTTTTGTTTTTGGACCAAGGTAACTTGAGTAATTAAGTCCGCTGGGGTGTTTCTACACCTAATGCCCTAAAACCAACTGGTTTGGGTGCATTGGCCCAAAGCTCGCTAAGAAGCCTAGAAAGTCCAGTTTAAAACAAAGTCAAGCAAGTGTTCTCTCCGAGTTAAAATTCCTAACGGTTCTTTGTGTGAGAATAATCTTGATAAAAGACAGGCTTTTATAAAAAAAAAATTTAACGGAGATATGAAGGTTTTATTCTATGATAAAGACTATTGCACGTTCACAGAAATGTGTATGAAATGAAAACAAGAAAACGGTGGAGTGAAAAATACGACTTAGTTTCCTGTTAAGGAAGATAGAAATTCTGAAGTTGAAACCTTACTGGAAAACGAAACTTGAAAAATGCTTAACTCTTTATAAAACTTATGTGATCCTTTTAAAATTGTTATCTGGGCTTTATTGTGTGACATAATGACTTTATTCGACCTTTCGGGAACTTAACGACACTATTTTGCACTGCACGTAAAGACATATAAAATCTGTAGTTAAATAAGAAGCGAGGTGTGAAAAATAAAGGTTCGATGGTCTAGACTTAGGATTATAGAATTGTTATTTTCTAAAACAAAGCTTTAGGGGCTTGAATCTTAGTTATTTTACAAAGCTAGCTTGACCGGATTTTGTGGGTGTAATCCGCTGAAAACCCTCAAGAGACAACACTCCTCCTACTAGGGACACCTAGAGGTTTAACGGCTTGTTGCACGCGCTCAGTGCAATCGCGTTCCCTGCGAAAGTGCGGTTATCATTTTATTTTTATGAATAATTGGTTTTGCTCGGGACGAGCAAAAAGGTAAGTTTGGGGGTATTTGTTCATATCAGAATATTGCATTTTATACCGCCCATTCTTACGCTCGTGTGTTTATAGGTAGGTACTTTTAATCCGTGTTTGTTACATGTTTACAGAATACAGGTTTCCAGTACAAATATTGCAAATCAGGATAAAATCTCCACAGTTACGCTAAAAGCAGAACATCTGTCGACAGCAGATAAAAGCCGGGTTCCGGTCATCTATATCCGTCCAGTGCCGAGTACCGGTTCCCGATACAAGACATGTGACAGTAGTCATTCGTGTCTGGGACAAGCACAGAGCACGAGGGGGCTGCACAAGAATCAATGGGTGCGCGGAGCTCGAGGGAGAGACAAAGTCAAAAGTAAAAAGATATGCAATCTTGGACTTGGAAATCTGCTGATATCGTAGAAGACTTTTGTGTATTCTGAAGATGCCAAACACCAGGAAACAGGGAACCAGGAACCCACAAGAAATCCCCAAGCCCAACTCTACCAAACGGCCGCGGAAGCGCGGCCAAAGGGGGGTTTTGGCCGCCCTTCCGCGGCCATGTGGGGCCCACTTGCCGACGGTTTTTAGGGGTATTCTTGGGACTTCATCTCTGGTCTGCTGGTTACCCTAGAACCCCATTTCCCTGCCTATAAATACAGCAGAACTTGCCAAAGCCAAGGGTCATTCTTTGCATTCTTTTTGTTCCTCTTTGTAGTGTTTTGTATAGTTTTTCTTCTTCTTCTTCATTCCTCTTCCATGAATTGTAGTGAGAGCTTTTTGTGGATATGAATAAAGATGAGGGTTTTGTATCATTCTTTTGTGTTTCTTCTTCCCCTTGAGATTCTTGCTCTCTCTTGCTCATTCAACCTCTTTATTGAGCTTGAATGGGTAAGGGTTAGTTATTGATCTCAAAGGTCGTATTTTCTTCCGGGACTAGCACTTCATTTCACATGCGATTTCTACCCTCCCCTTGATCTTGCAACCTCTTCATTGAGCTTGCAAGTTTAAGGGTTGGCTATTGAGCACATGCTTGGCTTGGGTCCTAGTTCCGTATTCTTTTATTACTCGCTTTTTATTACTTGTCTTTTTATTACTTGCATTCTATTTCATGCAATTTTATTCATGCTCTTTATTACTTGTATCTTTTCTTTTCTTTGTTCTTTTCTTTTTGTTCTCTTTTGTTCATTTTGTAAATGTTGTAATTATTGTTGTTGTTAAGAATTAATATGATTTTATAAGTTAACATTTCTTTGCCAATTCCTTTTCCCGTTATTTTCCATTTGAACTTCGCCCAAACCATACGCAAGCGCTCCGTTAGGCACCGTACCCTGACAAGGTAACGGTGATTCCTAACCACGACCGGTTGCGTTCGGTTTGGCCGGAGGCGAAAGCAAGAGACAAGAACGGAAGGACAAGGGTAAATAAGCCGGATTCCACGAATACCGCGCTTAATCCCCTAATCCACGTTGTTGCCGATTGCTTAGCTTCAATTGGTCAAGACTCGGCTCAAAGGTTTTGAGTACGGATTTCTTAGCTTACAATTTCGTATCTTTTCTTAACAACTTTATACTTGCAGATATACACATAGGTTAGAATCAAACTCACACAGATTCTTTATTGACTCGTCTAAAGCAAGAAGGTAAGATAACACCATCTCCCTGTGGACCGACCCGTGCTCACCGGCTAGCTGCATAGCGACACCGTCCTGATCGCGGTAAACTCAAATTCTTTCATCTGACACGCCAAAAGCGTGCGATCAAATGGCGCCGTTGCCGGGGAGACGGTAGCGTATTTTCTTTCTTGTTATTCGGGTTAATATTCTTTTTGTACATATATAACCAAAAAATATATATATATATATATTCTTTGGTCTTGCCCACAAGTAAAAAGGTAAGTTTGGTCTTGCCCACAAGTAAAAAGGTAAGTTTGGTCTTGCCCACAAAAATATTGTCCAAAAAAAACAAAAAGAATATATATATATTTTTTTTTGGTTATATATGTACAAAAAGAATATCAACCCGAATAACAAGAAAGAAAATACGCTACCGTCTCCCCGGCAACGGCGCCATTTGATCGCACGCTTTTGGCGTGTCGGATGAAAGAATTTGAGTTTACCGCGATCAGGACGGTATCGCTATGCAGCTAGCCGGTGAGCACGGGTCGGTCCACAGGGAGATGGTGTTATCTTACCTTCTTGCTTTAGACGAGTCAATAAAGAATCTGTGTGAGTTTGATTCTAACCTATGTGTATATCTGCAAGTATAAAGTTGTTAAGAAAAGATACGAAATTGTAAGCTAAGAAATCCGTACTCAAAACCTTTGAGCCGAGTCTTGACCAATTGAAGCTAAGCAATCGGCAACAACGTGGATTAGGGGATTAAGCGCGGTATTCGTGGAATCCGGCTTATTTACCCTTGTCCTTCCGTTCTTGTCTCTTGCTTTCGCCTCCGGCCAAACCGAACGCAACCGGTCGTGGTTAGGAATCACCGTTACCTTGTCAGGGTACGGTGCCTAACGGAGCGCTTGCGTATGGTTTGGGCGAAGTTCAAATGGAAAATAACGGGAAAAGGAATTGGCAAAGAAATGTTAACTTATAAAATCATATTAATTCTTAACAACAACAATAATTACAACATTTACAAAATGAACAAAAGAGAACAAAAAGAAAAGAACAAAGAAAAGAAAAGATACAAGTAATAAAGAGCATGAATAAAATTGCATGAAATAGAATGCAAGTAATAAAAAGACAAGTAATAAAAAGCGAGTAATAAAAGAATACGGAACTAGGACCCAAGCCAAGCATGTGCTCAATAGGCAACCCTTAAACTTGCAAGCTCAATGAAGAGGTTGCAAGATCAAGGGGAGGGTAGAAAGCGCATGTGAAATGAAGTGCTAGTCCCGGAAGAAAATACGACCTTTGAGATCAATAACTAACCCTTACCCATTCAAGCTCAATAAAGAGGTTGATTGAGCAAGAGAGAGCAAGAATCTCAAGGGGAAGAAGAAACACAAAAGAATGATACAAAACCCTCATCTTTATTCATATCCACAAAAAGCTCTCACTACAATTCATGGAAGAGGAATGAAGAAGAAGAAGAAAAACTATACAAAACACTACAAAGAGGAACAAAAAGAATGCAAAGAATGACCCTTGGCTTTGGCAAGTTCTGCTGTATTTATAGGCAGGGAAATGGGGTTCTAGGGTAACCAGCAGACCAGAGATGAAGTCCCAAGAATACCCCTAAAAACCGTCGGCAAGTGGGCCCCACATGGCCGCGGAAGGGCGGCCAAAACCCCCCTTTGGCCGCGCTTCCGCGGCCGTTTGGTGGAGTTGGGCTTGGGGATTTCTTGTGGGTTCCTGGTTCCCTGTTTCCTGGTGTTTGGCATCTTCAGAATACACAAAAGTCTTCTACGATATCAGCAGATTTTCAAGTCCAAGATTGCATATCTTTTTACTTTTGACTTTGTCTCTCCCTCGAGCTCCGCGTACCCATTGATTCTTGTGCAGCCCCCTCGTGCTCTGTGCTTGTCCCAGACACGAATGACTACTGTCACATGTCTTGTATCGGGAACCGGTACTCGGCACTGGACGGATATGGATGACCGGAACCCGGCTTTTATCTGCTGTCGACAGATGTTCTGCTTTTAGCGTAACTGTGGAGATTTTATCCTGATTTGCAATATTTGTACTGGAAACCTGTATTCTGTAAACATGTAACAAACACGGATTAAAAGTACCTACCTATAAACACACGAGCGTAAGAATGGGCGGTATAAAATGCAATAGGCACCTACCCTCACCAATTTGCCGATCCCCCTAAAGGGAAAATCTGGCCAGGCTGGCCCAGGGTACTCCAATGGTGCTCGTCTTGCTACAGGGTGTTCCTAGGGTCTCAAATTGGTCTCTGGACTTGTTTATTTTTCCAGCAAAAATCCCAGTCCATTCCAGATTTTCCTGCACACTAAATATCTCACAAACCAACACGAAAGTCCCGTAATTCCATATTTTTGGGTTTCAGGTTTTGTTAGGTCAGGGTTTTAGCCAATATGGGGTCTAAGGTCACCATTAAAGCCCAATTGCAAAGCCACAACTCAAATTTACCCTAACCCTCTCTAGGGTTTTCCAAAGTGCACAAAACTTCGACAAAACGACACTAAACTTTAAAAGAGGCTAAATCACTTGAAATGCTACAAAAATTGTGAAGGGATTACCTCAATAGAGACTCATGAATCCTCCCACAGCACCAAAACACAAACTTTCTTGGTCCATAGGGTTGCTTGTGAGCTTGTGCACCTTTTTTGTGAAGAGAAGATGGGGTTTTAATGAAGGAAATGAGATGTTTGTGAGGGTTTGATGAAGAGGGAGATGAGGTTCCGCCCATGGCTGAAGAGGAGAAGAAGTTGAAGAGGAAATAATGAAGGAGGGAAGCTATGACCGAGGTTGACTCCCCCTCACCTTTCTCTCTCATCACCATACCTACTACTATACCATTTTCTATTCAAATTCTTTTCTTTTTTTTTCCAATTCCAGCTCTCTCAAATAGTAGACCCAAAGCACCCATGGTAGGAAATGTAACACAAGTGTAGGAAAAAGATATGTGCATATTTTGCACAAAAATGCTAAAAAACCGATCAGCGATTTTTAATCGCGATTAGCACTAAATTAGCATATAAATGATCATAAAAACTTTAAAATGGCATAATTCCATAAAATACCCTATTTTAGAATTTTCCATAATTTTTCCAAAATTTTTCCCATTTATCGGTATTTAATTATACCGAAATATTAAAATATTCAATAAAATAATATTAAATTATAAAAATTCCCAAAAATAATATTTTATTTTTTTTGAAATGTTACATTGATACACTTTACATATATGTGATATATGTATTGTTTTCTATTTGCATACATTAAATATATGTGATATATATTATGTATCATGCTAGGTTACACTTGCAACATATATGAATGAGACTTTTACCATGTTTATTTGTTTTAAGCAAATCAAACATTTGGATTTAGTCAAGGTTAAGCTTAGAGAAGCTTGAAGAACATTGACCAAGTCCACTTGTTTGTCTTGCTTAAGATATTTCTTAACCCAGCCATTAACCTTAGACTATGGTTTATTCTCTACATGAGTTAGGCATGATACTAACTCACCCATAGTTACAATTCTAACCTCACTCTCTCATGAGTTTCTTTTCTTCTTCTTCTTCAACAAGAGAAAAAGCTTTCTAGGGTTTTTTCTATGTGAAGATTTAGTGTGAGAAAAATAAATCTAAAGTGAGCCCACTTCCTACTTCATCATTCTCTACTACTTGCTATTTACTATAGGGTGTTTGCATCACTAATCTCACCATTAGTGAAGAGATAGCTTGGGTTAGTGTCTCCTCGGCGTAGATCATCTTCGGCCTCGAAGACTTCGATGCAAGCTTGTTCGTTTCTTCATGGGAGCCTCTCTAGAGTCCGGGAGTTCGTGATCACAGCGAAGGGACTACTACACGGAGCTATTGAAGTGAAGGACCGGTCTATAAGGTTGTATTCCTTGTTCACTTTAGATTAAAGTGTTTACATTATGTTTCGTCGGATTTTCGAGTAGCAATTCTAGGGTTAGGGTTTACTAGAATGGCAAATTTTTAAAATTGGCATGGACGATACCTCCCGAAAACTTGCTGCCGTGCTAGGCAACCCAACAATTAAGACACTAGGAGACCACCCTACAACAACGAACCCAAATTGAGCATAATTGGCCAAGCTGGCCGGATTCTGGAGCATTGTGGCCGGCCAAGTTGTGGAAATAGGGGTCTAGGTTTGGTCTGTAGCTCATTTACCCTATACACTACACCACTGTGTTGTTTGTTTATCCCTATTTCACCTGAACCAAAATCTGGGACTGGTTTTCTAAGTTGCTTGTAACGTTTTGAAAATCGTTTCGGTGCAATTTCGAAAAAACGGTAAAATAAGGGGGTTTTCTGTAAAAAGTCAAAATGCAAATATCTTTATTGTAAAATTTAATATACATATTCTAGCTATGTAATTGCTTGTATTTGGTGTTTATTGAGCTACTGGTGAAATTTCAAATTTTCTGAAAAATTTTCCGAAATTAATTATTTTAATATTATTTTAAGCCGTCCCTAATACATTTAATTAGGGAAAATTACAAATTGGAATGAGTTGAAACAAATTTTGTGCATCATAAAACATTAAATAAAATTTTATCATGTGGTTTTTGAAATAAAATCGTTTGCCATAACGGTTTAGAAATTATTGAAGAAAAAAGGCATTTTTTTAGTGTAAAAGGATGTTTGGGGTATTGTATTTATCATTTTCCATCACCCCACACCCATACCCACACTCACACACCCCCATTTATTTTACCCTTGGCTGAATTCAGCAGCCCCCACCCATTTTCCCCACTTGAATTTCAAAGAAAAGAAAGAAAAGAAAAGAAAAGAATAGAAAATGATAGAAATTGAGTAGACTTTGACTAGATTTATCTTTCCCCACCTCACTCTCTCTCCTCCCTCACCCAATCACCACAAATTCTGGCCGAAACCTGCACACAAACAGCCCCCTCTTGATTCTTCTCCATTTCATTGCAAAACCCACAAAATTCCACCAAAAATCCAAGTCAAAAATCCCACAAAAACAAAATCCAATCTCTACCCATTATTTCTTTGCCCAAGCTAGCATGGATCTTGGAGGAAATTTGGCATTTTGGAGGCCATGATCTTCATGTTGATCTCTTGATCATGAGGTATAAAAATTCTTCCATATTTGTTAATTGTTAGTTGTATGTTTAAAGCAAACTTGTTTAGGTGTTTAAAAAAATATAAATAAAGGGGTTTTGAATTCAAGTTTAGAAATTCAAGTGGATGGTTTTGGATTATAGTTAGGGTTTTGTTGTATGATTATGGTTGCAAGTGGAATTCTTCTTTTTGTGGAATGTGAAACATAATCAAATTGTTAGTTGTAAATTGTTAAGTTGAAATTGTAATATTTAAGCTATTTTACTTACTAGATTTTTGGAAAATTATTGAATGTCTTAGATTAAAATATAATTATGGTTTCATATCATTATTAGTATTATAATAAGTGGTTTAATGCCTTTGGACCATGCAAAACCAAGCTTATTTGTAAAATTGTGAATTTTACTTTAAAAAGAGTTAAAGTCGGTATTTTTGCAAACTAGTTTTTTTTGAACGTATGTGGTTTGGTGAAATTAAATCGTGGAAATGGTTTGTATGGATTATTTAAGTTATTTAATAAGTATTATAGCCGCTAGAATTGTTTAAACGTCGAGTTTTGTACTAAAACGGGTAATTTTGCTTGCTAGTTTTTCGGAAAAACGGCTTTTAAAGTGAATTTGGGGGTTTTGTGAGTTTTAACCTATTTTATATTAAAATTAGCGTTCATGAATGTGCAAATGAGTGTATTTGGGTTTTTCTCGATGGCCTGGCGTTTGTACGCCGACGTCGAGGGTTTTTGGGTTGATTTGTGGAAGCAACCATAGGTTTTGACCTATGTGGGATTCGTGTGTCGTTTTGGTCATGAGTCGGATTTTAATGCGATACGATGCGTTGTGATATGTAGGTACCCCCATGTGGACTTCGAGACGACAAGAAAGCACGTGGCGACGTCGGCACCGGCAAGCGAGGACCAGGTGAGTAGATTTATATCTACGGGGAGAAGTCGGGTGGATGGCGTATAGCACCCCCGCAGTCCGTAGTGTAGCTCATATATATATGTTTATATAGGTGTTTTATGATACGAGAATATTTATTCATGTTATGTTTATGTGTTCATGGTTTACCTTTGGGTTAGTTGCGAAACCCTAGAGTAGTTGTTATACCCACATACGCACACACAGACTTGCATACTTTACCTACTTGTGCGTAGATTGGGATGTGTATATATGTATATATGCGTGGGTATGGGACTATGCATATGTACATTCATATAAGCATGCATGGATAATGAGGATAGTACTTGGGATTTATGATGAGTCGATGAGATTTGATTTGAGGCCGTGAGATCGGTGATATAGCAGGGTTCGTATTTGAGATACGACATGACGTTGTAGCGGGTCCTTGACGTAGTGTTTCACACACGTGCATGCATACTTAGGCGGTATCAGTATTGTACTAGACGTAGATCAGTACCCCGATCATGATATTTGATAAAGAGAATACCAGATGAATAGTATGATGAATGTGATATTGACCCGTACCCAGATTTGGGATGCCGTACGACGGATTTACGTACGAGCTATATATTGATGATTGATCCGCACTCTTGACTTGGGATGTCTGATTATAGATATGGTATCGGATATGATATTATTGAGGCGGGATCACCGACTATACATATACAGGTATGTATATGTATCGACTCAGATGATAGGCGGTTTCCTTACCTGTAGTTCAGCTTGTTAGTTCAGCCGTATAGTTTAGTGTAGTTGTTAGATTAGATTAGACTCCTACCTATTTCAAAACTAGCGGATCGTGGGTATTTTAAAAGACAGGTCAAGGGATCTACGGATATTTCAAAAGACGTATCCTTTCTTAAAACTACCGTAGCCCTATTTTCAAAACCCCACGATTCGTGTTATTTCAAATGGCACCATTGTTTAATATTTAGCTCCCGCTCATTTTGGTTGCTCCCTCCGCATCGCATACTTACATTGTTATTTCATATTGCATTGTTGACATTATGCTGTTAGGACACCAGCACCATTACCGATGATGCGTATGTACCACGTACACTTACTTGCCGGCTCACACACATCTTTATCGGTAATTGCCATGTCACGTACACCTTAGAAAATATTATTGCTTAACTTAGCTTGATAGCCAGTAGTTTGACATAATATTAGTGTACTTACCTTATATGCCAGCTTAGATATTGTAGTTATTACTTGTCACTTCATGCATACTGTTATTCATTGTTATGCCGTATTCATGGATTCTTATGCCTATATTCATGGGTTTATATGCTATTGATGGTTTGGATTCGGATTTCTATGAGATTTTCTGGATTTGGGGGAAAACCGCAAAACTTGTATAAGCTTCTTCCCTCTCTTTTAAATAAAATGTGCGGTTTTCCCATGATGTATGAGTCGTCCACCATGAATTTGCTGATGGATTTTGAGACCCGATTCGAGGAGTGGAGGAACCGTTTCGGGTACATGGTGGGCCCGGTGCGGTATCCCGGGGCAAGAGGATCGTGTTGTTGACGTTGAGCCTGGCAGGGGAGCACTACCGACCGGTGATATTACCCGACGCGTCGGATATCCGGAGGATACCGTCGTGGTCTTGAGATGGATGGTAGGGGCCGGTCTGGACTGACGGCGCCTTAGATATTGTGATTGAGACATTGAGATTTCGAGATATTGAGGTACAGAGACTGTGATACAGAGATATCGAGATATTGGGATTACGTTTTGTGCCGATACTAGGTACTGTTTTATGCTGATTTCATTATGATACCTCATTTTAAAAATACAGAAATCTCACTAATTTATGAAAGCAGTTTTCTTCAGTACATGCATTCTGTTTCATGCATTCATACATCATCCATATGATTTATTGCTACCTGAGGCACTGACACAGGCCCATGAGATTCCACTCGGTTAGATATTACCCTAGCCATTGTTATAGGCTGCATGTTATACATATATTTGAGGATATATTATGATCATTGACCTAGGTTGCGTTATTTATGCGATTTCTTTCCGTAGATGTTTTTCTATTCACGAGTTGGCAACTCACCCCCGTTGTGCCCCAGTTTCTTGCAGGTTCTGCCGTACAGGTTTCATTACGGCTTTGCTGGCACTGCTTCCCATTTCCAGGTGACTTGCTAGTAGGTGGATTTACTTGTATCGTACCCCCATTATATATCTTGTATATCATTATTCTGTTGTATCTAGAAGTTTCATCAACCAAACATGTATTTATTTCTGAGATAGAGACCAGTGATGTTATTCTTTTGACCTTAGAGTCGCGCGTTGTATTTCTGTGGATTTCTTGTTGTTTTGCGTTTCCTTTTGAGTTTTGATCCTCACCCTTGGCGTTGTATATTATATTGCTTGTGTGGTTGTGACCGTCGATTGACGAAGAGCTAGCTCCCGCTTGGGGATGCCTTTTTATTGATTTCGTATACTATTCAAGTTGTATCCCGTTTGGGGGCCAGTATTTACAAAGGAGACTCTGCCGAAATTTTCGGGAAATATTTGATGTTTTTTTTAAAACCGCATAATTCGGCTTATGCTATTAAAACTACTTGTTTTAAATTGGTTTTCTTTCACTCTACTACTTTTCTTGGTTTGGATTTCTGGGTTTTCGGCTCACTTAGATTACGTACGCCTCGAGACGTTCGTAGTTTAAGTGCCGGTCATGTTCCGTACTTTCGGGTCGTGACAAAGTTGGTATCAGAGCGTTAGGTTTTACCTTCAGAGCGTAGGATGACCCTTGGTTGATGGAATAGGTGACTAAAGTAGAGTGACGTACCATAGGTATGTTCCGCGGCATATTTACGATACGCTACTCCACTTAAGAAGCCTTAGGATGTACATTTCTTTGCTCAGTATTATATTCATTCCGATCTAGCCTCATCAGTACCAGTTATGGTTTTGCTGCCACGATTACGGGCAGGGAGAGCTACAGCTAGAGTTGCGGTCAGCACGAACTCGTTACGAACGAGGACTGACCAGGGCGTAATTCCGGCGACACACGATTGCGGAGATGTGTCTTTTTACTGTGTTTTCGCGCCACGAGCAATTGATGGATCGCCGTATGAGGTTACTCGGATATGCTGATCGACACTAGAGGATTGAGCCACTGATAGAGGCCAGCCAGATTTTGATGACCGTTGGTGTTTTGCTTACTCAAGATGATTGAGGCACTGTTCAGCGTGCAGACGAGTGAGCCAGTTGTTGCTGCGAGCGACGAGATATCGCCCCATATGTTGGAGCTATTGCGGGATGAGTTGTACTAATAGATGATAGAAGGTCGCTAGTCACCCGATGATGAATGACTAGGTCATGTGGTTCGTTCGCCTACCCGATGAGAGGTCATCAGATAGATTGATTCCAGCTAGAGACGACTTCACGCGGAGACGTTGGGAGTCGACAGAGACGATCGAATGTCAGAAACCTATTATTCCAAGTTTAAAGTATTCGAAAGGGCATGCAGGCAATTTTATGGACCCTCTAGAAGAATGAAACCCTAACTCGACTTAATGACCGTGTGAAAGCCTTTAAACCTTCGGGTTTGCGGCAGTTCTACGGCGCCATTAGTGAGGCTTGGGTTTGCCCTTCTACGACTGGACCACCGATGCTGTGGTATGTACTCGATACTATTAAACTGTGCCCAAGATGTTGAGCCCTTGGGGGATTATGAGGTTTTGAAAATCGATTGGATGGTTCGACTTAATTCGGATGCTAGGTGGTGAGATGCATTTCTTGGGAGACTCCCGATATGAGGATAGCCGTTGGAGCTCAGTCCATGCAGCCGCGACGAGACGAGTCCAAAGCAGACGACATTAGAGAAAAGTGAAGTAAGAGGTTCGTACCAGATCTAGATGAGATGACGTTCCACTCCGCCGACATCAGAGATGTGATGCGCATGCCGAGGCATGGTACTTGGATTTACCTTCCAGAAAGAGTCGCGATGAGTATGCAGTCGTTCCAGAGCAAGATGCAGATATAGGAAAGGACGATGAATTCCGGACAGTTGGCAGAGACGAGACATGGAAGAGACCGTGAGCAGGATTCCTTCCAGGACACTGCTGCAATGATACTTGCACCCAGGATCAGATGTGTCACATACATTCAGAGAGCCAGAGGCCGACGCCAGTGATATGCTGTTTTACGAGTGGTCGCGATGATTGACCGAGAGATGACCAGAGAAGTGCCAGAACGGAATCATCCCCGTTAGCACATCTGACAGGGCCAATGAGCCGATGGACCGAGAGATTGGTAATTCACAGTGAAGACCTTGACCTAGGAGTGGTGATTGTTACGCACACCAGCAGGCCAGAGTTCATGATCATCGACGAGACGTCCCACTAGTGACCGCGACAGTTGGCCCGAGATTCTTAGAGGATGCGCTTGAGCGGTACTATTCCGCCATTATTGATTTTGATGTTTTGGGTGATTTATTCGCATGATTTGATTTTGATGATTGAGGATTTACGATCTTTGCACAGTGTTGCACTGGATATCGTTTTCGTGCTTTGGTTTCACATGTTTGTGATTTTACGGTTTTAGACATTTGAGTTGATTTTGTGCGTATGCAAGCACATGATTTGGTTCCTGCACTCTGTATAGTTTATATATGCTTGCAGTGCAGTGATACGCCTTTTGTGCACTTAGATGCACTGGACTTCGATTTCGATTGTGATACTCGATATTTGTTTTGTGCACCTTGTGCACCTGATTTGATTTTGCGCATGTTCGGCGCCTGATATTGGATTTCATGATTTCGTGCATGATGGATGCCCCTGGTTTTGGGTTTTCGCGCATGTTGAGCGCATGTCTTGAGATGCGATTTTGGTGCACACCAGATGCACTAAATCGAGATTTTTTCGTGCATGTCAGATGCACCTGATTTTGCTGTCAGGCACACACGTTGCCTATGACAGATGCTTTGTGCACACCCAATGCACTTTGATCTTGTTTCTGTGTACTTGTATGGCACGTATATGGATTTTGATGGTCGTGCGCACCAGACGCACGTAGTATTCATATGCGTATTTTGGGATGGATTTCTTATAAAGCAGTACGTTTTTTTTTATGATAATTGCGAGGTGTTTTCGTACTAAGCAGGACTAGTCAGAGGATAGTACCTAAATGTATTTTTCATGCATTGATAGCTATTGAAGGGAATTCCAAAAAAGCGAGCTATAGTCTCAGTATTTACCTACGTGTCTGATATGACGCGAAACGTTTAAAACAAGGAAAACCCTTCTAAATTGTTTCCCAAAACGGTGGAACGTACATTTCAAACAAAGGTATATATGTATATAGTTATTTTCTTATGATAGACGTCCGCCACTGTGCAGTGTTATGTGCATTGCACAGCAACTTAAAGGATTTGGCATGCATTTCCTCCTGATATTTGCATGTATAGTTTCGATTTATAGCATATCGGTCTTGCTTGAGATTTGGCATTCGTGTCTTCACCTTGACTTCGATGATTGCGGGATGCTTGACGGAGTTTTGATTTTGAGTTATCTACTCATTACTCATGCGCATGCATTGCGCTATGATGCGTTTATGTATTTATGATTTCGGAGCCCCGGCGATTTGATGGTTTTGGCTGAAATATTTTAGTATTTAGGGGAGTTTTAATTTAAATTTGGGGACCGAATTTCTTTAAGGGGGGAGATTGTAACGTTTTGAAAATCGTTTCGGTGAAATTTCGAAAAAACGGTAAAATAAGGGGGTTTTCTGTAAAAAGTCAAAATGCAAATATCTTTATTATATAACTTAATATACATATTCTAGGTATGTAATTGCTAGTATTTGGTGTTTATTGAGCCACTGGTGAAATTTCAAATTTTCTGAAAAATTTTCCGAAATTAATTATTTTAATATTATTTTAAGCCGTCCCTAATACATTTAATTAGGGAAAATTACAAATTGGAATGAGTTGAAACAAATTTTGTGCATCATAAAACATTAAATAAAATTTTATCATGTGGTTTTTGAAATGAAATCGTTTGCCAAAACGGTTTAGAAATTATTGAAGAAAAAAGGCTTTTTTTAGTGTAAAAGGATGTTTGGGGTATTGTATTTATCATTTTCCATCACCCCATACCCATACCCACACTCACACACCCCCATTTATTTTACCCTTGGCTGAATTCAGCAGCCCCCACCCATTTTCCCCACTTGAATTTCAAAGAAAAGAAAAGAAAGAAAAGAAAAGAATAGAAAATGATAGAAATTGAGTGGACTTTGACTAGATTTATCTTTCCCCACCTCACTCTCTCTCCTCCCTCACCCAATCCCCACAAATTCTGGCCGAAACCTGCACACAAACAGCCCCCTCTTGATTCTTCTCCATTTCATTGCAAAACCCACAAAATTCCACCAAAAATCCAAGTCAAAAATACCACAAAAACAAAATCCATTCTGTACCCATTATTTCTTTGCCCAAGCTAGCATGGATCTTGGAGGAAATTTGGCATTTTAGAGGCCATGATCTTCATGTTGATCTCTTGATTATGAGGTATAAAAATTCTTCCATATTTGTTAATTGTTAGTTGTATGTTTAAAGCAAACTTGTTTAGGTGTTTAAAAAAATATAAATAAAGGGGTTTTGAATTCAAGTTTAGAAATTCAAGTGGATGGTTTTAGATTATAGTTAAGGTTTTGTTGTATGATTATGGTTGCAAGTGGAATTCTTCTTTTTGTGGAATGTGAAACATAATCAAATTGTTAGTTGTAAATTGTTAAGTTGAAATTGTAATATTTAAGCTATTTTACTTACTAGATTTTTGGAAAATTATTGAATGTCTTAGATTAAAATATAATTATGGTTTCATATCATTATTAGTATTATAATAAGTGGTTTAATGCCTTTGGACCATGCAAAACCAAGCTTATTTGTAAAATTGTGAATTTTACTTTAAAAAGAGTTAAAGTCGGTATTTTTGCAAACTAGTTTTTTTTTTAACGTATGTGGTTTGGTGAAATTAAATCGTGGAAATGGTTTGTATGGATTATTTAAGTTATTTAATAAGTATTATGGCCGCTAGAATTGTTTAAACGTCGAGTTTTGTACTAAAACGGGTAATTTTGCTTGCTAGTTTTTCGGAAAAACGGCTTTTAAAGTGAATTTGGGGTTTTTGTGAGTTTTAACCTATTTTATATTAAAATTAGAGTTCATGAATGTGCAAATGAGTGTATTTGGGTTTTTCTCGATGGCCTGGCGTTTGTACGCCGACGTCGAGGGTTTTTGGGTTGATTTGTGGAAGCAACCATAGGTTTTGACTTATGTGGGATTCGTGTGTCGTTTTGGTCATGAGTCGGATTTTAATGCGATACGATGCGTTGTTATATATAGGTACCCCTATGTGGACTTCAAGACGACAAGCAAGCGCGTGGCGACGTCGGCACCGGCAAGCGAGGACCAGGTGAGTAGATTTATATCTACGGGGAGAAATCGGGCGGATGGCGTATAGCACCCCCGCAGTCCGTAGTGTAGCTCATATATATATGTTTATATAGGTGTTTTATGATACGAGAATGTTTATTCATGTTATGTTTATGTGTTCATGGTTTACCTTGGGTTAGTTGCGAAACCCTAGAGTAGTTGTTATACCCACATACGCACACACAGACTTGCATACTTTACCAACTTATGCGTAGATTGGGATGTGTATATATGTATATATGCGTGGGTATGGGACTATGCATATGTACATTCATATAAGCATGCATGGATAATGAGGATAGTACTTGGGATTTATGATGAGTCGATGAGATTTGATTTGAGGCCGTGAGATCGGTGATATAGCAGGGTTCGTATTTGAGATACGACATGACGTTGTAGCGGGTCCTTGACGTAGTGTTTCACACACGTGCATGCATACTTAGGCGGTATCAGTATTGTACTAGACGTAGATCAGTACCCCGATCATGATATTTGATAAAGAGAATACCAGATGAATAGTATGATGAATGTGATATTGACCCGTACCCAGATTTGGGATGCCGTACGACGGATTTACGTACGAGCTATATATTGATGATTGATCCGCACTCTTGACTTGGGATGTCTGATTATAGATATGGTATCGGATATGATATTATTGAGGCGGGATCACCGACTATACATATACAGGTATGTATATGTATCGACTCAGATGATAGGCGGTTTCCTTACCTGTAGTTCAGCTTGTTAGTTCAGCCGTATAGTTTAGTGTAGTTGTTAGATTAGATTAGACTCCTACCTATTTCAAAACTAGCGGATCGTGGGTATTTTAAAAGACAGGTCAAGGGATCTACGGATATTTCAAAAGACGTATCCTTTCTTAAAACTACCGTAGCCCTATTTTCAAAACCCCACGATTCGTGTTATTTCAAATGACACCATTGTTTAATATTTAGCTCCCGCTCATTTTGGTTGCTCCCTCCGCATCGCATACTTACATTGTTATTTCATATTGCATTGTTGACATTATGCTGTTAGGACACCAGCACCATTACCGATGATGCGTATGTACCACGTACACTTACTTGCCGGCTCACACACATCTTTATCGGTAATTGCCATGTCACGTACACCTTAGAAAATATTATTGCTTAACTTAGCTTGATAGCCAGTAGTTTGACATAATATTAGTGTACTTACCTTATATGCCAGCTTAGATATTGTAGTTATTACTTGTCACTTCATGCATACTGTTATTCATTGTTATGCCGTATTCATGGATTCTTATGCCTATATTCATGGGTTTATATGCTATTGATGGTTTGGATTCGGATTTCTATGAGATTTTCTGGATTTGGGGGAAAACCGCAAAACTTGTATAAGCTTCTTCCCTCTCTTTTAAATAAAATGTGCGGTTTTCCCATGATGTATGAGTCGTCCACCATGAATTTGCTGATGGATTTTGAGACCCGATTCGAGGAGTGGAGGAACCGTTTCGGGTACATGGTGGGCCCGGTGCGGTATCCCGGGGCAAGAGGATCGTGTTGTTGACGTTGAGCCTGGCAGGGGAGCACTACCGACCGGTGATATTACCCGACGCGTCGGATATCCGGAGGATACCGTCGTGGTCTTGAGATGGATGGTAGGGGCCGGTCTGGACTGACGGCGCCCTAGATATTGTGATTGAGACATTGAGATTTCGAGATATTGAGGTATAGAGACTGTAATACAGAGATATCGAGATATTGGGATTACGTTTTGTGCCGATACTAGGTACTGTTTTATGCTGATTTCATTATGATACCTCATTTTAAAAATACAGAAATCTCACTAATTTATGAAAGCAGTTTTCTTCAGTACATGCATTCTGTTTCATGCATTCATACATCATCCATATGATTTATTGCTACCTGAGGCACTGACACAGGCCCATGAGATTCCACTCGGTTAGATATTACCCTAGCCATTGTTATAGGCTGCATATTATACATATATTTGAGGATATATTATGATCATTGACCTAGGTTGCGTTATTTATGCGATTTCTTTCCGTAGATGTTTTTCTATTCACGAGTTGGCAACTCACCCCCGTTGTGCCCCAGTTTCTTGCAGGTTCTGCCGTACAGGTTTCATTACGGCTTTGCTGGCACTGCTTCCCATTTCCGGGTGACTTGCTAGTAGGTGGATTTACTTGTATCGTACCCCCATTATATATCTTGTATATCATTATTCTGTTGTATCTAGAAGTTTCATCAACCAAACATGTATTTATTTCTGAGATAGAGACCAGTGATGTTATTCTTTTGACCTTAGAGTCGCGCGTTGTATTTCTGTGGATTTCTTGTTGTTTTGCGTTTCCTTTTGAGTTTTGATCCTCACCCTTGGCGTTGTATATTATATTGCTTGTGTGGTTGTGACCGTCGATTGACGAAGAGCTAGCTCCCGCTTGGGGATGCCTTTTTATTGATTTCGTATACTATTCAAGTTGTATCCCATTTGGGGGCCAGTATTTACAAAGGAGACTCTGCCGAAATTTTCGGGAAATATTTGATGTTTTTTTTAAAACCGCATAATTCGGCTTATGCTATTAAAACTACTTGTTTTAAATTGGTTTTCTTTCACTCTACTACTTTTCTTGGTTTGGATTTCTGGGTTTTCGGCTCACTTAGATTACGTACGCCTCGAGACATTCGTAGTTTAAGTGCCGGTCATGTTCCGTACTTTCGGGTCGTGACAAAGTTGGTATCAGAGCATTAGGTTTTACCTTCAGAGCGTAGGATGACTCTTGGTTGATGGAATAGGTTACTAAAGTAGAGTGACGTACCATAGGTATGTTCCGCGGCATATTTACGATACGCTACTCCACTTAAGAAGCCTTAGGATGTACATTTCTTTGCTCAGTATTATATTCATTCCGATCTAGCCTCATCAGTACCAGTTATGGTTTTGCTGCCACGATTACGGGCAGGGAGAGCTACAGCTAGAGTTGCGGTCAGCACGAACTCGTTACGAACGAGGACTGACCAGGGCGTAATTCCGGCGACACACGATTGCGGAGATGTGTCTTTTTACTGTGTTTTCGCGCCACGAGCAATTGATGGATCGCCGTATGAGGTTACTCGGATATGCTGATCGACACTAGAGGATTGAGCCACTGATAGAGGCCAGCCAGATTTTGATGACCGTTGGTGTTTTGCTTACTCAAGATGATTGAGGCACTGTTCAGCGTGCAGACGAGTGAGCCAGTTGTTGCTGCGAGCGACGAGATATCGCCCCATATGTTGGAGCTATTGCGGGATGAGTTGTACTAATAGATGATAGAAGGTCGCTAGTCACCCGATGATGAATGACTAGGACATGTGGTTCGTTCGCCTACCCGATGAGAGGTCATCAGATAGATTGATTCCAGCTAGAGACGACTTCACGCGGAGACGTTGGGAGTCGACAGAGACGATCGAATGTCAGAAACCTATTATTCCAAGTTTAAAGTATTCGAAAGGGCATGTAGGCAATTTTATGGACCCTCTAGAAGAATGAAACCCTAACTCGACTTAATGACCGTGTGAAAGCCTTTAAACCTTCGGGTTTGCGGCAGTTCTACGGCGCCATTAGTGAGGCTTGGGTTTGCCCTTCTACGACTGGACCACCGATGCTGTGGTATGTACTCGATACTATTAAACTGTGCCCAAGATGTTGAGCCCTTGGGGGATTATGAGGTTTTGACAATCGATTGGATGGTTCGACTTAATTCGGATGCTAGGTGGTGAGATGCATTTCTTGGGAGACTCCCGATATGAGGATAGCCGTTGGAGCTCAGTCCATGCAGCCGCGACGAGACGAGTCCAAAGCAGACGACATTAGAGAAAAGTGAAGTAAGAGGTTCGTACCAGATCTAGATGAGATGACATTCCACTCCGCCGACATCAGAGATGCGATGCGCATGCCGAGGCATGGTACTTGGATTTACCTTCCAGAAGGAGTCGCGATGAGTATGCAGTCGTTCCAGAGCAAGATGCAGATATAGAAAAGGACGATGAATTCCGGACAGTTGGCAGAGACGAGACATGGAAGAGACCGTGAGCAGGATTCCTTCCAGGACACTGCTGCAATGATACTTGCACCCAGGATCAGATGTGTCACATACATTCAGAGAGCCAGAGGCCGACGCCGGTGATATGCTGTCTTACGAGTGGTCGCGATGATTGACCGAGAGATGACCAGAGAAGTGCCAGAACGGAATCATCCCCGTTAGCACATCTGACAGGGCCAATGAGCCGATGGACCGAGAGATTGGTAATTCACAGTGAAGACCTTGACCTAGGAGTGGTGATTGTTACGCACACCAGGAGGCCAGAGTTCATGATCATCGACGAGACGTCCCACTAGTGACCGCGACAGTTGGCCCGAGATTCTTAGAGGATGCGCTTGAGCGGTACTATTCCGCCATTATTGATTTTGATGTTTTGGGTGATTTATTCGCATGATTTGATTTTGATGATTGAGGATTTACGATCTTTGCACAGTGTTGCACTGGATATCGTTTTCGTGCTTTGGTTTCACATGTTTGTGATTTTACGGTTTTAGACATTTGAGTTGATTTTGTGCGTATGCAAGCACATGATTTGGTTCCTGCACTCTGTATAGTTTATATATGCTTGCAGTGCAGTGATACGCCTTTTGTGCACTTAGATGCACTGGACTTCGATTTCGATTGTGATACTCGATATTTGTTTTGTGCACCTTGTGCACCTGATTTGATTTTGCGCATGTTCGGCGCCTGATATTGGATTTCATGATTTCGTGCATGATGGATGCCCCTGGTTTTGGGTTTTCGCGCATGTTGAGCGCATGTCTTGAGATGCGATTTTGGTGCACACCAGATGCACTAAATCGAGATTTTTTCGTGCATGTCAGATGCACCTGATTTTGCTGTCAGGCACACACGTTGCCTATGACAGATGCTTTGTGCACACCCAATGCACTTTGATCTTGTTTCTGTGTACTTGTATGGCACGTATATGGATTTTGATGGTCGTGCGCACCAGACGCACGTAGTATTCATATGCGTATTTTGGGATGGATTTCTTATAAAGCAGTACGTTTTTTTTTATGATAATTGCGAGGTGTTTTCGTACTAAGCAGGACTAGTCAGAGGATAGTACCTAAATGTATTTTTCATGCATTGATAGCTATTGAAGGGAATTCCAAAAAAGCGAGCTATAGTCTCAGTATTTACCTACGTGTCTGATATGACGCGAAACGTTTAAAACAAGGAAAACCCTTCTAAATTGTTTCCCAAAACGGTGGAACGTACATTTCAAACAAAGGTATATATGTATATAGTTATTTTCTTATGATAGACGTCCGCCACTGTGCAGTGTTATGTGCATTGCACAGCAACTTAAAGGATTTGGCATGCATTTCCTCCTGATATTTGCATGTATAGTTTCGATTTATAGCATATCGGTCTTGCTTGAGATTTGGCATTCGTGTCTTCACCTTGACTTCGATGATTGCGGGATGCTTGACGGAGTTTTGATTTTGAGTTATCTACTCATTACTCATGCGCATGCATTGCGCTATGATGCGTTTATGTATTTATGATTTCGGAGCCCCGGCGATTTGATGGTTTTGGCTGAAATATTTTAGTATTTAGGGGAGTTTTAATTTAAATTTGGGGACCGAATTTCTTTAAGGGGGGAGATTGTAACGTTTTGAAAATCGTTTCGGTGAAATTTCGAAAAAACGGTAAAATAAGGGGGTTTTCTGTAAAAAGTCAAAATGCAAATATCTTTATTATATAACTTAATATACATATTCTAGGTATGTAATTGCTAGTATTTGGTGTTTATTGAGCCACTGGTGAAATTTCAAATTTTCTGAAAAATTTTCCGAAATTAATTATTTTAATATTATTTTAAGCCGTCCCTAATACATTTAATTAGGGAAAATTACAAATTGGAATGAGTTGAAACAAATTTTGTGCATCATAAAACATTAAATAAAATTTTATCATGTGGTTTTTGAAATGAAATCGTTTGCCAAAACGGTTTAGAAATTATTGAAGAAAAAAGGCTTTTTTTAGTGTAAAAGGATGTTTGGGGTATTGTATTTATCATTTTCCATCACCCCATACCCATACCCACACTCACACACCCCCATTTATTTTACCCTTGGCTGAATTCAGCAGCCCCCACCCATTTTCCCCACTTGAATTTAAAAGAAAAGAAAAGAAAGAAAAGAAAAGAATAGAAAATGATAGAAATTGAGTGGACTTTGACTAGATTTATCTTTCCCCACCTCACTCTCTCTCCTCCCTCACCCAATCCCCACAAATTCTGGCCGAAACCTGCACACAAACAGCCCCCTCTTGATTCTTCTCCATTTCATTGCAAAACCCACAAAATTCCACCAAAAATCCAAGTCAAAAATACCACAAAAACAAAATCCAATCTGTACCCATTATTTCTTTGCCCAAGCTAGCATGGATCTTGGAGGAAATTTGGCATTTTAGAGGCCATGATCTTCATGTTGATCTCTTGATTATGAGGTATAAAAATTCTTCCATATTTGTTAATTGTTAGTTGTATGTTTAAAGCAAACTTGTTTAGGTGTTTAAAAAAATATAAATAAAGGGGTTTTGAATTCAAGTTTAGAAATTCAAGTGGATGGTTTTAGATTATAGTTAGGGTTTTGTTGTATGATTATGGTTGCAAGTGGAATTCTTCTTTTTGTGGAATGTGAAACATAATCAAATTGTTAGTTGTAAATTGTTAAGTTGAAATTGTAATATTTAAGCTATTTTACTTACTAGATTTTTGGAAAATTATTGAATGTCTTAGATTAAAATATAATTATGGTTTCATATCATTATTAGTATTATAATAAGTGGTTTAATGCCTTTGGACCATGCAAAACCAAGCTTATTTGTAAAATTGTGAATTTTACTTTAAAAAGAGTTAAAGTCGGTATTTTTGCAAACTAGTTTTTTTTGAACGTATGTGGTTTGGTGAAATTAAATCGTGGAAATGGTTTGTATGGATTATTTAAGTTATTTAATAAGTATTATGGCCGCTAGAATTGTTTAAACGTCGAGTTTTGTACTAAAACGGGTAATTTTGCTTGCTAGTTTTTCGGAAAAACGGCTTTTAAAGTGAATTTGGGGTTTTTGTGAGTTTTAACCTATTTTATATTAAAATTAGCGTTCATGAATGTGCAAATGAGTGTATTTGGGTTTTTCTCGATGGCCTGGCGTTTGTACGCCGACGTCGAGGGTTTTTGGGTTGATTTGTGGAAGCAACCATAGGTTTTGACCTATGTGGGATTCGTGTGTCGTTTTGGTCATGAGTCGGATTTTAATGCGATACGATGCGTTGTTATATATAGGTACCCCTATGTGGACTTCAAGACGACAAGCAAGCGCGTGGCGACGTCGGCACCGGCAAGCGAGGACCAGGTGAGTAGATTTATATCTACGGGGAGAAATCGGGTGGATGGCGTATAGCACCCCCGCAGTCCGTAGTGTAGCTCATATATATATGTTTATATAGGTGTTTTATGATACGAGAATGTTTATTCATGTTATGTTTATGTGTTCATGGTTTACCTTGGGTTAGTTGCGAAACCCTAGAGTAGTTGTTATACCCACATACGCACACACAGACTTGCATACTTTACCTACTTGTGCGTAGATTGGGATGTGTATATATGTATATATGCGTGGGTATGGGACTATGCATATGTACATTCATATAAGCATGCATGGATAATGAGGATAGTACTTGGGATTTATGATGAGTCGATGAGATTTGATTTGAGGCCGTGAGATCGGTGATATAGCAGGGTTCGTATTTGAGATACGACATGACGTTGTAGCGGGTCCTTGACGTAGTGTTTCACACACGTGCATGCATACTTAGGCGGTATCAGTATTGTACTAGACGTAGATCAGTACCCCGATCATGATATTTGATAAAGAGAATACCAGATGAATAGTATGATGAATGTGATATTGACCCGTACCCAGATTTGGGATGCCGTACGACGGATTTACGTACGAGCTATATATTGATGATTGATCCGCACTCTTGACTTGGGATGTCTGATTATAGATATGGTATCGGATATGATATTATTGAGGCGGGATCACCGACTATACATATACAGGTATGTATATGTATCGACTCAGATGATAGGCGGTTTCCTTACCTGTAGTTCAGCTTGTTAGTTCAGCCGTATAGTTTAGTGTAGTTGTTAGATTAGATTAGACTCCTACCTATTTCAAAACTAGCGGATCGTGGGTATTTTAAAAGACAGGTCAAGGGATCTACGGATATTTCAAAAGACGTATCCTTTCTTAAAACTACCGTAGCCCTATTTTCAAAACCCCACGATTCGTGTTATTTCAAATGGCACCATTGTTTAATATTTAGCTCCCGCTCATTTTGGTTGCTCCCTCCGCATCGCATACTTACATTGTTATTTCATATTGCATTGTTGACATTATGCTGTTAGGACACCAGCACCATTACCGATGATGCGTATGTACCACGTACACTTACTTGCCGGCTCACACACATCTTTATCGGTAATTGCCATGTCACGTACACCTTAGAAAATATTATTGCTTAACTTAGCTTGATAGCTAGTAGTTTGACATAATATTAGTGTACTTACCTTATATGCCAGCTTAGATATTGTAGTTATTACTTGTCACTTCATGCATACTGTTATTCATTGTTATGCCGTATTCATGGATTCTTATGCCTGTATTCATGGGTTTATATGCTATTGATGGTTTGGATTCGGATTTCTATGAGATTTTCTGGATTTGGGAGAAAACCGCAAAACTTGTATAAGCTTCTTCCCCCTCTTTTAAATAAAAAGTGCGGTTTTCCCATGATGTATGAGTCGTCCACCATGAGTTTGCTGATGGATTTCGAGACCCGATTCGGGAAGTGGAGGAACCGTTTCGGGTACATGGTGGGCCCAGTGCGGTACCCCAGGGCAAGAGGATCGTGTTGTTGACGTTGAGCCTGGCAGGGGAGCACTACCGACCGGTGATATTACCCGACGCGTCGGATATCCGGAGGATACCGTCGTGGTCTTGAGATGGATGGTAGGGGTCGGTCTGGACTGACGGTGCCCTAGATATTGTGATTGAGACATTGAGATTTCGAGATATTGAGGTACAGAGACTGTGATACAGAGATATCGAGATATTGGGATTACGTTTTGTGCCGATGCTAGGCACTGTTTTATGCTGATTTCATTATGATACCTCATTTTAAAAATATAGAAATCTCACTAATTTATGAAAGCAGTTTTCTTCAGTACATGCATTCTGTTTCATGCATTCATACATCATCCATATGATATATTGCTACCTGAGGCACTGACACGGGCCCATGAGATTCCACTCCGTTAGATATTACCCTAGCCATTATTATAGGCTGCATGTTATACATATATTTGAGGATATATTATGATCATTGACCTAGGTTGCGTTATTTATGCGATTTCTTTTCGTAGATGTTTTTCTATTCACGAGTTGGCAACTCACCCCCGTTGTGCCCCAGTTTCTTGCAGGTTTTGCCGTACAGGTTTCATTACGGCTTTGCTGGCACTGCTTCCCATTTCCGGATGACTTGCTTGTAGGTGGGTTTACTTGTATCGTACCCCCATTATATATCTTGTATATCATTATTCTGTTGTATCTAGAAGTTCCATCAACCAAACATGTATTTATTTCTGAGATAGAGACCAGTGATGTTATTCTTTCGACCTTAGAGTCGCGCGTTGTATTTCTGTGGATTTCTTGTTGTTTTGCGTTTCCTTTTGAGTTTTGATCCTCGCCCTTGGCGTTGTATATTATATTGCTTGTGTGGTCGTGACCGTCGATTGACGAAGAGCTAGCTCCCGCTTGGGGATGCCTTTTTATTGATTTCGTATACTATTCATGTTGTATCCCGTTTGGGGGCCAGTATTTACAAAGGAGACTCTGCCGAAATTTTCGGGAAATATTTGATGTTTTTTTTAAAACCGCATAATTCGGCTTATGCTATTAAAACTACTTGTTTTAAAATCGTTTTCCTTCACTCTACTACTTTTCTTGGTTTGGATTTCTGGGTTTTCGGCTCACTTAGATTACGTACGCCTCGAGACTTTCGTAGTTTAAGTGCCGGTCATGTTCCGTGCTTTCGGGTCGTGACATTGTTGCTTAATGTTTTGTGACTTTAGTGATTTGAAACTTTGGAAATTAGGTTTTATCTCAATCAATTGGCGTTTGTACACCGATGTCGAGGGTTATTTGGTTCTTTTGCTTGAGTAGATCATAGGTTTTAACATATGTGTGATTCGTATGCCATTTTGGTTTTCGTATGAGATTCTGTTTACGGTACGATATATGTGATATGTAGGTACCCTCACGTGGATTTCGGACGATGAAGAAGAGGAGGGCGACATCGACTTCGGCAAGCAAGGATCAAGGTGAGTAGATATATATCTACGGGGGAAGTTGGGAGGATAGCATATAGCACCCCCGCACTTTCGTAGGGTAGAATGCGAATGCGATTTATATATTTATATATATATGTTAATGTGAGACGCAAATGCTTAGAGAGAAAGTAACTTAGTTTAGTTTCTTAGTCGCGAAACCCTAGAGTAAAGATTGGCACCCACGCACGCACACACGCATACATTTGATTTTCTTATGCGTATATAGGGATATATCTGTGTGTGTGTGTGTGTGTCTGTATGTATGTATGTATGTATGTATGTATGTGAGTATGTATGTATATATGTATACATATACATGGATGATGAGGATAGTATGTGATATGAGGTGAGGAGTCGATGTAATCGGGCATGATGCCGTGAGAGGTTGATAAGCGATTGAGCCGTGATGTGGTACATGTTATGGTATACGACATGGTATTATAGTGGATCGACGGGCGATGTGTTTTCATACAAACGAATATATATATATATATATATGTTGTTGATGGTATCGGAATGTACTAGACTTTGATCAGTACCCCTAATTCAGGATATGATGATAATGATACCATATAAATAATAAGTTATTGTGATAATTGACCTGTACCCCGATTTGAGATGCCGTACGATGGATTTTACCGTACGAAATACAAATATGATGATTGATCCGCACTCTTGACTCGAGGATGTCATATTATATATATATATATATATATATATATATATATCATACGTGACACTATTGAGGCGGGATTACCGACTACTAGATATATCAACTCGGACTTAGGTGGTTTCCTTACCCATTTCGACTAGTCTCTTAGTTTAGTCCTGTAGTTATCAGTTAGATGTTAGATTAGGCTCGAGTCATACTTATTTTCAAACTAACGATCGTGGGTATTTTAAAGACAGGCCGAGGGGTATTACAGATATTTCAAAGGACGTACCTTTTCTTAAAAATATCGTAGTCCCTATTTTCTAAAAACCACGATTCATGCTATTTCAAATGCCAAAATTGTATGACTCGTATATATAAATGTTTATTCTTATATGTTGTGTTCACCATTCATTTTCCGTATATTCTTGTTGTTCGCATCGCATTGCATGCTTATAAATGTGTTTCGTTAGTTATTATGAAACCCCTTATATCAGGACACCAGCACCATTACCGATGATGCGTATGCTCCGCGTACACTTTCTTGCCGGCTCACACACATCATCATCGGTAACTTCCATGTCACGTACACATTAGATAATATTACTTCATTGTACTAATTGCTAGCAGTAGTCTTAATATAGTACTAGCGCGCTTGCTTTTATATGCTAGTTTAGATATTGCATTTATTTCTGAGATATCTCATGCATGTATACATTTATTCTGTTATGCAATATCGTGGGGCTTTATGCCAGTATTCTTTGTTTATTGACATCGTGATTTTGAGATTTCGGATTTCTATAAGATTTCTGGATTTGGAGAAACCGCAAGGATTTTATAAACTGATTATCATTTCTAAAAATAGAAATTTGCGGTTTTCTCGTGATATGATATGAGATATGTCCACCATGAGTTTTCTCGGCTCTTGAGCAATATCATACACCCGATTCGAGGAGGAGGATGAACCGTCTGCGGGTGCATGGTGGACCCGGTGCGGTACCCAGGAGCAAGATGGTCGCAGATGATGGCGTTGAGCCTGGCAAAGAGCAGTACCGACCGGTTATTTATGACGCGGCGGATATCCGGAGGATACCGACGTAGTCGTGAGATTTGATTATTTGGGCCAGTCCGGATCGCCGGAGCCCGGGGCCAGTCCGGATTGCTGGAGCTCGAGATATTGAGACATTAAGATATTGATATTTTATGATTTGGGCCAGTCCGGATTGCCGGAGCCCGAGATATTGAGATATTGGGATATATATTTTGTGTCGATACTTGACACGGATTCTCTGTTGATTTCATTGATGATTCTTCGATTTTTATACAGAAATCTCACTGAGATATGAAAACAGTTTTCTCATTTAAAATGTATTTTGTCTTCATGTATTCATACATCATATATGTAACATGTTGCTACCTGTGGCACTGACACGAGCACTTGGTATTACACTTATGTATAGATGTTTACCCTTGCCATTATTAGATACTTCAGGTTACATTATTTTGAGGATAGTATTATTGTATGAAATAGAGTTATGCATGCGATTTCTGCTCGTTGATGTTTTATACTCACGAGTTAGCAACTCACCCCCGTTGTGCCACAGTTTCTTGCAGGTTTTGCCGTACAGGTTTCATTGCGGTTTGCTGGCATACTGTTTCCTTCCGGGTGATTGCTTTGGTAGGTGGGTTCACTTACATCATGACCACCATTGTACCCTATTTGTATTCAGTTGTATCTAGTAATTCCATCAACCAGACTTGTATTATTTGGACAGACTTAGAAAACCAGTTGTCTATTCTTTCGATCTTAGAGTCGCGCGCTTGTATTATTATGGTTTTCTGGTTTCCTTGATGATGTTGGATTTCATTCTGAGTTTTGATCCTCGCCCTTCGATGTTGTATATTATATTGCTTGCGTGGTTGTTTCCGCAAATTGGCAAAGAGCTAGGGGATACCTTTATTCATTACTTATATTATACATGTTGTACCCGTTTGGGGCCAGTATTTACAAAGGAGACTCTGCCGAAATTTTCGGGAAAATATGATGTTGCTTTTAAATGCTTAATGCCACTGATTTTTTTAAAACCACTTGCTTTAAAACAAGTTTTCCTTCACTTCTTTAAAATGGTTTAGATTTCTGTGCTTTTAGCTTACTTGAATTAGGTGGAGTCCTATAGACTTCACATGATTCAAGTGCCAGTCACGTGCCATTTCGGGTCGTGACACTGGTAGGAGCAGGGTAGTCTATAAGCACATCCTTATACAGGTCCCTAATCGTAAGATTATCGAGATAAGGCATCGATACTCCAGAGTAGACTAGTGTATACGTTTCTTATCCCAGCAGGGGAGATGGTCTGTCCCACATCCATTAGTACGCTGTATTTGAGATAGTAGGCATGTGCTCATTAGGTTATGAGTACACTAGACATGACTCGTAGGGAGCTGCTGGTGGGTATTATACCTATCGTCATATAGCAGTTCCCAGGTAACATGAGTACAGCTTAGTCCGTCGACTTGACACTGCTATTTCGCCTCGAGTGTGTTCCTACTGCTCTTAGATTACTACCCTAACACGGCTCAGAGGAGTCATGCAAACAAGTAGTAGTTGAGTGCAGTCCCAAAGCACTTAGGGGCAGTGGCAGTTAGATAGGATTCGTCTCTCCCGGTATTAGGAGTTGATATCGCGCTGTGTTCGGAAAGCCATTACACAAAGTCCCTGGCCAGGGTAAGCGAGATTTACTGGTAGGTACTCTAGTAATTTCTCAGGGTGTTTTAGGTACACTCTGACACGATATATTGCGCTATTAGGGGTCTGACGGCTACCGTTCCCTAGGCCTGATATGCGATGCTCTTATACGAACAGACCGGACTGGACGGAGATTGTCACAAATAGGCTCAGTAGGAGTTTGGATGAGTTTGCTCATCGGCCTTCTTATCGAAAGATACCTGGGTAGCCGTTGTTAGCTGTATGTATGCCCTAGAGGCCATTATTGTACATGAGATGTATAATATAGTGGATGCTTGGACATATATAGGGAGGACTTTCTTGCTCGACATGATAGTATGCTATCTGGTTGCTCTTTATCTTAACATGTATACTTATTGTCTCTCTGTTACATGTTGATAAAGCCCTTAGGATGTTTACTTGACTTTCAGGATTATGATGCAGATCATACTAGTGGGGCCTGGGTAGTTCATAAGTTCATCCTTCAATGTTCTTAGTTGTGGGAATATCGAGACGGGGCATCGATATTCCATAGTAGACTAGCGTATATCTTCTCGACCCATGTGATGGGCGATGGATGATCCCATATCCATTGGTGTTTGACATCAGAGATGATGTACGGGTGCTCAGTGGAGACTGGGTATACTGAATGGACTCGTCGAGAACTCCTAAATGGTATTATACCTCACGTTAGATAACAAATCTCTGGTGACACTTTTTAGTTATATGTATGCCCTAGAGGCCATTACTGTACATAGGATGTATATTGTAGTGGATGCTGGGACATATATAGGGAGAACTTTCTTGCTCGACATGATAGTATGCTATCTGGTTACTCTTTACCTTAACGTATACACTGATTATCTCTCTGTTACATGCTGGTAAAGCCCTTAGGATGTGTACTTGACTACCTGGACTATGATGCGGATCATACTAGTGGGGACATGGTAGTCCATAAGTACATCCTTCAAGGTCCCTAGTCGTGGGTGTATCGAGACGGGGCATCGATATACCAGAGTAGACTAGCGTATACCTTCTCGACCCATACAGATGGGCGATGGATGATCCCATATCCATTGGTGTTTGACATCAGAGATGATATACGGGTGCTCAGTGGAGACTGGGTACACTGGACGGACTCGCCGAGAACTCCCAGATGGTATTATACCTTACGTCAGATGGCAGTTCTCTGGTGACACTGGTACAGGTTAGTCTATAGACCCAAGATCGTCATAGAGTCTTGTGTGATTCCCACTGTGCTTTGATTTCCACCTTACCATGTCCAAGAGGGCGTGCAAAACGGTGGTTTTTGGGTACAGTCCCGAATCACATGGAGGCAATGAGCTATAGGAGGGGATTCGTCTCTCCCGGTATAGGGAGTTGATGTTGCGCTGTGTTCGATTAGCTATACCCGGAAATCCCTGGTCAGGGTTGCTGAGATTTACTGGTAAGTGTTACCAGTAGTTTCTCGAACTATTATAGACCTCATATCGACACGACTTATCGAGCTACTGGGGTCTGACGTTTACCACCCCTAGGCGAGATATGCGACATATCAGACGATCAGACCGGACTGTACGGTAAGTGTTACTGGTTGGATTCACAGGAGTGTGAGTGGGCATGCTCGTTGATCTTCTGATCGCTCAATACCCGGGTGGCCGTTACGTTTAGCAGACCGCTTGCGGCTTGTGGGTGTTTGATATGATCATCACCTGCTACCGGCGTATTGACGAGTCTTTAGAGTCCTACACAGAGGTTTCCTGGCTCAAGCGAAACGAAATAGGAGCGCATATAAGATATGTGCGGGACCGAGAATAATGCATGTATGTGATACCGTATTCTATTCTCGCGATGAATGTATCGATTGGTTGTATGCGATATAACCTAGTTATCGAATCGAGGATTGATTCGATAAGTCGATACATTGGATATTAGTCGGTCATATACGATATGACCGGATCGTTAAATCAAGTGTTGATTTAATAATTTAATGTATAATTATATATATTTGATATATTACTTTACATTAACTAGTATTGGTTCACTTAAGATTATTTTCTCACTTGAATGTGCACATTGTATATATGATATAGTTTTGTGCACTTGTTTGTATCATGTTTGATGATACATGCAAACTTGGGTGTGTATGATTAAACCATGGTTATGTTAATGGTTAGGGTTTTGATTTACTTATTTATGTATTCTCTTTATTCTTTTTGGCAAAGGAAATTGAAATGGTGGCTTGCTTTGTCTTTTGTTGAAGCTTCTTGAAGCTTTGAAGAAGTAACCATTTTGTTTCTTTCCTTTAACCTAACCACTCAACTTAACCCTAGTTTATTCTTTACACTCACCCATGGTTACAAAATGATAACCATCACTTGATTTTAATGATTATTATTATTCTTTTTCATTCTTCTTCTTCTTCTTCTTCAAGATGAAGAACGAAAAGTTTTCTAAAAAAAATGTCAAGTGATGAAAAGAGTGAGAAATCCAAATCCAAAGTGAACCCACTTCCTATTTTCTTCATCCTCTACCACTTGCCAAGTAGTATAGGGTGTTTTCTTCACAAGTTTCATGACTTGGTGAAGTTGGAGCTTGATCTTGAGTTGCCTCAACGTAGATCATCTTCGGCATCGAAGTCGACGACCTAGCCCGATCATTTCTTCGACGAAACCATCGCTAGAGTCCAGGATCCAATGATCGCAGCGGAGGAACATCATCACGCAGCTAAGGAAGTGGAGGAATGGATCTAAAAAGGTTGTATTGTCCGTTCACTCTTAGTTAAGTTGTTAACTAGTTATCGTTTTCGCCTTTGCTTCTAGTTAACGATCTAGCATTAGGGTTTCTCGGCACAAGAAAAATTTGATATTGGCATGGTTGATGCCTTGTGGAACCTCATTAGTGTGCCTAGGAACCCTACAGTGGTATCAGAGCCTAGCTAGAGCCTTAGGCGATGCGTAGACGATGTTAGAAACCCGATCGAACCCCGAAACCCTAATTCTAACCCTTCTCTGTACATTTTTACAAAACTGGGATTTTCATGAATTAAAAATATGAAGAAAATTCAGCAGGGAATTTTAAGAAATACTGTGCAGCACGTGCCCATGATTCATCTAAAGCGTGGTGGAACCGCGGCACGAGCATGGCTCGTGCGGCGGTTCCGCGGCCATCAAGTCAGATTAGATTTTGAAAATTGCACAGTAATTCCTATCTGTTGGTGCTGTATTTTCTGGGAATTTTTAACTTCTACTCAAGAGTTGAGTATTCTGAGTTGTATTGGGAGTTCGTATATTCGATCGGATTGTCAAACTTTGTCTATGTGTTTTTCCAGGTAATTTTAGAATATGTTGAAAAGTTCGACCGGATATAAATACCCACTTTTTCCCCTGTCGGGAAATTTCCAAGTGTTGGATCTTTCCGTGGTTTAATAACGTTCTAAGTAGTGCAAGTAACGCGATGGACCCTCTAGAAGACAACAAACCTTAACTCGATTATATGACCGTCTTGAACTGCCCTTTGAACCTTCGGGTTTGGGGCAGTACGGCGTGCCACATGTGAGGCGTTGGCTTGACCCTTCTACAGTGGACCGTTGGTACTGAGGCATGAACTGGATGTTTTAAAACCTATTTCATGTGTTGAGCTGTATCGGGAAAACTTGGGTGTTTGGTTGTTCGATCGGAAAGTTTGACATTTTCTATTTATCTGGAATGGGATACAATACTTGGAATCCACAAGTAGTTATGAGATAACTGATATGAATGTTATAAACACAGCACTTTAGTCTCACTTGATCGGTTGCCATGGAATTTTGATGTGATCAAAAGTCCGTCGCAATCACGTAGCGTACGCGGATATTCACCGATAAACTTAATAGACAGTCATGCCCCATAGCCCCGACCAAGTGACTGTAGGAGAACCCCGTCGCCGAAAGCATCCGTTCGGGTGCTCGCGGCAGCGGTATTCCGCCTTAGTGCACTTCGTCCACGGTATCGGGGGTGCGGCCGCCTACTAAAGTTTGCGACGAGCATTCGATTAGGATGTCGGGAATCTTGTTGAATTGCCCGACTTGATATTGAAAAGTGTTTTCGATAATGAGACTAAAATGCGGGGTTTATAATTGTTAGGCATGCGATGTCTAACGAATTCATTTGATTAGGCATGCGATGTCTAAAGGGTTTGCGGATTCCAACTGTTGTAGTTTTACACTTTCTTTTTTGTGACCGTAAGTGTAATATGCGATATCGCCGGTTTCGTTGCTATATGTCAACGACAATTGGGATGCGCATATTTACTTACGTTGATGACATGTGATGTTATATGTTGCTGGATATGTTATATTGGATCGTCGTGTTTGAATAGCCGGGGGGGTTTATGTGAGATGAGTGCTTTTCATTTTCATTCATGTAAAAACTTGTATGTAATATTCTTTTATTGGAGCACTTCCAGGTTGCGGAAGATGTCACCTTTTGTATATTATTTACTTTTCCGCACTACGATAGACCCAAGGAGGAGGGTACAAGTAACCGGGTTGTGGAGTCCAGTAGGAGACCAACTCGAGGAGTCGAGTCCGGGTCTGCTAACTTTAGAATTGGTAGGGTTGCTTGCCGCTCTCGTAGGGTTCTAGAGGTGTGGGTTTGGCTATTCATCACGACCGTGGAATCCGTGTTTTATACTGGCTCGTATTAAAAACACGGACGTCCTAGTATATCCAATATTTTATATGATTTTTCTGCTGCGATATCTGTGATGTGATCATGTGATGTTCTGTGATAGATACTATATATAGTATATACGATATATTATATAGACGTTACTTATGTTTTACACCCGCACTAACCCTGCCCCGCTCTGCCGTTAGTTACCTAACCTAACGGTGCACGAGGGGACATCGAGGCGAATGCGGATGGCATAAGTGTACGTCATATTTATCTGTGATGTTTAGGTGACTTAAATGATGGGACTTCATTAATATGATTAATGAAAGAAAAAGAAACCTAATGATGTTGTGGAATCGAATTTTCAAAAACAGGTAGCTACAGTTCTTGCTTTACATCGCGGTGTTTCTTGTAGAACATCCTGCACCTTATTCAATAAGGAAAGGACCGAGATCCCTTCACCGGGAGTGACTCCTTTAGCAATAACTGGCAGATGCTACAACCCTCGGTTTGTCTTTTGATTGCTTCTATAGTTTCTGCTTTGCACAGCAGTATATATGATATATCATGCACCTTATTCGATGAGGAAAGGGCCGACAATCCCTTCACCGGGAGTGACCCCTTTAGCAAAACTAGAAAAGCCTCAAAAACACTCCATTTAAAACCATTTGATTCCGCAACAATATCAAGTTCATTACGCAATAGGTTTTCAGAAAACCCTGTCTAGCCCTCCGTCATTTCAGATAAGTTGTATATAGTATTCGTGCTGCATTTGTTGGCTTTCGTCAAGGTGCAGTGTGCGGTAGCTATATGCTGCTTATCTGCTGCATATGATGCGATTGGATTAGGGTAGTCGTGCGGCTTTGTTGGCTTTCGTCAAGGGTCGTGCGGGTGGGTTTAATTCAATCAAGAAATGAAGGGTTGAACTTGACTAGCGGGCTATGGTTTGTTGGCTTTCGTCAAGGTCATAGCACGTTAGGGGCAAAATATTATTGGGAATTTCAAGTGTTGAAATTTGCAATGAGATTGCATACCTTCTATGAGATAGTTGGATCCCGATACCCGCTGCGAGTAAGAGTTACTCCTGGGAGAGTTTTACATATTACAATTAGCCGATCAAGTAGGTGTCTAGAAAGGTGTTAACGAGGTTACGCCTCTGGGAAAACGAGGTTTACATTAATTAGGTTCGTGCGAAAGCACGGGGGACCACCCTCAAAGTACCGACACTGGCCTGGCTGAAAGATTGGCGAACTTATAGTGTGTAATTAATCCTGGCTAGTCTTTCTTTTTAGGGTTTGAAGGAAGATTTGATAAAAACAGTGGAAGCCATCCTGATTAGATAAAATAATAACCAATCTGATCTTGCAAGAGCATACGCTGAGTGTTTTCTTCTCTCTCTCTCCAGGTAGCGACCATATCACGCCTTAATCAAGATAATAATACGGATTATTGACCGAACCCGCTTGTTATACTGAGCTGGGGAATGTTGGTCCCGCTCCAACTTATAATTGTTATAAGACAGAGCAGGAAATTAGGGATTACCAGAATTCCCGTACCGCCCAAACGAAGAAGTGCATATGATGCATCTCCTTCGGGTGTGTTCATTACAAAGAACTGTTTCTCTGTATCCTCTACGTCCTGGGTATTTGATACCGAATCAGGATCCCAGATATGTAATCTGTTACATAGGGCTACAGAAAGGTAGAGAACTGAGAACGGGTGATAAGTTTCATGAGACAGAAAACGGTGCAAGTGTTGCAGTCAAGTCTGTTGGTCACTGTCACCCTGTATTACCAGTACATTGATTCTGAACAAATGCTATTAGATACCGTACCTGATATACAAAATCATATCAATTTCTTTATTTAGTAAACAAAGGATATAATTTTGTATTGTTGAATAATGTTTTGAACATTTCCTATATCAAATGTTGATCGGTTCAGGCACGTTATCTAAAAGCATTGGCGTTCTAAATCAAACTACAGTTCTTAGTATACAGAACACACACAAGAGGAAGAGTCCAGAAATAAACGAATCCTTCTTGAGGCATTGTAGACTAGGTTGTTTCCTGATTTAAAATCAAGAAAACTTCTGGGAAAAGCTTCAGAAGAGGGTCACGTGCTTACACGTGACTAGCGGTCACGTGTTGGCACGTGACACCTAAGCACATCAGCAAGGCAAGTTCAGTTTCCTGACTACGTTGAGGAAAAGGGGGTTCAGAAAGAGTCACGTGCTCCCACGTGACCAGGGTCACGTGGCGACACGTGACGTTTAAATGAAAGTGTCAAAGGCAAACCGGCTCCCTGATCAAGTCAAGGAAAAGGGTTCAGAAGAGGTCACGTGCTCCCACGTGACCAGGGTCACGTGTTAGCACGTGACGTTCAAAGCAGCAGACTCGTTCTCCAGTTGAACCAAGGAAAGAGGCTCCAGACAAGGGTCACGTGCTCACACGTGACCAGGGGTCACGTGGTGGCACGTGACGTTTAAGCAACGATCAGAAGACAGAGCGCAAAAGAAAGAGGAAGGCTCATTCCAAAGGGGGTCACGTGCCCACACGTGACCAGGGGTCACGTGGTCACACGTGACCGGCTTTCAATGGTCACGTGGTCACACGTGACCGGCTTTCAAAGCCCATTTTGTCAAACAGAATTAAATTCTGAAAGAGAATCAAATCTTTCCAAAGGAAAGCGGCTATCTGGAACCGATCGAATTAAAGATTCAGAGGTGATGAAATATCATCTATCTATGGGAAAATCTCGGGTTTGGAAAGATTTCCCTTTTAAATCTAACCGAAATAATAAAGGGGAACCCCTGGATTTAAAATCCAATGGTGAATAAAATTCACCTGATAATCCAAAGGCCCAAAATGAATGATGGACGCAAATCAAATCTCTCAATGAAGATTCACAAAAGACTGATTGATTCGGCTGCTTCTCCTATAAATAGGAGCCAAGGGACACAAAAAAAAGGAGATACGCAGAGAAGAAAAGAGAAAGGAGAAGAGCTTTGATATTTTGAAAAGACTCAGATCTTCTGCAAAAAACCCTAGGTAAGAAAGGGAAAGCCTTTTGGAAAGAAAAAGAATTCAATTCTCAACAGAGTTTAACTCTGAGGCATAAAACGAGAGAGCGTATCTCCTCCCTCTTTGATAGAGGATCTGCAAAGTGCACATCTCCCCTTAAGGTTGAGAATTTAATTCTCAATGGGTCGAGATCCTGCCATGCAGATCCAAAACATAGAGAAGGAATGCAAGCATGAGAATTTAACTCTCATAGAACTATAGGAATTTAATTCCTCCAAAATAAAGTTAGGGTTCGACCCTGTATCATGGGAATTTAATTCCTTCAAAACAAAAAGAAACAGGGTTGAACCCTAATTAAGAACATAGTTCTGTTGAAACGGTGGGAATTTAATTCCTTTAATCATAATCCTCAGAAAAGGGGAGTTTAATTCCTTAAAAGCTTTTGTTAGGGTTTAACCCTATTCGGTTCTTCGCATAAACAAGGAATTCAATTCCCACAGAAAACTCAGATTTAAACTCTATTCCAGAATATAAGCCTTCAAAAGGAAATAGGAATTTAATTCCTCTGAAATTAAAAGTTCGAGGAATTTAATTCCTGAAAGAGGAGTAACAGATCCTCCAAAAAAAAAACAACATTGAGGCAGGGTCACGTGTCACCACGTGACCCCCCAAAAGCCCTACAGAAAGCCCCTTTGAGGCAGCACCCCACGTGACCCACGTGACTTTTAGCAGAAGCCTTAACACATAGGCATTTGAATGCCCGTCACGTGCTGACACGTGACGCCATCAAAGACACAGTAATTTCGGCAGAATCATTAAAGGGAAGGCACTCTCACGTGGGGCCACGTGACCGTTCTTGCTGTAGTGTTTAACACTAAGTTAAAACCCTCGAATCCAGTATTGAAATGCTATCGGGCCTTAGTGTTCAACACTAATTAAAGAATTTTGTTCGTAGTGTTCAATACTAATTGTTTTAATATTCGGCACTAATTTGAGATCCCCATTGCCAGTGTTCAACACTGAGCTGTTTTAGTGCTTATGATCATTTCAAGGCCTTGTTGCTGGTGTTTAACACCAATTATTCTTCTAGTGTTAAATACTAACTTGTCAAACTCATTCCCAGTGTTCAACACTGATTGCTTTGAAGTGTTTAACACTAGTCTATAGCCCAATTGGCTAAAGGGATAGAGGCAAAGCTTCTCCCTCGATGGACTCACAAGGAATCAATATTCCAGACATGATGGGACTTACCCCAAGCTGGCCATAAGTCCTCAATTCGTGACTAATTAGGCCAATGGGCTCATAACATAATTAATCAGTCCTGACCTCAAATTGGGCCAGGGACTGCTCAAGCCACTCCGGTTCTAGGGTACATCTCTTCACTCCTTTGATACTTGGCATTGTAATCCCTCAATGTCTTCAAAGAGGTGACGGGTCCCGACGACCACCCATGATATGGACTGTGGGGTCCTTAAACTCATACAAATTCCTGGTCACGCGGAACGTGGATAACGTCACTCTTTGACCCCACGGAAAACGTCCAGAGCGGAGCCTGGTCCTCGCTAAGCACGGCAGTGAACCCGTGTGAAGTATCCAGAGCACATACCGGACTGTGGGGTCCTTAAACCCATGGACTACGACGTCCTTAACCTTGACCGAGATGTCTTAAAACTAACAACGGACCGCAATGTCCTTAAACTACCCACGGACCGCAATGTCCTTAAACTACCCATGGACCACCATGTCCCTAAACTGGAGTTGGACCACCATGTCCCTAAACTGGCATTGGACCACCATGTCCCTAAACTGGAACAATAGAGCCCCCAAATGCTCTTTTGTCGGATCTAAACGATCCCGTTAAGTCGATCTTAGTCCCAAACTGGACTAACGTATCCTTAACAACCGTTTAAGTTGATCTTAGCCTCAAATATGACTAATGTATCCTTAAACCTTCAAACAGACTTTAGTCCCAAATTGGACTACAAATCCCCCAATCGACTTTGGTTCAAGGGTACATCTCTGAACTCCTCTGACATCTGTCGTTGTAATCCTTCAACGTCGTCAGAGAGGTGATGGGTCCCGATGACCATAAATTTAATGGACCACCATGTCCCTAAACTGGAACAATAGAGCCCAAACGCTCTTTTGTCGGATCTAAACGATCTCGTTAAGTCGATCTTAGTCCCAAATTGGACTAACGTATCCTTAACAACCGTTTAAGTTGATCTTAGCCTCAAATAGGGCTAACGTATCCTTAAACCGTCAAACAGACTTTAGTCCCAAATTGGACTATGGATCACCCAACCAACTTTGGTCCAAGGGTACATCTCGGAACTCCTCTGACACCTGTCGTTGTAATCCTTCAACGTCGTCAGAGAGGTGACGGGTCCCGACGGCCATACATTCAATGGACCACCATGTCCCTAAACTGGTATTGGACCACCATGTCTCTAAACTGGTAATGGACCACCATGTCCCTAAACTGGAGTAATAGAGCCCCAAATGCTCTTTTGTCGGATCTAAACGATCCCGTTAAGTTGATCTTAGTCTCAAGTTAGACTAACGTATCCTTAATAAACGTTTGAGTTGATCTTAGCCTCAAATATGGCTAACGTATCCTCAAACCAAACCCCCAAACCCAAATCTAAGATAAATACGGATTTGGACTAGTCCACGTCCTACGGGCGACGACATAACTCAGTCTCCGTATACAATCCACGGGCAACCACAAATAAAACAAAAACACACGACACGAAGTGACCATCTGGAGAAGGAGAAAGTTGTTACCGCAACGCGGTAGCGTAATTAACTGCAGGGGCTTGCGCCTGCAGGGAAGAGCGTCCCCACAATCAAAAACCCCTCAAGCGAGGGGGAATCTGACGAAGTCTGCTACATCGGACGCATCCGTTTAAACCTTCGATACATGGTGCCATAAATCAACTTGGCATCTTCGGAGAGATAGACGGATAGCACCAATTAGCATCTGCCCCGAATCTCAGGCAAGACGTCATGTCGCGCCGTCTTTCGGAGGGGAACAGATTCTGGCACGCCCGGTGGGACCTCTTCCTCTTTCCACTCCACACTTCGTGTGTCGTGATTCGCGAACCAATCGCGGTTCGCTAATAGTTGCCCTCGGGTTTCAAGGTACTAAGAATTGGCATCTCGCTTATTGCAGAAAGCAAAGGATCGATGGCTTCCACCCCTGCGAAATCCTCCAACTGCTCAGACGGCAATTGCAGCCGATGCTCTGCCTCGCCAGGAGGTATAGCCTATGGACCCCAAGCTGCTTCGCTATTCACAATGCCAGTGGAACAGGTCACTCGCGCCACCACAGGATTGTTCTTTGGGACTATGATCCCGCCGACAAACTTTACCGCTCCAGTGCTGACAAAGAAAACTCTCGGGAAGTCGTTCTTTGATCGTCTTACCCCTGCCGCGGCTCCTCTCAACGAGTCGCCCAACGTCGATGCCTCGGTCTTCTCTAGATTGGGCCAGGAATCCTGCGAGCTCATCACGGGGCCTACAATCTCAGAGAAGGCTGCTTTTAAGAAAGTGGCCGTTCCCGTTCCCGAAATCGCCAAGGCGACCTCTCCGGCCAAAAAGTCAGTCTTTACAAGATTGACGGCTCCGGCCTTTGCTCCCGCTTCCCAGAGGACATCGGTCTTCGATAGGCTAACGCCAACAACAACCCCCCATCCACACAGGGGGCAAGAAGGAACCATTCTTACTGCTGACCCAACGCCGCCCGCTCGACGCGCTCGACGTCGCCATTGGCGCCGAGTAAGGAAGGCTGGGGGCAACTCTCCCTCCGGGTTGACTCCAGCGGCCCCGGTGGCAGAGGTCAATGCTGCTGTTCCAACTGGGAACAGCTTTGAAATGCTAAATAAGGTGCGAAGGAATTCCCCCACGGCAGTACTGAAGAGGTCTCCTCCCTCATTGAAAAAGGTTGTGGAAACAAAACCCGAACAGCCCCGATCTCCTCAACGGCTGTCTTCTAAAATCTATAAGGCTTGGCGGCAGGCCCGAGACTCGATCATCGATCCAAACTTCTCCCGCCAGCACAAGAAGCTGAAAATCCAACCTGAAGCCGGTCACCAGGCTAAACCCCAAAAAGCTGGTGATCAACTGACTCACAAAAGGAGGAGGCCAGAGAGGACCTCACGGCACGCAACGACGGCTAAAAGCACTGAGCCCAGACGCCCTAAGTCTGGGGGCATGGTGGTGCACACTGTTTACATGGCCTCTGGAAAAGAGGAAAGCCGCACTTCTACAGGCCACCGACCGCTAACCCGATCCGTGACAAAAGCCCAGGAACAGCAACAGAAGCTGCAAGAAATGATGAATGCTATGGCCGCGCTCACCGGGCCAAAAGAAAACCCAGAAACGTCCTCAGACGCACGCCGAGAGGAAGAAACCGATGCTGAATTCCTTCGCCGGACACTGGAGAGAAGGGACAAAGAGGCTGCTGAACAAGCATCCAACATACAACGGATGGGCCTTCTCTTTCAAGACGTGATAGGAATGATGATCCAGCAGGACTCACCCGCCGAGGATCCCCCGATCGTTCTTGAAGACGACCGAGGAGAAACGTCAAATCCACCACCAGCCCTTTCAACGGCCAAGGAGGAGGCAATCTCTAAGGCTGACTTAGCTGACTACATAGCCCAGCAAATCCGAGTTCATCATGCGACTGAGGCAGCTGGTCAAGTCGTGAAAACGGGGCGGCCGTATCCGAGCTGGTACGATCAAATCAAATACCCGCAAGGCTATACGATACCGAAATTCCATGTGTATAAGGGGACCGGCAATCCCCATCAACATGTTGCCCAGTTCCGGGCCCTCTGCGGTAACACCGGCGGTGACGATAAATTGTTGCTTCGCCAGTTCGTGGGCAGCTTATCAGAAACAGCGTTCGAATGGTATTCAGAACTCCCGAACGATTCCATCAAAACGTTCGCTGAAATGGAGTTGTTGTTCACTCAGCGATTTGCAAGTGTCAGCGAACGCACTCCAATAACCGCACTTATTAATGCCAGGGTAAAACCGGGCGAAACCTAGGTCCAGTACGCTATACGCTGGCGGAACTTGTGGTCGAGATGTGAGCAACGCATCGAGGAAGCACCTGCGGTGGGCATGTTCATGGGAACCCTAGACCCCCACGCAACTATCTCCCAGTTTATGATGTTCTTTAAGCCAACCACATTCCAGGCTTTAATCGACAAGTTGGCTCAGATGGACCAGATGGGTCATAGACCATCTCCCCCGAAGTCGGAACCGCGGAATGACAAGGGTAAAGGAAGGGCAACCTTCGTCGCGAATGCCCAACAGCAACCTAACGCCCCGAAATCGGCGGATCAACTGGAGGAAAGACGCCGGTACTATAATGAGAAAATGAAGCGTCCCTACTCGTTCCCACGAGACAAGACGAAGCGGTTATTCGAGCTGGCGATACGCAACAGGCTTATAAACCTACCAAATCCAAGGCGACCGCCACAACCCACCGAGGTGAATAACCCTAACTACTGCCCTTACCATCAGACGGTAAGTCATCCGATTGAAGATTGCTTCGTCTTCAAAGGATGGGTCGAAGACCAATACCTCCAGGGGAAGTTTGTACTGTCCGAAAAGTGGAAGGTGAACCCACCACAGCCGCATGCTCCGAGGAAAGCGGATACACCGGGGGCAACATGTTCTTTTATTGAAGAAGCTCCATGGGAGGTCGTGCTATCAACTAAAACCAAGAGAATGTTGAGAGACCTTCATGCGTGCCCTGCGATCGAATGGAAGGACCCTCTTGAACCTCAAATTATCAAAGGAATGTTGAAGCCCCGCCCAACTACGAAGACTCGCGATAATGGCCCAAATACTCACGCCCAACCGTCAAAATCTTCGAAGAAATCCAAGAAGTCCGTGAAGCCTGGAAAAGAGCACACGAACTTGCAGAAGCAAATCGACGCATTGGAAGAGTACAACCAAAAGGCGCGAACTCCTGTCACACTGCAAGAGTTCCTCAACCACATCTTTCAAGAGGAAGATGATGGAGAGAGCTCGTCAGATGAATCCGAAGAATATGTGGCGAGTTGTAACGTGATCTCCCACTCGTTTACTGATGATGGGAAAACTCATGGCACTAAAAAGCTGGAGGCAGAGCCTGTACCAGAGCATGCATGGCCAACAGATGAAATGATCGACGCTTTTCTAGACGAGATTCGTCTAAAATGTAAAGCGGACCAGGAGCGTGAGATGGCCACATCGGAAGGAGCCAAATGCGGGCAACCGAACGAAAGAGTTGAACTACCCCTGCCGGAACATAAGGCATCCGAAGCAGACAAGAAAATATTCAAGACAAGGAAAAGGTTCGCCAAAGCCATGTCAATGGGAATGAAGCTACCACCTTCGGAAGGAAATAGGCACAATGGGGCGGAGAGGCACCCTGACTACTGCACATATCACCGGAAGATCTCACACCCCACGGAGGAGTGCGACGCCTTTAAAATATGGTGGCAAGGATATGTTATTCGTCAGCAACATTTTAAGCGCATGAAACGCAAGAGCCGTCGGGAGCGAAGAAGTACTGTCGGAGGGCACAACAAGACTACTGGCAGCTGTTACATGGCTGACGCCAGAGGGTCACAAGTTCTCTCCTTCGGGAGCGACTCTGATGAAGAAATGGCTCTGGGCCTTCTCTTTACAGAATCCGTTCTAGGGAAAGAGGAGGAATCGGAGGCCTGCGAGAACATTCAGCTGCGCAATCGCACACTCCCAGAAAAGAATCTCGGGCCTGTCGGCCGAAAAGATAAGGGAAAGGAAAAGGTCATTGAAGATATCACTTTAGATGACCAGGTCACAAAAGAGCTAACTACCAAAGACCCTCCCAAAAAGGGTAAGGTGGACTATAACATCCTCGCGCACTTAAGGAAGCTACCCTCTCAGCTTAGCATTCTTGATGCCCTTCTATTATCAAAGGAAGCACGAGACTCACTAGTTAAGGCGTTGCAAGAGCCTGAACAATTCCAAGCCTTTCTCGCCACTGAAAGGATGAAGGATGAACTGGAGGAAGTGCACACGGCCGATGTCACTTTCGGTGATGAAGACCTCCTTCTCGGGACGTGCGACCACAACCGCCCCCTATATGTCTCTGGATACTGCCATGACATCAAGATAGGCAAGATCCTGGTGGATAATGGATCCTCCGTCAACCTCCTTAATGTTCGGGTGTTGAAGGAAATCTGCATGAGTGTGCAACACCTCGCTCGTGACAAAATTACTATCTCCGGTTTCGACTCTCAATCGTCACGGACTCTCGGATCTGTAATACTGACGTTACGCTTCGGACTTCTCACCACAGACATCAAATTCCATGTCATTGACGCCAAGACCTGCTACAACGCCTTGCTCGGTCGTCCTTGGCTACACGAGTACAACATCATCCCTTCTACGCAACATCAGTGTATGAAGTACTTCAAGGATGGTTTCGAGTACACCGTAACAGGCGAGTTGAACCCGTTTTCTGTAAACGAAGTTCGCAAATACGAAGACGTGAAATACTTTTTGCCAGATTTCGAAGATACAGAAAGGTGTCGCGACCCAGAGGACAAAGTCGCCGCCACCATTCCCGTTTTTGGGAGCGATACCGATGAAGAGGAGGAAATAGTGTATACAGGGCCATCCCAACGCAACAACCTGGGGGCGCCCACCCCCATACCGGTCTTCGGGAGTGATTCGGAGGACGAGGTTAACGCCGTATTCTCCAGTCGGCTGTCAATACAGGCACCCCTTTGCGAGGACCATAGTCTGCAAATCACCATGGTACCGCAAGAACACTATAAGGATCTCAACGCGCTTCAAGCTCACAGCGTGCAGGACCTGCAAACATTTTACGTCCCTCCCAGGCGAAGGGGTGAGAAGGTGATCCTATTCTACCAATCCTCAGAGTCGAAGGTGGAGAAAGAGATCTGGCACGGCGCGGATGTTACACTTGACAGGCTCCAACCCATCCGTCTGCCTAGATACTATACAAATTGATTGAAGAAGTTATTGAAGCGCCAAGGAGTACCCTTAAAACAGACGGTGCGGCAGGCTCGGTTCTACAACAGGATTTGGGATGTCCCCGGGACTCAGCGCAAATTGCCCAATGGGAAAATGGAAACACTTGGGCTTGGGTACGCGAGAACCGGAAAACGGGAGCGAGCCCACGGCAGCCACGCCATATATACCTCTGATGAAGAAGAAGGCGCCCTGTCAGGAGAGGCCAATCCCTCATCAAAACTAAACCCCGCGATCGAAGCGCCAAACCCGTTGTTTAAAGGACGAATGGGCAAGCCTACCACGAAAGCGGATCAGAAAATTCGGGAAGACCACAACCACGAAGTGGCCATCTATGAGAAGGCCAGGACGCAACGTCTATTCCAACAGACTGCACAGGCTGCAAAAGATAAAGATGTTCACCATTGTCAACCCGTCATACGAAAGGCCCGATGCGGGGACGGAAATAAATTAAGAAACGGGAAAAGAAGCCGACAACAACGACGCAGGATTAGAGGGTTACGGGTACTGCGCGGCTCGGATTCGTCCCTCGTGGAAAAGATGAGTCGAGCATACTCCTTCCCCCGAGACAAGACGGAACGGTTGCTCAAGCTCGCCCTAAAAAATCAGATGATCATGCTTCCAGATTCTAGGCATCCTGAGCAAGCTAGCAAGGTCTCTCATCCGAGTTATTGCTCTTATCACCGAGCCATAGGACATCCTACCGAAGACTGCTTCACCTTCAAGAACTGGGTCGAGGACCAGTACCGACGGGGTAGATTCGCTTTATCCGACGGTTGGAAAGTAACGCCGCCGCAAAAGCACGAGCCCAAAGCCACAAGAGCAGAACCGGATCCACCTCAGTCTTGGGAGCGGGTTCGCACCTGTTATATGATTACGATATTAAAAGAAGAGCCCGAGAACGAAGATGACCTTCCCCGGTGCTTCGAGAACAGCGATGATGGGTTGATCTCAGAATTTCCGCCCGCTCCGAAAGAACTGGAAGACGGTATACATACTACCGCAGATAACCTCAAGAAGATCGAGCTGGGATCGGCAGACGACCCGCGACCGACATTTGTCAGCGAGCTGTTATCCGAGGAAAAGGTGGCCGCGTTAAAGAACGTGCTCCTACGGCATAAAGACTGCTTCGCGTGGAACTACTCCGAGATGCCAGGATTGGATCCGGAGATTGCGGTGCATAGATTAGCAATATCCCCAGATATCAAGCCAGTCAAGCAGGCGCCAAGGAGGATGCGACTTGAGCTGGAGATGAGCATCAACGCCGAAGTTAAGAAGTTGATCGATTCCGGATTTATCCAGGAAGTCCAATATCCCGACTGGATTGCCAACATCGTCCCGGTAATGAAGAAGAATGGAACGGTGCGCATATGCGTGGATTTCAGGGATCTCAATAAAGCATGCCCGAAGGACGATTTCCCGGTGCCAGTAACCGAGCTAATGATAGATAACACATCCACTCACGAGGTCTTCTCCTTTATGGATGGTTCATCAGGATACAATCAGATAAAGATGCATCCCGAAGACCAGAAGCACACCGCTTTCCGGACTCCTTTGGGCATATTCTGCTACAGGGTTATGCCCTTTGGCCTAAAGAACGCTGGCGCCACCTATCAAAGGGCCATGACAAAAATCTTCGACGATCTCATACACGACATCGTCGAATGCTATATCGATGACCTCGTAGTGAAGAGCATGTCATACGAAGAGCATTTAAAGCATCTCGAAACCGTATTTCAACGCCTTCAGCAATACAATTTGAAAATGAATCCCCTCAAGTGCGCGTTTGGAGTCTCCTCGGGTAAATTCCTGGGATTCATCGTTCGACACCGAGGTATTGAAATAGATCCGTCAAAGATTAAAGCGATTATGGAAATGCCTCCGCCAAGAACCCTCAAGCAGTTGCGGTCTCTCCAAGGGAAGCTCGCATACATCCGGCGGTTTATCGCTAATCTTTCGGGCAAATGCCGTCCTTACAGCCACCTGATGAAAAAGGGAACCCCGTTCGTTTGGAATCACAAATGTCAAGGTGCACTAGACGAGATCAAACAATACTTGCAAAATCCTCCGGTGTTGGCTGCCCCAGTGAAAGGAAAGCCTCTCATTCTTTACACGGCCGCCCTTGAAGGTTCTTTGGGCGCATTATGGGCACAGGAGAACGATCAGGGGAAAGAAAGAGCACTTTACTACTTAAGTCGAGTGCTGCTGGGGGCAGAAAGCAATTACTCGCCCATCGAAAAACATTGCTTGGCATTAATCTTTGCAATAACGAAGCTCAGGCACTATGCGTTGGCGCATGAAGTCCGTCTCATTTCGAAGGTGGACCCCCTTAAATACCTGATGTCAAAGGCTATATTGACGGGACGACTCGCTAAATGGGCCTTGCTCTTGATGGAGTTCTCGATAACATATCAACCCCTCAAGGCAGTGAAAGGCCAGGCCATTGCCGACTTCCTCGCTGAACACCCGATACCGGCCGACTCTCCTCTGAACTGTGATTTGCTGGACGAGCATGCATTTGACGCAATTGGCGGTGGAAGCACACGATGGGAACTCTATTTCGATGGAGCGTCCTCCATAAAGAAACAGAAACAGGGTAGCCCGATCATCAAATCGGGGATAGGCCTTATCTTTGCAACTCCACAAGGAGGGATAATGCGCTTCGCCTTCTCCTTAACAGAGTCAAGGACAAACAATGAAGCCGAATACGAAGCCCTGATAGCAGGCCTCGAAATCGCCATCAACATGGGAATTGAAGACCTCCTCATATACGGGGATTCTCAGCTGGTCGTTAGCCAAGTAAATGGTGACTACCAAACGTGCAAACCAGAATTGGTGAAGTACGGCGAAAAGGTGCAACAACTGTTGGCCCAGATCCCCTTCTATATTCTAGAGAACATACCGCGCGCGGAGAACAGCAAAGCAGACGCGTTGGCCAAACTAGCTAAAGAACTGGCCGACGAGAACCTCGATGACGTCAGAATCGTGGTACAAAGCCATCGAGTGCTCGCCCCGACAGAAATACCTCCGGAATTGTATAAAGAAAAGGGAGCGACTGAGCAAGCGACCCTACAAATAAAAGACCGTGAGAAGGCTGAGGACTGGAGGGAAGTCTTCATAGACTACTTTAAGCCCCACCGAATGCCCGAAGAAGCGTCTTCAAGACATCAGCTTATGAAACGAGCTCTATCCTTCGCTTTCGTCAACGATACCCTGTACAAGAGATCGTTTGATTTTCTATGGCTGAGATGCTTGGGACCTGACGAAGCAGAAAGAGTCGTTCAAGAAGTTCACGACGGGCTTTGCGGTTCTCATCAAGCGGGCCCAAAGATGAAGTTAAAAATTAAACGGATGGGTTACTACTGGCCCACGATGATCCAGGACTGCCTCGAGTATGCGAAGCAATGCCACTCATGCCAGATCCATGGAGACTTCATCCACCAACATCCGAATCCACTGCACCCGACGCTGGCTAGTTGGCCATTCGAAATGTGGGGGACTGACATAGTCGGCCCCATTGAGCCAGCATCATCCCGGGGACACCGCTTTATCCTGGCGACAACTGATTACTTCTCCAAATGGGCAGAAGCAGTACCACTGAAGGAAGTGAAGACGGAGAATATCCTCCATTTCTTCAAGACGCACGTCATCTATCGGTTCGGAACTCCACGACGGATTATCTCCGATAATGGGCCGGCCTACCGAAGCCATAAGATTAGCCGCTTCGCACAGCAGCACAATATAGACTGGAGATATTCTTCAGTTTACAACCCACGAGCTAACGGTCTGGCCGAGGCTTTCAATAAGACCTTGACGAAGATCATAAAAAAGACCGTCTCCAGGAATAAGAGAGACTGGCACGAAAGGCTGCAAGAAGCCCTTTGGGCTTATCGAACTACATTCAAGACGGCCACGAACACAACGCCGTACGCATTGGTATTTGGGACGGAAGCAGTTCTCCCCCTCGAGATAGAGTTACCCTCTCTACGAGTAGCAGTCCACCACGAGCTGACGAACGAAGAAAATGCTCACCTTCGGCTTGAGGAGCTTGATGCCCTCGACGAAACCCGGCTCATAGCGCAACAACATCTAGAGGCCTACAAAGCAAAGATGACGCGCTCGTACGAAAGATTGACCAGACCGAGGACATTCCGCCAAGGCGAACTCGTACTAGTGGTCAAAAGACCTATGATCCCCAATCGCGCCAAGCGAGGAAAATTTGAGCCAAACTATGAAGGCCCGTACATCATAGACAAGGTCTACCAGGGTGGAACCTATCTACTCATGGACATGTACGGTGAAAGGCCTTTCAGGCCAGTAAACGGCCGCTTCTTGAAGAAATACCATGCTTAATAAGCTGCAGCCTAGGTCAATGATAGATGACGACGACTATGTCCGCTCGCTATCTTCCCAGGCTCAGACTTTACAAGCAGCAGCCGGCCTTCCTATAACGACGGACCGAAACGTCCTTAAACTAGCGACGGACCGAAACGTCCTTAAACTATCTACGGACCGAAACGTCCTTAAACTAATGCCGGACCGAAACGTCCTTAAACTAACAACGGACCGAAACGTCCTTAAACTAACGGCGGACCGAAACGTCCTTAAACTAACGACGGACCGAAACGTCCCTAAAACTACTACCGCAGCATCTTTAGGCTGACAAAAAAAAGGAAAGAGAAAAAAGAAAAAAAAATATATGAAAAAGAATAAAAAAAAACAGTATGTCCATAAGCAAAATGGGCACGGATGAAAACCCGAAAGGGCTCCGTGAGTAAAAACAGCAGGACTACCGGCGAGTGTTTGTGAAAACCCGAAAGGGCGCAACCTCGTTAAAGGACACTTACAGAGTCCTCTCGACCTTGTAAGGAGAAACCACCTGCGTGAGATCCTTACGACTCACAAAGGAGCAGCACACTTAGGGATCCTCACGATTCCTAAGGAGAAAATACACTTACGAGATCCTCACGACTCGTAAGGAGAATTCTCTTATGGGACCCTCCCGGCTCATAAGATTTGAAAGTCTTAAGTTACAGAAACCTGAACCTGTTCTTAAGCAAAATCCTCCACAACCTCCAATACTGCCCTACAAGCGGCTCCATACTGACCCTTGTATACAATCCACGGGCGCGAATAAACATTTCCCCAGCAAAGTCCAACCCTTGTAGGTCCTCTCGATCCATAAGGAGAAAGACCTCTTGTAGGATCCTTACGACTTACAGAGGAGCACACACTTAGGAATCCTCACGATCCCTAAGGAGAAAATACACCTGCAAGATCGTCACGACTTGTAGGAAGAAATACCTTTGTGAGACCCTTACGGCTCATGAAGTCAAAAGCCTTGGTCGACAGGACCCTTAACCCTGTTTGCTGAGCCACCTTTGTTCGTCATCGACAAAAGCAAATGATGATTCGCTCCTGGCAACGTTCCAGTTGTAGCGGTGCTGATGCCAAAATCGGTGCCTAAAACCCAGGCTTGTAACGAAAAGCTAGCAAGCCACACATGCCTACAAAATAGCCGAAATGATGGGGCAACTTGCAATAAAAAGCAGCAAGTAAAAATGAAGGCATGAAAAATAGCCGAAATGATGGGGCAACTCGCAATAAAAAGCAGCGAGCAGAAAATAAATAAATAGCCGAAATGATTGGGCACCGCGAAAAATAGCCGAAATGATTGGGCAATCGCGATTTTCGCGATATAAAAGCTGAAATGATAGAGCATCGCGGAAGAAGAAATAAAATAAAAATAAAATTTATGCCCTACAGGTGATATTCCATCACACCCTGTACACAATCCAAGGGCGTAAACAAAAAAGGGATCATACTTCTCCCCCAGGTTTCATCAGAAAAAGAAGCCAGGTCTCGACGGGCCACAAGCGACCTAGAGATCATCCAAACACTCGTCTCGTAACAACGGACATGACTTCAAACAAAGCAGAGCAGCGGCAGCTCCCAGTTCCATGGCTCGGTGGTATACATATCGCCAACAGTCAAGCCTCCATCCCGCGAAATGCGGATACAATCAGTACAAACTTCCTGGTCACGTGGAACACGGATAACGTCACTCTTTGACCCCGTGGAAAACGTCCAGAGCGGATCCTGGTCCTCGCAGAGCATGGCAGTGAACCCGTGCGAAGCATCTAGAGCGGAGCCTAGTCCTCGCCTAACGCGGCAGTGAACCCGTGTGAAGCATCTAGTGCAAACTTCCTGGTCACGTGGAACGCGGATAACGTCACTCTTTGACCCCGTGGAAAACGTCCAGAGCGGATCCTGGTCCTCGCAGAGCATGGCAGTGAACCCGTACGAAGCATCCAGAGCGGAGCCTAGTCCTCGCCTAACGCGGCAGTGAACCCGTGTGAAGCATCTAGTGCAAACTTCCTGGTCACGTGGAATGCGGATAACGTCACTCTTTGACCCCGCGGAAAACGTCCAGAGCGGACCCTGGTCCTCACAGAGCATGGCAGTGAACCCGTGCGAAGCATCCAGAGCGGAGCCTAGTCCTCGCCTAACGCGGCAGTGAACCCGTGTGAAGCATCTAGTGCAAACTTCCTGGTCACGTGGAACGCGGATAACGTCACTCTTTGACCCCGTGGAAAACGTCCAGAGCGGATCCTGGTCCTCGCAGAGCATGGCAGTGAACCCGTGCGAAGCATCTAGAGCAGAGCCTAGTCCTCGCCTAACGCGGCAGTGAACCCGTGTGAAGCATCTAGTGCAAACTTCCTGGTCACGTGGAACGCGGATAACGTCACTCTTTGACCCCGTGGAAAACGTCCAGAGCGGATCCTGGTCCTCGCAGAGCATGGCAGTGAACCCGTGCGAAGCATCCAGAGCGGAGCCTAGTCCTCGCCTAACGCGGCAGTGAACCCGTGTGAAGCATCTAGTGCAAACTTCCTGGTCACGTGGAACGCGGATAACGTCACTCTTTGACCCCGTGGAAAACGTCCAGAGCGGATCCTGGTCCTCGCAGAGCATGGCAGTGAACCCGTGCGAAGCATCCAGAGCGGAGCCTAGTCCTCGCCTAACGCGGCAGTGAACCCGTGTGAAGCATCTAGTGCAAACTTCCTGGTCACGTGGAACGCGGATAACGTCACTCTTTGACCCCGTGGAAAACGTCCAGAGCGGATCCTGGTCCTCGCAGAGCATGGCAGTGAACCCGTGCAAAGCATCCAGAGCGGAGCCTTGTCCTCGCCTAACGCGGCAGTGAACCCGTGTGAAGCATCTAGTGCAAACTTCCTGGTCACGTGGAACGCGGATAACGTCACTCTTTGACCCCGTGGAAAACGTCCAGAGCGGATCCTGGTCCTCGCAGAGCATGGCAGTGAACCCGTGCGAAGCATCCAGAGCGGAGCCTAGTCCTCGCCTAACGCGGCAGTGAACCCGTGTGAAGCATCTAGCGCAAACTTCCTGGTTACGTGGAAAGCGGATAACGTCACTCTTTGACCCCGTGGAAAACGTCCAGAGTGGATCCTGGTCCTCGCAGAGCACGGCAGTGAACCCATGCGAAGCATCCAGAGCGGAGCCTAGTCCTCGCCTAACGCGGCAGTGAACCCGTGTGAAGCATCTAGTGCAAACTTCCTGGTTACGTGGAACGCGGATAACGTCACTCTTTGACCCCGTGGAAAACGTCCAGAGCGGAGCCTGGTCCTCGCCAAGCACGGCAGTGAACCCGTGTGAAGCATCCAGAGCAAACACCGGACTGTGGAGTCCTTAAAATCCACGGACTATGACGTCCTTAACCTCGACCGTGATGTCTTAAAACTAACGATCAACCCCCCCGATTCCCTACAGATTTCGCCTTGGTTTAAGGGTACATCTCTTCACTCCTTTGATACCTGGCGTTGTAATTCCTCAACGTCTTCAAAGAGGTGGCGGGTCCCTGCAACCAAACACCGGACTGTGGAGTCCCTAAATCCACGGACTATGAGGTCCTTAACCTTGACCGTGATGTCTTAAAACTAACATCGGACTGTGGAGTCCTTAAATCCACGGACTATGAGGTCCTTAACCTTGACCGCGACGTCTTTAAACTACGATACCTTGAGAGATCCCTAACCCATGAAACACGGAAAGAGGTGATCACACCCGGCACTTGCAGGCCCTCACGACCTGTAAGGAAGAAAAACTCTCTTGTGAGATCCTTACGACTCTCAAGGGAAAACCCGCTTAAGGATCCTCACGATCTTTAAGAAGAACTCACACCTATGGGATCCTCTCGACCTATAGGGAGAAAGACTCCTTATGAGACCCTCGTGGATCATAAGATGCAAAAGCCTTAGGAAGCAGATCCTAACCCTGTATCCTAAGCCATCGCTGTCCTGCAAGGAGATCAAGATAGAATATTCGCAGAATACATTCAATGAAAAGGGGACACACCATTGAAGAGAAGAATATGTCTTCATTTATAAACCTCCCTTCGACAACAATACTCGATCTAAAGCCAGCACAAACCACCCGATACGGGAGATAACGTGACAAGTTTCTGATCTGTATCCTATCAAGCACGCATTTGCAACTGTACGAATGTTTAAAAGGAAATGTTGCCGGAGGCACTGATGTGCATGCAACGTAACGATGGTGCTCGTAATTCAAGAAAAACAGACAGCTCATGTACGCAAGCAAGACACACATACGACTATCTGACAAGCATGAAAATTCAACAGAAACAGGCAAACCACCAATAATTAGAGTGCATTGATTCAAACATGCTACATTGGTGGGAAAAGATCACCAAACAAAGGATCAGAAATACAAGGGTTAATAAAGCAAAACACAAAATTCTCCAACTCCCTCTCCGCCTTCTCCAGCACGTCAAAACGGCGGTTTTCGCGAGGAGTCGCTCCCCACCGGTTGGAGCCGTGCTCATCAGCGAAAGACGACATGACGGCCCGACGAGCTCTTATCTGACTCAGTAAATGAACTGAGTGGTCCTTCAGAGCTTGAGTGATCAGACAAGCCTCATGAAAGCACTCAAGCTTGTCCTCCGCCGCGTCAAGGATCGCCGAAGTCATCTCCGCCGGATGAGGGGGTATATCGGCAAGCACAGACATGAGGATCATTCGGAGCCAAATGGAGCCCATGGGAAGAGGAGAGCCCCGACGGATCAGCAGCTCGTACCTCACCGTGTCACATTGAGCGTCGGTGAGAAAGGGATCCGCCAGCCGCGCAGCGAAGCGAGGAATTATCTCCTCGAGGGGCACCTCCCATGGTTGCCGACGAGCATGGGGACGATTGCAAGCCATGGCGATTGATCGGGTTCTCAAAGATGACCACCTTAAGGCATGAATGGGTTTCTCTGTGAAGAAAAGAAGTAAGGCATAGGGTTCAGGTTATATAGGGGAGCATTTAATGCTATGCACGAAAAATGTTGTGCATGGCGGGACTATTCTCAAAGCCCGGAAAGAAGGGGAGAGCATTGGAAATGAAATCCAACGACGCATTGGAATTAGGATAGGGAAATGAAACGTCCCCATCAAACAGATCCCTGCATACGCAACACGCGAGCACTAGCCTTTGATGGAAAATGAGGCGGCACTGCACAGGCACGACAGAGAACTAAGCTCTGAGAACGAGAATCAAATTCTTAAAAGAAAGGTTTGAAAGGAGGGACATGAAAAAGTGAAGGCGCTTCTAAAAGGACGTTTCGTCTACCCTACTCCCCCAAAGCAGGTCCAGCGGTCATAAAAGGTGACAGCGTTGCACTCACGTGCTGACACGTGAGAACAACGCTGTGGGGGCATTTGTTTCCTGATTTAAAATCAGGAAAACTTCTGGGAAAAGCTTCAGAAGAGGGTCACGTGCTTACACGTGACTAGCGGTCACGTGTTGGCACGTGACACCTAAGCACATCAGCAAGGCAAGTTCAGTTTCCTGACTACGTTGAGGAAAAGGGGGTTCAGAAAGAGTCACGTGCTCCCACGTGACCAGGGTCACGTGGCGACACGTGACGTTTAAATGCAAGTGTCAAAGGCAAACCGGCTCCCTGATCAAGTCAAGGAAAAGGGTTCAGAAGAGGTCACGTGCTCCCACGTGACCAGGGTCACGTGTTAGCACGTGACGTTCAAAGCAGCAGACTCGTTCTCCAGTTGAACCAAGGAAAGAGGCTCCAGACAAGGGTCACGTGCTCACACGTGACCAGGGGTCACGTGGTGGCACGTGACGTTTAAGCAACGATCAGAAGACAGAGCGCAAAAGAAAGAGGAAGGCTCATTCCAAAGGGGGTCACGTGCCCACACGTGACCAGGGGTCACGTGGTCACACGTGACCGGCTTTCAAAGCCCATTTTGTCAAACAGAATTAAATTCTGAAAGAGAATCAAATCTTTCCAAAGGAAAGCGGCTATCTGGAACCGATCGAATTAAAGATTCAGAGGTGATGAAATATCATCTATCTATGGGAAAATCTCGGGTTTGGAAAGATTTCCCTTTTAAATCTAACCGAAATAATAAAGGGGAACCCCTGGATTTAAAATCCAATGGTGAATAAAATTCACCTGATAATCCAAAGGCCCAAAATGAATGATGGACGCAAATCAAATCTCTCAATGAAGATTCACAATAGACTGATTGATTCGGCTGCTTCTCCTATAAATAGGAGCCAAGGGACACAAAAAAAAGGAGATACGCAGAGAAGAAAAGAGAAAGGAGAAGAGCTTTGATATTTTGAAAAGACTCAGATCTTCTGCAAAAAACCCTAGGTAAGAAAGGGAAAGCCTTTTGGAAAGAAAAAGAATTCAATTCTCAACAGAGTTTAACTCTGAGGCATAAAACGAGAAAGCGTATCTCCTCCCTCTTTGATAGAGGATCTGCAAAGTGCACATCTCCCCTTAAGGTTGAGAATTTAATTCTCAATGGGTCGAGATCCTGCCATGCAGATCCAAAACATAGAGAAGGAATGCAAGCATGAGAATTTAACTCTCATAGAACTATAGGAATTTAATTCCTCCAAAATAAAGTTAGGGTTCGACCCTGTATCATGGGAATTTAATTCCTTCAAAACAAAAAGAAACAGGGTTGAACCCTAATTAAGAACATAGTTCTGTTGAAACGTTGGGAATTTAATTCCTTTAATCATAATCCTCAGAAAAGGGGAGTTTAATTCCTTAAAAGCTTTTGTTAGGGTTTAACCCTATTCGGTTCTTCGCATAAACAAGGAATTTAATTCCCACAGAAAACTCAGATTTAAACTCTATTCCAGAATATAAGCCTTCAAAAGGAAATAGGAATTTAATTCCTCTGAAATTAAAAGTTCGAGGAATTTAATTCCTGAAAGAGGAGTAACAGATCCTCCAAAAAAAAAAAAACATTGAGGCAGGGTCACGTGTCACCACGTGACCCCCCAAAAGCCCTACAGAAAGCCCCTTTGAGGCAGCACCCCACGTGACCCACGTGACTTTCAGCAGAAGCCTTAACACATAGGCATTTGAATGCCCGTCACGTGCTGACACGTGACGCCATCAAAGACACAGTAATTTCGGCAGAATCATTGAAGGGAAGGCACTCTCACGTGGGGCCACGTGACCGTTCTTGCTGTAGTGTTTAACACTAAGTTAAAACCCTCGAATCCAGTATTGAAATGCTATCGGGCCTTAGTGTTCAACACTAATTAAAGAATTTTGTTCGTAGTGTTCAATACTAATTGTTTTAATATTCGGCACTAATTTGAGATCCCCATTGCCAGTGTTCAACACTGAGCTGTTTTAGTGCTTATGATCATTTCAAGGCCTTGTTGCTGGTGTTTAACACCAATTATTCTTCTAGTGTTAAACACTAACTTGTCAAACTCATTCCCAGTGTTCAACACTGATTGCTTTGAAGTGTTTAACACTAGTCTATAGCCCAATTGGCTAAAGGGATAGAGGCAAAGCTTCTCCCTCGATGGACTCACAAGGAATCAATATTCCAGACATGATGGGACTTAGCCCAAGCTGGCCATAAGTCCTCAATTCGTGACTAATTGGGCCAATGGGCTCATAACATAATTAATCAGTCCTGACCTCAAATTGGGCCAGGGACTGCTCAAGCCACTCCGGTTCTAGGGTACATCTCTTCACTCCTTTGATACTTGGCATTGTAATCCCTCAATGTCTTCAAAGAGGTGACGGGTCCCGACGACCACCCATGATATGGACTGTGGGGTCCTTAAACTCATACAAATTCCTGGTCACGCGGAACGTGGATAACGTCACTCTTTGACCCCACGGAAAACGTCCAGAGCGGAGCCTGGTCCTCGCTAAGCACGGCAGTGAACCCGTGTGAAGCATCCAGAGCACATACCGGACTGTGGGGTCCTTAAACCCATGGACTACGACGTCCTTAACCTTGACCGAGATGTCTTAAAACTAACAACGGACCGCAATGTCCTTAAACTACCCACGGACCGCAATGTCCTTAAACTACCCATGGACCACGATGTCCCTAAACTGGAGTTGGACCACCATGTCCCTAAACTGGCATTGGACCACCATGTCCCTAAACTGGAACAATAGAGCCCCCAAATGCTCTTTTGTCGGATCTAAACGATCCCGTTAAGTCGATCTTAGTCCCAAACTGGACTAACGTATCCTTAACAACCGTTTAAGTTGATCTTAGCCTCAAATATGACTAATGTATCCTTAAACCTTCAAACAGACTTTAGTCCCAAATTGGACTACAAATCCCCCAATCGACTTTGGTTCAAGGGTACATCTCTGAACTCCTCTGACATCTGTCGTTGTAATCCTTCAACGTCGTCAGAGAGGTGATGGGTCCCGATGACCATAAATTTAATGGACCACCATGTCCCTAAACTGGAACAATAGAGCCCAAACGCTCTTTTGTCGGATCTAAACGATCTCGTTAAGTCGATCTTAGTCCCAAATTGGACTAACGTATCCTTAACAACCGTTTAAGTTGATCTTAGCCTCAAATATGGCTAACGTATCCTTAAACCGTCAAACAGACTTTAGTCCCAAATTGGACTATGGATCACCCAACCAACTTTGGTCCAAGGGTACATCTCGGAACTCCTCTGACACCTGTCGTTGTAATCCTTCAACGTCGTCAGAGAGGTGACGGGTCCCGACGGCCATACATTCAATGGACCACCATGTCCCTAAACTGGTATTGGACCACCATGTCTCTAAACTGGTAATGGACCACCATGTCCCTAAACTGGAGTAATAGAGCCCCAAATGCTCTTTTGTCGGATCTAAACGATCCCGTTAAGTTGATCTTAGTCTCAAGTTAGACTAACGTATCCTTAACAAACGTTTGAGTTGATCTTAGCCTCAAATATGGCTAACGTATCCTCAAACCAAACCCCCAAACCCAAATCTAAGATAAATACGGATTTGGACTAGTCCACGTCCTACGGGCGACGACATAACTCAGTCTCCGTATACAATCCACGGGCAACCACAAATAAAACAAAAACACACGACACGAAGTGACCATCTGGAGAAGGAGAAAGTTGTTACCGCAACGCGGTAGCGTAATTAACTGCAGGGGCTTGCGCCTGCAGGGAAGAGCGTCCCCACAATCAAAAACCCCTCAAGCGAGGGGGAATCTGACGAAGTCTGCTACATCGGACGCATCCGTTTAAACCTTCGATACATGGTGCCATAAATCAACTTGGCATCTTCGGAGAGATAGACGGATAGCACCAATTAGCATCTGCCCCGAATCTCAGGCAAGACGTCATGTCGCGCCGTCTTTCGGAGGGGAACATAGGTCATATCAATGCGACCTGACTAGCTAAGTTACATATAGATGCATATTTAAACTCGTTTGAATTTACATCTTGTGAAACTTGTCAGTCATGTCACAGAGATAAAATGACCATAGCTCTATTTATTGGAAACAGAGAAAGAGTTAGTGAACTCTTGGGATGATACATGTTGATGTATTTAGGTCCCCTGTCTACACATACCAAGACCGGTTCTTTGTATTTCATTACATTCTCTGATAATCTCTCAAGATTCAGACATATGTTTCTGTTGAAACACAAGTCCGAAGCTTTTAAGATATTCACAGAATATAAGTTAGAAATAGAGAACCAAAACGGGTATAAGTATTATGTCCTTTGATGTGATCAAGGAGGAGAGTACTTGAGCACGAAAATCCTGGATTATTCTAAAGGAGAATGAGATTCTCTCTCAGCATTACTCCTCCGTATACACCATAGCACGATGGTATATCAGGGCGGAGCAATCACACCCTATATGATAAGGTGTGCTCTATGATGAGTACTACTGAGTCACCTATTTCCTTTTGGGAGTTATGCACTTGAGAAGCTGCATACCTATTGAATAGGGTTCAAATCAAATCAGTTGCCTACCACGTCATAGATTATATGGAAAGGGAAGAGCCCATATCTTAAGTTAGTTAAGATTTGGGGTTGTCCGGCCTATGTCTAAAAGCAAAATCCGGACAAGCTCGAGGCAAGATCTGTTATGTAGAACTGGAAAGGTTCCAGCTATACAAACTACAGCAGATGATTTGGTAGAACCAAAGGATTCAGTAGATACCAATGAACCTCAGCCTCTCGCCGATCTAGTAGGGTTCCTCACCCACCTGAGAGATACTTCGGTTTCTCTATGACAGTAGGAGCGAGGATTGCATCATGAGATGATGACCCAATTAGTTTCGAGCTGGCCATTAGGAGTGGGACTCTGTAAGAATGGCTGGATACTTAGCGATCTGAGATGGAATCCTTATACACCAACAAAGTATGGACTTTGGTTGCTTAATCTGAAGGGTTAAATCCCCATCAGGAGCAAGTATATCTTGAGAAGATTACTTGGTGTGCATGGAAAAGTTGAGACTTTCAAAGCTAGACTTGTTAAAGGTTTGCATCATAGACCAGTTGTGGCTAATGATGAAACCTTTTTCTGGGGCCTATGCTTAAGTCCATCCAGATCCTACTTGCCACGGCTACATACCATGACTACGATATCTAGCGGTTGGGTGTCATGACTGCTTCTCTAAATATTGATTTAGAAGAGAGCGTCTATAAGTACACAGCTAGAGGGCTTCGTAGACAGTGGGAGCAGCGGAAACGTGTGCAAGATGTTTTATGTGATGAAGCAGGCATCGTGGAGTTAGAACATCTGTTTTGATGAGTTAGTCAAAGAGTTTGAAATCATCAAAATGGTAGATGAACCTTGTATGTACAAAAAGGTAGTAGGGAGTATGGTGGTGATCCTCGTAGAGTACGTGGATGACATACTCTTGATAAGGGAAGAAGTTTCCTATGCTACGCTCGGTCAATCTCCACTTATCATAAGGATTCTCCATATAGGATCAAAGTGATACCTCCTAAATCCTGTGTTTTCATCTATGAGATAGATGTAATTGGATGTTAGGATACTCACTAGATGTAGTGAGATGGTATCAATCGATCCTGGGGAGAATCACTGGAAAGGTTCCAGGGTGATAAGGACGACTGAATGTCAGTCACAGGCATTGTCTTTACCCTCAGTGAAGGGACGGTATGTTGGAAGAGTTCCAAGCTAGATACCGTGGCATACTAGACGATAAAGGCTGGATACATCGCTACTTAAGATGCTACCAAAGAGGCAGTCTGGGTGTATATTGGTTCATGAGATGAACTAGGTTCCTACCATTGTATGACAATATAAGTGTGGCTTTGGCCAAGGAACCCCGGTCCCATCAGTGACCCAGACGTATTCTGAGGCAGCATCACCTGATCATGGAGATAGTTGATCTCCAGGGTGATCGAGGTTAGGAGAGAAGACTCAGAGGACAACACGGCGGATCCACTCACAAAGGCTTTTGCCCAGAGAGAGACTTTTATGGGATGGTTGAGTATGAGATAGTACAACTACTGCTACAGATGGTCCTAGTGTAAGTGGGAGATTGTTAGTTATATGTATGCCCTAGAGGCCATTACTGTACATAGGATGTATATTGTAGTGGATACTGGGACATATATAGGAAGGACTTTCTTGCTCGACATGATAGTATGCTATCTGGTTACTCTTTACCTTAACGTGTATATTGATTGTCTCTCTGTTACATGTTGGTAAAGCCCTTAGGATGTGTACTTGACTATCTGGACTATGATGTGGATCATACTAGTGGGGACATGGTAGTCCATAAGTACATCCTTCAAGGTCCCTAGTCGTGGGTGTATCGAGACGGGGCATCGATATACCAGAGTAGACTAGCGTATACCTTCTCGACCCATACAGATGGGCGATGGATGATCCCATATCCATTGGTGTTTGACATCATAGATGATATACGGGTGCTTAGTGGAGACTGGGTACACTGGACGGACTCGCCGAGAACTCCCAGATGGTATTATACCTTACGTCAGATGGCAGTTCTCTGGTGACACTGGTACAGGTTAGTCTGTAGACCCGAGATCGTCATAGAGTATTGTGTGATTCCCACTGTGCTTTGATTTCCACCTTACCACGTCCAAGAGGGCGTGCAAAACGGTGGTTTTTGGGTACAGTCCCGAATCACATAGAGGCAATGAGCGATAGGAGGGGATTCGTCTCTCCCGGTATAGGGAGTTGATGTTGTGCTGTGTTCGATTGGCTATAACCGGAAATCCCTGGCCAGGGTTGCTGAGATTTACTGGTAAGTGTTACCAGTAGTTTCTCGAACTGTTATAAACCTTATATCGACATGACTTATCGAGCTACTGGGGTCTGACGTTTACCACCCCTAGGCGAGATATGCGACATATCAGACGATCAGACCGGACTGTACGGTAAGTGTTATTGGTTGGATTCACAGGAGTGTGAGCGGGCTTGCTCGTTGATCTTCTGATCGCTCAATACCCGGGTGGCCGTTACGTTTAGCAGACCGCTTGCGGCTTGTGGGTGTTTGATATAATCATCACCTGCTGCCGGCGTATTGACGAGTCTTTAGAGTCCTACACAGAGGTTTCCTGGCTCAAGCGAAACGAAATAGGAGCACATATGAGATATGTGCGGGACCGAGAATAATGCATGTATGTGATACCGTATTCTATTCTCGCGATGAATGTATCGATTGGTTGTATGCGATATAACCTAGTTATCGAATCGAGGACTGATTCGATAAGTCGATACATTGGATATTAGTCGGTCATATACGATATGACCGGATCGTTAAATCAAGTGTTGATTTAATGATTTAATGTATAATTATATATATTTGATATATTACTTTACATTAACTAGTATTGGTTCGCTTAAGATTATTTTCTCACTTGAATGTGCACATTGTATATATGATATAGTTTTGTGCACTTGTTTGTATCATGTTTGATGATACATGCAAACTTGGGTGTGTATGATTAAACCATGGTTATATTAATGGTTAGGGTTTTGATTTACTTATTTATTTATTCTCTTTATTCTTTTTGGCAAAGGAAAATGAAATGGTGGCTTGCTTTGTCTTTTGTTGAAGCTTCATGAAGCTTTGAAGAAGTAACCATTTTGTTTCTTTCCTTTAACCTAACCATTCAACTTAACCCTAGTTTATTCTCTACACTCACCCATGGTTACAAAATGATAACCATCACTTGATTTTAATGATTATTATTATTCTTTTTCATTCTTCTTCTTCTTCTTCTTCAAGAAGAAGAACGAAAAGTTTTCTAAAAAAAATGTCAAGTGATGAAAAGAGTGAGAAATCCAAATCCAAAGTGAACCCACTTCCTATTTTCTTCATCCTCTACCACTTGCCAAGTAGTATAGGGTGTTTTCTTCACAAGTTTCATGACTTAGTGAAGTTGGAGCTTGATCTTGAGTTGCCTCGACGTAGATCATCTTCGGCATCGAAGTCGACGACCTAGCCCGATCATTTCTTCGACGAAGCCATCGCTAGAGTCCGGGATCCGATGATCGCAGCGGAGGGACATCTTCACGCAGCTAAGGAAGTGGAGGACCGGATCTACAAAGGTGTTGGAGATAGTGCCCTCAGAGTCAATTATAAGGTCACAGGTACGTGATTGCAATGATTGATGGAGGACCTATCCCGGTAGGACAGTCTTACTCGAGATGATAGTATGCTATCTGGTTTACCTTTATCATCGTGTACTGCTTAAGGTGACCTGACACGTCGCTATTACACGTTGATAGAGCCCCTAGGATTCTTGCTTGACCACCAGCAGTATGAGGGCGATCATATAAGTAGGAGCTGGGGGTCTATAAGCTTATCCTTAAAAGGTCCCTAGTCGTGGGAGTTTCGAGACTGGGCATCGATACTCCATTAGTAGACTAGTGTATACAGTCGAGACCCCGACGAGGGGCGGTGGCCGGTCTCACAAGCCACTGGTGTCAGTTGGATCACCTAAGATGTATACAGGTGCTCATTGGGTTATGAGTACACCGGACAGGACTCGCCGGGAACATGCTAGTTGGTCATATACCAGACGTCAGATGGCAGTTCCCTGGTGACATGTGTGCAGGTTAGTTCATCGACCTGGGGATCGTCATTTGTCTCGTGTGAGTTCCCACTGTACTTTGATTACTACCCTACCACGGCTCAAAGGAGTCGTGCAAACAGGTTTTAGTTGGGTACAGTCCCGAGCCACATGGAGGCAGTGAGCGTATCTTCAGGGGTTCGTCTCTCCCGGTATTGGGGGTGAGGTCGTGCTGTGTCTAGGAGAGCCATTACACGAAGTCCTTGGCCAAGGCAAGGAGATTTACTGGTAGGTATTCCAGTAGTATCTCAGGGTGTTCTGGGCTACACTCCGACACGACTTGTACCGCTTTTGGGGGTCTGACTTTTACCAACCCCCTAGGCCCGCCATGCGATACTCATAGACGAACGGACCGGACTGTACGGATATTGTCACTGACAGGCTCAGTAGGGTGTCAGGATGAGTTCGCTCATCGACGTCCTTTTTAGTCAATACCTGGTAGCCCGTTACGTATTGGCTTATACCTCTGACGTGCTAGTGGTTAAATCCACAACCAAGGTGTTGACGAGTCTTTAGAGTCCCCCACATTCAGTTACTCAGCTTTCGGGCGAAAGGCTGTAGAGGCCGTATGGAGATATGGCAAGGTCCGATCAGATACGTGCGGTATTGCACGGATCAGGATCGGACAGTTTGTACTATAGGCCGTATGGAAATATGGCAGGGTTCGATCAGATACGTGCGGTATTGCACGGATCAGGATCGAACGGATATTACTGGCCGGCTTTGGTATAAGCCGGATCCTAGTATAGTACAGTGTAGAGTTTGTCTCATTGCATTTGTATTTCGGTCGAAATACAGATGCGGGTGTGTATGCACAGTATTGGGGTTTTCCTGTAATTTATTACGGGACCAGTTTTCCGGAGTTGCCAGTTTGCTTTCCGTTTCGGCCAATTTCTTTTGTATCGTTCATTGGCCGATGTTTGGTGGAGGAGGGTTTATTTGCATTGTTGCAAATAGGCATTTGTGGAGGGGGTCTTTGCTTTTTGTAGCATCATGATAGTCTTCATGATGGTGCACCATCCATTGACTTGCTTGACTTCATACTTCATGATGGCTTGACTTTGTTAGCATCATGGTTGTTGATGATGGTTGTGTGGAGTGTTGGCATTGCTTTGTGATCATGGTTGATTATGATAACCATTCCTCTCTCTTTTTCTTGCATGATTGATATGGTCACCTCCCCCTTGACTTTTCCCTCTCTCCCTTTCCTACATGGGCCGGCCACTTTAGGGTGGGGTTGATTGATTCATTTGGTGTGGCATTTTTGGTTCATATTGTGCTAAGAAAAGAGCTCTCTAGTTGATCTCCAAAATCCTTTCTTTCCTCCACCAAAATGGCACCTCCACTACCCCAAAATTGAGACACAAGTTCTACTACATATTCTACAGCGAATCTTGGGCACGTCGAGTAGCCGGCTTCGTGCCCGAGTTGCCTCGGCATTGAGGTGGGAGCCCGTAAACAAAGTAGGCGATGTGGTGCACTTCCGGCGACGAGGAGGAGACGGGACATTCCGCAAGTGATCGGGACGATGACGAGAAGACCGGAGGACTTGGATCGTCGGTATATCTCTATTCCCTATCTTCTAGTTAGCTTAGACTAGTTAATGGTTTCGATCCGGGTATTAGTGCGCGGCGGTTTGCCAGTTCAAGAAAATTAAAGTTTATCACCGCTTCCGCATTTGGCCGTCGGATTGACGGCCGGGGCGCCGCCGTGCACTTACAGTGGTATCAGAGCCACGCCATTAACTTAGTCTAGCTTGGTTTAATGTGTTTGCATTTCCGATCGATCAAAAAGTTCCAAAACCGTGTTTTTCCTATCGACAGTTTTCTGTTGAAAATTTTTGGTCTCGAAAAAATTTTCAGGTTGTAAAATATTGATGTACTGGAAAATCTAAGAGCTCTGTAAAAATTCGATGAAGTGATTCCACTGTGGGAGCGCGGAACCGCCGCACAAACCCCCTTTTCGCCGCTATTCCGCCGCGCACTGTGGAGATCACTGCACCAAATTTCTACAGTGTCTTTGTGGGCTTAAAATTGGGGTTTTGGAACATTAATATTGGGCCCAGAATTTCTTGATCTGCTACAGTATTGTTTGGGGGCCCACTTGTTAAAATTTGATCGATCGGATATTTTAAACACATTATTTCACAGTATTTACATTATATCTGCGACCGTGAATGTCACTCGATCGGTAAATCCGGTCTAACTGCTATAGCCCGGTTAGACGGATTTGCGAACGTGACTTTCACGTTGATGTTCTGTTTTTGCTGTGATGTTGCGGATCGGTCGTGGGGGATAGCCTGGATGCAATGCTAGTACAGTTGTGATTGTATTATGTACATTTGATATTGCGGGGCGAGCGTCCGACATGTGGACTGCCGTCACTGCCTGTTTGTATTATTATTTTGGGGCACGACCTGGTTGCGGTCGATGTACCCGTTGTATGTATATTTTACTTTCTGTACTAGGATTGCCCCGCGGAGGGGTGCACGGATAGCCGGGTTCTGGAGGGCAACAAGCCCGCATCTCATGGCATTGGGACGGAGGGGGCTTCACTCTAGGATTGGCGGGCTATTCGCTGCACTCGTAGGGGGTACAGGTTGACCCAGGAGGGGTGCCCAAGTTACCGGATTCCGTGAAGTGCTGGGTGGTCCATTCACGGTGCTGAAGGGGGCTGCCTCGCTTCAGGTTTTGGCGGGTAACTTGCCGCGCCCGTAGGGGTCTAGGATTTCATTGCACAGGCTATCCACACGACCAGGAGAACGTCGGGTTTCAGCGGCTCTGTGAAACCCGGGGATCCCAGATATCTGTATTGTTTCTGTGATGCTGTTCCTTCTCTGTGATGTTGCATTTTATTCACGCCTTGAGCGAAATATAATATATTGGTATATATATTAGTAGATGTAGTATATGTTTTGCATCCGCGCTAGTCCAGTCCCCGCTCTGTCGTTAGTAAGCTAACCTAACGGGTAATGACGGGACCCAGTGGCGAATGCGGATGGCATATACGTACATCAGTATATTTTCCTTCTTTTTGGTGTGATCAATTGATGGGACTGCATTGATTCGGATCAATGCAAGTTTAAAAACAAACCTAATCTGATGTTGTTGGAACACTTTTCAAAAAGCTGTTATTGCAAGGACGTTCACTTTTGTTTTGCATCGTGGTATTCAGTTGGAATATCCTGCTCCTCAGTCGACGAGGCAAGGGCCGAGATCCCTTCACCGGGAGTGACCCCTTGGACAAAAGTTTGCGTCAGGGCATTAACTTCACTATAGCCGATTGCTTTTGCTTTGCACCGTGGTATTCAGTTGGAATATCCTGCACCCCATTCTACGGGGAAAGAGCCGAGATCCCTTCACCGGGAGTGACCTCTTTAGCAATGGTTTTCGTCACTATATTTTTAAATGCTATCCGTTCCTTCAACGATATCAAGTTCATTACGTTAAAGGTTTTCGCCAGAAACCATTCGTAGCCCTCCGTCGTTTCATATGGGTGGTCAATAGTATTCAAGCTGTGTTTGTTGGCCTTAGTCAAGGCACAGTGTTTGGTAGCTGTTGGGTGTTCATATGCTGCATAGATAGATGCGTTGGTTTGGGACAGTCGTACAGCCTTGTTGGCCCTAGTCAAGGGCTTGTACGGGTGGGTTCAAATCAACCTGGATAATGACGGGTAGAACTTGACATGTGACTTATGATTTGTTGGCCTTAGTCAAGGTCATAAGAGCATGGGGTAAAAATCACATCGGGAGTTTCAAAAGAACTGAAACTTGCCAGATATGCGCATACCTTCTGGAGTGTGATAGCGTGAGCGGATTCCGTCACGTTATCATGCAATGATAGTTGGATCCCGATTCCCACTGATGAGTTAGTTTACTCCTCGGGTAACCCCGACTAATTCTTCTTTCAGGTTTGGAGGAGAATTTGAGGTACAGTGGGAGGTTTCCAGATTAGATAAATTGGTAACCATTCTGATCTAGGTTAGAGTGCACGCTGAGTGTTTCTTTTCTCTCTCTCTCTTTGGCAGCGACCATTGACCCGACCCTAAGACTTTGACTCAGTGACCAAGTTGACCGAACCTTCTTAAACACCGGCTTTTGGATTGTCAGAGTTGCAAACCTCATTGCCACTCCTACTTTTACCCTTTTCTCCAGGACACCCCGTTTTACTACGAACGTCCACTTCCATTGGACAAAACCATCGTATGGTTAGATACGAACTCGAAAGAATTTATTCGAGGATGGTTTCCGGTTCTGGAGAAAACGGATAGGATTATTCAGTTGTCTTTTCCTTTTACCCTCTCTCAGGTTACGAGTACTCCTTGGTTTAGGGGTAGTACACCTATTACGCAAATTGGATTGTCTTCTTCCAAACCTTAGGCTGGTGCCGACCGGTAGGGAATGAAGAAAACCAATTAGCATAACGATGGTGTGCAGAAGGTATTAAGTTCAGACAAAGCAAGGGATTAGTAAGAGGGCAAAGTAAATTGCAACAGATATTCACGACCAAACCAAATATTTCGTTACCACTCCCACATCACCTTTGTATTTCTCCAGGACACTCCGTATCACTACGAAGATCCACAGTTTATTTGGATACTCCATCGTATGGTTATATACGAACTCGAATGGAACTGGTTCCAGTTCGGGGATGGATTCTGGTTCAGGAGAAATAGGAATAAGGTTTATTCGGTTGTCTTTTATCTTCACCTTCTCTCGCATTGCGAGTGTTCCTAGGATTGGGACAGTACACCCATTATGCTTATTGGATAGTCTTCTTCCAAACCATAGGCTGGTGCCGAACGGTAGGGAAGGAAGAAAACCATTTGGCCTAAAGGGGTGTGCAGAAGGTAAAGACTAAAGACATATGAAGGGATTTGGAGAGGTGGCAAAGAACTATACGGTTACAGTTGTGAATCTGGAAGAGGCATTACTAGGAATACCAGAATACCCCATCGGAACATTTCAATGTTTCAGTTTCACTGTGTAATGTTAAAGGAAAACTGATTTCCCGATTAGATACTTACTCCAGGGTATGTATTTACCAGGTACGATTCTCACATCTGTATGGTTTTACAGATGATGAGTGGGAGTAAGTTATTGGGAATTGGGTGATTATCCTCATTATATCGGGATTCGTTGTAATCAGTGATATTTGAGGAAATCACCTGGGCTGTTTGCCGGTCGGCAAATATTTGGTTTTGAATATCCGCTGTTATGCACCAATTTCAAATTGATATATCTGTACGTCTATTTTCATAGAGTGAGATATACCTTTCTGAAATTATGTCTACGACATTTACCTATATCAGTGGATGGTTAGGTAAGGAGCATTAAACAGCGGTGTAATTCTTCTTAACCATAAGTACAGTTTTCAACCTACGACACACAGTGAATAAATTATCAGACTCAAGGGACTTATACAGAGTATTGTATGTTGTCCAGGGTCCATCAGGACAGAGGGGTTGGTTCTCGTACTATATTCGGTTTACTTATGACTTCTCTAGTTTTTAGACAAGTGTTTCGTGGAAACACAGGGTCCGAATTTGGAGAAGTTATAGGTATTTGAATAGAGTAGAGAACCAGGTGTAGCAAGTATCGGGATTCTTCAAAGTGATCGAAGATGTAGATACTTGTATGTGGTATTCAGTTGATAGTAGTGATTAAGAGAAATTGCTTCTCTTTCAGGTTACTCATAATTGGAAGCATTCCTAAGTTGAGTAACGCTGATCGGCCTCCTTCCATTTAGTTGACATGCACTGGAGACAGCTGCATGATTTGAATCTGGTTCAATTAAATCAGTGCCTCTGGTTCTATATTGGATATAGAACAGTTCATATCTTAACGATGTTTAAGGTACGGGGAGTTGTCCGGTTTATGATTAAAACCAGACACTGGACAACTCAAGGCACGTTTCTGTAATGGCTGTTTGTGGGTTGACCCAGGCTATGACGAGGGTTGACTTTCTACCATCAGGATGAACAATAGCGATATTGTTCTAGACTCGCCACAGTTTTATTAAAAATGGATTTTTTTTCAGAAAACAGTAGTGGGAGTATGGTAGAACTGGAAGTGATTCCAGAACTACAAACGATTACTGAAGATTTGATAAGGAACCTAAAGATTCAATCTGGATTGACATTCCATTGGCCACTCCGCAGATAAGGTGGGTAACTTCAGGCACCCGAGAGGTACTACGGTAGCCTCAAGGACGGTGACAGGGAAGTTCTTGTTTACCCACAATTACCATTGCTGTTGTTCCAGGGTGCGAGACCCGGCGGGAGGATGAGTATAGCGTCGTTCTAAACTAGTTTTAGAAGTGTACGTCTATATGACTCTGCCAGAGGGTTGTCGTAGTCAGTGGGAGCAGCGGAAGCATTGGTGGACAGGTTGCTTATGTCTATTTATAGACTAGAGCAGATGTAGCGAAGATAGATCATCTATTTCTGACGTGACAGTCATGGGTTTGACTTCATCAGAATAGGGGATGGATCAGTTGAGAAGGTAGTAGGGTGTGATATCCTCGTATTTGGATGATATACACAAAGTAGGAAAAGAAACTCCTACACTACGATCGGTTATACTTTGGTCGTCACACAGTTGTTTCTCCACAAAGGAAATGGATTTTATATCAGACATACTGGTTACTAGATCTATGGTTTTAGATCTAGATTTGGGTGGTTTCCCAATCAGGGTACTTTGACAGCATTCTAAGAGTATTTAGAATGGACGACTCCTGGCCCGGTAGTGTGCCTGCAGGTAATGGAGTCACCCTCTCTAAAGGTGTCTTACAGACTAAAGGGGAGAGGGACGTGCATGATTGGCAGATCACTTGCTCAGGCAATTGAGTCAATCATGAGATGTCAAGTACCACACCAGATGTTGTTCTTGCACTAGATGCAATAAGTTGACATTAATCCAATCCTAGAGAAGCAGTCGGAAGCAGTTTTAGAACATAAGTGGATGTTCTAGGGATATGATAACGACAGCCTCATTTAGGAGACAGTTATCATTCCAGGCTTACAAGGTGACATGGACGACAAGGAGGTTGTCAGAGTTATAGTTTTCCCTCTGACGAGGGGCAGTATTTTGGACAGGTGGTCCAAGGAAATACTGAGGGTGGCATGGCGCAGGATACTGATTAAGTTCAGTTGACGATACAGTCTAAGAAGTTTGGATTTGGAGTTCATTTATGAGCTATGTCCCATCAGACATCCAGACACATTCTAAGACAGGTATTGCTCATTTCGGGAGATGGGTTTCTCCGCGAACTTGAGATATAGAGAGACATGGAAAGAGACAACAAAGCGGATCCACTCACTGAGGCTATTCCTCGAACGCAATAGTTTCGCAAACGAGCTTTGTGAGACTGACTAGTAGAGGAGTTGGGTGTTCGGTATCACACAGGCTGTGAGTATGCGACATCGCAATAATTAGCCTTGAGTGCAAGTGGGAGATTGTTGGAGATAGTGCCCTCAGAGTCAATTATAAGGTCACAGGTACGTGATTGCAATGATTGATGGAGGACCTATCCCGGTAGGACAGTCTTACTCGAGATGATAGTATGCTATCTGGTTTACCTTTATCATCGTGTACTGCTTAAGGTGACCTGACACGTCGCTATTACACGTTGATAGAGCCCCTAGGATTCTTGCTTGACCACCAGCAGTATGAGGGCGATCATATAAGTGGGAGCTGGGGGTCTATAAGCTTATCCTTAAAAGGTCCCTAGTCGTGGGAGTTTCGAGACTGGGCATCGATACTCCATTAGTAGACTAGTGTATACAGTCGAGACCCCGACGAGGGGCGGTGGCCGGTCTCACAAGCCACTGGTGTCAGTTGGATCACCTAAGATGTATACAGGTGCTCATTGGGTTATGAGTACACCGGACAGGACTCGCCGGGAACATGCTAGTTGGTCATATACCAGACGTCAGATGGCAGTTCCCTGGTGACATGTGTGCAGGTTAGTTCATCGACCTGGGGATCGTCATTTGTCTCGTGTGAGTTCCCACTGTACTTTGATTACTACCCTACCACGGCTCAAAGGAGTCGTGCAAACAGGTTTTAGTTGGGTACAGTCCCGAGCCACATGGAGGCAGTGAGCGTATCTTCAGGGGTTCGTCTCTCCCGGTATTGGGGGTGAGGTCGTGCTGTGTCTAGGAGAGCCATTACACGAAGTCCTTGGCCAAGGCAAGGAGATTTACTGGTAGGTATTCCAGTAGTATCTCAGGGTGTTCTGGGCTACACTCCGACACGACTTGTACCGCTTTTGGGGGTCTGACTTTTACCAACCCCCTAGGCCCGCCATGCGATACTCATAGACGAACGGACCGGACTGTACGGATATTGTCACTGACAGGCTCAGTAGGGTGTCAGGATGAGTTCGCTCATCGACGTCCTTTTTAGTCAATACCTGGTAGCCCGTTACGTATTGGCTTATACCTCTGACGTGCTAGTGGTTAAATCCACAACCAAGGTGTTGACGAGTCTTTAGAGTCCCCCACATTCAGTTACTCAGCTTTCGGGCGAAAGGCTGTAGAGGCCGTATGGAGATATGGCAAGGTCCGATCAGATACGTGCGGTATTGCACGGATCAGGATCGGACAGTTTGTACTATAGGCCGTATGGAAATATGGCAGGGTTCGATCAGATACGTGCGGTATTGCACGGATCAGGATCGAACGGATATTACTGGCCGGCTTTGGTATAAGCCGGATCCTAGTATAGTACAGTGTAGAGTTTGTCTCATTGCATTTGTATTTCGGTCGAAATACAGATGCGGGTGTGTATGCACAGTATTGGGGTTTTCCTGTAATTTATTACGGGACCAGTTTTCCGGAGTTGCCAGTTTGCTTTCCGTTTCGGCCAATTTCTTTTGTATCGTTCATTGGCCGATGTTTGGTGGAGGGGGGTTTATTTGCATTGTTGCAAATAGGCATTTGTGGAGGGGGTCTTTGCTTTTTGTAGCATCATGATAGTCTTCATGATGGTGCACCATCCATTGACTTGCTTGACTTCATACTTCATGATGGCTTGACTTTGTTAGCATCATGGTTGTTGATGATGGTTGTGTGGAGTGTTGGCATTGCTTTGTGATCATGGTTGATTATGATAACCATTCCTCTCTCTTTTTCTTGCATGATTGATATGGTCACCTCCCCCTTGACTTTTCCCTCTCTCCCTTTCCTACATGGGCCGGCCACTTTAGGGTGGGGTTGATTGATTCATTTGGTGTGGCATTTTTGGTTCATATTGTGCTAAGAAAAGAGCTCTCTAGTTGATCTCCAAAATCCTTTCTTTCCTCCACCAAAATGGCACCTCCACTACCCCAAAATTGAGACACAAGTTCTACTACATATTCTACAGCGAATCTTGGGCACGTCGAGTAGCCGGCTTCATGCCCGAGTTGCCTCGGCATTGAGGTGGGAGCCCGTAAACAAAGTAGGCGATGTGGTGCACTTCCGGCGACGAGGAGGAGACGGGACATTCCGCAAGTGATCGGGACGATGACGAGAAGACCGGAGGACTTGGATCGTCGGTATATCTCTATTCCCTATCTTCTAGTTAGCTTAGACTAGTTAATGGTTTCGATCCGGGTATTAGTGCGCGGCGGTTTGCCAGTTCAAGAAAATTAAAGTTTATCACCGCTTCCGCATTTGGCCGTCGGATTGACGGCCGGGGCGCCGCCGTGCACTTACAAAAGGTTGTATTTTCCGTTCACTCTTAGTTAAGTTGTTAACTAGTTATCGTTTTCGCCTTTGCTTCTAGTTAACGATCTAGCATTAGGGTTTCTCGGCACAAGAAAAATTTGATTTTGGCATGGTTAATGCCTTGTGGAACCTCATTAGTGTGCCTAGGAACCCTACAACACTGGTACAGGTTAGTCTGTCAACCCGAGATCATCATAGAGTCTTGTGTGTTTCCCACTGTGCTTTGATTTCTGTTAGTGTATATGCCCTAGAGGCCATTATTGTATCATATTAGCTTATATATTACTTAATGGAAGTTTGGGATATTCACAGTTATATTAAAAGTCTCGCTCAACATAGTAGTATGCTACTTGGTTTATATCTATCTTAATATGTGTATATGTTAGCATATTGCGAATACATATTGATAGAGCCCTTATGATCTTGCTTGACTACCAGCGTTGTGATGGCAGCCATACTAGTGGGGGCTGGGTAGTCTACAAGCATATCCTTTTTCAGGTCCCTAGTCGTAGGATTATCAAGACAGGGCATCGATACTCCGGAGTAGACTAGTGTGTACGCTTCTCATCCCAGTTGGGGAGATGGTCTGTCCCACAGCCATCAGTACGTTGTACTGGAGATAGTATACAGGTGCTCGTTGGGTTACGGGTACACCAGACAGGACTCAGAGGGAACTGTTGGTTGGTATTATACCCGTCGTCAGTTAACAGTTCCCAGGTGACATGAATACAGCATAGTCCGCAGACTTGACACTGCTACTTCGTCTCGAGTGTGTTCCCACTGTTCTTAGATTGCTACCCTACCACGGCTCAAAGAAGTCGTGCAAACAGGTAGCAGTTGGGTGCAGTCCCGAAGCACTTGGAGGCAGTGGCGGTTAGATAGGATTCATCTCTCCCGGTATTGGGAGTTGATATCGCGCTGTGTTTGGAGAGCCATTACGCAAAGTCTCTGGCTAGGGCAAACGAGATTTACTGGTAGGATTTCCAGTAGCTTCTCAAGGTGTAATGGGCTTCACTCCGACACGACTTATACCGCTTTTAGGGGACTGACGCTTGCCGCCCCCTAGGTCCGATATGCGATAGTCCTAGACGAACAGACCGGACTATACGGAGATTGTCACATCAGGCTCAGTAAGAGTTCGGATGGGTTTCCTCATCGGCCTTCTTATCGACATCTACCTGGGGACCGTTACGTATAGCTAGTACCGCTTGCGGCCTGTGGTTAAACCCACTGCCAGCGTAGTGTCGTGTCTTTAGAGTCCCACACAGAGAGTTTCCCTGCTTCAGGCCAAACGATATAGAGGTCGTATGGTTTTACGACAGGGTTCGGACACATACGTGTATTTATGCACGTACGATATTCGGACAGTTTATACTAGCGGGCTTTAGTTTAAGCCAGATTCTAGTATTGGATTATTGGATTTATACAGTCTCGGTATTTCCGTGTTTTCACGGATGGGAGGGGCATTCTCGTAATTAGTCGAGAAGATTCTAGAAGAAAGGTGAGGTGGAGAGCTTAGGTGTAATTTGCATTAAATGGATTAGTGACTCATGAGATGATTCATCCAAATGAGTTAATGAAGCATTTATTGCTTAATGACTCATGAGATGATTCATTGTATGTATTAGATGAAGCATGGTTGTAAATATCATATAATGATTTATTTTATATTCTTTATGCTTCATCAAATTTAGAAATGAGACATAATTCATTTTCATTCTCACTTAAACATTCTCTCTCCTCAAGCTCTCTCTCTTCAAACCTAACCCTAATCCTCTCATGTGTTAAGATCCTAAGGGTTAGCAAGACTAATAGATCCTTAATCCTCTTCCATATCTTCTAGGTTACTTTGATTAGCACTCATAGCCACCTAGTTACCTTAAGTGAGAGGTTAAAGCTTGGAGAAGGAACTCTCGGGTAGATCTTCTATCACATCGAGGAGGCCGACGAGGAGGTGAACAACAAGAACAAGAAGGACTAGAATCTTGAGGTATAATCATCTATCATAGTAGTTAATCACTTCTAGATAGTTGTTAGTTAGGGTTTAGAAAAGATCCGTAAAGTTAGTCGATGTTAACTCAAACAAAATGATTGTTTTACCTATTTCGCCTCCCCGCATCATGTGGGGTGTCTAACGTCGACTTACAGTGGTATCAGAGCCTAGCTAAACCCTAACTAATATGTTAGCAAAGTCGTTAGAAATTCGATCGCAAAACGAACCCGAAAATACGATGTTTTCACATAGTTTCTGCCGTTTTTAAAACGGGATCTAAAAATTTTTCAGGGACCCTTAAAAATACAAGCAGGGAATTTTAATAATTATGAAGAAATTTGGGATCGTGACTCGACCATACCACCGCGGAACCGCCGCAGATCCAAGCGATCCGCCACGGATCCGCGGCCGAGTTGACACCGAGTCAACCCAAATTTGCTTATTTATTCTTCTGTGTTGATATTGTGTTTTCTGGGATGTTTTGTTTCTGCTCAGGTTTTATGTGCACAGAGAATTGTTTGGAGTAGATTCATTAGTGTTGCTTGATCGAAATTCTAAAATGTTTGGCTAACTTGATTATATTTGTGTTGTGTTTAATGTGTTTATAAACCTCCCCTAACTACTAGTATGTCGGTTAGTAGGGGGTTGCACATTTCTGTAATGGTTTTTACTGGTTTTTGATTGTGGACTTGTTGGATTGTCGTGAATGGATAGCCGGGGATGTGAGACGAGTGCTTTTTTCATTCAAATGTAAATTATAATTTGTTGTAATGTTCTTTTGCGGGACACATCCGGGTTGAGCTTGTAGCCACCGTTGAATTATTTCATTTACTGTTTTCTGCTCCTAGGATAGACCCAAGGTGGGGTGCACAAACTACCGGGTACTTTGAAGTGTTTAGTGGCCTACTCACGTCGTTGAGGAAGACCGCTTCACTTTGGGTAGTAGGCGGGTAGTTTGCCGTACCCGTAGAGGTCTAGGGTGGGGTTTTGGCTATTCATCGCGACTGTGTAATCCGTCTTTCTTTGCAGGCTCAAAGGAATGCGGATTTGTAAAAAATCCAATATGTTCATCTGTGATCTGGAATGCCTATTATTGCGTCTGACGAATGTACAATATCTATATATGGTATCTAGTAGGCGTTACTTATTTTTTGCACCCGCGCTAGCCCAAGCCCCCGCTCTGTCGTTAGTTAAGTAACCTAACGGGTGAATGACGGGGCCCAGTGGCGAATGCGGATGGCATAAAAGGATGTTGTATTTTCGTTGTTTTCTGCAATGATAGGTTAATTGATGGGACGCATTATATTAATGCAAAGAAAATAAACCAAAGTTGAATTGTTGGAACAATTTAAAAGAAACCACTCGGTTATTTTTAAAACAGAAGATATTTTTAATTGCGGAGCTTAAACCATTCCTTTTAAAAGCTATCAGGTTCCTTCGATCATATCAAGTTCACTACGTTCACGGTTTCGCCAAAACCATTCGTAGCCCTCTGTCATTTCATTTGGATATTTAATAGTATTCAAGCTATGTATTTTGACCAACGCCAAGGCATAGTGTTTGGTAGCTGCTGGGTATTCATTTGTTGCATAGATAGATGAGTTGGTTTGGGACATTCGTATTACCATTTGGCCAACGTCAGGGGTATATACGGGTGGGTTCAAATTAACAAGATAATGATGGGTAGAACTTGACATATGACCTATGACATTTTGACCAACGCTAAGGTCATAAGAGCATGGGGCAAAAATCCACATCGGGAATTTCTAACGAAACTGAAATTTGCTAAGAGTTGCATACCATTTGGAGTGTGATAATTTTGGTAGGATTCCTTCAGCTTTATCACACGATGATATTTGGATCCCGATCCTACTGTGAGTATTCGCTACTCATCAGGAGATTCTTTCATTTAACGATCAATGCTATAAACCATGTAGGTGTCGAGAAAGGTGTCAGCGGGACTACGCCCCCAGAGAAAAGAGGTTATTTAATTAAGGAACTTTGCGAAAGCGTCGTAAAACCTCCCTCGAAGTACCGACACCGGCCTGGCTGAACGGTTAAGCAAGTATTGTACGGTGAGAATAGTCCTGACTAGTTCTTCCTTTTTGGTTTGAGGAGAGATTCGAGAAACAGTGGGAGCCATCCAGTTTAGATAAACTAAAAACCACTCTAAACTTGCAATAGCATCATGCTAAAGTGTTTCCTCTCTCTCTCTCCTAATTGCAGCGACCCAGAACATGACAGGCCTTAAGTTACTCTTAGATAAAAATATTTTGACAGGGCCAAACTATAAAGACTGGTTCCGGAATGTCAAGATGGCATTAACTTATGACAAATTGGGGTATGTTCTTACTACTAAGGCACCTGCCATCCCTGATCCAGAATCCAGTGTCGCGGATAAGGAAATCCGCAAGACCTAGGAGTTAGATTGCGCGAAGGCCAAATGTATCGTGCTTTCCTCTATGAATAATGAACATCAGAGGAGGCATGAGAATATGGATCTTGAATCTATATTTCTCCACACCAAGGAACTGTATGGAGAGGAATCTCGTATAGCTATATACGAGACCTCGAAAAACTTGTTTCAATCGAGGCTGGCCGTCGGATCATCTGTAGGAGAACATGTCCTTAAGATGATTGGCTATATAGAAGAGCTCGCGGACCTCGGGACGACATTAGAGAACGAGCTATATACAGACTTGGTTCTTCAGTCCCTTCCTTCCACCTACGCCCAATTTATCTTGAATTTCAACATTCAAGGTAAGGAAGTTGAGCTTCCAGAACTTCTTAACATGTTGAGGAGTGCAGAGGGCACCTTGCAGAAAGCAAGGGAAACACCCGCTATGTTTGTTCGTGGTGCTTCCTCTTCCAAGTCCAAGGCAAGGGCCAAGGGAAGGAAGAAGAAGGCCGCTACCAAACCAAAAGGTGGTGTTGGTAAGATGGGAGTTAAGGGAAAGGCAAAGGTTGCGGTGCCAGTAGTGGCAAAGGACGAGTGCTTCCACTGTCGTAGGAAAGGCCATTGGAAGAAAGATTGGAAAGCTTAGATTGCCAAGAACCAGGACCCGAAGCAAGCTGTGGCTTCGACTTCAGGTGTGTTTGTAATTGAAAATTGTCTGTCAATCAACTCTACTTCCTGGATATTGGATACCGGATCAGGATCTCATATATGCAATTCATTGCAGGCACTGAGAAACCGTAGAGTGCTGAAGGTTGGTGATATGATCCTCCAGGTTGCTAACGGAGCTAGCGTGAATACTGTGTCCGTAAGGGATTATCACCTTGGATTGACGAGTAGACATATTGTGGTTTTGCGCAACTATTTTTGTGTACCCAGTTTAACGTGTAATATCATATCAGTATCGTTGTTATCAAAAGAAGGTTATGATTTCACGTTTGTAAGCGATGTTGTTAACATCCACCTTAATCATGGTTTGATTGGGTCCGGTACACTAGATAACGGTATATACGTGTTAAACCAATTACAAATTTTCAATGTCCAGAACACACTAAAAAGAAAGTCTCCAGATATAAATCAGGCTTTCTTATGGCATTGTAGACTAGGTCACATCAATGAGACAAGGTTAACTAAGTTACATAGAGAAGGATATTTGGATCCATTCGAATATCAATCTTATGCCACTTGTCAATCATGTCTCAAAAGAAAGATGACAAAGACTCCATTCACTGGACATGGAGTAAGAGCGAGCGAGCTCTTAGGACTCATACATAGCGATGTATGTGGTCCAATGTCTACACATGCAAGAGGCGGTTTTTCATATTTCATTACTTTTACGGATGATTACTCTAAGTATGGATTCATTTTCTTGATGAAACATAAATCCGAGGCCTTTGAGAAATTCCGAGAATATAAGAATAAAGTAGAAAACCAAACCGGCAAAAGTATCAAGACACTGAGATCTGATCGAGGTGGTGAATACTTAAGTGCCGAGTTCCTGGGTTACCTAAAAGAGAATGGAATTATCTCTCAGCTTACTCCTCCATACACTCCACAGCATAACGGTGTATCGGAAAGACGGAACCGAACCCTATTGGATATGGTACGTTCCATGATGAGTAATGCTGAGTTACCGCGATCTTTCTGGGGTTATGCGCTAGAATCAGCTGCATATCTTTTGAACAGGACTCCTACCAAGACTGTACCTACCACACCATATCAGATGTGGAGTGGGAAGAAACCCTATCTTCAGTATCTGAAGATATAGGGATGTCCAACTTTTGTTAAAAAGCAGCATGCGGACAAACTCGAGGCACGATCAGTACAGTGTAAGTTTGTGGGATATCCAAAGAACTCTAACGGGTATTTCTTCTATTACGCAGAGGAACAAAAGGTTTTTGTTTCTCGTAATACCCATTTTCTAGAACAGCAGTTTTTAGAAAAGGAAACAAGTGGGAGCGCAATAGAACTGGAAGAAATTCCATAACCACAAACTACTACTGAAAGTTTAGTAGAACCAGAAGTTCAAGAAGAACAGGACATTCTCGCACCCCTCCACGGGAGTAGTAGGACGTCTCATCCGCCTGAGAGATACTACGATTTTCTTATAGACAGGGATAGAGAAGATTGCGTCATTAATAATGATGAAGCTACTAGCTTCCAGCAGGCCATCCAGAGCGGCGACTCAGTAAGATGGCTGGACGCAATACGGAATGAAATGGAGTCCATGTACACCAACAAAGTATGGACTTTGGACTTTGCTCCAGATGGGGTAAACCCCATAAGATGCAAGTGGATCTTCAAGAAAAAGATTGGTGTAGATGGACAGGTGGAAACCTATAAGGCTAGACTTGTTGCAAAGGGTTTTCATCAAAGACCTGGTTTGGACTATGACAAAACTTTTTCTCCAATGGCTATGCTCAAATCCATTCGGATCCTTCTTTCCATTGCCGCCTTCCATGATTATGAGATCTGGCAGATGAACGTAAAGACGGCTTTTCTAAACGGTAATTAAGAAGAATGTGTCTATATGGATCAGCCGGAAGGTTTCATTCAGAGTGGGAGCAGCGGGAAAGTGTGCAAGTTGCTTAAGTCCATTTATGGACTAAAGCAGGCATCGCGGAGTTGGAACATCTGTTTTGATGAAACGGTCAAAGAATATGACTTTATCAAAAACCCAGATGAACCATGTATATATAGTAAAATTGTAGCACGAACTTTCTTATTCCTCGTCTTGTACGTGGATGACATTCTCTTGATAGGAAATGAAATTCCTATGCTACAATCTATCAAAGGATTCTTTGTCACACAGGTTCTCCATGAACGACCTGGGTGATGCCTCTTACATTCTGGGGATCCGGATCTGTCGTGATAGATCTAAGAGGATATTTAGACTTTCGCAGTCCAAGTATATCAACACTATACTGAAAAGATTCAGTATGGAAGATTCTAAGCGCGGTAATTTACCGGCTTGTCACGGAATCACCCTCTCCAAAAAGATGTCTCCCAAGACTGATTTGAAAAGGGATCGCATGTCGATTATACCCTACGCTTCTGCGGTAGGCTCTATAATGTATGCGATGTTGTGCATCAGACCAGATGTAGCTTACGCACTGAGCATGGTAAGCCGGTATCAGTCAGACCTGTAAGGTTCCTAGGCACACTCAAGAGGTTACACAAGGCATCAACCATGCCAAAATCAAATTTTTCATGTGCCGAGAAACCCTAATGCAAGATCGTTAACTAGAGGTAAAGGCGAAACTAGAAACTAGTAAACTACTTTACTACTAAGTGAATGGAAATACAACCTTTGTAGATCCGGTCCTCCACTTCTTTAGCTCCGTGTTGACGTCCCTCCGCTACGATCATCGGAATCCCGGACTCTAGCGATGGTTTCGTCGGAGAAACGAGCGGGCTAGATCGTTGACTTCGGTGCCGAAGATGATCTACGTCGAGGCGACTCAAACTCAAGCTCCATCTTCAATTGGTCATGAACCTTGTGAAGAAAACACCCTATACAACATGGCAAGTGGTAGAGGATGAAGAAATAGGAAGTGGGTTCACTTTTGATTTGAATTTCTCACTTGATTTCAACACTTGAAATTTTCTAGCAAAGGTTTTATTTCTTCTTGAAGAAGAAGAAGAAGAAGAAAGAAAAAGAATGAATTGTTAATCAAAGAAAATCAAGTGAAGCGTATCATTTAGAAACCATGGGTGAGGTAACTAGTGTAAAGAATAAACTAAGGTTTAGGTAAATGGTTAGGTTAAGGATAAAACAAAATGGCAAGACTTTTCAAAGATGCTTAAAAAGCTTCATGAACCTTCAAGAATAACAACAAAAAGCCACCATTTAGTTTTGCCAAAAATAAATAAATAAAATAAATGAAACCTAACCATTAACCTAAACATGGGGTAAGTGATACACACACCCAAGTTTGCATGTATCATCAAACATGATACAAACAAGTGCACAAAAATATATCACATATACAACTTGTGCAAATCAAGTGAGAAAATCCATCTTAAGTGAACAATACTAGTCAATGTAAAGTAATATATTTAATATATAATTATACATTAAATCATTAAATCAACACTTGATTTAATGATCCGGTCATAATGCATATAACCGACTAGTATCAAGTGTATCAATATATCGAATCAACATTTGATTCGGTAACCCGGATATATCTTATATAACCGTCCGATGATACAAATCGCGAGAATAGAATTCAGTATCACATACTGGTATTGTTCTCGGTCCCGCACATATCTCATATGCGCTCCTATTTCGTTTCGCTTGAGCCAGGAAACCTCTGTGTAGGACTGTAAAGACTCGTCAATACGCCGGCAGCAGGTGATGATCATATCAAACACCCACAAGCCGCAAGCGGTCTGCTAAACGTAACGGCCACCCGGGTATTGAGCAATCAGAAGATCAACGAGCAAGCCCGCTCACACTCCTGTGAATCCAACCAGTAACACTTACCGTATAGTCCGGTCTCGTCGTCTGATATGTCGCATATCTTGCCTAGGGGTGGTAAACGTTAGACCCCAATAGCTCGATAAGTCGTGTCGATATGAGGTCTATAAGAGTTTGAGAAACTACTGGTAACACTTACCAGTAAATCTCAGCAACCCTGGCCAGGGATTTCCGGTTATAGCCAATCGAACACAGCGTAACATCAACTCCCTATACCGGGAGAGACGAATCCCCTCCTATCGCTCATTGCCTCCATGTGATTCGGGACTGTACCCAAAAACCACCGTTTTGCATGCCCTCTTGGACGTGGTAAGGTGGAAATCAAAACACAGTGGGAATCACACAAGACTCTATGACGATCTCGGGTCAACAGACTACTCTGTACCAGTGTCACCAGAGAACTGCTATCTGACGTGAGGTATAATACCATCTGGGAGTTCTCGGTGAGTCCGTCGAGTGTACCCAGTCTCCACTGAGCACCCGTACACCATCCTTGATGTCAAACACCGATGGATATGGGATCATCCATCGCCCATCATATGGGTCAAGATGCGTATACGCTAGTCTACTCTGGTGTATCGATGCCCTGTCTCGATACACCCTCGACTAGGAACTGTTATAGGAAGTACTCATCGACTACCGTGGCCCCACTAGTATGATCTCATCATAGTCCCAGTAGTCGAGTACATGACCTAAGGGCTTCACCAACATGTAACAGAGAGACAATTAGTGTACACGTTAAGGTAAAGGGTAACCAGATAGCAAACTATCATGTCGAGCAAGAAATTCCTCCCTATATATGTCCAAGCATCCACTACAATATACATCGTATGTACAGTAATGGCCTCTAGGGCATACATATAACTAACAATCTCCCACTTGCACTAGGGCCATCTGATAGTAGTGGTTGTAGTATCTCATACTCAACCATCCCATAAAAGTCTCTCTCTGGGAAAAGGCCTTTGTGCGTGGATCCGCCGTGTTGTCCTCTGAGTCTACTCTCCTAACCTGGATCTTCTTGGAGATCAACCATCTCCATCATCAGGTGATACTGCCTTAGAATATGTCTGGATCACTGATGGGACGGACGTTCCTTGGCATAAGCCACAACTCTATTGTCACACAATGGTAGGAACGAAGTTCATCTCATGAACTAATATACACCCAGACTTCCTCTTTGGTAGCATCTTTGGTAGCGATGTATGTAGCCTTTATCGTCTAGTATGCCACGGTATATAGCTTGGAACTCTTCCAACATACCGTCCCTTTACTGAGGTTAAAGACAATGCCTGTGACTGACTATCAGTCGTCCTTATCACCCTGGAACACTTCTAGTGATTCTCCCCAGGATCGATTGATACCATCTCACTACATCTCGTGAGTATCCTAATATCCAATTAGATCTATCTCATAGATCCAAAACTCTGGATTTAGGAGGTATCATTTTGATCCTATATGGAGAATCCTTGTGATAAGCGGAGATTGACCGAGCGTAGCATAGGAAACACCTTCCCTATCAAGAATATGTCATCCACGTACTCTACGAGGATCATTACCATACTCCCTACTACCTTTTTGTATATACAAGGTGCATCTACCATTTTGATGAAGTCAAACTCTTTGACTACCACAAAACAGACGTTCCAACTCCGCGATGCCTGCTTTATCATATAAAACATCTTACACACGTTTCCGCTGCTCCCACTGTCTACGAAGCCCTCTGGCTGTGTACTTATAGACGCTCTCTTCTAAAACATCATTTAGAAAAGCAGTCATGACACCCAACCGCCAGATGTCGTAGTCATGGTATGTAGCCGTGGCAAGTAGGATCCGGATGGACTTAAGCATAGCCACTGAAAAAGGTTTCATCATTATCCACGCCTGGTCGATGACGAAAACCTTTAACAAGTCTAGCTTTGAAAGTCTTAACTTTTCCATGTACACCAAGTAATCTTCTCAAGATATACTTGCTGCTGATGGGGATTTAACCCTTCAGATAAAGCAACCAAAGTCCATACTTTGTTGGTGTATAAGGATTCCATCTCAGATCGATAAGCATCCAGCCATTCTTACAGAGTCTCACTCCTGATGGCCAGCTCGAAATAAGTTGGGTCATCATCTCATGATGCAATCCTTGCTCCCACTGTCATAGAGAAACCGAAGTATCTCTCAGGTGGGTGAGGAACCCTACTAGATCGGCGGAGAAGCTGAAGTTCGTTGGTTACTATTGAATCCTTTGGTTCTACCAAATCATTAGCTGCAGTTTGTATAGCTGGAACTTTTCCAGTTCTACATAACAGACCTTGCCTCGAGCTTGTCCGGATTTTGCTTTTAGACATAGGCCGGACAACCCCAAATCATAACAAACTTAAGATATAGGCTCTTCCCTTTCCATATCTCTTATGAAGTGGTAGGCAACTGATTTGATTTGAACCCTATTCAATAGGTATGCAACTTCATAAGTGCATAACTCCCAAAAGGAAATAGGTAACTCGGTAGTACTCATCATAGAGCACACCTTATCATATAGGGTGTGTTTGCTCCGCCCCGATACACCGACGTGCTGTGGTGTATGCGGAGGAATAATGCTGAGAGAGAATCTCATTCTCCTTTAGGATAATGCAGGAATTTCGTGCTCAAGTATTCTCCTCCTTGATCACATCAAAGGACATAATACTTATACATGTTTTGGTTCTCTACTTCTAACTTATATTCTGTGAATATCTCAAAAGCTTTGGACTTGTGTTTCAACAGGAACATATGTCTTAATCTTGAGAGATTATCAGAGAATGTAATGAAGTACAAAGAACCGGTCTTGGTATATATAGACAGGGGACCTTCATACATCACCATGTATCATCCCAAGAGTTCACTAACTCTTTCTCTGTTTCCTTTTAACAGAGCTATGGTCATCTTATCTTTGTGACATGACTGGCAAGTTTCACAAGATGTAAATTCAAACTAATTTAAATATGCATCTATATGTAAGTTCAGCTAGTCGGGTCGCATTGATATGACCTAGTCTACAATACCTCAAGAAGGATTCGTTCATTTCTGAACTTTTATTCTTGTGTGTGTTCTGTATACTAAGAACTGTAGTTTGATTTAGAACGTCAATGCTTTTAGATAACGTGCCTGAACCGATCAACTTTTGATATAGGAAATGTTCAAAACATTATCCAACAATACAAAATTATATCATTTCTTTACTAATAAAGAGACTGATATGATGTTGTATATCAGGTTCGGTATCTAATAACATTCATTCAGAATCAATATATTCTGATAATATAGGGTGATAGTGACCAACAGACTTGGCTGCAACACTTGCACCGTTTTCTATCTCATGAAACTTATCACCCGTTCTCAGTTCTCTACCTATCTGTAGCCCATGTAACAAATTACATATATGGAATCCTGATCCGGTATCACATACCTAGGACGTAAAGGATACTGAGAAACAGTTCTCTGTAATAAACACACCCGAAGATGATGCATCAGCATGCACTTCCTTCGTTTGGGCGGCACGGGAATTCTGGTAATCCCCAATTTCCTGCTCTGTCTTATAACAATTATTAGTTGGAGCGGGACCAACGTTCCCCAGCGCAGTATAACAAGCGGGTTCGGTCAATACATCCGTATTATTATCTTGATTAAGGCGTGACGTGGTCGCTACCTGGAGAGAGAGAGAAGAAAACACTCTGCGTGCGCTCTTGCAAGATCAGATTGGTTATTATTTTATCTAATCAGGATGGCTCCCACTGATTTTATCAAATCTTCCTTCAAACCCTAAAAGGAAAGACTAGCCGGGATTAATTACACCCTACAACTTCGCCAATCTTTCAGCCAGGCCAGTGTCAGTACTTTGAGGGAGGTTCCCCGTGCTTTCGCACGGACCTAATTAAAGTAAACCTCGTTTTCCCAGAGGTGTAACCCCGTTGACACGTTTATAGACACCTACTTGATCGGCTAATTGTAATGTGTAAAACTCTCTCAGGAGTAACTCTTACTCGCAGCGGGTATCGGGATCCAACTATCTCATAGAAGGTATGCAATCTCATTGCAAATTTCAATACTTGAAATTCCCCATAATTTTGCCCCTAACGTGCTATGACCTTGACGAAAGCAAACAAACCATAGCCCGCTAGTCAAGTTCAACCCGTCATTTCTTGATTGAATTAAACCCACCCATACGACCTTGACGAAAGCCAACAAAGCTGCACGACTACCCTAATCCAATCGCATCATATGCAGCAGATAAGCAGCATATAGCTGTCGCACACTACACCTTGACGAAAGCCAACAAATGTAGCACGAATACTATATACAACTTATCTGAAATAACGGACGGCTATGACAGGTTTTTCTGAAAACCCATTGCGTAATGAACTTAATATCATTGTAGAATCGAATGAATTTTGAAATGGAGTGTTTTTGAGGCTTTTCTAGTTTGCTAAAGGGGTCACTCCCGGTGAAGGGATCGTCGGCCCTTTCCTCATCGAATAAGGTGCAGGATATATCATATATACCGCTGTGCAAAGCAAAAACTATAGAAGCAATCAAAAGACAAATCGAGGGTTGTAGCATCTGCCAGTTATTGCTAAAGGGGTCACTCCCGGTGAAGGGATCTCGGCCCTTTCCTTATCGAATAAGGTGCAGGATGTTCTACAAGGAATACCGCGATGCAAAGCAAGAACTGTAGCTACCTGTTTTTGAAAATTCGATTCCACAACATCTTAGGTTTCTTTTCTTTCATTAATCACATTAATGAAGTCCCATCATTTAAGTCACCTGAACATCACAGATAAATACGACGTACACTTATGCCATCCGCATTCGCCTCGATATCCCGTCTGCACCGTTAGGTTAGGTAACTAACGCCAGAGCGAGGCAGGGCTAGCGCGGGTGTAAAACATAAGCAACGTCTATATAATATATCATATATACTATATACAATATCTATCTGAACGTATCACATGATCACATCACAGATAACGCAGCAGAAAATATCATATGAAATATTGGATATATTAGGACGTCCGTGTTTTATTTTGAGCCTGAATAAAACACGGATTCCACGGTCGTGATGAATAGCCAATCCCACATCCCTAGACCCCTACAAGAGCGGCAAGCAACCCTACCAATTCTAGAGTTAGGAGACCCGGACTCGACTCCTCGAGATGGTCTCCCACTGGACCCTAGAACCCGGTTACTTGTGCTCCCCTCCTTGGGTCTATCCTAATGCGGAAAAGTAAATAATATACATCAATGGTGATATCTTCCGCAACCTGGAAGCGCCCCAATAAAAGAATATTACATACAAGTTTTTACATGAATGAAAAAGAAAAACACTCATCTGACATAAAAAACCCCGGCTATTCAAACATGACGATCCAATATAACATATCCAGCAACACATAACAACACATGTCATCAACGTAAGTAAATATGCCCATCCCAATTGTCGTTGACATATAGCAACGAAACCGGCGATGTCACATATTACACTTACGGTCGAAGAAAAGAAAGTGTAAAACTACAACAATTGGAATCCGCAACCTCCTTAGACATCATATGCCTAACTAAATGAATTCCTTAGACATCACATGCCTAACATTTATAAACCCCGCATTTTAGTCTCATTATCAAAAACTCTTTTCAATATCAAGTCGGGAAATTCAACAAGATTCCCGATATTTTGATCGAATGCTCGTCGCAAACTTTAGTAGACGACCGCACCCCTGGATGCCATCGACGAAGTGCACTAAGGCGGAACACCGCTGCCGCGAGCATCCGAATGGATGCTTTTGGCTACGAGGTTCTCCTACAGTCACTTGGTCGGGGCTATGGGGCATGGCTGTCTATTAAGTTTACCCGGCGAGTATCCGCGTACGCTACGTGATTGCGACGGACTTTTGATCACATCAAAATTCTGTGGCAACCGATCATCAGAGACTGAACTGCTATGTTTATAACATCCATTCAGTTATCTCATAACTACTTGTGAATTCCAAATGTTGTACCACATTCCAGATAAATAGAAAATGTTAAACTTTCCGATCGAACAATCAAACACCTAAGTTTTCCCGAAAAGCTCAACACATGAAATAAGTTTAAAAACATCCACTTCATACCACAGTACCAACGGTCTAGCCGTAGAAGGGTCAAGCCAACGCCTCACATGTGGCACGCCGTACTGCCCCAAACCCTAAGGTTCAAAGGGCAGTTCAAGACGGTCACATAATCGAGTTAAGGTTTGTTGTCTTCTAGAGGGTCCATCGAGTTACTTGCATTACTTAGAACGTTCTTAAACTACGGAAAAATCCAACACTTGGAATTTCCCGGTAGGGGAAAAAGTGGGTATTTATATCCGGTCGAACTTTTTAACACTTTCTAAAATACCCGGAAAAACTCATAGACGAAGTTAAACTTTCCAGTCGAATCTACGAACTCCCAATACAACCCAGAAAACTCAACTCTTGAGTATAAATTAAAAAATACCCAGAAAACACAGGAATCAAATAAGGAGTTACTGTGCAAAACACATAGGATAAGGTGTCAATTCGGCCGCGGAACCGCCGCACGAGCCATGCTCATACCGCGGTTCCGTGGCACTTTTATCGATTTACGCGCACGTGCTTCACAGTAACTCCTCAAAAACCCTGCTGAATTTTTTGGCTATTTTTAATTAGGAAAAAACCACAGTTTCAGAAAATGTATAGAGAGGGGTCTTGGTTAGGGTTTTCGGGACTCGATCAGATTTCTAACATCGTCTACACTTCACCTAAAGCTCTAGCTAGGCTCTGATACCACTGTAAGGTTCCTAGGAACACTCAAGAGGTTACACAAGGCATCAACCATGCCAAAATCAAATTTCTCATGTGCCGAGAAACCCTAATGCAAGATCGTTAACTAGAGGTAAAGGCGAAACTAGAAACCGGTAAACTACTTTACTACCAAGTGAATGGAAATACAACCTTTGTAGATCCGGTCCTCCACTTCTTTAGCTCCATGTTGACGTCCCTCCACTGCGATCATCGGAATCCCGGACTCTAGCAATGGTTTCGTCGGAGAAACGAGCAGGCTAGATCATTGACTTCGGTGTCGAAGATGATCTACGTCGAGGCGACTCAAACTCAAGCTCCATCTTCACTTGGTCATGAACCTTGTGAAGAAAACACCCTATACAACATGGCAAGTGGTAGAGGATGAAAAAATAGGAAGTGGGTTCACTTTGGATTTGAATTTCTCACTTGATTTCAACACTTGAAATTTTCTAGCAAAGGTTTTCTTTCTTCTTGAAGAAGAAGAAGAAGAAAGAAAAAGAATGAATTGTTAATCAAAGAAAATCAAGTGAAGCTTATCATTTAGCAACCATGGGTGAAGTAACTAGTGTAGATAATAAACTAGGGTTTAGGTAAATGGTTAGGTTAAGGATAAAACAAAATGGCAAGACTTTTCAAAGATGCTTAAAAAGCTTCATGAAGCTTCAAGCATAACAACAAAAAGCCACCATTTAGTTTTGCCAAAAATAAATAAATAAAATAAAATAAAACCTAACCATTAACCTAAACATGGGGTAAGTGATACACACACCTAAGTTTGCATGTATCATCAAACATGATACAAACAAATGCACAAAAATATATCACATATACAACTTGTGCAAATCAAGTGAGAAAATCCATCTTAAGTGAACAATACTAGTCAATGTAAAGTAATATATCTAATATATAATTATACATTAAGTCATTAAATCAACACTTGATTTAATGATTCGGTCATAATGCATATAACCGACTAGTATCAAGTGTATCAATATATCGAATCAACATTTGATTCGGTAACCCGGCTATATCTTATATAACCGTCCGATGATACAAATCGCGAGAATAGGATTCAGTATCACATACTGGTATTATTCTCGGTCCCGCACATATCTCATATGCGCTCCTATTTCATTTCGCTTGAGCCAGAAAACCTCTGTGTAGGACTCTAAAGACTCGTCAATACGCCGGCAGCAGGTGATGATCATATCAAACACCCACAAGCCGCAAGCGGTCTGCTAAACGTAACGGCCACCCGGGTATTGAGCGATCAGAAGATCAACGAGCAAGCCCGCTCACACTCCTGTGAATCCAACCAGTAACACTTACCGTACAGTCCGGTCTCGTCGTCTGATATGTCGCATATCTTGCCTAGGGGTGGTAAACGTCAGACCCCAATAGCTCGATAAGTCGTGCCGATATGAGGTCTATAACAGTTTGAGAAACTACTGGTAACACTTACCAGTAAATCTCAGCAACCATGGCCAGGGATTTCCGGTTATAGCCAATCGAACACAGCGCAACATCAACTCCCTATACCGGGAAAGACGAATCCTCTCCTATCGCTCATTGCCTCCATGTGATTCGGGACTGTACCCAAAAGCCACCATTTTGCACGCCCTCTTGGATGTGGTAAGCTGGAAATCAAAGCACAGTGGGAATCACACAAGACTCTATGACGATCTCGGGTCAACAGACTACTCTGTACCAGTGTCACCAGAGAACTGCCATCTGACGTGAGGTATAATACCATCTGGGAGTTCTCGGCGAGTCCGTCGAGTGTACCTAGTCTCCACTGAGCACCCGTACACCATCCTTGATGTCAAACACCGATGGATATGGGATCATCCATCGCCCATCATATGGGTCAAGATGCGTATACGCTAGTCTACTCTGGTTTATCGATGCCCTATCTCGATACACCCTCGACTAGGAACTGTTATAGGAAGTACTCGTCGACTACCGTGGCCCCACTAGTATGATCTCATCATAGTCCCAGTAGTCGAGTACATGACCTAAGGGCTTTACCAACATGTAACAGAGAGACAATCAGTGTACACGTTAAGGTAAAGGGTAACCAGATAGCAAACTATCATGTCGAGCAAGAAAGTCCTCCCTATATATGTCCAAGCATCCACTACAATATACATCATATGTACAGTAATGGCCTCTACGGCATACATATAACTAACAAGACCCAAGGGAGAAGCACTGGATAGCAGTAAAGAACATTCTCAAGTACCTGAGAAGGACAAAGGATATGTTCTTAGTTTACGGTGGAAAAGACCTCATGATCGAGACTTTTGCTGACTACAGCTTCCAGAGTGATAAGGATGACTCCAAGTCCATGCCAGGTTATGTCTTTACCCTCAATAGAGGGGCGGTGTGATGGAAGAGTTCCAAGCAGGACATCATTGCTGACTCGACGATGGAAGCGGAGTATATAGCTGCTTGCGATGCCGCAAAAGAAGCAGTCTGGATGAAGAAGTTCCTCACAGAACTTCAGGCGGTTCCATCCATTGTTGATCCAATACCTCTGTATTGTGACAACAACGAGGCTATAGCTTTAGCGAAGGAACCCAGGTCTCATCAGAAGTCCAGACACATCTTAAGGCGGTATCACCTGATCAGGGAGATCATAGATCGCCGGGAGATCGAGGTCCGGAGAGTTGCTGCAGAGGAGAACACAGCAGATCCATTCATAAAGGCCTTACCTCAGACACAGTTCGAGAGGCTATTCGAGATGATAGGTCTTCGATACGCCAGTACATGGCCCTAGTGCAAGTGGGAGATTGTTAGTGTATATGCCCTAGGGGCCATTATTGTATCTTACTAGCTTGTATATTACTTAATGGAAGCTTGGGATATTCACAGTTATATTAACAGTCTCGCTCAACATAGTAGTATGCTACTTGGTTTATATCTATCTTAATATGTATATATGTTAGCATATTGCGAATACATATTGATAGAGCCCTTAGGATCTTAATTGACTACCAGCGTTGTGATGGCAGTCACACTAGTGGGGGCTGGGTAGTCTACAAGCACATCCTTTTTCAGGTCCCTAGTCATAGGATTATCGAGACAGGGCATCGATACTCCGGAGTAGACTAGTGTGTACGCTTCTCATCCTAGTTGGGGAGATGGTCTGTCCCACAGCCATCAGTACGTTGTACTGGAGATAGTATACAGGTGCTCGTTGGGTTACGGGTACACCGGACAGGACTCGCAGGGAACTGTTGGTTGGTATTATACCCATCGTCAGTTAACAGTTCCCAGGTGACATGAGTACAGCATAGTCCGCAGACTTGACACTGCTGCTTCGTCTCAAGTGTATTCCCACTGTTCTTAGATTGCTACCCTACCACGGCTCAAAGGAGTCGTGCAAACAGGTAGCAGTTGGGTGCAGTCCCGAAGCACTTGGAGGCAGTGGCGGTTAGATAAGATTCGTTTCTCCTGGTATTGGGAGTTGATATCGTGCTGTGTTTGGAGAGCCATTACGCAAAGTCCCTGGCCAGGGCAAACGAGATTTACTGGTAGGATTTCCAGTAGCTTCTCAAGGTGTAATGGGCTTCACTCCAACACGACTTATACCGCTTTTAGGGGACTGACGCTTGCCGCCCCCTAGGACCGATATGCGATAGTCCTAGACGAACTGACCGGACTGTACGGAGATTATCACATCAGGCTCAGTAGGAGTTCGGATGGGTTTCCTCATCGGCCTTCTTATCGACATCTACCTGGGGACCGTTACGTACAGCTAGTACCGCTTGCGGCCTGTGGTTAAACCCACTGCCAGCGTAGTGTCGAGTCTTTAGAGTCCCACAGAAAGAGTTTCCCTGCTTCAGGCCAAACGATATAGAGGTCGTATGGTTTTACGACAGGGTTCGGACACATACGCGTATTTATGCACGTACGATGTTCGGACAGTTTATACTAGCGGGCTTTAGTTTAAGCCAGATTCTAGTATTGGATTATTGGATGTATACAGTCTCAGTATTTTCATGTTTTCACGGATGGGAGGGGCATTCTCGTAATTAGTCGAGAAGCTTCTAGAAGAAAGGTGAGGTGGAGAGCTTAGATGTAATTTGCATTAAATGGATTAATGACTCATGAGATGATTCATCCAAATGAGTTAATGAAGCATTTATTACTTAATGACTCATGAGATGATTCATTGTATGTATTAAATGAAGCATGGTTGTAAATATCATATAATGATTTATTTGATATTTTTTATGCTTCATCAAATATAGAAATGAGACATAATTCATTTTCATTCTCACTTACACATTCTCTCTCCTCAAGCTCTCTCTCTTCAAACCTAACCCTAATCCTCTCATGTGTTGAGATCCTAAGGGTTAGCAAGACTAATCGATCCTTAATCCTCTTCTATATTCTCTAGGTTACTTTGATTAGCACTCATAGCCACCTAGTTACCTCAAGTGAGAGGTTAAAGCTTGGAGAAGGAACTCTCGGCTGGATCTTCTATCACATCGAGGAGGACGACGAGGAGGTGAACAAGAAGGACTAGAATCTTGAGGTATAATCATCTATCATAGTGGTTAATTACTTCTAGATAGTTGTTAGTTAGGGTTTAGCAAAGATCCGTAAAGTTAGTCGATATTAACTCAAACAAAATGATTGTTTTACCTATTCCGCCTCCCCGCATCATGTGGGGTGTCTAACGTCTACTTACAATTTCCACCCTACCACGGCTCTACTGAGGCATGCAAACAGGTAGTTTTTGGGTATAGTCCCGAGTCACATGGAGGCAATGAGTGATAGGAGGGGATTCGTCTCTACCAGTATTGAGGGTTGATGTTACGCTATGCTCGATTGGCCATAACTGAAATCCCTGGCCAGGGTAGATGTGATTTACTGATAAGTGTTATCAGTAGTTTCACGCCCGTTATGGACCTTACATCGGCTTGACTTATCAAGCTATTGGGGTCTGACGTTTACCACCCCTAGGCGAGATATGCGACATATCAGACGAAGAGACCGGACTGTACGGTAGTGTTACTGATTGGATTCGCAGGAGTATGAGCAGGCTTGCTTGTTGATCTTCTGATCGCTCAATACCTGGATGGCCATTACGTTTAGCACGCCTCTTGCGGCTTGTGGGTGTTTGATATGATCATCATCTACTGCCGGCGTATTGACGAGTCTTTAGAATCATACACAGAGGTTTCCTGGCTCAGGCGAAACGGAGTAGGAGCACATATGAGATATATGTGGGATCGAGATTAATACGTATATGTGATACCGTATTCTATTCTCGCGATTTGTATCATCGGTCGGTTATATGCGATATAGCCGGGTTATCGAATCAAATGTTGATTCGATAAATTGATACACATGATATTAGTCGGTTATATGCGATATGACCGGATCATTAAATCAAGTGTTGATTTAATTATTCAATGTATAATTATATATTTGATATATTGCTTTACATTAACTAGTATTGGCTCACTTAAGATTACTTTTTCTCACTTGATTGTGCATTAAGTGTATATGTGATATATACTTGTGTACATAGTTTGTGTCATGCTTGATGCCACATGCAAAATGGGTGTATGAGACTCACACCATGTTATATGATAATGGAGGGTTTTATTTATTTTAAGTTAATCAAATTAGCTGGAAATTAGTTTATGGATGAAGCTTGGAGAAGCTTGTAGAATCCATTGACTAAGTCCACTAATTTGTCTTGCTTAAGATATTTACTAACCTAACCATTATCCTAACACATGGTTAAGTCTCTACAAGGGTTAGTATATGACACTAACTCACCCATGGTTGTTATTCTCACCTTATTAGTTTTCATTCTTGAGTTGCTTCATTTTTCATGGTGGTTTTCTTCATCTATTTCTTCTAGCTTTCTAGCTCCATGAAACATGAAGAAATATTGTGAGAAAATAAAATCAAAAGTGTGCCCACTTCCTACTTCATCATCCTCTACTACTTGCCATTTAGTTTAGGGTGTTCTCTTCACAAAGTTCATCACCTAGTGAAGAGGTAGCTTTGGTTTGAGTCTCCTCGATGTAGATCATCTTCGGCCTCGAAGACTTCGATCAAGGTTGTTCATTTCTCTAAGGGAACCCATACTAGAGTTCGGGAAATCAAAGATCGCAGCGAAGGGACTTCTACACGGAGCTTTAGAAGTGAAGGACCGGTTTACAAAGGTTATATTCCTCATTCACTTAGTGTAATTGTAGATTACATGTTATGTCTAGTTACTTTAGCTTGATCCTAGGGTTAGGGTTCATTAGCACTCTAGAAATTTTAAAATTCATCATCGTAGTTGCAGTGAAAACCCAGTAGGGTCCTAAGGAATCCCAACAATAGTATCAGAGCCGGGCTAGAGTATTAGACGATGTTTGTTAGATTACGAAACCGAAACTGCTCCGAAACTTGAAACACCGAATACTTGTTTCTGTCGATTTTTTAATGACCTCGAAATTTTTTTAAAACAAGTGTAGAGTGATATATGAGAGATTATAAGAACATGGCAGAAATTTGGGACCATCTGCTCGGATTTTGGCAGAGCAGATAGGGGTTATGGACGGCCCAATCATGGCAGTTTATGTTCAAATTTTTGTCATGTTCCCATCTCTGTATTTTGGTGTTTCAGGTGTTGTTTGATTTTTCTATAATTGCATATGATGCAGTTTTATTGTATAGACAACTCGGAGTGTTTCGTATTTGTAATTTAACATTGTTTTTTGGTTTTCGCATGTTATCTAGGCGAAGTTAAAAAGTTCGATCGAAAGTCGAAAACCCATTTTTCCAAGTTTAGGGTATTCGGAAAATCATGCAAGCGATTCTGTGGACCCTCTAGAAGAATGAAACCCTAACTCGACATAATGACCATGGAAACATTTTTGAACCTTAGGGTTTGGGGCAGTTCCACGGTGCCATTAATGAGGCTTGGGTTTGCCCTTCTACGGCTGGTCCATGGGTGCTGTGGCGTGATTCTGTGTATTTTTGAACTGCGCTCAAGAGTTGAGATCTCAGGGAATTGTGGGACTTTGATTATTCGATCGAAAAGTTTAACGTCGTCCGGATATTTGTGATTGGATACAATACTTGGAATCAACAATATTTGAATTTTATAAATCTAGCAATTTAGTCTCATTTGATTGGTTGCCACGGGATTTTGATATGATCAGAAGTCCGTCACAATTACACAGTGTATGCGGACACTCACCGGGTAACATTACTAGATAGCCACGCCCTATAACCCCGACCAAGTGACTGTAGGAGAACTCCATTTCCAAAAGCATCCGTCCGCGTGCTCGCGGCCGTGGTGTTCCGCCTAAGTGCACTTCGTCGTCGGCATCGGGGGGTGCGGCCGTCTACTAAAGTTTCCGACGAGCATTCGACCGGGATGTCGAGAATCTAGTTGAATTACCCGACTTGTTATTGAAAAGTGTTTTCAATATCGAGGATAAAATGCGGGGTTTATAATTGTTAGGCATGCGATGTCTAAGGAATTCATATTGTTAGGCATGAAATCCGCAATATGTGATATTACGGGTTTATGATATCTAAGGTGGTTGCAGATTCCAACTGTTGTAGTTTTCACTTTCTTTTCTGCGACCGTAAGTGTAATATGTGGTGCATCGCCAGTTTCATTGCTATACGTCAACGACAATTGGGATACGCATATTTACTTCCGTTGATGACGTGTGATATTATGTGTTGCTGCGATATGTTATATTGGATCGTCGTGTTTGAATAGCCCGGGGTTTTTTATGTGAGATGAGAGTTTTTCATTTTCATTCATGTAATAACTTGTATGTAATATTCTTTTATTGGGGCACTTCTGGGTTGAGGAAGATGTTGTTGGAGATAGTGCCCTCAAAGTCAATTATTGGATCGCAGGTACGTGATTGCAATGATTGAGGCAGGACCTATACCGATATGACAGTCTTGCTCGAGATGATAGTTTGCTATCTGGTTTGTCTTTATCATCGTATACATGCTTTAGTTCACTATTGCATGATGATAGAGCCCATAGGATTCTTGCTTGACTACCAGCAGTATGATGGCGATCATATACGTGTGAGCTGGGGTCTGTAAGTACATCCTTAAAGTGTCCCTAGTCGTGGGAGTTTCGAGACAGGGCATCGATACTCCAGAGTAGACTAGTGTATACAGTCGAGACCCCGACGAGGGGTGGTGGCCGGTCTCACAAGCCACTGGTGTCAGTTGGATCACCTAAGATGTATACAGGTGATCATTAGGTTATGAGTACACCGGACAGGACTCGCCGGGAACATGCTAGTTGGTATTATACATATCGTCAGATAGCAGTTCCCTGGTGACATGTGTACAGGTTAGTTTGTCGACCTGAGATCGTCATTTGTTTCGTGTGAGTTCCCACTATGCTTAGATTACTCCCCTACCACGCTCAAAGGAGTTGTGCAAACAGGTTTTAGTTGGGTACAGTCCTGAGCCACATAGAGGCAGTGAGCGGATCGTCGGGGATTCGTCTCTCCCGGTATTGGGGGTGAGATCGCGCTGTGTCTAGGAGAGCCATTACACAAAGCCCTCGGCCGAAGCAGGAGATTTACTGGTAGGTACTCCAGTAGTATCTCAGGGTGTTCTGGGCTACTCTCTGACACGACTTATACCGCTAATGGGGGTCTGACGTTACCAGCCCCCTAGGCAGATATGCGATACTCATAGACGAACGGACCGGACTGTATGTATATTGTCACTGTTAGGCTCAGTAGGGTTTATGGATGAGTTCGCTCGTCAGCTTCCCTTCCAATCAATACATAGGCAACCGTTACGTACAACTTGTACCTTTGACGTGCTAGAGGTTATACCCAGTGCCAGTGTTTTGATGAGTCATTAGAGTCCCCCACAGACACTTTCCCAAGTTCGGGCGAAACATTGTAGAGGCCGTATGGGTTTATGGCAGGGTTCGGAAAATACACGTGCGTTTACGCACGTGTCTTTTTTGGGGCAGATAATACTGGTCGACTTTGGTTTAAGCCGGATCCGAGTATTATGCTGTGTAGATATAATATCTTTGTCTCAGTTGCATTTGTATTCGGTCGTAATACAAATGCGGGTATGTTTATACTGATACGGGGTTATCCTGAAATTCGTTTCAGGATCACTTTTGGAAGTTGCCAGTTTCCAGTTTTCTATCAGCCGTATTTAACATTCGGTTAAATGCGGATTTATCTTTTCTTCAATTGGGTGAGTCATGAGGTGAGTCAGTGTTCTAGAAGGTTCTAGAGAGGGTGACATGGCTTGATGTGTCATTTGTTCATTAATGGTGCATTTAATGACAAGGTGACTAGGTTAATTTTGATTGGTTTGCATTTAATGATTTCTAGTGAGTCATTCTTTCTTTAATTGTGATGATAAGTTCATAGCTAATGGTCACCCCTCTCTTGCTCCTACACTCACCTCCCTCCTCTCCTTTATATGGCCGGCCCCTCTTATGGGATTTCATTCATTCATTTTTGCAAAAGATTATGATAGTTTAGTGTATGGAAATTTCATATAGTTCAATTTCCATTTACCCGATTCCAAATGGCAACTTCTTTTAACCGTTCGTCCATAGCTTTGGACGTAACGAGACAAAGTGTTCTACTCATTCTTTACATCATCTTGGTCGTCTCTTTTAGCAAACTTGACGATCGAGTTGCCTCGGTTCAGAGGCGGGAGCCCGTATAAAGATCCGTCGACGTGGTGCCACCTGGACGACGAGACTGGAGATTCAGGAGATCGGAGCAGCCGCAACAAAGCGTGGGATGATGGTTGAAGACCGAAGGACTCGGATCGTTCGGTATAACTCTTCTACCCACTTTGTAATTTGTTAGTTTAGCTTTAATGGCAGATCCGGGTTATAGTACGCGATAGCGCCAGCTGTAAAAAGTTTTTGTTCCGCATTTGGCGTCTGTTAGACGGCTGGGGCGCTACCGTGGACTTACAGTGGTATCAGAGCCTCACCATTAAGCTATATTAACTTGTGCTAACGCGTTTAAAAGATCGATCGAACGGAATTTCCGAAATCACAATTTTCAAGTGCTTAAGTTTCTGTCGATTTTAAACAGGGTCTAAAAATAATTTTACATATCACAAAATATTAAGCAGGGTTTTCTAAGCATACGGCTGAAAATTGGGTACGTGATCCCACAAGAGCACCGCAGAACCACGGCGGTTTAGTGGGAACAGTGCATCAATATTTCACAGAGAGCTTCTTTTTGGAAAGTGTGGATTTTGGTATAGTTCTTTTGGGCCCAGATTTTGTTACTGTACAGCAGATGTACGTGGGGCCCACTTCGGGAAATTTAGTCGATCGAAATTTTAAACTTGTTAGTATGCAGTATTTACATTATATCTCCGACCAGGAATGTCATTTGATCGGTAAACCGCATCTAATTGCTATAGTTCTTTTAGACGGGTTTGCGAACGTGACATTCGCGTTGATGTTCTGTGTTGTGCTGTGATGTTGCGGATATGTCGTGGTTGATAGCTGTGTGCAATGGTAGTGCAGTTTGGATTTATTTGTACATTTGATATTGCGGGGCGAGCGTCCAACATGTGGACTGTCGTCACTGCCTTTTGTATAATATTCTTTTGGGGCACGACCGGGTTGAGGTCGATGTACCCGTTGTACATATTTTTATTTCTGTACTAGGTTTATCCTGCGAAGGAGTGCACGGATAGCCGGGTTCTGGAGGGCAACGGGTCCGTATCTCATGGCTTTGAGAGGCAAAGTGACCTCGCTCTAGAATTGGCAGACTATTCGCCGCACTCGTAAGGGGTACAGGTTGACCCAAGGAGGGGTGCTCAATTTACCGGATTCCGTGAAGTGCCGGGTGTTCCATTCACTATGCTGTGGGGGACTACCTTGCTTCAGGTTTTGGCGGGTAACTTACCGCACCCGTAGGGGTCTAGGTTTCATTGCACAGGCTATCCACACGACCAGGGGAACGTCAAGTTTCAGCAGCGGCTCTGTGAAACCCGGGGATCCTAGTTTATCTGTATTGTTCTGTGATGCTTATTACTTTTCTGTAATGTTGCATATTATCACGCCTGGAGCGATTATTGTATATTGGTATATACTATTAGATGTTATATATGTTTTACACCCGCGCTAGTCCAGCCCCCGCTCTGTCGTTAGTTAAGTAATCTAACGGGTGATGACGGGACCCAGTGGCGAATGCGGATGGCATATACGTATATTTTATTTTCGTTCTTTTCTGGTGTGATTGATTGCTGGGACTGCATTGATTCTTATCAATGCAAGGATAAAATAAACCTATATTTGATGTTGTTGGAACAAATTTTAAAAGGTGTTATTACAAAGATGTTTCCTTTTGTTTTGCATAGTGATATTCAGCTGGAATATCCTGCATCTCATTCGACGAGGCAAGGGCCGAGATCCCTTCACCGGGAGTGACCCCTTGGGCAGAAGTTTACGTCAGGGTAATAACTTCAATATAGTCGATTATAAGTGTAAGTGCACGGCGGCGCCCCGGCCTCCATCCCGAGGCCAAATGCGGAAGCGATGGTTAACATTAATTTTCAAACCGGCACCACCGCGCACTATAAACCCGGATCGGGCCATTAACTAGTCCTAGCTAACTACAAGATGGGGAAAAGAGATATACCGAGCGATTCGTGTCCTCCGGTCTTCTCGCCGTCGTTCCGATCTCCCGCGGAATGTCCGGTCTCCACCTCCTCGCCGGAAAGGCACCACGTCGCCGGCTTCTTTTACTGGCTCCCGCCTCTATACCGAGGCAACTCGGGCACGAAGTTGGCGAGTCGACGTGCCCAAAATTTGCTGTAGAATGTGTAGTGCTTTGTCTCTTTGGGGTTATGTTGCCATTGGTGATGGAGGAGAGAAGAAATGTACTTTGGAGAAGTATTAAGGATTTTGTGAGCAAGCCAAAATTAGGATGTATCAATTTCCCTCATCCAAATAAAAATGAACCTCTCTCTCTTTCAAGTGGCCGGCCCCTTCTTCATCAAATGGTGGAGGAAAATACAAAATATGAAGGGAGGTGATGGTAGGAAAAGGAGAGGGTGACCACATCCATAAGTAATGATAACAAGGTCAAATCCAATTCAAATCAACATCAAATCCTTTCTAATCTCATGATGATAAGAATATCATAATGAAGCTACAAATGCAAGAAACCCCTCCACAATAACTTATTTGCACTCTTGCAAATAACCCCCTCATCGGAAAGTCCGGCCGCGAAGGAACAAAGGAAAACCGGCCGGAACGGAATGCAAACTGGTAACTTCAGAAAACTGATCCCGTAATAAATTACAGGAAAACCCCGCTACTGCATATACATGCCCGCATTTGTATTCCCACTAAACATAAATGCAAAGAGACAAAATCTACACTATCTAATACTAGGATCCGGCTTAAGCCAAAGCCGGCTAGTAAAATCAGTCCAATCACGATCCGTGCAATACCGCACGTATCTGATCGAACCCTGCCATATCTCCATACGGCCTCTACAGCGTTTCGCCCGAAAACTTGAGCAACTGAATGTGGGGGACTCTAAAGACTCGTCAATACCTTGGTTGTGGATTTAACCACTAGCACGTCAGAGGTATAAGCCAATACGTAACGGGCTATCAGGTATTGAACAAAAGGGACGTCGATGAGCGAACTCATCCTGACACCCTACTGAGCCTGTCAGTGACAATATCCGTACAGTCCGGTCCGTTTGTCTATAAGCATCGCATGGCGGGCCTAGGGGGTTGGTAAAAGTCAGACCCCCAAAAGCGGTACAAGTCGTGTCGGAGTGAAGCCCAGAACACCTTGAGATACTACTGGAATACCTACCAGTAAATCTCCTGCCTCGGCCGAGGGCTTCGTGTAATGGCTCTCCTAGACACAGCGTGACCTCACCCCCAATACCGGGAGAGACGAACCCCTGAAGATCCGCTCACTGCCTCCATGTGGCTCGGGACTGTACCCAACTAAAACCTGTTTGCACGTCTCATTTGAGCGTGATAGGGTAGTAAAAGTACAGTGGGAACTCACACGAGACAAATGACGATCCCCAGGTCGATGAACTAACCTGTACACATGTCACCAGGGAACTGCTATCTGACGTCAGGTATAAGACCAACTAGCATGTTCCCGGCGAGTCCTGTCCGGTGTACTCATAACCCAATGAGCACCTGTATACATCTTAGGTGAACCAACTGACACCAGTGGCTTATGAGACCGGCCACCGCCCCTCGTCGGGGTCTCGACTGTATACACTAGTCTACTCTGGAGTATCGATGCCCTGTCTCGAAACTCCTACTGTTAGTTATATGTATGCCCTAGAGGCCATTACTATACATAGGATGTATATTGTGGTGGATGCTGGGACATATATAGGGAGGACTTTCTTGCTCGACATGATAGTATGCTATCTGGTTGAACTTTACCTTAACGTGTATACTGACTGTCTCTCTGTTACATGTTGGTAAAGCCCTTAGGATCTATACTTGACTACCTGGACTATGATGCGGATCATACTAATGGGGACATGGTAGTCCATAAGTACATCCTTGACAGTCCCTAGTCGTGGGTGTATCGAGACGGGGCATCGATATACCAGAGTAGACTAGCGTGTACCTTCTCGACCCATACAGATGGGCGATGGATGATCCCATATCCATCGGTGTTTGACATCAGAGGAGATATACGGGTGCTCAGTAGAGACTGGGTACACTGGACGGACTCGCCGAGAACTCCCAGATGGTATTATACCTCACGTCAGATGGCAGTTCTCTGGTGACACTGGTACAGAGTAGTCTGTTGACCCGAGATCGTCATAGAGTCTTGTGTGGTTCCCACTGTGCTTTGATTTCCATCTTACCACGTCCAAGAGGGCGTGCAAAACGGTGGTTTTTGGGTACAGTCCCGCGTCACATGGAGGCAATGAGCGATAGGAGGGGATTCGTCTCTCCCGGTATATGGGGGTTGATGTTGCGCTGTGTTCGATTGGCTATAACAGGAAATCCCTGGCCAGGGTTGCTGAGATTTACTGGTATGTGTTACCAGTAGTTTCTCGAACAGTTATAGACCTCATATCGACACGACTTTTTGAGCTACTGGGGTCTGACGTTTACCACCCCTAGGCGAGATATGCGACATATCAGACGATCAGACCGGACTGTACGGTAGTGTTACTGGTCGGATTCACTGGAGTGTGAGCGGGCTTGCTCGTCGATCTTCAGATCGCTCAATACCCGGGTGGCCGTTACGTTTAGCAGACCGCTTGCGGCTTGTGGGTGTTTGATATGATCATCGCCTGCTGCCGGCGTATTGACGAGTCTTTAGAGTCCTACACAGAGGTTTCCTGGCTCAAGCGAAACGAAATAGGAGCGCATATGAGATATGTGCGGGACCGAGAATAATACGAGTATGTGATACCGTATTCTATTCTCGCGATAAATATATCGAATGGTTGTATGCGATATAACCTAGTTATCGATTCAAGCGTTGATTCGATAAGCCGATATATTAGATACCAGTCGGTTATGTGCGCATGACCGGATCATTGAATCAAGTGTTGATTTAATGATTTAATGTATAATTATATATTTGATATATTACTTTGCATTAACTAGTATCGGTTCACTTTAGACGGATTTTCTCACTTGGTTCGTGCGCATTGCATATGCGATATGTTTTTGTGCACTTGATTGTATCATGTTTGATGATACAAGTCAAGCTAGGGTTCAAGTGTAAAGATTAAACCTTGGTTAATGAAATGGTTAGGGTTTATAATTCATTATTCATTTATCTTATTTAATTATCTTTTTATTTTTGATAAATGAATAAAAGAAAAGAGAAAAGAATGGTTGCTAGATTTGGAGTTTAGTTGAAACTTCATGAAGCTTTGATAAAGTCAACCATACTTATCTCATCCTTAACCCTAACCATTCTCACTAACCATGATTCATTCTCTACACTTGACCATGGTTAGAATTATGATAAGAATTCATTTTCTTTTCATTTTCTATTAACTTATCATAATACTTTTCTTCTTCTTCTTCATTCTTCAAGTGAAGAAAAGCAAGGTCCATCAATGGTGATTGTTGGAAATGAGTGAGAAATCCAATTCTAAAGTTTACCCACTTCCTATTTCTTCATCCTCTACCTCTTGCCAAGTAGTAGAGTGTGTTTCCTTCACAAGTTTCATGACTTGGTGAAGGTGGAGCTTGATTCATCGATGCTTCGACGTAGATCATCTTCGGCATGGACATCGACGACCTAGCTTGCCCATTCTCCGACGAAGCCGATCCTAGAGCCCGGATTTGACTTGGACAGCGGAGAGGACCTCGTTGCGGAGCTATGGAGGTGGAGCACCTGATCTACAAAGGTTGTATTTCCGTATTTTATTTAGTTAAGTGTTAACTAGTTCTTGTTCGCCTAGAAATCTAGCAAACGATCCGTACTTTAGGGTTTGTAGGCACCATAATTTTTGAAATTGCCATGGTTGATGGCTTGGGAGACTTCACTAGAGTGCCTAGGAACCCTGCAGTGGTATCAGAGCCTAGCTAGAGCCTTAGGCGTTGCGTAGATGGAGTTTGAAGTCCGATCGAACCGAAATCCGATTTCCAAATTGCTCTCTGTACTTTTTTGTAAAATGTGGATTTTTGCTAATTAAAAATATGCAGAAAAACAAGCAGGTAAATCTAAGAATTACGATGCAAAAATTACCTAATGATCCCTCAAAAGTGCGGCGGAACCGCGGCATTAGCGTGCTAATGCGGCCTTTCCGCCGCCGTTTTGTCTTATTAGGCACTCAATTTTGCACAGTAACTCTTATTTTTCAGTGCTGGTTTTCCTGGGAATTTTTAATCTGAAATAAAGAGTTGAGTATTTTGGGTTGTATTGGGAGTTCATACATTCGATCGGATTGTCAAACTTTGTTTATGTGTCGTTCCGGATAATTTTTTTGAATATGTTAAAAAGTTCGACCGGATATAAATACCCAATTTTTCCCCTGTCGGGAAATTTCCAAGTGTTGGATTTTTCCGTAGTTTAACGACGTTCTAAGTAGTGCAAGTAACGCGATGGTCCCTCTAGAAGACACAAACCTTAACTCGATTATGTGACCGTCTTGAACTGCCCTTTGAACCTTCGGGTTTGGGGCAGTACGGCGTGCCACATGTGAGGCGTTGGCTTGACCCTTCTACGGCTGGACCGTTGGTACTGAGGCACGAACGGAATGTTTTTAGGCTTGTTTCATGTGTTGATCTGTATCGGGAAAACTTGGGTGTTCGATTGTTCGATCGAAAAGTTTAACATTTTCTGTTTATCTGGAATGGGATACAATAATTGGAATTCACAAAAGTTATGTGATAACTAAATGAATGTTATAAACATAGCACTTTAGTCTCACTTGATCGGTTGCCACGGAATTTTGATGTGATCAAAAGTCCGTCGCAATCACGTAGCGTACGCGGATACTCGCTGGGTAAACTTAATAGACAGCCTCACTCCATAGCCCCGACCAAGTGACTGTAGGAGAACCCCGTCGCCGAAAGCATCCCTTCGGGTGCTCGCGGTAGTGGTGTTCCGCCTTGGTGCACTTCGTCGACGGTATCGGGGGTGCGGCCGTCTACTGAAGTTTGCGACGAGCATTCGATCAGAGTGTCGGGAATCTTGTTGAATTACCCGACTTGGTATTGAAAAATGTTTTCGATTTTGAGACTAAAATGCGGGGTTTATAATTGTTAGGCATGTGATGTCTAACTAATTCATTTGGTCAGGCATGCGATGTCTGAGGAGGTTGCGGATTCCAACTGTTGTAGTTTTACACTTTCTTTTCTGTGACCGTAAGTGTAATATGTGATATCGCCGGTTTCGTTGCTATATGTCAACGACAATTGGGATGGACATATTTACTTACGTTGATGACATGTGATGTTATGTGTTGCTGGATATGTTATATTGGATCGTCGTGTTTGAATAGCCGGGGGTTTTTATGTGAGATGAGTGTTTTTCATTTTCATTCATGTAAAAACTTGTATGTAATATTCTTTTATTGGGGCGCTTCCAGGTTGCGGGAGTTGTCACCTGTTGTATATTATTTACTTTTCCGCACTAGGATAGACCCAAGGAGGAGGGCACAAGTAACCGGGTTCTGGAGTCCAGTGGGAGACCAACTCGAGGAGTCGAGTCCGGGTCTCCTAACTCCAGAATTGGTAGGGTTGCTTGCCGCTCTCGTAGGGGTCTAGGGGTGTGGGTTTGGCTATTCATAACGACCGTGGAATCCGTGTTTTATACTGGCTCGTATTGAAAACACGGATGTCCTAGTATATCCAATATTTCATATGTTTCTTCTGCTGCGATATCTGTGAAGTGATCATGTGATGTTTCTGTGATAGATATAGTATATAGTATATATGATATATTATATAGACGTTACTTATGTTTTACACCGGCGCTAGCCCTGCCCTGCTCTGCCGTTAGTTACCTAACCTAACGGTGCACGAGGGGACATCGAGGCGAATGCGGATGGCATAAGTGTACGTCATATCTATCTGTGATGTTTAGGTACTTATATGATGGGACTTCATTAATGTGATTAATGAAATAAAAGAAACCTAAGATGTTGTAGAATCGAATTTCAAAATAAAACAGGTAGCTACAGTTCTTGCTTTGCACAGCGGTATATGAGATATATCCTGCACCTTATTCGATGAGGAAAGGACCGAGATCCCTTCACCGGGAGTGACTCCTTTAGCAATAACTGGCAGATGCTACAACCCTCGGTTTGTCTTTTGATTGCTTTTAAGAGTTTTTGCTTTGCACAGTGATATATATGATATATCCCGCACCTCATTCGACGAGGAAAGGACCGACGATCCCTTCACCGGGAGTGACTCCTTTAGCAAAACTAGAAAAGCCTCAAAAACACTCCATTTCAAAATTCATTCGATCCTACAACGATATCAAGTTCATTACGCAATAGGTTTTCAGAAAAACCTGTCGTAGCCCTCCGTCATTTCAGATAAGTTGTATATAGTATTCGTGCTGCATTTGTTGGCTTTCGTCAAGGTGCAGTGTGCGGTAGCTATATGCTGCTTATCTGCCAGCATACGATGCGATTGGATTAGGGTAGTCGTGCGGCTTTGTTGGCTTTCGTCAAGGGTCGTGCGGGTGGGTTTAATTCGATCAAGAAATGTACGGGCTGAACTTGACTAGCGGGCTATGGTTTGTTGGCTTTCGTCAAGGTCATAGCACGTTAGGGGCAAAACATTATCGGGAATTTCAAGTGTTGAAATTTGCAATGAGATTGCATACCTTCTATGAGATAGTTGGATCCCGATACCCGCTGCGAGTAAGTGTTACTCCTGGGAGAGTTTTATACATTACAATTAGCCGATCAAGTAGGTGTCTAGAAAGGTGTCAACGGGGTTACGCCTCTGGGAAAACGAGGTTTACATTAATTAGGTTCGTGCGAAAGCACGGGGGACCTCCCTCAAAGTACCGACACTGGCCTGGCTGAAAGATTGGCGAACTTGTAGTGTGTAATTAATCCCGGCTAGTCTTTCCTTTTAGGGTTTGAAGGAAGATTTGATAAAAAGCAGTGGGAGCCATCCTGATTAGATAAAATAATAACCAATCTATTCTTGACAGAGCGCACGCTGAGTGTTTTCTTCTCTCTCTCTCCTGGTAGCGACCATATCACGCCTTAATCAAGATAATAATACGGATTATTGACCGAACCCGCTTGTTATACTGAGCTGGGGAACGTTGGTCCCGCTCCAACTTATAATTGTTATAAGACAGAGCAGGAAATTGGGGATTACCAGAATTCCCGTGCCGCCCAAACGAAGAGAGTGCATGCTGATGCATCATCTTCAGGTGTGTTCATTACAAAGAACTGTTTCTCAGTATCCTTTACGTCCTGGGTATGTGATACCAGATCAGGATCCCAGATATGTAATCTGTTACATAGGGCTACAGAAAGGCAGAGAACTGAGAACGGGTGATAAGTTTCATGAGGCAGAAAACGGGGCAAGTGTTGCAGCCAAGTCTGTCGGTCACTGTCACCCTGTATTACCAATACATTGATTCTGAACGAATGTTATTAGATACCGAACCTGATATACAAAATCATATCAGTCTCTTTATCAGTAAAGAAATGATAAAATTTTGTATTGTTGGATAATGTTTTGAACATTTCCTATATCAAAAGTTGATCGGTTCAGGCACGTTATCTAAAAGCATTAATGTTCTAAATCAAACTACAGTTCTTAGTATACGGATCACACACAAGAGGAAGAGTTCAGAAATGAACGAATCCTTCTTGAGGCATTGTAGACTAGGTCATATCAATGTGACCCGACTAGCTAGAGTTACATATAGATGTATATTTAAATCAGTTTGAATTTACATCTTGTGAAACTCGCCAGTTATGTCACAAAGATCAGATGATGACCATAGCTCCGTTTACAGGAAACAGAGAAAGAGTTAGTGAACTCTTGGGATGATACATGTTGATGTATGTAGGTCCCCTGTCTACACATGCCAGGAATGGTTCCTTATACTTCATTACGTTCTCTGATGATCTTTCGAGTTTCAGACCTATGTTCCTGTTGAAACACAAGTCCGAACCTTTTGAGATATTCACAGAATATAAGTTAGAAGTAGAGAACCAAAAATACGGGTATAAGTATTATGTCCTATGATGAGATCAAGGAGGAGAATACTTGAGCACGGAATTCCTGGATTATTCTAAAGGAGAATGAGATTCTCTCTCAGCATTACTCCTCCGAATACACCATAGCAAGATGGTATATCGGGGCGGAGCAATCACACCTTATTTGATATGGTGTGCTGTATGATGAGTATTACTGAGTCACCTATTTCCTTTAAGGGAGTTATGCACTTGAGAAGCCGCATACCTATTGAATAAGGTTCGAATCAAATCAGTTGCCTACCACTTCATATTTGATATAGAAAGGGAAGAGCCCATATCTTAAGCTAGTTAAGATTTGGGGTTGACCGGCCTATGTCTAAAAGCAAAATCCGGACAAGCTCGAGGCAAGGTCTGTTATGTAGAACTGGAAATGTTCCAGCTATACAAACTACAGCACATGATTTGATAGAACCAAAGGATTCGATAGTTACCAACGAACCTCAGCCTCTCCGCCGATCTAGTAGGGTTCCTCACCCACCTGAGAGATACTTCGGTTTCTCTATGATAGTGGGAGCGAGGATTGCATCATGAGATGATGACCCAACTAGCTTCGAGCTGGCCATCAGGAGTAAGACTCTGTAAGAATGGCTGGATATTTAGCGATCTGAGATAGAATCCATATACACCAACAAAGTATGGACTTTGGTTGCTATATCTGAAGGGTTAAATCCCCATCAGGAGCAAGTATATCTTGAGAAGATTACTTGGTGTAGATGGAAAAGTTGAGACTTTCAAAGCTAGACTTGTTAAAAGTGTGCATCATTGACCAGGTGTGGATAATGATGAAACCTTTTTCAAGTAGCTATGCTTAAGTCCATTCGGATCCTACTTGCCACGGCTACATACCATGACTACGATATCTGGCGGTTGGGTGCCATGACTGCTTTTCTAAATGATGATTTAGAAGAGTGCGTCTGTAAGTACACAGCCAGAGGGCTTCGTAGACAGTGGGAGCAGCGGAAACGTGTGCAAGATGCTTTATAGGATAAAGCAGGCATCGCGGAGTTGGAACATCTGTTTTGATGAATTAGTCAAAGAGTTTGACATCATCAAAATGGTAGATGAACCTTGTATAAACAAAAAGGTAGTAGGGAGTATGGTGGTGATCCTCGTAGAGTACGTGGATGACATACTCTTGATAAGAAAGGAGTTTCTTATGCTACGCTCGATCAATCTCCGCTTATCACAAAGATTCTCCATATAGGATTAAAGTGATACCTACTAAATCCTGGATTTTGGATCTATGAGATAGATCTAAATGGATGTTAGAATTCTCACTAGATGTAGTGAGACGGTATCAACTGATTCTGGGGAGAATCACTGGAAGGGTTCCAGGGTGATAAAGACGACTGAGTGTCAGTCGCAGGCATTGTCTTTACCCTCAGTAAAGGGACGGTATGTTGGAAGAGTTCCAAGCTAGATACCGTGACATACTAGACGATAAAGGCACGATACATCGCTACTTAAGATGCTACCAAAGAGGCTGTTTGGGTGTATATTGGTTCATAAGATGAACTACGTTCCCACCATTGTGTGACAATGGAGTTGTGGCTTATGCCAAGGAACGACCGTCCCATCAGTGATCCAGACATATTCTAAGGCAGTGTCACTTGATCATAGAGATGGTTGATCTCCAGGGAGATCGAGGTTAGGAGAGTAGACTCAGAGGACAACACAGCGGATCCACTCACAAAGGCCTGTTCCCAGAGAGAGACACTTTTATGGGATGGTTGAGTATGAGATACTTCAAACCACTGCTACAGATGGCCCTAGTGCAAGTGGGAGATTGTTAGTTATATGTATGCCCTAGAGGCCATTACTATACATAGGATGTATATTGTGGTGGATGCTGGGACATATATAGGGAGGACTTTCTTGCTCGACATGATAGTATGCTATCTGGTTGAACTTTACCTTAACGTGTATACTGACTGTCTCTCTGTTACATGTTGGTAAAGCCCTTAGGATCTATACTTGACTACCTGGACTATGATGCGGATCATACTAGTGGGGACATGGTAGTCCATAAGTACATCCTTGACAGTCCCTAGTCGTGGGTGTATCGAGACGGGGCATCGATATACCAGAGTAGACTAGCGTGTACCTTCTCGACCCATACAGATGGGCGATGGATGATCCCATATCCATCGGTGTTTGACATCAGAGGAGATATACGGGTGCTCAGTAGAGACTGGGTACACTGGACGGACTCGCCGAGAACTCCCAGATGGTATTATACCTCACGTCAGATGGCAGTTCTCTGGTGACACTGGTACAGAGTAGTCTGTTGACCCGAGATCGTCATAGAGTCTTGTGTGGTTCCCACTGTGCTTTGATTTCCATCTTACCACGTCCAAGAGGGCGTGCAAAACGGTGGTTTTTGGGTACAGTCCCGAGTCACATGGAGGCAATGAGCGATAGGAGGGGATTCGTCTCTCCCGGTATATGGGGGTTGATGTTGCGCTGTGTTCGATTGGCTATAACAGGAAATCCCTGGCCAGGGTTGCTGAGATTTACTGGTAAGTGTTACCAGTAGTTTCTCGAACAGTTATAGACCTCATATCGACACGACTTTTTGAGCTACTGGGGTCTGACGTTTACCACCCCTAGGCGAGATATGCGACATATCAGACGATCAGACCGGACTGTACGGTAGTGTTACTGGTCGGATTCACTGGAGTGTGAGCGGGCTTGCTCGTCGATCTTCAGATCGCTCAATACCCGGGTGGCCGTTACGTTTAGCAGACCGCTTGCGGCTTGTGGGTGTTTGATATGATCATCGCCTGCTGCCGGCGTATTGACGAGTCTTTAGAGTCCTACACAGAGGTTTCCTGGCTCAAGCGAAACGAAATAGGAGCGCATATGAGATATGTGCGGGACCGAGAATAATACGAGTATGTGATACCGTATTCTATTCTCGCGATAAATATATCGAATGGTTGTATGCGATATAACCTAGTTATCGATTCAAGCGTTGATTCGATAAGCCGATATATTAGATACCAGTCGGTTATGTGCGCATGACCGGATCATTGAATCAAGTGTTGATTTAATGATTTAATGTATAATTATATATTTGATATATTACTTTGCATTAACTAGTATCGGTTCACTTTAGACGGATTTTCTCACTTGGTTCGTGCGCATTGCATATGCGATATGTTTTTGTGCACTTGATTGTATCATGTTTGATGATACAAGTCAAGCTAGGGTTCAAGTGTAAAGATTAAACCTTGGTTAATGAAATGGTTAGGGTTTATAATTCATTATTCATTTATCTTATTTAATTATCTTTTTATTTTTGATAAATGAATAAAAGAAAAGAGAAAAGAATGGTTGCTAGATTTGGAGTTTAGTTGAAACTTCATGAAGCTTTGATAAAGTCAACCATACTTATCTCATCCTTAACCCTAACCATTCTCACTAACCATGATTCATTCTCTACACTTGACCATGGTTAGAATTATGATAAGAATTCATTTTCTTTTCATTTTCTATTAACTTATCATAATACTTTTCTTCTTCTTCTTCATTCTTCAAGTGAAGAAAAGCAAGGTCCATCAATGGTGATTGTTGGAAATGAGTGAGAAATCCAATTCTAAAGTTTACCCACTTCCTATTTCTTCATCCTCTACCTCTTGCCAAGTAGTAGAGTGTGTTTCCTTCACAAGTTTCATGACTTGGTGAAGGTGGAGCTTGATTCATCGATGCTTCGACGTAGATCATCTTCGGCATGGACATCGACGACCTAGCTTGCCCATTCTCCGACGAAGCCGATCCTAGAGCCCGGATTTGACTTGGACAGCGGAGAGGACCTCGTTGCGGAGCTATGGAGGTGGAGCACCTGATCTACAAAGGTTGTATTTCCGTATTTTATTTAGTTAAGTGTTAACTAGTTCTTGTTCGCCTAGAAATCTAGCAAACGATCCGTACTTTAGGGTTTGTAGGCACCATAATTTTTGAAATTGCCATGGTTGATGGCTTGGGAGACTTCACTAGAGTGCCTAGGAACCCTGCACCTACGACTAGGGACCTTTTAAGGATGTGCTTATAGACCCCAGCTCCCACTTATATGATCGCCCTCATACTGCTGGTGGTCAAGCAAGAATCCTAGGGGCTCTATCAACGTGTAATAGCGACATGTCAGGTCACCTAAAGCAGTACACGATGATAAAGGTAAACCAGATAGCATACTATCATCTTGAGTAAGACTGTCCTACCGGGATAGGTCCTCCCTCAATCATTGCAGCCACGTGCCTGTGATCCAATAATTGACTCTGAGGGCACTATCTCCAACAATCTCCCACTTGAACTCAAGGCTAATTATTGCGATGTCGCATACTCACAGCCCGTGTGATACCGAACACCCAACTCCTCTACTAGTCAGTCTCACAAAGCTCGTTTGCGAAACTATTGCGTTCGAGGAATAGCCTCAGTGAGTGGATCCGCCCTGATGTTTCTTTCTATGTCTCTCTAAATCTCAAGTTTGCGGAGAAACCCATCTCCCGAAATGAGCAATACCTGTCTCAGAATGTGTCTGGATGTCTGATGGGACCTAGCTCATAAATGAACTCCAAATCCAAACCTCTTAGACTGTATCGTCAACTGAACTCAATCAGTATCCTGCGCCATGCCTCCCTCGGTATTGCCTTGGACCACCTGTCCAAAATATTGCCCCTCATGAGAAGGAAAACCTATAACTCCGACAACCTCCTTGTCGTCCAGGTCACCTTGGAAGCCTGGAATGATAACTGTCTCCCGAATGAGGCTGTCGTTATCATATCCCTAGAACATCCACTTATGTTCTAAAACTGCTTCCGACTGTTTTTCCAGGATAGGATCAATGTCAACTTATTGCATCTAGTGCAAGAACAACATCTGGTATAGTACTTGACATCTCATGATTGACTCAATTGCCTGAGCAAGTGATCTGCCAATCATGCACATCCCTCTCCCCTTTAGTCTGTAAGACACCTTTAGAGAGGGTGACTCCATCACCTGCAGGTATACTACCGTGCCAGAAGTCGTCCATTCTAAATACTCTTAGAATGCTGTCTAAGTACCCTGATTGGGAAACCACCAAAATCTAGATCTAAAACCATAGATCTAGTAACCAGTATGTCTGATATAAAATCCATTTCCTTTGTGGAGAAACGACTGTGTGACGACCAAAGTATAACCGATCGTAGTATAGGAGTTTCACTTCCTATTCTGTGTATGTCATCCAAATACCATGACATCACACTCTACTACCTTCTCAACAGATCCATCCCCTATTCTGATGAAGTCAAACCTATGACTGTCACATCAGAAATTGATGATCTATCTCCGCTATATCTGCTTTAGTCTATAAATAGACATAAGCTACCTGTCCACCAATGCTTCCGCTGCTCCCACTGACTACGACAACCCTCTGGCAGAGTCATATACACGTACACTTCTGAAGCCAGTTCAGAACGACGCTATACTCATCCTCCTGCCGGGTCTCGCAGCTTGGAACAACAGCAATGGCAAGTGTGGGTAAACAAGAACTTCCCTGTCACCGTCCTTGAGGCTACCGGAGTACCTCTCGGGTGCCTGAAGTTACCCACCGTATCTGCGGAGTGGCCAATGGAATGTCAAACCAGATTGAATCTTTAGGTTCCTATGAAATCTTCAGTAATCGTTTGTGGTTCTGGAATCACTTCCAGTTCTACCATACTCTCACTACTGTTTTCTGAAAAAATCCATTTTTATTAAAACTGTGGCGAGTCTAGAATAATATCACTATTGATCTTTCAGATGGTAGACAGTCAACCCTTGTCATAGCCTGGGTCAACCCACAAACAGCCATTACAGAAACGTGCCTTAAGTTATCCAGAGTCTGGTTTTAATCATAAGCCGGACAACTCCCCATACCTTAACAACGTTAAGATATGAACTGTTCTATATCCAATATAGAACCAGAGGCACTGATTTAATTGAACCAGATTCAAATCATGCATCTATCTCCAGTGCATGTCAACTAAATGGAGAGTGGCCAAACAGCGTTACTCAACTTAGGAATGCTTCCAATTATGAGTAACCTGAAAGTGAAGCAAGTTCTCTTAACCATTACTATCAACTGAATACCATACTCAAGTATCTACATCTTCGATCAACTTGAAGAATCCCGATACTTGCAACACCTGGTTCTCTACTTTATTCAAATACCTATAACTTCTCAAAATTCGGACCCTGTGTTTCCGCGAAACACCTGTCTAAAAACTAGAGAAGTCATAAGTAAACCGAATATAGTACGAGGACCAACCCCTCTGTCCTGATGGACCCTGGACAACATACAATACTCTGTATAAGTCCCTTGAGTCTGATAACTCATTCACTGTGTGTCGTAGGTTGAAAACTGTACTTATGGTTAAGAAGAATTACACCGCTGTTTAATGCTCCTTACCTAACCATCCACTGATATAGGTAAATGTCATAGACATAATTTCAAAAGGTATATCTCACTCTATGAAAATAGACGTACAGATATATCAATTTGAAATTGGTGCACAACAGCGGATATTCAAAACCAAATATTTATCGTCCGGTAAACAACACAGGTGGCTTCCTCAAATATCACCGATTACAACGAATTCCGATATAATGAGGATGATCACCTAATTCCCACTAACCTACTCCCACTCATCATTTGTAAAACCATACAGATATGAGAATCATACCCTGGAGTAAGGACTAATTGGGAAATCAGTTTTCCTTTAACAGTACACAGTGACACTGAAACATTGAAATGTTTCGATGGGGTATCCCGGTATTCCTAGTAATGCCTCTTCCAGATTCACGATTGTAACCGTATAATTCTTTGCCACCTCTCCAAATCACTTTATATGTCTTTAGTCATTACCTTCTGCACACCCCTTAGGCCAAATGGTTTTCTTCCTTCCCTACCGTTCGGCACCAGCCTATGGTTTGGAAGAAGACTATCCAATAAGCATAATAGGTGTACTGTCCTAATCCTAGGAGCACTCGCAATGCGAGAGAAGGTGAAGATAAAAGACAACCGAATAAACCTTATTCATATTTCTCCTGAACCAAAATCCATCCCCGAACTGGAACAAGTTCCTTTCGAGTTCGTATATAACCATACGATGGAGTATCCAATAAACTGTGGATCTTCGTAGTGATACGGAGTGTTCTGGAGAAATACAAAGGTGAAGTGGGAGTGGTAATGAAATACCTGGTTTGGTCGTGAATATCAGTCGCAATTTACTTTGCCCTCCTTCTAATCCCTTTCTTTGTCTTTACATAATACCTTCTGTACACCATCGTTAGGCTAATTGGTTTTCTTCATTCCCTACCGGTCGGCACCTGCCTATGGTTTGGAAGAAGACAATCCAATTTGCGTAATAGGTGTAATATCTCCTAAACCAAGGAGTACTCGCAACCTGAGAGAAGGTAAAAGGAAAAGACAACTGAATAGTCCTATTCGTTTTCTCCAGAACCGGAAACCATCCTCGAATAAATCCCTTCGAGTTCGTATATAACCATACGATGGTTTTGTCCAATGGAAGTGGACGTTCGTAGTAATACGGAGTGTCCTGGAGAAAAGGGTAAAAGTAGGAGTGGCAATGAGGTTTGCAACTCTGATAATCCAAAAGCCAGTATTTAAGAAGGTTCGGTTAATTTTGGTCACTGAGTCATAGTCTAGGGTCAGGTCAATGGTCGCTGCCAAAAAGAGAGAGAAAAGAAACACTCAGCGTGCACTCTAACCTAGATCTGAATGGTTACCAATTTATCTAATCTGGAAACCTCCCACTGTCATCTCAAATTCTCCTCCAAACCTGAAAGAAGAATTAGTCGGGATCACCCGAGGAGTAAACCAACTCATCAGTAGGAATCGGGATCCAACTATCATCGTATGATAACGTGACGGAATCCGCTCACGTCATCACACTCCAGAAGGTATGCGCATATCTGGCAAGTTTCAGTTTCTTTAGAAACTCCCGATGTGATTTTTGCCCCATGCTCTTATGACCTTGGCATGAGGTCAAAATATCATAAGTCACATGTCAAGTTCTATCCGTCATTGTCCAGGTTAATTTGAACCCACCCGTACATACCCTTGACGTAGGCCAAAATAGTAGTACGACTGTCCCAAACTAACGCATCTATCTATGCAACAGATAAATACCCGGCAGCTACCAATCACTATGCCTTGGCGTGAGGTCAAAATACATAGCTTGAATACTACCGAATATTTAACTGAAATGACGGAGGGCTACGAATGGTTTCTGGCGAAAACCTTTAACGTAATGAACTTGATATCGTTGAAGGAACTGATAGCTTTTAAAAATATAGTGACGAAAACCGTTGCTAAAGAGGTCACTCCCGGTGAAGGGATCTCGGCTCTTTCCCCGTAGAATGAGGTGCAGGATATTCCAACTGAATACCACGGTGCAAAGCAAAAGTAGTCGGCTATAGTGAAGTTATTGCCCTGACGCAAACTTTTTGTCCAAGGGGTCACTCCCGGTGAAGGGATCTCGGCCCTTGCCTCATCGACTGAGGAGCAGGATATTCCAACTGAATACCACGATGCTAAACAAAAGTGAATGTCCTTGCAATAACAGCATTTTGAAAAGTGTTCCAATAACATCAGATTAGGTTTGTTTTTAACTTGCATTAATCCGAATCAACGCAGTCCCATCAATTGATCACGCCAAAAAGAACGAAAATATACTGATGTACGTATATGCCATCCGCATTCGCCACTGGGTCCCGTCATTACCCGTTAGGTTAGCTAACTAACGATAGAGCGGGGACTGGACTAGCGCGGATGCAAAACATATACAACATCTACTAATATATATACCAATATATTATATTTCGCTCAAGGCGTGATGAAAAATGCAACATCACAGAAATGTACAGCATCACAGAACAATATAGATATCTAGGATCCCCGGGTTTCACAGAGCCACTACTGAAACCCGACGTTCCCCTGGTCGTGTGGATAGCCTGTGCAATGAAATCCTAGACCCCTACGGGCGCGGCAAGTTACCCGCCAAAACCTGAAGCGAGGCAGCCCCCTTCAGCTACGTGAATGGACCACCCAGCACTTCACGGAATCCGGTAACTTGGGCATCCCTCCTGGGTCAACCTGTACCCCCTACGAATGCGGCGAATAGCCCGCCAATCCTAGAGTGAAGCCCCCTCCGTCCTAATGCCATGAGATGCGGGCTTGTTACCTTCTAGAATCCGGCTATACGTGCACTCCACCTTGGGGTAATCCTAGTTCAGAAAGTAAAATATACATACAACGGGTACATCGACCGCAACCTGGTCATGCCCCAAAATAATAATACAAACAGGCAGTGACGGCAGTCCACATGTCGGACGCTCGCCCCGCAATATCAAATGTACATAATACAACAAAACCTGTACTAGCATTGCATCCAGGCTATCCCCCACGACCGATCCGCAACATCACAGCAATACACAGAACATCAACGTGAAAGTCACGTTCGCAAATCCGTCTAACCGGGCTATAGCAGTTAGACAGGATTTACCGATCAAGTGACATTCACGGTCGCAGATATAATGTAAATACTGTGAACTAATGTGTTCAAAATATCCGATCGATTAAATTTTATCAAGTGGGCCCTCAAGCTTTACTATAGCACTTAAAGAAATTCTGGGCCCAAAATTAATATTCCAAAACCCCTATTTTCAGCCCAAAAGCCCACTGGAAAAAATTGGCACAATGATAACACAGAACAGCCGCGGAACCGCGGCCAGAAGGGGGTTTTGGCCACGGTTCTGCGGTCTTCTTGTTGAATCATTTTGTCGAATTTTTACAGTAGGCTTAAAACTCCATGCACATACTTCTGCAACACACTAAAAAAATTTTGGAGCACAAAAAATTTTAACAGAGAACTGATGCATGAGAAAACGCGGATTTTAGAATTTTTGCTCGATCGGAAATGTAAAACACATTAGACAAAGGTAGACTATGTTAAGGGCGAGTCTCTGATACCACTGTAAGTGCACGGCGGCGCCCCGGCCTCCATCCCGAGGCCAAATGCGGAAGCGATGGTTAACTTTAATTTTCAAACCGGCACCACCGCGCACTATAAACCCGGATCGGGCCATTAACTAATCCTAGCTAACTACAATATGAGGAAAAGAGATATACCGAGCGATTCGTGTCCTCCGGTCTTCTCGCCGTCGTTCCGATCTCCCGCGGAATGTCCGGTCTCCACCTACTCGCCGGAAGGGCACCACGTCGCCGGCTTCTTTTACGGGCTCCCGCCTCTATACCGAGGAAACTCGGGCACGAAGTTGGCGAGTCGACGTGCCCAAGATTTGCTGTAGAATGTGTAGTGCTTTGTCTCTTTGGGGTTATGTTGCCATTGGTGATGGAGGAGAGAAGGAATGAACTTTGGAGAAGTGTTAAGGATTTTGTGAGCAAGCCAAAATTAAGATGTATCAATTTCCCTCATCCAAATAAAAATGAACCTCTCTCTCTTTCAAGTGGCCGGCCCCTTCTTCATCAAATGGTGGAGGAAAATACAAAATATGAAGGGAAGTGATAGTAGGAAAAGGAGAGGGTGACCACATCCATAAGTAATGATAACAAGGTCAAATCCAAGTCAAATCAACATCAAATCCTTTCAAATCTCATGATGATAAGAATATCATAATGAAGCTACAAATGCGAGAAACCCCTCCACAATAACTTATTTGCACTCTTGCAAATAACCCCCTCCATCGGAAAGTCCGGCCGCGAAGGAACAAAGGAAAACCGGCCGGAACGGAATGCAAACTGGCAACTTCAGAAAACTGATCCCGTAATAAATTACAGGAAAACCCCGCTACTGCATATACATGCCCGCATTTGTATTCCCACTGAACACAAATGCAAAGAGACAAAATCTACACTATCTAATACTAGGATCCGGCTTAAGCCAAAGCCGGCTAGTAAAATCCGTCCGATCACGATCCGTGCAATACCGCACGTATCTGATCGAACCCTGCCATATCTCCATACGGCCTCTACAGCGTTTCGCCCGAAAACTTGAGCAACTGAATGTGGGGTACTCTAAAGACTCGTCAACACCTTGGTTATGGATTTAACCACTAGCATGTCAGAGGTATAAGCCAATACGTAACGGGCTACCAGGTATTGACCAAAAGGGACGTCGATGAGCGAACTCATCCTGACACCCTACTGAGCCTGTCAGTGACAATATCCGTACAGTCCGGTCCGTTTGTCTATAAGCATCGCATGGCGGGCCTAGGGGGTTGGTAAAAGTCAGACCCCCAAAAGCGGTACAAGTCGTGTCGGAGTGAAGCCCATAACACCCTGAGATACTACTGGAATACCTACCAGTAAATCTCCTGCCTCGGCCGAGGGCTTCGTGTAATGGCTCTCCTAGACACTGCGCGACCTCACCCCCAATACCGGGAGAGACGAACCCCTGAAGATCCGCTCACTGCCTCCATGTGGCTCGGGACTGTACCCAACAAAAACCTGTTTGCACGTCTCATTTGAGCGTGGTAGGGTAGTAATCAAAGTTCAGTGGGAACTCACACGAGACAAATGACGATCCCCAGGTCGATGAACTAACCTGTACACATGTCACCAGGGAACTGCTATCTGACGTCAGGTATAAGACCAACTAGCATGTTCTCGGCGAGTCCTGTCCGGTGTACTCAAAACCCAATGAGCACCTGTATACATCTTAGGTGAACCAACTGACACCAGTGGCTTGTGAGACCGGCCACCGCCCCTCGTCGGGGTCTCGACTGTATACACTAGTCTACTCTGGAGTATCGATGCCCTGTCTCGAAACTCCTACGACTAGGGACCTTTTAAGGATGTGCTTATAGACCCCAGCTCCCACTTATATGATCGCCCTCATACTGCTGGTGGTCAAGCAAGAATCCTAAGGGCTCTATCAACGTGTAATAGCGACATGTTAGGTCACCTAAAGCAATACACGATGATAAAGGTAAACCAGATAGCATACTATCATCTTGAGTAAGACTGTCCTACCGGGATAGGTCCTCCCTCAATCATTGCAATCACGTGCCTGTGATCCAATAATTGATTCTGAGGGCACTATCTCCAACAATCTCCCACTTGCACTCAAGGCTAATTATTGCGATGTCGCATACTCACAGCCCGTGTGAAACCGAACACCCAACTCCTCTACTAGTCAGTCTCACAAAGCTCGTTTGCGAAACTATTGCGTTCGAGGAATAGCCTCAGTGAGTGGATCCGCCCTGATGTTTCTTTCTATGTCTCTCTAAATCTCAAGTTTGCGGAGAAACCCATCTCCCGAAATGAGCAATACTTGTCTCAGAATGTGTCTGGATGTCTGATGGGACCTAGCTCATAAATGAACTCCAAATCCAAACCTCTTAGACTGTATCGTCAACTGAACTCAATCAGTATCCTGCGCCATGCCTCCCTCAGTATTGCCTTGGACCACCTGTCTAAAATATTGCCCCTCATGAGAAGGAAAAACTATAACTCCGACAACCTCCTTGTCGTCCAGGTCACCTTGGAAGCCTGGAATGATAACTGTCTCCCGAATGAGGCTGTCGTTATCATATCCCTAGAACATCCACTTATATTCTAAAACTGCTTCCGACTGTTTTTCCAGGATAGGATCAATGTCAACTTATTGCATCTAGTGCAAGAACAACATCTGGTATGGTACTTGACATCTCATGATTGACTCAATTGCCTGAGCAAGTGATCTGCCAATCATGCACATCCCTCTCCCCTTTAGTCTGTAAGACACCTTTAGAGAGGGTGACTCCATCACCTGCAGGTATACTACCGTGCCAGGAGTCGTCCATTCTAAATACTCTTAGAATGCTGTCTAAGTACCCTGATTGGGAAACCACCAAAATCTAGATCTAAAACCATAGATCTAGTAACCAGTATGTCTGATATAAAATCCATTTCCTTTGTGGAGAAACGACTGTGTGACGACCAAAGTATAACCGATCGTAGTATAGGAGTTTCACTTCCTATTCTGTGTATGTCATCCAAATACCATGACATCACACCCTACTACCTTCTCAATAGATCCATCCCCTATTCTGATGAAGTCAAACCTATGACTGTCACATCAGAAATTGATGATCTATCTCCGCTATATCTGCTTTAGTCTATAAATAGACGTAAGCTACATGTCCACCAATGCTTCCGCTGCTCCCACTGACTACGACAACACTCTGGCAGAGTCATATACACGTACACTTCTGAAGCCAGTTCAGAACGACGCTATACTCACCCTCCTGCCGGGTCTTGCAGCTTGGAACAACAGCAATGGCAAGTGTGGGTAAACAAGAACTTCCCTGTCACCGTCCTTGAAGCTACCGGAGTACCTCTCGGGTGCCTGAAGTTACCCACCGTATCTGCGGAGTGGCCAAGGGAATGTCAAACCAGATTGAATCTTTAGGTTCCTATGAAATCTTCAGTAATCGTTTGTGGTTCTGGAATCACTTCCAGTTCTACCATACTCTCACTACTGTTTTCTGAAAAAATCCATTTTTATTAAAACTGTGGCGAGTCTAGAACAATATCACTATTGATCTTTCAGATAGTAGACAGTCAACCCTCATCATAGCCTGGGTCAACCCACAAACAGCCATTACAGAAACATGCCTTGAGTTATCCAGAGTCTGGTTTTAATCATAAGCCGGACAACTTCCCGTACCTTAACAACGTTAAGATATGAACTGTTCTATATCCAATATAGAACCAGAGGCACTGATTTAATTGAACCAGATTCAAATCATGCAGCTATCTCCAGTGCATGTCAACTACATGGAGAGTGGCCAATCAGCGTTACTCAACTTAGGAATGCTTCCAATTATGAGTAACCTGAAAGTGAAGCAAGTTCTCTTAACCATTACTATCAACTGAATACCATACTCAAGTATCTACATCTTCGATCAACTTGAAGAATCCCGATACTTGCAACACCTGGTTCTCTACTTTATTCAAATACCTATAACTTCTCAAAATTCGGACCCTGTGTTTCCGCGAAACACCTGTCTAAAAACTAGAGAAATCATAAGTAAACCGAATATAGTACGAGGACCAACCCCTCTGTCCTGATGGACCCTGGACAACATACAATACTCTGTATAAGTCCCTTGAGTCTGATAACTCATTCACTGTGTGTCGTAGGTTGAAAACTGTACTTATGGTTAAGATGAATTACACCGCTGTTTAATGCTCCTTACCTAACCATCCACTGATATAGGTAAATGTCATAGACATAATTTCAAAAGGTATATCTCACTCTATGAAAATAGTCGTACAGATATATCAATTTGAAATTGGTGCACAACAGCGGATATTCAAAACCAAATATTTGCCGTCCGGTAAACAACCCAGGTGGCTTCCTCAAATATCACCGATTACAACGAATTCCGATATAATGAGGATGATCACCTAATTCCCACTAACCTACTCCCACTCATCATTTGTAAAACCATACAGATGTGAGAATCATACCTGGTAAATACATACCCTGGAGTAGGGACTAATTGGGAAATCAGTTTTCTTTTAACAGTACACAGTGACACTGAAACATTGAAATGTTTCGATGGGGTATCCCGGTATTCCTAGTAATGCCTTTTCCAGATTCACGATTGTAACCGTATAATTCTTTGCCACCTCTCCAAATCCTTTTATATGTCTTTAGTCATTACCTTCTGCACACCCCTTAGGCCAAATGGTTTTCTTCCTTCCCTACCGTTCGGCACCAGCCTATGGTTTGGAAGAAGACTATCCAATAAGCATAATAGGTGTACTGTCCTAATCCTAGGAGCACTCGCAATGCGAGAGAAGGTGAAGATAAAAGACAACCGAATAAACCTTATTCCTATTTCTCCTGAACCAGAATCCATCCCCGAACTGGAACAAGTTCCTTTCGAGTTCGTATATAACCATACGATGGAGTATCCAATAAACTGTGGATCTTCGTAGTGATACGGAGTGTTCTGGAGAAATACAAAGGTAAAGTGGGAGTGGTAATGAAATACCTGGTTTGGTCGTGAATATCAGTCGCAATTTACTTTGCCCTCCTTCTAATCCCTTTCTTTGTCTTTACATAATACCTTCTGTACACCATCGTTAGGCTAATTGGTTTTCTTTATTCCCTACCGGTCGGCACCTGCCTATGGTTTGGAAGAAGACAATCCAATTTGCGTAATAGGTGTACTATCTCCTAAACCAAGGAGTACTCGCAACCTGAGAGAAGGTAAAAGGAAAAGACAACTGAATAGTCCTATTCGTTTTCTCCAGAACCGGAAACCATCATCGAATAAATCCCTTCGAGTTCGTATATAACCATACGATGGTTTTGTCCAATGGAAGTGGACGTTCGTAGTAATACGGGGTGTCCTGGAGAAAAGGGTAAAAGTAGGAGTGGCAATGAGGTTTGCAGCTCTGATAATCCAAAAGCCAATGTTTAAGAAGGTTCGGTTAATTTTGGTCACTGAGTCATAGTCTAGGGTCGGGTCAATGGTCGCTGCCAGAGAGAGAAAGAAAAGAAACACTCAGCGTGCACTCTAACCTAGATCAGAATGGTTACCAATTTATCTAATCTGGAAACCTCCCACTATCATCTCAAATTCTCCTCCAAACCTGAAAGAAGAATTAGTCGGGATCACCCGAGGAGTAAACCAACTCATCAGTAGGAATCGGGATCCAACTATCATCGTATGATAACGTGACGGAATCCGCTCACGTCATCGCATGAGTGGCTTCCATCAAGTTATCATGCGATGATAGTTGGATCCCGATTCTCACTGATGAGTTATTTTACTCTTCGGGTAATCCCGACTAATTCTTCTTTCAGATTTAGAGGAGAATTTGAGATTACAGTGGGAGGTTTCCTGATTAGATAAATTGATAACCATTCTGATCTAGGTTAGAGTGCACGCAGAGTGTTTCTTTTCTCTCTCTTTGGCAGCGACCTTTGACCGACCCTAGACTATGACTCAGTGACCAAGTTGACCGAACCTTCTTAAAATACTGGCTTTTGGATTGTCTGAGTTGCATAAGTCATTGCCGCTCCTTCTTTTACCCTTTGCATTTCTCAGAACACCCCGTATTACTACAGATATCCACTTCCATTGGATAGATCCATCGATGGTTATATACGAACTCGAAGGGAATTCTTCGAGGATGGATCCAGGTTCGGGAGAAATAGAATAAGGTTTTATTCAGTAGTCTTTTATCATCACCTTCTCTCAAGTTGCGAGTACTCCTAGGATTAGGAGAGTACACCTATTATGCTTACTGGATAGTCTTCTTCCAAACCATAGGCTGGTGCCAAACTGTAGGGAAGGAAGAAAACCATTTAGTCTAACGATGGTGTACAGAAGGTAACGACTAAAGACAAATAAAGGGATTTGGAGAGATGGAAAAGAAATATACGGTTACAGTCATGAATAGGATTATGGAAGAGGCATTACTAGGAATACCAGGATACCCCTACGAGACATTTTAATGTTTCAGTTTCACTACGCATTGTTAAAAGAAAACTGTTTTCCCGATTAGATACTTACTCCAGGGTATGTATTTACCAGATTTCATTCTCATGTCTGTATGGTTTTTATAGATGATGAGTAGGAGTAAGTTATTGGGAATTAGGTGATCATCCTCATTATATCGGAATTCGTTATAATTGGTGATATTTGAGGAAATCACCTGGATACAGTTTTTAACCTACGATGCACAGGTTGTTGAGTTATTTAAACTCAGCGGACTTATACAGAGTATTGTATGTTGTCCAGTGTCCATCAGGACAAAGGGGTAGGTCCTCGTACTATGTTCTGTTTACTTGTCACTTCTCTAGTTTTTAGAAAAGTGTTTCGTAGAAATACAGTGTCTAAGTTATGAGAAGTTGTGGGTATAAGAATAAAGTAGAGAACCAGTTGTCGCAAGTATCGGGATTCTTCAAAGAGAACGAAGATATAGATTCTTGTGATTGGTATTTAGTTGATAGTAACGGTTTTGAGAAACTTGTTTCTCTTTCAGGTTACTCATAATTGGATGGATTCCTAAGTTGAGTAATGCTGATTAGCCTCTCTCCATTAAGTTGATATGCACTGGAGACAGCTGCATGATTAGAATCTGGTTCCAATTAAATTAGTGCCTCTATTTCTATATTGTATATAGAATGGTTCATATCTTAACGATGTTAAGACACGGGGAGTTGTCTAGCTTATGCTTAAAACCAGACACTGGATAAATCAAGGCACGTTTCTGTAATGGCTGTTTGTGGGTTGACCCTGGCTTTGACGAGGGTTGACATTTCTACCATTTGGAAGATCAATAGTGATATTGTTCTTGACTCGCCACAGTTTTAGTAAAATGGGTTTTTTCAGAAAACATTAGTGGGAGTATGGTAGAACTGGAAGTAATTCCAGAACCGCAAACGATTACGGAAAATTTAATAGAACTTATATATTCAATCAAGTTTGACATTCCAATAGCCACTCCGCAGATATGGTGGGTAACCTCAGACACCCGAGAGGTACTTCGGTAGCCTCAAGGACGGTGACAGGGAGGTTCTTGTTTACCCAGACTTGACACTACTGTTGTTCCAGACTATGAGACCCGGCAAGAGGATAAGTATAACGTTGTTCTAAACTAGCTTTAGAAGTGCACGTGTATATTATTCTGCCAGAGGGTTGTTGTGGTCAGTGGGAGCAGCGAAAGCATAGTGGGTAAGTAGCTTATGTCTATTTATAGACTCGAGCAGTTATAGCGGAGATAGATCATCTAATTTTGATGTGACAGTCATAGGTTTGACTTCATCAGAATAGGGGATGGATCTGTTAAGAAGGTAGTAGGGTGTGATGTCATGGTATTTGGATGACATACACAGAGTAGGAAGTAAAATTCCTATACTACGATCGGTTGTACTGTGGTCGTCATACAGTTGTTTGTCCAGACAGGACATGGATATAATATAAGACATTCTGGTTACTAGATCTATAGTTTTAGATCTAGATTTGGGTAGTTTCCCAATGTGGGTACTTTGACAGTATTCTAATGGTATTTTAGAATAGATGACTCCTGGCATGGTAGTGTACCTGCAGGTGATGGAGTCACCCTCTCTAAAAGGTGTCTTACAGACTAAAGGAGAGAGGGATGTGCATGATTGGCAGATCACTTGCTTAGGCAATTGAGTCAATCATGAAAAGTCAAGTACCACACCAGATGTTGTTTTTGCACTAAATGCAATAAGTTTATATTAATCCAATCCTGAAGAAACATAAGGAAGCAGTTTTAGAACATAAGTGCATGTTCTACGGATTTGATGACGGCGGCCTCCTTCGGGAGACGGTTATCATTCCAGGCTTCAGAGGTGACATGGATGACAGAGTGATTGTCAGAGTTATAGTTTTCCCTATGATAAGGGACAGTATTATGGACAGGTGGTCCAAGAGAATACTGTGGGAGGCATGGTGCTGGGTACTGATTAGGTTCACTTATTGATACTGTCTAAGAAGTTTGGATTTGGAGTTAATTTATGAACTAGGTCCCATCAGATATCCAGATATATTCTAAGACAGGTATTACTCGATTCGGGAGATGGCTTTCTCCACGAACTTAAGATTTAGAGAGACATAGAAAGAAACATCAGGGCGAATCACTCACTGAGGCTATTTCTCGAACACAAGAGTTTTACAAACAAGCTTTGTGAAACTGATTGGTAGAGGAGTTGGGTGTTTGGTATCACACGGGCTGTGAGTATGCGACATCGCAATAATAAGCCTTAAGTGCAAGTGGGAGATTGTTGGAGATAGTGCCCTCAAAGTCAATTATTGGATCGCAGGTACGTGATTGCAATGATTGAGGCAGGACCTATACCGATATGACAGTCTTGCTCGAGATGATAGTTTGCTATCTGGTTTGTCTTTATCATCGTATACATGCTTTAGTTCACTATTGCATGATGATAGAGCCAATAGGATTCTTGCTTGACTACCAGCAGTATGATAGCGATCATATACGTGGGAGCTGGGGTCTGTAAGCACATCCTTAAAGTGTCCCTAGTCGTGGGAGTTTCGAGACAGGGCATCAATACTCCAGAGTAGACTAGTGTATACAGTCGAGACCCCGACGAGGGGCGGTGGCCGGTCTCACAAGCCACTGGTGTCAGTTGGATCACCTAAGATGTATATAGGTGCTCATTAGGTTATGGGTATACCGGACAGGACTCGCCGGGAACATGCTAGTTGGTATTATACATATCGTCAGATAGCAGTTCTCTGGTAACATGTGTACAGGTTAGTTTGTCGACCTGAGATCGTCATTTGTCTCGTGTGAGTTCCCACTGTGCTTAGATTACTACCCTACCACACTCAAAGGAGTTGTGCAAACAGGTTTTAGTTGGGTACAGTCCCGAGCCACATGGAGGCAGTGAGCGGATCATCGGGGATTCGTCTCTCCCGGTATTGGGGGTGAGATCGCGCTGTGTCTAGGAGAGCCATTATACAAAGCCCCCGGCCGAGGCAGGAGATTTATTGGTAGGTACTCCAGTAGTATCTCAGGGTGTTCTGGGCTACTCTCTGACACGACTTATACCGCTAATGGGGGTCTGACGTTACCAGCCCCCTAGGCAGATATGCGATACTCATAGACGAACGGACCGGACTGTATGTATATTGTCACTGTTAAGCTCAGTAGGGTTTATGGATGAGTTCGCTCATCAGCTTCCCTTCCAATCAATACATAGGCAACCGTTACGTACAGCTTGTACCTCTGACGGGCTAAAGGTTATACCCAGTGCCAGTGTGTTGATGAGTCATTAGAGTCCCCCACAGACACTTTCCCAAGTTCGGGCGAAACATTGTAGAGGCCGTATGGGTTTATGGCAGGGTTCGGAAAATGCACGTGCGTTTACGCACGTGTCTTTTTTCGGGCAGATAATACTGGTCGGCTTTGGTTTAAGCCGGATCCGAGTATTATGCTGTGTAGATATAATATCTTTGTCTCAGTTGCATTTGTATTCGGTCATAATACAAATGCGGGTATGTTTATACTGATATGGGGTTATCCTGAAATTCGTTTCAGGATCACTTTTGGAAGTTGCCAGTTTCCAGTTTTCTATCAGCCGTATTTAACATTCGGTTAAATGCGGATTTATCTTTTCTTCAATTGGGTGAGTCATGAGATGAGTCAGTGTTCTAGAAGGTTCTAGAGAGGGTGACATGGCTTGATGTGTCATTTGTTCATTAATGGTGCATTTAATGACAAGGTGACTAGGTTAATTGTGATTGGTTTGCATTTAATGATTTCTAGTGAGTCATTCTTTCTTTAATTGTGATGATAAGTTCATAGCTAATGGTCACCCCTCTCTTGCTCCTACACTCACCTCCCTCCTCTCCTTTATATGGCCAACCCCTCTTGTGGGATTTCATTCATTCATTTTTGCAAAAGATTATGATAGTTTAGTGTATGGAAATTTCATATAGTTCAATTTCCATTTACCCGATCCAAATGGCAACTTCTTTTAACCGTTCGTCCATAGCTTTGGACGTAATGAGACAAAGTGTTCTACTCATTCTCTACATCATCTTGGTCGTCTCTTTTATCAAACTTGACGATCGAGTTGCCTCGGTTCAGAGGCGAGAGCCCGTTTAAAGATCCGTCGACGTGGTGCCACCTGGACGACGAGACTGGAGATTCAGGAGATCGGAGCAGCCGCAACAAAGCGTGGGATCATGGTTGAAGACCGAAGGATTCGGATCGTTCGGTATAACTCTTCTACCCACTTTGTAATTTGTTAGTTTAGCTTTAATGGCAGATCCGGGTTATAGTACGCGATAGCGCCAGTTGTAAAAAGTTTTTGTTCCGCATTTGGCGTCTGTTAGACGGCCGGGGCGCTACTGTGGACTTACAGATGTCACCGTTGATGTATATTATTTACTTTTCCGTATTAGGATAGACCTAAGGAGGGGAGCACAAGTAACCGGGTTCTAGAGTCCAGTGGGAGACCATCTCGAGACGTCGAGTCCGGGTCTCCTAACTCTAGAATTGGTAGGGTTGCTTGCCGCTCTCGTAAGGGTCTAAGGATGTGGGTTTGGCTATTCATCATGACCGTGGAATCCATGTTTTATACAGGCTTAAATTAAAACCCGGAAATCCTAGTATATCCAATATTTCATATGTTGTCTTCTGCTGCTGATATTTTGTGATGTGATCACTTTATATTCTGAGATAGATACTTTACATATAATATATATGATATATTATAGACGTTGCTTATGTTTTTCACCCGCGTTAGCCCTGCCCCGCTCTGTCGTTAGTTACCTAACCTAACGGTGCATGACGGGATTTCGTAGCGAATGCGGATGGCATAAGCATACATTGTATTTATCTGTGATGCTTAGCTAACTTAAATGATGGGACATTCATTAATGAGTTTAATGAAAGAAAATAAACCTAAAGATGTTGTGGAATCGAATTTTCAAAAATTAGGTAGCTCCAGTTGTTTCTACGCATAGCAGTATTCCTTGTAGAATATCCTGCACCTTATTCGATGAGGAAAGAGCCGAGATCCCTTCACCGAGAGTGACCTCTTTAGCAATAACTAGCAGATGCTACAACCCTTGGTTTTGTCTTTTGATTGCTTTTCTAGTTCTTGCTTTGCATAGTGGTATTGTGAATATCCTGCACCTCATTCGACGAGGAAAGAGCCGAGATCCCTTCACCAGGAGTGACCTCTTTAGCAAAACTAGCAAAAGCCTCAAAACACTCCATTTTAAATCATTTGATTCTGCAATGAGATCAAGTTCAAAGCGTTAAAGGTTTTCTTAAAAACCATCCGCAACCCTCCGTCATTTTAGGAAGTAGAGTACTTAGTATTCGTGCTGCGTACATTGATCATAGTCAAGGCGTAGTGTACGGTAGCTAAGTGATGTCTTCCTACATAACATATGATGCGATTAGTTAAGACAGTCATGTGATTATGTTGATTATAGTCAAGGGTCATATGGGTGGGTCTAATTAATCATGAAATGATGGTTAGAACTTGATTAGTGCTTATGATATGTTGATCATAGTCAAGGTCATAAGTGCTAGGGGTAAAAACCATTATCGGGGTTTCAAGTGTTGAAATTTGCAATAAGATTGCATACCTTCTATGAGATAGTTGGATCCTGATACCCACTGCGAGTAATTGTTACTCCTGGGAGAGTTTTGCACTTTACAATTAGCCGATCAAGTAGGTGTCTAGAAAGGTGTCAACGGGGTTACGCCTCTGGGAAAACGAGGTTTATTTTAATTAGGTCCGTGCAAAAGCACGAGGAACCTCCCTCAAAGTACCGGCACTGTCCTGGCAGAAAGATTGGAGAACTTGTAGAGTGTAATAAATCCCGGCTAGTCTTTCCTTTTAGGGTTTGAAGGAAAATTTAATAAAAACAGTGGGAGCCATCCTGATTAGATAAAATATATAACCAATATAATATTGTAAGAGTGCACGCAGAGTGTTTTCTTCTCTCTCTCTCCAGGTAGTGACCATGTCACGCCTTAATCAAGATAATAATATAGATATATTGACCGAACCCGCTTGTTATACTAAGCTGGGGAACGTTGGTCCCGCTCTAACTTATAATTGTTATAAGACCGAGCAGGAAATAGGGGAATACCAGGATTCCCATGCCGCCAAAACGAAGAAAGTGCATGATGATGCATCTTCTTCGGGTGTATTAGTTATAGAGAACTGTTTCTCAGTATCCTCTACGTCCTGGGTATTAGATACCGGATCAGGATCCCGCATATGTAATCTGTTACATAGGCTACAGAAAGGTAGAGAACTGGGAATGGGTGATATGTCTCTAAGTATAGAGATTGGTGCAATTGTTACAGCCAAATCAGTTGGCAAATATCACTTTGTATTAACAATGATTCTGAACGAATGTTATTAGATACCGAACCTGATATGCAACATTATATCAATCTCTTTATTTAATAAAGAAGGATATAATTTTGTATTGTTGGATAATGTTTTGAACATTTTCTATATCAAAGAGTTGATCGATTAAGGCACGTTATCTAATGACATATACGTTCTAAATCAAACCGCGGTTCTTAACGAATAGAACACACACAAAAGAAAAAGTTCAGAAATGAACAAATCCTTCTTGAGGCATTATAGACATGGTCATATCAATGCGACCAGACTAGCTAAGTTACATAAAGATGCATATTTAAATCTGTTTGAATTTACATCTTGTGAAACTTGCCAGTCATGTCACAAAGATAAAAATGACCATGGCTCCGTTTACTTAAAACAGAGAAAAAGTTAGTGAACTCTTGGGACTGATACATGATGATGTATATGGTCCCCTGTCTGCACATGCTAGGACTGGTTTTTTGTACTTCATTACATTCACTGATGATCTCTCAAGATTCAGACATATGTTCCTGTTGAAACACAAGTCTGAATTTTTTGAGAAATTCATAGATTATAAGTCAGAAGTCGAGAACCAAAATGGGTATAAGTATTTATGACCTATGATGAGATAAAGGAGGAGAATACTTGAGCATGGAGATCCTGGACTATTCTAAAGGAGAATGAGATTCTCTCTCAGCATTACTCCTTCGTACACACCACAGCACAACGGTGTATCGGGACGGAGCAATCGCACCCTATTTGATATGGTGAGCTCTATAATGAGTACTACTGAGTATCCTATTTCCTTTTGGGAGTTATCCACTTGAGAAGCTGCATACCTATTGAATTGGGTTCCAATCAAATCAGTGCCTACCACTCCATATATGATATGGTATGGGAAGAGCCCATGTTTTAAGCGAGTTAAGATTTGGGGCTGTCCGGCCTATGTCTAAAAGCAAAATCCGGACAAGCTCGAGGCAAGGTCAGTTCTGTGGAAGTTTGTTGGATATCCCAAGCATTCACAAGGGAATATCTTAAAATGCAGCTGATGTTTTGGTGGAACCGGAGGATTCAATAGTTCCCGACGAACCTCAGCCTCTCCGCCGATTTGGTAGGGTTCCTCATCCGCCTGAGAGATACTTCGGTTTCTCGATGACAGTTGGGGGCGAGGATTGCATCATAAGATGATGACCCAACTAGTTTCGAGCAGGCCATTAAGAGTAGGGACTCTGTAAGAATGGTTGGATGCTTAGCGATCTGAGATGGAATCTATGTACACCAACAAAGTATGGACATTGGTTGCTATATCTGAAGGGTTAAATCCCCATCAGGAGCAAGTATATCTTGTGAAGATTACTTGATGTAGATCGAAAAGTTGACTTTCAAAGCTAAACTTGTTGCAGAAGGTTTTCGTCATCGACCAGGTATGGATTATGATGAAACCTTTTCTCCAGTGGCTATGCTTAAGTCCATCCGGATCCTACTTGCCATTGCTACATACCATGACTACGATATCCGGCGGTTGGGTGTCATGACTGCTTTTCTAGATAGTGATTTAAAGAGAGCGTCTATAAGTACACAGCCGGAGGGCTTCGTAGACAGTGGGAGCAGTAGAAACGTGTGCAAGTTGCTTTATGCGTTAAAGCAGCCATCGCGGAGTTGGAATATCTGTTTTAATGTGATAGCCAAAGCATTTGACTTCACCAAAACGGTAGATGAACCTTGTGTATACAAAAAGGTAGTAAAGAGTAAGATGGTCTTCCTCGTATTGTACGTAGATGCCATACTCTTGATAGGAAAGGAGTTTCCTATGCTACAATCGGTCAATCTCCTCTTATTACATTGATTCTCCATGTAGGATCTAGGTGATACCTCCTAAATCCTGGTTTTTGATCTATGAGATAAATCTAAGTGGATGTTAGGATTCTCACTAGGTGTAGTGAGGTGTAGTGAGAGGGTATCAATCGATCTTGGGGAGAATCACTGGATAGCTTCCAGGGTGGTAAGGACGACTGAATGTCAGTCACAGGCATTGTCTTTACCCTCAGTAGAGGGACGGTATGTTGGAAGGTTTCCAAGCTAGATACCGGGGCAAACTAGATGATAAAAGCTGGATACATCGCTATCAAAGATACTACCAAAGAGGCAGTTTGGGTGTATATTTGTTCATGAGATGAACTAGGTTCCTACCATTGTGTGACAATGGAGGTGTGGTTTTGGCCTAGGAACCCTGGTCCCATCAGTGACCCAGACGTATTCTAAGGCAGTATCACCTGATCATGGAGATGGTTGATCTCCAAGAGATCGAGGTTAGGAGAGTAGACTCAGAGGTTAACACGGGGGATCCACTCACTGAGGCCTTTCCAGCGAGAGACTTTTATAGGACGTTGGGTATGCTATACTGCAACTACTGTCCTTAGTGCAAGTGGGGGATTGTTAGTTGTATGTATGCCCTGGAGGCCATTATTGTACATGAGATGTATAATATAGTTGATGCTTGAACATATATAGGGAGGACTTTCTTGCTCGACATAATAGTATGCTATCTGGTTGCTCTTTATCTTAACATGTACACTTACTATCTCTTTATTACATGTTGATAAAGCCCTTAGGATGTGTACTTGACTTCCAGGATTATGATGCAGATCATACTAGTGGGGCCTGGGTAGTCCATGAGTTCATCCTTCAATGTTCCTAGTCGTGGGAATATCGAGACGGGGCATCGATATTCCAGAGTAGACTAGCGTATATCTTCTCGACCCATATGATGGGCGATGGATGATCTCATATCCATTGGTGTTTGACATCAGAGATGATGTACGTGTCACAACCCGAAATATTAGCTCGTGACCAGCACTTAAATCACGCAACGTCTAAAGGCGTAACGGAATTCAAGTAAGCTGAAACCCAGAAATCTAAACCTTTTTAAGAAAATAAAGGAGGTGAAGTTTTTGAAATCAGGTATAATGAAATCAAGTGTGCTTAAATGCATAGAAAAGAAACATGAATGACGTAGGTGAATTTTTCTAGGTTGAAAACATGTTTCGTCTTTTTGAAAATTTTAGCAGCACCTCATTTGTATATTTTGATCCAAAACAACAAATACATAATAAGAATAATGGCATCCCCAAGCGGGAGCTAGCTCTTCGCCAAACGGCGGATCACAACTACGCAATACAGTAAAAATAAGTATACGACGCCCAACGACAAAGATCGCCACAAGATAAAAGAAAGCAAGACATGAATATCACAAGTAGCGAATAACCCCTCGCTCTAAGTCTTGCAACCACAATCCCACCAAGTCTCATTACTTATACAAATCACTAATTTTGATTGATTGATGGAGTTAACTAGATACAATATGAAATGTAATACAAGAGTGGGTACGATACAAATGTCCCACCTACCACTGCAAAACACCCAAAAGAACTGTATGCCAGCGATGCCGCTATTGGTCAACCCGCAAGAACTGTGGCACAACGGGGGTGAGTTGCCAACTCGTGAATAGCAATATATCTACAAGTAGAAATCGAATAAACAACGACTCCTAGGTCAACTATATCAAAAGGTAATACTATGATATCTAGGGTGACCGGGTCGTATATGTGCCAACAAGGTAGTCACTACCTATATGCATGCGGATAACATCCAACAGTAATAATCAATGCATGTATGCATGTGGATCTCGTCCACCATGAAATCAGTGTATGTATGTATGCCGGTGGATCCCGTCCAACCATATAGTCAATGTATGCATGCCGGTGGATCCCGTCCAACCATAATGTCAATGTCTGTATGCACGTAAATGTCATAAAAGAGCGTGCATGAAAGTATAAGGATATAAATCAACGGTGTCCCTCCCGACACATCAAAATCATGGAACCTGAGTGCCTAGCATCGACACTCGAAAACATCATAAAAACCGTGCCCAGCATCGGCACGTAAATCCTCATATATCGGGCTCCGTCAGTCCGGATTGGCTCACATCATCTCTCGACTCCGGTCGGTATCCTCCGGATATCCGCCAAGCCCAAATACTATCACCGGTAGGTAGTAGTCCCTCTGCCAGGCTCACTGTCTACGGCACAGCGATCCGTTCTCGCCCCGGGGTACCATACCGGGTCCACCATGTACCCGCAATCGGCCTCATCCGCCTCCTCGAATCGGGTTCACATGTCGCTCTCAGAACCGAGAAAACACATGGTAGACGCACTGAAATATCATATCAAGAGAAACCGGGTTTTTTAAACAACACATAATCTCTTTTAAAATGTCCACGGTTCTCAAATCCAGAAATCTCATGAAAACAGCATATCTCAATGCGTAAACCCATGCAATGTGTCGTATGACACTAAGAGTAAAAAGGGAAAACCGCTCTTTTAAAAAGGATTCAGTTTGAAAATATCTCATGCGGTCCCTATATTTCTGAAACAAGTCAATATCATCCATTTATGTATATAGGTATGGATGTGCAAATGGATATATACGCGAGTATGAAGATATCAATATGTGTGTGCACTGGTATGAATATGCAGTGTGCATGTGCGTAAGTATGAAGATATCAATATATGTGTGCACTGGTATGAATATACAATGTGCATGTGCGCAAGTATGAAGATATCAATATATGTGTACACTGGTATGAATATACAGTGTGCATGTGCGCAAGTATGAAGATATCAATATATGTGTGCACTGGTATGAATCAGTGTTCAAGTGCCCAAGTATGAAGATATCAATATATGTGTGCATTGGTATGAATATACAGTGTGCATGTGCGCAAGTATGAAGATATCAATATATGTGTGCACTGGTATGAATATACAGTGTGCATGTGCGCAAGTATGAAGATATCATGATGCAGCAATCATACTGTGTAGTGATATGGCAATTATCGATGATGAAGTGTCTGAGCCTACAATCTGTGGGCGTGTAACATACGCATCATCGATAATAGTGTAGGTGTACTATCACATGTATATGCAATGCAATAATAATATCATGAATGCAACATAAGGTAAGGCATCAGCTAAAAGCTATAAGGTATACGTAACTATCATATGTCCGGGTCGGTGAATCTATCAATCGGCATCTAGCCTAACAACATTGCGTACGGTATAATCCATCGTACGGCATCCTCTAGTCAAGGTTACGGATCAACCATCAAGTCAAACTCATCACGTACGGAAAATCTTCGTGCGGCGGCATTACGCTACTAGGGATCCTAACATCCTATACGACAAATGAGGGTACGGCCTAATATCACGTACGGCCCATCATTCATGATTCACAACATTATATATATGTAAGTATATCTATGTAGCTATGTTCCGGTTCACATCCGCAAGACAGGTAGGGTATAAACTATCTCGATCGACTCGCATCCGTATACCATCATATCATCATATCTGTTAGTGTATATGCCGTAGGGGCCATTATTGTATCATACTAGATTGTATATTACTTAATGGAAGTTTGGTATGTTCACAGTTATATATACAGTCTTGCTAAAAATAGTAGTATGCTACTTGGTTTGTGTCTACTTTAATATGTGCATATGTTTCTTGTAACGTATCACTTATACATATTAGTAGAGCCCATAGGTTCTTTGCTTGATTACCAGCGTTGTGATGGCGGTCACACTAGTGGGGGGCTGGGTAGTCTATAAGCAACATCCTATACAAGTCCTTAGTCGTAGGATTATCGAGACAGGGCATCGATACTCCAGAGTAGACTAGTGTGTACGCTTCTCATCCCAGTTGGGGAGATGGTCTGTCCCATAGCCATCAGTACATCGTACTGGAGATAGTATACAGATGCTCGTTAGGTTACGGGTACACCGGACAGGACTCCCAGGGGAACTGTTAGATGGTATTATACCCATCGTCAGTTAACTGTTCCCAGGTGACATGAGTACAGCATAGTCCGCAGACTTGACACTGCTACTTCGCCTCGAGTGTGTCCTATTGTTCTTAGATTGCTACCCTACCACGGCTCAAAGGAGTCGTGCAAACAGGTAGCAGTTGGGTGCAGCCCCGAGCACTTGGAGGTAGTAGTAGTTAGACAGGATTCGTCTCTCCCGGTATTGGGAGATGATATCGCGCTGTGTCAGAGAGCCATTACGCAAAGTCCCTGGCCAGGGCAAGCGAGATATACTGGTAGGTTCCAGTAGCTTCTCAAGGTGTAATAGGATTCGCTCCGACACGACTTATACCGCTATTCGGGGACTGACGCTTGCCGCCCCCTAGGCTCGATATGCGATAGTCTTAGACAAATAGACCGGACTGTACGGAGATTGTCACATCAGGCTTAGTAGGAGTTCGGATTGGTAAGCCAGATTCTAGTATCGGGTTATTGGATTTATACAGTCTAAAGTTTTTCCATGTTTTCATGGATTGGAGGGGCGTTCTCGTAATTTGTCGGGAAGCTTCTAGAAGCATGGTTGTTAAATCCTATTTTCTATTTATTTGATAAAGATTAATGCTTCATATATATCATGATAGATCACAATCTCATTATCATTATCATCATCACCTTCTCTCTCCTCAAGCTCTCTCGTTCTTCAAACCCTAACTCTAACCTCTCATGAGTTGAGATCAAGGGTTAGCTAGACTAATACATCCATAACCTCACTCTATATCCTCTAGGTAGCTTAGATTAGCACTTTAAGCAACCTAGTTATCTCAATTTAGAGATTAAGCTTGGCGTAGGAGCTTTCGGGTGGATCGTCTTTGACTCGAGGAGGCCGTTGAGGTGCCGATGTTCCAAGGAGCCTATGAGGAGTGGAGGACAGCGATGAAGACCCGAAGGACATGTAACGTGAGGTATAACTTCGAATCCGAGTAGTTAAACCTCTAGTAGATAGTTAGCAATGGTTTAGATACGATTCATGCGCTCAAGTCCGTGTTACGAAGCTTTGATAATCGTTTTTCATGTATTCCGCCTCCCCGCAAGTTCGTGGGGTGCGTGACATGAACTTACAGTGGTATCAGAGCCAACTAAACCATTACTAGCTTGTTAGCAACTGATTAGAAGTTCGATCGACGGAAAACACGAAAACAAAACCCCGGAAATTCCAAGTTTCTGTTAATTTTAAAAGTGTCTAAAAAAAATATTTGACATACCTTAAAATTCACAGCAGGGAAATATAAGAATACTGAGAAAATACGAGCACTCAATTCGACTTGACGACCGCGGATCCGCGGCCAAATGGTGCTTCTGGCCGCGGATCCGCCACCGAGTCAACTCTGAGTTGACTCGGATTTGCTCAGTTATTCATGCTTTTTGGTGTTTTTTTTCTAGTATATTCTGTTTCTGCCCAGGTTACTTCAGTGCAGGTTTGCTTTTGGGGTAGACACGGAATATGGTATTCGATCGTTGTTCTAAGATATTTGCTAATTGAGTTTTTATCTGTGATGTTTAATGTGTTCGTAAACCTCCCCTAACTGCTAGTATGTCGGTTGGCAGGGGGTTGCATATTTCTGAAATATTTACTGTTTGTGTATATGAACTGTATTGGGATGTTGTGATGATTTAGCCGGGGTTTTGAGATGTGTTTAATATTCATTCATTCAATGTAAATGTAATATGATGTAATATTCTTTTGCGGGGCACATCCAGGTTGCGGTTGTAGCCACCGTTGTATTATTTCTTTTTACTGTTTTTGCTCCTAGGATAGACCCAAGATGGGGTACACAAACTACCGGGTACGTCGAAGTGTTTAATGGCCTACTCACGTTGTTTAGGGAGACCGCTTCACTTCGGGTACTTGGCGGGTAGTTTGCCGTACCCATAGGAGTCTACGGTGGGGTAATGGCTATTCATCACAACTGTATAATCCGTCTTTTATTGCAGGCTCAAAGCAAATGCGGATTGCTAGTAAATCCAATAAAGTTCATCTGTGATCTGGAATGCTTATTATTGCGCTTGACGAATGTACAATATCTATATATGATAGCTATTAGACGTCGCTTATGTTTTACACCTACGCTAGCCCATCCCCCGCTCTGTCGTTAGTTAAGTAACCTAACGGGTGATGACGGGACCCAGTGGCGAATGCGGATGGCATAAGAGGACGTGGTATTTTTGTTGTTTTCTGCAATGATAGGATAAATGATGGGACGCATTATTAAAATGCAAAGAAAATAAACCAAAGTTCAATCGTTGGAACAAATTTAAAAGAAACCACTCGGTTATTTTAAAAGATCAGAATTTTTAATTGCGGAGCTTTAACCACTCCTTTTAAAAAGTATCAGGTTCCTTCGATTATATCAAGTTCACTACGTTCACGGTTTTGCCAAAACCAGTCGTAGCCCTCCGTCATTTCAGTTAAATATTCAGTAGTATTCAAGCTATGTATTTTGACCTTCGCCAAGGCATAGTGATTGGTAGCTGCTGGATATTTATCTGTAGCATAGATAGATGCGTTGGTTTGGGACAGTCGTACTACTATTTTGGCCTTCGTCAAGGGTATGTACGGGTGGGTTCAAATTAACCTGGATAATGACGGGTAGAACTTGACATGTGACTTATGATATGTTGGCCTTCGTTAAGGTCATAAGAGCATGGGGCAAAAATCCACATCGGGAATTTCTAAAGAAACTGAAATTTGCAGAGAGATGCATACCATTTTGGAGTTTGATGAATGTTGGTAGGATTCCTTCAACATTATCATACGATGATATTTTGGATCCCGATCCTACTGTGAGTATATACTACTTATCAGGAGATTCGTCACTTAACGATCAATGCTATAAACCAAGTAGGTGCCTAGAAAGGTGTCAGCGGGGCTACGCCCCCAGAGAAAAGAGGTTATTTAATTAAGGAACTTCGCGAAAGCGTTGGAAAACCTCCCTCGAAGTATCGACACTAGCCTGGCTGAACGGTTAAGCAAGTATTGTACGGTGAGAATAGTCCTGGCTAATTCTTCTTTTATGGTTTGAGGAAGGATTCGAGAAACAGTGGGAGCCATCCTGTTTAGATAAATTAAAAACCACTCTAAACTTGCAAGAGTATCAAGCTAATAGTTTTTTCTTCTCTCTCTTAAATTGCAGCGACTGGCAAAGGTCTGTCCAAATGTCCATTACCTATAACAAGCTGGACCACCCTATTACTACTCAAGATCTCGCCGTCCCAGGTCCAGTTTCCACTGTCACGGATATGGATATCCGTCAGACAAGGGAAAAGGATAAAGCGTAAGCCAAGTGCCTCGTGTTAGCTTCAGTTGATGGTGTAAACCAGAAGCAGCACGAGAAGATGGACTCAGTTTCCATCTTTCTCCATAACAAAGATTTATATGGAAAGCAACTCATATCGCAAGATATGAGACCTCGAACGAATTAATTCAAGCGAGGTTGGATTTTGGGTCATCTGTAGGGGACAACGTCCTTACAATGACTAGCTATATTGATGAGCTCCAGGACCTGGAGACCACGTTAGGAAACGAGTCAGATACTGACTTGATTCTACAGTCTCTGCCTTCTACCCTGAAGGAAACCAGAGAAGTAGAAGGAAATAGAAGGGCAAAAGTTTCGGGACTTAGTGTAGTAAAAGAGGAACGTTCCTATTGTTGTGGGATTGGGCACTGGCAGAAAGATTGCAGGGCTTTTGAAGCCAGTAACCAGGATATGAAGCATGTTGTGGCTTCAACCTCAAGTGTACTTGTAATAGAGAACTGTATGTCAGTTAACCCTACTCCCTGGGTATTGGATACTGTAGGGTTACTAGGCACACCCAAGAGGTTCCACAAGGCATCGACCATGCCAAATTCAAATTTTTCCGGTGCCTAAGAAACCCTAATGCGATCGTTAACTAGAGGATAGGCGAAAAAGATGCAAGTTAACAACTTTAACTAAAAGGAAAGTGACTACAACCTTTGTAGATCCGGTCCTCCACTTCCTTAGCTCCGTGATGATGTCCTTCCGCTGCGATCATCGAATCCCGGACTCTAGCGATGGTTTCGTCGAAGAAATGATCGGGCTAGGTCGTCGACTTCGATGCCGAAGATGATCTACGTCGAGGCAACTCAAGACCAAGCTCCATCTTCACCAAGTCATGAAACTTGTGAAGAAAACATCCTATACTACATGGCAAGTGGTAGAGGATGAAGAAATGGGAAGTGGGTTCACTTTGGATTTTGATTTCTCACTTGGATTCATCACTTAGAATTTTCTAGCTAGGTTTTCTTCTTTTCATGAAGAAGATGAAGAAGAAGAAAGAAAAGGAATTGAATTATTTAATTAGAAAATTCAAGTGACCCTTATCATATTGCAACCATGGGTGAGTTAACAAGTGTAGAGAATAAACTAGGGTTTAGGCAAATGGTTAGGTTAAGCAAAAGAAACAAAATGGTTGAACTTTTCAAAGCTTCATGAAGCTTCAAAGAAAATCCAAAGTTAGCCACCATTTTATTTCTTGCTAAAATGAATAAATAAATAAATGAATAAATAAATTAAAACCCTAACCATTTACCTAAACATGGTTCAAAGCATACACACACCCAAGTTTGCATGTATCATCAAACATGATACAATCTAGTGCACAAAAATATATCACATATACTACTTGTGCACATCAAGTGAGAAAATCCATCTTAAGTGAACAAATACTGGTTAATGTAAAGTAATATATCAAATATATAATTATACATCAAATCATTAAATCAACACTTGATTTAATGATCCGGTCATATCGCATATAACCGACTAATATCAAGTGTATCAATGTATCGAATCAACACTTAATCCGGTAACTCGGCTATATCATATATAACCGTCCAACGATACAAATCGCGAGAATAGAATACAGTATCACATACTGGTATTATTCTCGGTCCCGCACATATCTCATATGCGCTCCTATTTCGTTTCGCTTGAGCTAGGAAAGCTCTGTGTAGGACTCTAAAAACTCATCAATACACCGGCAGCAGGTGATGATCATATCAAACACCCACAAGCCGCAAGCGGTCTGCTAAACGTAACGGCCACCCGGGTATTGAGCGATCAGAAGATCAACGAGCAAGCCCGCTCACACTCCTGTGAATCCAACCAGCAATACTTACCGTACAGTCCGGTCTGTTCGTCTGATATGTCGCATATCTTGCCTAGGGGTGGAAAACGTCATGTAGGGTTGCTAGGCACGCGCACAAGGGTCTAGAGGCATCAACCATGCCCGATTAAAAATTTAGCCGTGCCAAACAACCCGAATACGGATCATTAAACTAGAGATTAGGCGAAAACTAACATGCTAAACACTTTAACACTAACTGAGAGGGATTACAACCTTTGTAGATCCGGTCCTTCACTTCATAAGCTCCGTGTTGTGGTTCCTTCGCTGCGATCATCGGGTTCCGGACTCTCGAGAGGTTCCACGAAGAGAAAGATGCAGTCTTGCTTCCGATCTTCGATACAAAGATGATCTACCTTGAAGTTTCATTAACACAAGCTAACACTCACTAAAATTGAGTGAACACTCTCATCTAAAGGGCAAGGGAAGATGAGGATGATGAAGTAGGATTTTTGCTCTCTTTATTTATCTTTTTCTCACATTTATTCATCACTTGGAAAAAATCTAGAAAGCTTTTTCATGAAAGAATGAAGGAAGAAGAAGATGAATATTAGAATTATTCTTTTGTGATGAATAGAAAGATTAATATGATAAATAATGCAACCATGGTCAACTAAACTCATGTAGAGAATTAACTAGGGTTAGGGTTTGGGTTGGGTTAAAGCATGAGTCATAACAAAATATCTTTATCATGACAAAAAGAAACCTTCTAGAATCAACTAGAAGTCTTAACCCTAATCCAAACCCTAATCATGTTTAAACTCCACAAAACATGTTGCATTAGTTATCATATCATGTTACAATATTATATATCACATATATAATATTTATCGTAACAAAATAAAATAATACATTTAACATATATCGCATATATATCAATGTATTACCCGAGTGAGAAAAAGAATCTTTTAGTGAGCAAATATTAGTTAATGTAATTTTAATATATCATATATATTATTATACATTAAATTATCGAATCAACACTTGATCCGACAATCCGGCTATATCGCATATAACCGACTAATATTTATCCGTACCGATTCATCGAATCAACACTTGATCCGATGACCCGGCTGATATCATATATCGCGAGAATAGAATACGGTATCTCATATCACATTATCCTCGGTCCCGCACATATCACATATGTGCTCCTACTCCGTTTTGCCTGAGCCAAGAAAGCTCTGTGTAGGACTCTAAAGAATCGTCAATACACCGGCAGTAGGTGATGATCATATCAAACACCCACAAGCTGCAAGCAGTCAGCTAAACGTAACAGCTACCCAGGTATTGAGCGCTCAGAAGATCAACAAGCAAGCCTGTACATTCTCCTGTGAATCCAAACAGTAACACTCCCGTACAGTCCGGTCTCGTCGTCTGATATGTCGCATATCTCGCCTAGGGGTGGTAAACGTCAGACTCCAGTAGCTCGATAAGTCGTGTCGATATGAGGTCTATAACAGTTTGAGAAACTACTGATAACACTTACCAGTAAATCTCAGCAACCGTGGCCAGGGATTTCCGGTTATAGCCAATCGAACACAGCACAACATCAACTCCCTATACCGGGAGAGACGAATCCCCTCCTATCGCTCATTGCCTCCATGTGATTCGGGACTATACCCAAAAGCCACCTTTTTGCACGTCCTCTTGGACGTGGTATGATGGAAATCAAAGCACAGTGGGAACCACACAAGACTCTATGACGATCTCGGGTCAACAGACTACTCTGTACCAGTGTCACCGGAGAACTGCCATCTGACGTGAGGTATAATACCATCTGGGAGTTCTCGGCGAGTCCGTCCAGTGTACCCAGTCTCCACTGAGCACCCGTACACCATCCTTGATGTCAAACACCGATGGATATGGGATCATCCATCGCCCATCATATGGGTCAAGATGCGTATACGCTAGTCTACTCTGGTGCATCGATGCCCTGTCTCGATATACCCTCGACTAGGAACAGTTATAGGATGTACTCGTCGACTACCGTGGCCCCACTAGTATGATCTCATCATAGTCCCAGTAGTCGAGTACACATCCTAAGGGCTTTATCAACATGTAATATAGAGACAATCAGAGTACATGTTAAGATAAAGTACAACCAGATAGCATACTATCATGTCGAGCAAGAAAATCCTCCCTATATATATCCAAGCATCCATTACAATATACATCGTATGTACAGTAATGGCCTCTAGGTCATATATATAACTAACACGTCAGACCCCAGTAGCTCGATAAGTCATGTCGATATGAGGTCTATAACAGTTCGAGAAACTACTGGTAACACTTACCAGTAAATCTCAGCAACCCTGGCCAGGGATTTCCGGTTATAGCCAATCGAACACAGCGCAACATCAACTCCCTATACCGGGAGAGACGAATCCCCTCCTATCGCTCATTGCCTCCATGTGATTCGGGACTGTACCTAAAAACCACCATTTTGCACGCCCTCTTGGACGTGGTAAGGTGGAAATCAAAGCACAGTGGGAATCACACAAGACTCTGTGACGATCTCGGGTCTACAAACTAACCTGTACCAGTGTCACCAGAGAACTGACATCTGACGTAAGGTATAATACCATCTGGGAGTTCTCGGCAAGTCCGTCTAGTATACCCAGTCTCCACTGAGCACCCGTATATCATCTCTGATGTCAAACACCAATGGATATGGAATCATCCATCGCCCATCTGTATGGGTCGAGAAGGTATACGCTAGTCTACTCTGGTATATCGATGCCCCGTCTCGATACACCCACGACTAGGGACCTTGAAGGATGTACTTATGGACTACCATGTCCCCACTAGTATGATCCGCATCATAGTTCAGGTAGTCAAGTACACATCCTAAGGGCTTTACCAACATGTAACAGAGAGACAATCAGTGTACACGTTAAGATAAAGAGCAACCAGATAGCATACTATCATGTCGAGCAAGAAAGTCCTCCCTATATATTTCCCAGCATCCACTACAATATACATCCTATGTACAGTAATGGCCTCTAGGGCATACATATAACTAACAATCTCCCACTTGCACTAGGGCCATCTGTAGCAGTGGTTGCAGTATCTCATACTCAACCATCCCATAATAGTCTCTCTCTGGGAAAAGGCCTTTGTGAGTGGATCCGCCGTGTTGTCCTCTGAGTCTACTCTCCTGACCTTGATCCCCTGGAGATCAACCATCGCCATGATCAGGTGACACTGCCTTAGAATATGTCTGGATCACTGATGGGACGGGCGTTCCTTGGCATAAGCCACAACTCCATTGTCACACAATGGGAGGAACGAAGTTCATCTCATGAACAAATATACATCCAGACTGCCTCCTTGGTAGCATCTTATGTAGCGATGTATCCAGCCTTTATCGTCTAGTATGCCACGGTATCTAGCTTGGAACTCTTCCAACATACCGTCCCTTTACTGAGGGTAAAGACAATGCCTGTGACTGACATTCAGTCGTCCTTATCACTGTGGAATCTTTCCAGTGATTCTCCCCAGGATCTATTGATACCATCTCACTACAACTAGTGAGTATCCTAACATCCAATTAGATCTATCTCATAGATTCAAAACTCAGGATTTAGGAGGTATCACTTTGATCCTTTATGGAGAATCCTTGTGATAAGCGGAGATTGATCGAGCGTAGCATAGGAAACTCCTTCCCTATCAGGAGTATGACATCCACGTACTCTACGAGGATCATCACCATACTCCCTACTACCTTTTTGTATATACAAGGTTCATCTACCATTTTGATGAAGTCAAACTCTTTGACTACTACATCAAAATAGATGTTCCAATTCCGCGATGCCTGCTTTATCACATAAAACATCTTGCACACGTTTCCGCTGCTCCCACTGTCTACGAAGCCCTCTGACTGTGTGCTTATAGACTCTCTCTTCTAAATCTTTATTTAGAAAAGCAGTCATGACACCCAACCGCCAGATATCGTAGTCATGGTATGTAGCCGTGGCAAGTAGGATCTGGATGGTCTTAAGCATAGGTACTTAGAAAAGGTTTCATCATAATCCATACCTGGTCAACGATGCAAACTTTTAACAAGTCTAGCTTTGAAAGTCTCAACTTTTCCATTTACACCAAGTAATCTTCTCAAGATATACTTGCTCCTGATGGGGATTTAACCCTTCAGATAAAGAAACCAAAGTCCATACTTTGTTGGTGTATAAGGATTCCATATCAGATCGATAAGCATCCAGCCATTCTTACAGAGTCCCACTCCTGATGGCCAGCTCGAAACTAGTTGGGTCATCAACTCATGATGCAATCCTCGCTCTCACTATCATAGAGAAACCGAAGTATCTCTCAGGCGGATGAGGAACCCTACCAGATCGGTGGAGAGGCTGAGGTTCGTCGGTTTCTATTGAATCCTTCAATTCTACCAAATCATCTGCTGCATTTTGTATAGCTGGAACCTTTCCAGTTCTACATAACAGACCTTGCCTCGAGCTTGTCCGGATTTTGCTTTTAGACATAGGCCGGACAACCCTAAATCTTAAAAAACTTAAGATATGGACTCTTCCCTTTCCATATCACATATGAAGTGGAAGGCAATTGATTTGATTGGAACCCTATTCAATAGGTATGCAGCTTCTCAAGCGCATAACTCCCAAAAGGAAATAGGTAACTCAGTAGTACTCATCATAGAGCACACCTTATCATATAGGGTGTTATTGCTCCGCCCCGATATACCATCGTGGTATAGTGTATACAGAGAAGTAATGCTGAGAGAGAATCTCATTCTCCTTTAGAATAGTCCAGGATTTCCGTGCTCAAGTATTCTCCTCCCTGATCTCATCATAGGACATAATACTTATACCCGGTTTTTGGTTCTCTACTTCTAACTTATATTCTGTGAATTTCTCAAAAGCTTCGGACTTGTGTTTCAACAGGAACATATGTCTGAATCTTGAGACATCATCAGAGAATGTAATGAAGTACAAAGAACCGGTCCTGGCATATGTAGACAGGGGACCTTACATACATCATCATGTATCAGTCCCAAGAGTTTACTAACTCTTTCTCTCTTTCCAGTAAACGGAGCTATGGTCATCTTATCTTTGTGACATGACTGGTAAGTTTCACAAGATGTAAATTCAAACTGATTTAAATATGCATCTAAATGTAACTTCAGCCAGTCGGGTCGCATTGATAGGACCTAGTCTATAATACCTCAAGAAGGATCCGTTCATTTCTGAACTTTTCCTCTTGTGTGTGTTCCGTATACTAAGAACTGTAGTTTGATTTAGAACACCAATGCTTTTAGATAACATGCCTGAACCGATCAACTTTTGATATAGGAAATGTTCAAAACATTATCCAACAATACAAAATTTTATCATTTCTTTACTAATAAAGAGAGTGATATGATTTTGTATATCAGGTTCGGTATCCAATAACATTCGTTCAGAATCAATGTATTTGGCATACAGGGTGACAGTGACCAATAGACTTGGCTGCAACACTTGCACCGTTTTCTGTCTGATGAAACTTATCACCCGTTCTCAGTTCTCTACCTTTCTGTAGCCCTATGTAACAGATTACATATCTGGGATCCTGATCCGGTATCAAATACCCAGGACGTAGAGGATACAGAGAAACGGTTCTTTATAATGAACACACCCGAAGGAGATGCATCATATGCACTTTCTTCGTTTGGGCGGCATAGGAATTCTGGTATTCCCCAATTTCCTGCTCTGTCTTATAACAACTATAAGTTGGAGCGGGACCAACGTTCCCCAGCTCAGTATAATAAGCGGGTTCGGTCAATACATCCGTATTATTATCTTGATTAAGGCGTGACATGGTCGCTACCTGGAGAGAGAGAGAAGAAAACACTCTGCGTTCGCTCTTGCAAGATCAGATTGGTTATTATTTTATCTAATCAGGATGGCTCCTACTGTTTTTATCAAATCTTCCTTCAAACCCTAAAAGGAAAGACTAGCCGGGATTAATTACACACTATAAGTTCGCCAATCTTTCAGCCAGGCCAGTGTCGGTACTTTGAGGGAGGTGCCCCGTGCTTTCGCACGGACCTAATTAATGTAAACCTCGTTTTCCCAGAGGCGTATCCTCGTTGACACCTTTCTAGACACCTACTTGATCGGCTAATTGTAATGTGTAAAACTCTCCCAGGAGTAACTCTTACTCGCAGCGGGTATCGGGATCCAACTATCTCATAGAAGGTATACAATCTCATTGCAAATTTCAACACTTGAAATTCCCGATAATTTTGCCCCTAGCGTCCTATGACCTTGACGGAGGTCAACAAACCATAGGCTACTAGTCAAGTTCAACCCGTCATTTCTTGATTGAATTAAACCCACCAGCATGACCCTTGACGGAGGTCAACAAGGCCGCACGACTACCCTAATCCAATCTGCATCATATGCATAAACAGATAAATACTAGTTAGCTACCGCACACTACGCCTTGACGGAGGTCAACAAACGTAGCACGAATACTAAGTAGGACTTATCTGAAATGACGGAGGGCTACGACAGGTTTTTCTGAAAACCTATTGCGTAATGAACTTGATATCGTTGTAGAATCAAATGATTTTAAAATGGAGTGTTTTTTAGGCTTTTCTAGTTTCGCTAAAGGGGTCACTCCCGATGAAGGGATCGTCGGCCCTTTCCTCATCGAATAAGGTGCATGATATATCATATATACCGCTGTGCAAAGCAAAAACTATAGAAGCAATCAAAAGACAAACCAAGGGGTGTAGCATCTGCCAGTTATTGCTAAAGGGGTCACTCCCGGTGAAGGGATCTCGGCCCTTTCCTTATCGAATAAGGTGCAGAATGTTCTACAAGGAACACCGCGATGCAAAGCAAGAATTGTAGCTACCTGTTTTTGAAAATTCGATTCCACAACATCTTTAGGTTTCTTTTTCTTTCATTAATCACATTAATGAAGTCCCATCAATTAAGTCACCTAAACATCACAGATAAATACGACGTACACTTATGCCATCCGCATTCGCCTCGATGTCCTCTCGTGCACCGTTAGGTTAGGTAACTAACGGCAGAGCAGGGCAGGGCTAGCGCGGGTGTAAAACATAAGTAACGTCTATATAATATATCATATATACTATATACTGTATCTATCACAGAACATCACATGATCACATCACAGATAACGCAGCAGAAAATATCATATGAAATATTGGATATACTAGGACGTCCGTGTTTTTAATACGAGCCAGTATAAAACACGGATTCCATGGTCACGATGAATAGCCAAACCCACACCCCTAGACCCCTACGAGAGCGGCAAGCAACCCTATCAATTCTAGGGTTAGGAGACCCGGACTCGACTCCTCGAGATGGTCTCCCACTGGACCCTAGAACCCGGTTACTTGTGCTCCCCTCCTTGGGTCTATCCTAGTGCGGAAAAGTAAATAATATACAAAAGGTGACATCTTCCGTAACCTGGAAGTGCCCCAATAAAAGAATATTACATACAAGTTTTTACATGAATGAAAATGAAAAACACTCATCTCACATAAACCCCCCCCCTCGGCTATTCAAACACGACGATCTAATATAACATATCCAGCAACACATAACATCGCATGTCATCAACGTAAGTAAACATGCGTATCCCAATTGTCGTTGACATATAGCAACGAAACCGGCGATATCACATATTACACTTACGGTCGCAGAAAAGAAAGTGTAAAACTACAACAGTTGGAATCCGCAAACTGTATAGACATCGCATGCCTAACCATATGAATTCCTTAGACATCGCATGCCTAACAATTATAAACCCCGCATTTTAGTCTCATTATCGAAAACACTTTTCAATATCAAGTCGGGCAATTCAACAGGATTCCCGACATTCTGATCGAATGCTCGTCGCAAACTTTAGTAGACGGCCGCACCCCCGATACCGTCGACGAAGTGCACCAAGGCGGAACACCGCTACCGCGAGCACCCGAACGGATGCTTTCGGCGACGGGGTTCTCCTACAGTCACTTGGTCGGGGCTAAGGGGTGTAGCTGTCTATTAAGTTTATCCGGCGAGTATCTGTATACGCTACGTGATTGCGACGGACTTTTGATCACATCAAAATTCCGTGGCAACCGATCAATCGAGACTAAACTGCTATGTTTATAACATTCATATTAGTTATCTCATAACTACTTGTGGATTCCAAATATTGTATCACATTCCAGATAAATAGAAAATGCTAAACTTTCCGATCGAACAATCAAACACCCACGTTTTCCTGAAACAGCTCAACACATGAAATAAGTTTAAAAACATTCACTTCATGCCACAGTACCAACGGTCCAGCCGTAGAAGGGTCAAGCCAATGCCTCACATGTGGCACGCCGTACTGCCCTAAACCCTAAGGTTCAAAGGGCAGTTCAAGACGGTCAAATAATCGAGTTAAGGTTTGTTGTCTTCTAGAGGGACCATCGCGTTACTTGCACTACTTAGAACGTTCTTAAACCACGGAAAAATCCAACACTTGAAAATTTTCCGGCAGGGGAAAAAGTGGGTATTTATATCCAGTCGAACTTTTTAACATGCTCTAAAAATACCCGGAAGACAAAGTAAACAAAGTTAAATAATCTGATCAAATCATCGAGTCCCAATACAACCCCAGAACACTCAACTCTTGAGTTATAATAAAAATACCCATAAAATATAAATCACAGAAATAGAAATTATGGTGGAAAAATGATGGCCTATCTCTTCTGTACGGCCGCGGAACCGCGGCCCAAGCAGGGTATTGCCGCGGTTCCGCGGCGGAATGTATGGATTAGGCTGTCTTTTTTCACCACAATTCTTATATTTCCCTGTTGAATTTTTCAGGTATTTTTAATTTGGAAAATTCCACAGTTACAGAAAATGTACAGACAAGGGTTATTTTTAGGGTTTCGGGGTTCGATCGGGTTTCTAATTTCGTCTACTCGTCGCCTAAGGCTCTAGCTAGGCTCCGATACCACTGTAGGGTTACTAGGCACACCCAAGAGGTTCCACAAGGCATCGACCATGCCAAATTCAAATTTTTCCGGTGCCTAAGAAACCCTAATGCGATCGTTAACTAGAGGATAGGCGAAAAAGATGCAAGTTAACAACTTTAACTAAAAGGAAAGTGACTACAACCTTTGTAGATCCGGTCCTCCACTTCCTTAGCTCCGTGGTGATGTCCCTCCGCTGCGATCATCGAATCCCGGACTCTAGCGATGGTTTCGTCGAAGAAATGATCGGGCTAGGTCGTCGACTTCGATGCCGAAGATGATCTACGTCGAGGCAACTCAAGACCAAGCTCCATCTTCACCAAGTCATGAAACTTATGAAGAAAACACCCTATACTACATGGCAAGTGGTAGAGGATGAAGAAATGGGAAGTGGGTTCACTTTGGATTTTGATTTCTCACTTGGATTCATCACTTAGAATTTTCTAGCTAGGTTTTCTTCTTTTCATGAAGAAGATGAAGAAGAAGAAAGAAAAGGAATTGAATTATTTAATTAGAAAATTCAAGTGACCCTTATCATATTGCAACCATGGGTGAGTTAACAAGTGTAGAGAATAAACTAGGGTTTAGGCAAATGGTTAGGTTAAGCAAAAGAAACAAAATGGTTGAACTTTTCAAAGCTTCATGAAGCTTCAAAGAAAATCCAAAGTTAGCCACCATTTTATTTCTTGCTAAAATGAATAAATAAATAAATGAATAAATAAATTAAAACCCTAACCATTTACCTAAACATGGTTCAAAGCATACACACACCCAAGTTTGCATGTATCATCAAACATGATACAATCTAGTGCACAAAAATATATCACATTTACTACTTATGCACATATAGTGAGAAAATCCATCTTAAGTGAACAAATACTAGTTAATGTAAAGTAATATATCAAATATATAATTATACATCAAATCATTAAATCAACACTTGATTTAATGATCCGGTCATATCGCATATAACCACTTAATATCAAGTGTATCAATGTATCGAATCAACACTTAATCCGGTAACTCGGCTATATCATATATAACCGTCCAATGATACAAATCGCGAGAATAGAATACAGTATCACATACTGGTATTATTCTCGGTCCCGCACATATCTCATATGCGCTCCTATTTCGTTTCGCTTGAGCCAGAAAACCTCTGTGTAGGACTCTAAAGACTCGTCAATACGCCGGCAGCAGGTGATGATCATATCAAACACCCACAAGCCGCAAGCGGTCTGCTAAACGTAACGGCCACCCGGGTATTGAGCGATCAGAAGATCAACGAGAAAGCCCGCTCACACTCCTGTGAATCCAACCAGCAACACTTACCGTACAGTCCGATCTGTTCGTCTGATATGTCGCATATCTCGCCTATGGGTGGAAAACGTCAGACCCCAGTAGCTCGATAAGTCATGCCGATATAAGGTCTATAACAGTTCGAGAAACTACTGGTAACACTTACCAGTAAATCTCAGCAACCCTGGCCAGGGATTTCCGGTTATAGCCAATCGAACACAGCGCAACATCAACTCCCTATACCGGGAGAGACGAATCCCCTCCTATCGCTCATTGCCTCCATGTGATTCGGGACTGTACCCAAAAACCACCGTTTTCAACGCCCTCTTGGACGTGGTAAGGTGGAAATCAAAGCACAGTGGGAATCACACAAGACTCTATGACGATCTCGGGTCTACAGACTAACCTGTACCAGTGTCACCAGAGAACTGCCATCTGACGTAAGGTATAATACCATTTGGGAGTTCTCGGCGAGTCCGTCCAGTGTACCCAGTCTCGACTGAGCACCCGTATATCATCTCTGATGTCAAACACCAATGGATATGGGATCATCCATCGCCCATCTGTATGGGTCGAGAAGGTATACGCTAGTCTACTCTGGTATATCGATGCCCCGTCTCAATACACCCCTGACTAGGGACCTTGAAGGATGTACTTATGGACTACCATGTCCCCACTAGTATGATCCGCATCATAGTTCAGGTAGTCAAGTACACATCCTAAGGGCTTTACCAACATGTAACAGAGAGACAATCAGTGTACACGTTAAGATAAAGAGCAACCAGATAGCATACTATCATGTCGAGCAAGAAAGTCCTCCCTATATATGTCCCAGCATCCACTACAATATACATCCTATGTACAGTAATGGCCTCTAGGGCATACATATAACTAACAGATACCAGATCAGGATCTCACATCTGTAATTCGTTACAGGCTCTGAGAAACCGTAGGGTTATCGGGATAGGTGATATGACCATCACGGTTGCTAACGGAATGAGCATGAACGCTGAATCCGTAGGAGAATATCATCTTGGACTGACAACTGGGCAGATATTGATTCTGCTTAACTGTTTTTATGTACCAGGTACGACTTGTAATATCATATCTGTACCCTTACTTTCTAAGGAAGGATATGATTTTACTTTTGCAAGAGATGTGGTTCACATCCACCTAAATCAAGTTTTGATTGGGTCAGGTACATTAGAAAACGGAATATACGTATTAAATCAAGCTCAGATTTTCAGTGTCCAGAACACACTTAAAAGAAAGTCTCCGGAAACAAATCAGGCTTTCATATGGCATTGTAGACTGGGTCACATCAATGAGAGAATATTAACAAAGTTACATAGAGAGGGATACTTGGATCCGTTCGAGTATCAGTCTTATGCCACTTGTGAATCTTGTCTCATGGGAAAGATGACAAAGACTCCGTTCACTGGACAAGGAGAAAGAGCAAGCGAGCTCTTAGGACTCATACACAGTGACGTGTGTGGTCCAATGTCTACACATGCGCGAGGTGGTTATTCCTACTTCATTACTTTTACGGATGATTTCTCTAGGTATGGACATATCTTCTTGATGAAGCATAAATCCGAGGCCTTTGAGAAATTCCAGGAATACAAGAATGAAGTGGAAAAACAAACAGGCAAAAGTATCAAGACACTGAGATCTGATCGAGGTGGTGAATACTTAAGTGCCGAGTTCCTGGGTTACTTAAAAGAGAATGGAATTCTCTCTCAGCTTATTCCTCCATACACACCACAACACAACGGTGTATCAGAAAGGAGGAATCGAACCCTATTGGATATGGTTCGTTCCATGATGAGTAAGGATGAGTTACCGCGATCTTTCTGGGGTTATGCGCTAGAATCAGCTGCATATCTTTTGAACAAGGTTCCAACCAAAACTGTGCCTACCACACAATATCAGATGTGGAATGGGAAGAAACCCTGTCTTCAGTACCTGAAGACATGGGGATGCCCAGCTTTTGTAAAAAAGCAGCATCCGGACAAGCTCGAGGCACGCTCAGTACTGTGTAAGTTTGTGGGATACCCAAAGAACTCCAGGGGGTATTTTTTCTATTACGCAGAGGAACAAAAGGTTTTTGTTTCTCGTATTGCCCATTTTCTAGAATATCAATTTTTAGTAAAGGAAACAAGTGGGAGCGAAATAGAACTGGAAGAAATTCCAGAACCACAAACTACTACTGAAAGTATGGTGGAACCAGAGGTTTCAGAAGAACCGGACATCCCAACACCACTCCGCAGGAGTAGTAGGCAATCTCATCCGCCCGAGAGATACTACGGTTTTCTCATAGACGGGAATAGAGAGGATTGCACTATTGACTATGATGAGCCTACTAGCTTCCAGCAAGCCATTCAGAGCGGTGACTAGGTAAAATGGCTGGATGCAATGCGGACCGAAATGGAGTCCATGTACACTAACAAAGTATGGACTTTGGACTTTGCTCCAGATGGGGTAAAACCCGTAGGATGCAAATGGATCTTCAGAAAGAAGATTGGTGTAGATGAACAGGTTGAAACCTATAAGGCTAGACTTGTTGCAAAGGGTTTCCGTCAAAGACCTGGTTTGGACTATGACGAAACCTTTTCTCCAGTGGCTATGCTCAAATCCATTAGGGTCCTTCTTGCTATTGCTGCCTTCCATGATTATGAAATCTGGCAGATGGACGTAAAGACGGCCTTTCTAAATGGTAATTTGGAAGAGAGCGTCTATATGGATCAGCCAGAGGGATTCATTCAGAATGGGAGTAGCGGTAAAGTATGCAAGCTGCTTAAGTCCATTTATGGACTAAAGCAGGCATCGCGGAGTTGGAACATCTGTTTTGATGATAGTGTCAAGGAATTTGACTTTATCAAAATTCCAGATGAACCATGCATATACAGTAAGATTGTAGGGAGAGCTGTAGTATTCCTCGTCTTGTACGTGGATGACATTCTCCTAATAGGAAATGATATTCCTATGTTACAGTCAGTCAAAAGTTTTTTGTCACAGAAGTTCTCCATGAAAGACCTAAGTGATGCCACCTACATTCTGGGGATCCAGATCTATCGTGATAGATCTAAAAGGATGTTGGGACTTTCGCAGTCCAGGTACATAGACACCATATTGAAAAGATTCAGTATGGAAGATTCTAAGCGAGGTAACCTACCAGCTTGTCACGGAATCACCCTCTCCAAAGATATGTCTCCCAAGACTGATTTGGAAAGGGATCGCATGTCGATTATACCCTACGCTTCAGCGGTAGGCTCTATAATGTATGCGATGTTATGTACCAGACCAGATGTAGCATACGCATTAAGCGTAGTAAGCCGGTATCAAGCAAACTTAGGGGAGAATCACTGGATAGCAGTAAAGAACATTCTCAAGTATCTGAGGAGGACTAAGGAGATGTTCTTGGTGTATGGCGGAAAAAACCTCCAGATGGAGGCCTTTGCCGACTCCGGCTTCCAGAGTGACAAAGATGACTCCAAGTCCATGTCGGGTTATGTCTTTACCCTCAATGGAGGGGCGGTCCGATGGAAGAGTTCCAAGCAGGAGACCATTGCTGACTCAACAATGGAAGCGGAGTACATAGCTGCTTGCGATGCCGCAAAAGAAGCTGTCTGGATGAAGAAGTTCCTCACAGAACTTCAGGTGGTTCCTTCCAGTGTTGGTCCAATACCTCTGTATTGTGACAACAACGGCGCTATAGCTTTAGCGAAGGAACCCAGGTCCCATCAGAAGTCCAGACACATCCTAAGGCTGTATCACCTGATCAGGGAGATCGTAGATCGCCGGGAGATCGAGGTGAAAAGAGTAGAGACGGAGAATAACATTGCTGATCCATTCACAAAGGCCATTCCTCAGACGCAGTTCGAGAGGCTATTCGAGATGATAGGTCTACGATATGCAAGCTCATGGCCCTAGTGCAAGTGGGAGATTGTTAGTGTATATGCCCTAGGGGCCATTATTGTATCATACTAGATTGTAAATTACTTAATGGAAGCTTGGGATATTCACAGTTGTATATACAGTCTTGCTAAAAATAGTAGTATGCTACTTGGTTTGTGTCTACTTTAATATGTGCATATGTTTCTTATAACGTATCACTTATACATATTAGTAGATCCCATAGGTTCTTTGCTTGATTACCAGCGTTGTGATGGCAGTCACACTAGTGGGGGCTGGGTAGTCTATAAGCAACATCCTATACAGGTCCCTAGTCATAGGATTATCGAGACAGGTCATCGATACTCCAGAGCAGACTAGTGTGTACGCTTCTCATCCCAGTTGGGAAGATGGTCTGTCCCATAGCCATCAGTACGTCATATTGGAGATAGTATACAGGTGCTCGTTAGGTTACGGGTACACCGGACAGGACTCGCAGGGGAACTGTTAGATGGTATTATAGCCGTCGTCAGTTAACTGTTCCCAGGTGACATGAGTACAGCATAGTCCGCAGACTTGACACTGCTACTTCGCCTCGAGTGTGTCCCACTGTTCTTAGATTGCTATCCTACCACGGCTCAAAGGAGTCGTGCAAACAGGTAGCAGTTGGGTGCAGTCCCGAGCACTTGGAGGCAATAGTAGTTAGACAGGATTCGTCTCTCCCGGTATTGGGAGATGATATCGCGCTGTTCAGAGAGCCATTACGCAAAGTCCCTGGCCAGGGCAAGCGAGATATACTGGTAGGTTCCAGTAGCTTCTCAGGGTGTAATGGGATTCGCTCCGACATGACTTATACCGCTATTAGGGGACTGACGCTTGCCGCCCCCTAGGCTCGATATGCGATAGTCTTAGACAAACAGACCGGACTGTACGGAGATTATCACATCAGGCTCAGTAGGAGTTCGGATTGGTTTCCTCATCGGCTTTCTTATCGACATCTACCTGGGGACCGTTACGTACAGCTAGTGCCGCTTGCGGTCTATGGTTAAACCCACTGCCAGCGTAGTGTCGAGTCTTTAGAGTCCCACACAGAGAGTTTCACTGCTCCAGGCGAAACGATATAGAGGTCGTATGGTTTTACGACAAGGGTTCGGACGCGTATGTGTGTTTACGCACGTACGACTTTTCGAACAGTTTTTACTAGCAGGCTTTGGTTTAAGCCAGATTCTAGTATCGGGTTATTGGATTTATACAGTCTAAAGTTTTTCCGTGTTTTCACGGATTGGAGGGGCGTTCTCATAATTTGTCGGGAAGCTTCTAGAAGCATGGTGACTTAGGGGGGTAAGGTGGCATTGCATTAAATGAGATTTGTGACTCATTTGTATGATTCATCCATGTCATTAATGTATCATAAATGCTTAATGACTCATGGAGATGAATCACCCATTTGTATTTATGAAGCATGGTTGTTAAATCATATTTTCTATTTATTTGATAAAGATTAATGCTTCATATATATCATGATAGATCACAATCTCATTATCATTATCATCATCACCTTCTCTCTCCTCAAGCTCTCTCGTTCTTCAAACCCTAACCCTAACCTCTCATGAGTTGAGATCAAGGGTTAGCTAGACTAATACATCCATAAGCTCACTCTATATCCCCTAGGTAGCTTAGATTAGCACTTTAAGCAACCTAGTTATCTCAATTTAGAGATTAAGCTTGGCGTAGGAGCTTTCGGGTGGATCGTCTTTGACTCGAGGAGGCCGTTGAGGTGCCGATGTTCCAAGGAGCCTACGAGGAGTGGAGGACAGCGATGAAGACCCGAAGGACATGTAACGTGAGGTATAACTTCGAATTCGAGTAGTTAAACCTCTAGTAGATAGTTAGCAATGGTTTAGATACGATTCATGCGCTCAAGTCCGTGTTACGAAGCTTTGATAATCGTTTTTCATATATTCCGCCTCCCCGCAAGTTCGTGGGATGCGTGACATGGACTTACAATATCATCATATCATAATATCACCATGTCCGTCTTATATTCTTTCATCGCATTTATCTCACATATCAAATCGAATTTACAAAAACATTCTATCTACGAAATGTAAGTATCTAATCTAACATACGCACCCGAACCATACAATCAGAATTTTAAAGAAGTGAATCGTAGTTTTGAAAATAGGGGTTACGGTGTTTTTAAGGAAAAGCTATCATTTGAAAATCTGTAATATCCTTCAAGGTATATGTTTAAAAGATACATATGATTCTTTGGTTTAGAAAAAGGTATGGTTCGGATGACATATCTACATCGACTATCTAGTCCTACAGTACCCTAAACGGCTATATCGCTAAACGTCATCCTAGGGTAGTAGTAACATATCAATTCTAACTATCCTCTAGTTTCTAATATGGTTACATAGCTATCTTCATTCTAACCCTAGTTTCCTAATCTAGGTTTTCTAACCATACTCTATAAATCGGTTTTCCATCAAAAGTTTGCGGGGGTGCTATACGCCATCCACCCGACTTCCCCGGTAGATATAGATCTACTCACCGTAGTCCTCGCTCGCCGAAGTCGATGACGCTTCGCTCCGTCGCTTTGGAATCCACGCGAAGGTACCTACAATAACAACACATATCGTAACGATATTAAAATCAAGGCGGAAAACCAAAACGGCACGCGCATTGCTCGTAGGTTAGAACCTATAGCATATGCGTACAAAAATCAATCAAACAACCCTTGTTGTCGATGTACAAACATGTGACAACCAAAAATGAATCCAAATATCAAAACTCATCATTTCAAATACGGAAAACATATCCTAAGTCACACACAAGTATTCCCAGATTTTGACTCAGGTCGGATAATTCTAAGCAAACAAGTCTAGGGTGATGTGCATAGTATATATGAGCTACTGGACCAACCTAGGCCTCTACCCTCACCAAGTGGCCGGCCACTTCCACATAAAATCCGGTGTCGCCGGCCCAGGGGTCTCTGTTTGGGTTGATCAAGTCAGAGTGGTCTCCTAGTAGTATATTTAGGCCCCTAGTATTGTTTGGTTGTCTCAAAAAGTCCCTAGGTCATCCCAGATTCACAGTAGGCACTCTAAAAGTCACAAAACTGATATGGGTCAATTCTAAAGTTTGTGCATCGGGTTCACTTCTATGGTTCAGGTCAGGGATCATGTTCCCATGGTCAAGCAAATACTCACAACAGCCCCCGGATTTTACCCATAGTAATTACATAAAAATCCAGTAGGACCAAACACCCTTAAACACCTCCAGGTGACTACCCTACAGAACCCACACCCTAACTCTCCTAAACACCCGGGGTCGCCGGATTTTTCTACATGGTCGCTGGCCTATGACCGGTGGGAAGGGGTAGGGTTTTAGGTGGTCACTGAAGGTTACGAGCACAACATTACCACACTGTTTGTTTTCCCAATGAGTGCTCGGGGTCACAGCAGGTTGTCGATGTCACAAAACGACACAAAAATACGACATCGAACAAAACTAAACTAAAAGGAAGAAGTTATACCTCATTTGATCCCCTGTAGGCAGCACTAACTCCACAAAGTCGTCAAAATCCTACTTTGCTCGGTTCATCGTGTAGAGGAAGAGATGGGGACTAAGTTTTGTGAAGGGAGTGTAGGGTTTTAGGAATTGGTTGGAGATGGATCTAGGGTTCTTTGAAGAAGGTTGTGGGGTTGAGGAGATGAGGAGGGAGATGAAAAAAAAAGATAGGGGGAATCAAATGGCAGCAGCCCCTCCCTGTCTCTCAAAAATCACACACTCTTTCTTTCTCCAATGCTCACCTAACCCAATCATTATGTCTCCCTTTGACTTTTCCTTTTCTCACCAAAAGAAACACATACACCCATATAAAACTACAAATGAAATAACATATAACCAAATACAACATGTCAGGGTGCACTAACCATGAAAACTGTAGAAACACGGATTTGGCTTAATCGCGATTAGTAGTGCACTAATCGGGATTTTATCAAAACTGCATATAATAAATTTTAAAATTGCCAACTCCGTTAAATATATTATTAAATGAATAAATCATTTTAAATTTTCAATTATTTCCCCAATATTGGTATATATTTATACCCTTTTTCGAAAACCCCAATTTCGCAAATCGGGCAGTTTTCGGGAAATATATTATTTTAATATTAAATTCCCAAAATAATATTTTATATTTTCTGAAATGTTACAGTCTTCCCCCCTTAAGTAAATTCGGTCCCCGAATTTAAATTTAACCCTCAAAATCTAAAACATTTCAATAATCAGCTCAAAACAACGGGGCTCCGAAATCATGGAAAACACAGAAATAACATAACGCGCCAAGTGCGTATGAAAACGAGTACCAAAAACTCAAAAGCCTGTCAAGCGTCACGCAAATTATCAGATTTGCACGCATATTCTCGGAGTACAATAGTGATGCAGATCTCGAAATTTGAAATCTAATACAAACTAATCAAATACTATAATACGTGTATAGTACGCATCATTGAAAACTCCAAAATCTGAATAAAATACATGCAAAAATCTTTTCTAAACTACCGTGTGATGCGTAACTTACGGCATAAGTGACGGACGCTCAGTTTAAAATAATAATATATATCCATATATATTTTGCTAAATATACGTTCCGTCGTTTTCAAAATATCCCAAAAGGTTTTACTTTATAAACGTTCGTGTCACTCGCGGACACGTAGGAAAATAGCGAGACTATAGCTCCACTTGAAAACCCTTTTGGTAATCTTTTAATGCATGCAGAGTACTCAGGTACTGTCCTCAGATCAGTCCTGTTTGGCTACTACACAATATTGTGCCTAACATGAAAACGAAGTGCTCAAAAGCAAAATCAGCCTCAAAAGGCGTATCCAATAATCGCATACGTCTGGTGCGCATGAAAATCAAATCCAAATACAGGTGCCACAATACGCACAAAGCAAAACTAAGTGCAACGGGTGTGCACAAAAACATCTGCCCATTGCAACGGTGTGCATGACAACAATATCGGGTGCATTTGATATGCACAAGAATCCAATCAGGTGCACAAGGTGCACAAAATGCGTATCAATGCACTATAAGCACATATAAGCTATACCGAGTGCAAAAATCGAATCATCCGTAAGAAATCCACGAAATCATAAACACATGATACGGAGGTACAAAATCGACATCGAGAGCAATAGTTATGCACAAATCGCAAATCGACACAACGGTGTATAAAATATATATCAAGTACGACAACAATGCTCAAAAATGCATATACCCAGTAGGTGCAGCCATGGTGCACGAAATCAATATCAGGAAACTCGTCATTAAAACTCAAATCCAAGCGATATAAGCGTGATACTCGGATCACAAACGCAAATCGCAAAAAAAAGGACATTGAGGTACACCTCCTACAATGTCGAAAAATAAATCGGTGCGCCTAAAACCGGCAGAACAGAATATCCGCTCGCCTCCTGCTCACGGTCTGGCGTCTTCTGTCTCTGGGTCTTCTTTTTCTCTGTGGATTACTACACTCGCAATCCATCGGCTCATCGGCCCTGTCCGGTGTGCTAACGGGGACGATTCCGTTCTGGCACTTCTCTGGCCATCTCCCGGTCAATCATCGCCACCGCTCATAGTGCGGCACTTCACTGGCATCGGCCTCTGGTTCTCTGAATACACTTGACCCATCTGATCCTGGGTGCAAATCTCATTGCAGCAGTGTCCCGGAAGGAATCCTGCTCAAGGTCTCTTCCGATCTCGCCTATGCCGAACTGTACGGAGGCTGGTACTCTTGCATAATCTTCCCTCATTTTCTGGACATCTGCGTGTTCCGCACGCATTTCCTCGTAAACTGGCCGTATCCAAACTCCTCTGTAAGCATATCAGGTCTCTGATCTCGATGGGGAGTAGCAACAGCTCGTCAGCATCTCGCATGAACATCTGGCTTCCCTTGTCTTTATCGTCGCCCACTATGACGTCACGCCATGCTATCTGCTCACTACAACTGTTCTCGGCCACGGTCAATCCGAAGTCTCTCACACGGACTCGAAATCCCGTACTCTATAGCTTCATCACTCTGTAGAAGATATCTGGCCGAACACGTCCTCGGGAGCTTGTCCCAACCATCAGAGGAATACTCAATACTCGCCCGTCCTTGATCAACTCACAACGCCTCTGGGTGAGGTCCTCTATCCAAAGCTGGTCAGCTTGCTGATCTCTTATCACATGGTATCCGGACGACGTCAAACTTTTCGATCGAGTCATCAGTACCCCAAAATTTCCCGAAGGCTCATCACCTGAGCGCGGTCTAAGAATATCTGGTACATACCACAGCACCTCTGGACCAACCGTAGAAGGGCAAACCCAAGCCTCACTGATGGCACCGCTAAATTGCAACAAACCCTAAGGTTTAAAGCGGTTCCCTGGTCATCATGTCGAGTTAGGGTTTCATTCTTCTAGAGGGTCCACAGAATTACCTGCATGTTCCTCCAAACACTTTAAACTTGGGAAAATGGTGTCCCGGTACTCGTTCGAACCTTTTAGCTTCGTCAATACCACATGTGAATGCTCTTCGCCCGCATGCTAAATAATGCGTCAATCCTCCAGGAAAGGCGATACATCGGCGGTCATCTCTGGATCGGTCTGCTCTAGATCTGAGTAAGACTCTCCATACTGGAAATCTTCAACTCAACTGGGCCTGCGTCGGCGCATCAATCTGACGAATCACCTTCATCTCTCAAATCGGGGTACACAAACTATCATCTGTCGCAGTTCTACCTGGAAGCTCCGGCGATCTCAGCTCGTAAGCTCTGGAAGCGATATTCCATCAATCTCAGCCACAGCTGGGTCATCTGTCTACACGGTAGGTGACATCAAAATCTCTGAGGTACGCTGTACATCAACAGTCCTCTCGCAACTGGCAGCTCTAACAATGGCCCGATCCTCCGGTGTAAAACCAAGTACTCGCCTCCACAAGAGGTCACAACATAAAATACTAACTCGAGACGTTCCCACGTCACCAGAAAACACAATGGTCGGCCCTCATACCAGACGAGCTCGTCCTGACCGCAACACTAGCAGCAGCTCAAACTGCGCTCAAACTATGGTGACAGGAATCTCAATTGAGTGTCGAAGAAAGCGGATCAACGGCATGAGAGGGAACGACAGATCCAGAATGGATACATGATCATAAGAAGGAACAACATCAATAAGAGTATGATCATGGAACAAATAAAATCAAGGATCTCAATGGATGTATAATCAAGGATACGAAGAGAATCACAGATCCCAAAATATATACATCTTAAGATTTCTTAAGTGGAGTATCGTATCGTAAATATGCCGCGGAACATACGTACGGTACATCACTCTACTCAAGCTACCTACTCCATCAATCAGGATCAGCCTATGAAACGAAAGTTCGGGTCGACTACCCCCGTCCAAGTCTAAGTTCCATAACGTCAAGCCTAGGTTCTGAAATACATACCGCCCTAGACTCCGCATAGTCAAACATAGACTCGAACAAGGTTAAACCTAGTACTCTGATACCAACTTTGTCACGACCCGAAATATTAGCTCGTGACCAGCACTTGAATCACGCAACGTCTAAAGGCATAACGGAATTCAAGTAAGCTGAAACTCAGAAATCTAAACCTTTTTAAGAAAATAAAGGAGGTGAAGTTTTTGAAATCAGGTATAATGAAATCAAGTGTGCTTAAATGCATAGAAAAGAAACATGAATGACGTAGGTGAATTTTTCTAGGTTGAAAATATGTTTCGTCTTTTTGAAAATTTTAGCAGCACCTCCTTTGTATATTTTGATCCAAAACAACAAATACATAATAAGAATAATGGCATCCCCAAGCGGCAGCTAACTCTTCGCCAAACGGCGGATCACAACTACGCAATACAGTAAAAATAAGTATACAACGCCCAACAACGAAGATCGCCACAAGATAAAAGAAAGCAAGACATGAATATCACAAGTAGTGAATAACTCCTTGCTCTAAGTCTTGCAACCACAGTCCCACTAAGTCTCATTACTTATACAAATCACTAATTTTGATTGATTGATGGAGTTAACTAGATACAATATGAAATGTAATACAAGAGTGGGTACGATACAAATGTCCCATCTACCACTGCAAAACACCCAAAAGAACTGTGTGCCAGCGATGCCGCTACTGGTCCACACGGTCAACCTGCAAGAACTGTGGCACAACGGGGGTGAGTTGCCAATTCGTGAATAGCAATATATCTACAAGTAGAAATTGAATAAACAACGACTCCTAGGTCAAGTATATCAAAAGATAATACTATGATATCTAGGGTGACCGGGTCGTATATGTGCCAACAAGGTAGTCATTACCTATATGCATGCGGATAACATCCAACAGTAATAATCAATGCATGTATGCATGTGGATCTCGTCCACCCATGAAATCAGTGTATGTATGCATGCCGGTGGATCCCGTCCAACCATATAGTCAATGTATGCATGCCAGTGGATCCCATCCAACCATAATGTCAATGTCTGTATGCATGTAAATGTCATAAAAGAGCGTGCATGAAAGTATAAGGATATAAATCAACGGTGTCCCTCCCGACACATCAAAATCATGGAACCTGAGTGCCTAGTATCGACACTCGAAAACATCATGAAAACTGTGCCCAGCATCGGCACGTAAATCCTCATATATCGGGCTCCGTCAGTCCGGATCGTCCCACATCATCTCTCGACTCCGGTCGGTATCCTCCGGATATCCGCCGAACCCAAATACTATCATCGGTAGGTAGTAGTCCCTCTGCCAGGCTCACCGTCTACAGCACAGCGATCCGTTCTCGTCCCGGGGTACCATACCGGGTCCACCATGTGTAGGGTTCCTAGGCACACACTAGAGGTCTCACAAGGCATCAACCATGCCAATTTCAAATTTTTCATGTGCCTACAAACCCTAAGGATCGTTAACTAGAATTTAGGCGATTACAAATGCGAGCAAACGACTTTACTCTAAAAGTGAACAGAAATACAACCTTTGTAGATCCGGTCCTCCACCTCCATAGCTCCGTGATGAAGTCCCCTCGCTGCGATCATCGGATCCCGGGCTCTAGCGTCGGCTTCATCGGAGAAATGGGCGGGCTAGGTCGTCGACTTCGATGCCGAAGATGATCTACGTCGAGGCAACACAAGATCAAGCTCCAACTTCACCAAGCCATGAAACTTGTGAAGAAAACACCCTATACTACTTGGCAAGTGGTAGAGGATGAAGAAATAGGAAGTGGGTTCACTTTAGAATTGGATTTCTCACTCTTTTTCTCATTTCACCATTGATGGTAGCAAGTTTTTCTTCATCTTCAAGAAGAAGACGAAGAAGAAGATATGATAAGTGTTATGTAAAATATAAAATAAAAAGATACTTATCATATTGCAACCATAGTTAGGTGTAGAGAATAAACCAAGGTTAGGTGAATGTTTAGGTTAGGCAAAGAAACAAAAATGGTTGAACTTTTTCAAAGCTTCATGAAGCTTCAAGTAAATCCAAAAAGCAACCATTTCTTTTCTTGCCTTAAAAGGAAATAAACAAAATAAATGAAAAAGTAAATAAAATCAAAACCCTAACCATTACATAACCATGGTTTAATCTAAACATACACCCAAACATTCATGTATCATCAAACATGATACAATCAAGTGCACAAAAATATATCACATATACAATGTGCACAACAAGTGAGAAAATCCATTTAAAGTGAACAAATACTAGTTAATGTAAATTAATATATCAAATATATAATTATACATTAAATCATTAAATCAACACTTGATTTAACGATCCGGTCATATCGCATATGACCGACTAATATCCAATGTATCGGCTTATCGAATCAATCCTCGATTCGATAACTAGGTTATATCGCATACAACCAATCGATACATTTATCGCGAGAATAGAATACGGTATCACATACACACATTATTCTCGGTCCCGCACATATCTTATATGCGCTCCTATTTCGTTTCGCTTGAGCCAGGAAACCTCTGTGTAGGACTCTCAAGACTCGTCAATACGCCGGCAGCAGGTGATGATCATATCAAACACCCACAAGCCGCAAGCGGTCTGCTAAACGTAACGGCCACCCGGGTATTGAGCGATCAGAAGATCGACGAGCAAGCCCGCACACACTCCTGTGAATCCAACCAGTAACACTTACCGTACAGTCCGGTCTGTTCGTCTGATATGTCGCATATCTCGCCTAAGGGTGGTAAACGTCAGACCCCAGTAGCTCGATAAGTCGTGTCGATATAAGGTCTATAACAGTTCGAGAAACTACTGGTAACACTTACCAGTAAATCTCAGCAACCCTGGCCAGGGATTTCCGGTTATAGCCAATCGAACACAGTGCAATATCAACTCCCTATACCGGGAGAGACGAATCCCCTTCTATCACTCATTGCCTCCATGTGATTCGGGACTGTACCCAAAAACCACCGTTTTGCACACCCTCTTGGACGTGGTAAGGTGGAAATCAAAGCATAGTGGGAACCACACAAGACTCTATGACGATCTCGGGTCAACAGACTACTCTGTACCAGTGTCACCAGAGAACTGCCATCTGACGTAAGGTATAATACCATCTGGGAGTTCTCGGCGAGTCCGTCCAGTGTACCCAGTCTCCACTGAGCACCCGTATATCATCTCTGATGTCAAACACCAATGGATATGGGATCATCCATCGCCCATCTGTATGGGTCGAGAAGGTACACGCTAGTCAACTCTGGTATATCGATGCCCCGTCTCGATACACCCACGACTAGGGACTTTGAAAGATGTACTTATGGACTACCATGTCCCCACTAGTATGATCTACATCATAGTCCAGGTAGTCAAGTACACATCCTAAGGGCTTTACCAACATGTAACAGAGAGACAATCAGTATACACGTTAAGGTAAAGAGTAACCAGATAGCATACTATCATGTCGAGCAAGAAAGTCCTCCCTATATATGTCCCAGCATCCACTACAATATACATCCTATGTACAGTAATGGCCTCTAGGGCATACATATAACTAACACCATGTACCCACAATCGGCCTCATCCGCCTCCTCGAATCGGGTTTCACATGTCGCTCTCAGCACTGAGAAAACACAAAACAACACATAATCTCTTTTAAAATGTCCACGGTTCTCAAATCCAGAAATCTCATGAAAACACCATATCTCAATGCGTAAACCCATACAATGTGTCGTATGACACTAAGAGTAAAAAGGGAAAACCGCACTTTTAAAAAGGATTCAATTTGAAAATATCTCATGCGGTTCCTATATTTCTGAAACAAGTCAATATCATCCTTGTATGTATATAGGTATGGATGTGCAAATGGATATATACGCAAATATGAAGATATCAATATGTGTGTGCACTGGTATGAATATACAGTGTGCATGTGCGCAAGTATGAAGATATCAATATATGTGTGCACTGGTATGAATATACAGTGTGCATGTGCGCAAGTATGAAGATATCAATATATGTGTGCACTGGTATGAATATACAGTGTGCATGTGCGCAGGTATGAAGATATCAATATATGTGTGCACTGGTATGAATATACAGTGTGCATGTGCGCACGTATGAAGATATCATGATGCAGCAATCCTACTGTATAGTGACATGGCTATTATCGATGATGAAGTGTGTGAGCCTACGATCTGTGTGCGTGTAATATACGCATCATCGATAATAGTGCAGGTATACTATCACATGTATATGCAATGCAATTATAATATCATGAATGCAGCATAAGATAAGGCATCAGCTAAAAGCTATAAGGTATACGTTACTATCATATGTCCGGGTCGGTTGTCACGACCCAAAGGTACGGAACGTGACCGGCACTTAGATTACGAAGCGTCTAGAGGCGCAACGTAACCTAAGTAAGCCGAAGCCCAGAAATCTAAACCATAAAAAGAAGAAGAAGTAAAAGAAGACATGAAGAAAACAAGTTTAAAAGCATCAGCAAATTTTTTTCAAAAATTTCGGCAGAGTTTCCTCTGTAAAAACTGGCCCCAAACGGGTACAACAAGTATAATATACACAAATAATAAAAAGCATCCTCAAACGGGAGCTAGCTCTACGCCAAAAGGCGGAAACAACCACACCAATGCATAATAGTATACAACGCCAAAGGGCAAGGCTCAAAACTTAAAAGAAAACAAAACCATCAGATATCATAATAATACAAGCGCGACTCTAAGGTCGAAACAAATAAATGGTACAGTAATCTATCAAGTAATACAAGTTTAGTTGATGGAGTTTTCTAGATACAAATGAAATAATAAAAGAACAATGGCGGTCCAGATACAAGTGAACCAACCTACCGTGCAAATCACTCTGAATGAAAAGATGTGCCAGCAAGCTGCCAGGAAAACCTGTACATCGAACCTGTAATAAAATTTGGCACAACGGGGGTGAGTTACCAACTCGTGAGTAGAAAATATCTGCGAAAAGAAACCGAATACACAACGCTATCCTAGGTCATAATAATATACTAATATACTACTAGTCATCAAGTAAGGACAGAATAATAAGCTACGTGTAAGTGCAAATGCTCCGCGCTCATGTCAGTGCCTCATATAGTACTATGTCATATGAATGAGTATGCATGCACCATGAATGTAAAATAACCAATCCTGAAATCTAGATATATCTGTATAAGAATTCTTTAGCTTTTATCATAGTAAAATGTGTATAGAAATCTGAAATATCAACAATGAAATCCATGGAAATCCGTGTCAAGCATCGACACAAAACATTTAAATCTCAAGTCTCAATCCCTCATAATCTCAATGTCTCATAGTCTCAATATCTCGGGCTCCGTCAGTCCGGATCGGCCCATATCATCAAATCTCACAACAACGGTCGGTATCCTCCAGATATCCGCCGCGCCAGAAATCACCGGTAGGTAGCCTTCCCCTGCCAGGCTCATCGTCTACAACTCGATCTTCTTGCCCCCGGGGGTACCATACCGGGCCCACCATGTATCCGAGACGGTTCATCCACTCCTCGAATCGGGTCTCGAAATCCAACAGAAAACATGAAATCTCATGGTGGACGACACATACATCACGAGAAAACCGCATCTTATGTTTTTAAAAAGAGAGGAGGAGAGAGAGAGAAGTTTTTATATATTCTTGCGGTTTTCCCCAGAAATCCAGAAATCTCATAGAAATCCAAAATCCCAAAATCATGAGTAAGTATATGATAAGTGTCGGCATATACCCTATAATACTGCATGATAACATGAAAATGCGAATGCATGAAATGTCTAAGTAATAAATACCATGTCTATACTTACACCGGAGAGTAATCACAATATTATATCGATCTAGCTGTTAGCTGATTGTATCAATAAAAGATAATATGATCTAAAGTGTACGTGACATAGCAATTACCGATGATGATGTGTGTGAGCCGGCAAATAAGTGCGTGGAATATGCACATCATCGGTAATGGTGCTGGTGTCCTAACAGGTAAAGTTTTATTCTGATTATAGAAACCTATGAATGAACATGCACCATAACGATTACGGTATGAATGTAAAGACGGATGTGTAATAACCACTCATCTGTGATATACAAGTATAACTACAACTTTATGACTCGAGCCTAAACTAGTGTCCATCTAACCTCCTAAGGAACTAAACCTAAGAAACTAGTCAATAAGAAATAAGAGTCCACCTAAGGTCTGAATCCATATCTCTAATAGTCGGCGATCCAGCCTCAATAGCGTCACGTACGTAGTACGGCTTCCTCGAATCAAGAGTGCGGATCAATAATCGTATCTATGCCTCGTACGGTAAAATCCATCGTACGGCATCCCAATATCGGGGTACGGGTAAAGTATCACCTACGTGTCTCATCATTCCTATAGTATCATCATCAACACATGTCAAGATCAAGGTGCTATACTGTAATCGCATACATCAATCATATATCATTGCCATCATAAATATACATCATTAATTTATCCTCAGAAATATCACGTCATATGTATCATATTGTGATTAAGTCACACCTATATCATATCGTCATCAAGTCACACCTATATGATATCGACATCAAGTCACACCTATATGATATCGACATCAGGTCACACCTATATGATGTCGTAATCAAGTCATACATATATCACATCGTGATCAGTCATAAGTTACAGTCCGGGTTCTATTTTAGAGTCCTATGTACCTCAATATCATCACCACCCATTATAATTTATGTATACATGTTCATTATCTCATTTTCTAATGATTCGCTAACATTTTAATACGACTGTATAGCCAAGAATCATGGCATCAAGCCCAGTTATACTGTTTCATTCCCGTGTATCATATCACATCATTGTATGCCATATACGTGTTGTGTGTGTGTGTGTATACACACACCTAGTCCTATATATATACACATACACGTATACACCACGTCGAGTTTCAGTGTGTGCGTGTGTGTGTATCTACCTGAAACCTACGAATCTCTTCCAAGGTATTCATCCTCTGGTATGGTCTTCCTAAATCAGTCTAGTCCAGCCTAGGGTCATTACTAGGGTCCTACTCATTAAGAATCTAGGGTCACATCTGGCTTCCTAATGTCAATAAGTACTATTCCTATTCTACGTTGCGGGGGTGCTAAACGCCATCCACCCGACTTCCCCCCGTAAATATACATCTACTCACCTAGTCCATATCTGCCGAAAACGGTGTCGCCATCCTCTTCTTCATCGCCCGCAGTCCACGTGAGGGGTACCTATACGCAAACATATATAGTATCGTAAACTGAATCACGGACAAAAGTCAAAACGACGCACGGAACGCGCATAGGTTAAAACCTATGTCCCGTTCACGTAAAAGAACCAAATATCGCTCGATATCGGCGTACAAACTCCGATTAACCGAGATAAACATCAACAAATAACTCGTAGTTTAAAACTCATTACTTATAATATAGAACATGATTTAATCTATCGAAACCCTAAAAATCGATCAAACAGTCCGATTTCGTAAAACCCGAAAACGCCAATTTACCATTTTACTTCAAAACTTGATGTTTAAAAGAAATTAATAGTCATAATACATATTAAATAGCATAACTAGATTATACAAACCACTACTATATTTTTATTACACAAATTTGTATTAATACAAAATTCCTAGTTTGCAACTTTTATCAATTTTCCACATCTTACAAGCAAAATTCCACAATTCCACAACAAAACTTGATTTTGCATGAATTAACTTTTCAAACTACAATTTATAATGATGGTAATATAATGAAACCATAAATTAGATTTTAAATCTCATTTATTTAAGAATTTCCAAATTCTAGTTAGCAAAAATAGCATTTTTCTTACAATTTATCAATTATCAATAAAAACTAGTAACCAAATTGAGTTTTTCATTCCACCAACAAGTTAATACTCTCATTAAAACCACAATATAGTGATAAAAATATAAATTATAATTTATTAACACCAATATATATGTTTTATAGAAACTTAGTTAGCAAAAATATTTAATTTAAAAAATTTTAAATGAATAAATTATAATTCAACAACCACGCAAGACTTTCCAATTATAAAAGTGTTAAACTAATTATTATAACCCTACTTAATTATTAAAAATCATAACCTAATTTTATAACCCTAACTTGAATTTTTTAAAACTTGTAGATAGAATTAATTTATTAAATCTAATTATGCTTAAATGAAACATCTAATAACAATAAATCAAAAGAAGAAGATTTATACCTCCACAACATGTAATCCAAACATGAAAATGAGCCTCCAAAATAAATGATTTCCATCTCCAAAATCCATGTAAAGATGAGCAAAGAATGGAGGGTAGGAATTTATTAGGATTTTGTGGATTTTTTATTGAATTTTTAATGAATTTTTGATGGATTTTGCAACAAAATCAAGGGGCTAAAATGGGGGGGCTGCCATGGGGAAGTGGCCGGCCAAGGGTGGGAGGAAATGGGAGAGAAAGAAAGAGTGAAGAGTTGTGTAGAAGTTTCACCCATTAAATTCCTTCTTTATGTCTTTTCAACCTTTATTCATTTTCCTTTTTATTTTTCCATCAAACCTAATTTCCAGAAGTCACTTGAAGAATGAAGTGACAGGGGGCTGCCAAGGTCAGCCAAAAATAGTGTGAGGGAGTAAAAGAGAGTGTGGTTTTGTTTGGGAAAAGTTAAAAGTTATACCGCACTCCATTTGCACTAATTTTACCGGAAAAAAGCCTTTTTCTTCGATATTTTCTAACACCGGTTAACAACCCTATTTCAATTCAAAAACCACATGATAAAATTTTGTTTAATGTATTATGATGCACAAAATTTTTTTCAACTCATTCCAGTTTGTAATTTTCCCGAATTAAATGTATTAGTGACAGCTTAAAATAATATTAAAATAATTAATTTCGGAAAAATTTTCAGAAATTTTGAAATCTCACCAGTGGCTCAATAAACACCAAATACTAGAAATTACATAACTAGAATATTTATATTTAATTTTAAAATAAAGATATTTGTATTTTGACTTTTTACAGAAAACCCCCTTATTTTACCGATTTTCCAAAATTTCACCAAAACGATTTTCACAACGTTACATCGGTGAATCTATCAATCGGCATCTAGCCTAACAACATTGCGTACGGTATAATCCATCGTACGACATTCTCTAGTCAAGGGTATGGATCAACCATCAAGTCAAACTCATCACGCACGGAAAATCATCGTGCGGCGGCATTACGCTACCAGGGATCCTAACATCCTATACGACAAATGAGGATACGGCCTAATATCACGTACGGCCCATCATTCATGATTCACAACATTCTATATATGTAAGTATATCTATGTACCTATGTCCCAGTTCACATCCGCAAGACGGGCAGGGTATAAACTATCTCGATCGACTCGCATCCGTATACCATCATATCATCATATCATAATATCACCATGTCCGTCTTATATTCTTTCATCGCATTTATCTCACATATCAAATCGAATTTACAAAAACATTCTATCTACGAAATGTAAGTATCTAATCTAACATACGCACCCGAACCATACAATCAGATTTTTAAAGAAGTGAATCGTAGTTTTGAAAATAGGGGTTACGGTGTTTTTAAGGAAAAGCTATCATTTGAAAATCCGTAACATCCTTCAAGGTATATGTTTAAAAGATACATACGATTCTTTAGTTTAGAAAAAGGTATGGTTCGGATGACGTATCTACATCGACTATCTAGTCCTACAGTACCCTAAACGGCTATATCGCTAAACGTCATCTTAGGGTAGTAGTAACATATCAATTCTAACTACCCTCTAGTTTCTAATATGGTTACATAGCTATCTTCATTCTAACCCTAGTTTTCAAATCTAGGTTTTCTAACAATACTCTATAAATCGGTTTTCCATCAAAAGTTTGCGGGGGTGCTATACGCCATCCACCCGACTTCCCCGGTAGATATAGATCTACTCATCGTAGTTCTCGCTCGCCGAAGTCGATGACGCCTCGCTCCATCGCTTCGGAATCCACGCGAAAGTACCTACAATAACAACACATATCGTAACGATATTAAAATCAAGGCGGAAAACCAAAACGGCACGCGCATTGCTCGTCGGTTAGAACCTATAGCATATGCGTACAAAAATCAATCAAACAACCCTTGTTGTCGATGTACAAATATGCAACAACCAAAAACGAATCCAAATATCAAAACTCATCATTTCAAATACGGAAAATATATCCTAAGTCACACACAAGTATTCCCAGATTTTGACTCAGGTCAGATAATTCTAAGCAAACAGGTTTAGGGTGATGGGCATAGTATATATGAGCTACTGGACCAACCTAGGCCTCTACCCTCACCAAGTGGCCGGCCACTTCCACATAAAATCTGGTGTCGCCGGCCCAGGGATCTCTGTTTGGGTTCATCAGTTCAGAGTGGTTTCCTAGTAGTATATTTAGGCCCCTAGTATTGTTTGGTTGTCTCAAAAAGTCCCCAGGTCATCCCAGATTCACAGTAGGCACTCTAAAAGTCACAAAACTGATATGGATCAATTCTAAAGTTTGTGGGTAAAGAGAAGAGAGTACGAAAGAATTCTAAACATCGGGTTCACTTCTATGGCTCAGGTCAGGGATCATGTTCCCATGGTCAAGCAAATACTCACAACAGCCCCCGGATTTTACCCATAGTAATTACACAAAAATCCAGTAGGACCAAACACCCTTAAACACCTCCAGGTGACTACCCTACAGAACCCACATCCTAACTCTCCTAAACACCCGAGGTCGCCGGATTTTTCTACATGGTTGTCGGCCCATGACCGGTGGGAAGGGGTAGGGTTTTAGGTGGTCACTGAGGGTTACGAGCACAACATTACCACACTGTTTGTTTTCCCAGTGAGTGTTCGGGGTCACAGTAGGTTGTCGATGTCACAAAACGACACAAAAATACGACATCGAACAAAACTAAACTAAAAGGAAGAAGTTATAGCTCATTTGATCCCCTGTAGGCAGCACTAACTCCACAAAGTCATCAAAATCCTATTTTGCTCGGTTCATCGTGTAGAGGAAGAGATGGGGACTAAGTTTTGTGAAGGGGGTGTAGGGTTTTGAGAATTGGTTGGAGATGGATCTAGGGTTCTTTGAGGAGGGTTGTGGGGTTGAGGAGATGAGGAGGGAGATGAAAAAAAAAGATAGGGGGATCAAATGGCAGCAGCCCCTCCCTCTCTCTCACAAAATCACACACACATACACACACACTCTCTCTCCAATGCTCACCTAACCCAATCATTATGTCTCCCTTTGACTTTTCCTTTTTCCTTTTTCTTTTTCTCACCAAAAGAAACACATACACCAATATAAAACTACAAATGAAATAACATGTAACCAAATACAACATGTCATGGTGCACTAACCATGAAAACTGTAGAAACGCGGATTTGGTTTAATCGCGATTAGCAGTGCACTGATCGGGTTTTTATCAAAACTGCATATAATAAATTTTAAAATTGCCAACTCCGTTAAATATATTATTAAATGAATAAATCATTTTAAATTTTCAATTATTTTCCCAATATTGGTATATATTTATACCCTTCTTCGAAAACCCCAATTTCACAAATCGGGCAGTTTTCGGGAAATATATTATTTTAATATTAAATTCCCAAAATAATATTTTATATTTTCTGAAATGTTACAGTACGGGTGCTCAGTGGAGACTGGGTACACTTGAACGGACTCGCTGAGAACTCCTAGATGGTATTATACCTCACGTCAGATAGCAGTTCTCTGGTGACACTGGTACAGGTTAGTCTGTCGACCCGAGATCGTCATGGAGTCTTGTGTATCTCCCACTGTGCTTTGATTTCCACCCTACCACGGCTCTACTGAGTCATGCAAACAGGTGGTTTTTGGGTGCAGTCCCGAGTCACATGGAGGCAATGAGCGATAGGAGGGGATTCTTCTCTCCCGGTATTGGGGGTTGATGTCGCGCTATGCTCGATTGGCCATAACTGAAATCCCTGGGCAGGGTAGATGTGATTTACTGGTAAGTGTTATCAGTAGTTTCACGCCCATTATGGACCTTACATCGGCATGACTTATCAGGCTATTGGGGTCTGACGTTTACCACCCCTACGCAAGATATGAGACATATTAGACGAAGAGACCGGACTGTACGGTAGTGTTATTGATTGGATTCGCAGGAGTATGAGCAGGCTTACTTGTTGATCTTCTGATCGCTCAATACCCGGGTGGCTGTTACGTTTAGCACGCCTCTTGCAGCTTGTGAGTGTTTGATATGATCATCACCTACTGCCGGCGTATTGATGAGTCTTTAGAGTCCTACACAGAGGTTTCCTGGCTTAGGCGAAACGGAGTAGGAGCACATATGAGATATGTGCGGGACCGAGATTAATACGTGTATGTGATACCGTATTCTATTCTCGCGATTTGTATCATCGGTCGGTTATATGCGATATAGCCGGGTTATCGAATCAAGTGTTGATTCAATAAATTGATACACATGATATTAGTTAGTTATATGCGATATGACCGGATCATTAAATCAAGTGTTGATTTAATGATTTAATGTATAATTATATATTTGATATATTGCTTTATATTAACTAGTATTGGCTCACTTAAGATTACTTTTTTCTCACTTGATTGTACATTAAGTGTATATGTGATATATACTTGTGTACATAGTTTGTGTCATGCTTGATGCCACATGCAACATGGGTGTATGAGACTCACACCATGTTATATGATAATGGAGGGTTTTATTTATTTTAAGTTAATCAAATTAGTTGGAAATTAGTTTATGGATGAAGCTTGGAGAAGCTTGTAGAATCCATTGATTAAGTCCACTAATTTGTCTTGATTAAGATATTTACTAACCTAACCATTATCCTAACACATGGTTAAGTCTCTACAAGGGTTAGTATATGATACTAACTCACCCATGGTTGTTATTCTCACCTCATTAGTTTTCATTCTTGAGTTGCTTCATTTTTCATGGTGGTTTTCTTCATCTCTTTCTTCTAGCTTTCTAGCTCCATGAAACATGAAGAAATATTATGAGAAAATAAAATCTAAAGTGAGCCTACTTCCTACTTCATCATCCTATACCACTTGCCATTTAGTTTAGGGTATTCTCTTCACAAAGTTCATCACCTAGTGAACAGGTAGCTTGGGTTTGATTCTCCTCAACGTAGATCATCTACGACCTCGAAGACTTCGAGCAAGGTTGTTCATTTCTTCAAGGGAACCCATACTAAAGTTCGGGAGATCAACGGTCGCAGCGAAGGGACTTCTACACGGAGCTTTAGAAGTGAAGGACCGGTTTACAAAGGTTGTATTCCTTATTCACTTAGTGTAATTGTAGATTACATGTTATATTGTCTGATTACTTTAGCTTGATCCTAGGGTTAGGGTTCATTAGCACTCTAGAAATTTTAAAATTCATCATGGTAGTTGCTGTGAAAACCCAATAGGGTGCTAAGGAATCCCAGCAACCGTTACGTGCAGCTAGTACCGCTGACATGCTTATGGTTAAACCCACTGCCAGCGTAGTGTCGAGCCTTTAGAGTCCCACACAGAGGGTTTCCCTGCATCGAGCAAAAGATATAGAGGCCGTATGGTTTTATGGTAGGGCTTCGATCACATACGTGTACTTGTGCACGTATGATGTTCGGATGGATAATACTAGTGGGCTTTGGTTTAAGCCGGATCTTAGTATTATATTGTTGGATTATTTTCGTCTCTTTGTATTCATATTTTTCGAAATACGGATACAGGTATGTATATACGGATGAGGGACATTCTTATAATTTACTCAAGATTTCTTCTAGAAGAAGACACCTCATTTGTTTGTTTTATCCATTTAGTTTAATGGATAATGAGGTGGAGGATGAGGTGTTATTTTGACAAAAGAAGAGGCATGGCTACTTGGTGACTCATGGAGTGACTCACTTGATGACTATTGAAGCATGCTTGATTCAATTATTATTGAATTATCATTTGCTTCAATAGCTCTCAAGACTTAGCCATCCTCACTCATTAATCACTTGAACACTCTCTCTCCTCCAAAGCTCCTTCTTCTTCCTCTAAACCTAAATGTTGCATGTGTTAAGAAACTTAGGGTATTTAGAGACAAACTAATATATCTTCACTCTCTACATTATCTAGGGCATCTAGTTTAGCGAACTAGGTGCCTTAGTTACCTCGGATTTGAGATTGGAGCTCGGACTATAGACTCTTGGATGGATCGTCTTTGACTTGAGAGGACCGACGAGGAGGCCCGATCCGTGTACGATCCGAGGAGCCTATGACGAGGAGGAGGACAACAAGAAGACCCGAAGGACATGGTTCTGTGAGGTATAACTTTCTATCCGAGTAGTTAACCTCATACTGTTTTGCTAGCTAGGGTTTATGGTCGATCCTGGAGTTCAAGTCGGTGTTGCGAAGCTCGTAAAAATTGTTTTTTGTGTATTCCGTCTCCCCGCGAACCCGCAGGTGTGCGACATCGACTTACACCTCTGTCACTGATACAAGTCTGTGCCAAAGCTGTACGACCTCAATCTTCTTCGGGTCCACTCGTATACCGTCTCCCATAACCACATGACCCAAGAAGTCAACACTATCAAGTCAGAAGGCACACTTTGAGAATTCAGCAAACAGTTGGTTCTCTCTCAATGTCTGCAAAGTGATCCTAAAGTGCTGCTCATACTCCTCTTGACTTCTGGAGTAGACCTGAATGTCATCAATAAACACAATAATCAACTGGTCGAGGAACGACCTAAAAATCTGGTTCATCAAATTCATGAATGCTGCTGGGTTATTGGTGAGCCCGAACGACATCACCAAGAACTTATAATGCCCATAGCGCGTACGAAAAGCAGTTTTCGGAATGTCATCATTCCGGACCCACAACTGATGATAACCCGATCTCAAATCAATCTTCGAAAAATGTCCCGCACCCTAGAGCTGATTGAACAAATCGTCAATGCGAGGTAATGGATACCTATTCCGTACCGTAACTCGGTTCAATTGATGATAATCAATGCACAGTCTCATACTGCTATCCTTCTTCTTAATGAACAGGACAGGAGCTCCCCGTGGCAAAACACTCAGATGAATAAGTCCCCCGCCAAGCAACTCTTGCAACTGATCTTTAAGCTCTTTAAGCTCCGTCTGGGCCATCCGATAAGGAGGTATAGAAATAGGCCCCGTGCCGAGAATAAAATCGATGCAAAACTCGATATCGCGCTCTAGTGGCAATCCAGGTAATTCATCAGGAAATACATCGGGAAACTCTCTCACAATAGGAACCTGGTCCAATGGATCTGCTGTGGCTCCAGTATCATGAATAAAGGCTTAGAATCCCCGACATCCTTTCCTCAAGAGCCGACTAGCGCAAAGGGCAGAAATCAAATTGTGAGGGGCGGCACTACGGTCCCCCTTGCACAACAAGAACCGACTCGCCCAGAAAACAAAATCTAACTGCCTTCTCACGGCAGTCCATAGACGCATAGCAAGTAGCTAACCAGTCTATGCCAAAGAGAACGTCAAAGTCCAACATATCAAGAAGGATCAAATCAACGGATGAATCTCTATCTCCAATACGAACGGCACACGATAGAAACACATGTCGTGCAACAAAAGACTCACCAATGGGAGTAATCACGACAAGCAGCTGATATGGACGAATCTCGGCCCAACCTCGGTACGAAGTGTGTGGAAACATACGAGTACGTAGATCCTGGATCGAACAATATGCACGCACCGAAAGAACACACTGGAAGAGTACCTGTCACAACTGCATTCGACGCCTGCGCATCCTGAGGAGTCAACGCAAAAACTCGGACCTGTCCTGTACCGGCATCCGACTGTCCTCCGCCTCTGCCACCTCGTCCTCTCTGAATAAGACCACTACGACCACGACCTCTCTGAGCATAGGTCTGGCATGAAGCAACAATGGGCGTAAGAGGCAACGCTCTCTGAGGTGGAAAAGGTGGTATGGTAACATGTAGAACTGATGCCTCACCCTGGCGTACCTCAGTACAATCTCTGATGCGGTGATACCGACTCCAACACTGAAAATATCCTGACGATGGCTGCTGACCCTGTGGGTAAGAGCTATATAACTGGCCTCGCTTCAATCCTCTGCTATCACCACGACCTAGAAGGAATCTGTCGCGGCGTCTACCTATCTGCCATCCCTGATGCTCTGCGGAAGAAAACGAGCAAGAAAAATCATAGCGAACTCATCTCAGGTCATAGGAGGAAGACCTGCAGCTCGACCTCTCTCAATAGACTCGCACCAAGTCTGGGCAAGACCCTCCAGACGGAAACTAGCAAACTCGACCGATCTCGGATCGGAACATCTCAAGAACGACAGATCCTGGCCATCCGGTCGAGGAATGACTATGGATCCTCCGCTGCATCGGTGCCAGTAAAAACCGGAGGTTTCAGCCTCAGAAACTCTGCTAAAGATACGACGATAGTCTCTGTAGCGGTAGGTACGACTGTCTGAGCAATAGGTACAATCACAGTCCCCGTAGTAGGTGGAACAACCTTTGATCTCTATGCTCGACTGACCTCTACCAAAGATTCAATCATCTGACGTAAGTCCTGAACACTGGCCTCTAGTCTAGCAATACGACCTGGAGAAGGTGGATCAATCTGCTCCTGAAGAATAGGCGTACCGCCCTGGTCAGTTCTTGTCTTAAACGAGCCTGCCCTGGCCTCAGCTCTAGCGGCAGCTCTCTGTACCCTCGTAGTCTTTGGCGGCATAGTGGCTAGAACAAGGAAATAGGATCCGCTAAGAACATAGAAATCGAATTATATGGATACATGAAATAAAGAAAGCAATTATAAGCAAATATGTCCTAAGGTCACTTAGGCGGAGTACGGTGTCGTAAGTATGCTACGGAACATACATATGCCGTGTCACTATGCTTAAGCTACTTACTCCATCATACCAAGGGTCATCTTATACTCCGAAAGGTAAGACCTAATGCTCTGATACCAATTTTGTCACGACCCAATTTAGGAACGCGACCGGCACTTAAATCACGTCACGTCACTAGGCGTAACGTAATTCAAGTAAGCCGAGAACCCAGAAATCTAAACCAAGAAAATATAGAGTGATAAAACATTGGTTAAAAACATTTAAAATCTCAAGTTAAAAATCTCAAAACTTAAATTTATTTTCTTAAAAATTTCGGCAGTATCTCCTTTGTAAAAACTAGCTCCAAACGGATACAAATATAGAATATATAAAAGGCATCCCTAAACGGGAGCAACTCATGCCTGAAGGCGGAACACAACCACATCAGGTATATATACGACGCCATAGTGAAGAAATAAGCAAATAAGAAGTGAAAACAACATAATAAGAGGTAAAACATTATCGCAACATGAAATAAAAGCCAGCTCACACAAGTGCGACAACCAGAAGCACAAATAATATACAAATACCGAATCTCTAAGTCTCGTCTCTAGGTCAAATGCATGTAAGTGGTAGATGGAGAGTACTAGATACAAATAAGATACACAAGTGGAAATATATGGATACTCTCACAAAAACCCACATACAAAAGGTCTCACACCCAACAGTAGCGGTATCCACTGGAAATGATGCAATAAAGAGCCCTGCCGCGACTACACTGAGGGTCAACCCTGCAGAACACTGTGGCACAACGGGTGTGAGTTGCCAACTCGTGAATAATAAATAACATCGTATAGATAATCACAAGCATGCACGAAAAGCGATAATCCGAAATATGCAATCTGATGGCATAAGTATAGCAGTATGGATATGCAATAAAATCATGATCAAGACACACCACTAGGGTACAACAACTACATGAAACTGTGCATGTTATAATAAATCCTGAGTGTGAGATAAAACAAAATCCTCGTCAATGAATCATCATCATAGAAATTCGGTGTCCATCAACGACGTCCCAAATTCCAATATCTCAACCGCCGTCTCTCTGATCGGCCCTCATATCCATTTTATCTCATAACTCCGAACGGTATTCTCCGGATATCCGTCGAGTTTACATACAATCACCGGTAGGAAGTACTCCCCCTGACAGGCTCATCGTCTACTCCACGATCTTCTTGCCCCGGGGTACCTCACCGGGTCCACCATGTACCCGCAGATGGCTCAGCCAACTCCTTGAATCGGGTACTCGAAATAGCTCAGAACCGAAAAAACTCATGGTGGACACAATTATCATATCAAAGGAAAACCACACTTTTTAAATATTTCAAGTTTCAAAAGGTATCTTTCGGTTTCCCAAATCCATGAAATCGGAATAAAACATCATATGAGAGTATATATATTACTATAGCAATGTATGTATGTGTATATGTATGTATGTATGTATGTATGTATGTATGATGCAATTCATAATACGCAATAGAACAAGAATCAATGTCTAACTGTTAATAATGAATGCAGTACAATATATTTATCCATGGCAAATTCTATAGTGTGCGTGTCATGGCAATTTATATAGAGCGTGTCATGGCAATTACCAACGGTGTGCGTATGGGGGGGGACATATAATTCAGTGCTCGTGCAACATGAACCGCTAGTAATGGTGCAGTGTCCAATTAATACCATGTCAATGTACAACAGGTAGTAGGATGTGCAAAATGGTACTTATGCACAATCAATATATATACATATACGCATATAGTTATATTACTGAATTTAGCCCTCGGCGCTTAATGCCATACAGGCGATTCCTCCGTAGATGTTAAATCTACTCACCGGACGATCTCGAGCTAGGTGAATCCGATCATCTCTTTCCCCTTCCTAGCAGCGTCCGAAGTCCCCGCAAATGATCCTAACATCACACAAACCAATAATCATGAATTAATAAACTTTCAAATCAAACACGGACACAACACCAAATTAACGAATCGACTCCTACAAGCTACCAAGTGTCAGCTTAGCGGGCTAACGTGTACAGTGACATCCTAACCCAACCTACGGCTGTAAAATGTACGAAACACTTAACAAAAGTCGGATAAATCCGCATCACACTTAGTCGAAACGCTAGAATTATAGCTAAACGGTTTCAGATTTTGTCTACAGATAATATAGGAAAACAAAGTATACCAAATATCCTATATGACCCATAGAGAGCTACCCACAAAAAACCAAACACCCAGTCTTCAGGAAAACCGGCGGCGTCGGGAAAAATGAGATTCTCGCCGGTCGAAAAGTGTAGGGCGGGGTCCGGGTTTTTAGGGTAAACATAAGGCTCTAATATCAATCTACTGTATTGTTAGATTTAATTGTAGATCAACGTAACAATAGCAGATTCAACAGAGACTCAAAACTTACAAAAATACGATATTTAGCACTAAACTATAATATTAAGGTATTTAACCGAAATTAATTAATACATAACCTTCCCTAGAGCTTAACAAAGAGTTTAACATCAATATCTCACCAAGACTTGGATGAAACCCTAGCCATCAAGTTCCAAGACATCACAAGAGGGCTTAAGCAAGTTTAGTGAAGGGTTTAGTGGGGTTTGATGTTGGTTTAGGCTTAGGATTAGTGAAGTAAATATTTTCAAGCGATGATTTTAGTGAAGAAGAAGAAATAAGGGAGAGTGAGGGTTGAGGGAATAAAATGAGAGAGTGAGAGGGTGAAGGTGAGGGTGAGAGATGAGAGTTGAGCCATGCTCTCTCTCTCTCTCTCTCTCTTTTCATTAAGTGCCTCCCATGCTTGTCGCATGCCTCCAATAGTTAATTCTTTTCCTTTTTCTCTTATTTTCAAAATAAAATCCTTTTAATAATTAAAATAGATATATGTAAATATAACATGACATAATGTGGTTAAGGTGCCATGGCTAACAAAGCATGATTAATACATTCTTAACCCTAGATTAACATGCACAAGTGTGTGCAAGCACAAAAAATTAAATAAAATATTAATTAATTATAATAAAATATGTGAAAACAATTATTGGTTAAATTTTATTAAAAACCCGTATTATCTCCCTTAATTAACTCTAATCGTGTTCTAAGGTGTTACTGCCATGTGGCAATTATTAAGTGGCTCGACGGGTTGGGAAGGTCTCTCGGCGGTGTACGACTCTGAAAGCAAAAAGGATACCGATCAGACAGTCCAGATCTGTAGTTGGGAAATTTTTGCAATTAGCACGTTACTGCACCGTAGCAAGATCCTAAATAATTTGGTCCCAAAAGTAATTTAATGACAAGGACGGGCAATTTTAACACTTTGCCTCCTCCCATTATATTTCTTTTGCAGAAAAAATCACACAATACACCAATCTATACTTGCCTTTCCTCTCTCTCTCCTCTTTCGGGCTCTCTCTCCTCGCTTCTCTCTGGAAGCCCAACAAAAACCCTAAAGCTGCTGTCTTTAGATTCCAGGTATTGATTAAAAATCCCTTTTTTAATCACTTCTACGTTTTGGTTTGTTTGGGAAATTGGATCTGTGTTAGGGTTTTGAGTGGGCGGGATTTGGGGATTTTATATGAACAGCATTGTGTTGGGTCCGCATGCTTGTTTTGATTCATCTGCTTCTATTTGGTATGTAGATTGAGCCTGTTTTCTAACTGGGTTTGGTTTTGATTGGCTTTTGTAACTGAAAGATTGAATTTTGACCGAGGCTTTTGTAACTGAAAGATTGAATTTTGACTGAAGTTATTTGGATGTTCTTGTAATTTGTTGTTTTTGGTGATGTGGGTTCATTGATTTTGATCTGCTATGTTTTGATCGGATCGGATTTTTTTTATTATAATCACCTTGTAATGAAAATAATGTTAATTTTGGCGGTTGATGTGATTCCTAGATATAGCCGGACAATTTTTGGGAATTGTCACATTTTAAAAACTAATTAGGGGTTTAGCATGTTTCCTAAACTATTTATGGATTTAGAAACTTTGGGTCACATCAAAGCCACATAGGCGATGGGTAGGCATGAGCGGTTGGAAAATTGGGCGGGTCGATTCAACTCTAGCACTCGACTTGTCCGTGGAACATAAGGTTGAATCCGCACTTTACAAGTGCAGACTCAACCATACAGTCACGGGTTGCAAAACTGCAACCCGTGACCCCACATCTTATAACTCTTCCCTCTTTCTCTCTTTCCCCACGCATACGCCTTCCTCTCTCTTCTCGCGAAAACTCCAGCGAACGCAGCTTCGAAAGGGAAAAATTTTCGGTGGTCCCCAAGAGCTAAAGGGCGGCGGCAGCAGCGAGTAAGTTCGGTCTTGGCCTCTTCATTTCTTGAATTATATCATCAGGTTAGGGTTTTGAAAGGATTTTTGTTGATTTTTTGGGGCATTTGGATTCGTGTAAGTTTGAGAGCAACTAGTTGAATAATTTATGTCGTTTTTTAGCGGTTTTGAGGCTGATTTTTTTATAGGGTTAGGGTTAGAGGTATTAGTGTTAGTTTTAGGGTTAGAGTTAGCAATGGTGTTAGCGTTAGTGAGAGTGTTAGGGTTAGGGTTAGGATTTGTAAAATGTATAAGTTTGTTTCTTGAGTTTGGATAATTTCACAACTATTATTAATATTAGGTACGATGACAAATGAGAATGTTGTGTTGATTTGTTATTATAACGGAACCTTAAATATTGAAGCGGGTGATCGGCCGAACTATGTTAGTGGAAAAAGTAAAATGATGAGAGTTAATAAATCGTGCAATTCAATGAGTTGAAGCAAAAAATTTATGCAACCACGTGGATAAATCCGAGAGTATAAGATCAATTTGGTATGCAAGATTCCGATCACAAGTCAAAACTACACAAGTGTTGAAGTAACCGATGACGAGGACACAAGCGTGATACTTAGTTTGTATCCTGAAAATCCATCGATACAAGTGTTGGTAGTGAGACAAGCAGTACAATCGCATTAAGAAACAGTACAATCGTATCAAACTTCCGAACCATAAGGTGGATTTATACCCATACTCAATACGGCTGTACAGGCCTAGAGATCCGAACGTGCCTGATGACGGATTCAATTCCATGCAAGCTCCATTTCATGACACGCAGGTTGATACAAATATGTATAACTGTGGTTGGGATTTGCATGGTTAGACAATATCAAATCTGTATAATATGGATTGGACAATGGGGATGGCTGGAGCAAATAGGCAATATACTATATTAAATAAAATTGACGATACTCTTCGTTTATCGAATTATGGTTGATTGACATGTGATTTTTAAATTTATTTATCGTGTAGATTTTTAATTTTTTTATCGGAGCATATGTGAACACAAAGTTCAATGCAAAGGGAGTTCGGTACCGTGTATCTTTAGGAGGTGGACCATCTTATGCAGTTCATGACTTGCCACCCTACGAATCTTTAGGTGCAATATCTTATGCGAGGCCATCTTCCTCATATCATGTTGAAGAAAGAGATGACCCTAAAAGCGAGAAAGATGATGCTGAAGAAGATACTGATTGTGAAGGAGGTGGTGGTATGCAGGAAAATAGTATGCAGTACGCGGCCCATGATGAAATAGACGATCAATGGGCGCATCAAGAATATACTAACGAATATGTTGAGTTCGAAGAGCCACATCCTGATGAGGCGATCAATGATGTCGTGGTACAAGCATATGCAACTGAGAATATGATTATCAATGACACTCGTTAGGCGACGGGAACCGATGATAATGTCGGATTTCAAGTCGGACGGATGTTTGTGATGAATGAAAATTTGATTCAAGAACTCGGTGCATGGTCCATTAAAAGGTTTGTGTCATTCAAAACAACTAGGAGTACTAAATCAACGTATACTGTAGTGTGTGCTAACAACCCAGGTACATGCACTGGACAATACTCTTAAAAACTTCATACAATAATTTCAAAACGGTGGGCGCTTTCGACACATTTCACTATAAAGGAATATAATCCGGAGTATCGGTGCCGAAGTACTTCCGGGGATGTAGGGCACAAACATGCCACATTAATATTTATATGCCAATGCATCTTCCCTTTGCTGAAAATGCGGCTTGATATGACACCGGCTGCGATTCAAGATCAAATGAAAATGGCATATCATATTGATATAACTTGTTTCAAAGCGTGGGAGGCGAGAAAAAAGGCTTTGTACATGATATTTGGGGATTGGGAGGAATTATATCAAACTCCGCTACAGAATATGGAGGCAATTGAAAAGAGCAATCCCGGTACAGTCTACAAAATTACCCACGATACCCCGACTCCAAACGCAGTCCAGTTTATCGGCGTGTTTTGGACATTTGGACCATCAATTGAGGGATTTGCATACCGCCGTCCAGTTCTGAGCATTGATAGCATACACTTATATGGTAGATATTAAGGGACTTTGCTTGTTGCTATCGGGATGGATGTGGATGGAAGTTTGTATCCTTTGGCATTTGCGGTTGTCGGCGGTGAAACCGAAGTAAATTGGGAATGATTCTTGGCATGTGTTCATAGATATATCCCCAGTGTACCCTTGTATTGAACTTTGTGTTCGTATATGTTCCGGTAAAAAAATGAAGACCTACGCGATATATAAATTTAAAAATCACATGTCAATTAACCATAATTCGATATACGAAGAGTGTCGTCGATTTTATTTAATATAGTATATTATCTATTTGCTCCAACCATTCTATTGTGCAATCCATATTGTACGGATTTGACGTTGTCTGACCATGCAAATCCCAACCACAGTTATACATATTTGTATCAACCTGTGTGCCATGAAATGGAACTTGTATGGAATTGAATCTGTCATCAGGTACATTCGGCTCTCTAAGACTGCACATAGCAGTATTGAGCATGCGTGTAAATTCCCATTGTGGTTCGGAAGCTTGATGCGATTGTACTGCTTCTTGATGCAATTTTATTGCTTTTTTCACCATCAACACTTGTATCGATGGATTTTTATGATACAAGCTAAGCATCATGTTTGTATTCTCGTCATCGGCTACTTCAACACTTGTGTAGTCTTTACTTATGATCGGTGCATACCAAATTGATCTTATACTCTTTCGGATTTATCCGCGTGGTTGCATAAATTTTTCGTTTCAAACTCAATGTATGTGCACGATTTATCAACTCATCATTTTACTTTTTCCACCAACATAGTTAGGCCGACTACTCGCTTCAATGTTTAAGGTTCCGTTATAATGACAATTCAACACAATATTCCCATTTGCCATCATACCTAATATTAACAATAATTGTGGAATTATCCAAATCTCAAGAAACAAATTTATACATTCTACAAATCCTAATCCTAACACTCTCACTAACAATAACACTAACCTAATTGCCAACCCTAACCCTGATACTAATACTAATAATAACCCTAACCCTATAAAGAAATAAAATCAGTCTCAAAAACGCTAAAAACGACCAAAATTATTCAAGTTGTTGCGTTCAAACTTACAAGAATTCAAATCTTCCAAAAAAAAATCAACAAAACTCCTTACAAAATCCTAACCAGATGATATAATTTAAGAAATGAAGAGGCCAAAATCGAACTTTCTCGCTGCTTCCGCCGCCCTTTCCCGCTTGGAGCCCGCCGCCGCCGCCGCCGCCCTTTTCCCCTTGGAGACCGCCAAAATTTCCCCCCTTTCGAAGCCGTGCTCGCTGGAGTTTTTCTCGCGAGAAGAGAGGAAGGTGTATGCGTGGGGAGAGAGAGAGGGAAGAATTATAAGGTGTGGGGTCACGGGTTGCAGTTTTGCAACCCGTGACTGTACGGCTGAACCCGCACTTTGCAAGTGCGGATTCATCCACTCGTTGATTCCGCACTTGTAAAGTGCGGATTCAATCTTGTGTTCCATGGACAAGTCGAGTGCTAGAGTTGAATCCACACTTGTAAAGTGCGGATTCAGACTCGCCCAATTTTCCATCCGCTCGCGCCTACGTGGACTTGATGTGATCCAAAGTTGTTAAATCCCTAAATAGTTTAGAAAACATGCTAAATCCCTAATTAATTTTAAAAATGTGACAATTCCCAAAAATTGTCCATATCTAGATTTGTGATTACTAATTTTACAGCCAAGTATTTTTGGGTGGTGTTAGCTTCTTTTGTACTGAATGGTTCTGTTATAGAAAATCGCATTTTAAGGTGATTGTTGAACTAACATCCATTTAATATTAGCTTTAGATCAATAAAAATAGTTATCTTTTTAAGAAGTATATATATAATTAAAAAAAACTATTTACATGCAAAGACTGATTAAGCTCTTTTCTATGTTGGGAATAAAATTGTTTGATATGACAAACTTTGGTAACTTGATTATCTAGCTGTATGGGTTTAGCTTAGTTTGGTTTTACGAGCTCCTTGCTCATGTTAGTTTCCATTGTTATTATCTACATCTCTTTATTTCTCGTAATGTAGAATTAATTGCCTTCCTTTAAAGAAGTCTAATTAATGTTCATGATCATGCTTGCTTATTTAGATGAAGTGGCAATGAAGAAAGAAACAACTCCCAGTACTGGTGTTTATCTCCTTTTGTAAGTCATAGAGAACTCATTGTTCAGGTCAATGGCAACAAAATCTATCTCAAAAACCAGCTCAAAGCTTCAGAATGAAACCGGCGTGAGCCAAATAGTAGAGCCAAATTTTTGTAGGCCTTCACCCATTCAAGTTCCTATGGTGAACAAAGTTCCAACGAAGACCACTTCCTTGGACCAAGGAGAATTGGTCCAATTGACAGTGATTTTGGGTCCCGAAAAAGTCAATGAAGATCAAGAAAAGAAAAGGTTAGACCAAGAAAGCAGGAAAAATAGTTCCGTTTCAACTAAAGTTAGCGACGACACCAGTAACCTCGGAAAAACCAGTGGAAGCGCTAAAATTAGTGATAAAATCGAGTTTGTTGAGAGTGGCAAGAGTAGTATGTGTAAGGCTAGCACAAGTAGTGATATAAGCGACGAGAGCACTTCCAGCACAATAAGTAGTAGTGTGAGCAAGCCTCACAAGGCTAATGATGCGAAATGGGAAGCAATTCAATTGATCAGAGCTAAAGGAGTGTTGGGATTGAGCCATTTTAGACTATTAAAGAAATTGGGCTGCGGAGATATTGGGAGTGTGTATTTATCCGAGTTGAATGGAACTAAAAGTTATTTTGCGATGAAGGTTATGGACAAAGTTGCACTTGCAAGCCGAAAGAAATTGCTTCGAGCTCAGATGGAAAAGGACATATTGCAATGCTTGGACCATCCATTTCTTCCTACATTATATACCCATTTTGAGACGGAGAAGTTCTCATGTTTGGTAATGGAGTTTTGCCCGGGGGGAGATCTACACACCCTTCGGCAGAGGCAGCCCGGGAAATATTTTTCAGAACACGCGGTCAAGTATGTACCTTGATTTTTAAACTTTCTTATAGGTATATATTTGTTATATATCGCATATGCTGCTAAACTAATTGATTGGTTAGTTTTTCAACCTTTATGAATTCTTTATCGTGCATATGATTTTGATATATCCACTTTTCATAGAGAAATATCATAAACTTAAAATGTGGTTTAACTTTATTTTACTTTTATCTCTGGACCATCTCAATTCTCATCTGTTTGAATACTTGTATACCCGGTTAATATGTATTCTGAGCAAGTGTTTCAGGAAATATCATAAACTTAAAATATGGGCATATTTCTATTTAGTTGTTCGTGTTACATATATAGATTAATTTGTTCTGTAGAAAATATTACAGGAATATAAGAATATTTTTCTTGCAACTTTCATAGTTGCTCGGTATAATTTTGACCTTATGCCTTTTTCTCTTTTAAGGCCCAAGTTGGACAGAGTGCTCAACTGTGCATCAACCTGATCCAAATTTGTTATTGTGTTTATCTGTATTTACCTTAGCTGCTATCTATATTTTTAGCCTGGAACCACAAAAACTCGAGCAGAAATTGTCACGAGAGTATCTGATGACATCTTCAACTAGAATAGGTTGTATATTTGATATAGTGGGTGATTAGTAAATGACTTGTGGATTCAAACCCATATCGTTGAGATTTGGCTTTAGGACTCCTGCAATGGTTAGTTATGATTACGTAATATTTGCATCAATGTTCTCACTACGACAAATGTAATATATGCGGTTATAACCATACATCAGCATTTGTGTATATGTGCCCGCACATAAAGCAGATGCTCAAAAGTCGTATTTTAATAATGTTATATCCTATAATAATAGATGAATCTCTAATAGATTAGTGAAGATTGAAGATTGCTTGAAAAGTAAAAGTGTTTCTGGGAGCCTGAGTTCTCTGTATCATATCTTTCTTCTTACTTCTATGTGCATGTGTTACTATGTTCATTAACTTCGTCAGCATTGCACTTAAATGCCTTGATTCTTTTGCTGTTCATTCCATACCAGAATAAGGGATGGTTCATGGTTGTGTTAGGTAGCCGGCAATCATCATAACATTTAGTAAGAGCGCTACAAAATGAATCCTTAAGATCATATGTTAGAATTCTGCATTCACCTTTGTCCTTGGATGTGGTGTAAAATAGGAAATATGAATAACTTACATGATTGTAAATACCCTCAAAATTGAAGGGAAAATCTATAGATAACTAAAATATCAAAAGCAACATGTTTAAAATAATTCCTTTAATATAAAGGATTATGTTGCAATGTCATTAGTCTAGGAGATGGGATAAGAAATGAGCGTATTTGTAAGAAGTTATAAGTAGGTTCTATAGTGGGAGGAGTGAATAATTGTGATCAATGGAGCATCAAGGGCTATGGACAAATCAAACATGGGCATAGGAAGATGGAAGTGCAAGAAATTGTTAGCTAATAATTTAATTGAGATGACCCTTGAGAGCTAAGTCGAAGAAAATGATTCATGTTGCTGACCGCATAAGGTTAGGATAATGCCTTGTTACCGTTATTTGTTGTATGGCTCAATGTCATGTCTCCATTTGTCTAACCTATTTTTTGCAATTTGCAATGGCAATAATCTAGGAAATGGGATGGGGAATGAGTTTATTCAAAAGAAGATAGAGGTGGGTTCCATAGTCGGAAGAGAATTTTAATTACGGGATCATCGGGACTAGTCGCTAGAGTTAGCATAAACAAGCATGGGTATAGGCAATGTAAAAAATAGTTAGCTGTTAAGAGCTGAAAGGAAGGAAATGATTCATGTAGCCAATCCTAGTAGATTAGAATAATGCCTGGTGGTTGTTTGTTATTTGTTGTCTTGTTGTTGTATTATGTCCATTTCTGCAACCTGATTTTTGCAAATTCTGCCTCTGTTTTTGGTCCTCTACAACCCCTCAACAAAGTTTCTTCCCATGTTACTCCATAATCAGCAAATCATATCTATAACTTGCAGTAGTATAATAGCATGTTATCCTTCATGTTCTCAGTGATATATTAATACTAGATTGAAGAAATACTCTCAAATAGACTTTTTCCCAAATTTAGTTCTCTCTTTCCTTAAACTGCTAGAATATTGATAATCAAGTAGTACATTCACATCCAAATCAATGCCGCTAGGTTAAAGTCTGGAATCAATCTCTCTATTGAAAAATTAACCTATGATTGCACCAATTCTTGGTATCAGACCTGAGATCCATTATAAATTCCAGGCCACCCCTAATGTCTTCGGAGGCAATTTCTTAAATAAATAAAAATAAATGTAAAAGAAAGGTTCCCAAAAAGAGAAATTCGATTGCCTGATTGAGTGCCAAATTTGGCAAGATCATGCGCAAATGGTCATGTTTTATGCTATAGGATTAGGGCGTGTGCGAATGGTAATGTTTTTACTGGCTGGTACATGCTGACATTTACCAGTCCTATGATTATACTACGAGGGCAACTTCTTCATAAAATGTTAACGTCTCTTATTAAGAGTGCCGCTTAAAGTTTCTTTGTAGATTGGTTGCAGGGTTTTGGTGCAATTTGAATATTTTTCAAGGATAGATGACTAGGCAATTGCCATAACTTAGAGTTTGGGGCATGACTTGGTTCGTATGTAGCATCTAATTAGTAATTAGAACAAATAGGTTTTGCCTCTGAAATTTGTTAAGGTACATAAGTAGATTTTTGTTGTTAATAAATAGGAGAGTTTTGGATTATTGAAATTTTGTTCAGTTTTTGGAGCTTTAAAATGATGCAGAGTTCTTTCCAAAAATACCATGCTCCATCCCTTGTCTCCTGGAAATTCAAATCCCATGAAAGGATACAATTTAGTTTCATCTGTCATTTTTTGCATGCTTAATCGAGATTTTAATAGTCTACCTTCCCTCTAAACTTCACCTTTCACAGTCGAAAAATCATAAAATAGTAATAGTGAAAATTGTTCTGGCCGTATTGAAATATACCCTTGTCTATCATGATCTGAGCACTAGATCCTCGAATGGCTATAATATTTTGCTTAAATTTGTGTCTTAAAAGTAACGTGCCTGGGCGCTGCCCCGAGCGATGCGTTTGAAGCCACCACCGCCTCCGACCTGAAGGAGGTGGTGGAGTAAGCAGAGGCGGTCTCCATAAGCGCTTGAGGTGCTTAGGCACACGCCTCAAGCACCAATTGTGAGGCGCCAGGGGGTGTGCCCGAGTGGATTTTAGGGCCGGGGGAGCAAAAACAGAGTATTATGTTAACCTCTTGTTTTTTTTGGCTGTACTCCCTCTTTAGACTCGTTTGAACTATTGGGCCCACTAGAAAAGGTTGAAACTAACATAGGAATCACAAAAAATATAACGATCTCTAAACCCTAACTCTTTCTTTATTATTTCTCTTGCACCCCAAATATTCTGCACTGAAGGTTCTGCTATCACAGCTACTTTTCTACTAAGCTGATGCCGCTGCCGCCGTTGTTTGAACCCACCGTGGACCCATGCAGCCTCTGTTGTTCAAACCCACCATGTACACTAGGTGTATTGAACATGTATCAATGGATACAACAATCTATGCATCAACACTAACATATTATTTGTTTCCTTAGTTTAGATCTGTCAAAACGTTTATTTTGTTTTTAGTTCTATATATCTAAACAATAAATACTGGCATATCCCAATGAACTGTATCTGCGAATCTGACTTGTACCATGCCCTGCATCCGTATCTGAATCCATGCTAGCCAGCGACCTCCTCTAGCCGACCTTTTTATCTGCCCCGTCCCCCTAGTCTTTATGAGAATTTCTAAGATTCTGAGCAAGTTCTAGGCATCTGAGCAGTTTATGCTGTAATTTGAGCAAGGTATGCTTTAATAAGATTATAAGAGCAATTTATGCTTTTTCTTTCAGTTCTTCTAAAGCTTTTTTCCCGAAAAGTCTACGTCATTTAGATGGTTATTTTTTTTCCTCCGGAGTCTGAATCAAATTGTCTTGTGCACAGGCTTTATTTTGTTTTATTTGCCCTCTGCTCTAGGATTTGCACCCTTGGCTCCCTATAAGAAGCTCATTATACGCTTTCCTTTCTTCAAATTCCCTTTTTCTTTTAGCATGTAGTTGCTAACTAACCGGTGAGTATCTTAATGTAATGCTTTTAGTATTCTGGTATGGCAGATTATCTAATTATTTGAGTATAATACATCTCAAATGTTTTTATGAATGTTTTACATATTGTTAATATTTGTTTTGTCGCTTCAGGCAGGCGTTCACTTTTTTATGCGCCTCACTTCAGGCGATAAAGGGCTTCGTCGCCTTTCACTTTTAAACATTGGCTTAATTTCTGTACAATGCGATCAATTAAGGTTATGTTGTCCATCGACAGCGAGATAATCTAAATTTCCTTGCGATGACAATTCGACCATAGTACATAGTGACTTGCCCATGCCAACTTGAGTAATTTTCTTTTACATGACAATAATGTTTGTTTATTATTTTTTTTGTATTGTGTATGGAATGAAATTCAACTTTATGATGCTCTATCAATCTTTTTGAGAGAAGGTAAAAAGGCGTTGCCAAACTGAGCTAACCGATTAGCGGTTCCTCAAGGATTGGAGATGAATCAACCCTTTAACCTTTGAAACATTTGTTGATGCTCAGATATGAGTTAAAATTAGGTGCGTGCTAGGCAAAAAAGAAAGGAACAGAAAGGAGAATTCCTCTGCCGGTAACAGAAAGACCAAAAGATTAGTTGTTTACACACATATGATGATTGTTGATCAATGATTATCATCGATTCAGTGGAAAAGGAATTCTTACAAATAATTGATTGGAAATTAGTACAATTGTAGTACGATGGGTGTGAATGTGACGATATGGAAACCTATATTACAAAATTGGAGATTGTCTAGAAGCGTGCATGTTGCAATTATATGTGTGATCGGAAACTATTTTGAAGCTGAAATAAGAAAATCCAATGAAGGAGTAGAGAAAAGCAAAAAGATTAGAATAAGAAAAATATTAGAATAAGAAAAAAAAGGAGAAATAATTATGTGAGAAAATATGTAAAATTGTCGAGCAAAAATAGTTGTTCATGGCGTTATTTTCAAGCAGAGCCACCTGAGACAGATTGGACGACAGTGAACGTGGCAAACTAGAAAGCGATCATCAACAATAAAGATGAACTATTGTAAACAGTTGACAGAAGGTGAAAGATTCATCGAATTGAATCATATTTAAAGCCAATAGCTCTTACACTTCCATTAGTATTAGCATACTTTTTTTAAGCCTGATGTATTGTCCATTAACAAGAAAATGAGTGATAATAAAGTTTTATGCTGTTGCTAAACAACTCAAGATTCACTCCTTACAGGAAGAGGAGTGGCCAGTGCCACGAAGCCGCTTAAGTGGCCACTGGTTAAAACACTAGTGATAATGAAGCTACATAAATTTTAGAAGAAAAAAAGATAGAAAGGGAAAAGAGATGTGAAGTCATGATGGCAATGGGCGTGTCTATCACAAGCTTCTTCGATGGATGTTTATTTACATTAAATATGTATGTTTATATATATTGTAAATCCCTGATTTGGAAATGTCAATATAGTATGATTAAGAATCATGTGCATGCATTGCATATGTGGTGACTGGCAAGACATCAACTTTTCATATACATATATTATTATAGGAACATGTCCCTTGTCCGTCTAAGATTTTTCTGTCATAAGATAAGGCATCTTGCGATTTATAGTGTCTGGGATCTGATTCTAACATATCATTTTTTAAGGATTAACGGTTTGTGTGTATTAAACTTACCATAGACTAATATCAAGAAACATAAGCCCAATCTCCCCTTGTTGGAATTGGAATTTCTCGAGTGACTTCTTTAGGATGAGTTGCAATTGGAAATGCTCAATTGCATTTGATGTTGGAAAACATGCAGCTAAGCAATGCGTTGTCTATACCTCAATTGCCCGAGAATGGAAGAAATGGATTCATATGGCCGACCCAAAAAATTTGGGATAAAGACCTGTTGTAATAACTGCCTGAGAATCTCGATTGTGTGTTCATGAACCAATACTATCTCAAAATTGTTCACTCTTTCGCATTAGTAAGGGTGGCAATTAGGCCAGGTAGGCCATTCTTGGCTCACGCCACTTTTGACCTAACTTGACCAACCTGATGACAGTATGCTTGAGCCTAAGCCGATCAATTTATCAATTGGTTTTCCTTATCCAACCCGGTCAACCTCTTTTTTTAATGGGTTGGTTAAAAAAATTAAATGTTTAAAATGTATATGGTAGACATGACTCAAACCTCTAATGGTTCAATTAATTTCATACGTTTATATTGAAGGATTTAGGTGGCATTATGTCTGCTTGATGTTAGTTGTTCAAAAGGATTTTCATTTTTTACTTATTATAGTCGGGTGAACATGTCAAAGCTAATAACCTTAACTTGACCAGCCTAAGAACCTGCAAGGTAGGTCAATTCATATTTGGCTATGGCAATTAATATATGACTCATACGAGCCTACCTGATTAGGTTCAGATTACCATTCTTATGTTAAGAAGTTAATCTATAGGAACTAAAGTATCTACGACTGCACTTTGGTTTTGATCTATTGCAAGAGAGCTTGCTATTGGGTTAAATTTTGGTTTTCAACAATATAAAATGGCATTAACCAATAGTTAGAGAGTATTTTTTCCCTAAAGGGTCTAGAGAAGAAATTAATATTGAGCATTCGTTGATTTCAAATTATTACTTCATGTGGACAACGAAGATAGGAATATTATTCCTAAGTAAAACATTGCAAATAGTAGGATTGGCATGCCTGTTCTTATTGTTCAAAATAGGAATCATTATCAACAAGAGCAAGTTTACTATCAAGTTCTCTAAGAAAGGATTTTGAACTTATTATTTTTTGAATAAGAATTCTCTAGGGTAGGCTGCTGATGTTGGTTAAAAGCTAAAAGGGTATATGAAAGAAGGATAATATTAAAACATTCTCCTTCCAAAAATATTAAAATACAAATACAGTTAATTGGCCGTAGACTGTCTTAGGAATTTGTATTTTTCCTTTTGTAATAAATTGTAAAGTTTGCTCAGTACTTTGTAAAATTATGCTGATGTTATCAAGAGGGATTTTCATGGAGCACATTCTTGGAATTTGGAAAATCAATAGGTGTGTTCACTGGGTTCATTTGAAACCAAACCCGACCAAAAAATTATAGATTTGCAGTGCGCATTCTACGAGGTTTTGGTTCTCTGAACCTGCCTGAACACCACATTATTTGATGTGTTTTGTGTGTATCATGTGTTGTACAATTTTATGTTATATAACGGGTTGCATCAGGATCAGGATATTTTTCGGATACAGACAATTTTTTAGATTTTTGGGGACACATGTATATATATGAGAATAATGGAGGAAATGTGTCATATGATGGAATTTACTCCTATGGCGTTGAAAAAATACTCTTCATGATTTTTTCGACGATCAACACCTATCATCTCCATTTTTATCATCTAAGAGGTAGATACACCAAATTTTTTGTAATTCTACCACTTTTTTACTGTTGATTTAGTGGGTGCAAAATTAACGGTTTACTGACAGTAGAACTTTTACATTGCTAATTCAACGGTAAAAAAAATGATATAATCACATGATGTTTGGTATATCCACATCTTAGATGATGAAGATGGAGATGATGGATGCCGATCGTCGTAACAAATGGTGGAAATTATATTTTTTCGACACCATAGGAGAATTCCCTCCGATGGCCTCTTTCCTTCATTATTCTCTCTATAATATTTTCTCGAATACGTATACAAAAACGGTTTTTAGCAAAATTATCCTAATACAGATATCCGGATTTATTCATTCCGATGCACACACATTACGAATATCAGTAGACAAATACAAAAAAATATATTTTTAAATATATTTTTTAGTTAATGCTTATTTAAACCATATAATTTTTATTCATTTTGTATGGTATGCATTTTGAAGAATAGTTTGACATAGTATTTATCTTTTTTTTAAATATGCAAAATAGGCTAACATATTTATTTATTCATTTAATATTCATTTGCATGCAGATTTGTCTCTACCAACTATTTTTAGTAGTCGTATGAAATAAGTATTTAATGAAATGCTTATTACCGCTCATCCATATTTATTTTATCTTAGATCTTTGTTCAATCCATATCCGATTCATATCCCCATTTGTCTTTTTATTATCCTTTTTGTATCAATACCAATTTTGTCAAATGCAAATATGGCTTTTAATTACTGAACCATATTTGTATCCGTTTCCATCACTAAAAAAAATATGGATATGGTAATGCTCATATCCGCTTTGTTTCCGATCCGGATGCAACCCTAGTTATATGCAATATAGGAAACTGGGTATGTGTGCGGACTATGTAAAGATAATATACGAAGACATAAGCACGTGTTTAGAAAACCGATCGTGTGCATGATGGGTCCGCAACTATATATTTGCGACTAACAAATATTAGAATTTCATTTTGAATGGGAGGATCCAATGAAAAATAGTACATAGCTAGTTTTACAAGAACTAATTCTTTTCAGTTGGCCATCTCCCCTCCCTCTCCTCCCCAGCCCTCGTTCCTTGTAAGCATGCTCTATCCTAACAACAATAACGACAAGCCTTTATCTCAAATTTTTGGGGTCGGTTATATGATCATTTTTTTCTATTCTGCTCTGTTAAGGACCATGTCTTCGGTTAAATTAACAAATAACAAATTATTCGTAATTGCCTCTATCCGTGTTTGTTAGGATTACCCCTACTCTTATTTGCTCCATTGACTACAATTTTGTCATCTTTTCGAACCCAGGGTATTGATTAGTCTCTGTTGTACATGTCTAAATTATCTCCATCGGTTCTTACATATTATCTTCTATGGGAGCTACCTTTACCTTATGACGATTTCACTTATTTCTTATCTTTTATTGTATTGCCACCTATCAGTGTTTTAAAGGCGGAGCGTCTTAGGCACTCGGGCAGGACGATCTGAGCTAATATTATCTCAAGTGCCCATACGATCGTCTTAACGTCCAAGGCGAGACTTTAAAGCGAGCATCTAAGTAATTTTTATTTTAAAAATAAAAATAAAATAAATTTTATATTATTTCAATCTCATTATTTATATATACTTCTTTTTTCCTTAATCATATAGAAGTCTTTTATAAGAACAAAATTAAACCAAAAATGACGGAAAACTAGGTTTTTAATTCTAAATTGAAAAGTCTTTTATGCTTTTCCTTCACGTTCATTCTTTAATTCCTAAACACACCTAGTAAAGTTATGTTGGTGGTCTAAATATTCATTGCCTTATTTCACTCAGGTGGTCACTTTTTTAGCTTCCCTCGCCTCAAGCGATAGGCAAATTTCATCATCTTGAAATCGCCTCACTTTTAAAACACTGCCATCGATCTTAACATTTTCATTTGAGTCACTCATTTTTTGGACATGTTTTTCAATTGCTTAACATTCTGATCCATATGCGTGTCTTATTTCTACCTTAGAATTTTTTCTTTCTATTTTACAGGTACCCTATGATCACATAACACTTTCGAACCTCTTCTTCATTTCAACCATCCCACTTTGATCATATGAGTTACATCCTTATCTATCTCTCCCATCATGATTAATCATATATCTTAAACACGAAAATGGTTTTTCCTATAAACTCAGTAAAACAATTCTCAACGCAAACAATAAGGCAATTAAGGCATAATATAAACCTAAACATTGTCTACCCCCTGTTATGTTGGACGACTAGGTAATAATCCAATCATTTACATTATCATATCCCCACACACATCCTACACCAACAGCTCTATATTACTTTGTATTACTTTGTATGCATTTAAAAAGCGTCACTAAGTCACAAGCTAAAACCTTTTCTAAAATTGAAAATCTTTTACTTGCAGCTCAACGCAGGCTATTTCATTGTCTAAAGTACATGTACCAATGTTTAAATGCGTTCCCTACCCGATCTGCGACAATCTTAAACTAGCAACAAGTCTAAAATATCTACAACAAGCTAAAACCTTGCCTAAAATTGAAATCCTTGACCTGCAACTCAACACAGGCTATTTCACTGTCTAAAGTATAGGTGCCAATGTTTAAATATGTTCCCTACCTGATTGCGACCATCCCAAACTAGCAACAAGTCTCTCTCTGTATATATAGTACGGATCCTATAAGGCGGATTCACATTTTTAAAAACACGAACCTGAATGAGAGCCGTTGGATCTTATGTTTTTAATTAACAGTTAAAATTAATACAGCTTATTAATCGTTAATAAATGGAAGGTAAATATTCTAGTCCTTGATTTAAGAAAAAAATTACCTTCCATTTATTAACGATTTAATTAGCTAAATTAATTTTAACTGTTAGTTTGTTAATTAAAAATACAAGACTCAACGGCCCTCATTCATTTTCGTGTTTTTAAAAACGCGAACCCGCCACATAGAATCCGTACTATATATATGTGTGTGTGTGGGAGTGATCTATTGCAAATCAGTTACCGTTTCTTAAAAATGGGAACTCACGATCTACGACATATTTGAACGATCCAATCCATTCAAGTTGATCACCCTATCCTCAAATCTGTGTATGAAAAATCAAAGAATTTGAAGACTCGATAGTGCAGTATAAACTTCATCCGATGCATGGGTTAGAGGTCTTAAAATTCTTTGATTTTTCATGCACATAAATTTAAGGGTAGGGTGATTAACATGAACGGATCCGATTGCTCAAAGATGTTGTGGATCGTGAGTTCCCATTCTTAAAAAACGGGAACCGGTTTGCAATAGACCACTCGCCTATATATAAATTAAACCCCTTGTTGTCATAAGTCAAAGAAAAATTCAAAATTTTTAGGACGCAGAGAAGTAATGGTACAATAACTAGGAATGTTAAGTATTCACTATAACTTATAAACCTAATGAAATATATTAGGTTAATGTACAATGGTCAATTGAATGTATATAGAATATAACTATTGTTTAAAACTAGCACCCACCTGCTCTCGTTTCTTAAAGAATCATATCACCTTTTGAATGACTAGCTGAAAGTAGATTACTTAACAAAAGTAACCAACTTGAGTGTAGATATTCTATTAGACTGCAAGAAGGGAAAATGTATCACAGATATTCAAGAATCCTTATTTCTTGGATAATCCATAGCCAATCAGGCATTGTATCAGCTCTTTGTTGTCAGCCATCTTTGCAATTCTTGTATTTGGACAACTTTTTGTACTCTTATTGTAATAAATACTTTAGACTAATATGATAGCAAAGCATCGTGTTATGACATACATAGCATATGAGTGGTAACCATTTTCATAATCAGACTCGAGAAATATGATTTTTATTCAACTGTAGTTAAATTGGCATATGCTTGTGCACGTGCTGCTGCACGTGTTTAATTTGCAGTGTTTTTCTTGGTTGTGCCTTTTTTGCCGTTTTCTGTGGAAGGACCTAGAGAGTTAAATCAACGGAAAAACAATTTAGTTGTGTTTTTTTTGCGGTTAATAGAACCCAACACCCCACAGGATTATCTATAAGATTAGTTATCACCCCTTGACCGGTTCATTACCCTTGAGATCAATCTCGATATTACTTAGAAGGGAAACTTCGACTTGATTATGAGTCTCTCAACTGTTTTGTTAGTGCGTAACACCTTTAGGTTGAGTTATGATACCGTGGAAGATAAAGTATGACCTCATCTTTGAATAATTTAGGGGTTCTGTTGGGATAACATAACCAAGACGAACAATGCTATTATCCAATATAAATTCCATTATACGATTACATTGCATAAAACATCAAACCTTTTTCCATTTTTCATAGAACACCATTTATCTTTTACAAAATAGCATTAAGCACCGTTGGACGCCTAAAATGTGTATTAAAAATTATAGCAAACACCATCCAAAAGTTGCATAAAAGTACCAAACACTAAGCCAATGGTGTATTTGTATTTTTCAATGGTGCTATATAGAAAAGCTAGGAAAGTTTGTTGGTGTACACAGTAGAATTTAACTTTTGGATAAATAGCAATGATAACTTCCACAATGATTTTGCTCCATGCAGGTTCTATGTCGCAGAAGTCCTCTTAGCCTTGGAATACCTCCACATGCTCGGCATCATCTACCGCGACCTCAAGCCTGAGAATATCCTCGTCCGCGACGACGGCCACATCATGCTCTCCGACTTTGACCTCTCCCTACATTGCTCCTTCTCCCCAACCCTAATTAACTCCAACTCCTCTTCACTCCCTCACCAAACCTCATCCTTTTGCATTGAACCCCCTTCATGTATCCAACCATCATGTGTTGTCCCCACCTCTTGCTTCTCCCCTCGAGGGTTCTTCTCCTCATCCAAATCCAAGAAAAAAAACCGAAACAAACCCAATAAACCCCAACCAGAGCCGAGCAACCAAGTCCTCCCCCTCCCTGAGCTCGTCGCGGAGCCCACAGACGCCCGTTCGATGTCCTTTGTTGGGACCCATGAGTACCTCGCCCCTGAGATCATTAGAGGCGATGGGCATGGCAGCGCAGTCGACTGGTGGACCTTGGGGATATTCCTCTACGAGCTTTGTTTTGGAAAAACCCCTTTCAAAGGTTCAGGAAATCGGGCGACTTTGTTTAATGTTGTGGGCCAGCCGCTCCGGTTTCCAGAGAGCCCCACAGTGAGCTTTGCTGCAAAGGATTTGATGAAGGGGTTGCTGATGAAGGAGCCGCAGCAGAGGCTCGGGGTGAAGAGAGGGGCAACAGAGATTAAGCAGCACCCGTTCTTTGAGGGTGTAAATTGGGCGTTGATTCGGTGCGCAAGCCCGCCGGATATCCCAAAAGATGTGGTTGTGGAGGCGGCGGCTAGTGGGAGCAAGGCCAAGGGGGAGGCAGTGCAAGAGAAGCGGGAGGGTAATTATTTGGAATTTGATTTCTTTTAAAATGAGGGTATTTGTGAAATAGAATTGGAATTATTTGATTTTAACTGGTGGGGGGAATGTAGAGTTTTTTTGGTTTTTTTTCTTTTCAAATTTGTTTTTGTTGTTTTTGACCTGGGATTTTTATATAAATTATGTGGTTGGTATTTGTAATCAGTGAATGCTGAAATGGTCGTCATTCTATTCATTAATGGTAATTTTCAATAGGTCTTAGCTCTTTTTTATTTTTCTGGAGTATTTCTGCATTATTTTGTTTTCTTAATTTGCTTATGTTGTAATTTGACCAAGGTTTTTTGTTCAGCACATCATTAAGAATGCTGTTAATTATGTTGGTGCTGCTGTTCTTATGTGAATTATGTGATGGGGTGAAAAGAAGAGCAAATGAGCTACTCATAGAATATCATTAAGAAGAAAAAGAACGTACATAACATAAAAATACATATACGTGGATGCATGTTTGGAAGGAATCAATTTGCAAACTAGTAGAGTGGCGAGCGGATGTTGTCATCCACAACTACAAGCTGCAAAATTGATTACAAACCTACATGGATCCGATAAAGAAAAACTTCCTCCCAACGTAAATAGGACATATTTCAGTCAACATAAAAAATAACTTGTGAGCTTATCATAATCAAAGGCAAGATGGACCTGGGCCAGCACCATTTGATTCATATTGGCTTTATGCAAGTGCTTCATTTCTCGGATGTTGCTGTTAAAACCATGGAACCTATGTAAAAGAACCATAGCTTCATGAAAGTGCCTTTTTTTTCTAAAAACCCACAACTTAACGATGTAAGTGCACGCATTCGATTAAGCTTTCCCCTCTTCTTTGTTCCTGCTAACCGATCCATGAATTCACAAATGAAATTTTTTGCATTAAGTGTAGCATCACGGCTATAGAATCTGTCATTAAAAGTCCTGTTATTCCGCTAAAGGCAATGCGCCTAAAGAGTAGCAAAACATACTAAATGCCATAGTTGCATATATTCAAAGTTGGCCTCTCTGATCCAATGAGTGAAAAAATTATCTAGAGATAGCGGTATTGTAACATTTCAGAAAAATAAAATATTATTTTTTGAATTTAAATTATTAAAATAATAAATTTTATAAATATTATAAAGATATGGAAATTGGTCTTAATGAAATGCCATGATTATATATGTATAGTTTGGAAAATAATTGTAAATTAATATGAATTATTGATGCCATGATTATATATGTATAGTTTGGAAAATAATTGTAAATTAATATGAATTATTGATTTGGAAAGAATTTATGTGATTTTGACATTTTATAATTTATTATACAATTAATTGTATATAAGCTAATGCTAAACTTAATTAATATCTCACTAATCATGCATTAATCTTGATCTTGTTTATGACATGCAACATGATATATTGCAACACTTGTTACATTAATTTAAAACATACTTCATTTCTTTTGCATGGTTATTTTTTTGGTTTTAAATTGGAAAAAAAAGGGAACATTATGAGAGAGGGAGGGGGGACCATGAGGTATGGCATGGGAAAGGGTGAGAGAGTGAGTGAGAAACTTCTACATCTTTCCCTAGCCTTCCTTCATCTCTTCATTTCCTCACCTCATTTTTCATCTCCTTCCTTATCCTCCATCTTCTCTTTTTTCCACACAAACACCCTAAAAAATCCTTACTAAAATACCATACCCGCTTCACAAAAAATGTGTACAAGCTCATTATAAACACTATGGATGCATCAAGTTGCAACTTTGGGCAACTCAAGAAAATTCTTCAGTTGGTAAATGAGGTATAATCCTACACTTCTAATCTTGTTATTAGTTTTCTTTACACCCTATAGTAGTTTAGAGTTAAACCGAAATAGTTTAGTGATCTTTGATATTTCCAAGAAGAGATTTAGGGATATTTTGTTTGTGAAGGTGTAATTGAGATTTAGTAGTGGCCACAAACCCTTTTAGTGCTAGAATTCTGGTCTAGACTTAAGCTAGAACCCCAAATACGAAAACTGAGATTTTCCGATATCGGTTTTGTGGAGTTTTTGAGAATTTAATGGAATCTGGAGCAACGTGGGATGTTCATAAGAAAATCAAACAACTGCATTGACCTAGTTAGACCACTAGAAGACCACCACAGAAGAACGGGACTCAAATTCAAAGATATGACCGGCGCCACCCGTTACTGTAGCATATCTCACCGGCCCAATTTTGGGTTCTGGTGATGGGGTTTTGCCTGTAGCTCACACTCCTTATAATCTAGCTGTTGTATTGGTTGTTTTGTCCTAGTCTACCTTTGCTAAAATCTGGAAGCTTTTTGAGTTGGTTTGACAATATTTTCCGATATTAGAAACTTCGATTTATGAATTGTTTGGATGTGATTTGGTCGTTGGACGTTTGTACGTCAACGACGAGGGTTATATGGTTGTTCTTGCATGCGTAACCTATAACTTCTAACCTATAAGTAATTTTTGTGCCATATCGGTTTTCGGACTTGGTTCTAATAACGCTACGATTGTGTATTGATTGTAGGTACCTTCGCGTGGATTCCGAGACGACGAAGCACATCGAGCTCGGCTAAGCAAGAAGTTTAGCAGGTGAGTAGATGTATATCTACAGGGGATGTCGGGTGGATGATATATAGCACCCCCGCAACCACAGAATAGGGTATATATATCATATATATATGTGTGTGTGTGCGCGCGCGCGTGCGCGTGTTTATGCGAGATTGGGATACCCAGCAGATAGGGTTACTACGAGACTATAGGTTAGATTAAGCGTACTTGTAGGATAGTTTACTCTTAGTTTGGTTCCTTAGCCGTGAGTCGTCGGTTTACTTTGTCGCGCGCACACACACTTGATATGATATGTGTAAATGTATGTATGTATGTATGTGTATATGTATGTATGTATGCATACACACACACACACATATGGGTATGTGATACACACACACGTGTATGATGAGGATATGACATATTATATGGTTTTGGGTCGATATGATCGAGCTGGATGTCAAGAGACTTTGATATATGATTTGAGATGAGACATTGTATATGATACGATATATTAAAGGATCGTTGGGCGTTATTTACGTAATATGCAGTAACACGTAACTTTATGAAATAATAGATTGTACGAGACCTTAGATCCGTACCCTGATTATGATTTTGTACGACAATTGATACCGTACGAACTATATGATATTTGACCCGCACTATCGATTTGAGAACACCGTACGATGGATTTTACCGTATGAGATATATATGATGATCGATCCGCACTCTTGACTCGAGGATGCTGTACGATGGATACCGTACGTGATGCTATAAGGCTGGATTGCTGACTACTAAATATATCGACTCGGATATGTATAGATTTTTATTCTTTTTCGATACTGTTTTAGTTTAGTTTCTTAATTACTTAGGCAGAGGTTAGATTAGGCTCGAGTCATATCTATTTCCAAAACTAACGAATTGTAGGTATTTTTAAAGGATAACCCGAGAGATGCTACGAATTTTTAAAATGATATCTTTTTTCTCAGAAACACCGTAGCCCCTACTTTTCCAAAACAACGATTCGTGCCTTTTCCAGTGCTATAACTGTATGACTCGTATATAGACATATATCTTATAATGTTGCAATTACTGTTTATTTTCTGTTATGATCTCTCCTGCTAGGGCACCTGCACCATTACTGATAATGCGTATGTTGCACGTACATTTGCTTGCCGGTTCACACACATAATCATTGGTAATTGCCATGCCATGTACACATTAGAAACCATTATCTCATTTGTATAACCTGTTACCTGGTAATTTGATTATATTGTTTAGCATTCATGATCTCACTTGCTAGTTTAGATATTGCATTCCTTACTCAGATGCCGCATGCATTCATATGTACATTCTGTTTATGCATTGTTGAGGGGTTTTATGCCGATATTCATTGTTCATTGTTAGCTCATGATTATGAGATTCCGATTTTCATGAGATTTCTGGATTTGGGGAACCGCATGTGTAATTGAAAACTTATGCTCATTTTAAAAGAAAAATGTGGTTTTCCTTTGATATGATGTGTGGCGTCCACTATGAGATTTCTCGGTTCTGGAGCATATATGATATATGATTACCCATCATGAGGAGCGAGGGCGACACCGTCTGCGGGTACATGATGGACCCGGTACCCCAGGGCAAGATTGACGTATATAGAGAGATAGAGATGTTGAGCTCGGCAGGGGAGCACTACCGACCGGTGATAGTTTAGGCCGATCCGGACTGACGGAGTCCGAGATAGTTGGCGCGGGGGATATCCGGAGGATACCGACCGTAGTCGTGAGGTCAGATGATATGGGCCGATCTGGACTGACGGAGCCTGAGATTCAGATGATATGGGCCGATCCGGACCGACGGAGCCCGAGATACAAGGATTATGTGTTGTTGATGGACACGGTTTTCATGATATTTTCGAGTGTCGATACTTGGCACTCAGGATTTTTCATGATTTTTATGTCGTTGCTGGACACACGTTTGATGATGCATTTATACATGATACACATGACATGTTGTTACTTTGTGACACGGACTCGAGTACTTGGCTTTACACATATGCTTATATTATTACCTTTATTGCTACTCGATGTTATTGTGTTACTATTATTACTGTATCGTACTGTATGACCTAGGAGATAGTCAAACATTCGGTTTCTACTCGGTGATGTTTTCTACTCACGAGTTGGCAACTCACCCCCGTTGTGCCACAGTTTCTTGCAGGTTTTGACTGCATAGGTGTTTGTAGTGGCTGGCATACCGCTTCTTCTGGGTGATTGCTTTGGTGGATGGGTTCACTTGCATCGTGACCACCATTGCACTTGTATATTTATTTCAGTTGTATCTAGTTAAAAGATCTATCAACCAGATATTGTATATTTGTAGATTTAGAAAACGCTGTTGTATATTCTTTCGGTCATAGAGTCATGCTCATGTATTTATTAATGTATCTGGTTTCTTGATGATGCTACGTTTTCTTTGTTTTACTTCTGAGTTTTGATCCTCGCCTTCGGCGTTGTATATTTATATTTTTGTGTGGTTGTTTCCGCCAATTGGCGAAGAGCTAACTCCCGCTTGGGGATGCCTATTATTATTATATTTGTATTGTTTTCGGGTTAAAAATTACAAAGGAGGTTCCGCTGAAAATTCAAACGTCGAAAAATGTTTTCAAGACAGATATAAACATTTCATCTTCGTATGTTATTGCTTATGCTTGTAAAGGAAGAACTTGATTTTATTATACCATTATTTCAAAACTCTAGCTCTACTATTTTCCCTAAAAAGGTTTAGATTTTTGGGCTTTTGGTTTACTTGAATTAGGTGGGGTCCTATAGACTTCACATGATTCAAGTGCCAGTTGCGTACCTTTTTTCGGGTCGTGACAAATTTGGTATCAGAGCGTTAGGTTTAACCTTGGTTTGAGGCTAGGTTTGACTATGTGGAGTCTAGGGCGTAAATATTTCGGAACCTAGGCTTGACCTTACGGAACTTAGAGTTAGCCGAGGGGGTATTAGACCCGAACTTTCGTCGCATAGGTTGACCTTGGTTGATAGAGTAGATGACTTAAGTAGAGTGACGTACCGTGTATATGTTCCGCGGCATACTCACGATACGCTACTTCTCTTAAGTAGCCTTAGGATGTATATTTCTTAAACACTGTATTTCTATTCATCTTATGATCTATCCTCATCGATATCGGATCGTGGTTTCCATTACCATGGTTACACGAGCAGAGAGAGCTACGGCTAGAGATGCGGACAGAGCGAGCTCGTCAAGGACGATGATTGACTAGGATGTATTCCGGTGATACGAACGCATTGATTTATTGTTTTATTAAGATTTTTTTATTGATACGAGCGTTCAAGATCTACACCGGATGATCGGGCCATTGCTAGAGGCAAGCCAGATTACGAAGATTATTAGGGTACCGTCTACTCCAGATGATTGAGGCGTTGTCTACCGTGCAGACAGATGAGCCAGCTGTTGCTGAGTTGATAAGATATCGCCCCCATATCATTGAAGTTAATGCAACATGAGTTATACATGGAGATGTGACGGAAGGTAGCTAGTCCATCTTGAATAAAGTGACTGAGATGATTCGTCTAATCTGATGCGCCGACGCAAGCTCAGTTAAATTGAAGAATTCCGGTTTGAAGAATCTTACAAAGATCTAGAGTAAATCGACAAGAAAGGACATTGTTCGTTAGATGCTCCAATATAAGATCAGTAAGTTGACCAGCTTCGGATAGAAATAACCTCACCCAGATGCGTTGTGAGTTGATCAGGATCGGACGAATGAAGTGTAATTCTCCGATGATTTGGACGAGTTCCCGAGGACGTAATTGGCCAGACACCTTATACAGAATATTAAACATTCTGAGTTCGTAGCTTCGAAAGAGACTCTAGATATGAGTACAACCAATTGGAGCGCAGTCCACACAGCTATGAAGAGATGATTCCGAATTGGCCTATATTGAAAGGAAGCAGAGTAAAAGGTTCGTACGAGATTTTAATGAGTTGACGTTCCACTCTGTTGATGCCAGAGACTTGATACGCATGCAGAGGCATTGGATATGGCCACCTTTCCAGAAGAAGGTCGTGATAAGAATGCTGCCGTCCCGAAACAGGAAACGAATTAAGTAAAAAGTGCCAACTTCCAGGTAGTTTGTCATAGATGAGATGGGGAAGAGACCCTGACAAGATCCTTCAGGAGTACCTCATGATAAAGACTTGGACCCAGGATCGAGTGTATCGCGTATACTCAGTGGGCCAGAGGCTGCCATTATTGACGTGATACGTTACGCGTGACCATGTTAATTGGTCAGGAGATCTTCAGAGGAGCGCTAGAACGGGACTGTATCAGTGATTACTCCGAATCGGGCTGTCGAGCCGAGGAGTCATGTAACTGGTAATCCGTAGAGAGAAACGAAGACCTAACAGCAGAGGTCGTCAGATCATGGGCAAGAGGCAAGTAGATATTCTTGCTCTGCCAGCCTTTGATGCACCGAAACTTTCGACATTGAAGGAGGGGCTCATCGACGATAGTTATTTATGATTTGCGACTTGGTGATTCGGACATCACGTTTCTGTTGTTTTGGATTTCAGTATTTGGATGATTTGTTTTTATGATTGATATTTCCTATATGCACCACAGTTGCACTTGATTCGTATTTCATGTATCAGTTGTACCGATGTTCATTTTTGTGTATACCCATTGCACTTGATTTTGATTTTGTACACTCCGATATATTTGATTTGATCTTCATGCATACAGTATACACATGATTTTGACTTATGCATTCGATGTAGTCTACACGCGCTTTCAGTACTTCGGTGTGGTTTTTTGCATGCAATTGCATATATTTATGAGTTTATATACCGCAGTATACTTGATTTTGATTTGGTGTATGTCGTATACCGTTGATTTCGATTGACACTTGATATTCGTTTTCGTGCACCTTGTGCACTTGATGGGGATTCTTGCGCACACTTGGCGCACTAGATGTGATTTTGTGCACACCAGATGCACTAAATCGAAATTCTTCGTGCATATCAGATGCACCTGATATTGTTGTCGTGCACACTCGTTGCACTTGACAGATGTTTTCGTGCACACCTGTTGCACTTAGATTTTGTTTCTGTGCATATTCGTGGCACCTGTATTTGATTTCGAGTCCGTGGGCACTAGACACACGTGGCATTCCTTGTATACATTTCTGGGATTGATTTCCTTTTGAGCAGCATGTTTTTATGATATATATTATATGGTTTAATAACCGAGCAGGACTAGTCTGAGGACAATACCTGAATATTTTTGCATGCATTGATATTACCGAGGGGATTTTCAAAAAGAGCTATAGTCTCCATATTTTCATACGTGTCCATGATGACACAAAACTTTACGAAGAAAACCCTTCTAAAATAATTTCAAAAGGTGGGACGTATATGTTGAACAAAGGGTATATATATAGCTAATTTCATTATAAATGAACGTCCGCTACCTGTACCATGATATGCGCATCGCACGACGATTTGAAAAGGATTTTTCATGCACTCTTATTTAGTTGTTTTGACGGTTTCGCAAAGATGCGCACTATATCTATGTTGTAATCCTAATTATAGCATATTTGATTTTCGTAATAGATTTCGGCATTAGTATTTTTGCATTAACTCCCATGATGGCGCGACGCTTGACGAAGTTTTGATTTTGAGTTTTACACTCGTTTTTCATGTGCAGACATTGCGCTATGATGTGTTTATGTATTCGCGATCTCGGAGCCTTGACGACTTGCTTGTTTTACTGAAATGTTTTAGTATTTAGGGGATTTAAATTTAAATTCGGGGTCTGAATTTATTTAAGGGGGGAAGATTGTAATATTTCAGAAAAATAAAATATTATTTTTAGAATTTAAATAATTAAAATAATTTTTTTTATGAATATTATAAAATTATGGAAATTGGCCTTAATGAAATGGCATGATTATATATGTATAGTTTGGAAATAATTGGAAATTAATATGAATTATTGATTTGGAAAGAATTTATGTGATTTTGACATTTTATAATTTGTTATACAATTAATTGTATATAAGCTAATGTTACACTTAATTAATATCTTACTAATCATGCATTAATCTTGATCTTGTTTATGACATGCAACATGACATGCTGCAACACTTGTTACATTAATTTGAAACATACTTCATTTCTTTTGCATACTTATTGTTTTGGTTTTAAATTGGAAAAAGAAAAAGGGAACATACGAAAGAGGGAGGGGGGACCACGAGGTATGACATGGGAGAGGGTGAGAAAGAGAGAGAGAGAGAGAGAGAGAGTGAGAAACTTCTACAACTTTCCCTACCCTCCTTTCATCTCTTCATGTCATGACCCAAAGTTCGGCCCGTGACCGGCACTTAACCACGTAACGTCCACAGGCGTAACACGACTAAGTAAGCCGAAACCCAGAAATCAAAAACCATTAAAAGTAGTGAGTGTTGAAAACATTGGTTTAAGACATTTAGAAAACTCGAGTAAAAATCATTAAAGTTTGCGTTATTTTCTTAAAAATTTCGGTAGCACCGCCTTTGTAAAAACTAGCCCCGAAATCGGGTACAAGACATAATATAAGTAAAATGACATATAATAAGAATAAAATATCCCCAAACGGGAGCAATCACGCCCAACGGCGGAAACAACCACCACAATAAGAATATACGACACCGTAGCGAAGAATGAGCAAAATAAGCGAAGACAGCATAAGAGATAAAATTGCATAAATAAAGCCGGCTCACACGAGCTCGACACCAGAGTACAAAATAATATACATCGTTCTCACAACTGGTCTCTAAGTCAATACATGAAATAGTAGATGGAGAGTACTAGATACAATAGTGTATACCAATGGAAAATAATCGGATACCAGAAACCCACCTATCAGCAAAACAGCTCACGCGCCAACTGCAGTGGTATCCGTAGTAAAAAGATACAAGGAAGTAGCCCTGCCGCAACTACTCTGAGGGTCGACCTGCAAACACTGTGGCATAACGGGGGTGAGTTGCCAACTCGTGAATAGTAGATAACATATAAAGGTAATCACGAGTATGCGCGTGCTGCGATACTCTAACATGTGCAATCAGATAACATCTATATGATGAGCTGGATACACAATAATCATGCATAACAAGTGTAATCTAATAACATCTATATGATGAGCTGGGTACGCAATAGTCATGCAAAGTACACTATCAGGTACTACGACAACATGATGCAATGCATAACAACGAATGCTGAGCATGGGATAAAAATATCATCTACACGGATCATCAACGTGGAAAACCCCGGTGTCTACCAAAAACACCCCAAATACCCGATAACTCAGGCGCCGTCACTCTATCCGGCCCTCAATCTTGTAAATCTCATAAAAGCGGGGTGCCCAGCATCGGCACCCGAAAACATCATGAAATACTAGTGTCCAGCAGCGACACGCAAATCCTCATATATCGGGCTCCGTCAGTCCGGATCGGCCCACGGACTCCGTCTGCGGAATCGGCCCATGGCCCCGGCAGTACGGGTTGGCCAATATCCATCTCTCGACTTTGGTCGGTATTCTCCGGATATCCGCCAGGTCCAACCAATCACCGGTAGGTAGTAGTCCCTCTGCCAGGCTCACTGTCTGTATACACAGCATCCCTTTCTTGCCCCGGGGTACCATACCGGGTCCACCATGTACCCGCAATCGGCCTCATCCAGCTCCTCGATTCGGGTTCACACGTCACACGTCTCAGAACTGAGAAAACGCATGGTGGACGCACTGAAATATCATATTAAAAGAAACCGGGTTTTCAAAACAGTGCATACTTCCTTAAAATAATACCACGGTTCTCAAATCCAAAAATCAGAGGAAATCCAAAACTAAATGCGTAAATCCATGCAATGTGTCGTATACCACTAAGAGTAAAAAGGGAAAACCGCTCTTTTAAATGGATCCAGTTTTGAAAATATCTCATGCGGTCCCCATTTTCTAGAAATCAAAGCCAGTATCATCCATGTATGTGAAATATGTATGTAGGTAGGTATGGATGTGCAAGTGGATATATACGCAAGTATGAGTGTACCAATGTATGTGTGCACCAATATGGATATACAATGTGTATATACGCAATATGGATATATCAGTGTATGCGTGCACCAATATGGATATACAATGTGTATGCGCGCAATATGGATATTGTTAGTTATATGTATGCCCTAGAGGCCATTACTATACATAGGATGTATATTGTAGTGGATGCTTGGACATATATAGGAAGGACTTTCTTGCTCGACATGATAGTATGTTATCTGGTTGATCTTTACCTTAACGTGTATACTGTTTGTCTCTCTGTTACATGTTGGTAAAGCCCTTAGGATGTGTACTTGACTACCTGGACTATGATGCGGATCATACTAGTGGGGACATGGTAGTCCATAAGTACATCCTTCAAAGTCCCTAGTCGTGGGTGTATCGAGACGGGGCATCGATATACCAGAGTAGACTAGCGTATACCTTCTCGACCCATACAGATGGGCGATGGATGATCCCATATCCATTGGTGTTTGACATCAGAGATGATATACGGGTGCTCAGTGGAGACTGGGTACACTGGACGGACTCGCCGAGAACTCCCAGATGGTATTATACCTTACGTCAGATGGCAGTTCTCTGGTGACACTGGTACAGAGTAGTCTGTTGACCCGAGATCGTCATAGAGTCTTGTGTGGTTCCCACTGTGCTTTGATTTCCATCTTACCACGTCCAAGAGGGCATGCAAAACGGTGGTTTTTGGGTACAGTCCCGAGTCACATGGAGGCAATGAGCGATAGGAGGGGATTCGTCTCTCCCGGTATAGGGAGTTGATGTTGCGCTGTGTGCGATTGGCTATAACAGGAAATCCCTGGCCAGGGTTGCTGAGATTTACTGGTAAGTGTTACCAGTAGTTTCTCGAATTGTTATAGACCTCATATCGACACGACTTATCAAGCTGTTGGGGTCTAACGTTTACCACCCCTAGGCGAGATATGCGAAATATCAGACGGACAGACCGGACTGTACGGTAAGTGTTACTGGTTGGATTCACAGGAGTGTGAGCGGGCTTGCTCGTCGATCTTCTGATCGCTCAATACCCGGGTGGCCGTTACGTTTAGCAGACCGCTTGCGGCTTGTGGATGCTTGATATGATCATCATCTGCCGCCGGCGTATTGACGAGTCTTTAGAGTCCTACACAGAGGTTTCCTGGCTCAAGCAAAACGAAATAGGAGCGCATATGAGATATGTGCGGGACCGAGAATAATACCAGTATGTGATACTGTATTCGATTCTCGCGATGTGACATTGATCGGTTATATGCGATATAGCCGGGTTATCGGATCAAGTGTTGATTCGATAAGTTGTTACTAATGATACTAGTCGGTTATATGCGATATGACCGGATCGTTAAATCAAGTGTTGATTTAATGATTTAATGCATAATTATATATTTGATATATTACTTTGCATTAACTAGTATCGGTTCACTTTAAATGGATTTTCTCGCTCGGGTGTGCGCATTGCATATGCGATATGATTTTGTGCACATGCTTGTATCATGTTTGATGATACATGCCTTTTTTAATTAAGTGTATAGAATTAAACCTCGGTTAATGGAATGGTTAGGGTTTACTATTTGCTTATTCATTTATTTATTAATCTTTTTCTTATTGGAAAAAGGAAATGAAATGATAAAATGGTGGCATTTCTTTTGTTCATTCATGAAGCTTCATGAATGGTTTGGCTTGATGACCATTTTGTTTTTAGCTTAACCCTAACCATTGCATTATACCATGATTAGTTCTCTACACTTAACTATGGTCATGTTATGATAAGGATTGATTATTCTTTTCTTTTTTAATTAACTTATCATAACATAATTCTTCTTCTTCTTCCTTTCTTCACTTGAAGAAAGCAAGCTCCATCAATGGTGATTGATGGAAATGAGTGAGAAATCCAATTCTAAAGTCTACCCACTTCCTATTTCTTCATCCTCTACCTCTTGCCAAGTAGTAGAGTGTGTTTCCTTCACAAGTTTTCATGGCTTGGTGAAGGTGGAGCTTGATCTAGCGATGCCTCGACGTAGAACATCTTCGGCATGGACATCGACGACCTAGCTCGCCATTTCTCCGACGAAGCCGACGCTAGAGCCCGGGATTTGTTTTGGACAGCGAGAGGACTTCGTTGCGGAGCTATGGAGGTGGAGCACCGGATCTACAAAGGTTGTATTTCCGTATTCTTGTAGTTAAGTGTTAACTAGTTTATTGTTTCGCCTAGTTTTCTAGCCAACGATCCGTAGTCGGGTTTCTCGGCACCGTTAAAATTTGAAATTGGCATGGTTGATGCCTTGTGAGACCTCTTTAGAGTGCCTAGGAACCCTACAGTGGTATCAGAGACTATCTAGAGCCTTAGGCGAAGTCTAGATGGAATTTGAAGTCCGATCGACCCGAAACCCAAACCCTTAACATGCTCTCTGGACATTTCTGTAAAATGTGGATTTTTCGAAATTAAAAATATGCAGAGAAATGTGCGGGAAATTCTATGAAAAACTGCAGAAAACGACAGCCTAACTCTACAGTACAGCCGCGGAACCGCGGCGTAGACCCCTCTTTTGCGGCGGTTCCGCGGCCGTCTGTGATGATCAGGCTGTGAGTTTTCTTCAGTTGTTTCTGTTGGTGTTTCTTGTGTGTTCTGGATGTTTTTAATATTTTTTCCAGAGTTCCATTTTCTGGGTTGCTTTGGGGATTCGGTGTTTCGATCGGAGTATCAGATTTTGTCTATGTGGCTTTCCGGATAAATTTTAGAATATGTTAAAAAGTTCGACCGGATATAAATACCCAATTTTTCCCCTGTCGGGAAATTTCCAAGTGTTGGATTTTTCCATGGTTTAACGACGTTCTAAGTAGTACAAGTAACGCGATGGACCCTCTAGAAGACAACAAACCTTAACTCGATTATGTGACCGTCTTGAACTGCCCTTTGAACCTTCGGGTTTGGGGGAGTACGGCGTGCCACATGTGAGGCGTTGGCTTGACCCTTCTACGGCTGGACCGTTGGTACTGAGGCACGAACTGAATGTTGTTAGACTCATATTTCATGTGTTGTTCTGTATCGGGAAAACTTGGGTGTTCGATTGTTCGATCGGAAAGTTTGACATTTTCTATTTATCCGGAATGGGATACAATAATTGGAATTCACAAAAGTTATGAGATAACTGAATGAATGTTATAAACATAGCAGTTTGTCTCGCTTGATCGGTTGCCACGGAATTTTGATGTGATCAAAAGTCCGTCGCAATCACGTAGCGTACGCGGATACTCGCCGGGTAAACTTAATAGACAGCCTCACTCCATAGCCCCGACCAAGTGACTGTAGGAGAACCCCGTCGCCGAAAGCATCCGTCCGGGTGCTCGCGGTAGCGGTGTTCCGCCTTGGTGCACTTCGTCGACGGTATCGGGGGTGCGGCCTGTAGGGTTCCTAGGCACTCTAGTGAGGTCTCATAAGGCATCGAACATGCCAATTTCAAAAATTCTAGGTGCTGAGAGACCCGACTACGGATCGTTTGCTAGATTTTTAGGCGAAAAGATAACTAGTTAACAATTAACTAAGGGAAACGGAAATACAACCTTTGTAGATCCGGTGCTCCACCTCCATAGCTCCATGAAGAAGTCATCTCCGCTGTACAAATCCGAAATCCGGGCTCTTGCGTCGGCTTCATCGGAGAAGAAGCGGGCTAGGTCATCGACGACGTGCCGAAGATGATCTACGTCGAGGCATCGCTAAATCAAGCTTCGACTTCACCAAGTCAAGAAACTTGTAAAGTAAACACACTCTACTACTTGGCAAGAGGTAGAGGATGAAGAAATATGAAGTGGGTTAACTTTAGAATTGGATTTCTCACTTAAAGACATCAATCACCATTGATGAGGTAAGCTTTTCTTCACTTGAAGCAAGGAAGAAGAAGAAGAATAATATGATAAGAAATTATTATAATTGGAAAAGAAAATGAATACTTATCATATTAGAACCATGGTCAAGTGTAGAGAATTAACTAAGGTTAGATTAATGGTTAGGGTTAAAGATGAAGACAAGAATGGTTACAAAGTCAAAGCTTCATGAAGCTTCAACTAAACTCCAAAATTAGCAACCATTCTTTTCTTATCTATTCAAAATAAATAAATAAATAAATAAGTAAGAATAGAAAACCCTAATCATTAGTTTAACCATGGCTTAATCCATTACACTTAACTATAGTTAAACATGTATCATCAAACATGATACAATCAAGTGCACAAAAGTATATCACATATACAATGTGTACAATCCGAGTGAGAAAATCCATTTAAAGTGAACCAATACTAGTTAATGCAAAGTAATATATCAAATATATAATTATGCATTAAATCATTAAATCAACACTTGATTTAACGATCCGGTCATATCGCATATAACCGACTAGTATTCTATGTATCGGCTTATCGAACCAACTCTTGATTTGATAACTAGGTTATATCGCATACAACCTTTCGATACATTCATCGCGAGAATGGAATACGGTATCACATACACGCATTATTCTCGGTCCCGCACATATCTCATATGCGCTCCTATTTCGTTTCGCTTGAGCCAGGAAACCTCTGTGTAGGACTCTAAAGACTCGTCAATACGCCGGCAGCAGGTGATGATCATATCAAGCACCCACAAGCCGCAAGCGGTCTGCTAAACGTAACGGCCACCCGGGTATTGAGCGATCTGAAGATCGACGAGCAAGCCCGCTCACACTCCAGTGAATCCGACCAGTAACACTACCGTACAGTCCGGTCTGATCGTCTGATATGTCGCATATCTCGCCTAGGGGTGGTAAACGTCAGACCCCAATAGCTCGATAAGTCGTGTCGATATGAGGTCTATAACTGTTCGAGAAACTACTGGTAACACTTACCAGTAAATCTCAGCAACCCTGGCCAGGGATTTCCTGTTATAGCCAATCGAACACAGCGCAACATCAACCCCCTATACCGGGAGAGACGAATCCCCTCCTATCGCTCATTGCCTCCATGTGACTCGGGACTGTACCCAAAAACCACCATTTTGCACGCCCTCTTGGACGTGGTAAGATGGAAATCAAAGCACAGTGGGAACCACACAAGACTCTATGACGATCTCGGGTCAACAGACTACTCTGTACCAGTGTCACCAGAGAACTGCCATCTGACGTGAGGTATAATACCATCTGGGAGTTCTCGGCGAGTCCGTCCAGTATACCCAGTCTCTACTGAGCACCCGTATATCATCTCTGATGTCAAACACCAATGGATATGGGATCATCCATCGCCCATCTGTATGGGTCGAGAAGGTATACGCTAGTCTACTCTGGTATATCGATGCCCCGTCTCGATACACCCACGACTAGGGACTTTGAAGGATGTACTTATGGACTACCATGTCCCCACTAGTATGATCCGCATCATAATCCAGGTAGTCAAGTACAGATCCTAAGGGCTTTACCAACATGTAACAGAGAGACAAACAGTATACACGTTAAGGTAAAGTTCAACCAGATAGCATACTATCATGTCGAGCAAGAAAGTCCTCCCTATATATGTCCCAGCATCCACTACAATATACATCCTATGTACAGTAATGGTCTCTAGGGCATACATATAACTAACAATTTCCCACTTGCACTAGGGCCATCTGTAGCAGTGGTTGTAGTATCTCATACTCAACCATCCCATAAAAGTCTCTCTCTGGGAACATGCCTTTGTGAGTGGATCCGCCGTGCTGTCCTCTGAGTCTACTCTCCTAACCTCGATCTCCTTGGAGATCAACCATCTCCATGATCAGGTGATACTGCCTTAGATTATGTCTGGATCACTGATGGGACCTGCGTTCCTTGGCATAAGCCACAACTCCATTGACACACAATGGGAGGAACATAGTTCATCTCATGAACCAATATATACCCAAACAGCCTCTTTGGTAGCATCTTAAATAGCGATGTATCAAGCCTTTATCGTCTAGTATGCCACGGTATCTAGCTTGGAATTCTTCCAACATACCGTCCCTTTACTGAGGGTAAAGGCAATACCTGCGACTGACATTCAGTCGTCTTTATCACACTGGAACCCTTCCAGCGATTCTTTCCAGGATCGATTGACACCATCTCACTACAACTAGTGAGTATCCTAATTTCCAATTAGATCTATCTCATAGGTCCAAAATCCAGGATTTAGGAGGTATCACTTTGATCCTATATGGAGAATCATTATGATAAGCGGAGATTGACTGAGCGTAGCATAGGAAACTCCTTCCCTATCATGAGCATGACATCCACGTACTCTACGAGGATCACCACCATACTCCCTACTACCTTTTTGTTTATACAAGGTTCATCTACCATTTTGATGATGTCAAACTCTTTGACTTATCCATCAAAACAGATGTTCCAACTCCGCGATGCCTACTTTATCCTATAAAGTATCTTGCACACGTTTCCGCTGCTCCCACTGTCTACGAAGCCCTCTGGCTGTGTACTTATAGACGCACTCTTCTAAAACATCATTTAGAAAAGCAGTCATGACACCCAACCACCAGATATCGTAGTCATGGTATGTAGCCGTGACAAGTAGGATCTGGATGGACTTAAGCATAGCTACTTGAAAAGGTTTCACCATTATCCACTCCTGGTCAATGATGCAAACTTTTAACAAGTCTAGCTTTGAAAGTCTCAACTTTTCCATCTACACCAAGTAATCTTCTCAAGATATACTTGCTCCTGATGGGGATTTAACCCTTCAGATATAGCAGCTAAAGTCCATACTTTGCTGGTGTATAAGGATTCCATCTCAGATCACTAAGCATCCAGCCATTCTTACAGAGTCTTACTCCTGATGGCCAGCTCGAAACTAGTTGGGTCATCATCTCATGATGCAATCCTCGCTCCCACTGTCATAGAGAAACCGAAGTATCTCTCAGGTGGGTGAGGAACCCTACTAGATCGGCGGAGAGGCTGAGGTTCGTTGGTTTCCACTGAATCCTTTGGTTCTATCAAATCATCAGCTGTAGTTTGTATAGCTGGAACCTTTCCAGTTCTACATTACAGACTTTGCCTCGAGCTTGTCCGGATTTTGCTTTTCAGACATAGGCTGGACAACCCCAAATCTTAACTAACTTAAGAGATGGGCTCTTCTCTTATCATATCTAATATGAAGTGGTAGGCATCTAATTTGATTGGAATCCTATTCAATAGGTATGCAGCTTCTCAAGTGCATAACTCCCAAAAGGAAAAAGGTAACTCAGTATTACTCATCATAGAGCACACCATATCAAATAGGGTGTATCTGCTCCACCTCGATATACCATCGTGCTATGGTGTATACGGAGGAGTAATGCTGAGAGAGAATCTCATTCTCCTTTAGAAAAGTCCAAGAATTTCGTGCCCAAGTATTCTCCTCCTTGGTCTCATCAAAGGACATAATACTTATACCCTGTTATTGGTTCTCTACTTCTAACTTATATTCTATGAATATCTCAAAAGGTTCGGACTTGTGTTTCAACAGGAACATATGTCTGAATTTTGAGAGATTATCAGAGAATGTAATGAAGTACAAAGAACCGGTCTTGGCATGTGTAGACAGGGGACCTACATACATCAACATGTATCATCCCAAGAGTTCACTAACTCTTTCCCTGTTTCAAGTAAACGGAGCTATGGTCATCTTATCTCTGTGACATGACTGGCAAGTTTCACAAGATGTAAGTTCAAACTAATTTAAATATGCATCTTTATGTAACTCCAGCTAGTCGGGTCACATTGATATGACCTAGTCTACAATGCCTCAAGAAGGATTCGTTCATTTCTGAACTCTTCCTCTTGTGTGTGTTCTGTATACTAAAGAACTGTAGTTTGATTTAGAACATTAATGCTTTTAGATAACGTGCCTGAACCGATCAACTTTTGATATAGGAAATGTTCAAAACATTATCCAACAATACAAAATTTTATCATTTCTTTACTAATAAAGAGACTGATATGATTTTGTATATCAGGTTCGGTATCTAATAACATTCGTTCAGAATCAATGTATTGGTAATACAGGGTGACAGTGACCAACAGACTTGGCTGCAACGCTTGCCCCGTTTTCTGCCTCATGAAACTTATCACCCGTTCTCAGTTCTCTACCTTTCTGTAGCCCTATGTAACTGATTACATATCTGGGATCCTGATCTGGTATCACATACCCAGGACGTAGAGGATACTGAGAAACAGTTCTTGTTATGAACACACCCGAAGATGATGCATCAGCATGCACTCTCTTCGTTTGGGCGGCACGGGAAATCTGGTATTCCTCAATTTCCTGCTCTGTCTTATAACTATTATAAGTTGGAGCGGGACCAACGTCCCCCAGCTCAGTATAACAAGCGGGTTCGGTCAATAATCCGTATTATTATCTTGATTAAGGCGTGATATGGTCGCTACCTGGAGAGAGAGAGAAGAAAACACTCAGCGTGCGCTCTTGCAAGAATAGATTGGTTATTATTTTATCTAATCAGGATGGCTCCCACTGCTTTTTATCAAATCTTCCTTCAAATCCTAAAAGGAAAGACTAGCCGGGATTAATTACACACTACAAGTTCGCCAATCTTTCAGCCAGGCCAGTGTCGGTACTTTGAGGGAGGTCCCCCGTGCTTTCGCACGAACCTAATTAATGTAAACCTCGTTTTCCCAGAGGCGTAACCTCGTTAACACCTTTCTAGACACCTACTTGATCGGCTAATTGTAATGTATAAAACTCTCCCAGGAGTAACTCTTACTCGCAGCGGGTATCGGGATCCAACTATCTCATAGAAGGTATGCAATCTCATTGCAAATTTCAACACTTGAAATTCCCGATAATATTTTGCCCCTAACCTCCTATGACCTTGACAAAGGCCAACAAACCATAGGATGCTAGTCAAGTTCAACCCGTCATTTCCTGATTGAATTAAACCCACCCGCACGGCCCTTGACAAAGGCCAACAAGGTCGCACGACTACCTTAACTCAATCTGCATCATATGCATAAGCAGATAAGCACCAGTTAGCTACCGCACACTGCGCCTTGACAAAGGCCAACAAACGCAGCACGAATACTAACTACTACTTATCTGAAATGACGGAGGGCTACGACAGGTTTTTCTGAAAACCTTTTGCGTAATGAACTTGATATCGTTGTAGAATCGAATGAATTTTGAAATGGAGTGCTTTTGAGGCTTTTCTTGTTTTGCTAAAGGAGTCACTCCCGGTGAAGGGATCGTCGGTCCTTTCCTCGTCGAATGAGGTGCAGGATATATCGCATATATCACTGTGCAATGCAGAACACTTAAAAGCAATCAAAAGACAAACCGAGTGTGTAGCATCTGCCAGTTATTGCTAAAGGAGTCACTCCCGGTGAAGGGATCTCGGTCCTTTCCTTATCGAATAAGGTGCAGGATATATCACATATACCTCTGTGCAAAGCAAGAACTGTAGCTACCTGTTTTATTTTGAAATTCGATTCTACAACACCTTAGGTTTCTTTTATTTCATTAATCATATTAATGAAGTCCCATCATTTGAGTACCTAAACATCACAGATAAATACGACGTACACTTATGCCATCCGCATTCGCCTCGATGTCCCCTCATGCACCGTTAGGTTAGGTAACTAACGGCAGAGCGGGGCAGGGCTAGCGCGGGTGTAAAACATAAGTAACGCCTATATAATATATCATATATACTATATACTGTATCTATCAAAGAACATCACATGATCACATCACAGATATCGCAGCAGAAGAATCATATGAAATATTGGATATACTAGGACGTCTGTGTTTTCAATACGAGCCAGTATAAAACACGGATTCCACGGTCGCGATGAATAGCCAAACCCACACCCCTAGACCCCTACGAGAGCGGCAAGCAACCCTACCAATTCTGGAGTTAGGAGACCCGGACTCGACTCCTCGAGTTGGTCTCCCACTGGACCCCAGAACCCGGTTACTTGTGCTCCCTTCCTTGGGTCTATCCTAGTGCGGAAAAGTAAATAATATACAAATGGTGACAACTTCCGCAACCTGGAAGCGCCCCAATAAAAGAATATTACATACAAGTTTTTTACATGAATGAAAATGAAAAACACTCATCTCATATAAAAAACCCCCGGCTATTCAAACACGACGATCCAATATAACATATCCAGCAACACATAACATCACATGTCATCAACGTAAGTAAACATGCGCATCCCAATTGTCGTTGACATATAGCAACGAAACCGGCGATATCACATATTACACTTACGGTCACAGAAAAGAAAGTGTAAAACTACAACAGTTGGAATCCGTAATCTCTTCAGACATCGCATGCCTGACCAAATGAATTCTTTAGACATCGCATGCCTAACAATTATAAACCCCGCATTTTAGTCTCATTATCGAAAACTCTTTTCAATATCAAGTCGGGTAATTCAACAAGATTCCCGACATTCTGATCGAATGCTCGTCGCAAACTTCAGTAGACGGCCGCACCCCCGATACCGTCGACAAAGTGTACCAAGACGGAACACCGCTACCGCGAGCACCCGAACGGATGCTTTCGGCGACGGGGTTCTCCTACAGTCACTTGGTCGGGGCTATGGAGTGAGGCTGTCTATTAAGTTTATCCGGCGAGTATCCGCGTACACTACGTGATTGCGACGGACTTTTGATCACATCAAAATTCCGTGGCAACCGATCAAGTGAGACTAAACTGCTATGTTTATAATATTCATTCAGTTATCTCATAACTTATTGTGAATTCCAATTATTGTATCCCATTCCGGATAAATAGAAAATGTCAAACTTTCCGATCGAACAATCGAACACCCAACTTTTCCCGAAACAGATCAACTCATGAAATAAGTCTAGCAACATTCAGTTCGTGCCTCAGTACCAACGGTCCAGCCGTAGAAGGGTCAAGCCAACGCCTCACATGTGGCACGCCGTACTGCCCCAAACCCGAAGGTTCAAAGGGCAGTTCAAGACGGTCACATAATCGAGTTAAGGTTTGTTGTCTTCTAGAGGGACCATCGCGTTACTTGCACTACTTAGAACGTCGTTAAACTACGGAAAAATCCAACACTTGGAAATTTCCCGACAGGGGAAAAATTGGGTATTTATATCCGGTCGAACTTTTTAACATATTCTAAAATTTATCCGGAAAGCCACAACAGACGAAATTTGATACTCCGATCGAAACACCGAATCCCCAAAACAATCCCAGGAAATTCAACTCTTGAATAAATATTAAAAATTCCCAGAAAACTCAGCAGAATTTATCAAGAGTTACTGTGCAAACAAAGTGGGGTGACGTCACCAAGGGGCCGCGGAACCGCCGCAGAAGGCATGCTTCTGGCGCGGTTCCGCCGCGGAATTTATTGTTCATCCAAAAATTTTTGCATCGTAATTCTTAATTTTTCCTGCTGAATTTTTTAGCAATTTTTAATTTGGAAAAAACCACTGTTTTCAAAAATGTACAGAGAGCAATATTGGTTCGGGGTTTCGGGTTCGTTCGGACTTCAAATTCCGTCGGGACTTCGCCTAAGGCTCTAGCTAGGCTCTGATACCACTGTAGGGTTCCTAGGCACTCTAGTGAGGTCTCACAAGGCATCGAACATGCCAATTTCAAAAATTCTAGGTGCCGAGAGACCCGACTACGGATCGTTGGCTAGATTTCTAGGCGAAAAGATAACTAGTTAACAATTAACTAAGGGAAACGGAAATACAACCTTTGTAGATCCGGTGCTCCACCTCCATAGCTCCATGAAGAAGTCATCTCCGCTGTACAAATCCGAAATCCGGGCTCTTGCTTCGGCTTCATCGGAGAAGAAGCGGGCTAGGTCATCGACGACGTGCCGAAGATGATCTACGTCGAGGCATCGCTAAATCAAGCTCCGACTTCACCAAGTCAAGAAACTTGTAAAGTAAACACACTCTACTACTTGGCAAGAGGTAGAGGATGAAGAAATAGGAAGTGGGTTAACTTTAGAATTGGATTTCTCACTCAAAGACATCAATCACCATTGATGAGGTAAGCTTTTCTTCACTTGAAGCAAGGAAGAAGAAGAAGAATAATATGATAAGAAATTATTATAATTGGAAAAGAAAATGAATACTTATCATATTAGAACCATGGTCAAGTGTAGAGAATTAACTAAGGTTAGATTAATGGTTAGGGTTAAAGATGAAGACAAGAATGGTTACAAAGTCAAAGCTTCATGAAGCTTCAACTAAACTCCAAAATTAGCAACCATTCTTTTCTTATCTATTCAAAATAAATAAATAAATAAATAAGTAAGAATAGAAAACCCTAATCATTAGTTTAACCATGGCTTAATCCATTACACTTAACTATAGTTAAACATGTATCATCAAACATGATACAATCAAGTGCACAAAAGTATATCACATATACAATGTGTACAATCCGAGTGAGAAAATCCATTTAAAGTGAACCAATACTAGTTAATGCAAAGTAATATATCAAATATATAATTATGCATTAAATCATTAAATCAACACTTGATTTAACGATCCGGTCATATCGCATATAACCGACTAGTATTCTATGTATCGGCTTATCGAACCAACTCTTGATTCGATAACTAGGTTATATCGCATACAACCTTTCGATACATTCATCGCGAGAATGGAATACGGTATCACATACACTCATTATTCTCGGTCCCACACATATCTCATATGCGCTCCTATTTCGTTTCGCTTGAGCCAGGAAACCTCTGTGTAGGACTCTAAAGACTCGTCAATACGCCGGCAGCAGGTGATGATCATATCAAGCACCCACAAGCCGCAAGCGGTCTGCTAAACGTAACGGCCACCCGGGTATTGAGCGATCTGAAGATCGACGAGCAAGCCCGCTCACACTCCAGTGAATCCGACCAGTAACACTACTGTACAGTCCGGTCTGATCGTCTGATATGTCGCATATCTCGCCTAGGGGTGGTAAACGTCAGACCCCAATAGCTCGATAAGTCGTGTCGATATGAGGTCTATAACTGTTCGAGAAACTACTGGTAACACTTACCAGTAAATCTCAGCAACCCTGGCCAGGGATTTCCTGTTATAGCCAATCGAACACAGCGCAACATCAACCCCCTATACCGGGAGAGACGAATCCCCTCCTATCGCTCATTGCCTCCATGTGACTCGGGACTGTACCCAAAAACCACCGTTTTGCATGCCCTCTTGGACGTGGTAAGATGGAAATCAAAGCACAGTGGGAACCACACAAGACTCTATGACGATCTCGGGTCAACAGACTACTCTGTACCAGTGTCACCAGAGAACTGCCATCTGACGTGAGGTATAATACCATCTGGGAGTTCTCGGCGAGTCCGTCCAGTGTACCCAGTCTCTACTGAGCACCCGTATATCATCTCTGATGTCAAACACCAATGGATATGGGATCATCCATCGCCCATCTGTATGGGTCGAGAAGGTATACGCTAGTCTATTATGGTATATCGATGCCCCGTCTCGATACACCCACGACTAGGGACTTTGAAGGATGTACTTATGGACTACCATGTCCCCACTAGTATGATCCGCATCATAATCCAGGTAGTCAAGTACAGATCCTAAGGGCTTTACCAATATGTAACAGAGAGACAAACAGTATACACGTTAAGGTAAAGTTCAACCAGATAGCATACTATCATGTCGAGCAAGAAAGTCCTCCCTATATATGTCCCAGCATCCACTACAATATACATCCTATGTACAGTAATGGCCTCTAGGGCATACATATAACTAACACGGCCGTCTACTGAAGTTTGCGACGAGCATTCGATCAGGATGTCGGGAATCTTGTTGAATTGCCCGACTTGGTATTGAAAAGTGTTTTCGATAAAGAGACTAAAATGCGAGGTTTATAATTGTTAGGCATGCGATGTCTAAAGAAATTCATTTGGTCAGGCATGCGATATCTGAGGTGGTTGCGGATTCCAACTGTTGTAGTTTTACACTTTCTTTTCTGTGACCGTAAGTGTAATATGTGATATCGCCGGTTTCGTTGCTATATGTCAACGACAATTGGGATGCGCATATTTACTTACGTTGATGACATGTGATGTTATGTGTTGCTGGATATGTTATATTGGATCGTCGTGTTTGAATAGCCGGGTTTTTTTTATGTGAGATGAGTGTTTTTCATTTTCATTCATGTAAAAACTTGTATGTAATATTCTTTTATTGGGGCACTTCCAGGTTGCGGAAGATGTCACCCTTTGTATATTATTTACTTTTCCGCACTAGGATAGACCCAAGGAGGAGGGCACAAGTAACTGGGTTCTGGAGTCCAGTGGGAGACCAACTCGAGGAGTCGAGTCCGGGTCTCCTAACGCCAGAATTGGTAGGGTTGCTTGCCGCTCTCGTAGGGGTCTAGGGGTGTGGGTTTGGCTATTCATCACGACCGTGGAATCCGTATTTTATACTGGCTCGTATTGAAAACACGGACGTCCTAGTATATCCAATATTTCATATGATTCTTCTGCTGCGATATCTGTGATGTGATCATGTGATGTTCTGTGATAGATACAGTACATAGTATATATGATATATTATATAGATGTTACTTATGTTTTACACCCGCGCTAGCCCTGCCCCGCTCTGCCGTTAGTTACCTAACCTAACGGTGCATGAGGGGACATCGAGGCGAATGCGGATGGCATAAGTGTACGTCGTATTTATCTGTGATGTTTAGGTACTTAAATGATGGGACTTCATTAATGTGATTAATGAAATAAAAGAAACCTAAGATGTTGTAGAATCGAATTTCAAAATAAAACAGGTAGCTACAGTTCTTGCTTTGCACAGCGGTATATGTGATATATCCTGCACCTTATTCGATAAGGAAAGGACCGAGATCCCTTCACCGGGAGTGACTCCTTTAGCAATAACTGGAAGATGCTACACACTCGGTTTGTCTTTTGATTGGTTTTAAGTGTTTTTACTTTGCACAGCGATATATATGATATATCCCGCACCTCATTCGAAGAGGAAAGGACCGACGATCCCTTCACCGGGAGTGACTCCTTTAGCAAAACTAGAAAAGCCTCGAAAGCACTCCATTTTAAAATCATTTGATTCTACAACGATATCAAGTTCATTACGCAATAGGTTTTCAGAAAAACCTGTCGTAGCCTTCCGTCATTTCAGATAAGTACTAGTTAGTATTCGTGCTGCGGTTGTTTGGCCTCCGTCAAGGCGTAGTGTACGGTAGCTAACTAGTGCTTATCTGCTTGCATATGATGCGATTGGATTAGGGTATTCGTACGGCGTTGTTTGGCCTCCGTCAAGGGTCGTGCGGGTGGGTTTAATTCAATCAGGAAATGACGGGTTGAACTTGACTAGCGGACTATGGGTTGTTTGGCCTCCGTCAAGGTCATAGGACGCTAGGGGTAAAATATTATCGGGAATTTCAAGTGTTGAAATTTGCAATGAGATTGCATACCTTCTATGAGATAGTTGGATCCCGATACCCGCTGCGAGTAAGAGTTACTCCTGGGAGAGTTTTATACATTACAATTAGCCGATCAAGTAGGTGTCTAGAAAGGTGTCAATGGGGTTACGCCTCTGGGAAAACGAGATTTACATTAATTAGGTTCGTGCGAAAGCACGGGGGACCTCCCTCAAAGTACCGACACTGGCCTGGCTGAAAGATTGGCGAACTTGTAGTGTGTAATTAATCCCGGCTAGTCTTTCCTTTTAGGGTTTGAAGGAAGATTTGATAAAAAGCAGTGGGAGCCATAATGATTAGATAAAATAATAACCAGTCTATTCTTGCAAGAGCGCACGCTGAGTGTTTTCTTCTCTCTCTCTCCAGGTAGCGACCATATCACGCCTTAATCAAGATAATAATACGGAATATTGACCGAACCCGCTTGTTATACTGAGCTGGGGAACGTTGGTCCCGCTCCAACTTATAATTGTTATAAGACAGAGCAGGAAATAGGGGATTACCAGAATTCCCGTGCCGCCCAAACGAAGAGAGTGCATGCTGATGCATCATCTTCGGGTGTGTTCATTACAGAGATCTGTTTCTCAGTATCCTTTACGTCCTGGGTATGTGATACTAGATCAGGATCCCAGATATGTAATATGTTACATAGGGCTACAGAAAGGTAGAGAACTGAGAACGGGTGATAAGTTTCATGAGGCAGAAAACGGGGCAAGTGTTGCAGCCAAGTCTGTTGGTCACTGTCACCCTGTATTACCAATACATTGATTCTGAACGAATGTTGTTAGATACCGAACCTGATATACAAAATCATATCAGTCTCTTTATTAGTAAAGAAATGATAAAATTTTGTATTGTTGGATAATGTTTTGAACATTTCCTATATCAAAAGTTGATCGGTTCAGGCACGTTATCTAAAAGCGTTGATGTTCTAAATCAAACTACAGTTCTTAGTATACAGAACACACACAAGAGGAAGAGTTTAGAATTGAACGATTCCTTCTTGAGGTATTGTAGACTAGGTCAGATCAATGTGACCCGACTAGCTAGAGTTACATTTAGATGCATATTTAAATCAGTTTGAATTTACATCTTGTGAAACTCGCCAGTCATGTCACAAAGATAAGATGACCACAGCTCTGTTTATTGGAAACAGAGAAAGAGTTAGTGAACTCTTGGGATGATACATGTTGATGTATGTAGGTCCCCAGTCTACAAATGCCAGGACTGGTTCTTTATACTTCATTATATTCTCTGATAATCTCTCAAGATTCAGTCATATGTTCCTGTTGAAACATGAGTCCGAACCTTTTGAGATATTCACAGAATATAAGTTAGAAATAGAGAACCAAAATACGGGTATAAGTATTATGTCCTATGATGAGATCAGGGAGGAGAATACTTGTGCATGGAATTCCTGGACTATTCTAAAGGAGAATGAGATTCTCTCTCAGCATTACTCCTCTGTATACACCATAGCACGATGGTATATCGGGGCGGAGCAATCACACCCTATATGATAAGGTGTGCTCTATGATGAGTACTACTGAGTTACCTATTTTCCTTTTGGGAGTTATGCACTTGAGAAGATGCATACCTATTGAATTAGGTTCGAATCAAATCAATGCCTACCACTTCATATGTGATATGGAAAGGGAAGAGCCTATATCTTAAGTTAGTTAAGATTTGGGGTTGTCCGGCCTATGTCTAAAAGCAAAATCCGGACAAACTCGAGGCAAGGTCAGTTATGTAGAACTGGAAAGGTTCCAACTATACAAACTACAGCAGATGATTTGATAAAACCAAAGGATTCAGTAGATTCCAACGAACCTCACCCTCTCCGCCGATCTAGTAGGATTCCTCACCCACCTGAGAGATACTTCTATTTCTCTATGACAGTGGGAGCGAGGATTGCATCATGAGATGATGACCCAACTAGTTTCGAGCTGGCCATCAGGAGTGGGACTCTGTAAGAATGGCTGGATGCTTAGCGATCTGAGATGGAATCCATGTACACCAACAAAGTATGGACTTTGGTTGCTACATCTGAAGGGTTAAATCCCCATCAGGAGCAAGTATATCTTGAGAAGATTACTTGGTGTAGATGGAAAAGTTGAGACTTTCAAAGCTAGACTTGTTAAAGGTTTGCATCATTGACCAGGTGTGGATCATGAGGAAACCTTTTTTTCTAAGGAGCTATGCTTAAGTCCATCCAGATCCTACTTACCAAGGCTACATACCATGACTACGATCTCTGGTGGTTGGGTGTCTTGACTGCTTTTCTAAATGATGTTTTAGAAGAGGACGTCTATAAGTACACAGCCAGAAGGCTTCGTAAACAGTCGGAGCAGCGGAAACGTGTGCAAGATGCTTTATAGGATAAAGCAGGCATCGCGGAGTTGGAACATCTGTTTTGATGAATTAGTCAAAGAAGTTGACATCATCAAAATGGTAGATGAACCTTGTATAAACAAAAAGGTAGTAGGGAGTATGGTGACGATCCTCGTAGAGTACGTGGATGACATACTCTTGATAGGGAAGGAGTTTCCTATGCTACGCTCGATCAATCTCCGCTTATCACCATAATTCTCCATATAGGATCAAAGTGATACCTCCTAAATCCTGGATTTTGGATCTATGAGATAGATCTAAATGGATGTTAGGATACTCACTAGCTGTAGTGAGATGGTATCAATCGACCCTGGGGAGAATCACTGGAATGGTTCCAGGGTGATAAAGACGACTGAATGTCAGTCACAGGCATTGTCTTTACCCTCAGTAAAGGGACGGTATGTTGGAAGAGTTCCAAACAAGATACCGTGACACACTAGACGATAAAGGCTGGATACATCGCTACTCAAGATGCTAACAAGGAGGATGTTTGGGTGTATATTGGTTCATGAGATGAACTACGTTCCAACCATTGTGAGACAATGGAGTTGTGGCTTATGCCAAGGAACGTCCGTCCCATCAGTGATCCAGACATATTCTAAGGCAGTGTCACCAGATCATGGAGATGGTTGATCTCCAGGGAGATCGAGGTTAGGAGAGTAGACTCAGAAAACAACACAGCGGATCCACTCACAAAGGCCTGTTCCCAGAGAGAGACTTTTATGGGATGGTTGAGTATGAGATACTGCAACCACTGCTATCAGATGGCCCTAGTGCAAGTGGGAGATTGTTAGTTATATGTATGCCCTAGAGGCCATTACTATACATAGGATGTATATTGTAGTGGATGCTTGGACATATATAGGAAGGACTTTCTTGCTCGACATGATAGTATGCTATCTGGTTGATCTTTACCTTAACGTGTATACTGTTTGTCTTTCTGTTACATGTTGGTAAAGCCCTTAGGATGTGTACTTGACTACCTGGACTATGATGCGGATCATACTAGTGGGGACATGGTAGTCCATAAGTACATCCTTCAAAGTCCCTAATCGTGGGTGTATCGAGACGGGGCATCGATATACCAGAGTAGACTAGCGTATACCTTCTCGACCCATACAGATGGGCGATGGATGATCCCATATCCATTGGTGTTTGACATCAGAGATGATATACGGGTGCTCAGTGGAGACTGGGTACACTGGACGGACTCGCCGAGAACTCCCAGATGGTATTATACCTTACGTCAGATGGCAGTTCTCTGGTGACACTGGTACAGAGTAGTCTGTTGACCCGAGATCGTCATAGAGTCTTGTGTGGTTCCCACTGTGCTTTGATTTCCATCTTACCACGTCCAAGAGGGCATGCAAAACGGTGGTTTTTGGGTACAGTCCCGAGTCACATGGAGGCAATGAGCGATAGGAGGGGATTCGTCTCTCCCGGTATAGGGAGTTGATGTTGCGCTGTGTGCGATTAGCTATAACAGGAAATCCCTGGCCAGGGTTGCTGAGATTTACTGGTAAGTGTTACCAGTAGTTTCTCGAATTGTTATAGACCTCATATCGACACGACTTATCAAGCTATTGGGGTCTAACGTTTACCACCCCTAGGCGAGATATGCGACATATCAGACGGACAGACCGGACTGTACGGTAAGTGTTACTGGTTGGATTCACAGGAGTATGAGCGGGCTTGCTCGTCGATCTTCTGATCGCTCAATACCCGGGTGGCCATTACGTTTAGCAGACCGCTTGCGGCTTGTGGATGCTTGATATGATCATCATCTGCTGCCGGCGTATTGACGAGTCTTTAGAGTCCTACACAGAGGTTTCCTGGCTCAAGCAAAACGAAATAGGAGCGCATATGAGATATGTGCGGGACCGAGAATAATACCAGTATGTGATACTGTATTCGATTCTCGCGATGTGACATTGATCGGTTATATGCGATATAGCCGGGTTATCGGATCAAGTGTTGATTCGATAAGTTGTTACTAATGATACTAGTCGGTTATATGCGATATGACCGGATCGTTAAATCAAGTGTTGATTTAATGATTTAATGCATAATTATATATTTGATATATTACTTTGCATTAACTAGTATCGGTTCACTTTAAATGGATTTTCTCGCTCGGGTGTGCGCATTGCATATGCGATATGATTTTGTGCACATGCTTGTATCATGTTTGATGATACATGCCTTTTTTAATTAAGTGTATAGAATTAAACCTTGGTTAATGGAATGGTTAGGGTTTACTATTTGCTTATTCATTTTATTCATTTATTTATTAATCTTTTTCTTATTGGAAAAAGGAAATGAAATGATAAAATGGTGGCATTTCTTTTGTTCATTCATGAAGCTTCATGAATGCTTTGACTTGATGACCATTTTGTTTTTAGCTTAACCCTAACCATTGCATTATACCATGATTAGTTCTCTACACTTAACTATGGTCATGTTATGATAAGGATTGATTATTCTTTTCTTTTTTAATTAATTTATCATAACATAATTCTTCTTCTTCTTCCTTTCTTCACTTGAAGAAAGCAAGCTCCATCAATGGTGATTGATGGAAATGAGTGAGAAATCCAATTCTAAAGTCTACCCACTTCCTATTTCTTCATCCTCTACCTCTTGCCAAGTAGTAGAGTGTGTTTCCTTCACAAGTTTTCATGGCTTGGTGAAGGTGGAGCTTGATCTAGCGATGCCTCGACGTAGATCATCTTCGGCATGGACATCGACGACCTAGCTCGCCATTTCTCCGACGAAGCCGACGCTAGAGCCCGGGATTTGTTTTGGACAGCGAGAGGACTTCGTTGCGGAGCTATGGAGGTGGAGCACCGGATCTACAAAGGTTGTATTTCCGTATTCTTGTAGTTAAGTGTTAACTAGTTTATTGTTTCGCCTAGTTTTCTAGCCAACGATCCGTAGTCGGGTTTCTCGGCACCGTTAAAATTTGAAATTGGCATGGTTGATGCCTTGTGAGACCTCTTTAGAGTGCCTAGGAACCCTACAGTAGTATCAGTGTATGTGTGCACCAATATGGATATACAATGTGTATATACGCAATATGGATATATCAGTGTATGTGTGCTTCAATATGGATATACAATGTGTATGTGCGCAATATGGATATATCAATGTATGTGTGCACCAATATGGATATACAATGTGTATGTGTGCAATATGGATATATCAATGTATGTGTGCACCAATATGGATATACAATGTGTATGTGCGCAATATGGATATATCAATCTATGTGTGCACCAATATGGATATACAATGTGTATGTGCGCAATATGGATATATCAATGTATGTGTGCACCAATATGGATATACAATGTGTATATACGCAAGCATGAGTGTACAATATGTACAAGCGCCAATATGCGACAGAATCATGTCAAATCATCAATGATGCGGTAATCAAAATGATGTATGGTTCGTAGCAATCTTATAGTGCGAGTGTCATAGAAATCATTAACGGTGTGAGTGTAATATACAAATAGTGCTCGTGCAGTTTGAACCGTTAGTGACAGTGTGGTGTTGCATAACTACTATTTCTACATGCAACAAAAGATGGGTACGCTACAATAGTACATATGCACAAGCAATATACATATAAATATATATACGCGACTATAATATCCTATCAAGCCCTGACGCTTAACGCCATACGGGCGATTTCTCCGTAGATGTTAAATCTACTCACCGTGATCTCGGGCTAAGTGAAGCCGATTACCTGCTTCCCCTTCCTTGCGGCGTCCGAAGTATCCGCCTGCGAACCTAGAATTTACACAAAGAATACACATAAGCTAAAATCCTGCAAAAACGCGATATTAAAACCAAACGTGAAACTCGCGTCGCGAACTAAACGCGTGTGCATCCGATACGCCAAAACGTGTGAATACGCGTCTGAAACTACCCCGACACGCTGCGACACGCAGCAAACACTAAATCCATTCACATAACGAATGTGTCGCGCAAGCTTAAAGTATTGAAAATAGGTTATTTTGTTCTAGATTTTTACTCGAGTGGAAAAGTAAAAAGTTGCATACACCAAACCCCATAAATATGTAGCAGACTCCCCCAGAACAAACCCAGGCACCCAACTCCCCCCTCTGGCCGGAATTTGAGGCCAGAACGAATTTATTTGTGGCCAAGGTTGGGAATTAGGGTCTCATGCTCCATGTGTGTGGTCTAGGTCTATTGTACAAGCCCCAGTAAACTCAGTTTTTGCCTGAAGCAACCGGGTCAATAGCAGATCTTAAAAAGGCTAAAATTTACCTTAAAACGTTAATTTACCCTAAATTGAAACCCTATGGTATTTTAGTGAAATATGGGGCAAGACTTGGTTTACATGGCCTTAAAAATACTTAGTCAAGCTATACTAACCATAAAAATTCTCACTTGGCCAAATCTCCACTTAAAATCATAAATCTAGCACTAATGACCACATTAATTACTAAATTAAGCTAAATAACTACATGTTTAGCAAAAAAGAAGTTAAGTTTAAGAATTTATACCTCTAGTGGTCCTAGGATGCAAGAAGAAGCGAAGAATAAGAAGAAGAAGAGAAGAGAATGTGTGCTGCTGCTGTGCTGCTTGCTGTTGCTGTTGCTTACTGCTGTTGCTGCTGCCTGCTTGCTGCTACTGCTTGCTTGCTGCTACTGCTGCTGTGTGTTGCTGCTGCTGCTTGCTTGCTGCTGCTGCTGCTGTGTGTAAATGAGAGGAAGAGAGATGTGATGATGTGAGGAAATGAGTGTTGAGTGTTTGAAAAAAGAAATGAGAGATATGAGAGTCAAACCCCCCTCTCTCTCCTCATTAACTACAAGCATGGCTCAAGCCCATCATGCTCTCTCTCTCTCTCTCTTTCTCTCTCCTACCCAAGTCAACCCAAAAAGCTAAGTATATAAAAAAAACTAATGCACCTAATTAACTCATACTAGCCTAATAAAATGGGTTAGTCCACTATGGTTGTCTAAACATGGTTTTAACCCAAAACTTAGCCCTAGTTTATATGCACATGTGTATGCAAGCCTAATTAAATTCTAATAAAATATTCATTAATTTTGATAAAATATTTGAAAATCGTTTTGCTAAACTTTTTACAAAAAACCACACATTAAAGTATAATTAGCCACTAATCACAATCTAAGGTGTTACACTTCATTTTCTCACCTCATTTTTCATCTCCTTCCTTATCCTCCACCTTCTTCTTTTTCCCCACAAACACCCTCAAAAATCCTCACTAAAATACCATACTCCTTTCACAAAAAATGTGCACAAGCTCACTACAAATACTATGGATGCATTAATGTCACGACCCGAAAAAGGCACGTGATTGTCACTTGAATCATATGAAATCTATAGGACCTCACCTAATTCAAGTAAGCCAAAAGCCCAGGAATCTAAACCTTATAGGGAAAATAGTGGAGGTGCAGTTTTGAAAGAATAGTATAATGAAATCAAGTTCTTTCTTTAAAATATATAAGTGATAATATATGAAAAACAGAATCTTTGTATTTAACTTGAAAACCTTTTCGTCATTTAAAATTTGGGCAGCACCTCCTTTGTAATTTTTAATCCAAAAACGAATACAAGCAATATAATATAAGGCATCCTCAAGCGGGAGCTAGCTCTTCGCCAGTTGGCGGAAACAACCATGCAATAATGTAAATATATAACGCCGAATGGCGATGATCAAAACACAGAAAGAAAGCAAGAAAACTAAAGCATCATCAAGAAAATCCAAACAATAAAGAAAATACATGAGCACGACTCTAAGGCCGAAAGAATATACAACAAAGGTTTCAAAGTCTACTAAATATACAAGTATGGTTGATGGAGGTTTTAACTAGATACAACTGGAATAAAATATAAAGTACAATAGTGGTCACGATGCAAGTGATCCCACTTACCCAAGCAATCACCCGGAAGAAAAAGCGGTGTGCCAGCAAAGTCGCTACGAAACCCATAAGGCAAAACCTGCAAGAATCTGTGGCACAACGGGGGTGAGTTGCCAACTCGTGAGTAGAAGACATCACCGAGTAGAAACCGAATGTATGGCGATCTCCTAGGTCATACAGTACAATACAATAATAATAGTTGTTAGTGATATATGCCTTAGAGGCCATTATTGTATCATACTGTATTGTATATTATTTAATAGAATCTTGGGATATACACGGATATAGTAACAGTCTTGCTCGAAATGGTAGTATGCTACCTGGTTTTTCTATCTTAATATGTGCATGTGTTTCTTTTAGCATATCGCTTACATATATTGGTAGAGCCCTTAGGATCTTTGTTTGATTACCAGCGTTGTGATGGCAGTCACACTAGTGAGGGCTGGGTAGTCTATAAGCACATCCTATACAGGTCCCTAGTCGTAGGATTATCGAGACGGGGCATCGATACTCCAGAGTAGACTAGTGTATACGCTTCTCATCCCAGCAGGGTAGATGGTCTATCCCATAGCCATCAGTACGTCGTACTGGAGATAGTATGCAGGTGCTCATTAGGTTATGAGTACACTGGACAAGACTCGTCGGGAACTGTTGGTGGGTATTATACCTATCGTCGGGTAGCAGTTCCCAGGTGACATGAGTACAGCTTAGTCCGTTGACTTGACACTGCTACTTCATCTCGAGTGTGTTCCTACTGTACTTTGATTACTACTCTATCACGGCTCAAAGGAGTCGTGCAAACAGGTAGTAGTTGGGTTGTAACAACCCTAAATTTCCTGTACAACTTTCTGTCTAATTTTTTTCAAAATTTAAAGAAAGGGGTATTTATTGCCTGAGCAAAGATAAGTAATTAATTAGCAATTTAATTATAAGAAGGAGCTTGTAGCTCATTGGTAATACCTTGCACTGCTGAACCAAGCCACCAGAGTTCAAATTCCATACCCCACATTATTTTTAATATTATTTTATTTTGAATTTTTTAGAAGTCCAAGAGTCAACACGTGCTAAAACCATAAAACCCCACTACACCCACAAATGTTAATGCACCAGTGAGTTACCCTACCGATGGCGGCCCTCCCGATCACCGGACTCGGCCGGGATCGGCCGAGTCGGCCGGTGGACTGGCCGACTCGGGCCGGCGCCGCCTGCCGGACTCGGCCAGACCGCCGAGTCCTCTGAATGAAAATTCTGGCTTTTGATCTTCCCTACCCCCCTGCACACTTCATTTCCCCAGATCGGTTCCAGAGACCTTTGAAATCCCCATTTACTCCATTTTTTAAAATGAATTTTAATATATTTTTACATTTTTTTAATTTAAACTCTTAATCTACCCTAACCCTATAAATTCCACCCCTAAACACTACCCCCTCACCCCAAAACTCTGAGCCAACTCTCAAGAAATCCCTAAAAATTCTAGTATGTAATCGAAGTGAGCGAAAGGCGAAGCTCCGGTGAATTTTCTGGCCATCTTCCGACGACGAACGTAGGAACTCCTGGCGACGAAACGACGCACCGTCGACTCCTCTCGTCTCCCCTTCCTCTCCTCTGTTAACTAAACCCATAAGTCCCTATCCCTCTTCTCTATTCTTTTTATAAAAATACGGAATTACAAAACCCGACGGAATCGGAACAAATCCGATGTCCGATTCGGTTTCTTCCTAAAACCTCACTTTTTTTAATACAATTATGCTAGAACCAATTCATGTTGACTATTAAACACTAACTAATCATATTAAACAAGTTCCATATGAAAATTAATTGCTATTTCCATTTTACCGTATTTTTTTTATTAAAATACCATATAGTTTCTTTTCTACATTTAAACCATCAAAACCTTACTATACCTTTAAGTAGATCACGAGGTAATGACCTACCTCCTCACAACACTCATATACAACATAGCACAATACCCTCGGGAACATAGAATACGGGAAAACGACATCTTGTCAAATAAATACCATTACTTATAAAACCATTTTTCTTAATGATTTAGTATTTATACAAATCTTTGCAAAGCGCCGGTTTGGGGAACCCGTTCAGGATGGTGCAGATTATCTCACATCCTTGGGCTTAGTAGTACGAGATGCAGACCTCCGCAAGGAGCATTCGGTCTCGAAAGATTTAAAATACGACATCTTAAGAAAACGAGATTTCTAGAATATAATATATATATTAAATTTATTTTCATATATATATATATATATAACATTAAAATATCTATTTTTTAATAATATAAATATTCCAACTCTTTTCAAAAATTACAAGAATCATTTTACACTAAAATACCATGAAATCCATACAAGTCAGTATTACAAATAAATACCCTTTATTATGAAAATTAGGATATTTTCACTAGAAATATCACAATATAAAATCTACATTCATTACAACTTTAAAGACAATTAATAAATACTTGGGGTGTATTTTGAAAGGTATATAAAATTATTTTTACATAAACCCCCCTCAAGTTCTATAAATTATCCTAAGGACCCTAATAAATATAGGTTTAAGCGGGACCAATCTCTTGAGCCTCGGGGAGCCGGAGAAGTGGGTGCTTTCCTATCTAAGGTAGACAACTTAACAACGGTGTTATCAACACTGTAATCGTCTTTGAAAAAGACACAAATCCTGCCGCCTATGTGCAGCGGTTACTAATAACATCAAAACAATCAGGACTTCAATTTACTTTTCTAATTGTCTGACTCAGATGAGTCTCTTCATAATCTGACTTGAATATGATTCAAGTGTAATCTACAATCTACAATCTACAATCTACAATCTACAATATTACAATTCAACATGAATCCATGAATCCATTATTCCATATATTCAATCTATCAATCTATACAACTTGACTGAACCGAACCATGGATATACATTCCATTTACATGATTCTCCAGTTACATCCATTTACATGATTATACAGTTACATCTGTTTACTGATATCATGGTTTTGGCAAGTCATCCAATTATACAATCTATATTACAAGACAATATAAGTTGCAATACAATTTACAATACACATAATACAACCAAGACATCGTGTATATATCGACTCATATCCATATAACATATCATATCCTTATCTCACGTGTGTGTGTGTGTGTGTGTGTGTGTGTATGTGTAATCAAACACACACACACACACATATACGCATATACACACATCTATAAATACCAAGTGTATGCGTGTATGACAACACATGTCTTAAAGGTTCGCGACTAAGATAAAAAGACTAAGGTTATACCCTTCCTGTGAATATGCTTATTTTAATCCTACGGTCTCCTAGAATCCTACTTGCTAAATATCCAAATCTTGTACCAATAGATATATACATAAAATATAACCTATCGTACAGTTGCGAGGGTGCTATACGCCATCCACTTTACTTCCCCCGTAGATATACATCTACTTACCTTGATCCTCGCTTGCCGAAGTCGATGATACCACGCTCTCCCTTGTCGTCCCGAAGTCCACGCGGAGGTACTTACAGTTTCAAATGCGTTATATCGTAACAAGAATCGAATACGAAAACCAAAATGGCATACGGGACACACATAGGTTAGAACTACGGCCTACGCATGCGGAAATAATCATAAAACCTTTGTCGTTGACGTACAAACGTCTAACGACCAAATACACATTCAAATACCAAAACCCATGTTTTAGAAATCGGAAAACACAGTAAATTCCAACCCAAAATGCTCCCAGATTTTGCCTCAGGTAATATAGGACTAAACAAACAACACAGGGGATAGTTTATGAGGTAAGTGAGTTACAGGCCAAACCACAACACCATTACTAATCATTGGCCCGACGAGATGCCCAATGTACCCGGCGCCGTCGGTCAAGCAAAGTAATTTTGGGTTCGTTTTCCAGTGGTGGTCTTCTAGTGGTCCAACTAGGTTATTCTACTTGTTTGATTTTAATATAAACACCCCAGGTTGCTCCAGATTCCCCGTAGTCCCCAAAATTCCACAAAACCGACATTTGAAATATCTAAACTCAAGTTTTGGGTTTTATACTCTAAGTGTTGGTTTAGAATTGACACTAGAGGGGTTGTAGTCATGACTAAACCTCAATTATACCTTTCAAATCCAAATAAACCCTAACCTCAACTTGGAAAATTCTATCTTCACTAAACTACATCGTTTTAGCTCAAAACTACAATAGAACACAAGGAAAGCTAAAATCTTGATTAAAGATGTGGAATTATACCTTATTTGGCAACTCAAGAATATTCTTGAGTTGCCCAAAGTATTCAAAACCTCAACTTGCTTGGTCAAAGATGTTTGTAAGGGGCTTGGGATCATTTTTTGTGAAGGGAATGTGGTGTTTTGAGATGGTTTTGAGGATGGCCATGGGGAGGTAGAGGAGGTGAGGGAGATGAAGAATAAGGAGAAGGAGATGAAGAATGATCAAGAATGAACCATGGTTGAAAATGAACCCTTCTCTCTCTCTCTCTCTCTCTATGCCCATACCTCATTGTCTCCATGCCAAAAAATTTCTTCTTCATTTCTTTTTCCTTTTTATTTTTTTTAAAACAAAAAAACCTAAAAATGAAAACCACCATAAGCCATGGTTCATTTTAAAAATGTAACTAGTGTATGCAACATGTTAGGTTGCATGACATGCATATAAACACGATTAATGCACGATTAGCAAATATTAATCAAGTTTAGCATAATTTGCATATAAATAACTATTTAATAACTATAAATGCTCAATTCACATAACTTCGTTCAAAATCAATAATTTAAATAAATTTTCCAATTGTTTCCCAACTATAAGTATATAGTTAAAACTAATCTCCATATATTAAAATATTCATAATATTAATTATTTTAATTATTTAAATTCCCAAAAATAATATTTTATTTTCAGAAATGTTACAATCAAGTTGCAACTTTGGGCACTTTGGGCAACTCAAGAAAATTTTTGAGTTGCCAAATGAGGTATAATCCTACACTTCTAGTCTTTTTATTAGTTTTCTTTACACCCTATAGTAGTTTAGAGTTAAACCGATATAGTTTAGTGATCTTTGATATTTCCAAGAAGAGATTTAGGGATATTTTGTTTGTGAAAGTGTAATTGAGATTTAGTAGTGGCCACAAAACCCTTTTAGTGCTAGAATTCTGGTCTAGACTTGAGCTAGAACCCTAAATACGAAAAATGAAATTTTCCGATATCGGTTTTGTGGAGTTTTTGAGGATTTAATGGAATCTAGATGTAACACCTTGGAATGCGATTAGTGTTAATTAAGTGTTAATGCGGGTTTTTAAGGTAAAGTTTACCAAATTGGGTTTCTCACATTTTTTACAATTAATTAATATTTTTATATTATTTGTTATGACTTGCACACACACGTGCATGTTAAGGTGAGGGTTAGTTAGTGTTAATCTTGTTAAGAGAGCAAGACACCTTAGTTAATCCTTGCCCTAATTTAACCTTGCCTTAGATATTTTTGGGTTAGAAAATATATTTTGCTTTGGATTGATAGAGAGAGAGAGAGAGAGGTGGCAAGGGAGTCATGAAGCATTTATGTGAGCATTTAATGAGGTGAAGGGGAGGGGGAGTGAGTGTAAGGAAAGTGTTCACCCTACACTCACCTCTCATCAATCGATCTCTCTCACTCTCAATTATTGTTCATTTCCCTCAACCCCAAACTGAACCCTCACTCCCTCATCACAAAAACCTTGCTAAACTTCACAAAATCCCATTTAAACACTTCAAATGTCTTGAATTAGCCACTTGGTTGCCTTGGAGCTTGGAAAGCTAGAATTTTTGAGCAAGAGTGGCTAGGTAATGACCTCTAACTGATATTTAGGAGTTATTTTGTTGTGTTGCCTTATAGTCACTACTACAAATAAGGGTTGCCCCTACGGATTTATCCGTAGGAGCAAACCACTGCCCCTACGGATATATCCGTAGGGACAAGAAAATACCCTGTAGGTGCAAAGGCCATAGGTGCAAGTCGAAGCCTTGAACTTGCCCCTACGGACTAAAAATTGCCCCTACGGAGTTATGTGTAGGTCCAGTTTTCCCTACGGATTAGGCCATAGGGACAAAAAAATTATTTTATTTAGGTGTACCTAAACAAAAAAATTATTTTATTTTATAAAATAGATGAGGTGTACCTACAGACTTATCCGTAGGTCCAAGCAGTGGCCCCTATGGATAAGGCGTAGGTATATATCCGTAGGGGCAAAATATCAGAATACCTGATATTTTGCCCCTACGAATACTTGTGTAGGGGCATTTGTTTGCCCCTACGGATATATCCGTAGAGGCAAGCTTAACCCTGATACTGAGATCATAGGGGCAAAATATCAGGTATCTTGATATTTTGCCCCTACGGATAAATCTGTAGGTACATAGTTGGGCCCTACGGATTAATCCGTAGGGGCAATAGTGGGCCCTACGGTTAAATCCGTAGGTACATATTATAAGTTTTTTAAAAAAAAGGATTGCTTATTTTTTCTCGCCCTGTGCACAATAATATATACATCGATCATATATAGAATTAATCATCACGCAGAACATATATCGCAGTATTCATAATCACATCACGCATAATATACAAAAGAAACCAACAAGCAGAATATGATATCAATATAAACACGCAAACACCACCAATATCAGTATCGTCCAAAATGTAGTACAATATGTATCATATAAATAAATACATGTTTAAAATATAAGAATAAAAAAGCTACCCTAGCTCGGTCCAGCTCCACCTCTGATAAACGCCAGAATCTGGCGCGCCTGCTTCTCGGTCAATAAATCATGCAATGAAGAGTGTGCGGGAGTCTGAGCAGGCTGTGGAGCTGGCGATGTGGTCTGCGCAGCCGCCGTTGAGGTAGTGGCTTGCGGAGCCGCGGCTGCAGGAGTCTGAGCCGGGCGGTGGAGCTATAGGAGCTGTCTGCGGAACCGCAGCCGATGTAGTGGCTTGCGGAGCCGCAGCCGAAGAAGATGCATGTGGAGGCTCGGCTGATGTACCCTGTCGCGTCTGGACCTACGTGTGTAATAAGCGAGTAAGAACTGTGTATTATTCGAATTCGTATCATTATCAAGTTATTTCGAAACACCAATCTATGTATACTTAGAGACTTAGGCCTCGTTTGGATATCTAGTTTGGAAAACCGTAGTTTATTTTAATTAGATATGTATGTATGATTAACCAAAGCTAAGTCTACAACCAAATAAGCTCAGGCTACGTACTAATATTGGATATGTTGCTATATATAATATGACATAATATTTTACTATTAAGTAGTATACATACCGGCATCTCCTTCAACTCCTGAACGGTGGCCTTCAAGCTCTCCAGTTCCTGCTGGAAACGTCGCTTACTGGAGACGGAGGAAGTAACCGTCGGGGTGGAGTCCAACCTCATATGGGTCCTGCTAGGGCTCAGTCCCCGGCCTCTATCCCAACCTTCGTGGTGCCCTCCGTGTGCGGCGTTCAGGACTGGGGTCAGCAGCATCGGATCGCTCTGTCCGGTAAAATCGATCCCCGATGCCTCGGCCTGCTCAACCACCCGCTCCTACACCCACATTAACCAGTAAAATATAAGCATATCATTTAAATTTGAACCTTTCAAAACTAAAATTTCAAATAGGGGTTGAATAAATATTAACACTTACGCAATACTCCAGGGTAGCGACATCGGGGTATCAAAGCTCGCCCGTGGCGGGATCTGTCGAGGTGCCGTGGGCGGCAAGATATGCGGACAGCATGCTCGGTGTACCACCTTGCGCCAGGGTCTGAGCTCTCTGCAATATTAGAAAATAACTCTTAATATTAGATATATTAGAAAATAACTCTTAATATTGCATTATATCACAAAGGCCGGTCTATTGTAATTTACCAATAACTCCATGGCTCGAGTAATATTCCTCGAGCCACCTGTATAAGTGGGGCGGCCCCTCTTCGCCGACTTCCTATTCTCTATATTTTGAGCGGCCTGTTTTTGCACAACACATTAACATTTAGTTTTCTAATTAAGGAACACAAAAAAATAAATTATATACTAAACAATGAATTACATTTAAAATACATACCTGTTTGCGTTGAGAGTCAAAATATTCGCACAATAAAGGCCATGTCTCTACGTCGACTCTCGCAAAGGCCGGAGTAGATAGGAGGGCCACTCTCTCTGCCTCGGGGGTCGCCATCCACAGGGAGTAGCAGTCGGCCTTCAGCTCATTCCTGTTATATCAGACCTTGGTCTGCATGTTATTCATCAGGCCATTGTACAGAGCATGAAGGTCGATCACCCTCCCAGAATGATCAGGGTCGGGTACAAGTTGAAAATCGTAATCCAACTGAAAATACAAAAAAACATTGTTATTAGATTGCAAGTGTTAATAATAAATATATTGGATAAATCAAATGAAAATATATATTAATACCCGAGCCTGATCAAAGAAGAGGGCGAATGAGCGCCGGTGCTGGTCGCCCCACTCAACGTGAAGTGGATAGTTCTTCACGAGCCGGCTCTCATCCCCCATATACCGGCCGAACCTCTCGGCATGAGAACCGGTATAGCGATAATCAGGGGTAAAAAAGAGGGGGAATGCTGCCTCCCCCTAGCTCTGTCAGGCCTCAGCCTGTGGGACTGATTCGGGCCTCGAGTCCCCCTCTGGGGATGGGGAGGCCCTGCGTTTGCAAGAAATATCAAGACAATCAATATTAAGACAAAGTTGTATTAAGAAATCAAGGTTAAATGAAAATTGAAGTGTGATATATACCTCCGGTGACTAAAGCACTAGCCTGGGCCCAGGCAGTAGCACGAGTGGGATAATAGTTCCTCCGGTGAGGAACAGCCGGTGTCCCGGATGCGGACGCATCCTTTCCAACTAGAAAATAAACATTGACGCTAAATTTCCATGAAGTTCATATTTATTCTATAGAGGATATGTAGAATGAATAAATATCTTATATTTATTCATACTAACCTACAGATGATGCGGAGGGTACGAAAGTGGTAGGAGTGGCCCCTTTGGCAGATATGGACGCACCACCTATAATTAGACAATTAAAAATAGATTATAAAAGTAATTGCAAAAAGAATATGTAGATCAATAATATAACATTCTAAATCAATATGCATCCACTATAGGATATATAAACATACCCGCAGGTGTGGTGGTGTCACCACCTACAGCTAGACAATAAAAAAAATTACTATCTAAGTAAGAGCAAAAGGAATGTGTGTATATTTATGATATAGCATTCTAAATCAATATACATGCACTATATGATATATAAACATACCTGGAGGTGCGGGAGTGGCCTCTGTCCCTGATGTGGACGCATCACCAACAACTAGACAATCAAACATTGACAATATAAGTAATTTGACATGAACAGGCATGAATATCTATAATATTACATTCAAAATGGATATGCGTGCAATATACCTGGAGGTGGAAAAGTCCACACGGAAGGAGGCATCCGAAGGGGTCTCCGATCTGGATGCAAGACCGGCCCTCTGAAGCTCCCTACGCAGCTCTCCGGGCGGCAGAACCGCTCTGCCTCTGCCGGTGCCGCGGCTGGAGCTCCTGCCGCCCCTCGCTTCTCCCGTCATCGTCATCAAATCTAGATAAACGGTTCGTGGACGCATTAGACAATCATTACAAGTATTGACTATATATGTATAGATCGTAAAATATGAAGTAATAATATAACATTACTGATAACCTTTTTCATTTCGTGGGCTCATTAAACATATCTACTTGGATTTCATCATCGATATCATTTCTAACCCACGTAACTTCATGATCGGCCGAAGACAACCCGTCCTTCGAAACAGACGGCCGGAGCACTCTAAGCCTTCTCTCTTCTTCATCCTCATCGCTGTCCTCGAATTCTGGGACATCGTAGACATCCCTGGGTTTCCAACGGCATACGACACTCCATCCCGGATGCTTCAAACACTGTGAGTAGTATACTTGGAACACTTGGTTCGGAAAGATAAACGGATTTTCCTGACCGTAAAATCGAAGTGTGTTCACACTGGTCAATCCATATTCATCTTTCCAAGTCCCAAGATTGCTTCTCCACTTATCCGTATCAGTTCGCGTATCGTACCAAGTACACTGGAATATATAAAAGGGTTCTGATCGTCCGGGATAGTGGATGCCGAGTATACAATTTAAGTACCCATAATAAATCACACCGTCCGATCCTACCGTCGCAATCCCACTATTCTGAGTGGGTCTAGATGTTTCTATGTCCTTAACTTCGAATTTGTATCCAAGGACACCGAATCCTTTATAATATGCAACCTCCATATTAGGAAATTGAGCTAAACATCTTGAATCACTCTCAAATGATGCAGACAAGTTCGAATTGTGGATCTAACAAAACAAATTTTACGACAAATACATAATGATATAAGTTTAGATTAAAACTGATAGCAATAACATGTTATTCGAATAACTTACATGATCTGTGACCCAATCACAAAAATTATTCTGATGATATTTTCCAATCGTTCTTCGTTCCAATCAGCATGCCCCTCACATACCTCGTTAAAATGAATTCTGTTTTCGACAAATAATGATGACATTAATATTATATCATTTCATACACACATAAACACAAATATAACAATTAATCCAAAAAAACTTACTCTCTAATTTGTTCAAGACATGCGCAATTAAGAAAGATAAACCGGTATATCTTGTTGATAAACATAGTGTCTACCCTCTTATAATCGGCTTTACCATATGACCCGTCTTGAATTCTTCAAGGCCGGTTAAGTCTCGTCTCAATGTTCTCGTCCAGATAGCGGGAACAAAATGTGGTTGCTTCATCAAGAAGATAACTTTGCATGATAGAACCCTCTGGTCGATTTTTATTGCGTATATATTTTTTAAGAGTGTAAAGGCACCCAAAGAAAATATGTTGAATAAATAAATACGGGCATATAGGACAACAATAATTTTAAAAATTGCGCGAAACGAAAAATTACACGTACCTCTCGACGGGATACATCCATCGATATTGTACCGGTCTGGCTAACTTAGCCTCAGTTGCAAGATGAACCGTCAAGTGTATTATGATATCGAAGAATGACGGTGGGAAAATACGCTCAAACTTGCAAAGTATCAACACAATAGAATTTTCTAGTTTATCCAGCATCATAACCTCCAGTGTTTTAGTACACAACACTCTGAAAAAACAACATCGGTCGTTGATTACTAGACCAACCGACTCGGGGAGAGAAGTCCTGAGGGCTAATGGAAGAAGGTACTCCACGATAATATGGTGATCATGACTTTTCAGCCCATCGATCTTGCCTTTCACAATTTTTATTTTCTTGCTGAATGATCCTGAGAAACCTGTGGGAACTTTCAAATTATGCAACACCTGCATGAATTTTTTCTTCTCCGGTTGTGACATATGATAAGCGGCATTGGGAAGTACAAACTTGCCTGGTTTACCCGCTACCGGTCTAGGGTGCAATTCACTTCTTATTCCCCACTCCTGTAGATCCATCCGAGTATTCAGGTTGTCTTTCGATTTCCCGTCTTTACAAAGAAGCAAGTTGAGTATGTGCTCTGATACTCCCTTCTCTATATGCATGACATCCAGACAATGACGCACTAAATTTATTGACCAGTACGGAAGCTCGAAGAAAATGCTTAACTTGTTCCAAAATGGTGGTTTGAGCTGTTTCGTCGGATCCATCCCGAAGGTCATATTATTGTAACCATCCCATTGAGCAGTCACGTTCTCTTCGGACAATGGGGCTAGAGGTCCAAGAAGCTCCTGATGACCATCAAAGTGAACAGTGTCTAACCTGTAGGGGTGGTCTAGAGGCAGGGAACGTCAATGGCCGCAACAACAAACCTTCCTGCTAAAATTCAAGAATATCGATGTTGTTTGTTGATGGCAATGAGGACATGCTTTATGACCATGTACGGACCAACCTGATAGCATTCCATACGCAGGAAAGTCATTAATTGTCCACATTAAAGCCGCACGCAGTATGAAGGTTGTATTTGTGTTTGCACCGTATGTCTCTACACCATCAATGAACAAAGATTTTAACTCCTCGATCAGAGGTCGGAGATAGACGTTGATATTGTTTTCTGGTGAGTTTGGTCCGTCGATAAGAAGAGGCATCATAAAGTATGATCGGTCCATAGCCAACCAAGGCGACAGATTATAAATTATCATTACAACGGGCCATGTGCTGTGACTTCCAGCCATATAGTTGAATGGGCAGAAGCCATCACTAGCCAGTCCGAGCCGGACATTGCGAGGATCACTACTGAATATTGCGTGCCTCCTATCGAAATCCTTCCATGCCGGTGAATCTCTTGGATGGCTCATTTTTCCATCTTCACTTGGAGGAACACGGTGATGCCAAATCATTGCCTCAGCTATTTTCTTGCACCTGAATAGCCTCTGTAGCCTTTGTGTTATGGAAAAGTATCGTGCTATCTTGACAGGTATATCAGGCTTCTTATCAGAATCTTTCGGCTTATACCTGGCCTCTCCGCATTTTGGACACTCTTTCAAATCTGAATTCTCTTTCCGGTACAACACGCAATTTTTAGGACATGCTTGAATCTTCTCGCACTTTAGACCCAAATCAGACATCATCTTCTGGGCTCCGTACCAGCTGTCGGGCACGTTATTTCCCGGGGGCATAGAATCTTTCAAGAACGAAAGAAGTATTGTGAATGACTTGTTGCTCCATCCATTTAGATAATTAATCTGGAAAAGTTTGACTAACCATGAGAGGGTGGAATACTTTGCATTCTCATAAATTGGTTTTCTAGCATCATTCATGAAATTTTCATATTTATCCGCACGCGGTCTTTGACCGGAAGGAATGTCATCTTCGGTACGAATAAATTCACCCAGGGCAGCCTCTAGCATATCCTCCATTTCTTCTGATGGAAATAAATTACCGTCTTCTCCTTCTGCCGTATTACCGTCTTCTCCTTCTTCTCCTGCCGCATTATCGTGTTCTCCTTCTTCTTCTGCCGCATTACTGCGTTCTTCTCCTTCCCCGTGATATTTTCAAGTTGTATAAAGTCTAGTAAACCCATATTTTATGATATGAAGCTCTGCCAATTCTACCTTCTGCCAGTACTTATTGCCACATCTATTGTACGGGTAGAGAATCTTCTCTATCACGATCTTATTATGTGCGCGTGCAAATTCAATAAAAGCAGCAACTCCTGCGACAAACTTAGGTTGCATACGTTGTTGCCAATCCACATACATCCAGTCCTTAACTCTGACGTACTCATGGGCCATGTTAGACTGTATAACATATAAATTGTAGGTTATGGTGACTATATTGAGAAATCTGAGAACGGGATAGTTACTGACAAAGGAGAAAATCCGTGTATATAATTTGTGTGTGCGTTTGTCGTTGAAAAGAATAAATTATCGAACGTATATTAACCGATAGACGGGAACTAAGTGGCGCTTTTAGTTTCATATATGAGTATCGATGAGAATATGAAAGTTTCATATTATCATCGAGTATCATATATTGGTTTTAACTTGAACATCTTGAATCACTCTCTAATGATGCGTTTGTTATGTATTCTTGTTGTGTATGTGTGTTTCGGCTGTCGGGGGTAAGTCTTCTATCCCATTAAGAATGTATAGAGCGAACACCCATTCGCTTGTGCTTTCAACCGTTTCGAGTAAATTTCGGCAGCACCTCCCCGCTGTTCTCCGAGTACACTGTAATAGAATAGATAATCATTTCAAAGATGTGAAACAACGTTGAAATGAACATATAATCTATTTTTGTACACGGAGAACCAGCGGAAAAATACCGACGAAATATCTCGAAACGGATGATAACACAAGTGAATGAAGGTGTTTGTTTTATACATTCCTAACTTGTCCACACGGGACAAATATATTGGTTATCATACGATTGAATCTTCTCTTCACATAGACTATACGACGGTTGTTAGTATCGAGCTATATCGTCCGATATTTAACAACCTTCATATAGTTCCATGTCACGACGAACATCGAACGTATGTTAACCGATAGACGGGGACTAAGTGACACTTTTAGTTTCATATATGAGTATCGATAAGAATATGAAGGTTTCATATTATCATCGAGTACTATATATTGGTTTTAACTTGAACATCTTGAATCACTCTCTAATGATGCGTTTGTTGTGTATTCTTGTTGTATGTGTGTGTTTCGGCTGTCGGGGGTAAGGCTTCTATCCCATTAAGAATGTATAGAGCGAACACCCATTCACTTGTGCTTTCAACCGTTTCGAGTAAATTTCGGTTGCACCTCCCCGCTGTTCTCCGAGTACACTGTAGTAGAATAGATAATCATTTCAAAGCTGTGAAACAACGTTGAAATGAACATCTAATCTATCTTTGTACACGAAGAACCAGCGGAAAGGTACCGACGAAATATCTCGAAACGGATGAAAACACAAGTGAATGAAGGTGTTTGCTTTATACATTCATAACTTGTCCACCCGGGACAAATCTATCGGCTATCATACGATTGAATCTTCTCATCACATAGACTATACGATGGTTGTTAGTATCAAGCTATACCATCCGATATTTAACAACCTTCGTATAGTTCTATGTCACGACGAACATCGAATGTATGTTAATCGATAGACGGGGACTAAGTGGCGCTTTTAGTTTCATATTTGAGTATCGATGAGAATATGAAGGTTTCATATTATCATCGAGTATCATATATTGGTTTTAACTTGAACATCTTGAATCACTCTCTAATGATGCGTTTGTTGTGTATTCTTGTTGTATGTGTGTGTTTTGGCTATCGGGGGTAAGGCTTCTATCCCATTAAGAACGTATAGAGCGAATACCCATTCGCTTGTGCTTTCAACCGTTTCGAGTAAATTTCGGCAGCATCTCCCCGCTGTTCTCTGAGTACACTGTAATAGAATAGATAATCATTTCAAAGTTGTGAAACAACATTGAAATGAACATCTAATCTATCTTTGTACACGGAGAACCAGCGGAAAGGTACCGACGAAATATCTCGAAACGGATGAAAACACAAGTGAATGAAGGTGTTTGCTTTATATATTCCTAACTTGTCCACACGGGACAAATCTATCGGTTATCATACGATTGAATCTTATCGTCACATAGATTATATAACGGTTGTTAGTATCGAGCTATACCGTCCGATATTTAACAACTTTCGTATAGTTCTATGTCATGACGAATATCGAATGTATGTTAACCGATAGACGGGGACTAAGTGGCGCTTTTAGTTTCATATATGAGTATCGATGAGAATATGAAAGTTTCATATTATCATCGAGTATCATATATTGGTTTTAACTTGAACATCTTGAATCACTCTCTAATGATGCGTTTGTTGTGTATTCGTGTTGTGTGTGTGTGTTTCGGCTGTCGGGGGTAAGGCTTCTATCGGTTATCATACGATTGAATATTCTCGTCATATAGACTATACGAAGTATTTAAATAAAATATAACTGGTATCAGAAACCCGATCCTGACACACAGGAAGCAACCCTTATCCTCAACTAGCCTGCATACTGAATATTATCTGTCGAGTTAACAAATTTAACCTGATCGGATATACCCGCTGGGTAAAACCTCACAAAGATAGGCACGAATTGAATGTAGATGGTGCAAAATCAAGTATAACAAATTTACCATACATCAGAGTTACATTCAAGGAAGTTCAATCCCAAGCTCTAAATTTTTAATTACTTTTGCTAAAAATGAAAGTGTATTCAGTTTTGCTGTCTCTGTTGTATATGCAGTTGCACTCAGCAGATCATAAATAAAATCTCCGTCCCCTGAGACCAGTTTTCCCACCAAAAAAAAACAATTGTTTTTGTACTTAGAATTAAGCCTATAAATTAATTATACGAAACCATATGGTTTGGTAATAAAACTTGTTCATTGTCATTGTTGCTGAAAGACCGGCTAAAATTATTTAAGATGTTAAACTGATTCAGCCCGATCCCAATGCAATTGATGAGTAAGTCATCAGTTATATAGAATGACATGGTAAAGGTTAACTTGTTAGATATTGGATTGTAAATTGTTTGGATGCTAAGTACAAAAACAACATGAGCACAAAGGAACGGAGGAAAATCTCAGAAAGTCTAAAAGCTATATACAAGAAAAGAAAGTATACCTTGTTAAAATTTAAGAACCCCAACCCTAACCCTAACCCCAGCCCCAGCCCCAGCCCCAGCCAAACCCCAACCCCAACCCTAACCCTAACCCTATCCCAGCCCCAACCCCAGCCGAACCCCAACCCTAACCCTAACCCTAACCCCAACACCAACCACAGCCCCTTGCCGAACCCCAACCCTAACCGAAACCGCAGCCCCAGCCCCAGCCCCAACCGCAACCCCAACCCTAACCCTAACCGATGCCTCATCGGTACCCAAACTATGAATCCTAGCCCTAAAATAATCAAAAATTTGTTTAATTGAAGATTTCCTAACCTGTGCAGTGGAGGCGACGATCGATCGGTGGCGACGACGAAACGGAGGCGAAGATAAAACGGAGATGAGGAAGAACCAGGCGGTGGCGACGACGAATCGGCCTGCGCTGGCGACGACTAGAACGGCGACGAAACACACAGGCGATCGGCGGGAACGAGGGTTTGGGGATTTTGGGTTCGCGCGCAGAGTATCGAGAATAATTAGATAATCTGCGTAAGGATCGATCTGTGCCTTTTTAATTAAATCCCTATTTAGATGCCCCTACGGATAAGTCCGTAGGTTCTTGGTTTGCGGCTCCGTAGGGGCAAACAACAATTTACGATTTAATATTTTTAAATTAATATGTAAGGACCGTAGGGGCAAGCTTATGGCCCTACAGATTAGTCCGTAGGGCCAAACTAAATCTGCCCCTACGGATTTCATTATCCGTAGGGGCAACCCCCTATTTTAGTAGTGAGTTATGGATTAGAACACTAAAAGTAGTGTTTTGTGAAAATACCGTATTTTTAGTGTCAACTTGAGGTCTCTGTGATCTGCTGTAGAACCAGGTGTTTTCTGGAAAAGTTCCCATCACAGCGACATAGTGTTGTGATCTAGAACCCACCATAAAAACTTGAGACCCATTCCCTCAAAACGGGTCGCAAATTTAATGGTTCTGGCTGCAAATTGCAGCCAGAGTGGGGGCTGGGGAGTTGAGTCTTTGTCGTGGGGTCTCTGGGATTGTATGTAGTCTCGTGGCACTTGCAACTTTCACCAATTGTTTGTGTATAAAAATCTGGGACCACTTTGCTATATTCTAGTGTTTTGAGTATGCGTGCTATGTTATCCGACACAGTTCGTGATCTGGTGTGCTACTACACTTGGGCTGGTGTTGGTGTGTCGCCACTCACGTTAGCCGTTAGACGAACACTTGTGGGTTGGATTGGAGTTGGTGTGTTGGTCAAACGTAGTGTGTACGTGATATTGATTGATTTCTGAGATTTTTGCACTGGCTATGTTTTGTGTTAATAGGATCGCAGGCGGGGACTTCGGACGCTGCGAAGAAAGGGAAGCAGGTGATTGGATTTACCTAGCCCGCGATTGTCGATGAGTATATTTAACATCTACGGGAAATTCGCCTTTATGGTGTTATGCGTCAGGGCTAGATATGATATGATATTAGCCGCATTTTTATATTTCACATATAGAGATTGTGCATAAAACTTCATTACATATTATTATTTGATGTGCTTGGACACTGCACTATTATTGACGGTTCATATTGCACGATCACTGATTGTATGCCACCCACACCGTCGATAATTGCCATGACATGCACAACACACATACATATATGATATTGGTTGGTTAGGGACATTGAGATCTTGATTCATATTCCATTATGCATATGACATATAGCATACCTGTATATCTACATGCTTACACATATGCCTTGCCATACCTAAATGTTAGCTTCCTATAGACCTATATGGTATTGTACCATTAGAGATAGATATATACACATATGTGACATAGCTACATGTACATCTTGCATACATACTTACATGTACACCCGGATACCTTGATATAGCTACACATATACCTGGAGGGTATTACATCATTATTGATAGGTAGATACATATATCTTGCTATATCGACATGGTTACACATACCTGGCTATAGCTACATGTTCACCTTTATATGATGTTGCGTTGGATTTCGGAGAAATTAGGAACCGCATGATATACTTAATAACTTGTTGCAGTTAATAGCTGTTTTTCATTTATATGCTCATATTTCTGTTTCATGTTGCATATATTATATTTCATGGATTTCGCATTGATATATGGATTTCATATGATGTTTTCTAGATGTTTTACTCCTGGGTATATATATCAGTGGTATGGGACGCTGATATATATACATGTATATATATATATCAGTGGTATAAGACGCTGTTATATATATGTACACCTATATAATATATATCATCATAATGATCTGTGCATGTATTCTTATTCATTACGATGTGAGGGGTCGATGTGCCCGATGTGAGGGGCCGATGTGAGGGCCGATCCGAGGGCCGATATGGGGGCCGATATGAGGGAATTTGGGATTTAGATTGTCTTGATGGACACTGGTCCGCCACAATGAGGATTCCGTGAGGATGACATGTTTTATCTCATACTCCGCATTTATTTGATATGCATTTGCTTCATGTATTAGGAGTACCTGATAGAGTACATTTCATGACTGTTGCATATACATATTGCCATACTTATGCTATCAGATTACATGTGATAGATTATCGCTGTTAGTACATACTTACGATTACAGTATGAAGTTATTTACTATTCACGAGCTGGCAACTCACCCCCGTTGGGCCGCAGGGTTTTTTAGGTCTGATCATCAGAGTAGTTGTGGTAGGACGCCTTATTATCTTTACTTTTGCGGATACCGCTACGGTTGGCTGTGAAGCCGTTTGCTATTTGTGGGTTGCGGTTATCCGATGATGTACATTGTATATTTCTTGTATCTAGTACTCTACATCTACCACCTTCATGTATTGACTTAGAGACGAGTTGTGAGGATCGATGTTGTTTATTCTTAGGACTCTGGTTGTCGTGCTTGTGTGAGCCGGCTTTTATATATGTGGATTATCTCATTTCTTCGCTACGGCGTCGTGTATCTGTTGTAGTGGTTGTTTCCGCCGTTGGGCGAGATTTTCTCCTGTTTAGGAATGTTTTACTTTTATCTTATGTTTATACCCGTTTCGGGGCTAGCTGTTACAAAGGAGGTGCTGCCGAAATTTTTATGAAAAACAAACTTAAGTTTAAAGTTTTGCATCGAGATTTTAAAAGTGTTCTATCTTTCTTTCTTGTAATGGTTTAGAATGCTGGGTTTTTTCGTCTTACTTAATTGTGTTACGCCTGTTGACGTTACGTAGTTTAAGTACCGGTCATGTGCCAAATTTTGGGTACTGACACTAGAGCAACTTGGGATGTTCATAAGAAAATCAAATAACTACATTGACCTAGTTAGACTACTAGAAGACCACCACAGAAGAACGGGACCCAAATTCAAAGATATGGTTGGCGCCACCCGTTACTGTAGCATTTCTCACTGGCCCAATTTGGGGTTCTGGTGATGGGGTTTTGCCTATAGCTCACACTCCTTATAACTTAGCTACTGTATTGGTTGTTTTGTCCTAGTCTACCTGTGCTAAAATCTAGGTGCTTTTTGAGTTGGTTTTGATAATGTTTTCCGATATTTGAAACTTGGATTTATGAATTTTTTTGATGTGATTTGGTCGTTGGACGTTTGTACGTCAACGACGAGGGTTATATGTGTTGGTGTGTAGTAGCACCTCTAGTTTGGTTACAACATCATAAAGTAGTGAACTTTTAAATTTTAGAGGGCTATTACAAACGAACTACGAATCGTAACTAGAGTTTAGGGTAATAACAACAATATAGGAAGTCTAAGCTAAAAGAAAAGAGAATGCAATCTTTGTAGCCAACTCCTTCACTCTTATGGACTCCTATGGCTTTTCTCGAAGCTTGGATCAACTCCGCTAGAGGTCCTTCGTCGTCTACGATGATCCACCCGGAGATTTCTAGGTCAAGCTCTTTGCTTCACAAAATCAAGATGAAGTGAAGCAAACACTCCACACTAAAGGGCTAGGGTAGTGTAGAATGGTTATGTGGTTTGTAAACTCACTTAAAAACCCTTTATTTTTGGTTCCTTACTCTTTTAACAAACTCAAGTGAGCTAGAGAGAGGAGGAAGATGAAGATGGCAAAAGCTTTTGTGAATATAATGAAAAACTTATTTTCAATAATTGAAAAGAAAAGATTATATATGAGACACTCTCAAATATAACCATGGTTGGCTAAATATCTAGATATTATTTGGATGGGTTAAAGAACAAAGAAAATATAACCATAGTTAAAGTCAATGGTCAAAGAAGAAGTGTGTAGAAAAAATGAGTCATTATAGCTAATTTCCTTTTTTTTAAATCATTAACAAAATCTAGATATTTATCAACCATGTAAGTCTTGTATTGCCATCTCCTTTGTATCATCAACCATGACACATATGTATGTGTGTATGTGTCCATGCACATCATCATGTGTATGTGTAAACATACATGCATACATCCAATAGAAAAAGGGTTAATTAAAAATGAGCTAAAAGATAATATTAAATCAACACTTGATTTAATAAATCGGTCATATCAAATACGACCCAACCAATAGTGAACGCCTGACTAAAATACGGTATCACATACTCGTATTTAATCGAGCTCCCGCATATCACATATACACACCACATCATTTCACCCGAGCTAGAAAAATCCTGTGTGGGACTCTAAGACTCGTCAATACGCCGGCAGTAGGTGATGATCATATCAAAACATCTACAAGTCGCAAGCGGTCAGCTAAACGTAACGGCCACCCGGGTATTGAGTAATCAGAAGAAAAACAAGCGAACCCATCAAAACTCCCGTCGAACCATTGACAACACTTACCGTACAGTCCGGTCTCTTCGTCTGATATACTGCATATCAAGTCTAGGGATGGAATTGTCGAGCCCTAATAATTCAATATGTCATGTCGATATGAACTATGACCGGTCGAGAAACTACTGATAACACTTATCAATAAATCTCATCAGTCCTGTCCAGGGACTTCAAGTCAGAGCTGTTCCCGCCAAAAATTTCTGCGCAGAAGAGTCCAAGGTATCAAATGGCAGCGATACGCTTAAGGAAATGCGAACCAATATCTTCCGGCCTGTATTTTGATAAGTTCCCAAAGGAGAAACTATTAAATTCTGATGGTGTTGGAAGCATCTTGAAAAACCCTTCGATTTGATATATTATGGGCCTCATAATTCATCCGGGATCAAAAGTTATGATGCATCACGTGTCCACACGTGATGGACCTTTAAGAACCCGCTGGAGCAGTTAAAAGATATAATAAAAAACTCAGAAAAGACCCCAATGGGCATCACGTGCTCACACGTGACCATGGGACACGTGCAGACACGTGATGGGCTTTTAAAGCCTCTAAAATAATGAATAGAATTTAATTCTAAAAGTCAGAAAATACCTCAACGAGGTATCACGTGCTTACACGTGACCAATGGTCACGTGTTGACACGTGATGGTTAAAACAACAACATAAACAAGCGGTCGTTAAAGAACTCAATTGGGGGTCACGTGCTCACACGTGACCAAGGGTCACGTGTCAGCACGTGACTGGTTCCGAAAGCCCTACAGTTAATAGAATTAAATTCTAAAAGCTTCTAAATCTTTCCAAATGGAAAAGGATTATGGGGACCGTTGGACTAAAGATCCAAAGGTGATTAAATATCACCTATCTATGGAAAAATCTTGAACTTGGAAAGATTTCCCCTTAAAATATAACCGAAATAACAAAGGAATATCTTTGGATTTAAAATCCAATGGTGATTAAAATTCACCTAATAATCCAAAGGTCCAGATGAATGATGAATACAAATCAAATCTTTCAATGAGAGATTTGCTAAACAAATTGATTCTCTTCCTTCTCCTATAAATAGGTGTTGGAGATAATGCCCTCAGAGTCAATTATTGGATCACAGGCACGTGATTGCGATGATTGAGGGAGGACCTATCCCGGTAAGACAGTCTCACTCGAGATGATAGTATGCTATCTGGTTTACCTTTATCATCGTGTACTGCTTTAGGTGACCTGACAGGTCGCTATTGCACGTTGATAGAGCCCCTAGGATTCTTGCTTGACTGCCAGCAGTATGAGGGCGATCATATAAGTGAGAGCTGGAGTCTATAAGCACATCCTTAAAAGGTCCCTAGTCGTGGGAGTTTCGAGACAGGGCATCGATTCTCCAGAGTAGACTAGTGTATACAGTCGAGACCCCGACGAGGGGCGGTGGCCGGTCTCACAAGCCACTGGTGTCAGTTGGTTCACCTAAGATGTATACAGGTGCTCATTGGGTTATGAGTACACCGGACAGGACTCGCCGAGAACATGCTAGTTGGTCTTATACCTGACGTCAGATAGCAGTTCCCAGGTGGCATGTGTACAGGTTAGTTCATCGACCTGGGGATCGTCATTTGTCTCGTGTGAGTTCCCACTGTGCTTTGATTACTACCCTACCACGGCTCAAAGGAGTCATGCAAACAGGTTTTAGTTAGGTACAGTCCCGAGCCACATGGAGGCAGTGAGCGGATCTTCAGGGGTTCGTCTCTCCCGGTATTGGGGGTGAGGTCGCGCTGTGTCTAGGAGAGCCATTACACGAAGTCCTTGGCCAAGGCAGGAGATTTACTGGTAGGTATTCCAGTAGTATCTCAGGGTGTTCTGGGCTACACTCCGACACAACTTGTACCGCTTTTGGGGGTCTGACTTTTACCAACCCCCTAGGCCCGACATGCGATGCTCATAGACGAACGGACCGGACTGTACGGATATTGTCACTGACAGGCTCAGTAGGGTGTCAGGATGAGTTCGCTCATCGACGTCCCTTTTGGTCAATAGCTGGTGGCCCGTTATGTATTGGCTTATGCCTCTGACGTGCTAGTGGTTAAATCCACAACCATAGTATTGACGAGTCTTTAGAGTCCACCACACTTTAAGTTACTCAGCTTTCGGGCGAAACGCTGTAGAGGCCGTATGGAGATATGGCAGGGTCCGATCAGATACGTGCGGTATTGCACGGATCAGGATCGGACAGTTTGGTACTAGTGGCCATATAGTTATATGGCAGGGTTCGATCTGATACGTGCGGTATTGCACGGATCAGGATCGGACGAACATTACTAGCCGGCTTTGGTTTAAGCCGGATCCTAGTTTAGTACAGTGTAGATTTTGTCTCTTTGCATTTGTATCCGGACAGAATACAGATGCGGGTGTGTATGCACAGTATCGGGGTTTTCCTGTAATTTATTACGGGACCAGTTTTCTGGAGTTGCCAGTTTGCATTCCGTTCCGGCCGGTTTTCCTTTGTTCTTTCCCGGCCGGACTTTTCTGATGGAGGGGGTTATTTGCAATTGTGCAAATAACATTTGTGGAGGGGGTTTCTTGAAAATGTATTCATTTTGATAGGATATGAATCTTATTCATCCATGATGGTGCATTTATGAGATTTGATGTGATTAGAAGTGATAAGCATGGTTGATGTTTTCCTTTGCTTTATGATGTGGTCACCTTTTCTTTTCTCCTACACTCACTCTCCTTCTTGGTTTGATGATGGTTGATTTCATTTTCCCCCCCACCATTCTCTTGAAAGGGCCGACCACTTCTTTGGAGGAGAGGAATATGAGAGGGTTTCATTTTGGTTGTGGTGGCATCATCCTTGTTCTCATATTCCTCTTGCTAGAAAATTGAAAGCACCAATTTTCCTAACCTCCTCCTTCATCCTCCATGGCAACTAAAACCCCAATGAGACATAGACTCTACACATTCTACAGCAAATCTTGGGCATGTCGACTTGCCAGCTTCATGCCCGAGTTGCCTCGGTATTGAGGTGGGAGCCCGTAAAAGATACAGACGATGTGGTGCCCTTCCGGCAAAGAGGCGACGACCGGAGTTTCCGCGGGAGATCGGGATGACGACGAGAAGACCGGAGGACTCGGATCGTTCGGTATATATCTCTAACCCGTCTTGTTGTTTGCTAGATCTAGTTTAATGGCCCGATCCGGGGTTTAGTGCGCAATGGTGCCGGTTTGCTAAGTTCGCAAAATTAAAGTTTATCACCGTTTCCGCATTTGGCCGTCGGATTGACGGCCGGGGCGCCGCCGTGCACTTACAATAGGAGCCAAGAAGAGAAGAGAGGGGATCTACTTTTTTGGAGAGAGAAACAGAGAGAGGAGAATTTAATTCTCTGCAAAAAGAAAAACCCTAGGTAAGAAAAAAGAGGCTTCAAAAGAGAATTTAATTCTCAAAAGAGTTTAACTCTTACATAAAGAAAAGAACTTAGTTCTTTATCTGGTTGAGGATCTGCAAAGTGCACATCTCCCCATGAACTGAGAATTTAATTCTCATTGGGTTGAGATCTTGCCACGCAGATCTAAAACACAGAGGAGGAATTGAGTTTTGAGAATTTAATTCTCCCAAACTTTCAGGAATTTAATTCCTCCTAAAACAAAACTAGGGTTTAACCCTAATCAAGAATTTAATTCTTTTACAGATCTGGGAATTTAATTCCTTTAAAAAGAAATCAGGGTTTCATCCTAAATAAGAATTTAATTCTTTCACGATAGGAATTTAATTCCTCCAAAATCATAATTAGGGTTTAACCCTAAAAAGAATTCAATTCTTAAAAGATCTCTGTTCATGAAAAGAACTAGGGTCACGTGCCCCCACGTGACCATTGAAAAGATCCCCTGCAAAGAACGTTGAAGCATCACCTCACGTGCTTCCACGTGACTCCCAAAACGCAGAAAGAAAAAGCAAAGGAAATGAAAGCTTTGGGCGCTCTTACGTGTTATCACGTGACCCCTCAGCAAATGCTTTAACAATTGGCGTACAGATCCCCATCACGTGCCAACACGTGATGCTCTAAAATAAAAATAAAAGTGTTTAACACTTGTTCGCAGATTTGAGGATAAACCAAAAGGAGATCTGGCTCCACATTTAGGGCGCCCTCATGTTTAACCCGTCTTGTTGTTTGCTAGATCTAGTTTAATGGCCCGATCCGGGGTTTAGTGCGCGGTGGTGCCGGTTTGCTAAGTTCGCAAAATTAAAGTTTATCACCGTTTCCGCATTTGGCCGTCGGATTGACGGCCGGGGCGCCGCCGTGCACTTACAGTGGTATCAGAGCCATGCCATTAACTTCGTCTAGCTTTTTTTGATGTGTTTGCATTTCCGATCGACCAAAATTCCAAAAAACCACATTTTCCTCACATCAGTTTTCTGTCGAATTTTTCCTGGCTCTAAAATTTTTTCAGGTTGTAGAAAACTGATGTACAAGAAATTCTAAGACTTCTGTAAAAATTCGATACAGTGAATCGACCACTGAAGCGCGGAACCGCGGCCAAACCCCCCCTCGGGCCGCGGTTCCGCCGCACATTGGTGTCCTCGCTGCATTAATTTTTTCCAGTGGGCTTCTGGGGTGATTTTAGGGGTTTTGGAATATTAAAATTGGGCCCAGAATTTCTGTGAGTGCTACAGTATTGCTTGGGGGCCCACTTGTTAATTTTTGATCGATCGGATATTTTAAATACATTATTTCACAGTATTTACATTATATCTGCGACCGTGAATGTCACTTGATCGGTAAATCCAGTCTAACTGCTATAGCCCGGTTAGACGGATTTGCGAACGTGACTTTCACGTTGATGTTCTGTGTTTTTGCTGTGATGTTGCGGATCGGTCGTGGGGGATAGCCTGGATGCAATGCTAGTACAGTGTTGTTGTATTATGTACATTTGATATTGCGGGGCGAGCGTCCGACATGTGGACTGCCGTCACTGCCTGTTTGTATTATTATTTTGGGGCACGGCCAGGTTGCGGTCGATGTACCCGTTGTATGTATATTTTTTACTTTCTGTACTAGGATTGCCCCACGGTGGGGTGCACGGATAGCCGGGTTCTGGAGGGCAACAAGCCCGCATCTCATGGCATTGGGACGGAGGGGGCTTCGCTCTAGAATTGGCGGGCTATTCGCCGCACTCGTAGGGGGTACAGGTTGACCCAGGAGGGGTGCCCAAGTTACCGGATTCCGTGAAGTGCTGGGTGGTCCATTCACGGTGCTGAAGGGGGCTGCCTCGCTTCAGGTTTTGGCGGGTAACTTGCCGCGCCCGTAGGGGTCTAGGTTTTCATTGCACAGGCTATCCACACGACCAGGGGAACGTCGGGTTTCAGTAGTGGCTCTGTGAAACCCGGGGATCCCAGATATCTGTATTGTTCTGTGATGCTGTACATTTCTGTGATGTTGCATTTTATTCACGCCTTGAGCGAAATATAATATATTGGTATATATATTAGTAGATGTTGTATATGTTTTTCATCCGCGCTAGTCCAGTCCCCGCTCTGCCGTTAGTTAGCTAACCTAACGGGTGATGATGGGACCCAGTGGCGAATGCGGATGGCATATACGTACGTCAGTATATTTTCGTTCTTTGTGGTGTGATCAATTGATGGGACTGCATTGATTCGGATCAATGCAAGATAAACAAACCTAATCTGATGTTGTTGGAACACTTTTTCAAAAAGCTGTTATTGCAAGGACGTTCACTTTTGTTTTGCATCGTGGTATTCATTTGGAATATCCTACTCCTCAGTCGACGAGGCAAGGGCCGAGATCCCTTCACCGGGAGTGACCCCTTGGACAGAAGTTTGCGTCAGGGCATTAACTTCACTATAGCCGATTACTTTTGCTTTGCATCGTGGTATTCATTTGGAATATCCTGCACCCCATTCTACGGGGAAAGAGCCGAGATCCCTTCACCGGGAGTGACCTCTTTAGTAAAGAGTTTCGTCACTATATTTTCTAAAAAGCTATCCGTTCTTTCAACGATATCAAGTTCATTACGTTAAAGGTTTTCGCCAGAAACCATTCATAGCCCTCCGTCGTTTCATGTGGATAGTCAATAGTATTCAAGCTGTGTATGTTGGCCAAAGTCAAGGCACAGTGTTTGGTAGCTGTTGGGTATTCATATGCAGTATAGATAGATGCGTTGGTTTGGGACAGTCGTACTGCCATTTTGGCCAAAGTCAAGGGTAGGTACGGGTGGATTCAAATTAACCTGGGGAATGACGGGTTGAACTTGACATGTGACTTATGATATGTTGGCTAAAGTCAAGGTCATAAGAGCATGGGGTGAAATTTACATCGGGAGTTTCAAAAGAACTGAAACTTGCCAGATATGCGCATACCTTCTGGAGTGTTATAGCGTGAGCGGATTCCGTCACGTTATCATGCGATGATAGTTGGATCCCGATTCCCACTGATGAGTTGGTTTACTCCTCGGGTGACCCCGACTAATTCTTCTTTCAGGTTTGGAGGAGAATTTGAGGTACAGTGGGAGGTTTCCTGATTGGATAAATTGGTAACCATTCTGATCTAGGATAGAGTGCACGCTGAGTGTTTCTTTTCTCTCTCTCTCTAAGACTATGACTCAGTGACCAAGTTAACCGAACCTTCTAAACACTGGCTTTTGGATTGTCAGAGTTGCAGACCTCATTGCCACTCCTACTTTTACCCTTTTCTCCAGGACACCCCGTATTACTACGAACGTCCACTTCCATTGGACAAAACCATCGTATGGTTAGATACGAACTCGAAGGAATTCGAGGATGGTTTTCGGTTCTGGAGAAAACGGATAGGATTATTCAGTTGTCTTTTCCCTTTTACCTTCTCTCAAGTTATGAGTACTCCTTGGTTTAGGAGATAGTACACCTATTATGCAAATTGGATAGTCTTCTTCCAAACCTTAGGCTGGTGCCGACCGGTAGGGAATGAAGAAAACCAATTAGCCTAAACGGTGTGCAGAAGGTATTAAGATTAAGACAAAGCAAGGGATTAGTAAGAGGGCAAAGTAAATTGCGACTGATATTCACGACCAAACCAAGTATTTCTTCGCCAATCCTAAATCACCTTTGTATTTCTCCAGGACACTCCGTATTACTACGAAGATCCACAGTTTATTGGATACTCCATCGTATGGTTATATACAAACTCGAAAGGAACTTGTTCCAGTTCGGGGATGGATTCTGGTCCAGGAGAAATAGGAATAAGGTTTATTCGGTTGTCTTTTGTCTTCACCTTCTCTCGCATTGCGAGTGCTCCTAGGACTAGGACAGTACACCAATTATGCTTATTGGATAGTCTTCTTCCAAACCATAGGCTGGTGCCGAACGGTAGGGAAGGAAGAAAACCATTTGGCCTAAGGGGTGTGCAGAAGGTAATGACTAAAGACATATAAAGGGATTTGGAGAGGTGGCAAAGAATTATACAGTTATAGTTGTGAATCTGGATAATGGTAGAGGCATTGCTAGGAATACCAGAAAACCCCATCGAAACATTTCAATGTTTCAGTTCAACTGTGTACTGTTAAAAGAAAGAAAACTGATTTCCTGATTAGACACTTGCTCCAGGGTATGTATTTACCAGGTTTGATTCTCACATCTGTATGGCTTTACAGATGATGAGTGGGAGTAAGTTATTGGGAATTGGGTGATCATCCTCATTATATCGGGATTCGTTGTAATCGGTGATATTTGAGGAGATCACCTGGGCTGTTTGCCGGTCGGCAAATATTTGGTTTTGAATATCCGCTGTTGTGCACCAATTTCAAATTGATATATCTGTACGTCTATTTTCATAGAGTGAGATATACCTTTTGATATTATGTCGATGACATTTACCTATATCAGTGGATGGTTAGGTAAGGAGCATTAAACAGCGGTGTAATTCTTCTTAACTATAAGTACAGTTTTCAACCTACGACACACAGTGAAAGAGTTGTTAGACTCAGCGGACTTATACAGAGTATTGTATATTGTCCAGTGTCCATTAGGACAGAGGGGTTGGTCCTCATACTATATTCTGTTTACTTTTAACTTCTCTAGTTCTTAGACATGTGTTTCGTAGAAACACAGGGTCTAAGTTTTGAGGAGCTATAGGTATTTGAATAGAGTAGAGAACCAGGTGTAGTAAGTATCGGGATTCTTCAAAGTGATCGAAGATGTAGATACTTGTGTATGGTATTCAGTTGATAGTAATGATAAAGAGAACTTGCTTCTCTTTCAGGTTACTCATAATTGGAAGCATTCCTAAGTTGAGTAACGCTGATCGGCCTCTCTCCATTTAGTTGACATGCACTGGAGATAGCTGCATGATTTGAATCTGGTTCAATTAAATCAGTGCCTCTGGTTCTATATTGGATATAGTACAGTTCATATCTTAACATTGTTAAGGTACGGGGAGTTGTCCGGCTTATGATTAAAACCAGACTCTGGATAACTCAAGGCACGTTTCTGTAATGGCTGTTTGTGGGTTGACCCAGGCTATGACGAGGGTTGACTTTCTACCATCTGGGAGATCAATAGTAATATTGTTCTAGACTCGCCACAGTTTTATTAAAAATGGATTTTTTCAAAGACAGTAGTGGGAGTATGGTAGAACTGGAAGTGATTCCAGAACCGCAAACGATTACTGAAGATTTGATAAGGAACCTAAAGATTCAATCTGATTTGACATTCCATTGGCCACTCCGCATATAAGGTGGGTAACTTCAGGCACCCGAGAGGTACTCCGGTAGGCTCAAGGACGGTGACAGGGAAGTTCTTGTTTACCCACACTTGCCATTGCTGTTGTTCCAGGCTGCGAGACCCGGTGGGAGGATGAGTATAGCGTCGTTCTAAACCAGCTGTAGAAGTGCACGCCTATATGACTCTGCCAGAGGGTTGTCGTAGTCAGTGGGAGTAGCGGAAGTATTGGTGGACATGTAGCTTATGTCTACTTATAGACTAAAGCAGATATAGCGGAGATAGATCATCTATTTCTGATGTGACAGTCATAGGTTTGACGTCATCAGAATAGGGGATGGATCTGTTGAGAAGGTAGTAGGGTGTGATGTCCTGGTATTGGATGACATACACAAAGTAGGAAGTGATATTCCTATACTACGATCGGTTATACTTTGGTCGTCACACAGTGTTTTCTCCACATGGGACTTGGACGTTATATCAGACATACTGGTTACTAGATCTATGGTTTTAGATCTAGATTTGGGTGGTTTCCCAATCAGGGTACTTAGACAGCATTCTATGAGTATTTAGAATGGTTGACTCCTGGCACGGTAGTATACCTGCAGGTGATGGAGTCACCCTCTCTAAAGGTGTCTTATAGACTAAAGTAGAGAGGGATGTGCATGATTGACAGATCACTTGCTTAGGCAGTTGGGTCAATCATGAGATGTCAAGTACCACACCAGATGTTGTTCTTGCACTAGATGCAACAAGTTGACATTGATCCAATCCTGGAGAAACAGTCGGAAGCAGTTTTAGAACATAAGTGGATGTTCTAGGGATATGATAACGACAGCCTCATTTGGGAGACAGTTATCATTCCAGGCTTCCAAGGTGACATGGACGACAAGGAGGTTGTCAGAGTTATAGTTTTCCTTCTGACGAGGGGCAGTATTTTTGGACAGGTGGTCCAAGGAAATACTGAGGGTGGCATGGCGCAGGATACTGATTAAGTTCAGTTGACGATACAGTCTAAGAAGTTTGGATTTGGAGTTCATTTATGAGCTCGGTCCCATCAGACATCCAGACATTCTAAGACAGGTATTGCTCATTTCGGGAGATGGCTTTCTCCGCGAACTTGAGATATAGAGAGACATAGAAAGAAACATCTAGGCAGATCCACTCACTGAGGCTATTCCTCGAACGCAAGAGTTTCGCAAACAGGCTTTATGAGACTGACTAGTAGAGGAGTTGGGTGTTCGGTATCACACGGGCTGTGAGTATGCGACATCGCAATAATTAGCTTTGAGTGCTAGTGGGAGATTGTTGGAGATAATGCCCTCAGAGTCAATTATTGGATCACAGGCACGTGATTGCGATGATTGAGGGAGGACCTATCCCGGTAAGACAGTCTCACTCGAGATAATAGTATGCTATCTGGTTTACCTTTATCATCGTGTACTGCTTTAGGTGACCTGACAGGTCGCTATTGCACGTTGATAGAGCCCCTAGGATTCTTGCTTGACTGCCAGCAGTATGAGGGCGATCATATAAGTGAGAGCTGGAGTCTATAAGCACATCCTTAAAAGGTCCCTAGTCGTGGGGGTTTCGAGACAGGGCATCGATTCTCCAGAGTAGACTAGTGTATACAGTCGAGAACCCGACGAGGGGCGGTGGCCGGTCTCACAAGCCACTGGTGTCAGTTGGTTCACCTAAGATGTATACAGGTGCTCATTGGGTTATGAGTACACCGGACAGGACTCGCCGGGAACATGCTAGTTGGTCTTATACCTGACGTCAGATAGCAGTTCCCAGGTGGCATGTGTACAGGTTAGTTCATCGACCTGGGGATCGTCATTTGTCTCGTGTGAGTTCCCACTGTGCTTTGATTACTACCCTACCACGGCTCAAAGGAGTCATGCAAACAGGTTTTAGTTGGGTACAGTCCCGAGCCACATGGAGGCAGTGAGCGGATCTTCAGGGGTTCGTCTCTCCCGGTATTGGGGGTGAGGTCGCGCTGTGTCTAGGAGAGCCATTACACGAAGTCCTTGGCCAAGGCAGGAGATTTACTGGTAGGTATTCCAGTAGTATCTCAGGGTGTTCTGGGCTACACTCCGACATGACTTGTACCGCTTTTGGGGGTCTGACTTTTACCAACCCCCTAGGCCCGACATGCGATGCTCATAGACGAACGGACCGGACTGTACGGATATTGTCACTGACAGGCTCAGTAGGGTGTCAGGATGAGTTCGCTCATCGACGTCCCTTTTGGTCAATAGCTGGTGGCCCGTTACGTATTGGCTTATACCTCTGACGTGCTAGTGGTTAAATCCACAACCATAGTATTGACGAGTCTTTAGAGTCCACCACACTTTAAGTTACTCAGCTTTCGGGCGAAACGCTGTAGAGGCCGTATGGAGATATGGCAGGGTCCGATCAGATACGTGCGGTATTGCACGGATCAGGATCGGACAGTTTGGTACTAGTGGCCATATAGTTATATGGCAGGGTTCGATCTGATACGTGCGGTATTGCACGGATCAGGATCGGACGAACATTACTAGCCGGCTTTGGTTTAAGCCGGATCCTAGTTTAGTACAGTGTAGATTTTGTCTCTTTGCATTTGTATCCGGACAGAATACAGATGCGGGTGTGTATGCACAGTATCGGGGTTTTCCTGTAATTTATTACGGGACCAGTTTTCTGGAGTTGCCAGTTTGCATTCCGTTCCGGCCGGTTTTCCTTTGTTCTTTCCCGGCCGGACTTTTCTGATGGAGGGGGTTATTTGCAATTGTGCAAATAACATTTGTGGAGGGGGTTTCTTGAAAATGTATTCATTTTGATAGGATATGAATCTTATTCATCCATGATGGTGCATTTATGAGATTTGATGTGATTAGAAGTGATAAGCATGGTTGATGTTTTCCTTTGCTTTATGATGTGGTCACCTTTTCTTTTCTCCTACACTCACTCTCCTTCTTGGTTTGATGATGGTTGATTTCATTTTCCCCCCACCATTCTCTTGAAAGGGCCGGCCACTTCTTTGGAGGAGAGGAATATGAGAGGGTTTCATTTTGGTTGTGGTGGCATCATCCTTGTTCTCATATTCCTCTTGCTAGAAAATTGAAAGCACTAATTTTCCTAACCTCCTCCTTCATCCTCCATGGCAACTAAAACCCCAATGAGACATAGACTCTACACATTCTACAGCAAATCTTGGGCATGTCGACTTGCCAGCTTCATGCCCGAGTTGCCTCGGTATTGAGGTGGGAGCCCGTAAAAGATACAGACGATGTGGTGCCCTTCCGGCAAAGAGGCGACGACCGGAGTTTCCGCGGGAGATCGGGATGACGACGAGAAGACCGGAGGACTCGGATCGTTCGGTATATATCTCTAACCCGTCTTGTTGTGTGCTAGATCTAGTTTAATGGCCCGATCCGGGGTTTAGTGCGCAATGGTGCCGGTTTGCTAAGTTAGCAAAATTAAAGTTTATCACCGTTTCCGCATTTGGCCGTCGGATTGACGGCCGGGGCGCCGCCGTGCACTTACAATAGGAGCCAAGAAGAGAAGAGAGGGGATCTACTTTTTTGGAGAGAGAAACAGAGAGAGGAGAATTTAATTCTCTGCAAAAAGAAAAACCCTAGGTAAGAAAAAAGAGGCTTCAAAAGAGAATTTAATTCTCAAAAGAGTTTAACTCTTACATAAAGAAAAGAACTTAGTTCTTTATCTGGTTGAGGATCTGCAAAGTGCACATCTCCCCATGAACTGAGAATTTAATTCTCATTGGGTTGAGATCTTGCCACGCAGATCTAAAACACAGAGGAGGAATTGAGTTTTGAGAATTTAATTCTCCCAAACTTTCAGGAATTTAATTCCTCCTAAAACAAAACTAGGGTTTAACCCTAATCAAGAATTTAATTCTTTTACAGATCTGGGAATTTAATTCCTTTAAAAAGAAATCAGGGTTTCATCCTAAATAAGAATTTAATTCTTTCACGATAGGAATTTAATTCCTCCAAAATCATAATTAGGGTTTAACCCTAAAAAGAATTCAATTCTTAAAAGATCTCTGTTCATGAAAAGAACTAGGGTCACGTGCCCCCACGTGACCATTGAAAAGATCCCCTGCAAAGAACGTTGAAGCATCACCTCACGTGCTTCCACGTGACTCCCAAAACGCAGAAAGAAAAAGCAAAGGAAATGAAAGCTTTGGGCGCTCTTACGTGTTATCACGTGACCCCTCAGCAAATGCTTTAACAATTGGCGCACAGATCCCCATCACGTGCCAACACGTGATGCTCTAAAATAAAAATAAAAGTGTTTAACACTTGTTCGCAGATTTGAGGATAAACCAAAAGGAGATCTGGCTCCACATTTAGGGCGCCCTCACGTGTCCCCACGTGACCCCTAACGAATCCTTTTAATATCGAATGGATGGATGCCTATCACATGCCCACACATGATGGCCAGGAAATTAAAAGTTTTAAACACTTACCTGTAGAATAAAATAAGGGAAATCAGGGCGCTCTCACGTGTCCGCACGTGACCCCTCCCTCCTTAGTGTTTAACACTAATTGGAAAACTCTATCTGCAGTGTTTAACACTGATTTTCTTAGTGTTTAACACTAATTTGGAAAACTCTATTTGCAGTGTTTAACACTGATTTTCTTAGTGATTAACACTAATGTGAAAACTCTGTTCCCGGTGTTTAACACTGATTTGCTTTAGTGTTTAACACTAATTTGAAATCTCTGCTACCAGTGTTTAACACTGATTTGCTTTAGTGTTTAACACTAATTTGAAAGCCCCGTTGCTAGTGTTTAACACTGATTATCTATTACTGTTAAACACTAACTTGCTAATCTTAATTCCAGTGTTCAACACTGTTGGTCTTTAGTGTTTAACACTAGTATTAGCCCAATTGGCTAAGTTTCTAGAGGCAAAGCCTCTCCTTAAATGAGCCAACAAAGGGCCAATATTTCAAACATAATTGGACTTAGCCCAAACTGGCCATAAGTCCTCAAATCATCTTGAACTGAGCACATCTGCTCTTTCAACCAACTCATTGGTTCAAGGGTACATTTCCGAACTCCTCTGATATTTGTCGTTGTAATCCTTCAACGTCTTCAGAGAGGTGACGGGACCCGACAACCACACATTAATACGGACTGTGGGGTCCTTAAACTCATGGACTAATGCGTCCTTAAACTAACATTTGTCCCCAAAACGGGAATATTGGACCCCCATGTCCCTAAACTGGAGATGGACCACTATGTCCCTAAACTGGAGTTGGACCACCACGTCCCTAAACTGGCATTGGACCACCATGTCCCTAAACTGGAACAATAGAGCTCAAACGCTCTTTTGTCGGATCTAAACGATCTCGTATAAGTTGATCTTAGCCTCAAATATGGCTAACGTATCCTTAAACCTTCAAACAGACTTTAGTACCAAATTGGACTATAGACCCCCCCAATCAACTTTGGCTCAAGGGTACATCTCTGAACTCTTCTGACATCTGTCATTGTAATCCTTCAACGTCATCAGAGAGGTGATGGGTCCCGACGGCCATATATGTAATGGACCACTACGTCCCTAAACTGGAACAATAGAGCCCCAAATGCTCTTTTGTCGGATCTAAACGATCCTGTTTAAGTTGATCGTAGTCTCAAAAATGGCTAATGTATCCTTAAACTTTCAAACAGACTTTAGTTCCAAATCGGACTATAAATCCCTTAATCAACTTTGGTTCAAGGGTACATCTCTGAACTCCTCTGACACCTATCGTTGTAATCCTTCAACGACGTCAGAGAGGTAACGGGTCCTGACGGCCATACATGCAATGGACCACCACGTCCCTTAACTGGCATTGGACCACCATGCCCCTAAACTGGAACAATAGAGCCCAAACGCTCTTTTGTCGGATCTAAACGATCCCGTTAAGTTGATCTTAGTCTCAAACTGGACTAACGTATCCTTAACAAACGTTTAAGTTGATATTAGCCTCAAATACGGCTAACGCATCCTTAAACCAAAACTTTCAAAACAGATTTTAGTCCCAAATTAGACTATAGATCTCCCAACCAACTTTGGTTCAAGGGTACATCTCTGAACTCCTCTGACACCTGTCGTTGTAATCCTTCAACGTCGTCAGAGAGGTGATGGGTCCCGACGGCCATACATTCAATGGACCACTATGTCCCTAAACTGGAACAATAGAGCCCAAATGCTCTTTTGTCGGATCTAAACGATCCCGTTAAGTTGATCTTAGTCTCAAATTAGACTAACGTATCCTTAACAAACGTTTGAGTTGATCTTAGCCTCAAATACGGCTAACGTATCCTCAAGCCAAAACCCCAAACCCAAATCTAAGTAAATACAGATTTAGACTAATCTGCGTCCTACGGGCGACTACATAAATTAGTCTCCGTATACAATCCACGGGTAACCAAACACAAAACAAACACCCACGACACGAAGTGACCAGCTGGAGAAGGAGAAAGTTGTTACCGCGATGCGGTAGCGTAATTAACTGCAGGGGCTTGCGCCTGCAGGGAAGAGCGTCCCCACAATCAAAAAACCCTCAAACGAGGGGGAATCTGACGAAGTCTGCTACATCGGACGCATCCATCTAAACCTCCGATACACGGTGCCATAAATCAACTTGGCATCTTCGGAGAGGTGGACGGATAGCACCAATTAGCATCTTTCCCGAATCTCAGGCAAGACAGTCCATGTCTTGGCCGCCATTCGGAGGGGAACAGATTCTGGTACGCCCGGTGGGACCTTTTCATCTTTCCACTCCACACTTCATGTGTCGTCTTCGCGAACCAATCGCGGTTTGTTAATGGTTGCCTTTGGGTTTCAAGTTACTAAGATTTGGACTTTTGCCTGACGCAGAAATCAAGCATCAATGGCATCCAACTGCTCGAGCTGCTCGAAATGCAAGTGCAACCGACGCTCCGCCTCACCTGGAGGTGTAGCCTATGGGCCTCAAGCGGCCTCCATCCTTGCCATACCGGTGGAACAAGTGACTCAGGCCACCACCGGTCTGTTTTTCGGGACCATGCTCCCGCCGGCAAGCTTCACCATTCCAGTGCCCACACCGGAAGCGCAAAAGAAGTCGGTCTTTGGTCGACTCACTACTACCACGGCCCCTCTCAACGGGTCGTCCAAGTCCAGTGCCTCAGTTTTTAACAAACTATGCCAGAGCTCCAACGGGCCCATGAAGAAGCCTGCAATACCAGAAGGCGTTATCCTGAAGCGGATAGCCATCCCTGCTCCCGTTCCAGGCGAAATCACCAAGGTTGCTGCCCCTACTCGGAAGTCTGCTTTTGATAGGTTGACCGTCCCCACTCAACGGACGTCGGCCTTTAAAAGGCTGATACCGGCGAATTCTGACCAACACAGGGGTCATGAGGAGGTCACTCCCACGGCTGAACCAACTCCAACAGCTCGACACGCTCGCCGTCGTCACTGGCGCCGAGTGAGGAAGGCTGGGGGCAACTGCCCCTCTGGGATAACTCCGCCAGCTCCAACGGTAGGATCGATGCTGCTGTTCCAACCGGGAACGACTTTGAATTGTTGAACACGGTGCGCAGAAAATCTCCTACTGTGTTGTTGAAACGAACTCCTTAACCTATGGAGAATACTCCGGAGAAAAATCTAGAGCAGCCCCCTCAACGGCTGTCCTCTAGAATTTACAAAGTCTGGCGATAGGTCCAAGAGTCGGTATTTGATGAAAACTATCTCCGCCGACAGAAAAAGATGAAGGTTCGGCAGGAGAAGAACTACTCTGTCAAGCCAGAAAAAGCAACAGCTGGCTGGGTGCCCACTGCAACAGCTCCCTCGACGTCAATCACTCAAAAGAAAAGGAGGCCGCAAAAAACCCCTGTGAATATGGCGAACCGTAAAAGCGCTGAAGCTAAACGCCCCAAGTCTGGGGGCATGGTGGTGCACACCGTTTATATGGCTTCCGGAAAGGAGGAAAGCCGTGCTTCGACGGGTCACCGACCGCTCACCCGATCCGTGACCAAAGCCCAAGAGCAGCAGCAGAAGCTTCAGGAGATGCTGATTACAATGGCCGCACTTACCGAGCCAAAAGAAAGCTCCGAGGCATCATCAGAACAGCATCACGAACAAGAAACTAACGCTGACTTCCTACGTAGAGTCCTCGAAAAGAAGGACAGAGAAGCGGCAGAACAAGCTGCTAACATAAAACAAATGGCGCTCCTTTTTCAAGATATGGTAGGGATGATGTTACAGCCGGACCCTCCAGCTGATGACCCTCCAATCATTGTTGAAGACGATAGAAGGGAGACATCTAATCCTCCTCCGGCTCTTTCAGCAGCCAAGGAAGAAACCCTTTCCAAGGCCGCACTGGATGACTATATAGCTCAGCAAATACGGGCTTATCAGGCGAATGAAGCGGCTGCGCAAATTGTTAGAACCGGACGACCCTACCCAAGCTGGTATGACCAAATCAGTTACCCGCCGGGATATACGATCCCTAAATTCCATGTGTACAAGGGGACAGGAAATCCACATCAGCATGTCGCTCAATTCAAGGCCTTATGCGGCAACACTGGAGGCGATGATAAATTGTTTCTTCGCCAATTCGTCGGCAGCTTAGCGGAAACAGCCTTTGAATGGTATTCGGAGCTACCTAACGACTCTGTCAAAACATTTGCGGAGATGGAGCTACTGTTTACACAAAGATTCGCGAGTGCTAGTGGACGCACCCCGATAACAGCACTGATAAATGCCAGGGTGAAGCCAGGCGAGACGTGGGTCCAATATGCAATCCGGTGGCGTAATCTATGGTCGAAATGCGAACAACGCATAGAAGAAGCTCCTGCCGTGGGCATGTTCATGGGTACTCTCAACCCCCAAGCGACCATCTCGCAATTCATGATGTTCTTCAAGCCGACCACCTTCCAGGCCTTGATTGACAAGCTGGCCCAAATGGACCAGGTGGGCCATAGGCCTTCTTCTTCAAAGACGGAGCCTTGGAATGAAAAGGGCAAAGGGAAAGCAACCTTCATTGCCAATACTCAGCAATGGCCGAGCAACTTAAAACCGGTTGTCCGTCAAAACAATATGCGTCCACGCCCATCCCTCGAGGAGAGACTGGGACGTCCTTACTCGTTTCCTAAGGATAAAGCGAGAAGACTGTTCAAGCTGGTAGTGCGCAACAGACTCATCAATCTGCCGAGTCCAAAGCGTCCGTTGCAGCCAGGCGATGTCAACGATCCCAATTATTGTCCTTACCACCAAATGGTAAGTCACCCAATTGAGGATTGCTTCGTCTTTAAAGTATGGATCGAGGATCAGTACGTACAATGCAAGTTCGCGCTGTCCGAAAAGTGGAAAGTAAATCCACCACAGCCGCACACTCCAAAGAAGACGGACGCACCGGGGGCAACTTGTCACGTGATCTCCCACTCATTTACGGACGATAAAAAAACTCCTTGCACTGAGAAACTGGGGGCAGAGCCTGAGCTGGAATTTGTGTGGCCGTCAGACGAAATGATTGACGCTTTTCTAGATGAGATTCGTCTAAAAAGTAAAGCTGGCCGGGAGCGCGAGATGGCTATATTTGAAAAGGCCAAACGCCGGCGACTGGACAAAAGGGTCGAAACACTCCCACCAGATCAAAGTACATCCGCCGCAAATGAAAGCAGGATCAAGACAAGGAAACGATTCGCTAAAGCCATATCAATGGGGATGAGGCCGCCCTCTTTCAGAGAAAATTCTCCTGGTGGTATACATTTTGACGAAATGGACGTACACCCTAACTTCTGCTTATATCATCAGAGGATCGCACATCCTACTGAAGACTGCAACTCCTTTAAGTGTTGGTGGCAAGGATATGTCGCTCATAGACAATACGTCAATAGAATAAAGCGGGAAGCTCGTAGACAGCGAAAAAATACGACAGATGAGCATAAAAGAGTTGCCGGCAATTGTCATAGGGACGAGCCCGGGGGATCACGAGTTCTCACCTTTGGAAGCGATTCTGACGAAGAAGCCACCCTCAACCCTCTCTTCAAGGAATTCATTTCTAAAACAAAAGAATTGGAGAGTTGCGAGAACGTTCAGCCATACAATCTCACGCTACCCGGAAAGAATCTCGGACTCGCAAACGACGGAGCAAACGAAATGAGAAAGGAAAAGGAAAAAACGGCCTTTGTTGCCAACACTCAACAACAGCCGAGTAACCCGAGACCATTTTGTCGTCAAAACAACAAGCCGCGATACCTCAATGAGAAGTTGAAACGTCCTTACTCGTTTCCCAAAGATAAAACAAAGAGATTGTTCGAGCAAGCAGTGCGCAGCGGGCTCATCACTCTGCCAGATCCAAAACGTCCATTGCAACCAGGTGACGTTAACAATCCTAACTATTGTCCCTACCACAGAATAATGGGTCACCCACTCGAAAATTGCTACGTCTTCAAAAACTGGGTTGAAGACCAATATCAACAGGGCAAGTTCGCGCTGCCCGAAAAGTGGAAAGTAAACCCGCCACAACAACATGCTCCGAAAAAGGTGAATATGCCGGGGGCATCATGCCCATTCATAGGGAAAGCCCCATAGACCGAAAAGTAAGTAAACTAGAGATTCGCCTCAAATACGGCGACGACGGACCGAAACGTCCCTAAACTAACGACGGACCGCAATGTCCTAAAACTTGCAAATGACCGAAACGTCGTTAAACTACTATCAACCCGCAGCATCCTCAGGCTGGCGTAGTAAAAAAAACAAAAAAAAAACAAAAAAAAACGGTATGTCCATAAGCAAAATGAGCACGGATGAAAACCCGAAAGGGCTCCGTGAGTAAAAACAGCAGGGCTACTGGCGAGTGTTTGTGAAAACCCGAAAGGGCGCAACCTCGTTAAAAAAAAAGAATAAAAAGAATAAAAAAAACAAAAAAAAAACGGTATGTCCATAAGCAAAATGGGCACGGATGAAAACCCGAAAGGGCTCCGTGAGTAAAAACAGCAGGGCTACCGGCGAGTGTTTGTGAAAATCCGAAAGGGCGCAACCTCGTTAAAAAAAAAGAATAAAAAAAGAGGAAAACGGTATGTCCATAAGCAAAATGGGCATGGAAGAAAACCCGAAAGGGCTCCATGAGTAAAAACAGCAGGACTACCGGCGATGTTTGTGAAAACCCGAAAGGGCGCAACCTCGTTAAAAGACACTTACAGGATCCTCTCGACCTTGTAAGGAGAAACCACCCGCGTGAGATCCTTACGACTCACAAAGGAGCAACACACTTAGGGATCTTCACGATTCCTAAGGAGAAATTACACTTGCGAGATCCTCACGACTCGTAAGGAGAACTCTCTTATGAGACCCTCACGGCTTATAAAATTTGAAAGTCTTAAGTTACAGAGACCTGAACCTGTTCTTAAGCAACCCCCACAACCTCCGATATGGCCCTACAAGCGGCTTAATACTGACCTTTGTATACAATCCACGGGCACGAATAAACATTTCCTTAACCAAGTCCCACCCGTGGTTAGGGATATGTTCGCACGGTGAACAACCCTTGTGAGTCCTCTCGACTCATAAAGAGATAACACTCTTGTAAGATCCTTACGACTTATAAGAGAACATACACTTAGGAGTCCTCACGATTCCTAAGGAGAAAACGCACCTGCGAGATCCTCACGACTCGTAGGGAGAAACACCTTTATGAGACCCTTACGGCTCATGAAGTCAAAAGCCTTAGTCGACGGGATCCTAACCCTGTTTACTAAGCCACCTTTGTTCGACATCGACAGAGGCAAATGATGATTCGCTCCTAGAAATATTCCAGTTGTAGCGATGCTGATGCCTAAACCAGTATCAAATTCCAAGCCCTGTTACGGCAAATGATGATTCGCTCCTGGCAATATCCCAGTTGTAACGATGCTGATGCCTAAACCAGTATCAAATTCCAAGTCCTGTTACGGCAAATGATCATTCGCTCCTGGCAATATTCCAGTCGCAGCGATGCTGATGCTAAGATTGGTATTAGATCCCAAATCGCCTACTCGCGAGAAAAAATCAGCGAGCCAAAAAAAAATGCATATGAAACAGCCGAAATGATGGGGCAACTTGCAACAAAATTAGCAAGTAAAAATGTATGCATACAAAAACAGCCGAAATGATTGGGCAACTCGCAATAAAAAGCAGCGAGTAAAAAGAAAAATAGCCGAAATGATTGGGCACCATGAAAAATAGCCGAAATGATTGGGCAATCGCGACCTCCGCGATATAAAAGCTGAAAGGATAGAGCATCGCGGAAATTAAAAAAAATGATGAAAGAATGAAACGTTTTGCCCTACAGGTAAGATCACATCGATCCCTGTATACAATCCAGGGGCACAAACAAAGAGGGAACCATACCTTCCCAACAGGCTCTACCAGAAAGCGAAGCCAAATCTCGACGGTTCATAGACAACCCAGAGAAAACCTTGAAATTTGTCGCAATATTGCAGACATAATGTCAACAGATGAAGCAAAGGAAGATCCCTAGCTTCAGCGTCTCGACGTCAACATCGACGACTTAGAGATCAACACTGGCATGCTTTGTCCCTCCAACCTGATGCAGACATGACGTCAACAACCGACCTCAGAATCGCAACGAAACGGGACCATGGCAAAGTCCCTAGTTCCAAATCTCAATGGCCACATCTACATCCTGGAGACCAACAACGGTGTGCCTCCTCATTCCAGCAGGACACAGATGTTACACCATCAAGCGGAGCAATAGCAAAATCCCAGCTTCACCTCAGCATTCGCCTTGATACAGTAGACGCAATGTCAACAACAGTGTTCCTACGCAGTCCAGCTGGATGCAGATGCAATGTCAACAAAAGGCCTCACGGTCGAAACAAAGCGAAGCAATGGCAAAATCCCAGCTTCACCTCAACATTCGTCTCGATACAACAGACGAGATATCAACAACGGCGTTCCTTCGCAGTCCAGCAGGATGTAAATGCAACATCGACAAAAGACCCCATGGTCAGCAAAGCGGGGGTGACAGCAAAATCCCGGCTCCACCCCAGCGTTCGTCTAGATACAGCAGACGCAGCGCCAAAGCAAATGAAGCAAAAGGCCAAATTCCGAGCTTCAGGGTCTTGACGGCAACTCATATAAAGCCTGAAAGACAATCGGAGATCATCTCGCACCAGCACGGAGTGGTCACCAGCGTGACATTCGTCTCGATACAGCAGACGCGATGCCAGCAAACGAAGCAAAGGCCAAATTCCTAGCTTCAAGGTCTTAACGGCAAGTCATATAAAGCCTGAAGGACAACCGGAGATCGTCTCACACCAGTGCCGAGTGGTCACCATCTTGACGTTCGTCTTGATACAGCAGACGTGATGTCACCCCAGCGTTCTTCCTCCAACAGGATTCGGACGTGACAAAGCAAATGAAGCAAAAGGCCAAATTCCTAGCTTCAGGATCTTGACGGCAAGTCATATAAAGCTTGAAAGACAATCGGAGATCATCTCGCACCAGTACGGAGTGGTCACCACCTCGACGATCATCTCGATACAGCAGATGAAATGTCACCCCAGCGTTCTTCCTCCAGCAGGGTTCAGACGCGACACTCAAACAAAGGAGTCATGGCAAAATCCCTGGTTCCAAACCTCGACGGTTCACCAGCAACCTAGAGACAACCGCGACATTCGTCTCGATACAGAGGACGCGATGCCAGCAAATGAAGCGAAGGCCAAATTCCTAGCTTCAGGGTCTTAACGGCAAGTCATATAAAGCCTGAAAGACAATCAGAGATCATCTCGAACCAGTGCGGAGTGGTCACCACCTCGACGTTCGTCTCGATACAGCAGACGCAACATCACCAAAAGGAGCCACGGCAAAATCCCTAGTTCCAAACCTCGACGGTTCACCAGCAACCTAGAGACACCCGCGATATTCGTCTCGATACAGCAGACGCAATGCCAGCAAACGAAGCAAAGGCCAAATTCCTAGCTTCAGGGTCTTAACGGCAAGTCATATAAAGCCTGAAAGACTATCGGAGATCATCCCACACTAGCGCGGAGTGGTTATGACTCATCGGGGCTCTCCAAAATGAGCCTAACCTCAAGTAAAAAGCGGCATGGCAAATTCCTAACGCTTATTCTTCCGACGGTCAAACTGCCAAGGAGGATTGCTTGAAGACGTCTTGTCCAGCCCCCGAAGGGATCAGAGACACGGCAGTCGCAGGGCTACTCGAACAGCACGATTGCCTATCGAGGAATATATCAGCTCATGCGACGGTACGACGGCCAAAACCATAAGTACCACAGACCCTAACGGACTTCTGTCGTAAAGAGCAGAGGTTAACTGTGACGTTAGGATATTCTTGCGAGATCTGCTCGATTCGTTTCGACTCGTGAGGAAATTGATGTCTTTGCGAGAACTTCTCGATTCGTCTCGACTCGTGAGATAAAGCCTTAGGCAGTAGGGATTAAAAAACCTGTTTCCTAAGCACTGGGACCCTGCAAGTCGGCCCAAAATGGTCTCTTACATACTATCCACGGATCACACTCTCCAAAGTCGAATCTCGACAAGGAGGGAAACAACCGCTTACGGGTCCTCTCGACTCGTAAGAGGGAAAACTCTCTTATAGGATCCTTACGACTTATAAGAGAAAATACACTTAGGAATCCTCACGATTCCCAAGGAGAAAATACACCTACGGGATCCTCTCGACTCGTAGGGAGAAAAGTCTTTATGAGACCCTCACAGCTCATAAAGTTGAAAAGTCTTAGGTGGCAGATCCTAACCCTGTCTCCTAAGCCATCACCGCCCTGCAAAGAGGTCAAGATGGACCATCTATGAGCCACACTCGCCAAAGCTACATGCCACTGAAATGGAAAAGCTACTCATGAGCATATAAACTACTTCATGCCAGAGTAAGATATAAAGAGATAGAAGGGTGCGGCTCACGGAGTTAAGGGTTTGGAACTATATCTCTTAAGTGTCGAGATTTGAGTCAATGATAAATGACGACGCTTGTGTCCGCTCTTTATCTTCTCAGATCAAGATTCTGAAAGTAATATACCAACCCGAAACTGGTCATACGCTATGCCTTACTTTGCACTACTTCACCCACGTATATACTTACATGGGCAAAGTAGTGGAGGGCATTTGTTCCCGCCAAAAATTTCTGCGCAGAAGAGTCCAAGGTATCAAATGGCAGCGATACGCTTAAGGAAATGCGAACCAATATCTTCCGGCCTGTATTTTGATAAGTTTCTGAAGGAGGAACTATTAAATTCTGATGGTGTTGGAAGCATCTCGAAAAACCCTCCGATTTGATATATTATGGGCCTCATGATTCATCCGGGATCAAAAGTTATGATGCATCACGTGTCCACACGTGATGGACCTTTAAGAACCCGCTGGAGCAGTTAAAAGATATAATAAAAAACTCAGAAAAGACCCCAATGGGCATCACGTGCTCACACGTGACCATGGGTCACGTGCAGACACGTGATGGGCTTTTAAAGCCTCTAAAATAATGAATAGAATTTAATTCTAAAAGTCAGAAAATACCTCAACGAGGTATCACGTGCTTACACGTGACAAATGATCATGTGTTGACACGTGATGGTTAAAACAACAACATAAACAAGCGGTCGTTAAAGAACTCAATTGGGGGTCACGTGCTCACACGTGACCAAGGGTCACGTGTCAGCACGTGACTGGTTCCGAAAGCCCTACAGTTAATAGAATTAAATTCTAAAAGCTTTTAAATCTTTCCAAATGGAAAAGGATTATGGGGACCGTTGGATTAAAGATCCAAAGGTGATTAAATATCACCTATCTATGGAAAAATCTTGAACTTGGAAAGATTTCCCCTTAAAATCTAATCGAAATAACAAAGGAATATCTTTGGATTTAAAATCCAATGGTGATTAAAATTCACCTAATAATCCAAAGGTCCAGATGAATGATGAATACAAATCAAATCTTTCAATGAGAGATTTGCTAAACAAATTGATTCTCTTCCTTCTCCTATAAATAGGAGCCAAGAAGAGAAGAGAGGGGATCTACTTTTTTGGAGAGAGAAATAGAGAGAGGAGAATTTAATTCTCTGCAAAAAGAAAAACCCTAGGTAAGAAAAAAGAGGCTTCAAAAGAGAATTTAATTCTCAAAAGAGTTTAACTCTTACATAAAGAAAAGAACTTAGTTCTTTCTCTGGTTGAGGATCTGCAAAGTGCACATCTCCCCATGAACTGAGAATTTAATTCTCATTGGGTTGAGATCCTGTCACGCAGATCTAAAACACAGAGGAGGAATTGAGTTTTGAGAATTTAATTCTCCCAATCTTTCAGGAATTTAATTCCTCCTAAAACAAAACTAGGGTTTAACCCTAATCAAGAATTTAATTCTTTTACAGATCTGGGAATTTAATTCCTTTAAAAAGAAATCAGGGTTTCATCCTAAATAAGAATTTAATTCTTTCACAATAGGAATTTAATTCCTCCAAAATCATAATTAGGGTTTAACCCTAAAAAGAATTCAATTCTTAAAAGATCTTTGTTCATGAAAAGAACTAGGGTCACGTGCCCCCACGTGACCATTGAAAAGATCCCCTGCAAAGAACTTTGAAGCATCACCTCACGTGCTCCCACGTGACTCCCAAAAAGCAGAAAGAAAAAGCAAAGGAAATGAAAGCTTTGGGCGCTCTCACGTGTTATCACGTGACCCCTCAGCAAATGCTTTAACAATTGGCGTGCAGATCCCCATCACGTGCCAACACGTGATGCTCTAAAATAAAAATAAAAGTGTTTAACACTTTTTCGCAGATTTGAGGATAAACCAAAAGGAGATCTGGCTCCACATTTAGGGCGCCCTCACGTGTCCCCACGTGACCCCTAACGAATCCCTTTAATATCGAATGGATGGATGCTTATCACATGCCCACACATGATGGCCAGGAAATTAAAAGTCTTAAACACTTACCTGCAGAATAAAATAAAGGAAATCAGGGCGCTCTCACGTGTCCGCACGTGACCCCTCCCTCCTTAGTGTTTAACACTAATTGGAAAACTCTATATGCAGTGTTTAACACTGATTTTCTTAGTGTTTAACACTAATTTGGAAAACTCTATTTGCAGTGTTTAACACTGATTTTCTTAGTGATTAACACTAATGTGAAAACTCTGTTCCCGGTGTTTAATACTGATTTGCTTTAGTGTTTAACACTAATTTGAAATCTCTGCTACCAGTGTTTAACACTGATTTGCTTTAGTGTTTAACACTAATTTGAAAGCCCCGTTGCTAGTGTTTAACACTGATTATCTTTTAGTGTTAAACACTAACTTGCTAATCTTAATTCCAGTGTTCAACACTGTTGGTCTTTAGTGTTTAACACTAGCTTTAGCCCAATTGGCCAAGTTTCTAGAGGCAAAGCCTCTCCTTCAATGAGCCAACAAAGGGCCAATATTTCAAACATAATTGGACTTAGCCCAAACTGGCCATAAGTTCTCAAATCATCTTGAACTGAGCACATCTGCTCTTTCAACCAACTCATTGGTTCAAGAGTACATCTCTGAACTCCTCTGATATTTGTCGTTGTAATCCTTCAACGTCTTCAGAGAGGTGACGGGTCTCGACAACCACACATTAATACGGACTGTGGGGTCCTTAAACTCATGGACCAATGCGTCCTTAAACTAACATTTGAACCCAAAACGGGAATATTGGACCACTATGTCCTTAAACTGGTATTGGACCCCCATGTCCCTAAACTGGAGATGGACCACTATGTCCCTAAACTGGAGTTGGACCACCACGTCCCTAAACTGGCATTGGACCACCATGTCTCTAAACTGGAACAATAGAGCCCAAACGCTCTTTTGTCGGATCTAAACGATCCCGTTTAAGTTGATCTTAGCCTCAAATATGGCTAACGTATCCTTAAACCTTCAAACAGACTTTAGTCCCAAATTGGACTATAGACCTCCCCAATCAACTTTGGCTCAAGGGTACATCTCTGAACTCCTCTGACATCTGTCGTTGTAATACTTCAACGTCATCAGAGAGGTGATGGGTCCCGACGGCCATATATGTAATGGAACACTACGTCCCTAAACTGGAACAATAGAGCCCCAAATGCTCTTTTGTCGGATCTAAACGATCCTGTTTAAGTTGATCTTAGTCTCAAAAATGGCTAACGTATCCTTAAACTTTCAAACAAACTTTAGTCCCAAATCGGACTATAAATCCCTTAATCAACTTTGGTTCAAGGGTACATCTCTGAACTCCTCTGACACCTATCGTTGTAATCCTTCAACGACGTTAGAGAGGTAACGGGTCCCGACGGCCATACATGCAATGGACCACCACGTCCCTAAACTGGCATTGGACCACCATGTGTTAGGTTAGGTTAGCACCCTATGAAGAGATTACAAGCATCACATGACCTAAAGTTTTCATTTTTTATGGTGCTAAACTAACAAGCAAAGGAATCGTCCTAGAAAATTAGGGTTTGCTAAACATTAAACTAGAAAAGCTTAGGGTTAGAAGGCTACAACCTTTGTAGCTCCCGTTTTTGTTTTGCTCCTTTGACTTTGGGGTGTTGGAAGAAGGTCCACTCTTCCTCCTCTTGCGTCCACGACGATCCACCCGGAGCTATCCCGTCCAAGCTTGCAACTTTGAAAAACAAAGAGAACACACTAATCAAGTGAGCTAGACTTGATTAGAATGAGGTTGTGGTTATGGATCTCACTTCAAAATCCTATTTTTATGAAGGATTCACTCTCTTGTAAGAACTAGAGAGCTTAAGCATGGAGGTTGATGAAGATGATGGACTTTTTTAAGAAGAGAATGAATTATCTTAACAAAGAGAAAAGAAAAATAGCTATATATATTTTTCTTTCTCTTAACCAACCATGGTTAAGTATTTAGATATCATTTTATTTTAAATTAAAAGCATGATAAGAAAATAAACTATGGGTTAAAAGTTAGGTGAGCATGGTTGAGTTAGAAGAGTGTAGAAATTCCAAATTGATTTAACCCATTTTTTATTTTCTTTTGCTTTAATTTAAATTCAATAATTATCCAAATACAACCATGGTGTAATTCTTATACATCCACCATTTCCATTGTATAAACAACCATGATAGAATTTGATGTATGTATGCATGTGTGCTTGCACATCAACATGTGCATGAACAAAAAAGAATGTACACATGCATGCATACATACAACATAAACAAGATAGGATTTGTAGTGAGAAAATAATAATGAATCAACACTTGATTCACTAATCCGGTCATATCACATATGACCCGACCATTAGCAAGCCGCCCAATTAATATACGGTATCCCATACACGTATTTTAATCGGGTCCAAGCGCATATCGCATACGCGCACCACAACGTTTCGCCTGGACTAGGTAACTCCTGTGTGGGACTCTAAGACTCGTCAATACGCCGGCAGTGGGTGATGATCATATCAAGCACCCGCAAGCCGCAAGCGGTCAGCCAAACGTAACGGCCACCCGGGTATTGAGCGATAAGAAGAAGACAAGCGAACCTGTTACAACTCCCGTCGAGCCATCCAGCAACACTACCGTACAGTCCGGTCTCTTCGTCAGATATGCTGCATATCGAGCCTAGGGATGGTCACGTCGACCCCAATAACTCAATAAGTCGTGCCGGTTAATGGTCTATAACAGATCGAGAAACTACTGATAACATTTATCAGCAAATCTCAGCAGCCCTGGCCAGGGACTTGCTGTTATAACCAGTCGAGCACAGCACAGCATCAACTCCCAATACCGGGAGAGACGAAACCCCTCCTATCGCTCATTGCCTTCGTGTGTCTCGGGACTGTACCCAACGGCCACCTGTTTGCACGACTCAGTAGAGCCGTGGTAGGGTGGCAATCAAAGTACAGTGGGAGAACACACAAGGCTCTATGACGATCTTGGGTCTACAGACTAACCTGTACCAGTGTCACCTGAGAACTGCTATCCGACGATAGATATAATTCCATATAGGAGTTCTCGGCGAGTCCGTCCAGTGTACCCAGTCACCACTGAGCACCCGTATATGATCTTGATGTCAAACATCGATGAATGTGGGAACATCCATCGCCCATCATATGGGTCTAGTATCATATACGCTAGTCTACTCTGGTATATCGATGCCCCGTCTCGATACACCTCCGACTAGGGACATTTCAGGATATGCTTATAGACTACAGATGTCCCACTAGTATGATCTCCATCATAATCAGAGTAGTCAAGCCGATATCCTTAGGGCTTTATCAGTATGTATGAATGAATAGAAGCATGATCAAATAAACATGTCAGATAAAGAAGTACCAGATAGCATACTATCATGTCGAGCAAGAATGCAAACTGAATATATATACATGTATAGATACATCCACTATCACATAATGGCCTCTAGGGCATACATATATCCAACAATCTCCCACTTGCACTAAGGCCAGTTATTGGCGTATCTCATACCCAACATCTCAAAAAGTCGCTCATGCTGCGGCTGAGGGAGAGCCTTGGCGAATGGATCCGCGGCGTTGTTCTTTGTGTCTACTCTCTTAATCTCGATCTCGCGGCGATCTACAATCTCCCGGATCAAATGAAATCGCCTCAGGATGTGTCTGGACCGCTGATGGGATCTGGGCTCCTTGGCTAACGCCATAGCCCCATTATTATCACAATACAAGGGTATTGGATCAATAATGGTTGGAACTACTCCTAGCTCCGAGACGAACTTCTTCATCCAGACGGCTTCCTTGGCGGCATCATTTGCAGCAATGTACTCAGCTTCCATCGTAGAGTCTGCAACGGTATCTTGTTTGGAACTCTTCCAACTTACCGCCCCTCCATTGAGGGTAAATACAAACCCTGAGATAGATTTGCTGTCATCCTTGTCGCTCTGGAAGCTCGAATCGGTAAAGGCCTCCATTTGGAGATCTTTATTACCATACACCAAGAACAATTCTTTAGTCCTTCGTAAGTACTTAAGAATGTTCTTCACAGCTGTCCAGTGGTTCTCCCCTGGGTTGGATTGATACCTACTTACAACACTAAGTGCATAAGCTACATCTGGGCGTGTACATAACATCGCATACATTATAGACCCTACTGCCGAAGCATAAGGTATAATGCTCATGCGAGCTCTCTCTTCATCGGTCTTTGGACAAGAATCCTTGGAGAGAGTGACTCCATGGCAAGCGGGTAAGGCACCCCGCTTGGAGTCTTCCATACTAAACCTCTTTAGGATGGTGTTGATGTACCTGGTTTGGGACAATCCCAATAACTTTTTGGATCTATCCCTATAGATCCTTATGCCCAGGATGTATGTGGCATCACCCAGGTCCTTCATGGAGAACCTCAGTGATAAGAATGATTTGACCGACTGTAGCATAGGAATGTCATTTCCTATCAGAAGAATGTCATCCACGTACAATACGAGGAATGTGACAGCTCTTCCTACAGCCTTCCTATAAACACAAGGTTCATCCGGATTTTTGATGAAATCAAACTCTTTGATAACATCATCGAAACAGATGTTCCAACTCCGAGATGCCTGCTTTAACCCATATATGGATTTAAGCAATCTACATGCTTTCTCGCTGCTCCCACTGTCAATGAAGCCCTCCGGCTGATCCATATAAACACATTCTTCTAAATCTCCATTTAGAAATGCCGTTTTAACGTCCATCTGCCAGATTTCATAGTCGTAGTGAGCAGCAATAGCAAGTAGGATCCGAATAGATTTAAGCATGGCTACGGGCGAAAAAGTTTCGTCATAGTCCAAACCTGGTCTTTGACGAAAACCCTTCGCCACAAGTCTTGCTTTATAGGTCTCTACCTGCCCATCCACACCAATCTTTCTTTTAAATATCCATTTGCACCCTACAGGTTTTACCCCAGGGGGTACAACGTCCAAAGTCCATACTTTGTTGGTGTACATAGACTCCATTTCGGATCTCATGGCATCCAGCCACTTCACAGAGTCACCACTCGTGATAGCTTGCTGAAAACTGGTAGGATCATCATCTTCCATGATACAGTCTTCCCTGTCACCATCAATGAGGAAACCGTAGTACCTCTCCGGTGGGCGAGAAGTCCTACCAGACCTACGGAGTGGCCGAGGTTCTTCAGTTTCTGTTGCAATAGCCGGTTCAACCAAATCGTCATTTGTAGTTTGTGTCTCCAGAATCTCTTCCAGATCTACTACCTTGCCATCATCTTTATCTGTGAAAAACTCTTTTTCCAAGAATGTGGCATACTGAGAAACAAACACCTTTTGTTCCTCTTTGTGGTAGAACAGATATCCATAAGAATTCTTTGGATATCCCACAAAGTTACACATGACTGACCGTGTCTCGAGTTTGTCCGGATTCTGCTTTTTAACATAGGCCGGGCAACCCCAAATCTTAATTCTTTTAAGAGATGGTCTCTTCCCATTCCATATCTCATATGGCGTGGTAGACATGGCTTTGGTTGGAACCCTGTTTAGCAGAAACGCCGCAGTCTCCAATGCATGCCCCCAAAACGAGACTGGTAACTCAGCGTCACTCATCATGGACCGGACCATATCTAATAGGGTCCTATTCCGTCGTTCTGACACACCGTTGTGCTGTGGTGTGTAAGGCGGAGTGAGCTGAGAGAGAATCCCATTCTCTTTTAGGAAGTTTGCAAATTCTGTACTGAGATACTCACCACCTCGATCTGATCGAAGCATCTTAATACTCAAGCCGGTTTGTTTTTCTACTTCTTGTTTATATTCAACGAACTTCTCGAAAGCGTCGGACTTGTGTTTTAATAAAAATACATGACCGAATCTTGAGAAATCATCGGTGAATGTAATGAAGTATGAAAAACCGCCTCTAGCCTGTGTAGACATTGGCCCACATACATCACTATGTATGAGGCCCAGGAGCTGAGTAGCTCTTTCTCCGTGTCCAGTAAACGGAGTTTTGGTCATTTTACCCTTGATACAAGACTGGCAAGTCGCATAAGATTTATATTCAAAGGAGTTTAAATATCCATCTTTATGTAACTTGTTTAGTCTTGTTTCGTTAATATGACCAAGTCTACAGTGCCAAAGAAAAGCTTCATTTAATTCTGAAAATTTTCTTTTATTAGTGTGTTGTATACTGAAAACTGTGTGTTGATTTAGGACATATATTCCGTTATTAAGTGTACCATACCCAACCAACATTTGATTCAGGTGAATGTTCATAACATTGTTCTGCAACACAAAATTATATCCTTCATTGTCCAACAAAGATACGGATATTATATTACATAGCATATCAGGTACAAAATAACATGGATTCAAAATCAAAATACATCCAGACGGCAACCCCAAGTGATACTCTCCCACTGCGACTGTATGTACATTGGAACCATTTCCAACGCGGAGAGTATGGTCACCTGTCTTCAAAACCTTGCTATTTCTCAGCCCCTGCATAGAATTGCAAATGTGAGAACCTGAACCGGTATCCAATACCCAGGAAGCAGAGTTTATAGAAAAACAGTTTTCAGTCACAAACGCACCTGAAGCAGAAGCATCACCATGCTTCTTCTTAAGACTTAGGTACTCCGTGCAGTTGCGCTTCCAATGTCCTGTCTTGTGGCAATGAAAACACTCGCCTTTCCCTGGGTCTCCAGCCGTGGACTTTCCCTTTCCCTTCACCTTTTTGACTCCGCCCTTAGGATTAGTGGGTTTCTTCTTTTTCTTTCCCTTGGCCTTAGCTTTCGGGCGAGAAGAAGAAGACTGTCCAATCGTCATAACGGGAGTCTTTGCTGATTTCATAGTGCTCTCTGCACTCCTTAACATATTAAGGAGTTCAGGGAGGTCCTTCTCCATGCCGTGCATGTTGAAGTTCACTATGAACTGAGCAAAGGTGGAGGGGAGGGACTGCAGAATAATATCTATATATTGTTCATTGTCCATAGTCCATCCGAGGTCCTCAAGCTCTTCTATAAGAGCTATCATCTTCAAAACATGGTCTGCTACTGGTGTGCCAGGGGCCATCCGCATGTGAAACAGTTTCTTTGATGCCTCGTATCGTAATACGCGGGACTGCTCCCCATACAACTCCTTTGTATGGAGCAGTATCCCGTGGATGTCCATGTCCTCGTGCTGCTTTTGATGTGTGTTATCCATCGATGCAAGCGCGAGGCATGTGGCCGTGGCACAGTCAGCGTCCCATGTCTTGCGGACTTCTATGTCCGCAACTGAGGATTTTGGGCCTGGGACGGGCGGGGCTGAAGCCGTGAGGACATATGATACTTTATCATAAGTCAAGGCGATCTTCAGATTCCTTAGCCAGTCTTTATAGTTGGTCCCGTTCAGTTTGTTTTTATCTAGTAGAAGCTTAAGTCCAGTCATTGGTATCTGCCATTAAGAGAGAGAAAAGAATACACTCAGCGAAAGCTCTTGCATAGATTAGATTGGTTTTATTATCTTGTCTAATCGATGTTTCCCACTGCTTTTTATCAAGTTTTTTCTTTCAAACCTTAAAAAGAAAAACTAGCCAGGATTAATTATAGTCTACAACTTCGCTAACCGTTCAGCCAGGCCAGTGTCGGTACTTTGAGGGAGGTTCCCCGTGCTTTCGCACGGACCTAATTAGAGTAAACCTCGTTTTCCCAGAGGCGGAGCCCCGTTAACACCTTTCTAGACACCTAATGAGTTAGCTAATTGTAAACTGCAAAACTCTCCTAGGAGCAACAATTGCCCACAGTGGGATCGGGATCCAACCATCATATGGAAGGTATGCAATCTCATTGCAAATTTCAACACTTGAAATTCCCGATGTGGTTTTTACCCCTAGTACTTATGACCTTAACTATGGTCAACAAATCATAAGTACCAGTCAAGTTCTACCCGTCATTTCTTGATCAATTAGACCCACCCATATGACCCTTAACTATGGTCAACAAAGTCGTATGAATGTTCTAATTAATCTGCATCATATGCAGTGTAGGAAGACATCACTTAGCTACCGTACACTACGCCTTAACTAAAGTCAACAAACGTAGCACGAATACTAAGTACTCTACTTCCTAAAATGACGGAGGGTTGCGAATGATTTTTAAGAAAATCTTTAACGCTTTGAACTTGATATCGTTGTAGAATCAAACTATTTTTCAAAAGGAGTGGCTTAAGCTCCGCAGTTTTGAAATAAAGCTTTTTCATAAATAGCCGAGTAGTTTTTAAATCCGATTCTACAACATCTTTTTAGGTTTATTTTCTTTACATTAATCACATTAATGTAATCCCATCATTTAAGTCCTAAAGCCAATCACAGAAAAGAAACGAAAATATCACGTACGCTTATGCCATCCGCATTCGCCGCAATGTTCCGTTATGCACCGTTAGGTTACTTAACTAACGGCATAGCGGGACGGGACTAGCGCGGGTGTAAAACATAAGCAACGTCTACAATATATTATATATATAATAAGTCATTCGTCTCAGATTTCACAGAACACAGGCAGCAGAAATATAGATATAACGTGGGATATACTAGGACGTCCGTATTTAGTATTTAGCCAGAATAGAAAATACGGATTCCACAGTCGCGATGAATAGCCAAGCCCACACCCTGGACCCCTACGAGAGCGGCAAGTGACCCTACCAATCCTGGGGTTTAGGAGACCCGGTCTCGACTCCTCGAGATGGCCTCCCACTGAACCCCAGAACCCGGTCACTTGTGCTCCCCTCCTTGGGTCCATCCTAATGCGGAAAAGTAAATAATATACAACACTGGTGACACAACTGCAACCTGGAAGTGCCCCAAATAAAAGAATATTACATTACATTTGAATTTACATGAATGAAAATATAAAACTCTCATCTCACAAAACCCCCCGGCTATTCGATCGCGACAATCCTACACAGCATATCTCAGCAACACATAATATCATCAACGTAAGCAAGTATGCGTACCCCGATTGTCGTTGATGTATAGCAACGAAACCGGCGATATCTAACATACTACACTTACGGTCACAGAAAAGAAAGTGTAAAACTACAATATTTGGAATCCAGATTCTCTTTAGACATCATAAATGCGAAATATCACATATTCCGTATTTCATATCTAAACCATATGAATTCCACATATTGTATCACATTCCAGATAAACAGACAGTATTAAAGTTTTCGAACGAACTATCAAGTATCCAAGATTCACTAAAGCTCAACACTTGAGCAAGGTTCAAAAATCCGGAGTGTGACACAGTAGCGGCGGTCCAGCCGTAGAAGGGTCAAGCCAACGCCTCACATGTGGCACGCCGTACTGCCCCAAACCCTAAGGTTCAAAGGGCAGTTCGAGACGGTCACATAATCGAGTTAAGGTTTGTTGTCTTCTAGAGGGACCACCGCAAAAAGACTTGCACGCATCTCCAAACTATTTAAACCCCGTGAACATTGAGTAAATGATATTCGTTCAAACACTTCAATACTTTCTAGTTTACCCGGAAAAGAAAGCGAAATGAAAATTCCGAACGAAACAACTAGTTCAAAACCATCTCCAGAATTTTCAACAGTAGATTCAGATTAAATACTCTCAAAAATTACTGTAGCAGGTAAAGAAAGTTACTGTGCAAAAAAAAATACCAGAGAACTCCTCAAATAGCCGCGGAAGCGCGGCCTAAGCCTTGCTTATGCCGCCCTTCCGCGGTCAATATTACTGTTCATGTGTACGAATTTTCCAGATCCTCTAATTTTTACCTGCTATATTTTTTGAGAATTTTTAATTCTGAAAAAGATCATTTTTTAAAAAATTTCCAGAGAGCATCCCATAAATCCGTATTTTTGTTTCGATCGGACTTTTTACTTCGCAAAAAGGTCGCCTAATGTTCTAGGTCGGCTCTGATACCAATGTTAGGTTAGGTTAGCACCCTATGAAGAGATTACAAGCATCACATGACCTAAAGTTTTATTTTTTTATGGTGCTAAACTAACAAGCAAAGGAATCGTCCTAGAAAATTAGGGTTTGCTAAACATTAAACTAGAAAAGCTTAGGGTTAGAAGGCTACAACCTTTGTAGCTCCCGTTTTTGTTTTGCTCCTTTGACTTTGGGGTGTTGGAAGAAGGTCCACTCTTCCTCCTCTTGCGTCCACGACGATCCACCCGGAGCTATCCCGTCCAAGCTTGCAACTTTGAAAAACAAAGAGAACACACTAATCAAGTGAGCTAGACTTGATTAGAATGAGGTTGTGGTTATGGATCTCACTTCAAAATCCTATTTTTATGAAGGATTCACTCTCTTGTAAGAACTAGAGAGCTTAAGCATGGAGGTTGATGAAGATGATGGACTTTTTTAAGAAGAGAATGAATTATCTTAACAAAGAGAAAAGAAAAATAGCTATATATATTTTTCTTTCTCTTAACCAACCATGGTTAAGTATTTAGATATCATTTTATTTTAAATTAAAAGCATGATAAGAAAATAAACTATGGGTTAAAAGTTAGGTGAGCATGGTTGAGTTAGAAGAGTGTAGAAATTCCAAATTGATTTAACCCATTTTTTATTTTCTTTTGCTTTAATTTAAATTCAATAATTATCCAAATACAACCATGGTGTAATTCTTATACATCCACCATTTCCATTGTATAAACAACCATGATAGAATTTGATGTATGTATGCATGTGTGCTTGCACATCAACATGTGCATGAACAAAAAAGAATGTACACATGCATGCATACATACAACATAAACAAGATAGGATTTGTAGTGAGAAAATAATAATGAATCAACACTTGATTCACTAATCCGGTCATATCACATATGACCCGACCATTAGCAAGCCGCCCAATTAATATACGGTATCCCATACACGTATTTTAATCGGGTCCAAGCGCATATCGCATACGCGCACCACAACGTTTCGCCTGGACTAGGTAACTCCTGTGTGGGACTCTAAGACTCGTCAATACACCGGCAGTGGGTGATGATCATATCAAGCACCCGCAAGCCGCAAGCGGTCAGCCAAACGTAACGGCCACCCGGGTATTGAGCGATAAGAAGAAGACAAGCGAACCTGTTACAACTCCCGTCGAGCCATCCAGCAACACTACCGTACAGTCCGGTCTCTTCGTCAGATATGCTGCATATCGAGCCTAGGGATGGTCACGTCGACCCCAATAACTCAATAAGTCGTGCCGGTTAATGGTCTATAACAGATCGAGAAACTACTGATAACATTTATCAGCAAATCTCAGCAGCCCTGGCCAGGGACTTGCTGTTATAACCAGTCGAGCACAGCACAGCATCAACTCCCAATACCGGGAGAGACGAAACCCCTCCTATCGCTCATTGCCTTCGTGTGTCTCGGGACTGTACCCAACGGCCACCTGTTTGCACGACCCAGTAGAGCCGTGGTAGGGTGGCAATCAAAGTACAGTGGGAGAACACACAAGGCTCTATGACGATCTTGGGTCTACAGACTAACCTGTACCAGTGTCACCTGAGAACTGCTATCCGACGATAGATATAATTCCATATAGGAGTTCTCGGCGAGTCCGTCCAGTGTACCCAGTCACCACTGAGCACCCGTATATGATCTTGATGTCAAACATCGATGAATGTGGGAACATCCATCGCCCATCACATGGGTCTAGTATCATATACGCTAGTCTACTCTGGTATATCGATGCCCCGTCTCGATACACCTCCGACTAGGGACATTTCAGGATATGCTTATAGACTACAGATGTCCCACTAGTATGATCTCCATCATAATCAGAGTAGTCAAGCCGATATCCTTAGGGCTTTATCAGTATGTATGAATGAATAGAAGCATGATCAAATAAACATGTCAGATAAAGAAGTACCAGATAGCATACTATCATGTCGAGCAAGAATGCAAACTGAATATATATACATGTATAGATACATCCACTATCACATAATGGCCTCTAGGGCATACATATATCCAACACCATGTCCCTAAACTGGAACAATATAGCCCAAACGCTCTTTTGTCGGATCTAAACGATTCCGTTAAATTGATCTTAGTCTCAAACTGGACTAACGTATCCTTAACAAACGTTTAAGTTGATCTTAGCGTCAAATACGGCTAACGCATCCTTAAACCAAAACTTTCAAAACAGACTTTAGTCCCAAATTAGACTATAGATCTCCCAACCAACTTTGGTTCAAGGGTACATCTCTGAACTCCTCTGACACCTGTCGTTGTAATCCTTCAACGTCGTCAGAGAGGTGATGGGTCCCGACGGCCATACATTCAATGGACCACTATGTCCCTAAACTGGAACAATAGAGCCCAAATGCTCTTTTGTCGAATTTAAATGATCCCGTTAAGTTGATCTTAGTCTCAAATTAGACTAACGTATCCTTAACAAACGTTTGAGTTGATCTTAGCCTCAAATACGGCTAACGTATCCTCAAACCAAAACCCCAAACCCAAATCTAAGTAAATACGGATTTGGACTAATCTGCGTCCTACGGGCGACAACATAAATTAGTCTCCGTATACAATGCACGGGCAACCAAACACAAAACAAACACCCACGACACGAAGTGACCAGCTGGAGAAGGAGAAAGTTGTTACCGCGATGCGGTAGCGTAATTAACTGCAGGGGCTTGCGCCTGCAGGGAAGAGCGTCCCCACAATCAAAAACCCCTCAAACGAGGGGGAATCTGACGAAGTCTGCTACATCGGACGCATCCGTCTAAACCTCCGATACACGGTGCCATAAATCAACTTGGCATCTTCGGAGAGGTGGACGGATAGCACCAATTAGCATCTGCCCTGAATATCTGGCAAGACAGTCCATGTCTTGGCCGCCATTCGGAGGGGAACAAGAGCCAATCGCACATTGCACAATATCAACTCCCAATACCGGGAGAGACGAAACCCCTCCTATCACTCACTGTCTCCATGTGTCTCGGGACTATACCCAAAAGCCACCTATCTGCACGACTCAGTAGAGCCGTGGTATTGTGGAAATCAAAGTACAGTGGGAGAACACACAAGACTCTATGACGATCTTGGGTCTACAGACTAAGCTGTACCAGTGTCACCAGAGAACTGCTATCCGAACGATAGATATAATACCATATAGGAATTCTCGGTGAGTCCGTTCAGTGTACTCAGTCTCCACTGAGCACCCGTATACAATCTTCGATGTCACAACACCAATGGATATGGGATCATCCATCGCCCATCATATGGGTCAAGAAACATATACGCTAGTCTACTATGGAATATCGATGTCCTGTCTCGATATACCTACGACTAGAAATATTTAAGGATATGCTTATAGACCACACATGCCCCACTAGTATGGTTTCCATCATAGCCATGGAAGTTAAGCAAATATCCTCAGGGCTTTGTCAACATGTATCAAATGAACAATATCAAGTAAACATGTCAGATAAAGTAAAACCAGATAGCATACTATCATGTCGAGCAAGAAAGTCATATATATATATATAAATATACATATATACATGTCCAAGCATCTACTATACATATAATGGCCTCTAGGGCATACATATATCCAACAATCTCCTACTTGCACTAAGTCCAATTATTGGCGTATCTCATACCCAACATCTTAAAAACCCGCTCATGTTGCGGCTGTGGAAGGGCCTTGGTGTGTGGATCCGCGGTGTTATCCTTTGTATCTACTCTCCGAATCTCGATCTCTTGGCGATCAACTATCTCCCGGATCAAATGATATCGTCTGAGGATGTGTTTGGACTTTTGATGGGATCTGGGTTCTTTGGCCAACGCCATAGCTCCATTATTATCATAATATAATGATATTGGATTAATAATGGTTGGAACTACTCCTAGCTCCACGATAAACTTCCTCATCAAGACGGCTTCCTTGGCAGCATCATTTACAGCAATATACTCAGCTTCCATCGTGGAGTCTGCAATGGTATCCTGTTTGGAACTCTTCCAACATACCGCCCCTCCATTGAGGGTAAATACAAACCCTGAGATAGATTTGCTGTCATCCTTATCACTTTGGAAGCTGGAATCGGTAAAGGCCTCCATTTGGAGATCCCCATTACCATACACCAAGAACAATTCTTTAGTCCTTCGTAAGTACTTAAGAATGTTCTTCACGGCTATCCAGTGTTGCTCCCCTAGGTTGGATTGATACCTGCTAACTACAGCTAGTGCATAAGCTACATCAGAGCGAGTACATATCATCGCATACATTATAGATCCTACGGCTGAAGCGTAGGGTATAATGCTCATGCGAGCTCTCTCTTCATCAGTCTTCGGATAGAAGTCCTTAGAGAGAGTGATTCCATGGCAAGCGGGCAAGGCACCACGCTTGGAATCTTCCATACTAAACCTTTTAAGGATGGTATCAATGTATTTTGATTGGGACAATCCCAATAACCTCTTGGATCTATCTCTATAGATCCTTATGCCCAAAATGCACGAGGCATCATCCAGGTCCTTCATGGAGAAGCTTTGTGATAAGAATAATTTGACTGATTGTAGCATAGGAATATCATTTCCTATCAAGAGAATGTCATCTACGTACAATACGGGAAAGTGATACTACTCCCTACAATGTTCTTATAAATGCACGGTTCATCTATATTTTTGACAAAATCAAACTCTTTGATTGTATCATCAAAATAGATGTTCCAGCTCCGAGATGCCTGCTTTAACCCATAAATGGATTTAAGCAACCTACACGCTTTTTCGTTGCTCCTACTGTCTGTGAAGCCCTCTGGCTGATCCATAAAAACACACTCTTCTAAATCACCATTTAGAAATGCTGTCTTTGTTGGAGATAGTGCCCTCAGAGTCAATTATTGGATCACATGCACGTGATTGCAATGATTGAGTGAGGACCTATATCGGTAGGACAGTTTTACTCAAGATGATAGTATGCTATCTGGTTTATCTTTATCATCGTATACTGATTTAGGTGACCTTACAGGTCACTATTGCGCGTTGATAGAGCCCTTAAGATTCTTGCTTGACGGCCAGCAGTATGATGGCGATCATATACGTGGGAGCTGGGGTCTATAAGCACATCCTTAAAAGGTCCCTAGTCGTGGGAGTTCTCGAGACAGGGCATCGATACTCCAGAGTAGACTAGTGTATACAGTCGAGACCCCGACGAGGGGCGGTGGCCAGTCTCACAAGCCACTGGTGTCAGTTGGTTCACCTAAGATGTATACAGGTGCTCATTGGGTTATGAGTACACCGGACAGGACTCGCCGGGAACATGCTAGTTGGTCTTATACCAGACGTCAGATAGCAGTTCCCTGGTGACATGTGTACAGGTTAGTTCATCGACCTGAGATCGTCATTTGTCTCGTATGAGTTCCCACTGTACTTTGATTACTACCCTACCACGGCTCAAAGGAGTCGTGCAAACAGGTTTTAGTTGGGTACAATCCCGAGCCACATGGAGGCAGTGAGCGGATCTGCAGGGGTTCGTCTCTCCCGGTATTGAGGGTGATGTCGCGCTGTGTCTAGGAGAGCCATTACACAAAGCCCTCGGCCGAGGCAGGAGATTTACTGGTAGGTATTCCAGTAGTATCTCAGGGTGTTCTGGGCTACACTCCGACACGACTTGTACCGCTTTTGGGGGTCTGACTTTTACCAACCCCCTAGGCCCGCCATGCGATACTCATAGACGAACAGACCGGACTGTACGGATACTGTCACTGACAGGCTCAGTAGGGTGTCAGGATGAGTTCGCTTATCAACGTCCCTTTTGGTCAATACCTGGTAGCCCATTACGTATGGCTAATACCTCTGACATGCTAGTGGTTAAATCCACAACCAAAGTATTGATGAGTCTTTAGAGTCCCCCACAGACCGTTTTCTCAAGTTTCGGGCGAAACGCTGTAGAGGCCGTATGGAGATATGGCAGGGTTCGATCAGATACGTGCGTTATTGCACGGATCATGATCGGACGGATAATACTAGCGGGCTTTGGTTTAAGCCGGATCCTAGTATTGTACAGTGTAGATTTTGTCTCTTTACATTTGTATTCAGTGGAAATACAAATGCGGGTATGTATATACAGTCGCGGGGTTTTCCTGTAATTTATTATGGGATCAGTTTTTTGAAATTGCCAGTTTGTATTCCGTTCCAGCCAGTTTTCCTTTGTTCCTTCACGGCCGGATTTTTGTGATGGGAGGGGCTAATTTGCAAGTGTGCAAATTAGCTATTATGGAGGGTTTATTTGTAAATGAGGGATTATGATAGATATAGCATCTTTGCTTTTTCTTCATAATGGCTAGCATTAATGGGATTAGAATTTGATGTGATATAATTTCCTTGTTATCATCCATTTCTTTATGGTTACCTTCCTATTCTCTTGTGCTCACCCCCCTTTGATTTTCTCTCCCATTTTTTTTTTGATAAGGGGCCGGCCATATTAGGGGAGAAAGAGGAGGTTCATTTTGGTGTGGAAAAATTGCTCATCTCATATCATTTTGCTTACACCAATATTCCCAAGTTCATTTCAAAGTTCATTTCCTCCATCAAAAGGCAACTTCACAACCCCATGAGACAAACATTACTACACTTAGCCTACAGCACCCTTGGGCACGTCGACTCGCCAACTTCGTGCTCGAGTTGCCTCGGTCCAGAGGTGGGAGCCCGTAAAAGAATCCGGCGATGTGGTGCCCGTTCCGACGAGGAGATGAAGACCGGAGATTCCGCGAGGAGATCGGAGTGGAGGCCGAAGACCGAAGGACACAGATCGCTCGGTATAGCATTCTACCCTTTCTCTTGTTTGCTAGCATTAGGTTAATGTTAGTGTATATGCCCTAGGGGCCATTATTGTATCATACTAGATTGCATATTACTTAATGGAAGCTTGGGATATTCACAGTTGTATATACAGTCTTGCTAAAAATAGTAGTATGCTACTTGGTTTGTGTCTACTTTAATATGTGTATATGTTTCTTGTAACATATCACTTATACATATTAGTAGAGCCCATAGGTTCTTTGCTTGATTACCAGCGTTGTGATGACAGTCACACTAGTGGGGGTTGGGTAGTCTATAAGCAACATCCTATACAGGTCCCTAATCGTAGGATTATCGAGACAGGGCATCGATACTCCAGAGTAGACTAGTGTGTATGCTTCTTATCCCAGTCAGGGAGATGGTCTGTCCCATAGCCATCAGTATGTCGTACTGGAGATAGTATACAGGTGCTCGTTAGGTTACGGGTACACCGGACAGGACTCGCAGGGGAACTGTTAGATGGTATTATACCCGTCGTCAGTTAACTGTTCCCAGGTGACATGAGTACAGCATAGTCCGCAGACTTGACACTGCTACTTCGCCTCGAGTGTGTCCCACTGTTCTTAGATTGCTACCCTACCACGGCTCAAAGGAGTCGTGCAAACAGGTAGCAGTTGGGTGCAGTCCCGAGCACTTGGAGGCAGTAGTAGTTAGACAACATTCGTCTATCCCGGTATTGGGAGATGATATCGCGCTGTGTCAGAGAGCCATTACGCAAAGTCCCTGGCCAGGGCAAGCGAGATATACTGGTAGGTTCCAGTAGCTTCTCAGGGTGTAATGGGCTACGCTCCGACACGAATTATACCGCTATTAGAGGACTGACGCTTGCCGCCCCCTAGGCTCGATATGCGATAGTCTTAGACGAACAGACCGGACTGTACGGAGATTGTCACATCAGACTCAGTAGGAGTTCAGATGGGTTTCCTTATCGGTTTTCTTATCGACATCTACCTGGGGACCGTTACGTACAGCTAGTGTCGCTTGCGATCTGTGGTTAAACCCACTGCCAGCGTAGTGTCGAGTGTTTAGAGTCCCACACAGAGAGTTTCCCTACTCCAGGCGAAACGATATAGAGGTCGTATAGTTTTACGACAAGGGTTCGGACGCATACGTGTGTTTACGTACGTACGACTTTTCGGACAGTTTTTACTAGTCGGCTTTGGTATAAGCCAGATTCTAGTATCGGGTTATTGGATTTATACAGTCTAAAGTTTTTCCGTGTTTTCACGGATTGGAGGGGCGTTCTCATAATTTGTCGGGAAGCTTCTAGAAGAGTGGTGACTTGGGGGGGAGGGGTAAGGTGGCATTGCATTAAATGAGATTAGTGACTCATTTGTATGATTCATCCATGTCATTAATGCATCATAATTGCTTAATGACTCATGGAGATGAATCACTCATAGATATTTATGAAGCATGGTTGTTAATTCTATTATTTCATTTTTGGATAAATAAATAATGCTTCATATATATTATGATAGATCATTATCTCATTTCATTATCATCTTCACCTTCTCTCTCCTCAAGCTCTCTCATTCTTCAAACCCTAACCCTAACCTCTCATGTGTTGAGATCAAGGGTTAGCTAGACTAATACATCCATAACCTCAGTCTATATCCCCTAGGTAGCTTAGATTAGCACTTTAAGAAACCTAGTTATCTCAAGTTTAGAGATTAAGCTTGGCGTAGGAGCTTTCGGGTGGATCGTCTTTGACTCGAGGAGGCCGTTGAGGTGCCGATGTTCTAAGGAGCCTACGAGGAGTGGAGGACAGCGATGAAGACCCGAAGGACATGTAACGTGAGGTATAACTTCGAATCCGAGTAGTTAAACCTCTAGCATATAGTTAGCAATGGTTTAGATGCGATTCATACGCTCAAGTCCGTGTTACTAAGCTTTGATAATCGTTTTTCATATATTCCGCCTCCCCGCAAGTTCGTAGGGTGCGTGACATGGACTTACAGTGGTATCAGAGCCAATTAAACCATTACTAGCTTGTTAGCAACTAATTAGAAGTTCGATCGACGGAAAATACGAAAACGAAACACCCCGTACCCTAAGTTTCTGTTAATTTTAAAAGTGTCTGAAAAATTATTTGACATACCTTAAAATTCACAGCAGGGAATTTGATGAATTCTGGAAAAATACGAGCTCACTAAACGACAAGACAGCCGCGGATCCGCGGCCAAATAGTGCTTCTGGCCGCGGATCCGCCGCCGAGTCAACTCGGTTTTGACTCTGATTTTCTCTGTTATTCATATTTTTTGGTGTTTTGTCTTCCAGTATGTTCTGTTTCTACCCAGGTTACTTCAGTGCAGGTTTGCTTTTGGGGTAGACACGGATAAAGGTTGTCGATCTATGTTCTAAACTAATTGCTAATCGGGTTATTATCTGTAATGTTTAATGTGTTCGTAAACCTCCCCTAACTGCTAGTATGTCGGTTGGTAGGGGGTTGCACATTTCTGAAATGTTTACTGTTTGTGTATATGAACTGTATTGGGATGTTGTGATGATTAGCCGGGGTTTGAGATGTGTTTTATATTCATTCATTCAATGTAAATGTAATATGATGTAATATTCTTTTGCAGGGCACATCCAGGTTGCGGTTGTAGCCACCGTTGTATTATTTCATTTTTACTTTTTTTTCTCCTAGGATAGACCCAAGGCGGGGTACACAAACTACCGGGTACTTTGAAGTGTTTAGTGGCCTACTCACTTTGTTGAGGGAGACCGCTTCACTTCGGGTACTTGGCGAGTAGTTTGCCGTACCCGTAGGGGTCTAGGGTGGGGTAATGGCTATTCATCACAACTGTGTAATCCGTCTTTTATTGCAGGCTCAAAGCAAATACGGATTGCTAGTAAATCCAATAAAGTTCATCTGCGATCTGGAATGCTTATTATTGCGTCTGACGAATGTACAATATCTATATATGATAGCTATTAGACGTCACTTATGTTTTACACCCGTGCTAGCCCAGCCCCCGCTCTGTCGTTAGTTAAGTAACCTAACGGGTGATGACGGGACCCAGTGGCGAATGCGGATGGCATAAGAGGACGTGATATTTTCGTTGTTTTCTACAATGATAGGATAAATGATGGGACGCATAATTATAATGCAAAGAAAATAAACCAAAGTTCAATCGTTGGAACAAATTTAAAAGAAACCACTCGGTTATTTTTAAAAGATCAGAATTTTTAATTGCGGAGCTTTAACCACTCCTTTTAAAAAGTATCAGGTTCCTTCTATTATATCAAGTTCACTACGTTCACGGTTTTGCCAAAACCAGTCGTAGCCCTCCGTCATTTCAGTTAAATATTCAGTAGTATTCAAGCTATGTATTTTGGCCTTCGCCAAGGCATAGTGATTGGTAGCTGCTGGATATTTATCTGTAGCATAGATAGATGCGTTGGTTTGGGACAGTCGTACTACCATTTTGGCCTTCGTCAAAGGTATGTACGGGTGGGTTCAAATTAACCTGGATAATGACGGGTAGAACTTGACATGTGACTTATGATATGTTGGCTTTCGTCAAGGTCATAAGAGCATGTGGCAAAAATCCACATCGGGAATTTCTAAAGAAACTGAAATTTGCAGAGAGATGCATACCATTTTGGAGTTTGATGAATGTTGGTAGGATTCCTTCAACATTATCATACGATGATATTTTGGATCCCGATCCTACTGTGAGTATATACTACTTATCAGGAGATTCGTCACTTAACGATCAATGCTATAAACCAAGTAGGTGCCTAGAAAGGTGTCAGCGGGGCTACGCCCCCAGAAAAAAGAGGTTATTTAATTAAGGAACTTCGCGAAAGCGTTGGAAAACCTCCCTCGAAGTATCGACACTAGCCTGGCTGAACGGTTAAGCAAGTATTGTACGGTGAGAATAGTCCTGGCTAATTCTTCTTTTATGGTTTGAGGAAGGATTCGAGAAACAGTGGGAGCCATCTTGTTTAGATAAATTAAAAACCACTCTAAACTTGCAACAGCATCATGCTAAAATGTTTTCTTCTCTCTCTCTCTTAATTGCAGCGTCCTTGTGACCATACATAGGTCACATCTAGATAACAAATTGACTGAATCTGACTTATATGACTAGCAAAGGCTGTCCAGATGTCCATTGCCTATGACAAGCTGGACCACCCTATTACTACTCAAGATCCCGCCGTCCCAGGTCCAGTTTTCACTGTCGCGGATATGGATATCCGTCAGACAAGGGAAAAAGATAAAGTGAAAGCTAAGTGCCTCATGTTAGTTTCAGTTGATGGTGTATACCAGAAGTAGCACGAGAAGATGGACTTAGTTTCCATTTTTCTCCATAACAAAGATTTATATGGAGAGCAATCTCATATCGCAAGATATGAGACCTCGAACGAATTAATTCAAGCGAGGTTGGATTTCGGGTCATCTGTAGGGGACAACGTCCTTACAATGACTAGCTATATTGATGAGCTCCAGGACCTAGAGACCACGTTAGGAAACGAGTCAGATACTGACTTGATTCTACAGTCTCTGCCTTCTACCCTGAAGGAAACCAGAGAAGTAGAAGGAAAGAGAAGGGCAAAAGTTTCGGGACTGAGTGTAGTAAAAGATGAACGTTCCTATTGTTGTGGGATTGGGCATTGGCAGAAAGATTGCAGGGCTTTTGAAGCCAGTAGCCAGGATATGAAGCATGTTGTGGCTTCAACCTCAAGTGTATTTGTAATAGAGAATCGTATGTCAGTTAACCCTACTTCCTGGGTATTGGTACCGGATCAGGATCTGACATCTGTAATTCGTTACAGGCTCTGAGAAACCGTAGGGTTATCGGGATAGGTGATATGACCCTCACGGTTGCTAACGGAATGAGCATAGACGCTGAATCCGTGGGAGAATATCGCCTAGGTTTGACAAGTGAGCATATATTGATTCTATGTAACTGTTTGTATGTACCTAGTATGACATGTAATATCATATCAGGGTCCTCACTTTCGAGAGAGGGATATGATTTTACATTCGTAAGCGATGTAGTTAACATCTACCCAAATCAAGTTATGATTGGGTCCGGTATATTAGATAACGGTATATACGTATTAAGTCAAGCTTAGGTTTTCAATATCCAGAACACACTTAAAAGAAAGTCTCCAGAAATAAATCAGGCTTTCTTATGGTATTGTAGACTAGGTCACATCAATGAGAGAAGGTTGACTAAGTTACATAGAGAAGGATATTTGATTCCGTTCGAATATCAATCTTATGCTACTTGTGAATCTTGTCTCAAAGGAAAGATGACAAAGACTCCGTTCACTGGACACGGAATAAGAGCAAGCGAGCTCTTGGGACTCGTACACAGTGACGTGTGCGGTCCAATGTCTACATATGCTCGAGGTGGTTATTCCTACTTCATTACTTTTACGGATGATTTCTCTAGATATGGATATGTCTTCTTAATGAAGCATAAATCCGAGACTTTTGAGAAATTCCAAGAATACAAGAATGAAGTGGAAAAACAAACAGGCAAGAGTATAAAGACACTGAGATCTGATCGAGGTGGTGAATACTTAAGTGCCGAGTTCCTGGGTTACTTAAGAGAGAATGGAATTCTCTCTCAGCTTACTCCTCCATACACGCCACAACATAACGGTGTATCGGAAAGGAGGAATCGAACCCTATTGGATATGGTTCGTTCCATGATGAGTAACGCTGAGTTACCGCGATCATTCTGGGGATATGCGCTAGAATCAGCGGCATATCTTCTGAACAGGGTTCCTACCAAGACAGTGCCTACCACCCTATATCAGATGTGGAGTGGGAAAAAACCCTATCTTCAGTATCTGAAGATTTGGGGATGTTCGGTTTTTGTTAAAAAACAGTATACGGACAAGCTCGAGGCACGATCAGTACAGTGTAAATTTGTGGGATATCCCAAGAACTCCAAGGGGTATCTGTTCTATAACGCAGAGGAACAAAAGGTTTTTGTTTCTCGTAATGCCTATTTTTTAGAACAGCAAGTTTTAGAAAAAGAAACAAGTGGGAGCGAAATAGAACTGGAAGAAATTCCAGAACCACAAACTACTACTGAAAGTATGGTAGAACCAGAGGTTTCAGAAGAACCGGACATCCCAACACCACTCCGCAGGAGTAGTAGGCAATCTCATCCGCCTGAGAGATACTACGGTTTTCTCATAGACGGGGATAGAGAGGATTGCACTATTGACTATGATGAGCCTACTAGCTTCCAGCAAGCCATTCAGAGCGGTGACTCAATAAAATAGCTGGATGCAATGCGGACTGAAATAGAGTCCATGTACATTAACAAAGTATGGACTTTGGACTTTGCTCCAGATGGGGTAAAACCCGTAGGATGCAAATGGATCTTCAGAAAGAAGATTGGTGTAGATGGACAGGTTGAAACCTATAAGTCTAGACTTGTTGCAAAGGGTTTCCGTCAAAGACCTGGTTTGGACTATGACGAATACCTTTTCTCCAGTGGCTATGCTCAAATCATTAGGGTCCTTCTTGCTATAGCTGCCTTCCACGATTATGAAATCTGGCAGATGGACGTAAAGACGGCCTTTCTAAATGGTAATTTGGAAGAGAGCGTCTATATGGATCAGCCAGAGGGATTCATTCAGAGTGGGAGCAGCGGTAAAGTATGCAAGCTGCTTAAGTCCATTTATGGACTAAAGCAGGCATCGCGGAGTTGGAACATCTGTTTTGATGATACTGTCAAGGAATTTAACTTTATCAAAAATCCAGATGAACCATGCATATACAGTAAGATTGTAGGGAGAGCTGTAGTATTCCTCGTCTTATACGTGGATGACATTCTCCTAATAGGAAATGATATTCCTATGTTACAGTCAGTCAAAAGATTCTTGTCACATAAATTCTCCATGAAAGACCTGGGTGATGCCACCTACATTCTGGGGATCCGGATCTATCGTGATAGATCAAAGAGGATATTAGGACTTTCGCAGTCCAGGTACATAGACACCATAGTGAAAAGATTCAGTATGGAAGATTCTAAGCGCGGTAACCTACTGGCTTTTCACGGAATCACCCTCTCCAAAGATATGTCTCCCAAGACTGATTTGGAAAGGGATCGCATGTCGATTATACCCTACGCTTCAGCGGTAGCCTCTATAATGTATGCGATGTTATGTACCAGACCAGATGTAGCATACGCATTAAGCGTAGTAAGCCGGTATCAAGCAAACCCAGGGGAGAATCACTAGATAGCAGTAAAGAACATTCTCAAGTACCTGAGGAGAACTAAGGAGATGTTCTTGGTGTATGGCGGAAAAGACCTCCAGATGGAGGCCTTTACCGACCCCGGCTTCCACAGTGACAAAGATGACTCCAAGTCCATGTCGGGTTATGTCTTTACCCTCAATGGAGGGGCGGTCTGTTGGAAGAGTTCCAAGCAGGAGACCGTTGCTGACTCAACAATGGAAGCGGAGTACATAGCTGCTTGCGATGCCGCGAAAGAAGCTGTCTGGATGAAGAAGTTCCTCACAGAACTTCAGGTGGTTCCTTCCAGTGTTGGTCCAATACCTCTGTATTGTGACAACAACGGCGCTATAGCTTTAGCGAAGGAACCCAGGTCCCATCAGAAGTCCAGACACATCCTAAGGCGGTATCACCTGATCAGAGAGATCGTAGATCGCCGGAAGATCGAGGTGAAGAGAGTAGAGACGGAGAATAACATTGCTGATCCATTCACGAAGGCCATTCCTCAGACACAGTTCGAGAGGCTATTCGAGATGATAGGTCTACGATATGCCAGCTCATAGCCCTAGTGCAAGTGGGAGATTGTTAGTGTATATGCCCTAGGGGCCATTATTGTATCATACTAGATTGTATATTACTTAATGGAAGCTTGGGATATTCACAGTTGTATATACAGTCTTGCTAAAAATAGTAGTATGCTACTTAGTTTGTGTCTACTTTAATATGTGCATATGTTTCTTGTAACGTATCACTTATACATATTAGTAGAGCCCATAGGTTTTTTGCTTGATTACCAGCGTTGTGATGGCAGTCACACTAGTGGGGGCTGGGTAGTCTATAAGCGACATCCTATACAGGTCCCTAGTCATAGGATTATCGAGACAGGGCATCGATACTCCAGAGTAGACTAGTGTGTACGCTTCTCATCCCAGTCGGGGAGATGGTCTGTCCCATAGACATCAGTACGTCGTACTGGAGATAGTATACAGGTGCTCGTTAGGTTACGGGTACACCGGACAGAACTCGCAGGGGAAATGTTAGATGGTATTATACCCGTCGTCAGATAACTGTTCCCAGGTGACATGAGTACAGCATAGTCCGAAGACTTGACACTACTACTTCCCCTCGAGTGTGTCCCACTGTTCTTAGATTGCTACCCTACCACGACTTAAAGGAGTCGTGCAAACAGATAGCAGTTGGGTGCAGTCCCGAGCACTTGGAGGCAGTAGTAGTTAGACAGGATTCGTCTATCCCGGTATTGGGAGATGATATCACGCTGTGTCAGAGAGCCATTACGCAAAGTCCCTGGCTAGGGCAAGCGAGATATACTGGTAGGTTCCAGTAGCTTCTCAGGGTGTAATGGGCTACGCTCCGACACGAATTATACCGCTATTAGAGGACTGACGCTTGCCGCCCCCTAGGCTCGATATGCGATAGTCTTAGACGAACAGACCGGACTGTACGGAGATTGTCACATCAGACTTAGTAGGAGTTCGGATGGGTTTTCTCATCGGTTTTCTTATCGACATCTACCTGGGGATCGTTACGTACAGCTAGTGCCGCTTGCGGTCTGTGGTTCAACCCACTGCCAGCGTAGTGTCGAGTCTTTAGAGTCCCACACAGAGAGTTTCCCTGCTCCAGGCGAAGCGATATAGAGGTCGTATGGTTTTACGACAAGGGTTCGGACGCATACGTGTGTTTACGCACGTACGACTTTTCGGACAGTTTTTACTAGCCGGCTTTGGTATAAGCCAGATTCTAGTATCGGGTTATTGGATTTATACAGTCTAAAATTTTTTCGTGTTTTCACGGATTGGAGGGGCGTTCTCGTAATTTGTCAGGAAGCTTCTAAAAGAGTGGTGACTTGGGGGGTAAGGTGGAATTGCATTAAATGAGATTAGTGACTCATTTTTGTGATTCATCCATGTCATTAATGCATCATAAATGCTTAATGACTCATGGAGATGAATCAGTCATAGATATTTATGAAGCATGGTTGTTAATTATATTATTTCATTTTTGGATAAATAAATAATGCTTCATATATATTATGATAGATCATTATCTCATTTCATTATCATCTTCACCTTCTCTCTCCTCAAGCTCTCTCATTCTTCAAGCTCTAACCCTAACCTCTCATGTGTTGAGATCAAGGGTTAGCTAGACTAATACATCCATAACCTCAGTCTATATCCCCTAGGTAGCTTAGATTAGCACTTTAAGCAACCTAGTTATCTCAAGTTTAGAGATTAAGCTTGGCGTAGGAGCTTTCGGGTGGATCGTCTTTAACTCGAGGAGGCCGTTGAGGTGCCGATGTTCCAAGGAGCCTACGAGGAGTGGAGGACAGCGATGAAGACCCGAAGGACATGTAACGTGAGGTATAACTTCGAATCCGAGTAGTTAAACCTCTAGCATATAGTTAGCAATGGTTTAGATACGATTCATGCGCTCAAGTCCGTGTTACGAAGCTTTGATAATCGTTTTTCATATATTCCGCCTCCCCGCAAGTTCGTGGGGTGCGTGACATGGACTTATAGTTAATGGTTACGATCCGGGTTTTTAGGATGCGGTAGCGCCGGTTTAAAGTCAAGAAAATTTTTCGTTTCCGCATTTTGGCCTCGGATAGACGGCCGAGACGCTACCGTAGTCCTACAGTCTTAACGTCCATCTGCCAGATTTCATAGTCGTAGTGAGCAGAAATAGAAAGTAGGATCCGAATGGATTTAAGCATTGCTATTGGAGAGAAAGTTTCATCATAGTCCAGTCCTGGTCTTTGACGAAAACCTTTCGCTACAAGCCTTGCTTTATAGGTCTCTACCTGTCTATCTACACCAATCTTTTTCTTAAAGATCCATTTGCACTCTACGGGTTTTATCCCAGGAGGTGCAACGTCCAAAGTCCATACTTTGTTGGTGTACATGGACTCCATTTCAGATCTCATAGCATCCAGCCACTTCCCTGAGTCTCCACTCGTGATAGCCTATTGAAAACTAGTAGGGTCATCATCATCCATGATGCAATCTTCTCTATCACCATCAATGAGAAAACCATAGTATCTCTCCGGTGGGCAAGAAGTTCTACTAGATCTCCAGAGCGGCTGAGGTTCTTGATGTTCTACTGCAACATCAGGTTCAACCAATTCTTCATGAGTACTTTGTGTCTCTAGAACCTCTTCTAGTTCTACCTCATTGCCATCAGTATTATTTGCAAAAATTTCATTTTCCAAAAATGTGGCATGTTGAGAAACAAACACTTTTTGTTCCTCCCTGTGGTAGAAAAGATATCCATATGAATGTTTTAGATATCCCATAAATGTACACATGATCGATCGTGTCTTGAGTTTATCCGGATTCTGCTTTTTGACATAAGCCGGACAACCCCATATCCTAACTCTTTTAAGAGATGGTCTCTTCCCACACCACATCTCATATTGAGTGGTAGACACGGTCTTAGTTGGAACCCTGTTCAATAGATAAATTGCTGTCTCTAATGCATGTCCCCAAAAGGAAAGTGGTAACTCAGCATCATTCATCATGGACCGTACCATATCTAATAGGGTATGATTCCTCCGTTCTGACACACCGTTGTGCTGTGGTGTGTAAGGAGAAGTGAGCTGAGAGAGAATCCCATTCTCTTTTAAGAAGTCTGAAAACTCAGTGCTTAAATACTCTCCACCTCTATCTGATCGAAGTTTCTTGATACTCGAGCCAGTTTGTTTTTCTACTTCAAGTTTGTACTCCTTGAATTTCTCGAAAGCTTCGGATTTATGCTTCAATAAAAACACGTGTCCGAATCTTGAGAAATCATCAGTAAAAGTGATGAAGTATGAAATACCGCCTCTAGCATGTGTAGACATTGGTCCGCATACATCACTATGTATGAGGCTTAAGAGTTCTGTAGCTCTCTCTCTGTGTCCTATTAACGGAGTTTTGGTCATTTTACCTTTGATACAAGACTGACAAGTCGCATAAGATTTATATTCAAAAGGTTTTAAATATCCATCTTTATGTAGCTTGTTTAGTCTTGTTTCATTAATATGACCAAGTCTACAATGCCAAAGAAAAGATTCATTTAATCTGAAATCTTTCTTTTATTTGTATGTTGTATATTGAAAACAGTGTGTTGGTTTAGGACGTAAATTCCGTTATTTAGTGTACCATACCCAATCAACCGTTGATTCAAGTTAATGTTCATAACATTATGTTGCAACACAAAATGATATCCTTCATTGTCCAACAAAGATACGGATATTATATTACATAGAATACCAGGTGCAAAATAACAAGGGTTCAAAACCAAAATACATCCTGAAAGCAACCCCAGATGATACTCTCCTATGGATACAGTATGTACATTGGAACCATTTCCAACCCGCAGTGTGTGGTCCCCAGTCTTCAAAACTCTACTGTTTCTTAATCCCTGCACATAATTACAGATGTAAGAACTAGAACTGGTATCTAATACCCAAGATGCAGAGTTTAATGAAAAACAGTTTTCAGTTACAAACACACCTGAAGCGGAAACATCAGTATGCTTCTTCTTCTTGAGATCAGCAAGGTACAAAGCACAATTGCTTTTCCAATGTCCTGACTTGTGACAGTAAAAACATTCTCCTTTTTCACTTCCCGCGGTCCCAGACTTGTCTTTCCCCTTTGCCTTTTCAACTCCACCTCTCGGCTTGGTGGGATTCTTCTTCTTCTTTCCCTTGGCATTGGCTTTCGGGATTGAAGAGGAAGATGGCCCATAAAGCAGAGCGGGAGTTTTCTCTATCTTAAGCGTGCTCTCTGCACTTCTCAACATATTGAGAAGTTCAGGCAATGATTTCTCTAAATCGTTCATATTGAAATTCACTATGAACGGAGCAAAGGCGGGGGAGAGAGACTGCAGAACAATATCTGTATATTGCTCATTATCCATAGTCCATCTCAGTTCCTCTAGTTCTTCTGTAAGACTAATCATCTTCAGAACATGGTCTCCTACTGATGCGCCGGAGGCCATCCGCATCTGAAACAACTTTCGAGATGTCTTGTATCGTAAAGTACGAGATTGCTCTTCATACAACTCCTTTGTATGAAGAAAGATGGATTGTACATCCATTTTCTCGTGCTGTTTCTGATGGATACTGTCCATATAAGCAAGCGCGAGGCACGTGGCCGTGTTGCAATCAATATCCCATGTTTTTCGGATCTCCTTATCCGAAACAGATGATTCAGGTCCTGGGACGGGTGGGGCTTTGGTAGTGAGGACATATGATACTTTATCATATGTGAGTGCAATGTTCAAGTTCCCCAACCATTCTTTATAATTCGGTCCAGTCAGTTTGTTTTTCTCAAAAAGAAGCTTAAGTCCCGTCATCAGTATCTGCCATTAGGAGAGAGAAAAGAATACATTCAGCGAAATGCTCTTGCAAAGATCAGATTGGTTATTATCTTTTATAATCGATGTCTCCCATTGTTTTTATCAAATTTTCTTTAAAACCTCAAAAAGAAAACTAACCAGGATTAATTACACTCTACAGTTTCACTGACCGGTCAGCCATGCCAGTGTCGGTACTTTAAGAGAGGTTCCCCGTGCTTTCGCACGGACCTAATTAAAATAAAGCTCGTTTCCCAGAGATCAAACCCCGTTGACACCTTTCTAAACACCTACTTGATTTGCTAATTGTAAAGTGCAAAACTCTCCTGCGAGTAACTCTTACTCACAGTGGGATCGGGATCCAACTATCATATAGATGGTATGCAATCTCATTACAAATTTCAACACTTGAAATTCCCGGTATAGTTTTTACCCCTAGATGCTTATGACCTTGGCTATGGTCAACATATCATAAGCACTAGTCAAGTTCTACCCATCATTTCGTGACTAACTAGACCCACCCATATGACCCTTGACTATGATCAACATAATCACATGAATGTCCTAACTTATCGCATCATATGCTTTGTAGGAAGACATTACTTAGCTACCGTACACTACGCCTTGACTATGATCAATATACGTAGCATGAATATGCATGTGTGGTTGATACAGTTGTGTCACGAGTCTTTTTTTCAAAAACCTCTTTGCAAAACTCCCACATAAAACATAAAAAAAAAGAGAAAACAAATAAAACTTTTCAAAACTTGCAACTTGTCGCAAAAAGAAAACCTGCAAATTCACCACACCACTTTCCCTCACTGACGTTATCTTACCCCCACATTCTGTTTTTTCTTTTTTTTTTCTGACTGCACTATCCCTTTTAGTGTATGTCAATTTGGACTAGGGATACAGACGCCCGATTAGTCCGCGTTTCGTTGGTACCGACAAACGAACCCTTCGACACCGAAGTCGAAAATCCGTCCACTTTCTTACCTTCACCTTCAACTTCTTTCATCGAAGGTATGTCGGGATTCAACCCCAATAATACCTTGCCGACGGGAATGATTCCGCCTCCACCAGGTGCGAATAACCCGAACCAGCCTCCTGTTGAAGCGCCCGCACGAGTTGCGCTCCAGGACCTCTTTTACCCCATCCGCACTTCTTTACCCACCTGTCTTTCACCCCCACCGGCAAATGGGGACAATTTTGAGATTAAACCACATTTCATCAATATGCTGCCGAAATTTCATGGTTTGGAAACTGAAGACGCATATATCTTCATTAATAAATTCCAAAATGTGTGCGCTATGATGAAAACGACCCAATTGAGTGATGACGCTATAAGGCTAAGGGTCATTCCTTTCACCTTATGTGACCTAGCCGAGAAGTGGCTATATAGCACCGCATCACATTCTATTAGAAATTGGGATGAGTTTGTGAAAGCCTTTCTAAAAAAGTTTTATCCTCACCATAAAACTGCCAGAATCCGCAATGAAATAATTCAATTCTCACAACTTCCTTCCGAACCATTCTGGAAGTGCTTCGAGAGATTCAAGGACCTACTAGTTCAATGCCCTCATCATGGGATAGAAAGTTGGTAACTTTGCCAAACATTATACGAGGGATTGAACTCGGCAACGAAGCAGTTGCTAGAAACCATCTGTCAAGGTCATTTTCTCTCTAAGTCTAGTGATGAAGCGTGGCAGTTTCTCGAGGATCTTAGTGAGCAGACAATACAGTGGGAGAGCACCAAGACCACGTCATCTTCTAGTGGTCAATCTAGGGCAGGCATACATCAAGTAGAGATGTCGATTGCTATGAAGGCCGAGATGGCCGCTCTTACGAAAAAGCTAGAAGCGATCGAGACCAAAATCTCATCGTCTTCTCCTGCCCCTGCTATGCCCCCACGAACTGTCTGTGCTTGTTGTGCGGATCCATCGCACCTGACCGAAGAGTGTCCTTATAATGCATCTATACAAGGACAGGATCAAGTAAATGCTGCATTTCAGCAACGACAAAGAAACGATCCGTACTCTTCGACGTACAATCCGGGGTGGAGGAGTCACCCAAATTTCGCTTGGAACCAAAATCAACAATTCCAAGGAAATAATAATAATCTTCAAAGACCTCCTCCTCCACAACAACAACAAGTACCCTCGCAAACTCAATATCAACCGCAAAAATTTCAACAACAACCTTACCCTAATCAGGTGAACAACTTTGTGCCGAACAATGCTTACCAGCCAAACAATTATGTTTAACCTAATAATGATAAGGTTAGCTCGCTCGAAAGAAGTCTAGATGCGTTCCTTAAGCAATCTACACAGTCTACAGCAAGACTTGAGACTTCTATTCAATCTTTAGTGCAAAATAATGCCTCCCACGATCAGAGTATCAAATCTATAGAGGCACAAATTGCACAACTCAATGCAGCTTTGAGCGAGCGCAAAAAAGGAAAACTCCCGTCTCAACCTTTGCCCAACCCCGGTCACGCACATGCTGCACACAATCAGCAAAATCATAACGTAAATGCTGTGACCACGTTGAGATCGGGAAAAGTGTTGCGGAACAATGTGGGCATTAACAATGACACCCTTGCCGGTGGGCCTTCTTCATCTTCTTCACCATCTTCTTCTTCTTTAGAGCCTATTCTCCACCCTTCACATGGCTCTACCTCTTCTAGCTTGAACGGACCTAATTCTCACGACATGAACACATCTACACGAGGTACCGTTCCAACTTGACAATCTGATCCACAAAAATTGGACTCAACCACTTTTCAAAATGTTCCTTTTCCTAATAGGTTGAGATCCAATAAACCAACTCCTCAAATGGAAAAGATTGTCGAGTTGTTCAAACAGGTTAGCATAAACATCCCTCTTTTGGATGCAATTCAGCAAGTTCCTTCATATGCCAAAATTTTAAAGGACTTGTGCACCAAAAAGAGGAAGTCGCAAGTGCCAAAGAAAGTTTTTGTGGCTAGTGCTATTAGTGATGCTCTTGTAAATTCCCTTCCCCCAAAACAAAAGGACCCCAGGTGTCCTACCATTTCGATAACAATTGGGGACAAGAACATCAATAGAGCACTATTAGATCTTGGCGCGAGCGTCAATTTGCTACCCTATTCTGTGTACGAGCAATTGGGCGTTGGAGAGCTTAAGCCCACTCACTGTACTCTCCAAATGGCCGACCGGTCAATAACCCATCCTAGGGGAGAGCTGGAGGATGTGTTAATAAGAGTAGGGGATTTCATTTTCCCCGTTGACTTTATTATGATGGACACACAACCTGTTGCTAACCCCCGGAACCAAATTCCGGTTATACTAGGTCGACCATTTTTGGCAACTTCCAACGCAGTGATCAATTGTCGTAACGGTTCAATGAACCTATCTTTCGGCAATATGACAATTGAGCTCAATATTTTCAAGTTGGGAAGTCAGCCTGCTGAGCCTAATGCTAGCGTACTCGACGTTTGCTCGATCAATGAGATCGCGGAGGAGGACTGTGAGTTCGAGAATTTTTTGTTCGACCACAGCAATGTTAACGCCACTAGTGCGTTCCTCCTAGAATCCGACACAGCTTTCACGGCGGATAACGATTTTGAATGTTTTACATTCGTCGATGACTTTGAAGACTCGTCACCTGAATTGGAGTCTTTTGCTTTTTCGGATGAGTTAGTTGAACCATCCGACACTGTTGCGTACACTCGGTTCGAACCTTTGATGGAATCATTCGAGTTTGAAACAACTACCCCATTGTTGCCATCTATTGTTTCACCTCCTAAACTCGAATTAAAGCTTTTGCCGACACACCTAAAATATGCATATCTAGGTGATAATGAGACCTTACCTGTCGTTATATCAGCCTCTCTAGCTCTTGAGCAAGAGAAGTCTCTCTTGATGGTCTTACTTAATAATCGGCAAGCTTTCGGCTGGTCTATGGCGGACATTAAGGGGATTAGTCCCCTCATAGTCGAACATCATATACACTTAATGGATGATGCCAAGCCAGCATGAGATCCACAAAGGTGCCTCAACCCCATCATGAAAGAGGCTGTTAAGAAGGAAATTGTCAAATGTCTGGATAGCGGTATCATTTACCCTATCTCGGATAGCCAATGGGTTAGCCCAATCCACGTTGTGCCAAAGAAATCGGGCATTACGGTCATTACAAACGAGGCAAATGAGTTGATTCCCACTCGCACCCAAACTGGGTGGCGAGTCTGCATAGACTATAGGAAACTCAATGCCGCAACAAGGATAGACCACTTTCCTTTACCCTTCATTGACCAAATGCTCGAGCGATTGGCAGGGCACGAGTTCTATTGTTTTCTCGATGGCTATTCCGGTTACAATCAAGTCCCCATCGCCAAAGAGGACCAAGACAAGACAACATTCACTTGTCCCTTTGGCACCTTTGCTTATCGTCGCATGCCCTTCGGGTTATGCAATGCACCCGCGACATTTCAGCGGTGTATGATGGGGATCTTTTCAGACATGGTTGAAAACTTCTTGGAGATCTTTATGGACGATTTCTCCATCTTTGGCGACTCCTTCGACGAGTGTTTACGCCATTTTGACGCTGTTCTTACCCGCTGCAGGGATAAGAACCTAACATTAAATTGGGAGAAGTGCCATTTCATGGTGCGAGAGGGCATTGTCTTAGGACATGTCATTTCGCAAAACGGCATCGAGGTAGACAGAGCCAAAATCGAAGTGATTTCTAACCTACCTCCCCCAAAATGCGTCAAAGATATCAGAGCCTTCCTTGGCCACGTTGGTTTTTACAGACGGTTTATCAAGGACTTTAGCAAGATTGCTAGACCCTTGACTCTCTTACTGGACAAGGACACGACCTTCGCTTTCGACTCCACGTGCACTGAAGCATTCGACTCTTTAAAACATTCACTCATCACTGCGCCCATCCTCTCATCTCCCGACTGGACGCACCCTTTTGAAATCATGTGCGACGCATCAGACTTTGCTATTGGTGCTGTTCTTGGACAGCACATTAATAAGATGCCGCACGTGATTTATTATGCTAGCCGAACACTAAATGAGGCCCAACTTAATTACACAACAACAGAGAAAGAATTTTTAGCTGTTGTGTTCGCACTCGAAAAATTTCAGCCTTATTTAATCGGCTCTCCAGTCGTTGTTTATACTGATCATTCGGCTCTTCGCCACCTCTTTGCGAAGAAAGATGCTAAGTCTAGGTTAATACGTTGGATCCTTTTATTGCAAGAGTTTGATCTTGTCATTAAGGACAAAAAGGGATGTGAAAACGTAGTAGCTGATCACCTATCACGACTTCCTTCTTCGCCCACGCTCGATCTTCCAATCACTGACGTTTTTCCCGACGAGCAACTCTTGACCGTTTCTTGCGAACCGTGGTTCGCCGATATTGTAAACTATTTAGCCACCGGCCTGATTCCTAATGATTGGTCGAAACAGGATAAGCTTCGATTTTTGTCTCAAGTAAAGCATTTTTACTGGGATGAGCCCTATCTTTTTAAATACTGTTCCGACCAAATCATTCGTCGGTGTGTGCCCGAGAGTGAGGTCAAGAGCGTGCTGTCTTTCTGCCACGATCAAGCATGTGGCGGGCATTTTGGCCCAAAGAAGACAGCCGAGAAAGTTTTGCAGTGTGGGTTCTATTGGCCACGACTCTTCAAGGATGCATTTGAATACTGCAAAACTTGCTCCCGGTGCCAACATTTGGGCCGGATTTCGCGGAGAAACGAAATGCCACTCCAACCCATTTTGGTAGTGGACATTTTTGATGTTTGGGGTATAGATTTCATGGGACCATTTCCTAACTCTTTTGGAAATGTGTATATTCTGTTGGCGGTTGACTACGTTTCTAAGTGGGTCGAGGCTGTGCCGAGCCGAATGAACGATAATAAAGTTGTCGTTCGATTCCTTAAAGAACACATATTTTCTCGATTCGGGCACCCTCGGGCGATAATAAGTGATAATGGTTCTCACTTTTGCAATAGGACTTTCGAGTCCTTAATGCGTAAATATTCTATCACCCACAAATTGTCAACGCCATATCACCCCCAAACATGTGGGCAAGCCGAGGTTTCAAATCGGCAGATAAAGCAAATTTTGGAGAAAACGGTTTCCAAAAACCGTAAGGATTGGTCACTAAAACTGATAGATGCACTATGGACTTTCCGTACTGCATATAAGACCGATCTTGGTATGTCTCCATACCGGCTTGTGTACGGGAAGGCTTGCCACCTTCCAGTGGAGATCGAGCACAAAGCATTTTGGGCTATCAAAGAGCTGAATTTGTCTTTAGGAGATGCGGGCAGCAACAGAAAGCTGCAATTGAATGAGTTGGAGGAGCTGAGGGATGAGGCATATGATAATGCCATAACTGCTAAAAACCGAGCCAAGGTGTTCCACGATAAACACCTTTTACGAAAGACTTTTGAACCTGGTCAACAGGTTCTACTTTATGACACTCGGTTACATTTTCATCCTGGTAAGCTCAGGTCCAGATGGAGAGGACCTTTTGTAGTCCGCGCCGTTTATCCGCACGGTGCAGTTGATCTTGAGAACCCTGAAGACGGTACCTTATTCAAGGTAAATGGGCATCGACTAAAACCGTTCTTCACAGTGGATCCTTCGGAGGAGCTCCTGTTTTTGCAGGAGCCGAATTACACTGATTGATCTTCCTCCGCTTTCACCCCCAAACTTCGTTTCCCAATGTCACTATTTCAAATAAGTTTGTGGGTGTGTATATCATTTGTATGTATATTTCCAAAAAAAAAAAATAAATAAAGAAAAAAATTAAAAACTTAAAAAAAAAAATAAATAATTTTTGGACCTAATTGCAAATTTGCAGATTACAAGCTGTTTTTACGAATAAAACCCTCGTCTTAAAGGGTGCTTTGTGTAAATCACCCTCCCATCCCCTATTTAAAGGACCCGACCCCCTGGGTGTTTACCCTAAAAACATTTCCTCCTCATAAAACCCTAGCCGCCGCCCCTGCCCTCTGCAGAAATTTCCAGACGCGCCGCCACTTGATCGCCGCGGAACCGCCACATCCGCCGCCTCCCGCCGCGCATCCGCCGCCGTCCTGCCTCTTCACCCCCTGAATTTTTCAGGGGAGGTAAATCTGACCCCTTAGTGTCTGTTTCTGCATATATTTTCTCTGTGAAATTGTGATGGCACACAAAATGCAGTATGAGAGGGATTTTTCCCCTGTTTTCGCACACGAGATTTACGGTTCATATTTCCCACACGAAATCGCACAAAGGGGCTGGAATTTCCTCCTCTATAATCATGCATCTGCATTTGCTTTTCCAAACATAGTTGCTCTATTTTACGAATCCATGGAAGACAATAACCTAGACAACTTAGGGTACATTAAGCTGAATTGGGGAGACCGTGAAATTCGCATCGATAGGGACATGATACACGAGGTTACACTCATACCACGTGTACCTGCACATGAACACCCACTTCGCTTTGAAGATTATATACCATTAATGGGTAATGACTGTGCACGAGAACCGCGTAAGGGGATCCAAGCACGGACCCTTTTCGCAAATGTTTTAACTGTGTGCCGGTGGGCACAAAACAATATTTTTGGAAGTTCTCACAACACGACCTTTTTCACCCCTTCGTTACATGTCGTCCACACTTTAATGACGAAAAATCCTAGGTTCGACATGTGCACGGTTTTGCTGCAATCCATAGGTACGGGTAAACGAGGTAGTGTATATCCATGTCCCATGCTCGTTACCCAACTCTGTCGTTATTTCCTCCCACCCGAAGAATTTGACTCAATTATGATAGACGATGTCCCGGTTCGACCACTGTTAGAGGGCGTCTCGTCGTCCTACTCTAGACTTACGGATATTTGGACACGAACAAAACCGGCAGAGAATGTACCTGCACACACCCCTAGCTCGAGCTCGACTTCGAGCGGGGAAGAGCTAACTCCCCAGGAGCATACGCGATTAATGCGAAGAACAGTGAGAAGAATAGACTCTTTGAGAGATGAGTTTCGGGCAACTGCACGAGAGCACGACCGTCGGTTGACGGAAATTGAGCGGGGGATCCAAACACTTTTGGCTAGAGGGGAGAGATCACGTTCACGCTCACGAGCGCGACGTGGGGCCGGGCAGTAAGGGCACTGCTTTGCTCAAGTTTGGGGGTATTAGAGGGTGATGTATATTGTTATCCTTCGCATTGCATATATCTTTGTTTTCCTTTTGCATATTTAATTTCTGCATTGCATCTTTATATAAAAATCATAAAAATTTGAAAAATTTGAAAAAAAAAAAAATTAGAAAACTGAAAAACCCATAAAAATTGAGAAAATTTCAAAAATTATAAAAATTATTCAATTTTGATTAATTGACTTGAGTTGATAAAAAGGTTAACTATCTAGGAAAAACTAGATCTTAGACTTAGTAAATTAAAAACCCTAAAAATAACCTTGCTTAAAGTTTAACGGTAGAAAGTGTATGTCTTTGTAGGTTATTTAGGAATAGGTAAATTTTGGGTTCACTTCGTGGGTTAGCCAAAACGAGGGAAGAGTATTAATGCTCTTATTAAAGTATAAGTTCGAAAGATAGTTCCTAGCTTGAGTTTAGATTCTGAAAACATGTACCCTACAAAATGCACAATCACGCACCTTGAAATTTGGATTAGTAGAAGAGACCTTGAATTACTCTTGTCTAAAGTCCTTAGCACAATGAAAAAAAAAAGAAAAAAAAGGGTGAATAAAAAAAAAATGGACACTGGTTTTTGTGATTACTTAGGGCTACAAAATTAATTAGCGAGGGTGCTTCATCACCTAGTGCCTTAGACCAACTGGTTTGGGAGTCACTGCTAAAAGTCTTGGGTGTTGCAAAATTAGGAAATACGCTTTAAAGGCCTAACGCATCTTGTAATCGGCTGTTGGTACCTCAAGAAGTATTAACGGTCGCATGAAGGATGTGTAAGCGAAAGTTAAGTGCTTTGGACAATGGACGAGAGTACGATTGCTTGATTTGAATTTCCAAGTGTAGGGGTGAAAATTACACACACGTGGGGATATGTGATTAGAGTTTAGATAAGAGAAAGGAATGAAAAATACAACTTGTATCTTTAATAGAGTTGATAGAAATTCCTAAGTGGAGATGAAACTCTAGAAGAAAAACTTAAGAAATGCTGAATTCTAAGTAATTATATAGAACATGTACAATCTTAAGTTACATAATAAGGAAGTGTGAAGAATATGGGTGGATAATTTGCGGGGCGACGATAATAGAATTCCTTATTAGAAAACCTGATTGGAAAACAAAAGTCGAAAAACCAAGTTGATAGGATTTTGTGGGTGTAATCCGCTGAAAACCCTCAGGAGACAACACTCCTCCTACTAGGGACACCTAGAGGTTTAACGGCTTGTTGCACATGCTCAGTGCAATCGCGTTTCCCTGCGAAAGTGTGGCTAGGTTAGAATAAAATAATAAGTTTGCTCGAGGACGAGCAAAAGGTAAGTTTGGGGGTATTTGTTCAGATCATAATATTGCATTTTTCATTCCTCTTTTTCTTATCCTTTTTATAAATAAACAGGTACTCATGACGCACGTTTGTTGTATATTACAGGATACAGGTTTCTGGAGCAAATACAGTGAAAAAGACACAAAACAACAGAAAAAGGGACTTTTGACCAACTATTGGACGGATCCTAGTCAAGCCTAGACGAAGAACAGTACAAGGTCCAAAATGTCAAGTGAACGGTCAAAAGATACGAACAAGTTTTCACTGAAGATCTGGAGAAGACCCAGAAGCCCAACAGAGAAAATACATATAAAAATACAGAGCCCAAGAACCCCTGAAGAAAGCCCAAAAGTTTGGCGGCCCAAGACCACCAAAGGGCCGCGGATCCGCGGCCCAAGCCAAAAATTGCCGCGGATCCGCGGCCATTATGTGCCCGTGTCGGTGCATTTTTTCTGTGCCGGTGCGTCGGTGTGGGTGTTGGGATTTTCAGTGGGCAAATCTGTAATTGCGCATGTGCGAGACTCTGAAACCCTAATTCTCCTGTTTGCTTATAAATTGTAATCTAAAATTGTAAAACCGGATGCCTCTTTTCAATCAATAAAAGTGAGATTTGTTGGAGAATTCAGAGCATCATCTTTTCTTGTAAGTCTTTAGTTTTATTTAATTCCTGCCTTAGTATAATCTTTTACTTGCCTTAGTTATCTAATTTTTGCTTTAGTATAATCCTCTTTAATCTGCAGTAAAGAGGATAACCCTTTAAAACATAAACATAAAAAATGTCTCTTTGTAATAATTCCCTAATGAGCGAGTAAAATCCTCGCTCGTTAGGGTTAGGAACAAGGGAGGGAGTGAGAGATGGATGTCTCTCACCTCCTTCAGTGCCAACTTATTTTTTTTAAAACGAAATCTTCATGCATGCATATATGATCCACCCCCTACGGTACCTTACCTACAAGGTAACGGTGAACCGTAGTATAAAAGGCCGGACATATATGACGTCCATGAAGATCACAGCAATTAATAGGAAAGGACGAACAAGGATCTAGAGGAAGAAACTTTGTTTCTTCCCGATCATCCTAATCCTCTTTGCTAATAATTGTTGTGATTTTTCTAAAAAGCTTAAATCACGGCATTGAAAGAGGTGAAAACATTGATCTAAACACCCCTACCTTCGACCTAACCCTAACGAGTCCTTTCATATCACATAAATTTGTCTTTAATTCAATCGATAAAAACCAAACAACAATTTGAATCAACTCGTTATAACACAAAAACAGAAACTCACACATCCCTGCGGATCGACCCGTACTCACCGGCTAGCTGCGAAGCGACGCCGTTTCTGATTACGGTAAACTACAAATTTTTGGATTAATCACAAGCCAAAAGTTAGCACCAACCATTCAAAAATCTTATCGTGGAAATGGTATAGTTGGTGCAAGAAAATGAGAAGCACGCGAGACCGTGTGGAAAGAAAAATGGTAGAATATGGTCTCGGTGGGGGAGAAGAATGGCGAAAAGAAGAAGGAAGTGGAGTACGATCTTGAGGGTGTAAATTGAGTAAATAAATTAGCGCAATATGTGATGACCGATATGTTATAAGCAATTGCGCTAACCTATCTACTCGTCGAGAAATAGGATCAAATCCCTCAAGATTCGCAAGAAAACATGGGTACGCCGAACTTGGTATTGGAGATGAAGGCGTAACGGTCTTTTGTTCGGTCGGAACGATAGGACGGACGAAAGGGAGTGAATTAGGGATAGTATCTTTCTCACCGTAGTAAACTGTCTCGAACTTGAAAGATTCCATTAATGGTTCGAAACAACTGTAAGCAGCCGAGTCTGATGGTTCAACTAACTCATCTAAAAATGTAAAGGACTCCAACTCGGGCGGTGAGTCATTAACATCGTCCGAAAAAGTGAAACACTCGTAGGTGTTATCGTCTGTGAGAATTGTGTCAGTTTCAAAGGAAAAGGTTTCAAGCTCACAGTCTTCAAGAGGGGTCGGAACGATGGGAAAGAGGGATGGTGATATAACAATCAAAGGTTCAGGAGGATGAATTGGAAAATCAGACACATCAAATAAAAATGATTCAACCTCAATATTATCCTCAATACTCTCCTCAATACTATCCTCAATATTCAACTCATCCATGCCATTATCATCAAAATCTAGACGCATATAAGATTCGGGAGAAACATTTAATAACTCAGGATGATGATTTGAACATAAAATTTCAAGCAAATCGACAGGTTCATCATCCGAAATATTCCCGGCGTCTATATCCTCAATCAAGTGAAAATCAATTTCTTTAGACACCTCATCAAAGGCATGGATATCTATCGATTTAGGTTCTAGAGTGGAGGTGTAAAGATCGAAAGGATTAGGTGCGGTTTCACTCGAAAGGGGTTTCTCACAATCTGGCAAATCAAACACTACAAAATCACACAACTCGTTTTTATTTTCAACTGGTGAATCATTTGGAACAATCGATGGAAAACCGGAGTTGTGGGCTTCAATTGGGTAAGGGTAGGTTTGATTTGAAAATCCTCTCTCATTCTCACTCTGTCCAACCGCATCCTTATACATTAAAATTTTTTGAGCAAGCGGGAAACTAGCTACCGGTTCACTAGGTTGCATAAGGGCGGCTAAAGACGCTTCCATATTCCTAGTCATTTTATTCGTTGCTGCAATGTACGCTTCCAACGACTCTTCCAAACTAGACTTAGGTGGTGAGGGGGTTTCAGTAAAAGACTCAAAATTGGTTGGATATGTGAAACTCCCTAATGGCTGTGTCGAAACAGTGTCTAGTGAAGGTGGGAAGGTTGGGTATGACTGGTAGGAAGTGGGTGGTTGGGCAGGGGTAGGGTCAACATATGGATAAAAAGATGAATAGTCGTGTTGATCCCTAGAACTAGACGAGTGGAGAGGGGTGAAAGATCGACTGTGAGATTGAGCAATATGCTCAGCAATGGACATCGGCCTAGGAGTGAGAGAAAGACTTGAAGAAGTGGTATCAACATATGTAGGTGGTAAAGGTTGACTCGGTTGACACAAAGTAGGTTGAAAAGTCAAACTATTTCTCCTAGACGCCTCTATGTGATCTTTCAAAGATTTTTTAGGCATGGAGGGATCGTTTTTAAATTGACCGAACAAATTAACATATGACGCAAAATTAGGTTCGGGATACCAAAGTTCGGCTAATGATTTATTGTATGGGGTACCCATGTTAGAAGAAGAAAGGTGACAAGAAGGAAGGTTGGATGGTGCAAGGATTTATTTCGAGCTAAAAAATTTTTGCAAGTTCTATAAAATATTTGTTCTTTTTATTTTCATTTTTCATTGATTTTTTCTTTCTCTTTATTTGGAAAAATTTTGTTGCAAAAAGATTTTTAGAGAAAAGATATGCAACAGCAAAATATTTTATAGAAAAGATATGCAACAGCAAAATATTACTTGCAATCTATTTTATTTCAAGCGGGGCCCAAAAATCCTGCACAAGATCGTTATTTGGAAGGGAATATATTTCTAAATTGCACAAAATTCTGTAGGCATTTCCAGAAAATATATTTCAAAATATACAGAGGATGAACAGAAGATCTTACAGAGCAAAGTTGGTCTGATGATGTCACAATTCCACCGCCCTTCCACGGCAAAACGTGGCTCCCACCGCGATTTCGCGGTCACATTAACTACACAGTGACCCAGAATTTTTTTGGTGCGACGAATCGACAAGATGGCCGCGGTTCCGCGGCCTAAGGTGGGTATTGGCCGCGGAATCACGGCGGAATAGGGGATTTGGGGCTCCAAAATTTTTGTACTCTTCTGTTAGTTAAAATCCCTTCTGTTCCGATACCCCTTTTTCTGTTTCGCTTTCTGGAATTTTCCAGATCCGATTCTGTATATCCTGCAAAAAACTCAACCATAAAGTATCCCTTCCAAAAATAACAAATGATATATATTTTTATATTTTTTTGATTTTTCAGATTTTTATGAATTTTTAAATTTTATGATTAACCCGAAATTGCGAAAAGAAAATTCTACGCCATCCCCGGCAACGGCGCCATTTGATTGGAGAGATTTAGCGTGCTTGCGCTTTCTAAAAGATAGATCAAAAATATTTGTAACCGCAATCAAGAACGGCGTCGCATGAAGCTAGCCGGTGAGTACGGGTCGGTCCACAGGGATTTTGTGAATCTCCTAGTCGCGCTTACGAGTTAATTCCGAAGGGTGTTCGGATTAATTATTAAATCTAAAAACCTAATTAACCTAGGGCAATTATCTAGATCTACTCTTGCTAGGGCTAGGTTTAGGAATGGTTTGAAAATGTAATTAAATCTCACCGCTTTCAATACCCGAATGAAGATCTATGAGGAGTTATGGTAATTATAAATAAAGTGGATTAGATCCGTTCGGGAAGGTGTTCCTTCCTCTGGGTTCTTGTCCTTCCTTTAGAGATCCTTACCTTAACCTCCATGGAAAACACGCGCAACCGGTCCTTTACACTACGGTGTCATCGTTACCTTGAGGGGTAGGATGCCGTAGGGCGCGGTATGTGCGTGTATGCATGGAGTCCTATTGTAAATATTTGGTGGGTATGAAAGGGATGAGAGATCTCATCTCTCAAAATTCTTCCCCAAAGCTAAACCCTAAACAAGTTCCTAGGGCATGAAATTAAATCTACCTAGGGAAAGGAATTGAAATCTACACTAGGGCAAGAAATTAAATTACTTACAGATGGCTCTCTCCAAACATCAAAGCAGGGTTGTCAGATCTGAATTTCTGAATTAAAGAGAGGCACCGATGCTCTCCAAAAGATTTCTAAATTTTATTCATTAAAGGGAGGCATAAAGAGTTACAATTTTTAGAGTTCCTATTTATAAAGAATAGGAAACCCTAGGGTTACATTTGTTTCGCTTGTCTAAAATTACAAAATTAGCCCTTAGGAAGACTAGTCAGCGCCGTCTATTTATTTTGGTAAAAAATTTACAAACCTCGGGCAATACACAGCCGCGGAACCGCGGCCGCAGCCAGGGTTTGGCCGCAGTTCCGCGGCCATCTTGTTGGCTTGGGCTCTGTAATTTTCTGTGCTGGCTCATGTCATTTTGGGCTTCTTGTTTCTTTGGTATTTTTCTCAAATAGGCTTCCAGGTTTCTTCCAGATATTCCAGTGAACATTGTAGTGGACTTCTAACCGTTTGCTTCGTGATTTTGGACCTTGCATTGCCTTGCACTTTATAAACTTTATCTTTGATGTAGACTTGATCAAGAGTCTTCTATTTGTTGGTCAAAGTCTCACTTTTACATCGTTTTTACATCGTTTTCATTGTTTTAGATCCAAGAACCTGTAACCTGTAACATGTAGCAGACATGCGTCAAAAGCACCCGTTTATTTATAAAATATATAAGAATGGGGAATATAATAATGTAATATTCTGGTGTGAACACTGGCGGCGGCAGCATGGGAATAGCAGCAATCGAAGGCTGGAGAAGATCCTCCGAGTTCCAATTCACAACCTCCATGGCATAGTTCACCGGGGGTGCATCCGCATACGGGATTGACGAGATTGGCTCTGAAGGCGTCGCACAGGAGAAGCTTCGGCGACCCTTGATGATTTCACTATACCACCTACCCCACAGGTGAAAGTTCTTATACTAAGGGTCATGATCCTTAATGAGAGCAAGAACCTCCCGGTCCACTGGCGTCTCAGGGAGTCCTCCCTCTGAGTGAACAAATGGGAAATACAGATCAGCAGACATGATTGCCTGCAAAGAAAAAGCAAAATTTAGCCGTCAGTATCATAATTTAATTTTAAAAGCCTGACGCTTGTTACTTTAAAATTTATACCACACTGCAATGCAGTGGAAATGGGACCAAAAGTAGACCCACAAAATCTGGATGACAATGCATCAGTTAATAAGACAGCCCCAACATTGGATGAGACTGTCAATTAATGAGAAGATCCTCAAAAGAATATTCTCATTAATGAGAAATCCCTAGAGACAAGGAGAAAATCTCCCCTTTCAGAGCAAAGCTCTGTCACAGAGTGACACTTGTCAAACTCTGGTCTCAAGGGAATAAAATTCCTTAAAAAATTAAAAGAGCCTAGCTCTGTGATAATGATGGAAAAATCCATCAAAGGAAAATTAATTCTTAAAAATTAAAATTTTTTGGGATCTTAAAGATCCATGAAAAATCTTAAGAGTTCTTCATTTTTAGATCAAAAGATCTATGTTTTGCCAAAGAGCAAAGCTCTGTTCATGGGTTAAGAAACCCTGAACAGATTCTTGAGAGTAAAGCTCTGTTGGTGATGCCCCAAAGGGGTCTTCTTTAGATCAAAAGATCTATGAGAGCAAGGCTCTATTAATTAAAACTAATTTAATTTAAAGATTAATTTTTACCTAAAGTTTTTCTAAAAAATTGTAACTTTGGAAATGAGAGCAAGGATCTGAAGTTCTTGAAAGCAAGAGCAAGGCTCTGAAAATCAAAATCTTGAAGATGATAGTCATCTGCTGAGGACCAAGGGTCCTATTTATAGGCGCTTAAGCGCCCCTTCAACTCTTGAGTTGATCCGATGGTTGGGATCTTTCCACCGCTGCACTCACGTGTGCGCCATGTGAGCGCAACGGTGGGGGGGCATTTGTTTCCCCAATCAGAGCAAAGCTATGTTTGAATTTCAAAAATTCAAAAATTGAAGCAAAGCTTCAAATTCCTTGCGCTGCGCGTAACGCGCCATGTGTCAAAAGCTGACACGCCAGCGCTGCGCCCAAGACAGCGCACCCAATCAGAGCAAGGCTCTGTTTTAAAATAAAAATAAAGGAAGCAACGCTTCAGGTGACTTGCGCTCTGCGCTGCGCGACACGTGTCAGCGCAGTTGCGCTGCGCGACATGTGTCAAGCGCAGGTGCGCTTGCGCCAACCGTGCCAGAATTTTAACAATAAAATCTTGGAAAGATCTTTCTAATCTTGTTAAAACAAGAAGATTATCTTCTGTAAAACAGAAGCCCTAGGATCAAAGATCCAGCGGTGGGGAAACATCCCTAAATCAATCGGAGAAAGATCTCTTTAACTGATTTAACAAATCAATTGGCACTATATAAAGGCCCCTAGACTCCAAGTCTAAAAAAAAAAGAAGGAGAGATACAGAACTCCTCTAAAACTTTGAGAAGAACTCGAAGAAAAAGAAAAAGGTAAAATCTTTAGAAAAAAGAAGAATTTTCTTCTAAAAAGATCAATGATCTAAGAACAAGATCAAGATCTTCAATAAAGAAAATAATTATAATAAAAAAGAAGTAATTTACTTCTTTACTAGATCTTTTGATCTATATAAAGGCATTGCCTTTTGATGAACCATTGGTTCTTGAAATTTGAGGTAGAACCTCTTTGGAACAAGAGAAAACTTGTTTCCTTGATCTAAATTTGATCAAGCTGCGCTCTGTGCTACTGAACAGTGTCTTACACTCTTGATTTGCGCTGTTGCGCTCTTAGATTGGCGCAAGTCACCAGAGCACGCCACGTGTCAGCAGCGCACTAGCCCAGCGCACTGCGCTAATAGACTTGCGCTCAGCAGAGCGCGACACGTGTCAGCAGCGCATTTGCGCAGCGCACTGTGCTAACAGACTTGCGCTCACCAGAGCGTGACACGTGTCACCTCCACATGCGCTAGCGCCTTGCGCTCCTCAATTGGCGCAGAGCGCCTGACAGGCCACGTCCCGCTCTGTCAGACTGATTAAATGTAGTGCATTATTAAAAAAGGGACAGAGCCCAATTAAAAAGGCCTAACAGGCCGAAATAAATGCTATGCATTATTAAACAAGGGCAGAGCCCAAATCAAGGCCTGACAGGCCAGACACAAATAAAATGTTGAATTTTCTCAACTGGACTTAGCCCAATTCTGGCCATAAGTTCTCAAATTAAATTGAACTGAGTACAACTGCTCTCTCAAATCAATTTACATCCGGTTCAAGGGTACATCTCCGAACTCCTCTGATATTTGTCGTTGTAATCCTTCAACGTCGTCAGCGAGGTGACGGGTCCTGACAACCATACATTGATACGGACTGTGGGGTCCTTAAACTCATGGACTAATGCATCCTTAAACCAATATTCATCCCTAAAATGGGAATGATGGACCACCATGTCCCTAAACTGGCAATACGGACTGTGGGGTCCTTAAACTCATGGACTAATGCGTCCTTAAATCAATATTCGTCCCAAAAATGGGAATGATGGACCACCATGTCCCTAAACTGGTAATATGGACTGTGGAGTCTTTAAACTCATGGACTAATGCGTCCTTAAACCCATATTCGTCCCCAAAATGGGAATGTTGGACCATCATGTCCCTAAACTGGTAATACGGACTGTGGGGTCCTTAAACTCATGGACTAATGCGTCCTTAAACCAATATTCGTCCCCAAAATGGGAATGTTGGACCACCATGTCCTTAAACTGGCAAAGGACCACTATGTCCCTAAACTGGCGATGGACCACTATGTCCCTAAACTGCAACAATAGAGCCCAAATGCTCTTTTTTCGGATCTAAACGATCCCGTTAAGTTGATCTTAGTCTCAAATTAGACTAACGTATCCTTAACAAACGTTTAAGTTGATCTTAGCCTCAAATCTGGCTAATGTATCCTTAAACCAAAACCTTCGAATAGACTTTAGTCCCAAATTGGACTATAGATCTCCCAACCAACTTTGGTTCGAGGGTACATCTCTGAACTCCTCTGATATTTGTCGTTGTAATCCTTCAACGTCGTCAGAGAGGTGACGGGTCCCGACGGCCATACATTCAACGGACCACTATGTCCCTAAACTGGAACAATAGAGCCCAAATGCTCTTTTGTTGGATCTAAATGATCCCGTTAAGTTGATCTTAGTCTCAAATTATACTAACGTATCCGTAACAAAAGTTTAAGTTGATCTTAGCCTCAAATATGGCTTACGTATCCTTAAACCAAAACCCTAAATTCAAATCTAAGAAAATACAGATTTGGACTAATCCACGTCCTACGGGCGACGACATAAATTAGTCTCCGTATACAATCTACGGGCAACCACAAACAAAACAAACACCCACGATACGGAGTGAAATTCTGGAGAAGGAGAAAGTTGTTACCGCGATGCGGTAGCGTAATTAACTGTAGGGGCTTGCGCCTGCAGGGAAGAGCATCCCCACAATCAAGAACCCCTCGAACGAGGGAGAATCTGACGAAGTCTGCTACATCGGCCGCATCCGTCTAAACCTCCGATACACGGTGCCATAAATCAACTTGGCATCTTCGGAGAGGTGGACGGATAAAACCAAATAGCATCTGCCCCGAATCTTAGGCACCACGCCCCTGTCTTGGCCGCCATTCGGAAGGGAACAGCTACATTGAAGAGCTCGCGGACCTCGGAACCACATTAGAGAACGAGCTCTTCACTGACTTGATTCTCCAGTCCTTTCCTTCCACTTACGCCCAGTTTATCCTGAACTTCAACATGCAAGGAAAGGAAGTTGAACTTCCGGAACTTCTTAACATGTTGAGGAGTGCAGAGGGAACCCTGAAGAAAGTAAGGGAAACACCCGCTTTGTCTGTTGGAGGACCTTCTTCTTCTAGGTCCAAGGCGAAAGCCAAAGGAAAGAAGAAGAAAGCCCCCACCAAACTAAGGGGCGGTTTTAGTAAAGTGGAAGCCAAGGGAAAGGCAAAAATGACAAAGGTAGCGGGACAGCTTGTGGGGAAAGAAGAGTGCTTTTATTGTCATAAGAAAGGACACTGGAAGAAAGATTGCAGGGCTTGGAAGGCCAAGAACCAGGACCTGAAGCAAGTTGTGGCTTCGGCTTCAGGTGTGTATGTTATTGAAAACTGTCTATCAGTAAACTCTACATCCTGGGTATTGGATACCGGATCAGTATCTCATATCTGTAATTCTTTGCAGGCACTGAGAAAGCGTAGGGTTTTGAAGGCAGGTGATATGACCCTCAGAGTTGCAAACGGAGCTGGCATGGATGCCGAGTCCGTGGGGGGCTATCACTTGGGATTGTCAGATGGACATGTTTTGGTTTTACGTGATTGTTATTTTGTACCCAGTGCGACTTGTAATATCATATCTGTATCTTTAATGTCTAAAGAAGGTTACGATTTTGCATTTGTGAGCAATGTTGTAAACATTCACCTTAATCATGTTTTGATTGGGCCGGGTACATTAAGCAACGGTATATACGTATTGAACCAGCCACAGATTTTCAATGTCCAGAATACACACAAAAGAAAGTCTCCAGAAATAAATCATGCTTTCTTATGGCATTGTAAACTGGGTCACATCAATGAGAGAAGGTTGACTAAGTTACATAAAGAAGGATATTTGGATCCGTTCGAATATCAATCATATGCAACTTGTCAATCATGTCTCAAAGAAAATATGACAAAGACTCCATTCACTAGACATGGAGTAAGAGTGAGCGAGCTCTTGGGACTCGTACACAGCGATGTATGCGGTCCAATGTCTACACATGCGCGAAGTGGTTATTCTTACTTCATTACTTTTACAGATGATTTTTCAAGGTTCGGGCATGTCTTCTTAATGAAGCATAAATCTGAAGCTTTTGAAAAATTCTAGGAATACAAGAATGAAGTAGAAAAACAAACAGGCAAAAGTATCAAGACACTGAGATTTGATCGAGGTGGTGAATACTTGAGTGCCAAGTTCCTGGATTACCTAAAAGAGAATGGAATTCTCTCTCAGCTTACTCCTCCATACACTCTACAACATAACGGTGTATCGGAGAGACGGAACCAAACCCTATTGGATATGGCACGCTCCATGATGAGTAACGCTGAGTTACCGCGATCTTTCTGGGGATATGCACTAGAATCAGCTGCATATCTTTTGAACCAAGTTCCAACTAAGATTGTGCCTACCACACCATATCAGATGTGGAGTGGGAAGAAACCCTATCTTCAATATCTGAAGATTTGGGGATGTCCAGCTTTTGTCAAAAACAGCATGCGGACAAACTCGATGCACGCTCAGTACAGTGCAAGTTTGTGGGATACCCAAAGAACTCCAGGGGGTATTTTTTCTATTACGCAGAAGAACAAAAGGTTTTTGTCTCTCTTCATGCCCACTTTCTGGAACATCAGTTCTTAGAAGAAGAAATAAGTGGGAGCGTAATAGAACTGGAGGAAATTCCAGAACTACAAGCTATTACTGAAAGCTTAGAAGAACAAGAAGGATCGAAAGAACAGGACATTCCTGCGCCGCTCCGTAGGAGTAGTAGGCAGTCTCATCCACCCGAGAGATACTACGGTTTTCTCATAGACGGGGATAGAGAGGATTGCATCATTGATAATGATGAGCTGACTAGCTTCCAGCAGGCCATTCAGAGCACTGACTCGGTAAAATGGCTGGATGCAATGCGGACCGAGATGGAGTCCATGTACACCAACAAAGTATGGACTTTGGACGTTGCTCCAAAAGGGGTAAAACCCGTAGGCTGCAAATGGATCTTCAAAAGGAAGATTGGTGTAGATGGACAGGTTGAGACCTATAAGGCTAGACTTGTTGCAAAGGGTTTTCGTCAAAGACCTGGTTTGGACTATGACGAAATCTTTTCTCCAGTGGTTATGCTCAAATCCATTCGGATCCTTCTTGCCATTGCTGCCTTCCACGATTATGAGATTTGGCAGATGGACGTAAAGACCGCTTTTCTAAATGGAAAATTGTAGGAGTGTGTCTATATGGACCAGCCAGAGGGTTTCATTCAGAGCGGGAGCAGTGGGAAAGTGTGCAAGTTGCTTAAGTCCATTTATGGACTAAAGCAGGCATCGCGGAGTTGGAACATCTGTTTTGATGAGACGGTCAAAGAATTTGGATTTATCAAAAATCCAGATGAACCATGCATTTATAGTAAAGTTGTAGCACGAACTATCATATTCCTCGTTTTGTACATGGATGACATTCTTTTGATAGGAAATGACATTCCTATGCTACAATCTGTCAAAGGGTTCTTGTCACATAGGTTCTCCATGAAAGACCTGGGTGATGCCTCTTACATTCTGGGGATCCGAATCCATCGTGATAGGTCCAAGAGGATATTAGGACTTTCACAGTCCAGGTACATCGACACCATACTGAAAAGATTCAGTATGGAAGATTCCAAGCATGGTAATTTACCGGCTTGTCACGGGATCACCCTCTTTGAAGATATGTCTCCCAAGACTGATTTGGAAAGGGATCGCATGTCTATTATACTCTACGCATCTGCGGTAGGCTCTATAATGTATGCGATGTTATGTACCAGACCAGATGTAGCTTATGCACTGAGTGTGGTAAGCCGGTATCGGTTAAACCCTGGGGAGAAGCACTGGATAGCGGTAAAGAACATTCTGATGTACCTGAGAAGGACTAAGGACATGTTTTTGGTTTACGACGGAAAAGACCTCCAGATGGAGGCCTTTGCTGACTCCAGCTTCCAGAGTGACAAGGATGACTCCAAATCTATGTCGGGTTATGTCTTTACCCTCAATGGAGGGGCGGTGTGTTGGAAGAGTTCCAAACAGGAAACCGTTGCTGACTCGACGATGGAAGCAGAATATATTGCTGCATTTGATGCCGCAAAAGAAGCCGTCTGGATGAGGAAGTTCTTGACAGAACTTCAGGTGGTTCCGTCCATTGTTGATCTAATACCTCTGTATTATAACAACAACGGGGCTATAGCTTTGGCGAAGGAACCCAGGTCCCATCAGAAGTCCAGACACATCTTGAGGCGGTATCACCTGATCAGGGAGATCGTGGATCGCCGGGAGATCGAGGTTCGGAGGGTTGCTACAGAAGATAACACTGCAGATCCATTCACGAAGGCCATACCCCAGAATCAGTTCGAGTGGCTGATCGAGATGATAGGTCTTCGATACGCCAGTGCATGGCCTTAGTGCAAGTGGGAGATTGTTAGTGTATATGCCCTACAGGCCATTACTTTATCGTACTCGTTTGTATATTACTTGATGGAAGCTTGGGATATTCACAGTTGTATAAACAATCTTGCCCGAAATGGTAGTATGCTACTTGGTTTGTTTCTACTTTAATGTGTGCATGTGTTTCTTTTAGCATATCGCCTATACACATTAGTGGAGCCCTTAGGATCTTTGCTTGATTACCAGCATTGTGATGGCAGTCACACTAGTGGGGGCTGGGTAATCCACAAGCACATCCTTATACAGGTCCCTAGTAGTAGGATTATCGAGACAGGGCATCGATACTCCAGAGTAGACTAGTGTATACGCTTCTCATCCCAGGAGGGGAGATGGTCTGTCCCACAGCCATCAGTACGTCGTACTTGAGATAGTATGCAGGTGCTCATTAGGCTATGAGTACACTGGACAGGACATGCTGGGAACTGTTGGTTTGGTATTATACCTATCGTCAGTTATCAGCTCCCAGGTGACATGAGTACATCATAGTCCGTTGACTTGACACTGTCACTTCGCCTCGAGTGTGTTCCCACTGTTCTTAGATTACTACCCTACCACGGCTCAAATGAGTCATGCAAATAGGTAGTAGTTGGGTGCAGTCCCGAAGCACTTGGAGGCAGTGACGATTAGACAGGATTCGTCTCTCCCAGTATTGGGGGTTGATATCGTGCTGTGTCTAGGAGAGCCATTACACAAAGTCCCTGGCCAGGGTAAGCGAGATATACTGGTAGCGTTTCCAGTGTTATCTCAGGGTGTTCTGGGCTACACTTCTCTTAGTGTATATGCCCTAGGGGCCATTATTGTATCATACTAGTTTGTATATTACTTAATGGAAGCTTAGGATATTCACATGTATATAACAGTCTTGCTAAACATGGTAGTATGCTACTTGGTTTTTCTATCTTAATATGTGAGTATACGTATTGATAGAGCTCTTAGGATCTTGCTTGACTACCAGCGTTAAGATGGCAGTCACACTAGTGGGGGCTGGGTAGTCTACAAGCACATCCTTTTTCAGGTCCCTAGTCGTAGGATTATCGAGACAGGGCATCGATACTCCGGAGTAGACTAGTGTGTACGCTTCTCATCCCAGTTGGGAGATGGTCTGTCCCACAGCCGTCAGTACGTCGTACTCGAGATAGTATACAGGTGCTCGTTGGGTTACGGGTACACCGGACAGGACTCGCGGGGAACTGTTGGTTGGGTTTTATACCAGTCGTCAGTTAACAGTTTCCAGGTGACATGAGTACAGCATGGTCCGCAGACTTGACACTGCTACTTCGCCTCAAGTGTGTCCCACTGTTCTTAGATTGCTACCCTACCACGTCTCAAAGGAGTCGTGCAAACAGGTAGCAGTTGGGTGCAGTCCCGAGCACTTGGAGGCAGTGGCGGTTAGACAGGATTCGTCTCTCCCGGTATTGGGAGTTGATATCACGCTGTGTCAGAGAGCCATTACGCAAAGTCCCTGGCCAGGGCAAGCGAGATTTACTGATAGGTTCTAGTAGTTTCTCAGGGTGTGATGGGCTTCACTCCGACACGACTTATACCGTTATTAGGGGACTGACGCTTTCCGCTCCCTAGGCCCGATATGCGATAGTCTTAGACGAATAGACCGGACTGTACGGAGATTGTCACATCAGGCTCAGTAGGAGTTCGGATGGATTTCCTCATCGGCCTTCTTATCGACATCTACCTGGGGACCGTTACGTACAGCTAGTGCCGCTTGCGGTCTGTGGTTAAACCCACTGCCAGCGTAGTAGTCGAGTCATTAGAGTCCCAAACAGTAAGTTTTCCTACTCCAGGCGAAACGATATAGAGGTCGTATAGTTTTACGAAAAGGGTTCGGACGCATACGTGTGTTTACGCACGTACGACTTTCGGACAGATTTTACTAGTCGGCTTTGGTTTAATCCAGTTTCTAGTATCCGGTTATTGGATTTATACAGTCTAAAGTTTTTCCGTGTTTTCACGGATAGGAGGGGCGTTCTCATGATTACGCGAGAAGCTTCTAGAAGATGGTGACTTGGGGGTTAAGGCGGCATATGCATTAAATGAGATTAGTGAGTCATATGAGTGATTCATTCATGTCATTAATGCATCATAAATGCTTAATGACTCATGGAGATGAATCACCCTCTTGTATTTATGAAGCATGATTATTCATCCTTTATTTTCTTTTATTGGATAAATGATAATGCTTGATATATATTATGATAGATCATTATTTCATCTCATTCTCATGCTCATCTTCTCTCTCCTTAAGCTCTCTCTCTTCAAACCCTAATCCTCCCCTCTCATATGTTGAGATCAAGGATTAGATTAGACTACTTAATCCATAACCCTTCTCTATATCACCTAGGTTACTTAGATTAGCACTTTAAGAAACCTAGTAACCTCTAGTTTGAGGTGAAGCTTGAAGTAAAGCTCTCGGGTGGATCGTCTACTACTTGGAGAAGGCTGAGGAGGAGGTGGAGAACGAAAAGACGAAGGACACGGTTCATTAGGTATAATCACTTTTCATAATAGTTGTTAACTTCTATGATACTTGTTAGTTATAGTTTAGCAATGATTCTCGGTTAGTTGATGTTTACGCCTAAAACAAGATCGTTTTTCATTATTCCGCCTCCCCGCAAGTCGTAGGGTGTTGTACATCGACTTACAACTTCAACACGACTTGTACCGCTATTAGGGGACTGACGTTTACCGCCCTTAGGCATGACATGCGATACTCTCAGACGAACAGATCAGACTGTATGGAGATTGTTACATTCAGGCTCAGTAGGAGTTCGGATGGGTTCACCTCATCAGTCTTCTTATCGGCATCTACCTAGGGACCGTTACGTACAGCTAGTACCGCTTGCGGCCTGTGGTTAAACCCACTACCAGCGTAGTGTCGAGTCTTTAAAGTCCCACACAGAGGGCTGTTCGCCTTTGGGCAAAACAGAGTAAAGGTCGCATGGTTTTGCGACAGGGTTCGTTCACATCCGCGCACTTATGCACGTTTGGTGTTCGGGCAGTTATTACTAGCGGGCTTTGGTTTAAGCCAGATCCTAGTATATGTTTTGGGATTGGTTTTATCTCATTGTATTCGTGTTCCTCGGAACACGGGTGCGGGTGTGTATGCACAGTTGACAGAGGCAGAGGCAGAGGCAGAGGATTCTCATTAGGGTTGTTGACCGTTGACTTTTTCCAAACCCTAATGAGAATGAAGAATATGGTTAATAATATTAATTAAGGATAATTGTTCCATGGTTAGGGTTGTTGACAATTTGACTTTTGTTGACTTGTTGACTTTGTTGACCGGTTGACCATTGTTGACTTGTTGACCATCATCATTTCATTTCAAAGATGCTTCTTGTTTCTTGCAAATGCATTAAATGATGAAATGATAATGGTCATTCATAAACTAACCATCACAATTTCTTAATTATTATTACTATTATTATCATTATTCCTAATATGAGAGCATGGATGCAAAATATCCTCATTCTTTTCTTGCACTTTGTCTCTCATAGTTTTAGCTCATCCTCTTCCTCTCTCTCAAAGCTCTTATCTCTCATGTTTTGAGAACCATAAGCTCTTGAGGTAAAACCATCATAACTCATCTCTACTCACTCTAGGGTTCTAGGTTTAGCAAGCCAAGCGCTTTAGTTACCTCTAGGTTGAGGTAGGAGCTCAAGGTAGAGGCCTTTGGGTGGATCCTTCTTCGGCAAAGGGAAGAATACGAGGAGGATCCGTTCAAACCACTCCAAGGAGCAAGAAGAGAAGGAGTTCAATACCTAGGTATAACCTTCTAACCGAGTAGGTAAACTTGTAGTTAGTTTGCTAGGATTTTGTTTAGCAAAGATCCTCTTTTTCTAGTCCATGTTGCCTTGTATCAAAAATCGTTTTTTACTTATTCCGCCTTCCCGTAAGCACCGGGATGGGCAACGTGGACTTACATGGTCTGGTACATAACATCGCATACTCTGATAGAGCCTACTGCCGAAGTATAGGGTATCCCTTGCACGCGAGCTATCTCCAAATCAGTCTTGGAAGACATCTTTTTGGAGAGAGTGATCCATGAGTAAGTGGGCAAACCACGACGCTTAGAATCTTCCATACTAAACCCCTTTAGTATGGTGTTAATGTATCTGGATTTGGGACACTCTCAATATCCACTTCGATCTATCACGATAGATCATAATCCACAAGATGTAGTAGGTATCATCTAAATCTTTTATTGAGAATCCCCGTGATAAGAGGAGCTTAACCGAGTGTAGCATAGGAAACCATTTTCTATCAAGAGTATGTCATCTATGTACAATACGTGGAACACAACCTTACTCTCTACAACCTTCTTGTATATACAAGGTTCATCTACCTTTTTGATGAAGTCAAACTCTTTGACTGTAACATCAAAACAGACGTTCCAACTCCGCGATGCTTGTATTGATCCTGATGGACTTAAGCATAGCTTTGGAAGTCTCAATTTTTCCATTTACACCAAGAATCTTCTCAAGATCCACTTGATCCTGATGGGTTTTACCCATTTAGGTGTAACATTCAAAGTCATACTTTGTTGGTGTACATGGATTCCATCTTTGATCGCATAGCATCCGGCCTTTTCACAGAGTCGCCACTCTTGATGGCCTGCCTGAACCTAGTTGGGCTATCATCATGCATGATTCAATCCTCGCTCCCACTGTCACCGAGAAGACCATAGTATCTCTCAAGTAGATGGGGAACCCTACCAGATTCGCGGAGAGGCTGAGGTTCGTTAGAGACTATTGAATCCTTTGGTTTCATCAAATCATCAGCTGTTAGTTTTTCTAGCTCGAACTCCTTCCAGTTCTACCTCATGACCACAAATTTCTTCACAAGAAATTTCTTTTCTAAAAAGGTGGCATGCTGAGAAACAAAACACCTTTTGCTCCTCAGAGTGGTAGAAGATATTCCCTTGTGAATGTTTGGGATATCCTAACAAACTTATACAGTCCTGACTTTGCCTCGAGCTTGTTCGGATTTTGCTTTTCAACATAGGCCAGACAACCCCATGTCTTAACTCGTTTAAGACATGGTCTCTTCCCACACCATATCTCATATGTAGTGGTAGGCTCTGATTTGGACGGAACCCCATTCAATAGGTATGCAACTTCTCAAGTGCATAACACCAAAAGGAAATAGGTAACTTAGTAGTACTCATCATAGAGCGCGCCATATCTCATAGGGTGCGATACTTCCGTCCCGATACACCGTTGTGCTGTGGTGTACTCGAAGGAGTAAGCTGAGAGAGAATCACATTCTCCTTTAAATAATCCAGGAACTCCATGCCTATGTATTCTCCTCCACGATCACATCGAAGGACTTTAATACTTCCACCCATATGGTTCTCAACTTCAAGCTTATATTCCTTGAATTTCTCAAAAGTTTCAGACTCATGTTTCAACAGGAATACATGTCCGAATCTTGAGAGATAGTCGATGAATGTAATGAAGTATCAAGAACCAACCTTGGCATTTATAGACATAAGACTGTATACATCTTCATGTATGCATCCGAAGAGTTCACTAACTCTTTCTCTGTTTCCAGTAAACGGAGTATTGGTCATTTTACCTTTGAGACAAGACTGGAAAGTAGCATAAGATGAAAATTCGAACAGATTCTCATATTCATCCTTATGTAACTTAGCTGGTCGTGTCGCATTGATATGACCTAGTCTACAATGCCATAAGAAAGATCCATTCATTTCTGAACTACTCCTCTTGTGTGTGTTCTATATATTTTGAACTGTGGTTTGATTTTGAACGTATATGCCATTATGTAACGTGCCTGATCGAATCAACTCTTGATTCAGGAAAATGTTCACAACATTATCCCCTATACAGAATTATATCCTTCTTTAACTTAATAAAGAATCTGATGTAATATTGTATATCAGGTTCGATATCTAATAACAATTTTTCAGAATCAATGTATTAATACAAGGTGATATCTGCCAACTGACTTGGCTGCAACAATTGTACCATTCTCTAACACTTAGAGACATATCACCCATTCTCAGTTTTCTACCTTTCTGTGGCCCATGTAACTCTTATATATGTGGGATCCTTATCCGGTATCACATACCTAGAACGTAGATGATACTGAAAAATAGTTCTCGGTAATGAACACACCCGAAGAAGATGCATCAACATGTACTTTCTTCGATTGGGTGGCATGGGAATCCGGATATTCCTATATTTCCTGCTCGGACTTATAACAATTATAAGTTAGAGCGGAACCAATGTTCTCTAGCTCAGTATAATAAGTAGGTTCGGTCAATGCATCCATATTATTATCTTGATTAAGGTGTGACATGGTCGCTGCCAGGAGAGAGAGAGAAGAAAACACTCTTCGTGCGCTCTTGCAGGATTAGATTGGTTATTATTTTATCTAATCAGGATGGCTTCCACTGTTTTAGTCAAATTTACTTTCAGACCCTAAAAGGTAAGACTAGCCGGGATTAATTTCACCCTACAAGTTCGCCAATTTTTCGGCCATGCCAGTGTCGGTACTTTGAGGGAGGTTCCCCGTGCTTTCGCACGGACCTAATTAAAATAATCTTCATTTTCCCAGGGGCGTAACCCCGTTAACACCTTTCTAGACACCTACTTGATCGGCTAATTGTAATGTGTAAAACTCTCCCAGGAGTAACTCTTACTCGCAGTGGGTATCGGGATCCAACTATCTCATAGAAGGTATGCAATCTCATTGCAAATTTCAACATTTGAAATTCCCGATAATATTTTCCCCCTAGCTTCCTATGACCATAACGAAGGCCAACAAACCATAGGCCACTAGTCAAGTTCATCCCGTACATTTCATGATTGAATTAAACCCATCCGCATGACCCTTGACGAAGGACAACAAAGTCGCACGACTACCCTAATCCAATCGCATCACATGCTTAAGCAGATAAGCGCTAGTTAGCTACCGCACACTACGCCTTGACGAAGGCCAATAAATGTAGCACGAATGCTAAGTAGAACCTATCTGAAATGACGGAGGGCTACGACAGGTTTTTAAGAAAACCTTTTGCGTAATGAACTTGATATCATTATAGAATCGAGTGATTTTGAAAAGGAGTGTTTCTGAGCCTTTTACTAGTTTTGCTAAAGAGATCACTCCCGTGAAGGGATCTCGGCTCTTTCCTCATCGAATGAGGTGCAGGATATTTCACAAATACCGCTATGTAAAGCAAAAACTATAGAAGCAATCAAAAGACAAACCGAGTGGGTTGTAGTATCTGCCAGTTTTGCTAGAGAGGTCACTCCCGGTGAAGGGATCTCGGCTCTTTCCTTATCAAATAAGGTGGAGAATATTCTACAAGGAATACCGCTATGCAAAGAAAGAACTAGAGCTGCCAATTTTTAAAACAAGTTTCTACAACATCTTTAGATTTCTTTTATTTCATTAATCTCATTAATGAATTCCCATCAATTTTATGCTTCCTAAGTATCACAGAAGAAACGAAAGCAATAATATTAATTATATCTTATATATATAATATAGGCATTCGTTTCAGAACATATCAAGTGATCACATCACAGAATATCAGCAGCAGAAGAATCACATATGAAATATTGGATATACTAAGAATTCCGTGTTTTATTTAAGCCAGTAAAAACGCGGATTCCACGGTCGTGGTGAATAGCCAAACCCACATCCCTGGACCCCTACGAGAGCGGCAAGCAACCCTACAAATTCTAGAGTTAGGAGACTATAACATTTCAGAAAAATAAAATATTATTTTTGGGAAATTTTTATAATTAAATAATATTATATTGAATATTTTAATAAGGCGGTATAATTAAATACCGATAAATTGGGAAAAATTTGGAAAATTATGGAAATTACTGAAATAAGGGTGCTTTATGTGATTTATGCAAATTATAAGTTTTTATGATTAATTATACACTATTTTAATGCTAATCGCGATTAAATATCGCTAATCGTGCTTTAAGCCGGAATTGTGTACATGACATGCACCGTGTCATTTTTCACACTTGTTACATTTCATTCATGGTTCTTTCTCTTTATCATGCATGGTTTTAATTTTAAAAAAGAGAAGATAAAAGAAAACAAAAGAAAAGAAAAAGAAAAGGGAAAATATAAAAAAATGAGGGATGGGCATGAGAGAGAGAGGGTGAGGGGTCAAACCTTAGTCATGGCACTTGCTCCCTTCATTGTTTCCTTCATCTCCTTTCTCTCTCTCTGTCACAAGCCGAAATAGCACGTGACTGGCCCTTGAATCATATGAAATCTATAGGACCACATCTAATCCAAGTAAGCCAAAAGCCTATAAATCTAAAACCATTTTAAGTAATAAATGAAGGAAAAATAGTTTTAAGAAGTGAAGAAAACATGTTTAAAAACAAGGTTTTTGAATAAGTAAGCCGAATATGCATTTTTAAAACCTATAGTCTTTTCTGAAAATTTCGGCAGAGTTTCCTTTGTAAATACTGGCCCCGAACGGGGTACAACATGAATAATAATATATATGCACAATGAAAAGGCATCCCCAAGCGGGAGCTAGCTCTTCGTCAATCGACGGTCACAACCACGCAAGCAATATAATATACAACGCCAATGGGCGAGGATCAAAACTCAAAGGAAAACTCAAAATCAGCTTGAAAACCATAATACTACAACGCGCGACTCTAAGGTCGAAATAATGCACACTTGTTTTCTAAGTCTGAAACAATATACAAGTTTGGTTGATGGAAATTCTAGATACAACTGAATAATACATATACAATGGTGGTTCTGATGCAAAAGAATCCACCTACCAAAGCAAGTCACCCGTAAGGGAAGCAGTGTCCCAGGAAGCCGCAATGGAACCTATATGGCAAACCTGCAAGAACTGTGGCATAACGGAGGTGAGTTGCCAACTCGTGAATAGAAGATATCACAGAGCAGAAATCGTATGTATGACGCAATCCTAGGTCAATACGATCAGATATATATATAAACCTCAATTAATAAGTCTGAAGCATGATAAAGTGGCAATGTAACATCTATACATGAGTGTAGTGCTAAGTGCTCGTGCCAGTGCCTCAGGTAATAACATATCATAAATATGAGGTATGATCAATGTCGACTATATCATGAAGTCTATAAGTATATGGATATTATCCAACTATGTAATCAATGTCATCAAGTATGTGGATCTCGTCCTACTATGTAATCAATGTCATCAATGTCAACTTTATGTATGTGGATATCGTCCACGTATCACCCAATGACAATAAACATCATGCATGTAAACATCATAAAGCATATGCAAGGAAATATGAGGATATAGATCAACATGTGTCGCTCGCGACATATCAAATCATGGAACCTGAGTGTCTAGCATTGACACTCGAAAACATCATGAAAACTGTGCCTAGTATCGGCACGTAAATCCTCATATATATAGGGCTCCGTCAGTCCGGATTGGCCCATATCATCTCTCAACTCCGGTCGGTATCTCCCAGATATCCGCCGAGCTCAAATACAATCACCGGTAGGCAGTACTCCCCTGCAAGGCTCACCGTCCAACATATATGAGTCTTCTTACCCTGGGGCACCTCACCGGCTCCACCATTTACCCGCATATGGTGCCTACCGCTCCTCGAATCGGGTTTCACATGCCACTCTCAGAACCGAGAAAACGCATGGTGGACGCACTGAAATATCATATCAAGGGTAATCGGGTTTTTAAAACAATAAATACTCTCTTTTGAAATACTCACGGTTCCCAAATCCAGAAATATCATGGAAACAACATATCTCAATGCGTATAATCATAAGGCATGATGTATGCGACATATAAAAGAAATGTAAGCATATCAGTATATCATGCAACATGGAATATTAATATGCACATTTTGAGGGAAAGCACTCTTTTAAAATGAATCAGTTTTAAAGAGTATCTTGCGGTTCCCAAATCTCCAATCAAGCCAGAATCATCTAGGTATGTGCAAATACGTATGTATGCAAGAATGGGTGTACAATATGTATGTACCCAAGTATGAGTGTACAGTATGTAAGTACACAAGTATGAGTGTACAATAAGTATACGTACAAGTATGAGTGTACAATATATAAGTACACAAGCATGAGTGTACAATAGGTACGTGCACAAGTATGAGTGTACAGTATGTAAGTACACAAGTATGCGTGTACAATAGGTACGTGCAAAAGTATGAGTGTACAGTATGTAAGTACACAAGTATGAGTGTAGAATAGGTACGTGCACAAGTATGAGTGTACAGTATGTAAGTACACAAGTATGAGTGTACAATAGGTACGTGCACAAGTATGAGTGTAGCACAAGTATGAGTGTACAGTATGTAAGTACACAAGTATGAGTGTACAATAGGTACATGCACAAGTATGAGTGTACAGTATGTAAGTACACAAGTATGAGTGTACAATAAGTATGTGCACAAGTATACCATGCAAAGGATCATATCATGATGCAATAATCCTACTGTGTAGTGACATGGCAATTATCGATGATGAAGTGTGTGAGCCGGCAAGCAGGTGTACGTGGAACATATGCATCATCGATAATGGTGCTGGTGTCCTAACAGCATGGTTTTGATATAACAATAAACATATTTAAACATGCAATGGGATGCGGACATCAAGGATATGCGGCAAATGAATAATAAACACAACAATGCAGAATCTACATTAATGTATCTATGTCATACTGTTTTTCCATTTGAAAGAAGATGAATCGGGGATTTTAGGAAAATAAGGGCTACGGTGTTTTTAAGAAAAGATGCGTCTTTTGAAAATATCCGTAGAATCCCTTTGCCTGTCTTAAAGATACTCCCGATTCGTTAGTTTTGAAATAGGTATGACATCGGTCTAGCCTAATATCTACTAAACAAACTACAGATCTAACTAACAAGCTAATCGGGAGGGGTATGGAAACCATCTAAAATTGAGTCGATATATATATAATAGTCGGTGATCCCGCCTCAAAGGTACCGCGTACGATACAATATCATATGACATCCTCGAGTCATAAGTGCAGATCTATCATCAATATAAAGTTAGTACGGTAAATTATCATACGACATCCCAAAAGCTGGGTATGGGTCAATATCACATTCATCTCATCAATTATCTGGTATCCTTATCATCATATCTCATGATCTGGGGTACTGATCTAAGTCTAGTATAATTCGATACCATCTATATAAATATAATTACGTGTGTGAAACACACGTCCAAAGGTCCGCTAAAATCTCATGTCGTATCCCAAATACGAATCACATCATATCACCGATTTCATGGCACTATGTCCAATCTCATCGACTCATCTCCAAATATCATACACTATCCTCATCATCCAGGTATAAGTATAACAAGCAAGCATGTGTGTGTGTGGGTGTAAACCTATTCTAGGGTTTGCAACTAGGAAACTATATTAGTTTACTTCTAAACCCTAATCTATCCATAGTACACCTAATCACATCTAGAATATCCAAGTCACACATAACGCTATCATACATATATATATAGTATATATCTAGTATACTAAATATCAAACTGCCGGGGGTGCTATGTGCACATATGATGTTCGGGCAGACATTACCAGTGGGCTTTGGTTTAAGCCGGTTCCTGGTATTTGATTATTGGATCAGTTCGTCTCACTGTATTCGTATTTCTCAGAATACGAATACGGGTATGTACGCATACGGATGAGAGGGGTATTCTTGTCATTTAGACAAGATTAATAGATGGAAGAAATGAGAAGGAAGCTTATGGTATTTTGTTGAAAAAGGGATTAGGGTTTTTATGTTGACTACTTTGACTTATTGACTTTGTTGACTTAGATATTTGTTTGTGATATTTGCTTGATCTTTTGAGATGGTTCTAGACTAGAAAGAGTTAAAACCCTTGACTTTTTCAACACATATAAGGCCTTCACAAAATATATCACATACTTTACTTTTACTTCACAAAAGAAAAGGAAAAACCTTAATCTTCCATCATCTTCTTCAATCTCTCTCCTCTCTCAATGCAAACCCTAACCATTCCATGCCTTGGAAATCATAGGGTTTAGTGAAACAACTTGATTCTTACTACTCTCTACACAACCTAGGGCACTTAGTTTAGCAAACCAAGTCACCTAGTTGCTTCAAGTTAGAAGCAAAGCTCGAAATCGGAACTCTCGGGTGGATCATCTACGATTCGGAGAAGACGACGGAGGTGGATTCCGTTCTCACGACAAGGAGCTCACCACTTGGAGAGGACAGCGAGGAAGTGAAGGACATTGGGATCTTGAGGTATATATCGCACACATAGTAGATACAACCTCATAGTTTATTCGTTAGTTGCGGGTTAGAAACGATTCTAATGTTTAGTCGATGTTACGAAGCCTACTAAAATTGTTTTTTGCTTATTCCGCCTCCCCGCGAACTAGTCGGGTGCGTGGCATCGACTTACACATACATGTATAAGTACATGTAAGTGATCGAAGCCCTACCGTAAAACTATATGGCGTCTACATCGTTTCGCCTAAAGCAGGGAAGCCCTCTGTGTAGGACTCTAAAGACTCGACAGTACGCTGGCAGTGGGTTTAACCACAAGCATGTCAGTGGCACTAGCTGTACGTAACGGCTACCCAGGTACCTGTCGAAAAGGAAGGCCGATGAGTAAACTCATCCGAACTGCTACTAAGACTATCTGTGACAATATCCGTACAGTCCGGTCTCTTCGTCAAAGAGTATCACATACCAGGTCTAGGGGGTGGTAAACGTCAGACCCTAACAACCCGATAAGCCGTGCTGATGTGGCTCGGGACTAATCCGGGAAACTACTGATCAACCTACCATTAAATCCTAACTGCCTTGACAAAGGTCTTATTGTCCTGACCAATCGAAACACAGTGCGATATCGACTCCCAATACTGGGAGAGACGAATCCCCAACAATCGCTCACTGCCTCCATGTGGCTCAGGACTGTACCCAATCAAAACCTGTTTGCATGACTCAGTAGAGTCGTGGGAGGGTAGTGATCAAAGCACAGTGGGAACTCATACGAGACAAATGACGATCTCAGGTCCGAAGGCTAACCCGTACACATGTCACTTGGGAACTTCCATATGACGATAGGTATAGTACCATCTGGAAGTTCTCCATGAGTCCGTCCAGTGTACTCACACCCAGTGAGCACCTGTATATGATCTTAGGTGCATCTGATCAATGGCTGCGGGACCAACCATTGCCCCTTGTCGGGGCTAGAAGCGTATACACTATTCTACTCTAGAGTATCAATGCCTAGTATCGATACTCACACAACTAGGGACCATTTAAGGATGTGCTTATAGACTACCCTGCTCCCACAAGTATGATCGCCATCACAATGCAGGTAATCAAGCAAGATCCTACGGGCTTTATTAACATGTAACCGCAATATGTAATAACATGTATAACATATGCCATGTTAAGATAAAGTCAAACCATAATAGTATATATCACTGTATCAAGTCTTTATCAATATGTGCAAGCTGGATAAAGTATGAATAAAATCAAATACACATATCCTGATAAAAGACAACTGAAACAATATACTATATAACTGAGCAAGAATGTCCTGTACATACATATCCCTAGCATCCACATGCATGCATATACAATAATGGCCTCTAGGGCATACATATCCAACACTCTTGATAGGAAATGGTGTTCCTATGCTACACTATGTCAAGGTCCTCTTATCACAATGTTTCTCCATGAAGGATCTGGGTGATGCCTCTTACATCCTGGGGAGAAACACTGGACTGCTGTGAAGAACATTCTTAAGTACTTGAGAAGGACTAAAGAAACGTTCTTGGTGTACGGTAACGGTGAACTCCATGTTGAGTCCTTTACTAATTCGAGCTTCCAGAGTGATAAGGTCGACTGTAAGATAGTCGCGGGTTTTGTTTTTACCCTCAGTGGAGGGACGGTATGTTGGAAGAGTTCCAAGCTAGATACGTAGCAGACTCGACGATGAAAGCTGAATACCTCGCTACCAACGATGCTGCCAAAGAGGCTGTCTGGATGAACAAGTTCATGAGATGAACTTGGTGAGGTTCCTACCATTTAGCATCCAATACTTATGTATTGTGATAACAATAAAGTTGTGGCTTTAGCCTAGGAACCCCGGTCCCATCAATGATCCAGACATATTCTTAGGCAGTATCACCTGATCAGGGAGATAGTTGAGCTTCGGGCAATCGAGGTCAGGAGAGTTGACAGGAAGAAAAACACGGCGGATCCACTCACGAAGGCCATATCCCAGATACAATTTGAGAGATTTTGGGAAGTTAGGTATGAGATACTACAACAACTGGCCTTAGTGCAAGTGGGAGATTGTTAGTTGTATGTATGCTTTAGAGGCCATTATTGTACATGATTGTATATAATAATGGATGCTTGAACATATATAGAGAGGACTTTCTTGCTCGACATGATAGTATGCTATCTGGTTACTCTTTATATTAACATGTAGGCTTGTATAATGATACTGTCTTTCTCTCACATGTTGTTAAAGCCCTTAGGATGCATACTTGACTACCAGGATTATGATGCAGATCATACTAGTGGGGCCAGGGTAGTCCACAAGTTTATCCTTTAATTGTTCCTAGTCGTGGGTGTATCGAGACGGAGCATCGATATTCCAGAGTAGACTAGCGGATATGTTTCTTGACCCATTTGATGAGCGATGGATGATCCTATATCCATTGGTGTTTGACATTAAAGATTGTATACGGGTGCTCAGTGGAGACTGGGTACACTGAACAGGACTCGCTGAGAACTCCTAGATGGTATTATACCTATCGTCAGATAGCAGTTCTCTGGTGACACTGGTACAGGTTAGTCTGTAGACCCGAGATCGTCAAAGAGTCATGTGTGATTCCCACTGTGCTTTGACTTCTACCCTACCACGTTCAAGAGAGCATGCAAACAGGTGGATTTTGGGTACAGTCCCGAGTCACATGGAGGCAATGAGCGATAGGAGGGGTTTCGTCTCTCCCGGTATTGGGGGTTGATGTTGCGCCGTACTCGATTGGCCATAACAGGAAGTCCCTGGCCAGGGCTGATACTGAGATTTACTGGTAAGTGTTATCAGTAGTTTTTTGACCCGTTATGAGCCTCATATCATCTTGACTTATCAAGTTATTGGGGTCTGACGTTTACCACCCCAAGACTCGATATGCGACATATCAGACGAAGAGACCGGACTGTATGGTAGTGTTACTTATTGGATTCACGGGAGTATGGACAAGCTTGCTTGTTGATTTTCTGATCGTTCAATACCCGGGTAGCCATTACGTCCAGCTAGTACCACTGATGGCTTGTGGGTGACTGATATGTTCATCACTTATTGCTGACGTATTGACGAGTCTTTAGAGTCCTACATAGAGGTTTCCTAGCTCATGGGAAACGAAGTAGGGCACATATGTGATATGTGCAGGACCGAGATTGATACTTGTATGTGATACAGTATTCTAATCTCGCAATATAGGTTAATTGAGATATAACCGGATTATTGAATCAAGTGTTGATTCGATAATTTGTTATATGTATATTTGATATACATATGAATGATATTAGTCGGTTGTATGTGATATAGACGGATTATTAAATCAAGTGTTGATTTAATAATTTAATGTATCATTATATATTTGATATATTAATATACATTAACTAATATTAGCTCACTTAAGAAATTGTTTTCTCTAAATATATACAAATATATATGTGATATATATTAATGCATTTATTTTTGTGTCATGCTAGATGATACATTGAACTTGGGTGTATGAGACTCATACCTAACTTAGATAATTTGGGTGTTTAAATATTAAGGGAAAATTAAAATTAGGTGGAAATTAGCAAGGCTTAAGATGCTTGTGGAAGCATGGAGAAGCTTTGACTTAAATCCATTAATTTTGTTTTACTCTAGATATTTATTAACCTAACCATTATCTTTAGCCATGGTTTAGTCTCTACATGAGTTGATATGAGATATTTTCTCACCCATGGTTCATTACACTTGATCACTTGAGTTTCTTCTTCATCTCCTTCCTTGCTCTCTAGTTTTGAGTGAGGTGAAAAACAAAAGAGAAAAATTATTCTAAAGTGGGCAAAATTCCTACTTCATCAATCTATACCAAACTAGTCATTTAGTATAGGTTGTTTCATTCACTAATTAAAGAAGAGGTGGTTTGAGTTGGAGATTCCTCGACGTAGATCATCTTCGGCCTTGAAAATCTTTAAGCAAGCCCGTTCCTTTCGCCTAGTGGAGCCTAACGAGAGTCCGGGAGACCACTACTTAGAGCAAATGGACTACTACATGGAGCTTTAGAAGTGAAGGACCGGTCTACAAAGCTTGTATTCCTTGTTCACTTAGAGTAAACTTGTTTACTTGCTTAGTTTTACCGTAATTCTCTAGTTAGATCCTTGGTTCGGGCTCGCTCGTCACTCTAGATTTTTAAAATAGCATACTTGATGCTTACCGAAACCTGTCGGGGGTGCTAAGCGAACCCAGCAAATGAGTGTTTTTGTAGCATTTGCAAGTTTTTCTAAAGAGGTCACTCCCGGTGAAGGGATCTCGGCTCTTTCCTCATCGAATGAGGAGCTGAATATTCATTAAGGAATACCACTATGCAAAGCAAGAACTAGAGAAGCTATAAAAACAAAACCGAGTGGGTTGTAGCATTTGCTAGTTTTGCTAAAGAGATCACTCCCGGTGAAGGGATCTCGGCTCTTTCCTCATAGAATGAGGTGCTGCATATTCATCAAGGAATACCACTATGCAAAGCAAAAACTAAAGCTACCCTTTTAAAAATTTTGATTCTACAATATTTTTAGGTTTCTTTTCTTTTCATTAATTTCATTAATGAAGTTCCATCAATTATGTTTCCCTAAACATCACAGAAAAGAAACGAAAATAGAACGTACGCTTATGCTATCCGCATTCGTTACGGGGCCCGTCATGCACCGTTAGGTTACTTAACTAACGGTAGAGCGGGGGCTGGACTGGCGCGGGTGCAAAACATAAGCAACGTTTATTATATATCATATATATAATATAGCATTCGTCTCACGCAGTTATATGATCACATCACAGAACCAAGCAGCAGAAGTCAACATATGAAATATTGGATATACTAGGAGGTCCGTGTTTTAAATTCAGCCAGTAATGAAAAACACGGATTCCACGTTCGTGATGAATAGCCAAACCCACATCTCTAGACCTCTACGAGAGAGGCAAGCAACCATGCCAATTCTAGAGTTGGGAGACCCGGTCTGACTCCTCAAGATGGTCTCCCACTGGACTCCAGAACCCGGTTACTTGTGCTCCCCGCCTTAGGTCTATCCTAATGCGGAAAAGTAAATAATATGCATTAATGGTGACATCATCCTCAACCCGGAAGTGTCCCAATAAAAGAATATTACATATATTTTTATATGAATGAAAATTGAAAAACTCTCATATCACGCAAAAAAACCTCGGCTATTCATTCTCGACGATCTAATATAACATACAGCAACACATAACATCTCATGTCATCAACGTAAGTAAATATGCATATCTCGAATGTCGTTGACATATAGCAACGATATCGCGGATACACCACATATTATACTTACGGTCACAGAAAAGAAATGAAAAACTACAAAAATTAGAATCCGCAAACACCTTAGACATCATAAACCAGGAATATCTCATATTCCGAATTTCATGCCTAACCTATAAACCTTGCATTTTAGTCTCAAACTGAAAACTCTTTTCAATAAGCAGTCGGATAATTTAACAAGATTCCCGACTAAGTGATTGCGTACAAAACGCGATTGCGACAGAGTTTTGATCCAAATCGAAACTCCGTGGCAATCGATCAACCAAGACTAAAATGCTAGATTTATAAAATACTAACTAGTTTTCACAAAACTAATTAATTTGGATTCTAAAAATTGTATCACATATCATCATAATCTATATGACGCTAAACATTTCGATCGATTTAACAAACACCAACAAATCAAGAGACCTCAACAACTTAAGTCTCATTAAAAACACCCAGAATGTGCCAAATATTACACTGGAGCAGCACAAGAAACACATAGCCATAATTCAACAAACTTGTGGTGGTACCGCGGCCAAACACGGGGTTAGGCCACGGTTCCGCGGCGGTTTAAAGGAATTAGGTCATCGAACTTCTTGAGGCTCCATATAATACCCTGCATGAATTTCTGCATATTTTTAATCACGAAAATATCAACTTTTGAAAAATGGACAGAAACATAGCAAAAACCGGGTTTTGAAACTGATCGAACACTTTAATGTCATAAAGACCTTCCCTAATCTTCTAGCTTGGTTCTGATACCATGAAAGTCTACCCTAGCACCCCCATGAGGTTTAAACCGGCATCAAACATGCAATTTCAAAAATTTATTGGTGCTTAGCTAGACTATTTAAGGATCAAACTAGATTATTAGGGTTAACGTGATGATATCACAAAAACAAGCTAAGAGAAGGAGGCAACAGCCTTTGAAGACCGAGTCCTTCTCTTCAAAAGCTCAGGGTTGTAGTCCCTACGACTCCACAAGGCTCCACTTGAAGATTGAACAAGCTTCCTTTTGCGATCTTGGCGCCGAAGATAATCCACCTGAAGCTCTGCTAATCCAAGCTATCTCTTCACTAAACTCTTTAGTGAAGGAAACGCACTACACTTAAGTGCTAATCAAGTGTAAGATGATGAAGTAAGGGTTTTGTTTGCTCACTAGGGTTCTCACAAGCTCAAGGTTTCATAACTCATATGAGGGATTGAGCTTGGAGGAGGTGTGGAAGAAGATGAAGAGAGCTAGAGAGCAAGAGCTCATGCGAAGAAAAATCACAAGTGTGCAAGCAAGCATGCATAATGAAGTGAAGAATGGCTTCTATATTCTCACAATAATTGAAGCATCAATATTTTCCAATAATCAATTAGAACCATGTTTCAATAGTATGATCAAATGAATATATAAACATAAAAGCCATGCTTCACCCCACTCCACCTTTTCCACCTCATCATTCTATTCTCACAAAATAGAATTTCCAACCATGCTTCATAAATAATATATATATATATACATATATCAAATATATATATTAATATATATATATATATATATATATATATATTAAGAAGAATAATTAGTGAGCTATAATATTAGTTAATGTATAATTATATCAAATATAAATATACATCAAATTATTAAATCAACACTTGATTTAATAATCCGGTTATATCACATATAACCGACTAATATCATTTATCTGTATATCACATTATCAAATCAACACTTGATTCAATAATCCGGTTATATCACATGTAACCTAACTGATATCAAATAACCGCCAGATTAGAATACGGTATCGCATACTCATACTTAATTAGGCCCCACACATATCAACTGTAACGTTTTAAAAACCGTTTCGGTGAAATTTCGGAAAAATCGGTAAAATAAGGGGGTTTTCCGTAAAAAGTCAAAATATAAATATCTTTTAATATAAAATTAAATATATATATTCTAGCTATATAATTGCTAGTATTTGGTGTTTATTGATCCACTGGTATAATTTTTAATTTTCTGAAAAAAATTTCGAAATTAATTATTTTAATATTATTTTAAGCCGTCACTAATACATTTAATTAGGGAAAAATTACAAATTGGAATGGGTTGAAACAAATTTTCTGCAACATAACACATTAAAAAAAATTTTAACATATTGTTTTTGAAATGAAATGAAGCTGTCAAACTGTTTTAGAAAATATCGAAGAAAAAATCTTAAATAGTGAAATTAGTGTAAATAGATATTGGGGTATAACATTTATCATTTTTCCCTCACCCAAACTCAACCACACCCTCTCTCCCCTCTCCAAATCAGTAGCCCAAGTTCCCCCTCATTTCCCCACTTGTTTGCCAAAAGAAAAGAAAACAAAACAAAAGAAAGAAAGAAAGTTAAATGAGTATTGGGTTTTGACTTTTGGGTTGACTTGGACTTTTCTTAAGTTGGCATTCCCTCACCTCACTCTCTCACCTCTCCTCCGCAATGTGGCCGACCCTATAGCAGCAGCAGCCCCCCTCATTTCCCCTTCTCTTTTCTCTTCAAAAATCCATCTAAAATGCTTAAAAATCCACAGAAAATCAAGCGAAAATCCAAATCCAATCCCTGCCCATTTCTCTTTTTCCTATCTAGCATGGATCTAGGGAACAAGTTGGCATTTTAGAGGCTTTGATTTTCATATTTGATCTCTTGATCATGAGGTATAATTCTAACCTTTTGCTTAATTTGTTGTTAAATGTTTAAATCAAGCTTAATTAGGTGTTTAAAAAAAGGGTTTTGAATTCAAGTTTGAAATTTCAAGTGGATGGTTTTGAATGAAGATTAGGGTTTGATCATTGGATTATGGTTGTGATGGATAGATTAACATATAATTGCTTGCTAAAATTGATCTAGTTGCTAGTTTTCATTTTTGTTAATTTAAATTTGTAATAATTATATAAATTGCAAACTAGGTTTTAAAAATATATATATTTTGGTGAGATAAAATTCTAATTAGGGTTTCATGATATTATTAACATTATAAATTATGGTTTAATACTTTAGTATATGCAAAACCAAGCTTAATTGTAAAATTATGAATTTTACTTTAAAAAGAGTTAAAATCGGTATTTTTGAAAATTAGGAATTTGGAATTTATACAAATTGATGAGATTAATTTATGAAAGTAATTTGTATGACCTAATTATGTTATTTAATGAGTATTTTGGCCATTTGAATTGTTAAAATTTATAGATTGGTTAAAACATCAAGTTTTGAACCGAAATGGGAATTTGTGCTAACTGGGTTTTTGGAAAATAAAACGATTGGTTTAATTTTATGGATTTGACGAATTAATCCCTATTTCTTATATAGTTAGTGATGTTGCGCCATGGCAGCGCCACGGCCGTCTACTCGAGGCCAAAATGCGGAATCAAAAATTTTCTTAACTTTAAACCGGCGCTACCGCGGACAATAAACCCGGATCGTAACCATTAACCTAATCCTAGCTATCAAGAGAGTAGGTAGAGAGATATACCAAGCGATCCATGTCCTTCGGTCTTCGTCTCCACTCCGATCTCCTCGCGGAATCTCCGGTCGTCACCTCCTCGTCGGAAAGGGCACCACGTAGCCGAATTCTTTTATGGGCTCCCACCTCTGGACCGAGGCAACTCAGGCGCGAAGTTGGCTAGCCGACGCGTCCAAGATTTGCTGTAGATGTAGTGTAGTAGGTTGTCTCTTTTGGGGTCTTTGGAAGTTGCCATGGATGTGGAGGAATGAGGTTAAGGAAAAATGGTGCTTTCATTTTTCCTAGCATGAAAATGAGATGAAGATAAATGCTACCACTCAAAAATAAATCTCTCTCATTGTCTTCATGAAGTGGCTAGCCCCATCTTGGAACAAAATGGTGGAAGGAATAAGCATCAAACATGAAGGGAGGTGAGTGTAGGAAAAGTAGAATGGTGACCACATCAAAAGGTTATGATAACAAAGTCATCTCAATATCAAATCCATTCTAATCTCAATTAATGCAAGAAATGATCACAAGAAAAGAATAGAATCAAAAGATGCTATCATAAAGCCACAAATGCAAGAAACCCCCTCCACATAGGTAATTTGCAAAACTGCAAATAACCCCCTCCATCGGAAAGTCCGGCCGTGAAGGAACAAAAGAAAACTGGCCGGAACGGAATGCAAACTGGCAACTTCAGAAAACTGATCCCGTAATAAATTACAGGAAAACCCCGCGACTGTATATACATACCCGCATTTGTATTCCCATTGAATACAAATGCAAAGAGACAAAACTACACTGTCAAATACTAGGATCCGGCTTAAGCCAAAGCCGGCTAGTAAAAATCCGTCCGATCACGATCCGTGCAATACCGCACGTATCTGATCGAACCCTGCCATATCTCCATACGACCTCTACAGCGTTTCGCCCGAAACTTGAGTAACTGTGTGTGGTGGACTCTAAAGACCCGTCAATACTATGGCTGTGGATTTAACCACTAGCACGTCAGAGGTATTAGCCATAAGTGACGGGCTACCAGCTATTGACCAAAAGGGACGTCGATGAGAGAACTCATCCTGACACCGTACTGAGCCTGTCAGTGACAATATCCGTACAGTCCGGTCCGTTCGTCTATGAGCATCGCATGGCGGGCCTAGGGGGTTGGTAAAAGTCAGACCCCCAAAAGCGGTACAAGTCGTGTCGTAGTGTAGCCCAGAACACCCTGAGATACTACTGGAATACCTACCAGTAAATCTCCTGCCTCGACCGAGGTCTTTGTGTAATGGCTCTCCTAGACACAGCGCGACCTCACCCCCAATACCGGGAGAGACGAACCCCTGCAGATCCGCTCACTGCCTCCATATGGTTCGGGACTGTACCCAACTAAAACCTATTTGCACGACTCCTTTGAGCCGTGGTAGGGTAGTAATCAAAGTACAGTGGGAACTCACATGAGACAAATGACGATCTCAGGTCGATGAACTAACCTGTACACATGTCACCAGGGAACTGCTATCTGACATCTGGTATAATCCCAACTAGCAGGTTCCCGGCGAGTCCTGTCCGGTGTACTCATAACCCAATGAGCACCTGTATACATCTTAGGTGAACCAACTGACACCAGTGGCTTGTGAGACCGGCCACCGCCCCTCGTCGGGGTCTCGACTGTATACACTAGTCTACTCTGGAGAATCGATGCCCTGTTTCGAAACTCCCACAACTAGGGACCTTTTAAGGATTTGCTTGTAGACCCCAGCTCCCACGTATATGATCGCCCTCATACTGCTGGTAGTTAAGCAAGAATCCTAGGGGCTCTATCAACGTGCAATAGCGACTCGTAAGGTCACCTAAAGCAGTACACGATGATAAAGATAAACCAGATAGCATACTATCATCTTGAGTAAGACTGTCCTACTGGGATAGGTCCTCCCCCAATCATTGCAATCACGTGCCTGTGATCCAATAATTGACTCTGAGGGCACTATCTCCAACAATCTCCCACTTGCACTCAAGGCTAATTATTGCGATGTCGCATACTCACAACCCGTATGATACCGAACACCCAACTCCTCTACTAGTCAGTCTCACAAAGCTCGTTTACGAAACTATTGCGTTCGAGGAATAGGCTCAGTGAGTGGATCCGCTTTGATGTTTCTTTCTATGTCTCTCTATATCTCAAGTTCGCGGAGAAAACCATCTCCCGAAATGAGCAATACCTGTCTTAAAATGTGTCTGGATGTCTGATGGGACCTAGCTCATAAAAGAACTCCAAATCCAAACTTCTTAGACTGTATCATTAACTGAACTTAATCAGTATCCTGCGCCATCCTTCCCTCAGTATCCACCTGGACCACCTGTCCAAAATACAGCCCCTCGTCAGAGGGAAAACTATAACTCTAACGACCACCCTGTCGTCCATGTCACCATGGAAGCCTGGAATGATAACCGTCTCTAAAAGGAGGCTGTTGTTATCATATCCCTAGAACATTTACTTATGTTCTAAAGCTGCTTCCGATTGTTTCTCCAGGATTGGATGAATATCAACTTATTGCACCTACTGCAAGAACAATATCTGGTGTGGTACTTGACATCTCATGATTGACTCAATTGCCTAAGCAAGTGATCTGCCAATCATGCGCATCCCTCTCCCTTTTAGTCTGTAAGGCACCTTTAGAGAGGGTGACTCCATCACCTGCAGGTACACTACCGTGCTAGGAGTCGTCCATTCTAAATACTTGTAGAATGCTTTCTGAGTACCCAGATTGGGAAACCATCCAAATCTAGATCTAAAACCATAGATCCAGTAACCAGAATGTATAATATCCAAGTCCTATGTGGAGAAACCACTGTATGACAACCAAAGAATAACCGATCGTAGTATAGGAATATCACTTCCTACTCTGTGTATGTCATCAAATACCAGGACATCACACCCTACTACCTTCTTAACAGATCCATCCCCTATTCTGATGAAGTCAAACCTATAACTGTCACATCAGAAATAGATGATCTATCTCCGCTATATCTGCTTTAGTCCATAAATAGACATAAGCCACTTGACCACCATGCTTCCGCTGCTCCCACTGACTACGACAACCCTCTGGCAGAGTCATATACACGTACGCTACTAAAACTAGTTTAGAACGATGCTATACTCATCCTCCTGCCGGGTCTCACAGTCTGGAGCAACAGCAATGGAAAGTCTGGGTAAACAAGAACCTCCCTGCCACCGTCCTTGAGCATACCGAAGTACCTCTCGGGTGCCTGAGGTTACCCACCATATCTGCGGAGTGGCTAATGGAATGTCAAACCAGATTGAATCTTTAGGTTCTTATCAAATCTTCAGTAATCGTTTGCTGTTCTGGAATCACTTCCAGTTCTACCATACTCCCACTACTGTTTTCTGAGAAAATCCATTTTTATTAAAAACTGTGGCGAGTTAAGAACAATATCACTATTGATCTTCCAAATGGTAGAAAGTCAACCCTCGTCATAGCCTGGGTCAACCCACAAACAGCCATTACAGAAACGTGCCTTGAGTTATCCAGAGTCTGGTTTTAAGCATAAGCCGGACAACTCCCCGTACCTTAACAATGTCAAGATATGAACTGTTCTATATCCAATATAGAAACAGAGGCACTGATTTAATTGAACCAGATTCAAATCATGCAGCTGTCTCCAGTGCATGTCAACTAAATTGAAGGAGGCTGATCAGCGTTACTCAACTTAGGAATGCTTCCAATTATGAGTAACCTGAAAGAGAAGCAAGTTCTCTTAATCATTACTATCAACTGAATACCATACGCAAGTATCTACATCTTCGATCACCTTGAAGAATCCTGATACTTGCAACACTTGGTTCTCTACTTTACTCTTATACCTATAACTTCTTAAAACTTGGACCTTGTGTTTCTACGAAACACATGTCTAAGAACCTGAGAAGTCACAAGTAAACAGAACACAGTACGAGGACCAGCCCCTCTGTCCTAATGGACACTGGACAATATACAATACTCTGTATAGGTCCCTTGAGTCTAATAACTCATTCACTGTGTGTCGTAGGTTGAAAACTGTACTTATGGTTAAGAAGAATTACACCGCTGTTCCATGCTCCTTACCTAACCATCCACCGATATAGGTAAATGTCATAGACATAATTTCAAAAAGGTATATCTCACTCAATAAAAATAGACGTACAGATATATCAATTTGAAATTGGTACATAACAACGGATATTCAAAACCAAATATTTGCCGTCCGGCAAACAACCCAGGTGACCTCCTCAAATATCACCAATTACAACGAATTCCGATATAAGGAGGATGATCACCTAATTCCCAATAACATACTCCCACTCATCATCTGTAAAACCATACAGATGTGAGAATCATACCTGGTAAATACATACCCTGGAGCAAGTGTCTAATTGGGAAATCAGTTTTCTTTTAACAGTACACAGTGAAACTGAAACATTGAAATGTTTCGATGGGGTATCTGGGTATTCCTAGTAATGCCTCTTCCATTATCCAGATTCACAACTATAACCGTATAATTCTTTGCCATCTCTCCAAAACCCTTTATATGTCTTTAGTCATTACCTTCTGTACACCCCTTTAGGCCAAATGGTTTTCTTCCTTCCCTACCGTTCGGCACCAGCCTATGCTTTGGAAGAAGACTATCCAATAAGCATAATGGGTGTACTATCCTAATCCTAGGAGCACTCGCAATGCGAGAGAAGGTGAAGATAAAAGACAACCGAATAAACCTTATTCCTATTTCTCCTGAACCAGAATCCATTCCCGAACTGGAATGAGTTCCTTTCGAGTTCGTATATAACCATACGATGGAATATCCAATATACTGTGGATCTTCGTAGTGATACGGAGTGTCCTGGAGAAATACAAAGGTGATTTAAGATTGGCGAAGAAATACTTGGTTTGGTCGTGAAAATCAGTCGCAATTTACTTTGCCCCCTACTAATCCCTTTCTTTGTCTTAACTTAATACCTTCTGTACACCGTGTAGGCTAATTGGTTTTCCTCATTCCCTGCCGTTCGGCACCAGCCTAAGGTTTGGAAGAAGACTATCCAATTTGCGTAATAGGTGTACTATCTCCTAAACCAAGGAGTACTCGCAACCTGAGAGAAGGTAAAAGGAAAAGACAACTGAATAGTCGTATTCGTTTTCTCCAGAACCGGAAACCATCCTCGAATAAAATCCTTCGAGTTCGTATATAACCATACGATGGTTTTGTCCAATGCAAGTGGACGTTCGTAGCAACATGGGGTGTCCTGGAGAAAAGAGTAAAAGTAGGAGTGGCAATGGGGTTTGCAAGTCTGACAATCCAAAAGCCAGTGTTTAAGAAGGTTCGGTTAACTTGGTCACTGAGTCATAATCTAGGGTCGGGTCAATGGTCGCTGCAAAAGAGAGGGAGAAAAGAAACACTCAGCGTGCACTCTAACCTAGATCAGAATGGTTATCACTTTATCTAATCAGGAAACCTCCCACTGTAACGTCAAATTCTTCCCCAAACATGAAAGAAGAATTAGTCGGGATCACCCGAGGAGTAAACCAACTCATCAGTGGGAATCGGGATCCAACTATCATCGCATGATAACTTGACGGAATCCACTCAAGTCACCACACTCCAGAAGGTATGCGCATGCCTGGCATGTTTCAGTTTCTTTAGAAACTCCCGATGTGTGTTTTTACCCCTAGGACCCAACTGACCTTGACTGAGCCAACATATCAAAGGATCCTAGTCAAGTTCAACCCGTCTTTATCTTGATTGCATTAGACCCACCCGCACGAGTCCTTGACTGAGCCAAAATGACCGTACGATTGTCCTAACCAATCACATATCCATAAGACAGAAAAGCATTACAGAGCTACCGCACACTACGCCTCGGCTGAGCACGACATACATAGCACGAATACTAAGCAATACTAATCTGAAATGACGGAAGGCTACGGCTGGTTTTTGGTGAAAAACCTTTAACGTAATGAACTTGATATCGTTGAAGGAACCGGATAACATTTTATAAAAATATAGTGACGAAAACCTTTGCTAAAGAGGTCACTCCCGGTGGAGGGATCTCGGCTCTTTCCCCATAGAATGAGGTGCAGGATATTCCAACTGAATACCACGATGCAAAGCAAAAGGCAATCGGCTATAGTGAAGTTATTGCCCTGACGTAAACTTCTGTCCAAGGGGTCACTCCCGGTGAAGGGATCTCGGCCCTTGCCTCGTCGACTGAGGAGCAGGATATTCCAACTGAATACCACGATGCAAAACAAAAGTGAACGTCCTTGCAATAACAGCTTTTTGAAAAATGTTCCAACAACATCAGAATAGGTTTGTTTATCTTGCATTGATCCAAATCAACGCAGTCCCATCAATTGATCACACCACAAAAGAACGAAAATAATGATGTACGTATATGCCATCCGCATTCGCCACTGGGTCCCGTCATCACCCGTTAGGTTACTTAACTAACGACAGAGCGGGGACTGGACTAGCGGGGATGCAAAACATATACAACATATACTAGTATATATATAATATATAATTTTCGCTCAAGACGTGATAAAATGCAACATCACAGAAATGTAACCAGCATCACAGAACAATACAGATATCTGGGATCCCCGGATTTCATAGAGCCGCTACTGAAACCCGACGTTCCCCTGGTCGCGTGGATAGCCTGTGCAATGAAAATCCTAGACCCCTACGGGCGCGGCAAGTTACCCGCCAAAACCTGAAGCGAGGCAGCCTCCTTCAGCAACGTGAATGGACCACCCAGCACTTCACGGAATCCGGTAACTTGGGCACCCCTCCTGGGTCAACCTGTACCCCCTACGAGTGCGGTGAATAGCCTGCCAATTCTAGAGTGAAGCCCCCTCCGTCTCAATTCCATGAGATGCGGGCTTGTTGCCCTCTAGAACCCGGCTATCCATGCACCCCTCCTTAGGGTAATCTTAGTACAGAAAGTAAAATATACATACAACGGGTACATCGACCTCGACCCGGTCGTGCCCCAAAAGAATAATACAAACAGGCAGTCCACATGTCGGACGCTCGCCCCGCAATATCAAATGTACATATAAAACAAAACTGTACTAACATTGCATCCAGGCTATCCCCCATGACCAATCCGCAACATCACAGCACAATCACAGAACATCAACGTGAATGTCACGTTCGCAAATCCGTCTAACCGGGCTATAGCAGATAGACTGGATTTACCGATCGAATGACATTCACGGTCGCAGATATAATGTAAATACTGTGAACTAATGTGTTTTAAAATTTTCGATCGATCAAATTTATCGAAGTGGGCCCCAAGCACTACTGTAGCACTCAAAGAAATTCTGGACCCAAAAAGAATATTCCAAAACCCTAATTTCACTGTAAAAAGATCACAGTGGGAAAATGGTGCAGTGAACTCACTGAACTACGGCGGAACCGCGGCACCAAGGGGTTTTTGGTCGCGGTTCCGCGGCGGTTCTACAGTATCACTATACCAAATTTTCACAGATGTCTTAGAATTTCCTGCACAGTATTCTGAAACAACCTGAAAAATTTTTGGAGCTAAAAAAATTTCGACAGAAACTGTGCACATGAAAACGCGGTTTTGCGATTTTTGTTCGATCGGAAATGTAAACACATTAGACCAAGCTAGACTAGGTTAATGGCGTGGCTCTGATACCATGTTGCGCCACGGCAGCGCCCCGGCCGTCTACTCGAGGCCAAAATGCGGAATCAAAAATTTTCTTAACTTTAAACCGGCGCTACCGCGGACAATAAACCCGGATCGTAACCATTAATCTAATCCTAGCTATCAAGAGAGTGAGTAGAGAGATATACCAAGCGATCCGTGTCCTTCGGTCTTCGTCTCCACTCCGATCTCCTCGCGGAATCTCCGGTCGTCACCTTCTCGTCGGAAAGGGCACCACGTAGCCGAATTCTTTTACGGGCTCCCACCTCTGGACCGAGGCAACTCGTGCGCGAAGTTGGCTAGCCGACGCGTCCAAGATTTGTTGTAGATGTAGTGTAGTAGGTTGTCTCTTTTGGGGTCTTTGGAAGTTGCCATGGATGTGGAGGAAAGAGGTTTAGGAAAAATGGTGCTTTCATTTTTCCTAGCATGAAAATGAGATGAAGATAAATGCCACCACTCAAAAATGAATCTCTCTCATTTTCTTCATGAAGAGGCCGGTCCCATCTTGGAACAAAATGGTTGAGGGAATAAGTGTCACGACCCGAAAGTACGGAACGTGACCGGCACTTAGATTACGAAACGTCTAGAGGCGCAACGTAAGCTAAGTAAGCCGAAGTCCAGAAATCTAAACCATATAAAAGAAGAAGTAAAAGAAAACATGAAGAAAACAAGTTTAAAAGCATCAGCAAATTTTCCCAAAAATTTCGGCAGAGTCTCCTCTGTAAAAACTGGCCCAAAATGGGTACAACAAGTATAATATACATAAACAATAAAAAGCATCCCCAAACGGGAGCTAGCTCAACGCCAACAGGCGGAAACAACCACAACAAGCACAATAATATACAACACCAAAGGGCGAGGCTCAAAACTCAAAGAAAACAATACCACCAGACCAGAATAATACAAGCGCGACTCTAAGGTCGAAACAAATAAATGGTCCAGTAAACTATCAAGTAATACAAATTTGGTTGATGGAGCTTTCTAGATACAAATGAAATAATAAAAATACAACTGCGGTTCAGATACAAATGAACCAACCTACAGTGCAAATCACCCGAAATGAAAATGATGTGCCAGCAACTGCCAAGGAACCCTGTACATCAACCTGTAATAAAATTTGGCACAACGGGGGTGAGTTGCCAACTCGTGAGTAGAAGACATCTACGAAAAGAAATCGAATGCACGACGCTATCCTAGGTCATAATAATATACTAATATACTCCTAGTCATCAAGTAAGACAGGATAATAAGCTACATGTAAATGCAAATACTCCGTGCTCGTGTCAGTGCCTCATATAGTACTATGTCATATGAATGAGTATGCATGCACCATGAATGTAAAATGACCAATCCTGAAATCTAGGTATATCTGCATAAGAAATCTTTAACTTTTATCATAGTAAAATGTGTAGAAATCTAAAATATCAACAATGAAATCCATGGAAATCCGTGTCAAGTATCGACACAAGCATGTAAATCTCAAGTCTCAATATCTCATAATCTCAATGTCTCATAGTCTCAATATCTCAGGCTCCGTCAGTCCGGATCGGCCCATATCATCAAATCTCACGACAACGGTCGGTATCCTCCGGATATCCGCCGCGCCAGACATCACCGGTAGGTAGCCTTCCCCTGCCAGGCTCATCGTCCACAACTCGATCTTCTTGCCCCGGGGTACCATACTGGGCCCACCATGTACCCGAGACGGTTCATCCACTCCTCGAATCGAGTCTCGAAATCCAACAGAAAACATGAAATCTTATGGTGGACGACACATACATCATGAGAAAACCGCATCTTATATTTTAAAAAGAGAGGAGGAGAGAGAAAGAAGTTTTTATATATTTTTGCGGTTTTCCCCAAAATCCAGAAATCTCATAGAAAACCAAAATCCCAAAATCATGAGTAAGTATATGATAAGCGTCGGCATATGCCCATAATACTGCATGATAACATGGAAATATGAAAGCATGAAATGTCTAAGTAATAAATACCATGTCTATACTAACACCAGAAAGTAATCACAATATTATATCGATCTAGCTGTTAGCTGATTGTATCAATAAAAGATAATATGATCTAAAGTGTACGTAACATAGCAATTACCGATGATGATGTGTGTGAGCCGGCAAATAAGTGTGCGTGGAAGATGCGCATCATCGGTAATGGTGCTGGTGTCCTACAGGCAAAGTTTTATGCTGATTATAGAAACATATGTATGAACATGCACATTATGATGACGGTATGAATGTAAAGACAGATGTGCAATAACCACTTATTTGATATACAAGTATAACTACCACTATATGTCTCGAGCCTAACTAGTGTCTATCTAACCTCCTAAAGAACTAAACCTAAGAACTATTCGATAAGAAGTAAGAGTACACCTAATGTCTGAGTCCATATCTCTAATAGTCGGTGATCCAGCCTCAATAGCGTCACGTACGTAGTACGATTTCCTCGAAACAAGAGTGCGGATCAATCATCACATCTATACCTCGTACGGTAAAATCCATCGTACGGCATACCAATATCGGGGTACGGTCAAGTATCACCTACGTGTCTCATTATTTGTATAATATCATCATCAACACATGTCATGATCAAGGTGCTATACTGTAATCGCATACATCAATCATATATCATTGTCAGCATAAATATACACCGTTAATTTATCCTCAGAAATGTCATGTCACATATATCATATCTTGATCAAGTCACATATGTCAAGTCGTGATTAAGTCACGCCTATAAGATATCGAAATCTAGTTACATCTATATGATGTCGTAATTAAGTCACACATATATCATATCTGAATATCAATCACATGTTACGGTCCGGGTGCTATTTTAGAGTCCCATGTATCTCATTATCATCACCACCCTTTATTATCTATGTATACCTATTCATTAACTCATTTTCTAATGATCCGCTAACATCATAATACGACCGTATAGTCAAGAATCACGGCATCAAGCCCAGTTATACTGTTTCATCCCCGTGTATCATATCACATCCTTGTATCATACATACGTATTATGTATATATATATACCTACACCTAGTCCTATACATATATATATACATACACGTATACACCACGTCGAGTCTCAGTGTGTGCGTGTGTGTATTTACCTGAAACCTACGAATCTCCTCCAAGATATTCATCCTCGGGTAAGGTCTTTCTAAATCAATCTAGTCTAACCTAAGGTCACTACTAGGGTCCTACTTATTAAGAATCTAGGATCACATCTGACTTCCTAATGTCAATAAGTACCGTTCCTATTCTACGTGCAGGGGTGCTAAACGCCATCCACCCGACTTTCCCCCGTAGATATAGCTCTACTCACCTGGTCCATGTCTGCCGAAGACGGTGTCGCCATCCTCTTCTTCATCGTCCGCAGTCCACGTGAGGGGTACCTATACGCAAACATATAAAGTATCGTAAACTAAATCACGGACAAAAGTCAAAACGACACACGGAACGCGCATAGGTTAAAACCTATGTCCCGTTCACGCAAAAGAACCAAATATCGCTCGATATCGGCTTACAAACTCCGATTAATCGAGATAAATATCAACAAACAACTCGTAGTGTAAAACTCATTACTTATAATATAAAACATGATTTAATCCATCGAAATCCTAAAAATCGATCAACAGTCCGATTTCGTAAAACCCGAAAACGCCAATTTACCGTTTTACATCAAACTTGATGTTTAAAAGAAACTAATGGTCATAATATTCATTAATTAGCATAACTAGACTATATAAACCATCATTATATTTTTGTTACACAAATTTGTATTAATTTGGAATTTCTAGCTTGCAACCTTTATCAATTTTCAACATCTTACAGGCAAAATTCCACAATTCCACAACAAACTTGATTTTGCATGAATTAATGTATTAAACTACAATTCATAATCATAATGATATAATGAAGTCATAAATTATATTTTAAATCTCATTTATTTAAGAATTTCAAAAAACTAGTTAGCAAAAATAGCATTTTTCTTACAATTTCCCAATTATTAATAGAAACTAGTAACCAAATTCATTTTTCCATTCCACTAACAAGTTAATACTCTCATTGAAACTACAATATAGTGATAAAAATATAAATTATGATTTATTAACACCAATATATGTTTTATAGAAACTTAGTTAGCAAAAATATTTAATTTAAACAATTTTAAATGAACAAATTATAATTCAACAACCATGCAAGATTTTCCAATTCTAAAAGTGTTAAACTAATTATTATAACCCTAGTTAATTAATAAAAATCATAACATAATTTTATAACCCTAACTTGAATTTTTAAAACTTGTAGATAGAATTAATTTATTAAATCTAATTATGCTTAAAAGAAACATCTAATAAAAATAAATCAAAAGAAAAAGATTTATACCTCCACAACATAAAATCCAAACATGAAAATGAGCCTCCAAAATGAGTGCTTTCCATCTCCAAAATCCATGCAAAGAAGAGCAAAGAATAGAGGGTATGAATTTATTAGGATTTTGTGGTTTTATTTTTGGATATTTGATGAATTTTTGGATGATTTTTGATGGGATGAGGAGTTGGGAAAAATTGGGGCTGCCACTATGAGGTTTCGGCCACATGAGGGGAAGTCGAAAGAGAGAGAGAAATGAGTGTAGAATTGTGTAGAAACCACTTGAATAAATCATTTCCTTTAAGTCTTTTCACATTTATTTGATTTTATTCATTTTTCTTTTCTAAATAAAAGCTAGAAAAATTCTAGAACCATGGAGAGTTTTGAGAAGGAATTTTTGCATGATACACACTTGTTTTAAAGTGTCATGATTCACCTTTGACAAATTAACCCATTGAAATTTGTAATTTGCACCCATTTAATGTATAATTAAAAGCTTATGTTAATCTTTAAAATAATTAATTTAGGAAAAATATTTCATTAAACTAAAAATTTATAAGTGAATAAATAAACACCATTTACTAGTAATTACATGATTAAAATAGGTCTTTTTAAACTTATAATGAAAAATAATTATGGCTATGTTTTACGAAAAATACTTTTTATTTTACCGAAAATCAGAAAATTCACTTAAATGATTTTATTTATTTAATTATTTATTTAATTATTTTTAAAATGTTACAATAAGCATCAAACATGAAGGGAGGTGAGTGTAGGAAAAGTAGAATGGTGACCACATCAAAAGGTTATGATAACAAAGTCATCTCAGTATCAAATCCATTCTAATATCAATTAATGCAAGAAATGATCACAAGAAAAGAATGGAATCAAAAGATGCTATCATAAAGCCACAAATGCAAGAAACCCCTTCCACATAGGTAATTTGCAAAACTGCAAATAACCCCCTCCTTCGGAAAGTCCGGCCGTGAAGGAACAAAGGAAAACTGGCCGGAACGGAATGCAAACTGGCAACTTCAGAAAACTGATCCCGTAATAAATTACAGGAAAACCCCGCGACTGTATATACATACCCGCATTTGTATTCCCATTGAATACAAATGCAAATAGACAAAACTACACTGTCAAATACTAGGATCCGGTTTAAGCCAAAGCCGGCTAGTAAAAATCCGTCCGATCACGATCCATGCAATACCGCACGTATCTGATCGAACCCTGCCATATCTCCATACGGCCTCTACAGCGTTTCGCCCGAAACTTGAGTAACTGTGTGTGGTGGACTCTAAAGACTCGTCAATACTATGGCTGTGGATTTAACCACTAGCACGTCAGAGGTATTAGCCATATGTGATGGGCTACCAGCTATTGACCAAAAGGGACGTCGATGAGCGAACTCATCCTGACACCCTACTGAGCCTGTCAGTGACAATATCCGTACAGTCCGGTCCGTTCGTCTATGAGTATCGCATGGCGGGCCTAGAGGGTTGGCTAAAGTCAGACCCCCAAAAGCGGTACAAGTCGTGTCGGAATGTAGCCCAGAACACCCTGAGATACTACTGGAATACCTACCAGTAAATCTCCTGTCTCGGCCGAGGGCTTTGTGTAATGGCTCTCCTAGACACAGCGCGACCTCACCCCCAATACCGGGAGAGACGAACCCGTGCAGATCCGCTCACTGCCTCCATGTGGCTCGGAACTGTACCCAACTAAAACCTATTTGCACGACTCCTTTGAGCCGTGGTAGGGTAGTAATCAAAGTACAGTGGGAACTCACACGAGACAAATGACGATCTCAGGTCGATGAACTAACCTGTACACATGTCACCAGGGAACTGCTATCTGACATCTGGTATAATCCCAACTAGCAGGTTCCCGGCGAGTCCTGTCCGGTGTACTCATAACCCAATGAGCACCTGTATATATCTTAGGTGAACCAACTGACACCAGTGGCTTGTGAGACCGGCCACCGCCCCTCGTCGGGGTCTCGACTGTATACACTAGTCTACTCTGGAGAATCGATGCCCTGTTTCGAAACTCCCACGACTAGGGACCTTTTAAGGATTTGCTTATAGACCCCAGCTCCCACGTATATGATCGCCCTCATACTGCTGGTAGTCAAGCAAGAATCCTAGGGGCTCTATCAACGTGCAATAGCGACTCATAAGGTCACCTAAAGCAGTACACGATGATAAAGATAAACCAGATAGCATACTATCATCTTGAGTAAGACTGTCCTACTGGGATAGGTCCTCCCCCAATCATTGCAATCACGTGCCTGTGATCCAATAATTGACTCTGAGGGCACTATCTCCAACAAGTGAGTTTTGAAACCATGATTGGTACGTTTGGTGTTTTTCTCGATTAATCGGCGTTTGTACGCCAACATCGAGGGTTTTTTAGTTGATTTGTGAAAGCAACCATAGGTTTTGACTTATGTGGGATTCGTCTGTCGTTTTAGTCATGAGTCGGATTTTAATGCGATACGGTGCGTTATGATATGTAGGTACCCTCATGTAGACTTCGAGACGACAATCAAGCGTGTGGCGATGTCGGCACCGGCGAGCGAAGAGCAGGTGAGTAGATTTATATCTACGGGGAGAAGTCGGGTGGATGGCGTATAGCACCCCCGCAGTCCGTAGTATAGTTTATATATATATATATTTCTTTATATAGATGTTTTATGATACGAGAATGATTATTCATGATATGATTATGTGTTCATGGATTAGCATAGGGTTAGTTGCGAAACCCTAGCGTAGTTGTTACACCCATACACGCACACACACACACACTTGCATACATTACTTTCTTGTGCGTAGATGGGGATGTGTATATATGTATATAGGCATAGGTATAGGACTTTGCATATATACATTCATATACACATGCATGGATGATGACGATAGTACTTGGGATTTGAGATGAGTCGATGAATTTGGGCTTGAGGCCGTGAGTCGGTGATGTGACAGGCTTCGTATTTGAGATACGACATGATGTTTTAGTGAGTCCTTTAGACAGGGTGTTTTCATACACACGCATGTATATAGATAGATGACATCAGTTTTGTACTAGACTTAGATCAGTACCCCGATCCTGATATTTGATAAAGAGAATACTAGATGAATAATAAGATAAATATGATATTGACCCGTACCCAGTTTGGGATGCCGTACGATAGATTTACCGTACAAGCTATATATTGATGATAGATCCGCACTCCTGATTTGAGGATGTCATATCAGATGGTGTATCATATAGGATACTATTGAGTCGGGATCACCGACTATTATATAGACGGATATATATATATATATGTATCGACTCAGATGTTAGGCGGTTTCCTTACCTTTCTTTTAGCCTGTTAGCTCAGCCCGATAGTTTTGTGTAGTTGATAAACTAGATTCGATTCCTACCAATTTCAAAAACTAACGATTCGTGGGTATTTTAAAAGACAGGCCAATGGATTCTACGGATATTTCAAAGGACATATCTTTTCTTAAAAACACCGTAGCCCTTATTTTCAAAACACCACGATTCTTGTTATTTCAAATGGCACCACTATATGACTTATATTATATTAAATGCAGATTAGTTATCATTGTGTTTATCATTCAGCTCCCGCACATTATTGCTGTTCGATTCGCATCACATGCTTATATTGTGATTTCATATACCATTATTGATATCATGCTGTCAGGACACCAGCACCATTACCGATGATGCGTATGTTCCACGTACACTTACTTGCCGGCTCACACACATTATCATCGGTAATTGCCATATCACGTACACTTTAGAGAATACTATTTCATTAACATAGCTTGTTAGCTGATAGTTTCGACATGATATTAGTGTACTTGCCTTATATGCCAGTTTAGACATTGCAGTTATTACTTGCTACTTCATGCATATTATTATTCACTGTTATGCCGTATTATGGAGTTTTATGCATATATTCACTGTTTAGGTGCTATTGATGATTGGATTTCGGATTTTCATGAGATTTCCTGGATTTGGGAGAAAACCGCAAGAATATATATAAACTTCTTTTTCTCTCTTCTTAAAATGAAAAGTGCATTTTTCTCATGATGTATCAGTCGTCCACCATGATGTTTTCTAGGTTATGAGATAGATTTCGAGACCCGATTCGAGGAGTTGGATGAACCGTCTGCGGGTACATGGTGGACCCGATAAGGTACCCCGGGGCAAGAAGATCGAGTAGTAGACGATGAGCCCGGCAGGGGAAGACTGCCTACCGGTGATTTTATCTGACGCGTCGGATATCCGGAGGATACCGTCGTGGTCGTGTAATTGATGTTAGGGGCCGATCCGGACTGACGGCGCCCTAGATAGTGAGATTTGAGACACTGGAATTTTGAGATATTGAGTTATTGAGATTTGATGATACAGGCCAGTCCGGGTAGCCGGAGCCTGAGATATTGGGATTTATGTTTTGTGTCGATGCTAGACACTGTTTATATTGATTTTCTTGATGATACCTCATTTTAAATATATAGAAATCTCACTAAGTTATGAAAGCAATTTCTTCATTTACTTGTATTCTGTTTTCATGCATTCATACCTCATTCATATGATATGTTGCTACCTGAGGCACTGACACAAGCACATGGGATTACACTTATGTATAGACGTTTACCCTTGCCACCTTTTTATGTTTCAGACTTATCATTTTGAGGTTATATATATATATATATTTATATATATATATATATATATATATATATATATATATATATTTGATCGTATGACCTAGGGTTACGTTATACATGCGATTTCTACTCGTAGATGTTTTCTACTCACGAGTTGGCAACTCACCCCCGTTGTGCCATAGTTCCTTGCAGGTTTTGCCGTACGGGTTCTTTGCGGCTTTACTGGCACACTGTTCTTTCCGGGTGATTGCTTTGGCAGGTGGGTTCTTTGCATCATGACCACCATTGTTTATTATTATTTCAGTTGTATCTAGAAACTCCATCAACCCGATTGTATATTTGAGAGAGTTAGAAGACTAGTTTGTTATTCTTTCGACCTTAGAGTCACGCGTTGTATTATTATGTTTTTCATGTTGTTTTGAGTTTCTTTTGAGTTTTGATCCTCGCCCTTGGCGTTGTATATTATATTGCTAGCGTGGTTGTGACCGTCGATTGACGAAGAGCTAGCTCCCGCTTGGGGATGCCTTTTTATTGATTTCGTATATTATTCATGTTGTATCCCGTTTGGGGGCCAATATTTACAAAGGAGACTCTGCCGAAATTTTCAGAAAATACTTGATATTTTTGAAACGCATAATTCGGCTTATACTATTAAAACTACTTGCTTTAAGTTGGTTTTTCCTTCACTCTACTGCTTCTTTGGTTTTGATTTCTGGGTTTTGGCTTACTTAGATTACGTACGCCTCGAGACGTTCATAATTTAAGCGCCGGTCATGTTCCATACTTTTCGGGTCGTGACAAAATTGGTATCAAAGCGTTAGCTTTTACCTTTGGAGTGTAGGTTGACCCTTAGTTGATGGAGTAGGTAACTTGAGTAGAGTGACGTACCGTACGTATGTTCCGCAGCATATTTACGATACGATACTCCGCTTAAGGAGCTTTAGGATGTACATTTCTTTGCACATCATCATATTCTTTCCTATGATCTAGCCTCATCGGTACCAGTTTATGGTTTTATTATCACGGTGGTACGGGCAGAGAGAGCTACGGTTAGAGTTTCGGTTAGCACGAGCTCGTTACGAACGAGGACTGACCAGGAAGTGATTCCAGGGGCATATGATTGCATTGAGGCGTAGTTTTATTGTGTTTTTGCGCCACGAGCGTTTGGTGGACCGCTTTTACGAGATTTCTCGGACGTACAGATCAGCACCAGGAGATTGGGCTACTTCGAGAGGCCAGCCAGATTGTGATGACCGTCAGAGCACAGATTATTTTGATGATTGAGGCATTGTTCAGTATGCGGACGAATGAGCCAGTGATTTTGGCGAATGAAAAGTTGTTGCCCCAGATGTTTGAAGCTAACGCCACATGAGTTATACTTCGAGATATGATAGGAGATTGCTAGTCACCAGAGATGAAAGCCTAGGCCATGTGATTCATTGCTACCCCGATGCGAGGTCATCAGATGGATTGATTCCAGCTAGAGGCGACTTCACACTGATACGTTGAAAGTCGATAGAGACGATCGAATGTCAGGAACCCATTTTCTAAGTTTAAGGTATTCGGAAAATAATGCAAGAAATTCTACGAACCCTCTAGAAGAATGAAACCCTAACTCGATTTAATAACCATGGAACGCCGGTGAACCTTAGGGTTTGAGGCAGTTTAGCGGTGCCATTAGTGAGGCTTGGGTCTGTCCTTCTACGGTTGGTCCATAGGTGCTGTGGTATATATTTGATACTATTAAACTATACCCCAGATGTTGAGCTCTTGGGGGATTATGTGGTTTTGACAAATCGATCGGATGGTTTGACTTAATTCGGATATCATGTGATGGGATGCATTGTTTGGAAGACTCCAGATACGAGTATAGCCGTTGGAGCGCAGTCCATACAGCCACGAAGAGACGAGTCCGAAGCAGTTGACATTAGAGAAAAGTGGAGTAAGAGGTTCGTACAAGATCTTGACGAGATGGTGTTCCACTCCGCCGACATCAGTGGTGTAATGCGCAAGCAGAAGTGTTGACTATGGATATATTCCAGGAGGAGTCGTGATGAGTATGCAGCCATTCCGGATCAAGAAATAGATATAGTAAAAGGATGATAACTTCCGGGCAGTTCGGCAGAAACGAGACTTGGGAGAGACTTCGACAGGACCTTTCTGGAGATACTGAATGAGAAGACCTGGACCCAGGAGCGGTCATTTGACGCACACCCAGTAGGCCAGAGTTCGGCATCGTCGACAAGACATGTTATGAGTAACCATGATAGTTGACCAGAGATCTTTAGAGGATATGTCAGAGCGGACTGCTTCCCCTATCGTTTCTATATTTGACCGTTGAGCCGAGGAGCTATATACTTAGCAATTTGCAGTGAGAGACGAGGGCCTAAGGGCACTAGGCGACATGCCATGATCAGAAGGCAAGTAGATATCTTGCTCTGCTAGCATTGGATGCACCGACACCTTCTCGACTTTGAAGGACGGACGTATCGACGGAAGTATTTATGAGTTGTGATTTTGTGATTGACTATCATGTATCCGTCACTTTGGATTCTAGTATTTTTGGGTGATTTATTTCATGACTGAGTTTTGATGACCGAGTTTCATGATATTTGATTTCATGCCTAGGGCATGAATATGATTTGACATATGCTTTCGGCATAGTTTTCATGCACTTTTAGTATTTGATTTGCTTTTGTGCACGCCGATGCACAGTGTGGTGAGATTTTATACCAAGGTATACTTGATTGGGATTTTGATTGAAGTGTGTTGTATACCGTCGATTTCGATTGTGATATTCGATATTCGTTTTCATGCACATTGTGCACTTGATTTGGATTTTGTGCATACTTAAAGCACCTGATGCGATTTAGGTGCACACCAGATGCACTAAATCGAGATTTTTCGTGCATATCAGATGCACCTGGTTTTGCTGTCAGGCACACACGTTGCCTTTGACAGGTGTTTTCGTGCACACCCATTGCACTTAGATGTTATTTCTGTGCACATGTACGGCACATTCATGGATTTCGATTTACGTGCGCACCAGATGCACGTGGCATTCATATATATTTGGGATTGATTTTTTTTGGAGCAGTATATTTTATGATACTTGCTATTTGGTTTAGTACCGAGCAGGACTAGTCAGAGGACAGTACCTGTGTATATTTTGCATGTATTGGTAGTTATCGAAGGGATTTCCAAGGGGGTGCTATAGTCTCAATATTTACCTACGTGTCAATGATGACACGAAACTGTTTAAAAGGGAAACCCTTCTAAATTATTTTCAAAACGGCGGGACGTATATGTTAAACAAATGATATATATATATATATATATATATATATATATATATAGTTATTTTCTCACAAAAGGCGTCCGCCACTGTGCTGTGATACACCCATCGCACAGCGATTTGAAAAAGGTTTGGCATGCATTGCTTCCATATGTTTTAATGATGTTTACCTATATAGTTTTGACATTTACAGGTATAGTTTTGATGTATATCATATTGATTTTCGTTTTGGATCTTGACATTGGTGTCTTCATCATAACTCTGATGATTGCGGAATGCTTGATGGAGTTTTGATTTTTGGTTTATATATCTATTTTTCAAGCGCATGCATTGCGCTACGATGTGTTTTATGTATTTATGATTTCGGAGCCGCGGCGATTTGATGGTTTTGGCAGAAATATTTTAGTATTTGAGGGGAGTTTTAATTTAAATTCGAGGACCGAATTTCTTTAAGGGAGGAAGATTGTAACGTTTTGAAAAATGTTTCGGTGAAATTTCGGAAAAATCGGTAAAATAAAGGGGTTTTCCGTAAAAAGTCAAAATATAAATATCTTTTAATATAAAATTAAATATACATATTCTAGCTATATAATTGCTAGTATTTGGTGTTTATTGAGCCACTGGTAAATTTTTTAATTTTCTGAAATTTTTTCTGAAATTAATTATTTTAATATTATTTTAAGCCGTCACTAATACATTTAATTAGGGAAAATTACAAATTGGAATGGGTTGAAACAAATTTTCTGCATCATAACATATTAAACAAAATTTTAACATGTTATTTTTGAAATGAAATGAAGCTGTCAAACTGTTTTAGAAAATATCGAAGAAAAAAGCTTAAATAGTGAAATTAGTGTAAATAGATATTGGGGTATAACATTTATCATTTTTCCCTCACCCAAACTCACCTACACCCTCTCTCCCCTCTCCAAATCAGCAGCCCATGTTCGCCCTCATTTCCCCACTTGTTTGCCAAAAGAAAAGAAAAGAAAACAAAAGAAAGAAAGAAAGTTAAATGAGTATTGGGCTTTGACTTTTGGGTTGACTTGGACTTTTCTTGAGTTGGCATTCACTCACCTCACTCTCTCACCTCTCCTCCCCAATGTGGCCGACCCTATAGCAGCAGCAGCCCCCCCTCATTTCCCCTGCTCTTTTTTCTTCAAAAATCCATCTAAAATGCTTCAAAATCCACAAAAAAATCAAGCTAAAATCCAAATCCAATCCCTATCCATTTCTCTTTTTCCTATCTAGCATGGATCTAGGGAACAAGTTAGCATTTTAGAGGCTTTGATTTCCAAATTTGATCTCTTGATCATGAGGTATAATTCTTATCTTTTGCTTAATTTGTTGTCAAATGTTTAAATCAAGCTTAATCATGTGTTTAAAAAAAGGGTTCTGAATTCAAGTTTGAAATTTCAAGTGGATGGTTTTGAATGAAGATTAGGGTTTGATCATTGGATTATGGTTGTGATAGGTATATTAACATGTAATTGCTTGCTAAATTAATCTAGTTGCTAATTTGCATTTTTGTTAATTTAAATTTGTAATAATTATATAAATTGCAAACTAGGTTTTTAAAAATATATATATTGGTAAGATAAAATTCTAATTAGAATTTTATGGCATTATTAACATTATAAATTGTGGTTTAATACTTAGTATATGCAAAACCAAGCTTAATTGTAAAATTGTGAGTTTTACTTTAAAAAGAGTTAAAATCGGTAATTTTGCAAACTGGGAATTTGGAATTTATACAAATTGATGAGATTAATTTATGAAAGTGATTTGTATGACCTAATTATGTTATTTAATGAGCATTTTGGTCATTTGAATCATTAAAATTTGTAGATTGGTTAAAACATCAAGTTTTAAACCGAAATGGGAATTTGTGCTAACTAGGTTTTTGGAAAATAAAACGATTGGTTTAATTTTATGGATTTGACGAATTAATCCCTATTTCTTATACAGTTAGTGAGTTTTGAAACCATGATTGGTATGTTTGGTTTTTTTCTCGATTAATCGGCGTTTGTACACCGACGTCGAGGGTTTTTGGGTTGATTTGTGAAAGCAACCATAGGTTTTGACTTATATGGGATTCGTGTGTCGTTTTGGTCATGAGTCGGATTCTAATGCGATACGATGCATTATGATATATAGGTACCCCCATGTGGACTTCGAGACGACAAGCAAGCGCGTGGCGATGTCGGCACCGGCGAGCGAAGAGCAGGTGAGTAGATTTATATCTATGGGGAGAAGTCGGGTGGATGGCGTATAGCACCCCCGCAGTCCGTAGTATAGTTTATATATATATGTTTATATTGGTGTTTTATGATACGAGAATGATTATTCATGATATGACTATGTGTTCATGGATTAGCATAGGGTTAGTTGCGAAACCCTAAAGTAGTTGTTACACCCACACACGCACACGCACACACACACTTGCATACATTACTTTCTTGTGCGTAGATGGGGATGTGTATATATGTATATACGCATCGGTATGGGACTATGCATATATACATTCATATACACATGCATGGATGATGACTATAGTACTTGGGATTTGAGATGAGTCGATGAATTTGGGCTTGAGGCTGTGAGATCGGTGATGTGACAGGTTTCGTATTTATGATACGACATAATGTTTTAGCGGGTCCTTTCGACAGGGTGTTTTCATACATACGCATGTATATAGATAGATGGTATCAGTTTTGTACTAGACTTAGATCAGTACCCCGATCCTGATATTTGATAAAGAGGATACTAGATGAATAATAAGATAAATGTGATATTGACCCGTACCCAGTTTGGGATGCCGTACGATGGATTTACCGTACGAGCTATATATTGATGATAGATCCGCACTCCTGATTTGAGGATGTCATATCAGATGGTGTATCATTGGGATACTATTGAGGCGGGATCACCGACTATTATATAGACGGATATATATATATATATATATATATATGTATCGACTCAGATGTTAGGCGGTTTCCTTACCTTTCGTTTAGCCTGTTAGCTCAGCCCGATAGTTTAGTGTAGTTGATAGACTAGATTCGATTCCTACCTATTTCAAAAACTAACGAATCGTGGGTATTTTAAAAGACAGGCCAAGGGATTCTACGGATATTTCAAAGGACATATCTTTTCTTAAAAACACCGTAGCCCTTATTTTCAAAACACCAGTATTCGTGTTATTTCAAATGGCACCACTATATGACTTATATTATATTAAATGCAGATTAGTTATCATTGTGTTTATCATTCAGCTCCCGCACATTATTGCTGTTCGCTTAACATCGCATGCTTATATTGTGATTTCATATACCATTATGGATATCATGCTGTCAGGACACCAACACCATTACCGATGATGCGTATGTTCCACGTACACTTACTTGCCGGCTCACACACATCATCATCAGTAATTACCATGTCACGTACACTTTAGAGAATACTATTTCATTAACATAGCTTGTTAGCTGATAGTTTCGACATGATATTAGTGTACTTGCCTTATATGCCAGTTTAGACATTGCAGTTATTACTTACTACTTCATGCATATTATTATTCACTGTTTTGCAGTATTATGAAGTTTTATGCCTATATTCACAATTTACGTGCTATTGATAATTGGATTTCGGATTTTCATGAGATTTCTTGGATTTGGGAGAAAACCGCAAGAATATATATAAACTTCTTTCTCTCTCATTTTAAAATGAAAAGTGCGGTTTTCTCATGATGTATGAGTCGTCCACAATGATGTTTTCTCGGTTATGAGATGGATTTTAAGACCCGATTCGAGGAGTTGGATGAACCGTTTGCGGGTACATGGTGGACCCGGTAAGGTATCCCGGAACAAGAAGATCGAGTAGTAGACGATAAGCCCGGCAGGGGAAGACTGCCTACCGGTGATTTTATCTGACACGTCGGATATCCGGAGGATACCGTCATGGTCGTGTGATTGATGTTAGGGTCCGTTCCAGACTGACGGCACCCTAGATAGTGAGATTTGAGACACTGGGATTTTGAGATATTGAGGTATTGAGATTTGATGATACAGACCAGTCCGGGTAGCCGGAGCCTGAGATATTGAGATATTGGGATTTATGTTCTGTGTCGATGCTAGACACTGTTTATGTTGATTTCCTTGATGATACCTCGTTTTAAATATACAGAAATCTCACTAAGTTATGAAAGCAATTTCTTCATTTACTTGTATTCTATTTCCATGCATTCATACCTCATTCATATGATATGTTGCTACCTGAGGCACTGACACGAGCACATGGGATTACACTTATGTATAACGTTTACCCTTGCCACCTTTTTCGGTTTCAGACTTATCATTTTGAGGTTATATATATATATTTGATCGTATGACCTAGGGTTACGTTATACATGTGATTTCTACTCGTAGATGTTTTCTACTCACGAGTTGGCAACTCACCCCCGTTGTGCCATAGTTCCTTGCAGGTTCTGCCGTACAGGTTCTTTGCGACTTTGCTGGAACACTGTTCTTTCCGGGTGATTGCTTTGGAAGGTGGGTTCTTTGCATCAGGACCACCATTGTTTATTATTATTTTAGTTGTATCTAGAAACTCCATCAACCAGATTGTATATTTGAGAGAGTTAGAAAACTAGTTTGTTATTCTTTCGACCTTAGAGTCGCGCATTGTATTATTATGTTTTCATGTTGTTTTGAGTTTCTTTTGAGTTTTGATCCTCGCCCTTGGCGTTGTATATTATATTGCTTGCGTAGTTATGACCGTCGATTTACGAAGAGCTAGCTCCCGCTTGGGGATGCCTTTTTATTGATTTCGTATACTATTCATGTTGTATCCCGTTTGTGGTCAGTATTTACAAAGGAGACTCTGCCGAAATTTTCAGAAAATACTTGATATTTTTAAAACGGATAATTCGGCTTATGCTACTAAAACTACTTGCTTTAAGTTGGTTTTTCTTTCACTCTACTGCTTCTTTGGTTTTGATTTCTGGGTTTTGGCTTACTTAGATTACGTACGCCTCGAGACATTCGTAATTTAAGTGTCGGTCATGTTCCGTACTTTTCGGGTCGTGACATCAACATATGTACCCTCATTCGTTTCGCTTGAACCAGGAAACTTCTATATGGGACTCTAAAGACTTATCAATACGCCAGCAGTAGGTGATGATCACATCAGTCACGCACAATCCGTCAGCGGTACTAGCTGTACGTAACGGCTACCCAGGTATTGAGCGAATAGAAGATCAACAAGCAATCTTGTCCAAACTCCCATGAATCCTATAAGTAACACTTACAGTACAGTCCGGTCTCTTCGTTTGATATGTCGTATATCGAGTCTAGGGGTGGAATCGTCGGACTCCGGTAACTTGATAAGTCATGCCTATGTATGACTCATAACGGTTCGAGAAACTACCGATAACTCTTACCAGTAAATCTCATCAGCCCTGGCCAGGGACTTACTATTATAACTAATCGAGCATAGCGCAACATCAACTCCCTATATCGGGAGAGACGAAACCCCTCCTATCTCTCATTACCTCCATGTGACTCGGGACTATACCCAAAATCCACCTATTTGCACGACTCCTTTGAGCCGTAGTAGAGAGGAAATCAAAGCACAGTGGGAGCCACACAAGATTCTATGAAGATCTCGGGTCTACAAACTAACCTATACCTGTGTCACCAGAGAACTGCTATCTGACGATAGGTATAGTACCAACTAGGATTTCTCAGCGAATCCTGTTCAATGTACCCATTCTCTAATGAGCACCTGTGTACAATCTTTGATGTCAAACACCAATGGTTATAGGATCAATCATCGCCCTTTACAGGGTCAAGAAACGTACACACTAGTCTACTCTAGAATATCGATGCCCTGTCTTGATACTCCCTCGACTAGGAACTGTTAAAGGATGTGCTTGTAGACTACACAAGTCCCAGTAGTATGATCCGCATCATAGTTTTGGTAGTCAAGCAAACATCCTAAGGGCTTTATCAACATGTATCTGAGAGACAATATAATAATACAAGTGTACAAGTTAAGATAAAGAGCAACCATATAGCATACTATCATATCGAGCAAGAAAGTTCTCTCTATATATATATATATGTCCAAGCATCCACTATATCATACAATAATGTCCTCTAGGGCATACATATTCCTAACAGCTCATAACCCAATGAGCACCTGTATACTATCTTAGGTGACTAACTGATACCAATGGCTTGTGTGATCGGCTACCGCCTCTCGTCGGGGTCTCGAAAAGTATACACTAGTCTACTCCGGAGTATCGATGTCCAGTCTCGATACTCCTTCAACTAGGGACATTTAAGAATGTGCTTATAAACCACCCAACTCCTACGTCGCCATCATAATGCTGGTAGTCAAGCAAGAATCCTATGGGCTCTATCAACATGTAAGTGTGATCTGTAATACCATATAATGCATGTACATGATGATAGAGACAAAACAGATTGCATACTATCATCTCGAGTAAGACTGTTCTACCCGTATAGGTCCTCTCTCAATCATCATAATCGCGTGCCTACGACTACAATAATTGACTTGAGGGTACTATAGCCAACATAATCATTTTTTAGTACTTAGTACATGATATGCTTACATGGAAACACTCGCAATACTTACAGTATTGTTCCGTGCATTGCATTTACTGTACCTTTATGTTTACATGCATATGAGATGCTGTTTTCATGAGATCTCTGGATTTGAGAACCGCTGATATATTTTAAAAGTCTTATGATTGTTTTAAAAATGCGATTTCTTGTGATATGATTTGTGGCATCCACCATGAGTTTTCTCGGTTCTGAGCTATGAGTTACTCGATTCGAGGAGTGAGGAGGCACCGTCTGCGGGTATATGGTGGATCCGGTGCGGTATCCCTGGGCAAGAAGATCGTATCGAAAGGTGTTGAGCCCGGCAGGAGAGCACTACCGACCGGTGATAGTTTTGGACTCGACGGATATCCGGAGGATACCAACCGGAGTCATGATATCAGATGGATATGAGGGTCGATTCGATGAGACAGCGCCCGAGATATGAGGATTTACGTGTAGAAGCTGGACATGTGTTTTATGGTATTTTTGAGTGTCGATGCTGAACACTCAGGTATGATGATGATTTGATGTGCCGTTGATGGACACACGTTGGATATACACAAGCATACATGTATATGACTTAGATGACTTGATACATATACTGATACTGGCATGATATCATTATTGTACATATATGTATACACGGTCACCCTGGATACCACATAGTATTACCTTTATACACAGTATGACCAAGAGATCGTTGTTCATTCGATTTCTACCTGCTGATTTTTTCTACTCACGAGTTGGCAACTCACCCCCGTTGTGCCATAGTTTTCTTGCAGGATCGACCGCTTGGATCAGTAGCGGCTCGCTGGCATACAGTTTGCTTCAGGGTGTTTTGCATTGGTAGGTGGGGTATACATTTTGATCGTAACCACCCTTGTACATATTCATTCAGTATCTAGTTAAAAGCTCCATCAACCAGACTTTGTATTTTGGGTAGACCTAGACACAGAATTGTATATTCTTGAGACTTAGAGCGAGATGGGTGTATTGTCTTTTATTTGAGCTCGATGATGTCGTGGTCTTCTTTATATTCTTTCTGTGTTTGATCTTGGCCTTGGGGCGTCGTATATATTCATTGCGTGGTTGTGATTCCGCCAATTGGCGAAGAGCTAGCTCCTGCTTGGGGATGCCTATATTATTGCATGTATATTGTTTTGGATCAAAATTTACAAGCGAGGTGCTGCCCAAATTTCAAGGAAGAAAATGTTTGCAAAGATAGTTACAAAACATTGCATTTTCATATGATATTACTTATAGTTTTAAAGGAAGGCTTGAATTCCTTATGCCGATATTTCAAAACTGCACGTCCACTATTTTCCGAAAAAGGTTTAGATTTCTGGGCTTTGGCTTACTTGAATTACGGCGGGGTCCTATAGACTTCATGTGATTCTCATGACGGTCACGTGCCAATTCCATGTCGTGACATAAGCCCACTAGTATTATTCGTCCGAAGAACATCCATGTAGCCAGTATACGTATATGATCGGAACCCTGCACATAAAACCATACGGCCTCTACATCATTTCTCCTGAACCAGGGAAACCCTCTGTGTAGGACTTTAAAGACTCGACAGTATGCCGTCAGTGGGTTTAACTACAAGTCCGTCAGTGGTACTAACTATACGTAATGGCTACCTAGGTACCTGTCGAAAAGAAGGCCGACGAGCGAACTCATCGGAACCCCTACTGAGCCTATCCGTGATAATCTCCATACAGTCCGGTCTGTTCGTCTAAGTGTATCACATATCGGGCCTAAAGGGTGGTAATGTTAGAAATATGAATGCCCTAGAGGCCATTATTATATGATATAGTGGATGCTCGGACATATATATAGAGGACTTTCTCGCTCGACATGATAGTATGCTATCTGGTTGCTCTTTATCTTAACTTGTACACTTATTTTAGTATACTGTCTCTCTGATACATGTTGATAAATCCTTAGGATGTAGGCTTGACTCCCAGGACTATGATGCAGATCATACTAGTGGGGCTTGTGTAGTCTGCAAGCACATCCTTTAACAGTTCCTGGTCGAGGGAATATCGAGACAGGGCATCGATATTCCAGAGTAGACTAGTGTGTACATTTCTTGACCCTGTATGGGACGATGGTTGATCCCACAACCATTGGTGTTTGACATTAAAAATTGTACACTGGTGCTCATTGCAGAATGGGTACATCGAACAGGACTCAACGAGAACTCCTATATGGTAGCATACCTATCGTCAGATAGCAGTTCTCTGGTGACACTTGTACAGGTTAGTCTGTAGACCCAAGATCGTCATAGAGTCTTGTGTGGTTCCCACTGTGCTTTGATTTCCTCCCTACCACGGCTCAAAGGAGTCGTGCAAACAGGTGGATTCTGGGTATAGTCCCGAGTCACATGGAGGCAGTGAGCAATAGGAAAGGTTTTGTCTCTCCCGGTATTGGGAGTTGATGTTGCACTATACTCGATTGGCAATAACAGCAAGTCCCTGGTTAGGGATGATGAGATTTACTGGTGGGTGTTATAAGTAGTTTCTCGAAAGGTTATAGGCCACACATCGGCATGACTTATCAAGTTATTGCGGTCTGACGATTCCACCTCCAGACTCGATATACGACATATCAGACGAAGAGACCGGACTATACGGTAAGTGCTGCTTATAGGCTTTACGGGAGCTTGGATAGGCTTGCTTGTTGATCTTCTATTCGTTTAATACCTAGGTAGTCGTTACGTCCAGCTAGTACCGCCGACGGCTTGTGGGTATCTGATGTGATCATTACCTACTGCTGGCGTATTGACGAGTCTTTAGAGTCCTACATAGAGGTTTGCTAGCTCAAGCGAAACGAAATAGGGCACATATGGAGATATGTGCGGGAGCTTGATTAAATACGAGTATGTGGTACCGTATTCTAATCTAGCGATATTTGATATCGGTTAGGTTATATGTGATATAACCGGATTATTGAATCATGTGTTGATTCAATGATTTGATTTATGTATATATATTTGATATTGGCCAGTTTTATATGATATGACTGGATTATTGAATCAAGTGTTGATTTAATATCTAATATTTAATATAAACTTGTTGTATGTGATATGACCGGATTATTGAATCAAGTGTTGATTTAATAATGTGATATACATATATATATGATATTAGTCGGTTATATATGATATAACCGGATTATTGAATCAAGTGTTGATTTAATAATTTGATATATATATATATATATATTAACTACTATAAATGCTCACTAAAGATTTTCTTCTCTTCATATATATTTATATATATGATGTGTGTGTATGTGTGCGTGTGTGTGTGTATACACATATGAAATTGATTTTTGTATCATGGTTGATGATACATTGGATTAGGATGTATGAGAATCACACTGGAGCAAAGGATATATAGGATGATTTATATTTTAAGGAAAAAAAGAAAAGGGAGGAAATGAGTCATTGCTTTAGATGCTTGGAGAAGCATTGAGAAGCCATGACTCATCTCCTACTTTTGTTTTAAACTTAGATATTTATTCATCCTCATTCATATCTCATGAGCACATGGTTCATTCTCACATAACCATCCAAGTTCATACTCATCTCTTCTTCATTCACTTCCTTTCTAGGGTTTTTCTTGAGTTGGAAAAGGAAAAGAGAAGATTTTCTAGTGAGCAAAATTCATACTTCATCAATCTACACTTTTCTAGCCCATTAGTTTAGCTTATTTGCTTCACTAATACTTTGATTAGTGAAGAGTAAGCTTGAGTTAGAGAGACTTCAAGGTGGATCATCTTCGGTCTGGAAGACAACAAGCAAGCTCAATCTTTTCTCAAGTGGAGTCAAAGAAGAGTTCTAGTGTCACGACCTAAATGTGGCACGTGACCGGCACTTAAATCATGTGACATCTAAACACGTCGACGCGGTTCAAGTAAGCCGAAACCCGGAATCTAAACCCTTTTTGAAATTATTGGAGGTGAGTTTAAAATAGTCATCAGATGGAATCAGTTTAAATAACATTTAAATTTAACTGAGTATGTTTGAAAAGTACCTATGACGTTTTGAAATTTGACAGCACCTCCTTTGAAAATTTTACATAAAAACCCGATACAACTACAACAATAATATAGCATCTCAACGGGAGCTAGCTTTCACGTCCAAACGACGGAACAGCCAAACAATCTATATCAGAAGTTGACTCTAAAGAGTGCGACCTCAGAATTTCTAAGTTTCGCTTCTAAGTCCACAATATACCATTTCTAAGTTGATGGAATTTCCACTAGATACCAAATATATGAATAATCAAGAGTGGGTACGATACAATAATAACCCATTTACCAATCAATCACCGAAAGGAATATGTGCCCAAGCTGCTGATAATCTAAGCGGTAAGACCTGTAAGAAACTGTGGCACAACGGGGATGAGTTGCCAACTCAGTGAATAAAAGTACATCTAAATGTAGAACTCGAAATGCACGACGATACCTAGACCATAAGTATAGTACTACCATAATCGTACTAATATACTATATGATATGCATATATATATCATAATGCAACACTAACTATCATGCAACCCCATGTAGAATATATATATATATATATATATAGGTACAGCCCTCCTGATCAGTCCTAGTCGAACCCAATAAATGAAATCTAACTGTATACCTCATGATAACAATCATATCAATATATATATATATATGGATGCCCAGCATCGACATCGAAATCAGGAATCTTTCGTGCCCAGCACTGACACGTAAATACAGATACCGTCGACACCATCTCAACAGATAATCGCCACCCAATATCCCTGGCCCGGTCGGTATCTCCTGGATATCCGCCGTGGCCATCGAACCCCGGCCCAGTATCCCCTGGATATCTGTCGTGCTCATCTCTATCTCCGGTATCGAGTATTCTCGTTAGGCTCCTCACCTATAATGTGGCTATCCTACCCCTCGGTCTCAAACCGGGTCTGCCATGTATCCCGCTGTATAGCTACCCCACTCAGTACGGATAAGTCACAAATCCGAAACCGTATAGCTACCCCATCCGGTTCGGATACAAAAACTCAAAAAAAACCTAAAACTCATAGTGAATGTTAAATCGTCATCTTCAGAAAACATCAAGTAAAGAAAGAGAATATTTGCCTAAATTATCCTGATGATATATTATATATATACATATATAACAGCGTCCCATACCACTGATATATATCATCAAAAGTAAAACGTCCAGAAAACTCATAAAATCAAATATAACATTCATAATGCCGGTATTCACAATACTTAACAGATAATAAGGTAAAGTGCGTAAATAAATCATACAAGCAGATACACTTATCAATCCTACTGTGTCATGGAAATACTAATGATGTGTAGTGTAACATACGTATCTGTGCTCGTGCCGCATGGCAATCATTAGTATTTGTGCAAGTGTTCTAAAGGTGTAATACCCTACTCATATCAACATCTGTATATGTATTACGGAGTATAACAGTTCTACAGTGACATGGCAGTACCAATGAGATGTGGTGTAACATACATGTACGTGCTTGTGCAACATAGTACTCATTGGTATTTGTGCAGTGTTCTATCACAGTGTTAGTATTACAGAAACGTGTACCATCGATAAATATAATGCGAACATGTAAAATAAATCTAAGCATAACTAATAACTGTACTTACTGCTATGAGCTATATCATTATCTTTGAAAAGGAAATAAAACTTTGGTTTTGAGATAAGGAAGCTGTCTTGGATTAAAATAGATATTCGTTTTGGAAATTGGCACCACATCCTTGTATTTTATCATTAAAAGGGAAACGAATCGTAGTTTTTAAAAGAATATAGCTCCCACTAGTATTACATCCTAAAACGAAAAATAATCTAACTCTATGAGTCTAAAGGAACACTTGGCCGTTATTCGGCATATAAATCTCATCATTTCCAATACATATAATTTCTCGTATAATGTCTCACATTATCACTATATCTCAAATCCTCTCTAGTATGGCATGATCCTTCGTACCAACTTATCAAACCATCCGTAAACTATATGCACATGAGTATCATACTAGATACAATTTAATTCAAAAATCCATATCATAATAAATTTCTAAAACTGCTATACATCATAATACTATTTATAAGGTTGCAGGGGTGCTATACGCCATCTACCCGACTTCCCCCGTAAATGTAAATCTACTCACCAACTTGATGAGCTTACCGAATTCCACGCTGCTAAGTTCATCAACTCCGTTTCGGAATCCTTCACGATCGCACCTATAATCGTATTTAAAATCACATCGATATAAATATCATATTGAAAACCAAACAACGAGCTAAGTACCCGTATGTTAGAACCTACAGTTCATTTACCCTAAAGATGATCAATTGCCCCTGAACTTAACGTACAAACGTCAACGTTTCAGTTGCGGTACAGAAATACGGAAAATCATATCGAATTGTCGGAAACTTTAATAAAACTCAACTAAACATTCCCAGATTTCTATGTATGAATATTGGGACAAGTCAAACAATACCATAGCTTATAACATAACCTATTAGAGCTATAGAAGAAAACACAATCCAAAAGCTCACCACAAATACGGCGAGCTCGGATATTGAGCTTATGTCGCCGGCCAAAATATGAGGTTAGGGTTTTGGGCTTTGAGTGAAGTTCTCTAGTGATCTCATTATAGTTTTGGTTTTGCTAGTTTTTCTAGTAATTGTAATGGTTCCAGATTCAATTCAAGTGAGCTAGATATCATAAATCCTAGTTTATGATACTGCACCAACTAAACAGGCTATGTGAGGATAATGTGACTATCTAACACCTATACTAACCTACGTTAACCCTATTCAGGTCGTAGCGGGTAAAAACAGAACTCATGATACGATATATCCGTGTCGTATATAGGATTTTAACTCCAAAACTGTTATTAGTCTCCAGATTTCCCATACTGTTAAAATAACTTAAATAAACAATACCAAATATCTTAACACCTATACAGATACCTACCCTAAAAACCACAACACCTAAATCCCTCTAAAAACCGGCGAGATCGGATTTTCCCTACGTGTCGCCGGCCGATATCCGAGAAAGTATGCTTGTCTTCCTAGGGTTAATTCTATGTCCAATATATAATATTATGATACTGTTTAGTTAGGTTAATTTTCATCTAAATTATAGCAGATTAACACAGTGCCAAATTTTTCCTAAAATACCATGTATCCGAAATCTGATTTCTATACTTAAGCATTTCAGAACTAAACTTCTACAGTGTTTACAGATTATACCTACAGAGAATTGCTGGAATGTCTTCCTCCAAGATGCACAAGCTCCTAATTCCTAGCCAAAGGGTGGTGGTGAAATCTTTAGCATCTATCTCTTTCTTCATTTCTTTTTCCTTTTCTTTTCTTTGTTGTTTGTTCTAAGATATTTATCTTTTCTTTTTCCCCTCAGTTGATTCTTTAATTCACAGGATATATGAACTGAACCATATAAGGATAAGAGTGAGATTTGTAGGAGGAGGTGTCACTTAGCAAGGAGGTGGTAATCTCATGCAAGTAGGATGTGTAGCATGGAAGAGGGTGGTGTGTTCATGCAAGGAGGAGGTGTAGCATGATGTGTCATCTAGGATAAGTTATGCCATGAGTTTTACTTAAGCTTAACCTTGACCTTTACGCCTGTTCCCTCATAAAATATCAGGAAAACCCCCAATGGGGCATCACGTGCTCACACGTGACCAAGGGTCACGTGCTCACACGTGACCAAGGGTCATGTGCTGACACGTGATGGTTTCCTGGGACTCTGTTATAATAGAATTAAATTCTAATCAAGCAAGCAATTAGTGGAGTCACGTTCCCACACGTGATGGGCATTTAAAGAACCCACTGAAAGAATTAAAAGGCATTATAAAACGGCAAGGAAAGATCCCAATGAGGCATCACGTGTCTACACGTGACCAAGGGTCACGTGATGACATGTGATGATTCCTTAGCACTTTAAAAACAATTGAATTAAATTCTGATTAAAATGTTAATCAAGGGGGTCACATGTCAACACGTGATGGGTTCCTGAGCTCCTTAATTAATAGAATTAAATTCTACAGAAATGATCAAACAATGGGATCACGTGCCAACACGTGATAGGCTTTTTAAGCCTTCTGAACTAATAGAATTAAATTCTAATTAAGAGGGAATCAAGAACCCTAACTGGAAAAATATTTCCTTAGATCTTTCCAAACAAAAAAGATGGTGCTCTGTAAAATGGAGCACCGTTGGATTAAAAATCCAATGGTGGTTAAAAATCACCAATTTATGGAAAGATTTTATACAAGGAAAGATTTCCCTAAAATTCACCAAGAATAACAAACAGAATATCTTTTGGATTAAAAATCCAATGGTGAATAAAATTCACTGAGTGATCTAAAAGATCATGTTGGTTACAAAAACAACCAAAATCTTTCAATCAAAGATTCACTAAATAAATTGATTCTTTTCTTTCTCCTATAAATAGGAGCCAAGACGAGAAGAAAAATGATCTGGGATTTTTTTTAAAGAGAAACACAACAGAGAGAAAAAAGAGAGGAGAATTTAATTCTCAAGAGAGAAGAAAAGATCTTTGCAGAGAAAAGAAACCCTAGGTGAGAAAGGGGAAAGAGATCTAAGCTCCATAAAATAAAAGAGAATTTAATTCTCAAATTTAAGAGTTTAACTCTTCTGAATAAGAACTTAGTTCTTCCTTTGGTTAAAAATCTGCAGAAGCAGATCTCCCCACAAGTTGAGAATTTAATTCTCATAGGGGAGATTTTGCCATGCAGATCCAAAATTGGAGGGAGAATTGAGTTTAAGGAATTTAATTCCCCCAAATTCATAGGAATTTAATTCCTCCAAATGAAACTAGGGTTTAACCCTATATGAGAATTTAATTCTCCTAAATTCATAAGAATTCAATTCTTCCAAATAAAACTAGGGTTTAACCCTACATAAGAATTTAATTCTTCCATATACATAGGAATTTAATTTCTCAAAACAGAATTAGGGTTTAACCCTACTAAAGAATTTAACTCTCAAACTAAGAGACTTGAAGCTCCCCATGCACGTAAAAAACTTGGTCACGTGGTAACACGTGTCCCTCATTCTCAATGAGTAGAAAAGAAAGAACAAGACTAGGTCACGTGCCCCCACGTGGCCCTTAAACAGACTCCCCAAAATGAGAAGGGAAAAGCTTGGAGGCAATGCCTCACGTGCTCACATGTGACTCTTAAAACAAAAGGAAACAAATCCAAGAGCAGAATTAATTTTGGGCGCCCTCACGTGTTCCCACATGACCCCTAATAAATACTTTTATAATCAATGCATGGGTACCCGTCACGTGCCCACACGTGATGGCTTGAAGACCAAAAGTGTTTAACACTTATTTGAAAATTCTGAGAACAAAATAAAGGAGGTCTGGCCCCATCTTCAGGCGCCTCACGTGACCCCACGTGACCCCTTCCTTTCTAGTGTTTAATACTATTTTGAGCATTTTGCCCCCAGTGTTTAAAACGAGCTTTGTGAAACTGATTAATAGAGGAGTTGGATATTCGGTATCACATGGGCTGTGAGTATGCGACATCGCAATAATTAGCCTTAAGTGCAAGTGAGAGATTGTTGGATATAGTGCCCTCAAAGTCAATTATTGGATCGCAGGTACGTGATTGCAATGATTGAGGGAGGACCTATACCAGTAGGACAGTCTTACTCGAGATGATAGTATGCTATCTGGTTTGTCTTTATCATCGTGTACTGCTTTAGGTGACATTACAGATCACTATTGCACGTTGATAGAGCCCCTAGGCTTCTTGCTTGACTACCAACAGTATGATAGCGATCATATACGTGAGAGTTGGGTAGTCTATAAGCACATCCTTAAAAGTGGTCTCTAGTCATGGGAGTTTCGAGACAGGGTATCGATACTCCGGAGTAGACTAGTGTATACAGTCGAGACCCCGACAAGGGGCGATGGCCGGTCTCATAAGCTATTGGTGTCATTTGGTTCACCTAAGATGTATACATGTGCTCATTGGGATATGAGTGCATGATTGTCACGATCTAACCGTGTCGTGTTTAAAAAGAGTTTTGAAATTACCGCAATCAAAACGGTGTCGCTTGTAGCGATCCGCGATGAATACGGATCGTCCGCAGGGAGATGGTAAGTTTTTATATCTTGTTTTAACGAGTTAATACCGGGTTTTGATTTGTTGGTTAATTAATTGTCGTAATAAAGATATGAATAAAAAGGACTTGTTAAGGGTAGTAATAAGTTAGATTGTATGAAGGTGATGTTCGCCAATTCCTTATAGCCCCAACTTGGTATTGACACTAAAACAATAGGTAACAACGCGGATTAGGGAACTTGAAATACAGTATTTGCGGCATTTCGCTAAATCCGTTTTCCTTGTCCCTTGTCCTTCCGTTGTTATCTCTTGATTTTAGCCTTCGGCAAACCACGGGCAATCCGGTCATGATTAGGAATCATCACTATCATGGTAGGATAGGATGCCTAGTGAGCGGAGTTGCGGGTGATTTGCACGAAGTTTCAATAGGCAAGTTTTAGGTTTTAAAGTTTGGACAAAGAAAATCTTCGAATACAATCTAACATATTACACTCTTAACAAGTGAAAAGACTACTCACACATATTTACAAATTAACAAGAAAGAAAAGAGAAGATACATAAAAACATGCAATGAAATAAAGAGGAAAAGAGAACCGATGAGTTCAAGCTTTTTATCTCCAAGTGTTCGATCCCCGGCAACGTGTGAAATCCGAATACCAAGCTTTAAGGTTGCAAGCTCACTTAAGAGGTTGCAAGATCAAAGCAAAGCATGAATTTCACAATTGAAATTATGTAAAGTGGAACAAGACATGTAAGAAAAATATGAACTTTTATTGAAGAACAAACTTGTTACAAGAGATCTTGAAGTCAAGAACCTAAGCCTTAAGCTTGCAAGTTCTAAATGAGAAGTTGCAAGGTCAAGACAAAGGGGCAAGAGTTCAAGAATGAAAAGAAAAATTACAAGAATTCTAAGATAAAAACTAAAGAAAAAGCTCCCCTTTCCTCTTCCCTCTGGTCTCTATTTATAGGCTCAGAAAGAAAAATTACAACGTAGATTAGGGGACTTAAGCACGGTATTCATAGAATCCAGCTTATTGACCCTTGTCCTTCCGTTCTTGTCTCTTGCTTTCGCCTCCGGCCAAACCGAATGCAACCGGTCACGGTTAGGAATCACCTTTACCTTGGTAGGGTAGGGTGCCTAACGGAGCGTTTGCATAAGATTTGGGCGGAGTTTCAAATGGGAAAAGACGGGAAAAGGAAATGAGGAGCGAAATGTTAACTTACAAAATCTTTCTCTTTTCCTAACAACAATATTCACACCAACATTCACAAAACAACAAAGAGGAAAAAAGAAAAGCTACAAAGAAAAGAAAAGACTACAAACAAGTAATTAAATGACATGGTAATAAATTGCAAGTAATAAAAGACAAGAATGAAAATGCATGTAAGTAAAAGAGCGAGTAAGAAAGACTAAGAACCATAGAACCCAAAACAAGACATGGGTTCAATAACCAAATCTTAAACTTGCAAGCTCAATGAAGAGGTTGCAAGATCAAGAAGAGGCAAAGAACTCATGGTGAATGAAGGCACAAAAAAGACCTTTATTAATCATCAAGAACGATACAACCCCTTGAGATCAATAACCAACCCTTAAACCTTCAAGCTCAATGAAGAGGTTGAAGGATCAAGAGAAGGTTAAGACTTCAAGGGGACTAAGCTATTTACAAGAAAGGAGAATAGAAAACTTGGACAAAGAATGACAATCCAAGACTAAAGAATGACTAAAGAATTGATCCTTGAACCTTTGCCCCATGGTCTGTATTTATAGGCTCCAAAGAATGGAGGGAAATTCGAATTTTTAAATCAACACAAAATCTTTAGCATTGAATGCTCATTACTTCATATCCATTTGTGACTTGATTCTTGTCTTCCTTATCATGGTCCATGCTGATTTGTCTATTTGAATTTGATTTGCACTCAGTTTTGGAAGGAAATTTGAATCTTTAAATCACACATATAATCTTCACCATTAAATGCTCATTACTCCATTCCCACATGTGGCTTGATTCATGGCTGCCCCATTATGGCTCATGCTGATTTGTTTGATTCCTTTTGATTTGATTTCAGTTTTGGAAGGAAAAAATCAACACATGATGTTTAGCCTTGAATGCATATAATATTTTGCCTTGAATGCATATCCACATGTGCCTAAAAGTCTTGTGTACACATTTGTTGTGTTGGACCATTTAGATAGAAAAATGTGTACACAAACTTGTTGCAAAAAGGGACTCCTGAAGTATTGGTCGGTTTGCGTTTCTGGTCTCAGTGTCGGCTCTCAATTGATATATCCATGCTTTTAAATGTATTTCCAGTATTTTATCACGGATACCTGTAATCTGTATTACTGAGCAGACATTGGTTAATAGTACCGATAAATACAACAAATAGATAATGAATGTGCGGTATTAGAATGCAGTTTTCTGATATGAACAAATACCCCCAAACTTATCTTTTGCTCGTCCCGAGCAAAACCATTTATTCACAAAAGAAAATCCTAACCGCACTTTCGCAGGGAACGCGATTGCACTGAGCATGTGCAATAAGCCGTTAAACCTCTAGGTGTCCCTAGTAGGAGGAGTGTTGTCTCCTGAGGGTTTTCAGCGGATACTACCCACAAAATCCCGTCAAGCTAGTTTTGCGAAATAACTATGATTCAAACCCTAAGGTTTTGTTTAAAAGATAACAATTCTATTATCCTAAATTTAGAACTATCGAACCTTTATTTTTCACACCTCACTTCTCTTTTAACTTAAGATTTTATATGTCTTTACGTGCAGTGCAAATAGTGTCGTTAAGTTTCAAAAGGATCGATTAAAGTCGTCATGTCACAAAATAAAGCCCAGATAAAAATTTAAAAAGGATCACATAAGTTTTATAAGGAGTTAAGTATTTCTCAAGTTTTGTTTTCCAGTAAGGTTTCAAATTCAGAATTTCTATCTTCCATAACAGGAAACTAGGTCTTATTTTTCACTCCACCTTTTTCTTGTTTTCATTTCATACACACCTTTGTGAACGTGCAATAGTCTTTATCATAGAATGAAACCTTCATATCTCCGCAAGAAATACTTTTTTATAAAAATCTGTCTTTTGTCAAGATTATTCTCACACAAAGAACCGTTAGGAATTTTAACTCGGAGAGAACACTTGCTTGACTTTGTTTTAATTTGGACTTTCTAGGCTTCTTAGCGAGCTTTGGGCCAATGCTCCCAAACCAGTTGGTTTTAGGGCATTAGGTGTAGAGACACCCCAGCGGACTTAATTACTCAAGTTACCTAGGCCCAAAAACAAAAGACAATTTTAGCGTGAAAATCTTGATGATTTAATGCAGACGGAGATATAACTGGTAGTTCAATTATTTTTTGGATAAAAGACGTTTTTAGTGGGTTAGGTGTGTAATCATTCCAATCAAGTTCCAGATGGGTTATTCTTCAGAATTAGTTCCAATTAAGGCCTCAATAATATCCCTTCATATTCACCTCTCTTTAAACCTAGTCTTGATATTACTTATTTCAGAACAAACCTATTTGATCCTCAGAAAATAGTTTATCAATTTATAAGTTTTCAGACATAATAGACTTGTCATCTAATTTTCAAAACTCACGACACGTGTAGTGTGATGTAAAGACGTATATTAGCTATAGTTAACTTCAAAGGAGAGTTATCTTTCAGGTTTTCAAAATCTAAAAATAGGATTTAGTTGTTCCTATCTTATCAAATAAAACCGTCGAAATATTGAATCTAAGTTCTCCCGCTAGCTAACTTGACGACATAGTTTTTATGTTTTTAGAAAATTTTCTGATTTTTATGGGTTTTTAAATAAGTATGCAAATGCAGAATATACAAATGAATGCGAAGGTAGAAAGCTTACCGAGCACACCCCCAAACTTAAACTTGACAGTGCCCTCACTGTCAGGCTACACCAAGAGAGTCAAAATTGTCGGTGCCTCCCCAAAAACAAATTATATACAAAAATAAAAACCAAAAATATGTACACCAAAAGGTTCCCCCCAAACTTAAGTGAAACAGTGTTTCCACTGTTTAGCGTTGAAGTTCAGGATTAGGAGGGGAGAGAACGGTATCAAGCTATACAAGGCCTTACACAGGCCAAAAGTGAGTACGAACCATTCAAAAATTCTATCTATGTAATATGCGGGTTGGTGAAAGAATGTGAAGAGAAAAGAAATGGAGAATACGCAAGACCGTATGGAGATAGAAGCGGGATACGGTCTCGGTATATGAGAGGAAGAATGGCGGAAGGGAAAAAGAAATGGTGTACGAACTTGAGGGTGAAAATGGAGTGAATAAATTAGCGCAATTTTTAATGACCGATGTGTGAAAAGCAATTGTGCTAATTTATTAACCCGTCGAGAAATGGGGTCAAATCCCTCAAGATTCGTGAGAAATGGGTATGCCGAACTCGGTAAACCAGACATAGGAAATGAAAGTGATACAGTTTCGTGCAAGGTCGGAACGATGGAAGGGACGAAGGGGAGTGATTTAGGGATAGTCTTATTCTCACCTAAGTAAACTGTCTCGAACTCGAAAGATTCCATCAATGGTTCGAATTGACTGTGAGCAACCGAGTTTGATGGTTCAACTAACTCATCTGAAAATTTGAAGGACTCAAACTCGGGTGGTGAGCCTTCAACATCGTCCGAAAAAGTGAAACACTCGTAATCGTTATCGGCTGTGAGAAGAGTGTCATATTCAAGGAGGAACGCACTAGTGGCGTCAAATGTGCTGTGATTGAACAGAATTTTTTCAAACTCACAGTCCTCCTGCATGATCTTTTGCGTGGTCGGAACGATGGAAAGGATGGAGGGTGATTTAGGAAGTATAACAGTTAATGGTTCAGGAGGATGAATTGAAAAATCCGACATATCAAACAAAAATGGTTCATCCTCAAAACTATCCTCAATACTCTCCTCAATACTATCCTCATAATTCTCCTCGAAAATTATCTCATCCATGCAAATCTCATCAAAATCAAGATGCATATGAAGTTCGGGAGAAATATTTAATGACTCGGGATGATGAATTGGAGAGAAAATTTCAGTCAAATCTACAGGTTCATCATCTAAAATACTCCCTGCGTCAATATCCTCAATCAAGTGAAAATTAAGATTCTCAGACTCCTCATCAAAAGCATAGATTTCAATCGATTCTAGTTCTAAGATGGAGGTGTAGAGGTTAAAAGGTTTAGGACTGGTTTCACTTGGAAGGGACCCTTCACAATCTGGTAAATCAAACACTACAAAATCGCCCAACTCATTAAACGTTCTATCTTTAATCGGTAAATTTTTTGGGACACTAGATAGACATTCAAAACTGGAGTTGTGTGATTCAATTTGCAATGGGTAGGTTTGATTAGGAAGGGTGTACAGCTCACTTTCACTACTCAAATTCTCAGCCTGTCCTACCGCCTCATCATACATTGTAAAATGTGGAGCTAGTTGAAAACTAGCTACCGGGTCACTAGGTTGTATGAGGACAGCCATGGACGCATTCAAATCCATCATTTTTTGGGATGACGCTACCCTAAAGTCTTCCAACAACTGTTCTAGACTAGACATGAGTTGTGAAGGGGTTTCAGTAAAATATTCAAAGTTGTTTGGATACTGGAAACTCCCAAATGGCGGTTTAGAAGCAGTGTCTAGGGAAGGCGCAAAAGTTGGGTAGGACTGGTAGGAATTGAATGGTTGAACAGGGGTAGGATCAACAGACGAATAAGAAGGTGAATGGAATTGTTGATCCAAAGAATTTGTAGTGGTGAAAGGATTGAAAGATCGGTTACGGGATTATTCACTATGTTCAGCGATGGACAAAGGACGGCTTGCAAAAGGGGTATCAACATAAGAGGGTGGTGAAGGTTGAAACGGTTGATATAAAGTGGATTGCGGAGTACAAGTGTTTGTCCTAGACGCGTCTATGCGATCTTTCAATGAAATTTTTGGCATGGATGGATCGTTCGACGTTCTGCCAAAGCAAAAACCGTAGGAAGCTATGTCTGGTTGTGGGTACCAAAGTTCAGCAAGGGTTTTTTGAGGTGGGGTACCCATGATATGAAGAGAGAAAGAAAGAAAGAAAGGATAAGAAAAGGAAGGGAAAAAAGAATGTGATTTTTTATTTTTATTTTTTTAAAATTTTTTTTTGTTAGTTATTAACAAAAGAATGAAATATACACACAAAAAGAATCTGGACCAATAACAATCACGACACAAAAATACCACACACCTAATCGTTCTAGGATTCACCTAGGTCAATTAGACCTGCTCAAGAACTTGATTGTCGAAGTAAAACTGTATCGAGAAACAGGCTCAAGATACACTGATCACGAGGCCAGGTAAGTGCAAAGATAAGGGGAGGTTTTCCGACGCTTTCGCGAAGGTCCTTAATTAAATAACCCTTTCTCTTTTGGCGGTTTCGCCGTTAACACTTTCCTAGACACCCCGTAAACAATATACCGTTAAGCGGTGTTCTAAACACAATTAACCTCTCCTAGTGAGCGTGAAGTCCTTAAGGCTTAAAGTCTAATTTTCTTTTAAAATTTGTGTGGGTTAACGTTATGCTCAAGTTCGTGATTTGTGGGCCACGGAAAAGGTGATGAAATCCTTTACCGTATGTTGTGGGGTTCGCTTGCCCTTAAGTCCGTATTAATGTATGCAATGCACAATTCAATGAAAAAATTTGTTCAAAATTTCAATCAATCTTTTTTTTAAGCGCGGCACTGCAATAAATACGAGTTAGTCAATTTTTTTTTGCGTTTACTAGCGAACTTGCAAAGAATCCTGCAAAGATATTATATTGGAAGCGTCGGATTTGAGAAGAAGGTGTTAGTAAAGTACGTACCGTTAAGTTGTGGGTTAAGAAACCCCCGTTAAATCGAATCCGGTAAGCTTGAAAAGTTCGCTTGCGCGGGTCAAACTACCCGGATCTTTGGCACTGTTCTTCGTAACCACCTTGATTTTGAATGTGCACTTTGCTCCCCACGCCCGCTGTTCGGAAATCCGCAAAATCTGAAATGTTGGAAAAAATGGATATTAGTGCGGAAAAACGATACGAATGCCCAAATACCTGCACACTAAAAATTATAAAAAACAAACAATACAAATAGGGCAAAAATAGAACACTGGAGCTCAGAGGAGAAATTCGAGGCAAGAGGTGGTGAAAGGGCCGGCGTCGCCGGATTTGGTGATGATGTCGCCGGCCAACTTGATGAGGTAGGGCTCCAAATTTCAACAGTAGTCTCAGTGTTCCACTAATGCCATACTGGTATTGTTTATCTTTTTATTTTAGTTACAGAGTGCAAGCAGGTATAAAATCCAGAGAACAAAATGGTTAGCTTGTGTTAATTTTTTTGTTTGGTTTTGAAATTTTGAATTTTTTTAGTTTGTTTTAGAAAATAGGGTTAGATGGATATTAACAAGATTAACCCGAAATAACAAAAACAAAAACGTTACCGTCTCCCCGGCAACGGCGCCATTTGATCGCACGCCAAAAGCGTGTCGGATATTTAAAGTTCTAAAGTTTAACCGCGATCAGGACGGTGTCGCTTTGCAGCTAGCCGCGATGAGCACGGGTCGATCCACAGGGAGATGGTAAGTTTTACATTCTTGTTCTAACGAGTTAACAACATGGCGGATTTGTTCGTTATCTAACCTATGTGTATATTCAAGTATAAGGCTTGTTAGGAAACGATAGGATAGTGTAAGTTAATGGATTCCGTATTCAAGTACTTTGAGCCGAACTCAACCAATGAAGCTAGAACAATCGGCAACAACGTGGATTAGGGGACTTAAGCACGGTATTCATAGAATCCAGCTTATTGACCCTTGTCCTTCCGTTCTTGTCTCTTGCTTTCGCCTCCGGCCAAACCGAATGCAACCGGTCACGGTTAGGAATCACCTTTACCTTGGTAGGGTAGGGTGCCTAACGGAGCGTTTGCATAAGATTTGGGCGGAGTTTCAAATGGGAAAAGACGGGAAAAGGAAATGAGGAGCGAAATGTTAACTTACAAAATCTTTCTCTTTTCCTAACAACAATATTCACACCAACATTCATAAAACAACAAAGAGGAAAAAAGAAAAGCTACAAAGAAAAGAAAAGACTACAAACAAGTAATTAAATGACATGGTAATAAATTGCAAGTAATAAAAGACAAGAATGAAAATGCATGTAAGTAAAAGAGCGAGTAAGAAAGACTAAGAACCATAGAACCCAAAACAAGACATGGGTTCAATAACCAAATCTTAAACTTGCAAGCTCAATGAAGAGGTTGCAAGATCAAGAAGAGGCAAAGAACTCATGGTGAATGAAGGCACAAAAAAGACCTTTATTAATCATCAAGAACGATACAACCCCTTGAGATCAATAACCAACCCTTAAACCTTCAAGCTCAATGAAGAGGTTGAAGGATCAAGAGAAGGTTAAGACTTCAAGGGGACTAAGCTATTTACAAGAAAGGAGAATAGAAAACTTGGACAAAGAATGACAATCCAAGACTAAAGAATGACTAAAGAATTGATCCTTGAACCTTTGCCCCATGGTCTGTATTTATAGGCTCCAAAGAATGGAGGGAAATTCGAATTTTTAAATCAACACAAAATCTTTAGCATTGAATGCTCATTACTTCATATCCATTTGTGACTTGATTCTTGTCTTCCCTATCATGGTCCATGCTGATTTGTCTATTTGAATTTGATTTGCACTCAGTTTTGGAAGGAAATTTGAATCTTTAAATCACACACATAATCTTCACCATTAAATGCTCATTACTCCATTCCCACATGTGGCTTGATTCATGGCTGCCCCATTATGGCTCATGCTGATTTGTTTGATTCCTTTTGATTTGATTTCAGTTTTGGAAGGAAAAAATCAACACATGATGTTTAGCCTTGAATGCATATAATATTTTGCCTTGAATGCATATCCACATGTGCCTAAAAGTCTTGTGTACACATTTGTTGTGTTGGACCATTTAGATAGAAAAATGTGTACACAAACTTGTTGCAAAAAGGGACTCCTGAAGTATTGGTCGGTTTGCGTTTCTGGTCTCAGTGTCGGCTCTCAATTGATATATCCATGCTTTTAAATGTATTTCCAGTATTTTATCACGGATACCTGTAATCTGTATTACTGAGCAGACATTGGTTAATAGTACCGATAAATACAACAAATAGATAATGAATGGGCGGTATTAGAATGCAGTTTTCTGATATGAACAAATACCCCCAAACTTATCTTTTGCTCGTCCCGAGCAAAACCATTTTCACCATTTTCACTGTATTGTTCCGAGAACCTGTAACCTGTAACTATTTAGCAGACATGGATCAAAAGCACCTATTTATTTGCAAAATGAATAAGAATGAGGAATATAATAATGCAAAATTATGATATGAACAAATACCCCCAAACTTATCTTTTGCTCGTCTTGAACAAAACTAGTTTATTCTCGAAAAAACCTAACCTCACTTTCGCAGGGAAACGCGATTGCACTGAGCTCGTGCAACAAGCCGTTACACCTCTAGGTGTCCCTAGTAAGGAGTGTTGTCTCCTGAGGGTTTTCAGCGGATACTACCCACAAAATTCTATCAATTTGGCCTATTGAATTTTATTCTTCAATTCGGTTTTCTAGCAAGAAATTCTATTATCTTCAACTCAGAAATTATCAACCCATATTTTTCACGCTTCCTTATCATTTAACTTAAGATTGTATATGTTCTGTAAATTTATTTAGCTTTTAGTATCTTTTGAGTTTTCCTTCTAAGGTTCCATCTCAACTTAGGAATTTTTATCATTTCTACTAAAGATATAAGTCATATTTTTCATTCATATCTCTCATCCAAACCCCAATCATATACCCCTACGTGTGTGCATGTATCATCCCTACACTTGGAAATTCAATTCAAGCTCTTATACTCTTGTCCATCGTCCAAAGTACTTTTAGTTTGTAAATTTTAGATGAAATTGCTCACACATCTTTCATGCGACCGTTAATACTTCCTGAGGTACTAACGACCGATTACAAAATGTGTTTGCGCATTAAGGCGTAATTCCTCGTCTTATAATACCTAAGGCTTTTAGCAGTGACTCCCAAACCAGCTGGTCTAAGGCACTAGGTGATAAAGTACCCTCGCTATATATTTTGTTTACGCGGCCTTAAGTAATTACAAAACCAGTGTTCATTTTTTCTTATATCTCTTTATTCACACTTATAATTTTATTTTCCTTCATACTAAGCATTTTAGACAAGAGCATTTCAAGGTCTCCTCTACTATTCCAAGTTTCAAGGTTCTTGTTTGTGCAAGTTGTAGAGTATATATTTTCAGAATTTAGACTTAAGCTTAGGAATTATTTTTCAGACTTACACTTCAATAAAAATTTCAATACTCCTCCCTTGTTTTGACTTAGCCCAAGAAGTGAACTCAAAATTTACCTATTTCTAAGTAAACTATAAAGACATATTTTCTACCGTTCAATTTTAAGAAAGGTTATTTTTAGGGTTTTTTAATTTACTAAGTTTTGGATCTAGTTTTTCCTAGCTAGTTAACTGTCTTGTTAAACTTAAGTCAATTATGGCCAAAATTGAATTTTTCAATTTTTATAATTTTTAAAATTTTTCAATTTTTATTTGATTTTTCTTTTTATATTTTTTTTATTTTCATTTTTTTCAATTTTTATAATTTTTTTATAAAGATGCAATGCAGAATTAAACATGCAAAAGAAAAAGAAAAAATATATACAAATTTTTTTTAATAAAAAACGCAATGCAAATGATAACTATTTACAACCACCTTCTTCCCCAAACTTACCAAAATTAGTGCCCTCAGTGCTTTGCCCCACGCCGCCCTCTTGAGCGTGAATGGGAACGCTCCTCCCTAACTAGTAAGGATCGAACCTCCTGCTCTACTTCAGTCAAACGCTGATCATGCTCCCTCATCATCCCCCTTAACTCGTCAATCCCCCTAACAGCTCTTCTCATTAAATTTGCATGTCCTAAGGGGGTGAGCTCTCCCTCGCTCGCGGTCGAGATGGAGCTAGGTGTTCTAGCGGGCACGTGTTCCGCCAGTTCAGTTTGTGACCAAACATCTGTTAAGCGTGTATAGGACGTAGATACGCCCTCAATGAGAGGCCTGGCAGGTATGCCTCCATGCATGTAAAATTCGAATTCCTCCACAGAGAGGAAATAGCGACATAGTTATGTCACTAGCATGGGGCATGGGTAGTTCGCGGCCCTTTTGCCCGTACCAATTGAGTTAAGTAAAACCATGCACATATCGAATCTAGGGTTCCTAGTCATAAGTGTGTGCACGATATGCAGTGATGGGGTGAAAAATGTAGTGTTATGGGTGTTAGTTATATGTATGCCCTAGAGGCTATTACTGTACATTGGATGTATATTGTAGTGGATGCTGGGACATATATAGGTAGGACTTTTTTGCTCGACATGATAGTACGCTATCTGGTTGCTCTTTATCTTAACATGTATACTTTCTGTCTCTCTGTTACATGTTGATAAAGCCCTTAGGATCTGTACTCGACTTCCAGGACTATGATGCAGATCGTACTAGTGGGGCCTGGGTAGTCCATGAGTACATCCTTCAATGTTCCTAGTCGTGGGAATATCGAGACGGGGCATCGATATTCCAGAGTAGACTAGTGTATATCTTCTCGACCCATGTGATGGGCGATGGATGATCCCATATCCATTGGTGTTTAACATCAGAGATGGTATGGGGGTGCTCAGTGGAGACTGGGTATACTGAACGGACTCGCCGAGAACTCCCAGATGGTATTATACCTCACGTCAGATGGCAGTTCTCTGGTGACACTGGTACAACTTAGTCTGTTGACCCGAGATTGTCATAGAGTCTTGTGTGTTTCCCACTGTGCTTTGATTTCCACCCTACCACGGCTCTACTGAGTCATGCAAACAGGTGGTTTTTGGGTACAGTCCCGATTCACATGGAGGCAATGAGCGATAGGAAGGGATTCGTCTCTCCCGGTATTGGGGGTTGATGTTGCGCTATGCTCGACTGGCCATAACAGGAAATCCCTGGCCAGGGTTGCAGTGATATACTGGTAAGAGTTATCAGTAGTTTCACGATTGTTATGGACCTCACGTCGGCATGACTTATCAAGCTATTGGGGTCTGACGTTTACCACCCCTAGGCGAGATATGCGACATATCAGACGAACAGACCGGACTGTACGGTAAGTGTTACTGGTTGGATTCACAGGAGTGTGAGCGGGCTTGCTCGTCGATCTTCTGATCGCTCAATACCCGGGTGGCCGTTACGTTTAGCAGACCGCTTGCGGCTTGTGGGTGTTTGATATGATCATCACCTGCTGCCGGGGTATTGACGAGTCTTTAGAGTCCTACACAGAGGTTTCCTGGCTCAAGCGAAACGAAATAGGAGCGCATATGAGATATGTGCGGGACCGAGAATAATGCGTGTATGTGATACCGTATTCTATTCTCGCGATTAATGTATCGAATGGTTGTATGTGATATAACCTAGTTATCGAATCGAGGATTGATTCGATAAGTCGATACATCGGATATTAGTCGGTCATAGGCGATATGACCGGATCGTTAAATCAAGTGTTGATTTAATGATTTAATGTATAATTATATATTTGATATATTACTTTGCATTAACTAGTATTTGTTCACTTTAAATGGATTTTCTCACTTGAAATACACAAGTTGTATATGTGATATACTTTTGTTCACTTGTTTGTATCATGTTTGATGACACATGAAAACTTGGGTTTATGTAAAGAATTAAACCATGGTTATGTTAATGGTTAGGGTTTTGATTTACTTATCTTTTCATTTATTTATTTATTCATTTTTGAAAGATAAATAAATCATGGTGGCTTTCTTTGTTTGCTAGTTGAAGCTTCATGAAGCTTTGAATAAGTCTACCTTTTTTGATTCATGCTTAACCCTAACCATTCAACCTAACCCTAGTTTATTCTCTACACTTAACTATGGTTGCTATATGATAAGAATCAACTTATTTTCTATTTTAAATATACTTATCATATTCCTTCTTCTTCTTCTTCTACAACAAAGAAGAAAGCTTGCATCCATTAATGGCAACATGAGAAAAAGAGTGAGAAATCCAATTCTAAAGTGAACCCACTTCCTATTTCTTCATTCTCTACCACTTGCCAAGTAGTATAGGTTGTTTTCTTCACAAGTTGCATGACTTGGTGAAGTTAGAGCTTGATCTTGAGTTGCCTCGACGTAGATCATCTTCGGCATCGAAGTCGGCGACCTATCCCGATCTTTTCTCCGTTGAAACCACCGTGAGAGTCTTGGATTCCGATGGGTACAGCGGAGAGACGTCAACACGTAGCCATGGAGGTGGAGGACCGGATCTACAAAGGTTGTATGTTCGTTCACTCTTAGTTAAAGCCGTTAACTTGCTTGCATCGCCTTATCATCTAGTTAACGATCCGTATTAGGGTTTGTAGGCACATAAAAAATTTGAATTGGGCATGTTTGATCTGTTGTGAGACCTCATTAGTGTGCCTAGTAACCTTCAGTGGTATCAGAGTCTAGCTAGAGCCTTAGGCGATGCGTAGACGGAGTTAGAAGTCCGATCGAACCGAAACCCTAATCCCAAATTGCTCTCTGTACATTTTTTGAAATTGGGGTTTTTTGAGAATTAAAAATATGCAGAGAACTCAGCAGGAGTTTCTAAGAATTACTGTACAAAACGAAACCTCTAATTCGATCAAATAGCCGCGGAACCGCGGCAATAGCGTGGCTAATGCGGCGGTTCCGCGGCCGTACGGTCGTTTCTTTCATTTGTCTTTGCACAGTAACTCCTATCTATTAGTGCTGTATTTTCTGGGAATTTTTAAATTATACTCAAGAGTTGAGTTTTCTGGGGTTGTTTTGGGGATTCATTTATTCGATCGGTTTATTTAACTTCGTCTATGTGTTTTCCGGATAATTTTTTGAATATGATAAAAAGTTCGACCGGATATAAATACCCAATTTTTTCCCTGCCGGAAAATTTCCAAGTGTTGGATTTTTCCGTAGTTTGAAAACGTTCTAAGTAGTGCAAGTAACGCGATGGTCCCTCTAGAAGACAACAAACCTTAACTCGATTATTTGACCGTCTTGAACTGCCCTTTGAACCTTAGGGTTTGGGGTAGTACGGCGTGCCACATGTGAGGCGTTGGCTTGACCCTTCTACGGCTGAACCGTTGGTACTGAGGCATGAAGTGAATGTTTTTGAACTTATTTCATGTGTTGAGCTATATCGGGAAAACATGGGTGTTCGATTGTTTGATCGGAAAGTTTAACATTTTCTATTTATCCGAAATGTGATACAATAATTGGAATTCACAAGTTGTTATGAGATAACTGAATGAATGTTATAAACATAGCAGTTTAGTCTCACTTGATCGGTTGCCACGGAATTTTGATGTGATCAAAAGTCCGTCGCAATCACGTAGCGTACGCGGATACTCGCCGGGTAAACTTAATAGACAGCCTCGCCCCATAGCCCCGACCAAGTGACTGTAGGAGAACCCCGTCGCCGAAAGCATCCGTTCGGGTGCTCGCGGCAGCGGTGTTCCGCCTTGGTGCACTTCGTCGACGGCGTCGGGGGTGCAGCTGCCTACTAAAGTTTGCGACGAGCATTCGATCAAAATGTCGGGAATCTTGTTGAATTGCCCGACTTGATATTGAAAAGAGTTTTCGATAATGAGACTAAAATGCGGGGTTTATAATTATTAGGCATGTGATGTCTAAAGAATTCATTTGATTAGGCATGCGATGTCTATGCAGGTTGCGGATTCCAAATGTTGTAGTTTTACATTTTCTTTTCTGTGACCGTAAGTGTAATATGGGATACCGCCGGTTTCGTTGCTATATGTCAACGACAATTGGGATACGCATGTTTACTTACGTTGATGACATGTGATGTTACGTGTTCCTGGATATGTTATATTGGATCGTCGTGTTTGAATAGCCGGTGGGTTTTTATGTGAGATGAGTGTTTTTCTTTTTCATTCATGTAAAAAATTGTATGTAATATTCTTTTATTGGGGCACTTCCAGGTTGCGGATGATGTCACCATTTGTATATTATTTACTTTTCCGCATTAGAATAGACCCAAGGAGGGGAGCACAAGTAACCGGGTTCTAGGGTCCAGTGGGAGACCATCTCGAGGAGTCGAGTCCGGGTCTCCTAACCCTAGAATTGGTAGGGTTGCTTGCCGCTCTCGTAGGGGTCTAAGGGTGTGGGATTGGCTATTCATCACGACCGTGGAATCCGTGTTTTATACTGGCTCGTATTGAAAACACGGACGTCCTAGTATATCCAATATTTCATATGATATTTTCTGCTGCGTTATCTGTGATGTGATCATGTGATTTGTTCAGATAGATATAGTATATAGTATATATGATATATTATATAGACGTTGCTTATGTTTTACACCCGCGCTAGCCCTGCCTCGTTCTGGCGTTAGTTACCTAACCTAACGGTGCAGACGGGACATCGAGGCGAATGCGGATGGCATAAGCGTACGTTATATTTATCTGCGATGTTTAGGTGGACTTAAATGATGGGATATTCATTAATGAGATTAATGAAAGAAAATAAACCTAATTGATGTTGTGGAATCGAATTTCAAAAAATAAAACAGGTAGCTACAGTTCTTGCTTTGCATCGCGGTGTTCATTGTAGAACATCCTGCACCTTATTCGATAAGGAAAGGACCGAGATCCCTTCACCGGGAGTAACTCCTTTTGCAATAAATGGCAGATGCTACAACTCTCGGTTTGTCTTTTGATTGCTTCTATAGTTTCTGCTTTGGACAGTGATATATATGATATATCCCGCACCTCATTCGACGAGGAAAGGGACGACGATCCCTTCACCAGGAGTGACCCCTTTAGCAAAACTAGAAAAGCTTCAAAAACATTCCATTTAAAAACCATTTGATTCCGCAACGAGATCAAGTTCAAAGCGTTAAAGGTTTTCATAAAAACCATTCGCAACCCTCCGTCATTTTAGGAAGTAGAGTACTTAGTATTCGTGCTGTGTTTGTTAACCTTAGTTAAGGCACAGTGTACGGTAGCTAAGTGATGTCTTCCTACAACGCATATGATGCGATTAGTTAGGACAGTAGCGTGACTTTGTTGACCTTAGTTAAGGGTCATGTGGGTGGGTCTAATTAATCACGGAATGACGGGTAGAACTTGACTAGTGCTTATGATTTGTTGACCATAGTTAAGGTCATAAGTGCTAGGGGTAAAAATCTTTATCGGGAGTTTCAAGTGTTGAAATTTGCAATGAGATTGCATACCTTCTATGTGATAGTTGGATCCCGATACCCACTGCGAGTAATTGTTACTCCTGGGAGAGTTTTGCACTTTACAATTAGCCGATCAAGTAGGTGTCTAGAAAGGTGTCAATGGGGTTACGCCTCTGGGAAAACGAGGTTTACTGTAATTAGGTCCGTGCGAAAGCACGGGGAACCTCCCTCAAAGTACCGACACTGGCCTGGCTGAAAGATTGGCCAACTTGTAGAGTGTAATTAATCCTGGCTAGTCTTTCCTTTTAAGGTTTGAAGGAAGATTTGATAAAAACAGTGGGAGCCATCCTGATTAGATAAAATATATAACCAATCTGATCTTGCAAGAGCGCACGCTGAGTGTTTTCTTCTCTCTCTCTCTCCAAGTAGCGACCATGTCACACCTTAATCAAGATAATAATATGGATGTATTGACCGAACCCGCTTGTTATACTGAGCTGGGGAACGTTGGTCCCGCTCCAACTTATAATTGTTATAAGACAGAGCAGGAAATAGGGGAATACCAGAATTCCTATGCCGCCCAAACGAAGAAAGTGCATATGATGCATCTCCTTCGGGTGTGTTCATTACAAAGAACTGTTTCTCTGTATCCTCTACATCCTGGGTATATGATACCAGATCAGGATCCCAGATATGTAATCTGTTACATAGGGCTACCGAAAGGTAGAAAAACTGAGAACGGGTGATAAGTTTCATGAGACAGAAAACGGGGCAAGTGTTGCAGCCAAGTCTGTTGGTCACTGTCACCCTGTATTACCAGTACATTGATTCTGAACAAATGCTATTAGATACCGAACCTGATATAAAAAATCATATCAGTCTCTTTATTAGTAAAGAAGGATATAATTTTGTATTGATGGATAATGTTTTGAACATTTCCTATATCAAAAGTTGATCGGTTCAGGCGCGTTATCTAAAAGCATTGACGTTCTAAATCAAACTACAGTTCTTAGTATACAGAACACACACAAAAGGAAGAGTTCAGAATTGAACGGATCCTTCTTGAGGCATTGTAGACTAGGTCACATCAATGCGACCCGACTGGCTGAAGTTACATTTTAGATGCATATTTAAATCAGTTTGAATTTACATCTTGTGAAACTTCCCAGTCATGTCACAAAGATTAGATGACCATAGCTCTGTTTATTAGAAATAGAGAAAGAGTTAGTAAACTCTTGGGACTGATATATGATGATGTACGTAAACTCCCATGTCTACACATGCCAGGACCGGTTCTTTGTACTTCATTATATTCTCTGATAATCTCTCAAGATTCAGTCATATGTTCCTGTTGAAACATAAGTCCGAAGCTTTTGAGGTATTCACAGAATATAAGTTGGAAGTAGAGAACCAAAATACGGGTATAAGTATTATATTCTATGATAAGATCAGGGAGGAGAATACTTGTGCATGGAATCCTTGGACTATTCTAAAGGAAAATGAGATTCTCTCTCAGTATTACTCCTCTGAATACACCACAGCACAACGGTGTGTCGGGGCGGAGCAATCGCACAATATTAGATATGGTGTGCTCTATGATGAGTATTACTGAGTTACCTATTTCCTTTTGGGGTTGTGCACTTGAGAAGCTGCATACCTATTGAATTAGGTTCGAATCAAATCAGTGCCTACCACTCCATATAAGATATGGTATGGGAAGAGCCTATCTCTTAAGTAAGTTAAGATTTAGGATTGTCCGGCCTATGTCTAAAGCAAAATCCGGACAAGATCGAGGCAAGGTCAGTTCTGTAGAATTGGAAAGGTTCCAGCTATACAAAACTGCAACTGATGATTTGAAAGAACTAAAGGATTCAATAGTCCCCAACGAACCTCAGCCTCTCCGCCGAACTAGCAGGGTTCCTCATCCGCTTAAGAGATACTTCGGTTTCTCGATGACAGTAGGAGCGAGGAATGCATCATGAGATGATGACCCAACTAGTTTCGAGCAGGCCATCGAGAGTAGGGACTCTGTAAGAATGGCTGGATGCTTAGCGATCTGAGATGGAATCCATGTACACCAGCAAAGTATGGACTTTGGCTGCTATATCTGAAGGGTTAAATCCCCATCAGGAGCAAGTATATCTTGAGAAGATTACTTGGTGTAGATGGAAAAGTTGAGACTTTCAAAGCTAGACTTGTTAAAGGTTTTCGTCATCAACCAGGTGTGGATAATGATGAAACCTTTTCTAGGGACTATGCTTAAGTCCATCCAGATCCTACTTGCCATTGCTACACACCATGACTACGATATTTGGTGGTTGGGTGCCATGACTGCTTTTCTAAAATTATGATTTAGAAGAAAACGTCTATAAGAACACAGCCAGAGAGCTTCGTAAACAGTGGGAGCAGCGGAAACGTGTGCAAGTTGCTTTACAGAATAAAACAGGTATCGCGGAGTTGGAACGTCTGTTTCGATGTGGTAGTCGAAGTGTTTGACTTCATCAAAATGGTAGATGAACCTTGTATGTACAAAAAGGTAGTAGAGAGTAAGGTGGTCATCCTTGTATTGTATGTAGACAACATACTCTTGATAGGAAAAGAGTTTCCTATACTACGATCGGTCGATCTCCTCTTATCACATGGATTCTCTAATAGGATAACGATGATACCTCCTAAATCCTGAGATTTGGATCTATGAGATAGATCTAAAGGGATGTTAGGGTTCTCACTAGGTATAGTGAGATTGTATCAATCGATCCTGGGGAGAATCACTGGAAAAGTTCCACACTGATAACCACGACTGAGTGTCAGTCGTAGGCATTGTCTTCACCCTCACTAGAGGGACGGTATGTTGGAAGAGTTCCAAGCTAGATACCGTGACAAACTAGACGATAAAGGCTGGTAACATCGCTATTAAAGATACTACCAAAGAGGCAGTTTGGGTGTATATTGGTTCATGAGATGAACTAGGTTCCTACCATTGTGTGACAATGGAAGTGTGGCTTTGGCCCTGGAACCCTGGTCCCATCAGTGACCCAGACATATTCTGAGGCAGCATCACCTGATCATGGAGATAGTTCATCTCCAGGGTGATCGAGGTTAGGAGAGTAGACTCAGAGGACAACACGGCGGATCCACTCACGAAGGCCATTTCCCAAAGAGAGACTTTAAGGGGATGGTTGAGTATTAGATACTACAACTACTGCTACAGATGGCCCTAGTGCAAGTGGGAGATTGTTAGTTATATGTATGCCCTAGAGGCCATTACTGTACATTGGATGTATATTGTAGTGGATGCTGGGACATATATAGGTAGGAATTTCTTGCTCGACATGATAGTACGCTATCTGGTTGCTCTTTATCTTAACATGTATACTTTCTGTCTCTCTGTTACATGTTGATAAAGCCCTTAGGATCTGTACTCGACTTCCAGGACTATGATGCAGATCGTACTAGTGGGGCCTGGGTAGTCCATGAGTACATCCTTCAATGTTCCTAGTCGTGGGAATATCGAGACGGGGCATCGATATTCCAGAGTAGACTAGCGTTTATCTTCTCGACCCATGTGATGGACAATGGATGATCCCATATCCATTGGTGTTTGACATCAGAGATGGTATGCGGGTGCTCAGTGGAGACTGGGTACACTGAACGGACTCGCCGAGAACTCCCAGATGGTATTATACCTCACGTTAGATGGCAGTTCTCTGGTGACACTGGTACAGCTTAGTCTGTTGACCCGAGATCATCATAGAGTCTTATGTGTCTCCCACTGTGCTTTGATTTCCACCCTACCACGGCTCTACTGAGTCATGCAAACAGGTGGTTTTTGGGTACAGTCCTGATTCACATGGAGGCAATGAGCGATAGGAGGGGATTCGTCTCTCCCGGTATTGGGGGTTGATGTTGCACTATGCTCGACTGGCCATAACAGGAAATCCCTGGCCAGGGTTGCAGTGATATACTGGTAAGAGTTATAAGTAGTTTCATGATTGTAATGGACCACACGTCGGCATGACCTATCAAACTATTGGGGTCTGACGTTTACCACCCCTAGACGAGATATGCGACATATTAGACGAACAGACCGGACTGTACGGTAAGTGTTACTGGTTGGATTTACAGGAGTGTGAGCGGGCATGCTCATCGATCTTCTGATCGCTCAATAGCCGGGTGGCCGTTACGTTTAGCAGACCGCTTGCGGCTTGTGGGTGTTTGATTTGATCATCACCTGCTGCCGACGTATTGACGAGTCTTTAGAGTCCTACACAGAGGTTTCCTGGCTCAAGCGAAACGAAATAGGAGCGCATATGAGATATGTGTGGGACCGAGAATAATGCGTGTATGTGATACCGTATTCTATTCTCGCGATGAATGTATCGAATGGTTGTATGTGATATAACCTAGTTATCGAATCGAGGATTGATTCGATAAGTCGATACATCGGAAATTAGTCGGTCATATGCGATATGACCGGATCGTTAAATCAAGTGTTGATTTAATGATTTAATGTATAATTATATATTTGATATATTACTTTGCATTAACTAGTATTTGTTCACTTTAAATGGATTTTCTCACTTGAAATACACAAGTTGTATATGTGATATACTTTTGTGCACTTGTTTGTATCATGTTTGATGATACATGCAAACTTGGGTTTATGTAAAGAATTAAACCATGGTTATGTTAATGGTTAGGGTTTTGATTTACTTATCTTTTCATTTATTTATTTATTCATTTTTGAAAGATAAATAAATCATGGTGGCTTTCTTTGTTTGCTAATTGAAGCTTCATGAAGCTTTGAATAAGTCTACCTTTTTTGTTTCATGCTTAACCCTAACCATTCAACCTAACCCTAGTTTATTCTCTACACTTAACCATGGTTTCTATATGATAAGAATCAACTTATTTTCTATTTTAAATATACTTATCATATTCCTTCTTCTTCTTCTTCTACAACAAAGAAGAAAGCTTGCATCCATTAATGGCAACATGAGAAAAAGAGTGAGAAATCCAATTCTAAAGTGAACCCACTTCCTATTTCTTCATTCTCTACCACTTTCCAAGTAGTATAGGGTGTTTTCTTCACAAGTTTCATGACTTGGTGAAGTTGGAGCTTGATCTTGAGTTGCCTCGACGTAGATCATCTTCGGCATCGAAGTCGGTGACCTAGCCCGATCTTTTCTCCGATGAAACCACCGTGAGAGTCTTGGATTCCGATGGGTACAGCGGAGAGACATCAACAAGGAGTAATGGAGGTGGAGGACCGGATCTACAAAGGTTGTATGTTTGTTCACTCTTAGTTAAAGCCGTTAACTTGCTTGCATCGCCTTATCATCTAGTTAACGATCCGTATTAGGGTTTGTAGGCACATAAAAAATTTGAATTGGGCATGTTTGATCTGTTGTGAGACCTCATTAGTGTTCGTAGGAACCCTTCAATGGGAACTCCCAAAAATATTCTTTTGTACCCACCGGCACAATGTTAAAATGTTACTGAAAAGGGTTCTCGCTTGGATTCCTTTCCTCGGTTCCCTGGAGCAATCATTACCCATTAAGGGCATGTAATCCTCAAACTGGAGTGGTTGATCATGAACAGGTATCCTAGGGATTAAAGTGACTTCATGTACGAAGTCTCTATCAATAATAATCTCCCTATCACCCCCACAGTAATTTTATAAAACGATATTGCGTGAGACAGCCGACTTCCATGCACTCGTATAAACGAGTGACTAAATCTGGAAGGGAGTAAGCGTTTGGGTGATTATATATCAAAAAATTCCAGCCCCTACGTGCAATTTCATTAGTAAAGTAACTCCCATATATTGTGTGTGAAAAGATCTGTGAGAAATCACGCTCTAGTTGCATATTTGGTGCCATCAGATAAACTACAGATCTAAAAAAAATTTAAACAGGGAGGAGTTTTTAGAGATCGAACCACCTCTGAGAAAATCAGAGGGAGACGCTGCAGTGTTGCGGCGGATGCGCGGCGGTCTGGTGCGATCTTGCTGCAGAACATTGGTGCGGCGGCGGCTAGGGTTTTTTAGAAGATGAAATTAAGGTTTGTGAGCACAGAGAGGGCCGGGTTCTATATATAGGGGGAAGTGTGATGGGTATTTGCAAATAAACCCCTCTAAAAAGAGGGAATTAATTGCAAATAAAAATTTTATTTTATTTTATTAAATCTGGAAATTTACAAAAATACCCAAAAAATTTTATTTTTAAATTTTTTTTATGTTGTTTTGTATTTATATAATTACAAATGATACATACCCCAAACTTGCTTGAAACAATGTTTTAGCTAGATAATCGAAAATTTGGGGGTAAATGGAGGAGGATTAGTCAGTGTAGATCAGCTCCTGCAAAAACAGGAGCTCCTCCGACGGGTCTGCAGTGAGAAACGGTTTAAGTCGATATCCGTTTACTTTAAAAAATGTACCGTTGTCCGGGTTTTCTAGATCTACCGCACCATGCAGATATACGGTGCGTACCAAAAATGGCCATTTCCATCGAGATTTGAGCTTGCCGGGAAGGAAATGTAACCAAGTATCGTAAAGCAAAACCTGTTGACCAGGTTCGAAAGTCTTGCGCATAAGGTGTTTGTCGTGGAACATCATCGTTCAGTTTTTAACAATTACCGTGTTCTCATAGGCCTCATCCCGCAGCTCATCTAATTCATTCAATTGCAGCTTTCTATTGCTGCCCGCTTCTCCCAAGGATAAGTTCAACTCTTTAATCGCCCAAAATGCCTTGTGCTCGATTTCAACTGGAAGGTAGCAAGCCTTCCCATAAACAAGCCTGTATGGAGACATGCCAAGATCGGTCTTATAGGCAGTACGGAATGCCCATAGTGCTTCAGTCGGTTTTGATGACCAATCTTTACGGTTTTTGGAAACCGTTTTCTCCAAAATTTATTTAATCTGCCGATTCGAAATCTGGGCTTGCCCACACGTTTGAGGATGATATGGTGTTGACAATTTGTGAGTAATGGAGTATTTGCGCATTAAGGACTCAAAAGTCCTATTACAGAAGTGAGATCCATTATCGCTGATGATCGCGCGAGGATGCCCAAACCGAGAAAAGATGTTTTGTTTATGAAATCTAACGAAAACTTTGTTGTCATTCGTTCGGCTGGGCACAGCCTCGACCCATTTTGAAACATAGTCAAGAGCTAGTAGAATATACATATTCCCAAAGGAATTGGGAAATGGTCCCATGAAGTCTATCCCCCAAACATCAAAAATTTCAACAACCAAAATTGGTTGGAGCGGCATTTCATTTCTCCGAGATATCCGTCCCAAGTGTTGGCACCGGGAGCATATCTTGCAGTACTCGTATGCATCTTTAAAAAGTCGTGGCCAGTAGAAGCCACACTGCAAGATTTTTTCTATTGTCTTCTTGGGGCCAAAATGCCCGCCACATGTTTGATCGTGGCAGAATGACAGCACACTCTTAAACTCATATTCGGGGAAACACCGACGAATGATTTGGTCGGAACAGTATTTAAAGAGATACGATTCATCCCAGTAAAAATGTTTTACTTGGGACAAGAATCGCAGTCTGTCCTGATTTGACCAATCGTTTGGTATCAGTCCGGTGGCCAAATAATTTACTATATCAGAGAACCAAGGTTCACATGACACGGTTAAGAGCTGCTCATCGGGAAAAACGTCTTTAATAGGAACTTCAAGTGCAGGCGAAGAAGGAAGTCGTGAAAGGTGGTCGACAACTACGTTTTCACATTCTCTCTTGTCTCTTATGACAAGGTAAACCTTTTGTAGCAAAAGGATCCAACGTATTAGACAAGATTTAGCATCCTTCTTCGCAAAAAGATGGCGAAGAGCTGAGTGGTCCGTGTAAACAATGACTAGAGAGCCGATTAAATAGGGCCTGAATTTTTCTAGTGCAAACACAACGACTAAGAATTCTTTTCAGTTGTTGTGTAATTCAATTGGGCCCTATTTAATGTTCGGCTAGCGTAATAAACATGTGCGGCATCTTATTTATGTGTTGTCCAAGGACAACACCAATGGCGAAATCAGATGCGTTGCACATAATTTCAAATGGATGCGTCCATTCGGGAGATGAAAGAATGGGCGTAGAAATAAGTGAGTGTTTCAATGAGTCGAACACCTTCATGCAGCTTGAGTCAAAATCAAAGTTGTGTCCTTGGCCAACAAAAGAGTCAAGGGTCTAGCTATCTTGCTAAAATCCTTAATGAACAGTCTATAGAAACCGGCATGGCCAAGGAAGGCTCTGATGTATTTGACGCACTTCGGAGAAGGAAGATTGGAAATTACTTCAATCTTGGCTTTATCAACCTCAATGCCGTTTTACGAGATAACATGTCCTAAGACAATACCCTCTCGTACCATAAAGTGGCATTTCCCCCAATTTAAAGTGAGGTTCTTATCCCTACAGCGGGTAAGAACTGTGTCTAAGTGTAGCAAACACTCATCAAAGGAGTCGCCGAAAATAGAGAAATCATCCATAAAAATCTCCAAAAGTTTCTCCACCATGTCTGAAAAGATCCCCATCATGCACCGCTGGAATGTAGCGGGTGCATTGCATAACCCAAAAGGCATACAACGGTAACCGAATGTACCGAAAGGACAAGCAAATGTGGTCTTGTCTTGATCCTTTTCGGCAATGGGAACTTGATTATAGCCGGAGTAGCCATCCAAAAAGCAGTAAAATTCATGCCCAGCCAATCGTTCTAGCATTTGGTCAATAAAAGCTAACGGAAAGTGGTCTTTTCGTGTTGCGGCGTTGAGTTTTCTAAAATCAATGCAAACTCGCCACCCAGTTTGGGTGTGAGTAGGTATTAACTCATTCACCTCGTTGGTTATGACCGTTATGCCCGATTTCTTTAGGACAACGTGAATGGGACTAACCCACTGGATATCAGAGATAAGGTAAATGATACCACTATTAAGAAATTTTACAATCTCCTTTTTGACAGCCTCCTTCATTATGGGGTTGAGGCGTCTCTGCGGATCCCTTACTGACTTGGCATCATCCATCATATGTATATGACGTTCAACTATGAGTGGACTAATCCCCTTGATGTCCGCCATTGTCCAGCCAAAAGCTTGCCAGTTATTTTGTAAGACCATTAGAAAGGCTTTCTCTTGCTCGAGGGCTAGAGATGCCGATATGATAACAGGAAGGGTCTCATTCTCACCTAAATAAGCATATTTAAGGTGAGACGGCAATAGCTTGAGTTTGAGTTTTGGAGGTGAAACAATTGAAGGTAAAATTGGTGAAACTGTCTCGAACTCGAAGGATTCCAACAATGGTTCAAAGCGAGTGTAAGCAACCGAGTCGGATGGTTAAGCTAACTCATCCGAAAAATCAAAGGACTCAAACTCGGGTGGTGAGTCTTCAAAATTGTCCAAAAAAATGAAACACTCATAATCGTTATCGGGTGTAAAAGCTGTGTCAGATTCAAGGAGGAATGCACTAGTGGCGTCAAAACTGCTATGATCGAACAGAAATTTTTCGAGCTCACAGTCCTCCTGCGTGATCTCTTGGATCGAGAAAACATCAAGTATACTAGCATTAGGCTCGGAGGGCTGATTCCCCAACTTAAAAATGTTGAGTTCAATTGTCATATTTCCAAAAGATAGGTTCATCAAACCATTTCGACAATTGATCACCGCATTAGAAGTCGCAAGGAATGGTCGACCGAGTATCACCGGAATTTGACTCCGGGGGTTAGCTACAAGCTGTGTGTCCATAACAATGAAATCAACGGGGAAAATGAAATCCCCTACTTTAATTAACACATCCTCTAACTCACCCCTAGGATGGGTGATGGATCGGTCGGCCATTTGGAGAGTATAATGTGTGGGTTTAAGCTCTCCAAAGCCTAATTGTTTATATACTGAATATGGTAGCAAATTGACACTAGCACCAAGATCTAAAAGTGCGCGATTGATGTTCTTATCCCCAATTGTTATTGAAATTGTAGGACAGCCAGGGTCCTTATGTTTTTGCGGTAAAGGTTGGGTAAGAGCATCACTTACAGCACTAGCCACGAAAACTTTCTTGGGTACTTGTGACTTCCTCTTCTTGGTGCATAAGTCCTTTAAGATTTTAGCGTAAGAAGGGACTTGTTGGATTGCATCCAAGAGAGGTATGTTTATGCTAACCTGTTTGAATAAATGCACAATCTTCTCCATTTGTGGAGTAGGTTTATTGGATCTTAACCTGTTTGGAAATGGAATATTTTGAAAAATTGTTGAGTCCAATGTTTGTGGAGTAGATTGTGGAGTTGGAATGGATCCCAGTGTTGGTGTTTTCGTGGAGAGAGATGTGGGTCCATTAGAAGAAGTAGAGCCTTGTGAAGAATGAAGAATAGGCTCTGACGAAGAAGAAAATGAAGCGGAAGAAGAAGAAGAAGCGGCGGTCGGGGTGTCATCACTAATGCCCACATTATTGTGCAACACTCTTCCAGATCTCAACGTGGTCACAGCATTTACATTATGATTTTGTTATTCATAAGCAACATGTGTATTGTGTGTGTGACCGGGATTTGACAATGGTTGAGACGGAAGCTTTCCATTTTCTCGCTCGCTTAACGCAGCATTTAGTTGTGCAATTTGGGCCTCAATTGATTTGATACTCTGATCATGTAAAGTACTGTTTTGCACCAAAGACTGAATATAAGTCTCCAACCTTGCTGCGGATTGTGTAGATTGTTTTAAAAATGCATCCAAACTTCATTTTAGTAAGGAAACCTTATCGTTATTCGGCTGAACAAAATTGTTTTGAGGATAAGAGTTGTTGGGTACAAAATTGTTCATTTGGTTTGTGTAAGGTTGGGGTTGGAAAGGTTGCTGATATTGAGTTTGTTGAGGTGCTTGTTGTTGTGGAGGAGGCCTTTGAAAGTTGTTGTTGCCTTAGAATTGTTGTTGATTTTGATTCCAAGCAAAATTTGGGTGGCTCCTCCAACCAGGATTGTAAGTTGAAGAGTATGGATCATTTCTTTGTCTTTGCTGAAAGGCAGCATTGACATGATCTTGTCCTTGAACATGTGGATTGTAAGGACACTCTTCAGTAAGATGGGGCAGATCTGAACAACAAGCGCAAACTATGCGTGGGGGTAAAGCAGTGGCAGGAGAAGGTGATGAGAATTTGCTCTCAATTGCTTCTAGTTTTTTCGTGAGTGCGGCCATTTCGGCCTTCATTGCAATCGACATATCAAGTTGATGTATGCCTGCCCTAGACTGACCTGATGAAGTAGATGAGGTGGTCTTAGTGCTTTCCTACTGAAGTGTTTGTTCAGCAAGATCGTCGAGAAATTGTCAAGCTTCCTCTCTAGATATTGTAAGAAAGTGACCTTGACAAATGATTTCCAACAACTGCTTAGTTGCTGGGTTCAGTCCTTCGTATAAAGTTTGGCAAAGTTGCCAATTCTCGATACCGTGGTGAGGGCACTGAACAAGGAGGTCCTTAAATCTTTCAAAATACTTCCAAAATGGTTCGGAAGGAAGCTGGGAAAATTGAATAATTTCGTTGCGAATTCTCGCGGTCTTGTGGTGTGGGTAAAACTTTTTTAGAAAAGCCTTAACAAACTCTTCCCAATTTTTTATGGAATGTGATGCTGTGCTATATAACCATTTTTCAGCTAGGTCACATAAAGTGAATGGAATGACACGTAGCCTTATAGCATCATCAGAAAGTTGTGTGGTCTTCATCATTGCGCAAACATTCTGGAATTTGTTAATGAAGATGTAGGCATCTTCGGATTCTAGCCCTGTGAAATTTGGGCAACATATTGATGAAGTGGGGTTTAATTTCAAAGTTATCCCCTTTGGCCGGTGGAAGTGAAAGACAAGTGGGAAGTGCGATGCGGATAGGATAGAAAAGATCCTGGATCGCGATTTGTTGGGACGCTTCGACAGGTGGGTGGGGTGGGTTATTCACACCTAGTGGAGGTGGAATTAGTCTCGCGGGTAAGGGGTTGTTAGGATTAAATCCTGACATCTCCTTAGAAGATTATGAATTTGAAGATGAAGGTAAAGAAGTGGATGAAATTTCGACTTCGGATCGAAAGCGTCGTCAATCGGCACTAACGAGACACGGACTAAACGAGCGCTAGTGTCCCTAGTCCAACTGGACATACACTAAAGAGGTGTAGTGTAATCAAATGGTAAAAACAGAAGGTGGGGGTAAGAAAATGTCAATGAGAGAAAGTGGGTGCAAGTGGGGTGCAATGGATTTCTTAGCGACAAAATTGGCAAGTTTTTGTAAAAAAAAATTTTTTATTTTTTTTTATTATAAGGAGTTTTTGCAAAAGATTGTTATAAGAAGCTCAGAAACACGTTCAAGCACTCACAATATGCACAATCAAGCCTAAATCTAGGGTCTTCTAGGTCAACTAGACTGCTCCTAACTGTTCCAAAGGGCAAGTTGTGAGATCCTCAAATCGCCTCTTCACCGCCAATTATGGCCAGGTAAGCACAAGTAAAGAAAGGAGGGATCCGCTCACGAATCACCGTGGGAAGGGCCTTTTAAAATTATCTTTCCCACTTGTCTAGCCTAAGCACCACAAAGTCTGGTTTAGATAAACGACCGATGCCTACAACTAATCTTTTGTCCTAATGAGCACGACAGTCCTTAAAGGCTGAGTCTAATCTTTTTTAATTAACTCGAAGGTTAATGCAAAATGCTTTTTGTGGATTTTGGGGTCCTAGGAAGGGTAATGAAATCCCTACCGAATCTGGATTAGTGTTATAGCCCTTTAAAAGTCATTTTTAACAAGGCAAAGAAATAAACACACAAAACACTTGCCAAATTTTTTTCTTTTATTGTGGCGCAAAGAATCCTGCACAAGATCAAGTTATTCGAAAAGGGAGAGAAGTTTTGCGCAAAGAACCCTGCAGGAAAATTTTTCAAAGGAGATCAGGAGTTACAGAGAAGAAAAGAAAGCTTACAGAGAGGTTTTGGCTTGCTGACGTCAGCAAGCCGCGGCCGATCCGCGGCTAAATGTAGCTATCTGTGGCGGTTCCGCGGCAATAAGATGGATCAGGCCTCCAAACTTTTCTGTTTCTCTGTCGTGGTTATCCTCTGTTTGTTCAGATCTGCTGATTGCTGTTTTGCTCTCTGGATTTTTCCAGACCTAAATCTGTTCGTCTCTTCGATCCTACACAATTCACACGAAAACCCTTCAAAAAATAACAGGATGATAAATTTTTATATTTTTCAGTTTTTATGATTTTTCAACTTTTTTTATAACCCGAAATTACAAAAAGAAAATAACTACGCCATCCCCGGCAACGGCGCCATTTGATTGTTATGTTATTTATGTGCTTACGCTATTTGTGATCAAAGAATTAACCGCAATCAAGAACGGTGTCGCTTGGTAGCTAGCCGGTTGAATACGGATCGGTCCACATGGATTTTTTGTACTTTCTAGTTGTTCTAACGAGTCAATTCCAATTGTGGTAGGTTTGATTATCAATAAAAACTAAAGTTGAGTTTGATTAGGATTAAAACCTTGCTAGGGTTAGGTTTAGATTAGTTTGGAAAATCAATTATTCTCACCGCTTTCTATGCCCTAATTAAGAGCTTTTAGGTGTTAAGGTAATAGTTAACAAAGGGGATTAGTACGATCGGGAAGAAACTAGGTTTCTTCCTCTTGGCCCTTGTCCGTCCTTTCTTAACTCTTACCCTAACCTCCTTTGAAATCATACACAACCGGTCTTTAACTATGGTATCACCGCTACCTCTTGGGATAGGGTGCCGTAGTAAGCGGTGTGTGTATGTATGCATAGAATCCTACGTTAAAATATATAACGGGCAAGAAAGGGGTAAGAGATTTTCATCTCTCAAACCTTCCCCAAACCTAACCCTAACAAGTGAGGAACTACTCACTCATTAGGGAATTAATAAACGAGTTCATTTTTTTAGTTTTAATTTAACAACTACGGGAGATAAATAACTAGGGCAGAAAAGAAATTAAAATAACTAAGGCAAGATAAAGAAAAACGTACTTTTTATTTGATGCACTCTTTGAACATTTAAAGGGAATGAAAATTCTAAACTAGGAATTAAAAAGAGGCATGCTCCAAAAAGAGCTGTAGGGTTCTTATTTATAAAGAATAGAAACCCTAGGGTTTACATCTGATCCATATTTAAATTTACAAAAATACCCTAAGAAAACCGAGTCAATGCACCAACACGCACCGACGCACCGACACGTGTACTATATGGCCACGGATCCGCGGCAGGAAGCCTTGTTTGGCCGTGGTTCGCGGCCATCTTGAAGGATCTCTGGGTCGTTTTTCTACGGCTGCTTCATGTTGCATTTGGCTTCTGGTTTCTTCACTTGGTTTCTCAGAATGTCTTCTAGTTTCTTCCAGATTTCCACAGTGCAGAATGTTGTGGACTTTGTAAGTCCACAGTAGCGCCCCGGCCGTCTAACAGACGCCAAATGCGGAACAAAAACTTTTTACAACTGGCGCTATCGCGTACTATAACCCGGATCTGCCATTAAAGCCAAACTAACAAACTACAAAGTGGGTAGAAATGTTATACCGAACGATCCGAGTCCTTCGGTCTTCAACCATCATCCCACGCTTTGTTGCGGCTGCTTCGATCTCCTGAATCTCCAATCTTCTTGTCCAAGTGGCACCACGTCGACGGATCTTTAAACAGGCTCCCGCCTCTGAACCGAGGCAACTCGGTCGTCAAGTTTGCTAAAAGAGACGACCAAGATGATGTAGTGAATGAGTAGAACACTTTGTCTCGTTACGTCCAAAGTCACGGACGAACGGTTAATGAAGTTGCCTTTTGGATCGAATGGAAATGAGAAATGGATCATATCTAATTTCTATGCACCAAAACTTATATCTTTTTTCGAATCACAACCATTATCTTAACAAGGAATGGCCGGCCACTATTTATCAAGGAGGGGATGAGTGTAGGAGAGAGGAGGGGGTGACCATAACCATAATGAAAGAATGAGTCATATAAACCTTGTCATCAAAAACCATTAATGAACAAATGAATCATCACAACACATCATCATATTTCATTAAATGCACTAATGAGTCACTAAGATTCATGAACCTAGTCACCATCTAGAACCTTCTAGAACCACGACTCTCCTCATGACTCACCCTCAAGAAGAAAAGATAAATCCGTCTTTAACCGAATGATAAAGACGGGCGATAGTAAACTGGAAAATGGCAACTTCCAAAAGTGATCCTGAAACGAATTTCAGGATAACCCCGTATCAGTATAAACATACCCGTATTTGTATTACGACCGAACACAAATGCAACTGAGACAAAGATATTATATCTACACAGCATAATACTCGGATCCGGCTTAAACCAAACCCGACCAGTATTATCTGCCCGAAAAATGACACGTGCGAAAACGCACGTGCATTTTCCGAACCCGGTCATATACCCATACGGCCTCTACAACGTTTCGCCCGAACTTGGAAAAGTGTCTGTGGGGGGGTCTAATGACTCATCAACACACTGGCACTGGGTATAACCACTTACACGTCAGAGGTACGAGCTGTACATAACATTTGCCTACGTATTGATTGGAATGGAAGCTGACGAGCGAACTCATCTCTAAACCCTACTGAGCCTAACAGTGACAATATACATACAGTCCGGTCCGTTCGTCTATGAGTATCGCATATCTGCCTAAGGGGCTGGTAACGTCAGACCCCCATTAGTGGTATAAGTCGTGTCAGAGAGTGGCCCAGAACACCCTGAGATACTACTGGAGTACCTACCAGTAAATCTCCCGCCTCGGCCGAGGGCTTTGTGTAATGGCTCTCCTAGACACAGCGCGATCTTACCCCCAACACCGGGAGAGACGAATCCCCGACGATCCGCTCACTGCCTCCATGTGGCTCGGGACTGTACCCAACTAAAACCTGTTTGCATAACTCCTTTGAGCGTGGTAGGGTAGTAATCTAAGCACAGTCGGAACTCACACGATACAAATGATGATCTCACCCCCAATACCGAAAGAGACGAATCCCGTGCCGATCCGCTCACTTGCCACCATGTGGCTCGGGACTGTGCCCAAAAAGACCTGTTTGCACGACTCCTTTGAGCCGTGGTAAGGTAGAAATCAAAGCACTGTGGGAACTCACACGAGACAAATGACGACCTCAGGTCGATGAACTAACCTGTACACATGTCACCAGGGAACTGCTATTTGACGATATGTATAATACCAACTAGCATGTTCCCGGCGAGTCCTGTCCGGTGTACTCATTACCTAATGAGCACCTGTATACATCTTTGGTGATCCAACTGACACCAGTGGCTTGTGAGACCGGCCACCGCCCCTCGTCGGGGTCTCGACTGTATACACTAGTCTACTCTGGAGTAACGATGCCCTGTCTCGAAACTCCCACGACTAGGGACACTTTAAGGATGTGCTTACAGACCCCAGCTCCCACGTATATGATCGCCATCATACTGCTGGTAGTCAAGCAAGAATCCTATGGGCTTTATCATCATGCAATAGTGAACTAAAGCATGTATACGATGATAAAGACAAACCAGATAGCATACTATCATCTCGAGCAAGACTGTCATATCGATATAGGTCTTGCCTCAATCATTGCAATCACGTACCTGCGATCCAATAATTGACTTTGAGGGCACTGTAGGGTTCCTAGGCACACTAATGAGGTCTCACAAGGCATCAACCATGCCAATTTCAAAATTTTACATGTGCCGAGAAACCCTAATACGGATCGTTAACTAGAATTTTAGGCGAAACAAGCAACTAGTTAACAACTTAACTAAGGGAACGGAAATACAACCTTTGTAGATCCGGTACTCCACCTCCATAACTCCATGATGAAGTCCCCTCGCTGTACAAATCGAATCCCGGACTCTAGGTTCGGCTTCATCGGAGAAATGGGCGGGCTAGGTCATCGACTACGATGCCGAAGATGATCTACGTCGAGGCATCACAAGATCAAGCTCCCACTTCACCAAGTCATGAAACTTGTGAAGAAAACACCCTATACTACTTGGCAAGAGGTAGAGGATGAAGAAACAGGAAGTGGGTTCACTTTAGAATTGGATTTCTCACTCTTTTTCTCAAGTTGCCATTGTTGGTAGCAAGCTTCTTCATCTTGAAGAAGAAGAAGAAGAAGAAGATAGAATATAATCTGTATTTTCTAAAATAGAAAATACAAGGAATACTTATCATACTCTAACCATGGTCAAGTGTAGAGAGTAAACTAGGGTTAGGTGAATGGTTAGGGTTAAGCATGAAGACAAGAATGGTCACTAAGTCAAAGCTTCATGAAGCTTCAATAACAAACAAAGAAAGCCACCATTTCTCTTCATCTTTTCAAAATAAATAAATAAATAAATAGATATGAAAATCAAAACCCTAACCATTTAAATAACCATGGTTTAATCTTTACACAAACTCAAGTGAGCATGTATCATCAAACATGATACAATCAAGTGCACACAAAAATATATCACATATACAATGTGCACATCAAGTGAGAAAATCCTTTTAAAATGAACCAATACTAGCTAATGCAAAGTAATATATCAAATATATAATTATACATTAAATCATTAAATCAACACTTGATTTAACGATCCGGTCATATCGCATATGACCGACTAATATCCAATGTATCGGCTTATCGAATCAATCCACGATTCGATAACTAGGTTATATCGCATACAACCAATCGATACATTTATCGCGAGAATAGAATACGGTATCCCATACATGCATTATTCTCGGTCCCGCACTTATCTCATATGCGCTCCTATTTCGTTTTGCTTGAGCCAGGAAACCTCTGTGTAGGACTCTAAAGACTCGTCAATACGCCGGCAGCAGGTGATGATCATATCAAACACCCACAAGCCGCAAGCGGTCTGCTAAACGTAACGGCTACCCGGGTATTGAGCGATCAGAAGATCGACGAGCAAGCCCGCTCATACTCCTGTGAATCCAACTAGTAACACTTACCTTACAGTCCGGTCTCGTCGTCTGATATGTCGCATATCTCGCCTAGGGAACGTCAGACCCCAACAGCTCGATAAGTCGTGTCGATATGAGGTCTATAACAGTTTGAGAAACTACTGGTAACACTTACCAGTAAATCTCAGCAACCCTGGCCAGGGATTTCCGGTTATAGCCAATCGAACACAGCGCAACATCAACCCCCTATACCGGGAGAGACGAATCCCCTCCTATCGCTTATTGCCTCCATGTGATTCGGGACTGTACCCAAAAACCACCGTTTTGCACGCCCTCTTGGACGTGGTAAGGTGGAAATCAAAGCACAGTGGGAACCACACAAGACTCTATGACGATCTCGGGTCAACAGACTACTCTGTACCAGTGTCACCAGAGAACTGCCATCTGACGTAAGGTATAATACCATCTGGGAGTTCTCGGCGAGTCCGTCCAGTGTACCCAGTCTCCACTGAGCACCCGTATATCATCTCTGATGTCAAACACCAATGGATATGGGATCATCCATCGCCCATCTGTATGGGTCGAGAAGGTATACGCTAGTCTACTCTGGTATATCGATGCCCCGTCTCGATACACCCACGACTAGGGACCCTGAAGGATGTACTTATGGACTACCTCGTCCCCACTAGTATGATCCGCATCATAGTCCAGGTAGTCAAGTACACATCCTAAGGGCTTTACCAATATGTAACAGAGAGACAATCAATGTACACGTTAAGGTAAAGAGTAACCAGATAGCATACTATCATGTCGAGCAAGAAAGTCCTCCCTATATATGTCCCAGCATCCACTACAATATACATCCAATGTACAGTAATGGCCTCTAGGGCATACATATAACTAACAATCTCCCACTTGCACTAGGGACATATGATAGCAGTGGTTGTAGTATCTCATACTCAACCATCCCATAAAAGTCTCTCTCTGGGAAAAGACCTTTGTGAGTGGATCCGCTGTGTTGTCCTCTGAGTCTACTCTCCTAACCTCGATCTCCTTGGAGATCAACCATCTCCATGATTAGGTGATACTGCCTTAGAATATGTCTGGATCACTGATGGGACGGACGTTCCTTGGCATAAGCCACAACTCCATTGTCACACAATGGGAGGAACTAAGTTCATCTCATGAACTAATATACACCCAGACAGCCTCTTTGGTAGCATCTTAAGTAGCGATATATTCAGCCTTTAATCGTCTAGTATGCCACGGTATCTAGCTTAGAACTCTTCCAACATACCATCCCTCCACTGAGGGTAAAGACAATGCCTGTGACTGACATTCAGTCGTCCTTATCACCCTAGAACACTTCCAGTGATTCTCCCCAGGATCAATTGATACCATCTCACTTCAGCTAGTGAGAATCCTAACATCCATTTAGATCTATCTCATAGATCCAAAACCCAGGATTTAGAAGGTTTCACTTTGATCCTATATGAAGAATCCATGTGATAAGCGGAGATCGATCGAGCGTAGCATAGGAAACTCCTTCCCTATCAAGAGTATGTCATCCACGTACTCTACGAGGATCACCATCATACTCCCTACTACCTTTTCGTTTATACAAGGTTCATCTACCATTTTGATGAAGTCAAACTCTTTGACTACCACATCAAAACAGATGTTCCAACTCCGCGATGCCTGCTTTATCCTATAAAGCATCTTGCACACGTTTCCGCTGCTCCCACTGTCTACGAAGCCCTCTGGCTGTGTACTTATAGGCGCTCTCTTCCAAAACATCATTTAGAAAAGCAGTCATGACACCCAACCACCAGATATCGTACTCATGGTATGTAGCCATGGCAAGTAGGATCTGGATGGACTTAAGCATAGATCTTTAGAAAAAGTTTCATCATGATCCACACCTGGTCCATGATGCAAACCTTTAACAAGTCTAGCTTTGAAAGTCTCAACTTTTCCATGTACACCAAGTAATCTTCTCATGATATACTTGCTCCTGATGGGGATTTAACCCTTCAGATATAGCAATCAAAGTCCATACTTTGTTGGTGTATAAGGATTCGATCTCAGATCACTAAGCGTCCAGCCATTCTTACAGAGTCCTACTCCTGATGGCCAGCTCGAAACTAGTTGGGTCACCATCTCATGATGCAATCCTCGCTCCCACTGTCATCGAGAAACCAAAGTATCTCTCAGGTGGGTGAGGAACTCTACTAGATCGGCGGAGAGGCTGAAGTTCATTGGTTACTATTGAATCCTTTGGTTCTATCAAATCATCATCTGCAGTTTATATGGCTGGAACCATTCCAGTTCTACATAACAGTATTTGCCTCGAGCTTGTCCGGATTATGCTTTTAGACATAGCCCGGAAAACCCCAAATCTTAACCAACTTAAGATATGGGCTCTTCCCTTTCCATATCACATATGAAGCGGTAGGCAATTGATTTGATTGGAACCCTATTCAATAGGTATGCAGCTTCTCAAGCGCATAACTCCCAAAAGGAAATAGGAAACTCAGTGGTACTCATCATAGAGCACACCATATCACATATGGTGCTATTGCTCCGTCCCGATATACCATCGTGCTATGGTGTATACGGAGGAGTAATGCTGAGAGAGAATCTCATTCTCCTTTTAGAATAGTCCAGGATTTCCGTGCTCAAGTATTCTCCTCCTTGATCTCATCAAAGGACATACTACTTATACCCGTATTGGTTCTCTACTTCTAAATCATATTCTGTGAATATCTCAAAAGGTTCGGACTTGTGTTTCAACAGGAACATATGTCTGAATCTTGAGAGATGATCAGAGAATGTAATGAAGTAAAAAGAACCGGTCTTGGCATTTATAGACAGGGGATCTACATACATCAACATGTATCATCCCAAGAGTTTACCAACTCTTTCTCTGTTTCCAATAAACAGTGCTATGGTCATTTTATCTTTGTGACATGACTGGCAAGTTTCACAAGATGTAAATTCAAACTGATTTAAATATGCATCTAAATGTAACTTCAGCCAGTCGGGTCGCATTGATATGACCTAGTTTACAATGCCTCAAGAAGGATTCGTTCATTTCTGAACTATTCCTCTTGTGTGTGTTCCGTATACTAGGAACTGTAGTTTGATTTAGAACGTCAATGCTTTTAGATAACGTGCCTGAACCGATCAACTTTTGATATAGGAAATGTTCAAAAACATTATCCAACAATACAAAATTATATCCTTTCTTTACTAATAAAGAGACTGATACGATTTTGTATATCAGGTTCGGTATCTAATAGCATTTGTTCAGAATCAATGTATTGGTAATACAGGATGACAGTGACCAACAGACTTGGCTGCAACACTTGCCCCGATTTCTGCCTCATGAAACTTATCACCCGTTCTCAGTTTTCTACCTTTCTGTAGCCCTATGTAACATATTACATATCTGGGATCCTGATCTGGTATCAAATACCCAGGATGTAGAGGATACAGAGAAACAGTTCTTTGTAATGAACACACCCGAAGGAGATGCATCATATGCACTTTCTTCGTTTGGGCGGCATAGGAATTCTGGTATTCCCCAATTTCCTGCTCTGTCTTATAACAATTATAAGTTGGAGCGGGACCAACGTTCCCCAGCTCAGTATAACAAGCGGGTTCGGTCAATACATCCGTATTATTATCTTGATTAAGGCGTGATATGGTCGCTACCTGGAGAGAGAGAGAAGAAAACACTCAGCGTGCGCTCTTGCAAGAACAGATTGGTTATTATTTTATCTAATCAGGATGGCTCCCACTGTTTTTATCAAATCTTCCTTCAAACCCTAAAAGGAAAGACTAGCCGGGATTAATTACACACTACAAGTTCGCCAATCTTTCAGCCAGGCCAGTGTCGGTACTTTGAGGGAGGTTCCCCGTGCTTTCGCACGGACCTAATTAATGTAAACCTCGTTTTCCCAGAGGCGTAACCCCGTTGATACCTTTCTAGACACCTACTTGATCGGCTAATTGTAATGTGTAAAACTCTCCCAGGAGTAACAATTACTCGCAGCGGGTATCGGGATCCAACTATCTCATAGAAGGTATGCAATCTCATTGCAAATTTCAACACTTGAAATTCCCGATAATATTTTGCCCCTAGCGTCCTATGATCTTGACGGAGGTCAACAAATCATAGGCTACTAGTCAAGTTCAACCCGTCATTTTTTGATCGAATTAAACCCACCCGCACGACCCTTGACGGAGGTCAACAAGGCCGCACGACTACCCTAATCCAATCTGCATCATATGCATAAGCAGATAAATACTAGTTAGCTACCGCACACTACGCCTTGACGGAGGTCAACAAACGTAGCACGAATACTAAGTAGGACTTATCTGAAATGACGGAGGGCTACGACAGGTTTTTCTGAAAACCTATTGCGTAATGAACTTGATATCGTTGTAGAATCAAATGATTTTAAAATGGAGTGTTTTTGAGGCTTTTCTAGTTTTGCTAAAGGAGTCACCCCCGGTGAAGGGATCGTCGGTCCTTTCCTCGTCGAATGTGGTGCGGTATATATCATATATATCACCGTTCAAAGTAAAAACTCTTAAAAGCAATCAAAAGACAAACCGAGGGTTGTAGCATCTGCCAGTTATTGCTAAAGGAGTCACTCCCTGTGAAGGGATCTCGGTCCTTTCCTCATTGAATAAGGTGCAGGGTATATCATATATACCGCTGTGCAAAGCAAGAACTGTAGCTACCTGTTTTATTTTTGAAATTCGATTCTACAACATCTTAGGTTTCTTTTCTTTCATTAATCACATTAATGAAGTCCCATCATTTAAGTACCTAAACATCACAGATAAATACGACGTATACTTATGCCATCCGCATTCGCCTCGATGTCCCCTCGTGGACCGTTAGGTTAGGTAACTAACGGCAGAGCGGGGCAGGGCTAGCGCGGATGTAAAACATAAGTAACGTCTATATAATATATCATATATACTATATAAAGTATCCATCACAGAACATATCACATGATCACATCACAGGTATCGCAGCAGAAGAATCATATGAAATATTGGATATACTAGGACGTCCGTGTTTTCAATACGAGCCAGTATAAAACACGGATTCCACGGTCGTGATGAATAGCCAAACCCATACCCCTAGACCCCTACGAGAGCGGCAAGCAACCCTACCAATTCTAGAGTTAGGAGACCCGGACTCGACTCCTCGAGTTGGTCTCCCACTGGACTCCAGAACCCGGTTACTTATGCTCCCCTCCTTGGGTCTATCCTAGTGCAGAAAAGTAAATAATATACAAACGGTGACATCTTCCGCAACCTGGAAGTGCCCCAATAAAAGAATATTACATACAAGTTTTTTACATGAATGAAAATGAAAAACACTCATGTCACATACAAACCCCCGGCTATTCAAACACGACGATCCAATATAACATATCCAGCAACACATAACATCACATGTCATCAACGTAAGTAAATATGCGCATCCCAATTGTCGTTGACATATAGCAACGAAACCGGCGATATTACATATTACACTTACGGTCATAGAAAAGAAAGTGTAAAACTACAACAGTTGGAATCCGCAACCTACATAGACATCGCATGCCTAATCAAATGAATTCCTTAGACATCGCATGCCTACCAATTATAAACCCCACATTTTAGTCTCATTATCGAAAACACTTTTCAATATCAAGTCGGGCAATTCAACAAGATTCCCGACATCCTGATCGAATACTCGTCGCAAACTTTAGTAGGCGGCCGCACCCCTGATACCGTCGACGAAGTGCACTAAGGCGGAACACCGCTGCCGCGAGCACCCGAACGGATGCTTTCGGTGACGGGGTTCTCCTACAGTCACTTGGTCGGGGCTGTGGGACGAGGCTGTCTATTAAGTTTACCCGGCGAGTATCCGCGTACACTACGTGATTGCGACGGACTTTTGATCGCATCAAAATTCCGTGGCAACCGATCAAGAGAGACTAAACTTCTATGTTTATAACATTCATTCAGTTATCTCATAACTACTTGTGAATTCCAATTATTGTATCACATTCCAGATAAACAGAAAATGTTAAACTTTCCGATCGAACAGTCGAACCCCCAAGTTTTCCCGAAACAGCTCATCACATGAAATAAGTTCAAAAACATTCACTTCGTGCCTCAGTACTAACGGTCCAGCCGTAGAAGGGTCAAGCCAACGCCTCACATGTGGCACGCCGTACTGCCCCAAACCCTAAGGTTCAAAGGGCAGTTCAAGACGGTCACATAATCGAGTTAAGGTTTGTTGTCTTCTAGAGGGACCATCGCGTTACATGCACTACTTAGAACGTCTTTAAACCTCAGAAAAATCCAACACTTGGAAATTTTCCGGTAGGGGAAAAATTCGGTATTTATATCCGGTCGAACTTTTTAACATATTCTAAAATTATCCGGAAAACACATAGACAAAGTTTGATAATCCGATCGAATCTACGAACTCCCAATACAACCCAGAAAATTCAACTCTTGAATAAATATTAAAAATTCCCAGGAAAACCAGTACTGCAAAATAAGAATTACTGTACAAAATTCAATGCAGGAGGAGACTAAAGGGCCGCGGAAACGCCGCATTAGCATGCTAATGCCGCGGTTCCGCTGCACTTTTATGGACTCAGGAGTACGGGCTTCTCAGTAATTCTTAGAATCTCCAGCTGGTTTTTCTGCATATTTTTAATTCTTAAAAATCCCCGATTTCAAAAAATGTACAGAGAGCTACTTTGAATTAGGGTTTCGGTTCGATCGGACTTCTAACTCCGTCTAAGCATCGCCTAAGGCTCTAGCTAGGCTCTGATACCACTGTAGGGTTCCTAGGCACACTAATGAGGTCTCACAAGGCATCAACCATGCCAATTTCAAAATTTTACATGTGCCGAGAAACCCTAATACGGATCGTTAACTAGAATTTTAGGCGAAACAAGCAACTAGTTAACAACTTAACTAAGGGAATGGAAATACAACCTTTGTAGATCCGGTACTCCACCTCCATAACTCCATGATGAAGTCCCCTCGCTGTACAAATCGAATCCCGGACTCTAGCTTCGGCTTCATCGGAGAAATGGGCGGGCTAGGTCATCGACTACGATGCCGAAGATGATCTACGTCGAGGCATCACAAGATCAAGCTCCCACTTCACCAAGTCATGAAACTTGTGAAGAAAACACCCTATACTACTTGGCAAGAGGTAGAGGATGAAGAAATAGGAAGTGGGTTCACTTTAGAATTGGATTTCTCACTCTTTTTCTCAAGTTGCCATTGTTGGTAGCAAGCTTCTTCATCTTGAAGAAGAAGAAGAAGAAGAAGATAGAATATAATCTGTATTTTCTAAAATAGAAAATACAAGGAATACTTATCATACTCTAACCATGGTCAAGTGTAGAGAGTAAACTAGGGTTAGGTGAATGGTTAGGGTTAAGCATGAAGACAAGAATGGTCACTAAGTCAAAGCTTCATGAAGCTTCAATAACAAACAAAGAAAGCCACCATTTCTCTTCATCTTTTCAAAATAAATAAATAAATAAATAGATATGAAAATCAAAACCCTAACCATTTAAATAACCATGGGTTAATCTTTACACAAACTCAAGTGAGCATGTATCATCAAACATGATACAATCAAGTGCACACAAAAATATATCACATATACAATGTGCACATCAAGTGAGAAAATCCTTTTAAAATGAACCAATACTAGTTAATGCAAAGTAATATATCAAATATATAATTATACATTAAATCATTAAATCAACACTTGATTTAACGATCCGGTCATATCGCATATGACCGACTAATATCCAATGTATTGGCTTATCGAATCAATCCTCGATTCGATAACTAGGTTATATCGCATACAACCAATCGATACATTTATCGCGAGAATAGAATACGGTATCACATACACGCATTATTCTCGGTCCCGCACATATCTCATATGCGCTCCTATTTCATTTTGCTTGAGCCAGGAAACCTCTGTGTAGGACTCTAAAGACTCGTCAATACGCCGGCAGCAGGTGATGATCATATCAAACACCCACAAGCCTCAAGCGGTCTGCTAAACGTAACGTCCACCCGGGTATTGAGCGAGCAGAAGATCGACGAGCAAGCCTGCTCATACTCCTGTGAATCCAACCAGTAACACTTACCGTACAGTCCGGTCTCGTCGTCTGATATGTCGCATATCTCGCCTAGGGGTGGTAAACGTCAGACCCCAACAGCTCGATAAGTCGTGTCGATATGAGGTCTATAATAGTTCGAGAAACTACTGGTAACACTTACCAGTAAATCTTAGCAACCCTGGCCAGGGATTTCCGGTTATAGCCAATCGAACACAGCGCAACATCAACCCCCTATACCGGGAGAGACGAATCCCCTCCTATCGCTCATTGCCTCCATGTGATTCGGGACTGTACCCAAAAACCACCGTTTTGCACGCCCTCTTGGACATGGTAAGGTGGAAATCAAAGCACAGTGGGAACCACACAAGACTCTATGACGATCTCGGGTCAACAGACTACTCTGTACCAGTGTCACCAGAGAACTGCCATCTGACGTAAGGTATAATACCATCTGGGAGTTCTCGGCGAGTCCGTCCAGTGTACCCAGTCTACACTGAGCACCCGTATATCATCTCTGATGTCAAACACCAATGGATATGGGATCATCCATCGCCCATCTGTATGGGTCGAGAAGGTATACGCTAGTTTACTCTGGTATATTGATGCCCCGTCTCGATACACCCACGACTAGGGACCCTGAAGGATGTACTTATGGACTACCTCGTCCCCACTAGTATGATCCGCATCATAGTCCAGGTAGTCAAGTACACATCCTAAGGGCTTTACCAACATGTAACAGAGAGACAATCAATGTACACGTTAAGGTAAAGAGTAACCAGATAGCATACTATCATGTCGAGCAAGAAAGTCCTCCCTATATATGTCCCAGCATCCACTACAATATACATCCAATGTACAGTAATGGCCTCTAGGGCATACATATAACTAACAGGCACTATCTCCAACAATCTCCCACTTGCACTTAAGGCTAATTATTGCGATGTCGCATACTCATAGCCCGTGTGATACCGAACACCCAACTCCTCTACTAATCAGTTTCACAAAACTAGTTTGTAAAACTCTTGTGTTCGAGAAATAGCCTCAGTGAGTGGATCCGCCCTGATGTTTCTTTCTATGTCTCTCTTAATCTCAAGTTCATGGAGAAAGCCATCTCCCGAATCGAGTAATACCTGTCTTATAATATATCTGGATATCTGATGGGACCTAGTTCATAAATGAACTCCAAATCCAAACTTCTTAGACTGTATCGATCACTGAACCTAATCAATATCCAGCACCATGCCTCCCACAGTATCCTCTTGGACCACCTGTCCATAATACTGTCCCTCGTCAGAGGGAAAACTATAACTCTGACAATCACTCTGTCATCCATGTCACCTTGGAAGCCTGGAACGATAACCGTCTCCCGAAGGAGGCTGCCGTCATCAAATCCGTAGAACATCCACTTATGTTCTAAAACTGCTTCCTTATGTATCTCCACGATTGGATTAATATAAACTTATCGCATCTAGTGCAAAAACAACATCTGGTGTGGTACTTGATATCTCACGATTGACTCAATTGCCTAAGCAAGTGATCTGCCAATCATGCACATCCCTCTCCCCTTTAGTCTGTAAGACACCTTTAGAGAGGGTGACTCCATCACCTGCAGGTACACCACCATGCCAGGAGTCATCTATTCTAAAATACTATTAGAATATTGTCAAAGTACCCACATTGGGAAACTACCCAAATCTAGATCTAAAACCATAGATCTAGTAACCAGAATGTCTAATATTATATCCATATCCTTTGTGGAGAAACAACTGTGTGACGACAACAGTACAACCGATCGTAGTATAAGAATTTTATTTCCTACTCTGTGTATGTCATCCAAATACCAGGACATCACACCCTACTACCTTCTTAACAGATCCATCCCCTATTCTGATGAAGTCAAACCCATGACTTTCACATCAAAATAAGATGATCTATCTCCGCTATAACTGCTCGAGTCTATAAATAGACATAAGCTACTTGTCCACCATGCTTCCGCTGCTCCCACTGACTACGACAACTCTCTGGCAGAATAATATCTACGTACACTTCTAAAGCTAGTTTAGAATGACGTTATACTTATCCTCTTGCCGGGTCTTATAGTCTGGAACAACAGTAGTGTCAAGTCTGGGTAAACAAGAACCTCACTATCACCGTTCTTGAGGGTACCGGAGTACCTCTCGGGTGTCTGAGGTTACCCACCATATCTGCAGAGTGGCTAATGGAATGTCAAACCTGATTGAATATATTGGTCCTATTAAATTTTTCGTAATCGTTTGCGGTTCTGGAATCACTTCCAGTTCTACCATACTCCCACTGCTGTTTTCTGAAAAAATCCATTTTAATAAAACTGTGGCGAGTCAAGAACAATATCACTATTGATCTTCCAGATGGTAGAAATGTCAACGCTCGTCAAAGCCAGGGTCAACCCACAAACTGCCATTACAGAAACGTGCCTTGAGTTATCCAGTGTCTGGTTTTAAGCATAAGCTGGACAACTCCCCTTACCTTAACATCATTAAGATGTGAACCATTCTATATACAATATAGAAATAGAGGCACTAATTTAATTGGAACCAGATTCAAATCATGCAGCTGTCTCCAGTGCATATCAACTTAATGGAGAAAGGCTAATCAGCATTACTCAACTTAGGAATTTATCCAATTATGATTAACCTGAAAGAGAAACATGTTTCTCAAAACTATTACTATCATCTGAATACCAATCACAAGTATCTACATCTTCGATTTCTTTGAAGAATCCCGATACTTGCGACATCTGGTTCTCTACTTTATTCTTATACCCACAACTTCTCAAAACTTAGACATTGTATTTCTGTGAAACACTTGTCTAAAAACTAGAGAAGTCACAAGTAAACAGAACATAGTATGAGGACCTACCCCTTTGTCCTGACGGATACTGGACAACATACAATACTCTGTATAAGTCCCCTGAGTTTGAATAACTCAAAACCTGTGCATCGTAGGTTGAAAACTGTACCCAGGCGATTTCCTCAAATATCACCAATTACAACGAATTCCGATATAATGAGGATGATCTCTTAATTCCTAATAACTTACTCCCACTCATCATCTGTAAAACCATACAAATATGAGAATGAAACCTGGTAAATACATACCCTGGAGTAACTATCTAATCGGGAAAACAGTTTTTCCTTTAACATTGAACTGAAACATGAAAATGTTTCGTAGGGGTATCCTGGTATTCTTAGTAATGCCTTTTCCATAATCCAATTCATGACTATAACCGTATATCTCTTTGCCATCTCTCCAAAATCGCTTTATTTGTCTTTAGTCGTTACCTTCTGTACACCATCATTAGGCTAAATTGTTTTCTTCCTTCCCTACCGTTCGGCACCAGCCTATGGTTTGGAAGAAGACTATCTAATAAGTATAATAGGTGTACCCTCCTAATCCTAGGAGTACTCATAACTTGAGAGAAGGTGATGATAAAAGACAACTGAATAATACCTTATTCTATTTCTCCCGAACTGGGGAAAAAAGCAAAGGTGAAATAGGAGTGGCGATGAAGTACGCGGTTTGGTCGTGAATGATAACAGTCGCAATTTACTTTGCCCTTTTTCTAATCCTTTTATCTTGTCTTTACATATTACCTTCTGCACACCCTACTTAGGCTAATTGGTTTTCTTCATTTCCTACCTTTCGGCACCAGCCTATGGTTTGGAATAAGACTATCCAATAAGCGTAATAGGTGTATTCTCCTAAACTAAGGAGCCCTCGCAACCTGAGAGAAGGTGATAATATAAGACAACTGAATAAACCAATTCAATTTCTCCTGAACCTGGATCCATCCTCGAAGAAGTCCCTTCGAGTTCATATATAACCATACGATGGATCTATCCAATGGAAGTGGATATCCGTAGTAATACGGGGTGTTCTGAGAAATGCAAAGGTAAAAGAAGGAGCGGCAATGACTTATGCAACTCAGACAATCTAAAAGCCAGTATTTTAAGAAGGTTCGGTCAACTTGGTCACTGAGTCATAGTCTAGGGTCGGTCAAAGGTCGCTGCCAAAGAGAGAGAGAGAAAAGAAACACTCTGCGTGCACTCTAACCTAGATAAGAATGGTTATCATTTTATCTAATCAGGAAATCTCCCACTGAATCTCAAATTCTCCTCCAAACCTGAAAGAAGAATTAGTCGGGATCACCCGAAGAGTAAACCAACTCATCAGTGGGAATTAGGACCCAACTATCATCGCATGATAACTTGATGGAAGCCACTCAAGTTATCACACTCCAGAAGGTATGCGCATGCCTGGCAAGTTTGCTGTATGTTTGAAACTCCCGATGTGATTTTTGCCCCATGCTCTTATGACCTTGGAGTTGGTCAAAATATCATAAGTTACATGTCAAGTTCTTCCCGTCACTGTCCAGGTTAATTTGAACCCATCCGTACATGCCCTTGACGTTGGCCAAGTATGACAGAACGACTGTCCCAAACCAACTCATCTATCTATGCAACAGATGAATACCCAGCAGCTACCAAACACTATGCCTTGGCGTTGGTCAAAATACATAGCTTGAATACTACTGAGCATCCATAAGAAATGACGGAGGGCTACGACTGGTTTTTGGCGAAAAACCTTTAACGTAATGAACTTGATCTCGTTGAAGGAACCTGATAGCTTTTTATAAAAATATAGTGGCGAAAACCTTTTGCTAAAGAGGTCACTCCCGGTGAAGGGATCTCGGCTCTTTCCTCGTGGAATGAGGTGCAGGATATTCCAACTGAATACCGCGATGCAAAGCAACTTGTAATCGACTATAGTGAAGTTATTACCCTGACGTAAACTTCTGCCCAAGGGGTCACTCCCGGTGAAGGGATCTCGGCCCTTGCCTCGTCGAATGAGGTGCGGGATATTCTAACTGAATATCACTATGCAAAACAAAAGGAAATATCTTTGTAATAACACCTTTTTTAAAATTTGTTTCAACAACATCAAATATAGGTTTGTTTTATCCTTGCATTGATAAGAATCAACGCAGTCCCATCAATCAATCACACCAGAAAAGAACAAAAATAAAATGTACGTATATGCCATCCGCATTCGTCACTGGGTCCCGTCATCACCCCGTTAGGTTACTTAACTAACGATAGAGCGGGGGCTGGACTAGCGCGGGTGTAAAACATATACAACATCTAATAGTATATATACCAATATACAACAATCGCTCCAGGCGTGATAATATGCAACATTACAGAAAAGTAATAAGCATCACAGAACAATACAGATAATCTGGGATCCCTGGGTTTCACAGAGCCGCTATTAAAACCCGACGTTCCCTTGGTCGTATGGATAGCCTGTGCAATGAAACCTAGACCCCTACGGGTGCGGCAAGTTACCCGCCAAAACCTGAAGCGAGGCAGCCCCTACAGCATAATGAATGAACCACCCGGCACTTTACGGAATCCGGTAACTTGAGCACCCCTCCTTGGGCCAACCTGTACCCCCTACGAGTGCGGCGAATAGTCTGCCAATTCTAGAGTGAGGTCCCTTTGCCTTTCAAAGCCATGAGATACGGACCCGTTGCCCTCCAGACCCCGGCTGTCCGTGCACTCCGTCGCGGGGTAAACCTAGTATAGAAAAGAAAATATATACAACGGGTACATCGACCTCAACCCAGTCGTGCCCCAAAAGAATATTATACAACAGGCAGTGACGGCAGTCCACATGTTGGACGCTCGCCCCACAATATCAAATGTACAAATAAATCCAAACTGCACTATCATTGCACCCTGCTATCCACCATGACATATCCGCAACAATACAGCACAACACAGAACATCAACGCGAATGTCACGTTCGCAAACCCCTCTAAAAGAACTATAGCAATCAGACGCTGTTTACCGATCAAATGACATTCCCGGTCGGAGATATAATGTAAATGCTGAATACTAACAAGTTTAAAATTTCGATCGACTAAATTTCCCGAAGTGGGCCCCACGTACATCAGCTGTACAGTAACAAAATCTGGGCCCAAACAAATATTACCAAAAGCCACAATTTCCTGTGAATAAGCTACTGCAAAAATTTGGATCACTGTTCCTACAATCTTGTCGCGGATGCACGGTCAAACCCTAGATTTGACCGTGGATCCGTGGTGGAACTGTAGGATCACGTGACCAACTTTTTGCAGTTTGCTTAAAAAACCCTGCTCAAATTTCTGAGATGCACAAAATAATTTTTAGGCCTGATTTAAAATCGACAGAAAGTTAAGCACTGAAAAATGTGATTTTCGAAATTCCGTTCGATTGATATTTTAAACGTGTTAACACAAGTTAGTATAGCTTAATGGTGAGTCTCTAATACCACTGTAAGTCCACGGTAGCGCCCCGACCGTCTAACAGACGCCAAATGCGGAACAAAAACTTTTTACAACTGGCGCTATCGCGTACTATAACCCGGATCTGCCATTAAAGCTAAACTAACAAACTACAAAGTGGGTAGAAATGTTATACCGAACGATCCGAGTCAACCATCATCCCACGCTTTGTTGCAGCTGCTCCGATCTCCTGATTCTCCAATCTTCTCGTCCAGGTGGCACCACGTCGACGGTCTTTAAACGGGCTCCCGCCTCTGAACTGAAGCAACTTGGTTGTCAAGTTTGCTAAAAGATACGACCAAGATGATGTAGAGAATTAGTAGAACACTTTGTCTCGTTACGTCCAAAGTCACGGACGAACGGTTAATGAAGTTGCCTTTTGGATCGAATGGAAATGAGAAATGAATCATATCTAATTTCTATGCACCAAAAATTATATCTTTTTTCCAATCACAACCATTATCCCTAGAAGGAATGGTCGTCCACTATTTATTAAGGAGGGGGTGAGTGTAGGAGAGAGGTGGGGGTGACCATAACCATAATGAAAGAATGAGTCATATAAATCTTGTCATAAAAAACCATTAATGAACAAATGAATCATCACAACACATCATCATATTTCATTAAATGCACTAATGAGTCACTAAGATTCATGAACCTAGTCACCATCTAGAACCTTCTAGAACCACGACTCACCTCATGACTCACCCTCAAGAAGAAAAGATAAATCCGTCTTTAACCGAATGATAAAGACGGGCGATAGTAAACTGGAAACTGGCAACTTCCAAAAGTGATCCTGAAACGAATTTCAGGATAACCCCGTATCAGTATAAACATACCCGCATTTGTATTACGACCGAATACAAATGCAACTGAAAAAAAGATATTATATCTACACAGCATAATACTCGGATCCGGCTTAAACCAAAGCCGACCAGTATTATCTGCCCGAAAAATGACACGTGCGAAAACGCACGTGCCTTTTCCGAACCCTACCATATAACCATACGGCCTCTACAACGTTTCGTCCGAACTTGGGAAAGTATCTGTGGGGGACTCTAATGACTCATCAACACACTGGCACTGGGTATAACCACTTGCACGTCAGAGGTACGAGCTGTACGTAACGTTTGCCTATGTATTGATTGGAAGGGAAGCTGACGAGCGAACTCATCTCTAAACCCTGCTGAGCCTAACAGTGACAATATACATACAGTCCGGTCCGTTCGTCTATGAGTATTACATATCTGCCTAGGGGGCTTGTAACGTCAGACCCCCATTAGCGGTATAAGTCGTGTCAGAGAGTGGCCCAGAACACCATGAGATTCTACTGGAGTACCTACTAGTAAATTTCCTGCCTCGGCCGAGGGCTTTGTGTAATGGCTCTCCTAGACACAGCGCGATCTCACCCCCAATACCGGGAGAGACGAATCCCCTGCCGATTCGCTCACTTGCCTCCATGTGGCTCGAGACTGTACCCAAAAAAGACTTGTTTGCACGACTCCTTTGAGCCGTGGTAGGGTAGAAATCAAAGCACAGTGGGAACTCACACGAGACAAATGAAGACCTCAGGTCGATGAACTAACCTGTACACATGTCACCAGGGAACTGCTATCTGACGATATGTATAATACCAACAAGCATGTTCCCAGCGAGTCCTGTCCGGTGTACTCATAACCTAATGAGCACCTGTATACATCTTAGGTGATCCAACTGACACCAGTGGCTTGTGAGACCGGCCACCGCCCCTCGTCGGGGTCTCGACTGTATACACTAGTCTACTCTGGAGTATCGATGCCCTGTCTCGAAACTCCCACGACTAGGGACACTTTAAGGATGTGCTTACAGACCCCAGCTCCCACGTATATGATCGCCATCATACTGCTGGTAGTCAAGCAAGAATCCTATGGGCTCTATCATCATGCAATAGTGAACTAAAGGTTGTATACGATGATAAAGACAAACCAGATAACATACTATCATCTCGAGCAAGACTGTCATATCGGTATAGGTCCTGCCTCAATCATTGCAATCACGTACCTGCGATCCAATAATTGACTTTGAGGGCACTATCTCCAACAGACTTTTACCGTTCGCTTCATGTTGAAGTCTTGAATCTTTCGCTGCCTTTGTACTTTATGAAATTGTTCATTGATCTTCGTTTGTCCTTCAAACTGTAGGCATGATAAACATTCTTCTATTTGTTGGTCGTAGTCTCCCTTTTGTAGCGTCTTTTCACCATTTTCACTTTATTGTTCCGAGAACCTGTAACCTGCAACTATTTAGCAGGCATGGATCAAAAGCACCTATTTATTTGCAAAATGAATAAGAATGGGAAATATTATAATGAAAAATTATGATATGAACACCTACCACGGCTCAAAGGAGTCGTGCAAACAGGTTTTAGTTAGGTATAGTCCCGAGCCATATAGAGGCAGTGAGCGGATCGGCAGGGGATTCGTCTCTCCCGGTATTGGGGGTGAGATCGCGCTGTGTCTAGGAGAGCCATTACACCAAGTCCTTGGCTAAGGCAGGTGAGAATTACTGGTAGGTATTCCAGTAGTTTCTCAGGGTGTTCAGGGCTACCCTTCGACACGAATTATACCGCTTTTGGGGGTCTGACGTTACCAGCCCCCTAGGCCCGATATGCGATGCTCATAGACGAACGGACCGGACTGTACGGATATTGTCACTGATAGGCTCAGTTAGGGTTCCAGGGTGAGTTCGCTCATCGGCTTCCCTTTCGGTTAATACATGGGCAGCCGTTATGTACAGCTAGTACCACAGACGGCTTGTGATTAAACCCACTGCCACAGTATTGACGAGTCTTTAGAGTTCCCCATAGATAGTTTCCCAAGTTCGGACGAAATGTTGTAGAGGCCGTATGGATTTATGGCAGGGTTCGAACATACACGTACACTTGTGCACGTGTCATGGTTCGGACAGATAATACTAGTGGGCTTTGGTTTAAGCCGGATCCTTGTATTATATTGTGTGGGAATATTTTTGTCTCATTGCATTTCATATTCGGTCGGAAGACAAATGCGGGTATTTATATACAGTTGTGGGGTAATCTTGTAATTCGTTACGGGATTACTTTTGAAGTTACCAGTTTTTCTTCGTTTGATTAAACATTAAATTTAATGTTTAATTATTGGATGAAGTTGATATATCATTTTTTGGCCAAAATATCTTTTATCATCTTATGGCCGGCCACACATGAGAGTGAGATTGATTGGGTTTCATTTAGATAAGAATGGTGAGGTGTTCTTTTGTGACTCATCCTTTTGCATTAATGCTTTTTTGTAATGCTTTTTTGTAATGAAGAAGAAAAACCCTTCACATGACAAGCGGTTTAAAAGTGATCTATCTTTCTTTCTTGTAATGATTTAGATTGCTGGGATTTTTGGCTTACTTAATTGTGTTATGCCTGCTGACGTTAAGTTGTTTAAGTGCCGGTCATGTGCCCAATTTTGGGTCGTGAAAAAGTTGGTATCAGAGCGCTAGGTTTTACCTTTCGGAGTGTAGCATGACCTTAGTATGATAGAGTAAGTAGCTTAAGCAGAGTAACGTAGCGTGCGTATGTTTCGCGGCATACTTACGACACGGTGCTCTGCCTAAGTGACCTTAGGACTTATTTCTTGAAATTCCTTTCGTGATATATATATCCTTGTGATCCGATTTCTGTGTCCTTATCGAATCATGTTTCCATGTCCATCCTTTATGCCACCGAAGACTACGAGGGCGCAGGGAGCAGCCGCCTGGGCCGAGGTCAGAGTTGACTCGTCTGAGACGAGGACTGCCCAGGACGGTACGCCTGTCGTTCTGGGGCAGATTGTTCCACCTTCGACAGACCATATGGCTATGCTAGGGGCTGGTATGCAGGATTTGCTGCAGATGATGGGGTCGTTAGTTGAGCCCATTCGAGTGCAGGGGCAGGCGTTTGTTCCACACGTTATGGGGACCGTGTTTATGCCTACTGTTCAGGCGGGTTGTACCTGCAGCTACGGAGGTGATCACCGTATCGCTATCGGAGTTCATGAGTCTGAGGCCTTCGGTTTTCACTAGCACCGATGCAGCTAAGGATCCGCAGTCGTTTATCGACCAGATGGCCAGGATATGCCGTTCGCTCAGATGCTCCGATGCGAGATGGGTGGAGTTCGCGAGCTTTCGTCTGGAGGGTCTGGCCCAGAAGTGGTGCGAGTCTTTAGAGAAGGGCAGAGCCGCAGGTTCTTCTCCTATGACCTGGGCTGAGTTTGTGACGGTGTTTCTTGCGCGTTTTCTTCCGCTGAGCATCAGGGATGCTCGAGTGCGCAAATTTAAGTCATTATACCAGACTCAGGGTATGACGGTGGCCGAGTATGATGTGTTGTTTACTGAGCTGTCTGTGTATGCTCCGTATTTGGTGGCTACGGAGGAGATGCGGGTCAAGAGGTTTGTTTGAGGCCTGCTTACCTATTTGTTCCTCGCTTTCAGCGTTCAGCAATGCTACCCCTATGCAGCAGCGGTGGATGCATCCCTGTTGGTTGATGAGCGTCTTTCTGAGGCGTCGGTTGCTCCGGAACCGAAGAGGGTTCGTACTGGTAATTCAGCAGGGAGGCAGGCGTTTAGGCATCATGACAGTTCCCGTTCAGATACTGCGGGTAGTGGAGGTTCGGGACGAGGACAGCTTTTTAGCTCTTATTCTCGGGGGAGTCAGCAGTTTTCATCTGGATGTTACCGATGCGGGATTTTGGGTCATCGGGTTCGAGATTATACTGAGCCACATGAGCGTGAGGCAGCTGTACCGCAGGTTACCTTACCACCTTCTCCACCGCAAAGGGCGTTGCCCCTTATGCCTGTTGTTGCTCCGCGTCAGACTCTTGTGCAGAGAGGTCGAGGACACTATGGTTTTGTGCCGAGAGGGCGGGGTGGTAGAGGTAGAGGTCAGCCAGTCGCCGGTAGAGGACAGGCTCAGGTGTTTGTCTTGACTCATTAGGACATGCAGGCGTCCAATGCAGTAGTTTCAGGTACTCTTTCTGTATGTTCTTTTGAGGCTCAGGTTTTGTTTGATCCGGGGTCTACGCATTCGTATGCTTCTACGCACTTCGTGCCGAGTTTTGGCCGAGAGTCGTGTTTGCTAGATCAACCGCTTGTCATGATTACACCTGTTGGCGATTCTTTTGTCGCGCGTTACGTGTTTCGGTCGTGTGCCGTTCAGATTGGAGATAGAGATTCGTCCGTCGATTTGATCCTTCTGGATATGTTGGACTTCGACGTTCTCCTTGGCATGGACTGGTTGGCAGCTTGTTATGCATCGGTGGACAGCCGTGAGAAGACGGTCAGTTTCATTTTTCCGGATGCGTCTGTTTGGGTTGTGCAGGGGGATCGTGGTGCCGCCCCTCACAGTTTGATTTCTGCCTTTTGCGCTAGTCGGCTTTTAAGGAGGGGATGTCGGGGATTCTTGGCTTTCATTTGTGATACTGGGGCCACAGTAGGGTCGTTGGACCGGGTTCCTATCTTGCTAGAGTTTCCCGACGTTTTCCCGATGAGTTACCTGGTTTGCCGCCAAAGCGCGATATTGAGTTTTGCATTGATCTGATTCCTGACATGGGGCCTATTTCTATACCTCCTTACTGGATGGCTCCGGCGGAGCTTCGAGAGCTCAAAGATCAATTGCAAGAATTGCTTGATAAGGGACTTGTGCGTCCAAGTGTTTCACCGTGCGGAGCTCTTGTTCTGTTCGTCAAGAAGAAGGACGGCAGTTTGAGATTGTGTATTGATTATCATCAATTGAACCGAGTTACGGTACAGAACAGGTATTCTTTATCTCGCATTGACGATTTATTTGATCAGCTCCAGGATGCGAAACATTTTTCTAAAATTGATTTGCGTTCGGGTTATCATCAGTCGCGGGTTCGGAATGATGACATTCCGAAGACTGCTTTTCATATGCGCTACGGGCATTATGAGTTTTTTGTGATGTCGTTCGGACTCATCAATGTACCGGCAGTGTTCATAGATCTGATGAACCGGATTTTCAAGCCATTCCTCGACCAGTTTATTATTGTGTTTATTGATGACATTCTGGTCTACTCTAAGGGTCGTGAGGAGCATGAGCAGCACTTGAGGATTGCTTACAGATATTGAGAGAGCATCGGCTGTATGCTAAATTATTAAAGTGCGCGTTTTGTCTTGATAGAGTTGATTTTCTGGGTCATGTGGTGACTGGAGATGGTATTCTTGTGGACCCAAAGAAGATCGAGGCTGTGCGGCTTTGGTCCAGACCTGTATCCATGACAGAGATCCGCAGCTTTTTGGGCTTAGCTAGTTATTATCGCCGTTTCGTGCAGGATTTTTCGAGTATCGCTGTACCGTTGACCGGACTGACCCGAAAGGGGGGTCCTTTTCTTTGGACTGATGCGTGCGAGCAGAGTTTTCAGCAGTTGAAGACTCGGTTGACGACTGCACCCGTTCTATCTTTGCCTTCTGGATCAGGTGGCTTTGTAGTTTACTGTGATGCGTCTCGAGTGGGGCTCGGGTGTGTACTGATGCAGCATAATAGAGTGATTGTTTATGCTTCTAGACAGCTGAAGAAGCACGAGCAGAATTACCCCACTCACGATCTTGAGATGGCTGCGGTGGTCTTTGCGTTGAAGATTTAGAGACACTACTTGTATGGGGAGTCATGTCAGATTTTCACGGACCACAAGAGCTTGAAGTACATCTTCCAGCAGCGGGATCTAAATCTGAGACAGCGCCGGTGGATGGATCTTGTGAAGGATTATGATTTGAGATCCTTTAGCACCCGGGCAAGGCGAATGTGGTAGCTGACGCTTTGAGTCGTAGGCCCGGGGGTAACTTGTCCCAGTTGAGCGCAGTTCAGAGGCAGTCTTCTGTGGATTGGCAGACCTTGTGCGATGGTAGAGTACAGTTTGATTTCATTTCCACTGGGGGACAGCTTGCTCATGTCCACGCCCGTCCGCTTCCTCTGGATCGTATCTGCGAGGCGCAGCCCAGTGATGCTCGTTTGGTTGACATTCTTGAGCTTGTTCGACAGGGTACATCGGAGTTCATGATTGATGACCAGGGTGCGCTACGTTGCGGGACTCGCTTGTGTGTACCAGATATTGATGGGTTGAGACGCGAGATCCTAGAGCAGGCACATCAGTCAGCCTTTAGCGTTCATCCAGGTTCCACCAAGATGTACCGTGACTTGAGAGACATTTAGTGGTGGGTAGGGATGAAGCGTGATGTTTCGGACTTCGTATCGAGGTGTCTAACTTGTCAGCAAGTCAAGGCTGAGCATCAGAGACCGGCTGGAGAGTTGCAGCCTTTACCCGTTCCTGAGTGGAAGTGGGAGCAGATTTCCATGGACTTTGTTATGGGTCTACCCAGGACCAGTCGGGGGTATGACTCCATTTGGGTGATTGTTGACCGGTTGAAGAAAGCGGCTCACTTCCATCTAGTGAAGACCAGTTTCGGTTATGCTCAGTATGCTCAGTTGTATATATATGAGATTGTGCGTTTGCACGGCATTCCCACATGCATTTTATCCGATAGGGGCACCCAGTTTACTAGCTGTCATAGGCAGAAGCTTCAGGAAGCTTTGGGTACCCGGTTGAGTTTTAGCACCGCTTTCCATCCGCAAACCGATGGTCAGTCAGAGCGGACGATACAAACTCTAGAGGATATGCTTCGGGCGTGCGTGCTTGATTTCGGTGGCAGTTGGGATCGTCACTTGCCGTTGATTGAGTTCTCCTACAACAACAGTTTTCAGTAAACTATTCAGATTGCGCCTTTCGAGGCTTTGTATGGTAGGAAGTGTCGATCGCCGGTCTGTTGGACCGAACTCTGTGAGAGTAGGGTTTTGGGACCCCAGCTAGTTCAGGAGACTACGGAGATGATCCAGCTGATTCAGGACAGGATGAGAGCAGCCCAGTGCAGACAGAAATCTTATGCCGACTGCCGTCGTCGCAGACTTGAGTTCGTGGTGGGAGATCATGTATTCCTGCGGATTTCTCCTATGAAGGGCGTTATGAGATTTGGGAGGAAGGGGAAGCTCAGTCCCACATTTATAGGTCCCTTCGAGATCCTTGAGCGAGTTGGTACCGTTCTTAATGTTTGGTTCTCCCGCCCAGTTTTTCGGATATTCACCCTGTGTTCCATGTGTTGATACTTCATAGATACCTTCATGACCCTTCTTACATGATTCAGCACGAGACCGTTCAGCTTGAGCACGATCTTTCGTTCAACGAGCAGCCGGTAGTTATATTAGATCGGCAGATGAAGAAACTTCGGTCAAAGGTCTTGCAATCTGTGAAGGTTCTTTGGCGTAGCCCGACTAGTAAGGGGATCACTTGGGAGGTCGAGAGTGAGATGCGGAAGAAATTCCCTCATCTCTTTGAAGGTACGCTTGTATGAAATTTTAATTCAGGGACGTATTTTTTTTAAGGGGGGAGATTGTAACACCTTGGAATGCGGGGTTTTTTAAGGAAAAGTTTACCAAATTGGGTTCCTCACATTTTATAACAATTAATTAATAATTTTATATTATTTGTTATGCCTTGCACACACTTGTGCATGTTAATGTGAGGGTATATTAGTGGTAACCTTTGTTTAGCAACCATAACACCTTAAGCTTAACCTTACCCAATTAACCTTTGCTTAACCTTTTCCTTGATATTTTGTGTGAAAGAAATATCTTGTTCGGATTGTGAGAGAGAGAGAGGTGGCCAATGAGTCATGAGGCATTAATGTGTGCATTTAATGAGATGAGGAAGAGAGTGAGTGTAAGCCTTTGAGTCACCATACACTCACCTCTCATCATATTGATCTCTCACTCTCTCATTCTTCTCTCATTTTTCATTTGTTCTTCCTTCTCTCAACTCCCAAACTGAAACCCTCACTCCCTCTTCACATAAACCTTGCTAAACTTCACAAAATCCTATTTGAACACCTCAAATGTCTTGAATTAGCCACTTGGTTGCCTTGGAGCTTGGAAAGCTAGGATTTTTGAGCAAGGGTGGCTAGGTAATGACCCCTAACTGATATTTAGGAGTTATTTTGTTGTGTTGCCTTGTTGTTAGGGATTAGAACACTAAAGGTAGCGTTTTTTGAAAATACCGTATTTTTAGTGTCAACTTGAGGTCTCTGTGATCAGCTGTAGAACCAGGTGTTTTCGGGAAAAGTTCCCATCACAGTGACATAGTGTTCTGACCTAGAACCCACCATAAAAACCTGAGATCCACCCCCTCAAAACGGGCCGCAAATTTAGTGGTTCTAGCCGCAAATTGTGTCCAGAGTGTGGGCCGGGGTGTTGAATCTTTGTCGTGGGGTCTCTGGGGTTGTTTGTGGTTTCATGGTACTTGCAACTTTCACTAATTTTTAGTGTATCAAAATCTGGGACCACTTTGCTATATTCTACTGTTTTGAGTACACATGTTACATTATCCGACACGGTTCGTGATCTGGTGTGCTATTGCACGTGGGCTGGTTTGGGTGTGTTGCCACACACGTTAGCCGTTAGACGAACACTTATGAGTTGGATTGGAGTTGGTGCGTTGGTCAAACGTAGTGTGTATGTGACATTGATCGATTTCTAATATTAGCACCTGTTATGTTTTATGTTAATAGGATCGCAGGCGGGGACTTCGAGCGCTGCGACGAAAGGGAAGCAGGTGATTGGATCGACCTAGCTTGTGATTGTCGGTGAGTAGATTTAACATCTACGGGGAATTCGCCCGCATGGCGTTATGCGTCAGGGCTAGATATGATATGATATTAGCCACATGTTTATATTGCACGTATAGATTGTGCATAAAACTTGTTTACATATTATTACTTGTTGTGCTTGGGCTTGTACCCATTGAACACTGCACTATTATTGACGGCTCATGTTGCACGAGCACTGATCATATGCTACTCACACCATCACTAATTGCCATGACACGCACAATACTTATGCATACGTGAGATTGTATTGGTTAGGGACATTGAGACGTGATTCGTATATTCCATTATGCATATGACATATAGCATATCTTACACCTACATGCTTACACATATGCCTTGACATGCCTACATGCTAGTTACCCATATACATGTATGGTATTGTACCATTAGAGATAGATATATACACATTTGAGACATAGCTACATGTACATCTTGCATACATATTTACATGTACACCGTATACCTTGATATGGCTACACATAAACCTGGAGGGTATTACATCATTACTGATAGGTAGATACACATACCTTGCTATACTGATATAGTTACGTATACCTGGCGATAGCTACATGTTCACCTTTATATGATGTTGTGTTTGGTTTCGGAGAAATTACTAAACCGCATGATCTATTTAATAACTTGTTGCAGTTAAATAGCGGTTTTTCCTTTAAATGCTCATATTACTATTTCATGTTGTATATATTATATTTTGTGGATTTTGCATTGATATATATTGATTTCATATGATGTTTCCTGGATGTTTTGCTCTTGGGTATATATATCAGTGGTATGGGACGCTGATATTGTTAATTATATGTATGCTCTAGAGGCCATTATTGTACATACGATATATATTGTAATGGATGCTTTGACATATATATGGAGGACTTTCTTGCTCGACATGATAGTATGCTATCTGGTTGCTTTTTATCTTAACATGTACTCTGATTGTCTCTATGTTACATATAAAGTCCTTAGGATGAGTACTTGACTACTAGGACTATGATGCAGATCATACTAGTGTTAGTGTATATGCCCTAGAGGCCATTACTGTATCATACTAGTTTGTATATTACTTAATGGATGCTTGGGATATTCACCTTGTATATACAATCTTGCTCAAAATAGTAGTATGCTACTTGGTTTGTTTCTACTTCAATGTGTACATGTGTTTATTTTTGTATATCGCCTATACACATTAGTAGAGCCCTTAGGATCTTTGCTTGATTACCAGCGATGTGATGGCCGTCACACTAGTGGGGCTGGGTAATCTATAAGCACATCCTTATGCAGGTCCCTGGTCGCAGGACTATCGAGACAGGGCATCGATACTCCGGAGTAGACCAGCGCATGCGCTTCTCATCCCAGTGTGGGAGACGGTCTGTCCCACAGCCGTCAGTACGTCGTACTTGAGATAGTATGCGGGTGCTCGTTAGGTTACGGGTACACTGGACAGGACTCGTCGGGAACTGACTAGTTGGTATTATACCTATCGTCAGTTATCAGTTCCCTGGTGACATGAGTACAGCTTAGTCCGCTGACTTGACACTGTCACTTCGCCTCGAGTGTGTTCCCACTGTACTTTGATCACTACCCTACCACGGCTCAAAGGAGTCGTGCAAACAGGTAGTGGTTGGGTGCAGTCCCGAAGCACTTGGAGGCAGTGACGGTTAGACAGGATTCGTCTCTCCCGGTATTGGGGGTTGACATCGCGCTGTGTCTAGGAGAGCCATTACACGAGTAGTCCCTGGCCAGGGCAAACGAGATATACTGGTAGGTTTCCAGTGTTATCTCAGGGTGTATTGGGCTTCACTCCGGCACGACTTGTACCGCTATTGGGGGACTGACGTTTACCGCCCCCTAGGCCCGCCATGCGATGTATCAGACGAACAGACCGGACTGTACGGAGAATGTCACACTCAGGCTCAGTAGGAGTTCAGATGGGTTTCGCCTCGTCGGTCTTCTTGTCGGCATTACCTGGGGACCGTTACGCACAGCTAGTGCCGCTTGCGGTCTGTGGTTAAACCCACTGCCAGCGTAGTGTCGAGTCTTTAGAGTCCCACACAGAAAGCTTTTCGCCTTTAGGCAAAAGAGTAGAGGTCGCATGGTATTGCGACAGGTCGCATGGTTTTGCGACAGGGTTCGGTCACATCCGTGCACTTGTGCACGTACAGTGTCCGGACAGTTTACACTAGCGGGCTTTGGTTTAAGCCAGATCCTAGTGTACCTTATGGGATTGGATTTATCCAGTTTGCATTCGTGTTCCTCGGAACGCGGATGCGGGTGTGTATGCACAGTTGACAGGGAGGCAGAGGCAGCGGATTCTCATTAGGGTTGTTGACAGTTAACCGTTGACTTTTTGACTTTATGCTCAACCCTAATGAGAATATGATATGTGATTAACTATTATATTAATTAAGTATTATGGTGATATGGTTGTTGACTTGTTGACTTTTGTTGACTTGTTGACTTTGGTGACTTGTTGACTTTTGTTGACTTGTTGACCGGTTGACTAGGCTTGACTAGTTGACCATCATGATAACCATGGTTATCATTTCATGCCAAAGACTTTTTTCTTGCTTGCCTTTTTGAGTAAAATGAGTGCATGATATGATAAGCTTATGGTTGCTTCAAACCATCACCAAAGACTTTTTTGATATGATGAGTTATGATCACTTTGGATTATGAGAGGGTGAAAGACAAAAGAGTTGCTCATTCTTTCTTGCTCATTCTCTCTCTTGTTCTTGAGCTCTCCTCTTGCTCTCACCCTCAACCTCTTGCTCCCTCTCTTGATCTATGGTTCTCTTGTCTCATGAGTTGAGAATCAAGAACCATAGATAAAATCCCATTCTATTTCCTCTCTACTCATTCTAGTTCACTAGGTTTGGCAAACCAAGTGAACTAGTTTCTTCAAAGACCGAAGAAGGAGTTAAAGGTTGGAGCTTTCAAGTGGATCTATCTTCGGCGTACGGAGACGACGAGAAGGAGCCATCGGATCACCACCGGAGCTTAAAGACGAAGGAGTTCAAGACAAGCTAGGTATAACCATCTCTATCCGAGTAGCTAAATATCTTTAGCTTAGTATGCTAGTTTTAGTTTAGGTAAAGATCCCGACCCAGCTTAGTCCATGTTGCCTCTTGCGTTAAAATTTTGATTTTATACCGTTTCCGCCTCCCCGTAAGAACCGGGGGTCGCAACGTGGACTTACAGTGGTATCAGAGCCTAACTAAACTTAAACTAGCTTGGTAATGAAGTGTAACGAAGTTCGGAACCGGAAAAATCCAAAAACCAAACTTTTACAAAATCTGAGTTTCTGTTGAAATTTTTTCTGGTCAAAATGAAAAACTTTATACTCCTAAATTCGGCTCAGGGTTTTGTGTGAGCACCCAAGAAAAACGATGCAGTAGTTCCTCCAATCCGCCGCCCATCCGCCGCGTGAGCCCGGTATCCGCCGCGGAAGCGCCGCGTGTTGTAGTCCTCTGTGCATCGTTTTTCGTGCAGTGTGTGTCTGTGTTGGTTTTGGGATTTTTGATATATATTATATGTGCCCAGATTTTCCAGAAAAGAAATTTCCTTTTGGGGTCCTATAATTCCGTATTTTTCCGAACTTCACTGCACTTTGACTATGATGGTTATATCTGTGATGTTTGCATGTATTGAACGTCGGCCAATCGCTATAAGTCGATTGGTCGGGGTTATACATGATCTGTAATGTGCTGGAATGTGTATATAAATATGTTGGATTGTCGCGGGTGAATAGCCGGGGGTTGTGAGACGAGAGTTTTCTTTTCTTGCAATTCATGTAAATTTGTAAATTGATGTAATAATAATTTGTATGGCCGCACAACCGGGTCGGGGTTGTAGCCGTCATTGTATAATTTCTTTTTACTGTTTTTGCTCCTAGGATAGACCCATGGAGGGGTGCACAAACTACCGGGTATGCCGAAGTGTCGAGTGGCCTACTCATGGACATGAGGGAGGTTGCTACGCTTCGGGTACTTGGCGGGTAGTTTGCCACACCCGTAGGGGTCTTGGGTGGGGTTTTGGCTATTCACCGCGACCGTGTAATCTGTTTTTGTTACAGGCTCGTACAAATTACAGATTCCTAGTATATCCAATGTATTTATCTGTGATCTGAAATGTTTATCATTGCAGTATATCTATATATGATATTATTTAGGCGTTGCTTATGTTTTACAGACGCGCTAGCCCAGCCCCCGCTCTGTCGTTAGTTAAGTAACCTAACGGGTAATGACGGGGCCCCGTGGCGAATGCAAATGGCATAAGCGTACGTCATATTTTGGTTGTTTTCTGCAATGGTAGGATTAAATGATGGGACGCATTAAAAGAACTAATGCAAGAATATCACGCATTAAAAGAACTAATGCAAGATAATAAACCAAGCTAAAGTCGTTGGAACACTTTCGAAAAACCACTCGGTTCTTTTCAAAAACAACTTTTAAAATGCGGAGCTTGAGCCACTCCTTTTAAAAGCTATCTCGTTCCATCGACCAAATCAAGTTCACTACGTTCACGGTTTTGCCAAAACCATTCGTAGCCCTCCGTCGTTTCGTATGAATATTCAATAGTATTCAAGCTGTGTTTGTTGACCTTCGTCAAGGCATAGTGATTGGTAGCTATTGGGTATTCATATGTAGCATAGATAGATGCGTTGGTTTGGGACATTCGCATTACCTTGTTGACCTTCGTCAAGGGTATATACGGGTGGATTCAAATTAACCTGGATAATGACGGGCAGAACTTGACATGTGACTTATGATTTGTTGACCTTCGTCAAGGTCATAAGAGCATGGGGCAAAAATCCACATCGGGAGTTTCATAAGTACTGAAACTTGCTAGATTTGCATACCATTTGGAGTGTGATGATTCTGGTAGGATTCCTTCAGTTTCGTCACGCGATGATATTTGGATCCCGATCCTACTGTGAGTATATGCTACTCCTCGGGAAATTTCTCACTTAACGATCAATGCTATAAACCTAGTAGGTGCCTAGAAAGGTGTTAGCGGGGCTACGCCCCCAGGGAAAAGAGGTTCTCTAATTAAGGAACTTCGCGAAAGCGTTGGAAAACCTCCCTCGAAGTACCGACACCGGCCTGGCTGAACGGTTAAGCAAGTATTGTACGGTGGGATTGATCCTGACTAATTCTTCCTTTATGGTTTGAGGAGGGATTCGAGAAACAGTGGGAGCCATCCTGTTTAGACAAACTAAAAACCACTCTAAACTTGCAAGAGCATCATGCTGAGTGTTTCTTCTTCTCTCTCCTAATTGCAGCGACCAATCAACATGACTGGACTTAAGTTACTCCTAGATAAAAACAAACTGACAGGGCCAAACTACAAAGATTGGCTCAGGAATGTCACGATAGCAATCACTTATGACAAGCTGGGGTATCTTCTTACCACCAAAGCTCCCCCTGTCCCTGGTCCAACTTCCAGTGTCGCGGATAAGGAAATCCGCAAGACTTGGGAGATTGATAGCGCGAAGGCCAAGTGCCTCCTGCTTGCCTCGATGGACAACGAACATCAGAGGAGGCATGAGAATATGGACATGGAGTCCATATTGCTCCATACAAAAGAACTGTATGGAGAGCAATCACGTATCGCAAGATACGAAGCGTCGAAAAAGTTATTTTCGACAAGAATGGCCGTCGGATCATCAGTAGCCGAGCATGTGCTAAAGATGATCGGCTTCATTGAGGAGCTCGCTGACCTAGGGATCACATTGGAGAGTGAGCTATATACGGATATAGTTCTCCAGTCCCTTCCTTCCACTTACGCCCAGTTTATACTGAACTTCAACCTACAAGAAAAAGAGGTTGAACTATCAGAGCTCCTCAACATGCTGAGGAGCGCAGAGGGCACCCTACAGAAAGGTAGGGAAACATCCACTTTGTTTGTAGGAGGATCATCTTCTTCTAGGTCCAAGGCGAAAGCCAAGGGAAAGAAGAAGAAGGCCCCCGCCAAACCAAGGGGCGGTGTTGGTAAAGTGGATACGAAGGGAAAAGGCAAAGCAACAAAGATAGCGGGGAAGCTTGTGGATAAGGAAGAATGCTTCTATTGTCATAAGAAAGGACACTGGAAGAATGATTGCAGGGCCTGGAAGGCCAGAACACAGGAATTGAAGCAGGTTGCAGCTTCAGCTTCAGGTGTGTATGTTATTGAAAACTGTCTTTCAATAAACTCTACTTCCTGGGTATTGGATACCGGATCAGGATCTCATATCTGTAATTCTTTGCAGGCGTTGAGAAACCGTAGTGTTTTGAAGGCAGGTGACATGACCCTCAAAGTTGCGAACGGAGCTAGCATGGATGCTAAAGCCGTGGGGGACTATCACCTGGGAATGTCAGATGGACATGTTTTGGTTTTGCGTAATTGCTTTTTTGTACCCAACGCAACTTGTAATATCATTTCTGTATCTTTAGTTTCTAAAGAAGGTTATGAATTTGCGTTTGTAAGTAATGTTGTAAACATTCACCTTAATCAAGTTTTGATTGGGTCAGGTACATTGAGTAATGGTATATACGTGTTAAACCAACCACAGATTTTCAACGTCCAGAATACACACAAAAGAAAGTCTCCGGAAATGAATCAGACTTTCTTATGGCATTGTAGATTGGGTCACATCAATGAGAGAAGGTTGACTAAGTTACATACAGAAGGATATTTGAATGCGTTCGAATATCAATCGTATGCCACTTGTCAATCTTGTCTCAAAGGAAAGATGACAAAGACTCCGTTTACTGGACAAGGAGTAAGAGCGAGCGAGCTCTTAGGACTCGTACACAGTGACGTGTGCGGTCCAATGTCTACACATGCCCGAAGCGGACATTCTTACTTCATTACTCTTACGGATGACTTCTCAAGGTACGGTTATGTCTTCTTGATGAAACATAAGTCCGAGGCCTTTGGAAAATTCCAGGAGTATAAGAATGAAGTAGAGAAACAGACCGGCAAAAGTATTAAGATTCTAAGATCGGATCGAGGTGGAGAATACTTAAGTGCCGAATTCCTGAATTACTTAAAAGAGAATGGTATTCTCTCTCAGCTTACTCCTCCATACACTCCGCAACATAATGGTGTATCGGAGAGACGGAACCGAACCCTATTGGATATGGTTCGGTCCATGATGAGTAACGCTGAGTTACCGCGATCATTCTGGGGATATGCACTAGAAGCAGCTGCGTATCTCTTGAACAAGGCTCCCACCAAGACTGTGCCTACCACCCCATATGAGATGTGGACTGGGAAGAAACCCTGTCTTAAGTATCTTAAGGTATGGGGATGTCCAGCTTTTGTAAAAAAGCAGCATGCGGACAAGCTTGAGGCACGTTCAGTACAGTGTAAGTTTGTGGGATACCCAAGGAACTCTAGGGGGTATCTTTTCTATTCAGCTGAGGAACAAAAGGTCTTTGTTTCTCAGCATGCCCGCTTCTTGGAAACTGAGTTTTTGGAAACCCAGATAAGTGGGAACACAATAGAACTGGAAGAAGTTCCAGAACCACAGACTGTTACTGAAAGCTTAGTAGAACCAGAGGGTTCAACAGAACAGGACATTCCTGCGCCACTCCGCAGGAGTAGTAGGCAGACTCATCCGCCCGAGAGATACTGCGGTTTTCTCATAGACGGGGATAGAGAGGATTGCATCATAGATTATGATGAGCCTACTAGCTTCCAGCAGGCCGTTCAGAGCGTTGACTCAGTGAAATGGCTGGATGCAATGCGGACCGAAATGGAGTCCATGTACACCAACAAGGTATGGACGTTGGACATTGCTCCAGACGGGGTAAAACCCGTAGGATGCAAGTGGATCTTCAAAAGGAAGATTGGTGTAGATGGACAGGTTGAGACCTATAAAGCTAGGCTGGTAGCAAAGGGTTTTCGTCAAAGACCTGGCTTGGACTACGACGAAACCTTTTCTCCAGTAGCCATGCTGAAATCCATTCGGATCCTTCTTGCCATTGCTGCCTTCCACGATTATGAGATCTGGCAAATGGACGTAAAGACAGCTTTTCTAAATGGAAATTTAGAGGAGTGTGTCTATATGGACCAGCCAGAGGGTTTCATTCAGAGTGGGAGCAGCGGAAAGGTGTGCAAGTTGCTTAAGTCCATCTATGGACTAAAGCAGGCATCGCGGAGTTGGAACATCTGCTTTGATGAGACGGTCAAAGAATTTGGCTTTATCAAAAATCCAGATGAACCATGCATCTATAGTAGATTTGTAGCGAGAACTGTAGTATTCCTCGTTTTATACGTGGATGACATTCTCTTAATAGGAAATGACATTCCTATGCTACAATCTGTCAAGGGGTTCTTGTCACACAGGTTCTCCATGAAAGACCTGGGTGATGCCTCGTACATTCTGGGTATCCGGATCTACCGTGACAGATCCAAGAGGATATTAGGACTTTCACAGTCCAGGTACATCGACACCATACTGAAGAGATTCAGTATGGAAGATTCCAAGCGCGGTAACCTACCGGCTTGTCACGGGATCACCCTCTCTAAAGAGATGTCTCCCAAGACTGATTTGGAGAGGGATCGCATGTCTATTATACCCTACGCTTCTGCGGTAGGCTCTATAATGTATGTGATGTTGTGTACCAGACCGGATGTAGCTTATGCACTGAGTGTGGTAAGCCGGTATCAGTCAAACCCTGGGGAGAAACACTGGATAGCGGTAAAGAACATTCTCAAGTACCTGAGAAGGACTAAGGAGATGTTCTTGGTGTATGGCGGAAAAGACCTCCAGATCGAGGCCTTTGCTGACTCCAGCTTCCAGAGTGACAAGGATGATTCCAAGTCCATGTCGGGTTTTGTCTTTACCCTCAATGGAGGGGCGGTGTGTTGGAAGAGTTCCAAACAAGAAACCGTTGCAGACTCGACGATGGAAGCGGAATACATCGCTGCATCTGATGCCGCAAAAGAAGCGGTCTGGATGAGGAAGTTCTTGAAAGAACTTCAGGTGGTTCCGTCCATTGTTGATCCAATACCTCTGTATTGCGACAACAATGGGGCTATAGCTTTAGCGAAGGAACCCAGGTCCCATCAGAGATCCAGGCACATCTTGAGGCGGTATCACCTGATCAGGGAGATCGTAGATCGCCAGGAGATCGAGGTTCGGAGAGTCGCTTCAGAAGATAACACTGCTGATCCATTCACCAAGGCCCTGCCCCAGACTCAGTTCGAGCGGCTGATCGAGATGATAGGTCTTCGATACGCCAGTACATGGCCTTAGTGCAAGTGGGAGATTGTTAGTGTATATGCCCTAGAGGCCATTACTGTATCATACTAGTTTGTATATTACTTAATGGATGCTTGGGATATTCACCTTGTATATACAATCTTGCTCAAAATAGTAGTATGCTACTTGGTTTGTTTCTACTTCAATGTGTACATGTGTTTATTTTTGTATATCGCCTATACACATTAGTAGAGCCCTTAGGATCTTTGCTTGATTACCAGCGATGTGATGGCCGTCACACTAGTGGGGCTGGGTAATCTATAAGCACATCCTTATGCAGGTCCCTGGTCGCAGGACTATCGAGACAGGGCATCGATACTCCGGAGTAGACCAGCGCATGCGCTTCTCATCCCAGTGTGGGAGACGGTCTGTCCCACAGCCGTCAGTACGTCGTACTTGAGATAGTATGCGGGTGCTCGTTAGGTTACGGGTACACTGGACAGGACTCGTCGGGAACTGACTAGTTGGTATTATACCTATCGTCAGTTATCAGTTCCCTGGTGACATGAGTACAGCTTAGTCCGCTGACTTGACACTGTCACTTTGCCTCGAGTGTGTTCCCACTGTACTTTGATCACTACCCTACCACGGCTCAAAGGAGTCGTGCAAACAGGTAGTGGTTGGGTGCAGTCCCGAAGCACTTGGAGGCAGTGACGGTTAGACAGGATTCGTCTCTCCCGGTATTGGGGGTTGACATCGCGCTGTGTCTAGGAGAGCCATTACACGAGTAGTCCCTGGCCAGGGCAAACGAGATATACTGGTAGGTTTCCAGTGTTATCTCAGGGTGTATTGGGCTTCACTCCGGCACGACTTGTACCGCTATTGGGGGACTGACGTTTACCGCCCCCTAGGCCCGCCATGCGATGTATCAGACGAACAGACCGGACTGTACGGAGAATGTCACACTCAGGCTCAGTAGGAGTTCAGATGGGTTTCGCCTCGTCGGTCTTCTTGTCGGCATTACCTGGGGACCGTTACGCACAGCTAGTGCCGCTTGCGGTCTGTGGTTAAACCCACTGCCAGCGTAGTGTCGAGTCTTTAGAGTCCCACACAGAAAGCTTTTCGCCTTTAGGCAAAAGAGTAGAGGTCGCATGGTATTGCGACAGGTCGCATGGTTTTGCGACAGGGTTCGGTCACATCCGTGCACTTGTGCACGTACAGTGTCCGGACAGTTTACACTAGCGGGCTTTGGTTTAAGACAGATCCTAGTGTACCTTATGGGATTGGATTTATCCAGTTTGCATTCGTGTTCCTCGGAACGCGGATGCGGGTGTGTATGCACAGTTGACAGGGAGGCAGAGGCAGCGGATTCTCATTAGGGTTGTTGACAGTTGACCGTTGACTTTTTGACTTTATGCTCAACCCTAATGAGAATATGATATGTGATTAACTATTATATTAATTAAGTATTATGGTGATATGGTTGTTGACTTGTTGACTTTTGTTGACTTGTTGACTTTGGTGACTTGTTGACTTTTGTTGACTTGTTGACCGGTTGACTAGGCTTGACTAGTTGACCATCATGATAACCATGGTTATCATTTCATGCCAAAGACTTTTTTCTTGCTTGCCTTTTTGAGTAAAATGAGTGCATGATATGATAAGCTTATGGTTGCTTCAAACCATCACCAAAGACTTTTTTGATATGATGAGTTATGATCACTTTGGATTATGAGAGGGTGAAAGACAAAAGAGTTGCTCATTCTTTCTTGCTCATTCTCTCTCTTGTTCTTGAGCTCTCCTCTTGCTCTCACCCTCAACCTCTTGCTCCCTCTCTTGATCTATGGTTCTCTTGTCTCATGAGTTGAGAATCAAGAACCATAGATAAAATCCCATTCTATTTCCTCTCTACTCATTCTAGTTCACTAGGTTTGGCAAACCAAGTGAACTAGTTTCTTCAAAGACCGAAGAAGGAGCTAAAGGTTGGAGCTTTCAAGTGGATCTATCTTCGGCGTACGGAGACGACGAGAAGGAGCCATCGGATCACCACCGGAGCTTAAAGACGAAGGAGTTCAAGACAAGCTAGGTATAACCATCTCTATCCGAGTAGCTAAATATCTTTAGCTTAGTATGCTAGTTTTAGTTTAGGTAAAGATCCCGACCCAGCTTAGTCCATGTTGCCTCTTGCGTTAAAATTTTGATTTTATACTGTTTCCGCCTCCCCGTAAGAACCGGGGGTCGCAACATGGACTTACAACTAGTGGGGCCAAAGTAGTCGCTAAGTACATCCTTCTAATGTTCCTTGTCATGGGTGTATCGAGACAGGGTATCGATATACCAGAGTAGACTAGCGTATAGCTTCTCGACCCATGAAGATGGGCGATGGATGATCCTATATCCATTGGTGTTTGACATCAGAGACAGTATACGGGTGCTCAGTAGAGACTGGATACACTGGACGGACTCGCCGAGAATTCCCAGATGGTATTATACCTCACGTCAGATGGCAGTTCTCTGGTGACACTGGTACAGGTTAGTCTGTAGACCCGAGATCGTCATAGAGTCCTATGTGATTCCCACTGTGCTTTGATTTTCACCTTACCACGTTCAAGAGAACGTGCAAAACGGTGGCTTTTGGGTACAGTCCCGAATCACATGGAGGCAATGAGCGATATGAGGGGTTTCGTCTCTCCCGGTATTGGGGGTTGATATTGCGCTGTGCTCGATTGGCTATAACAGGAAGTCCCTGGCCAGGGCTGCTTCAGAGATATACTTGTAAGTGTTATCAGTAGTTTCTCGACCCGTTATGAGCCTCATATCGACACGACTTATCGAGTTACTGGGGTCTGACGTTTACTACCCCTTGACGAGATATGCGACATATCAGACGAAGAGACCGGACTATACGGTAGTGTTGCTGATTGGATTCGCAGGAGTGTGAGTAGGCTTGCTTGTTGATCTTCTGATTGATCAATACCCGGGTGGCCGTTCCGATTAGCAGACCGCTTGCGGCTTGTGGGTGTTTGATATGATCATTACCTACTGCCGGCATATAGACGAGTCTTTAGAGTCCTACACAGGGGTTTCCTGGCTCAAGCGAAATGGAGTAGGAGCACATATGTGATATGTGCGGGACCGAGATTAATACGGTATGAGATACCGTATTCAATTCTCGTGATTTGTGACATTGGTCGGTCGTAAGCGATATAACCGGGTTATCAGATCAAGTGTTGATTCGTTAAGTTGTTACATATGATATTTGTCGATTATATGTGATATAGCCAGATTATTAAATAAAGAGTTGATTTGATAATCTAATGTATAATTATATATTAGATATATTACATTACATTAACGTATTAGCTCACTTATGATTCTTTTCTCACTTGGTTTATGCACATTGTATATATGTGATATATGCAAGTGTACATTATTTTGTGTCTTGCTTGATGATACATAGCAAGATGGGTGTATGAGACTTAAACCATGCTAGGGTTAAGTTAGGGATTTATTTATTTCTTAAGTTATAACAAAAGAGATAAGACTTGGTCAATGTTGTCAAGCTTGGATGAAGCTTGTAGAAACATTGACAAAGTCCACTCTTTTGTCATTCCTTAGGATATTAGTTAACCCAACCCTTAACCTTAGCCCTTGGTATATTCTCTACATGAGTTAGGCATGAGGGCTTAACTCACCCATGGTTGCAATAATTCATTTGGATGAATTCATATAATGAGTTCTTCTTCTTCTTCCTCCTCCTAAAAAGCTTTCTAGTTTCAATGGAGATATGAGATAAAATGTGAGAAAATCAATTCTAAACTGAGCCCACTTCCTACTTCATCATCCTCTACTACTTTCCATTTAGTATAGGGTGTTTGCTTCACTAATTCCGTAATTAGTGAAGAGATAGCTTGGGTTAGTATCTCCTCGACGTAAGTCATCTTCGGCCTCGAAGACTTCGAAGCAAGCATGTTCGTTTCTTCATAGGATCCTCTCTAGAGTCCGGAGTTCACGATCGCAGCGAAAGGGACTACTACATGGAGCAATTGAGGAAATACTCCAACCACCCCACGAATTGGTTATTCCTAAACGAGTCATGAAGGGTATAACGAACATACCTTGTCTCTACATTGGATCAAGAACGGGGTCAGAGGGATCAATAACCGCTAATTCGTATAGAGCCATCGAACCGGCCCAACCAAAAACTAAGTGAAGGACCGGTCTACAAAGGTTGTATTCCTTGCTCACTAGACTTGCAAAGTGTTTGCATTTCATATTCCGTCGATTTCTAGATAACAATTCTTAGTTAGGGTTAGCTAAAACGGCAAATTTTTGAATTTGGCATGGACGATGCCTCCCTAAACCTTGTTGCTGTCTTAGGTAATCCTGCAGTGGTATTAGAGCCATGCTAGAAATTTATACGGATTTTATTAAGATTACGAAACCGAAACAACTCCGAAACTTGAAACTACGAAATCCAGTTTCTGTCGATTTTAAATAATTGTCAAAAATATTTTTAAACAAGTACAGAGTGCTATATGGGATATAACATGAACACTGTGAAAATTTGAGGGAGTTTCAAGACTTTTTGGCCGTCCACCACCATGCTGATCTCGGCCAAATCTGAGCCCCACCCTCTGAAATTTTGTGTGTGTTCCAGTGACTTAGTTTTGATGTTTCAGGTGTTGTTTGTTTTTGCTAATTTTGCATGTGATATAATCTTACACTATAAACAATTCGGAGTATTTTGTATTCGTATTTTTAACATTGCTTCGGGTTCGCATGTTGTCTAGACGAAATTAAAAGGTTCGATTGAATGTCAAAACCCATTTTTCCAAGTTTAATGTATTCGAAAAAATATGCAAGTCTATGGACCCTCTAAAAGAACGAAATCTTAACTCGATTATGTGACCGTCAGAACCGCTACTAAACCCTAGGGTTTGTGGTAGTTCAGCGTTGTCACATGTGAGGCATTGGTTTGACCCTTCTACGGCTGGTTCATAGGTACTCTGGTATTTTCTGGGTATTATTAAAACTGTGCTCAAGTGTTGAGCTGTCGGGAAATTATGGGATTTTGATGAATCGGTCAAAAATTTAACGTCATCCTGGTATCATGTGATGGGATACAATATTTGGAATCCACAAATGTAGTTATGAGATAACTAGTTTGAATATTATAAATCAAGCAATTTAGTCTCATTTGATAGGTTGCCACGGGATTTTGATATGATCAAAAGTCCGTCGCAATTGTTGGAGATAGTGCCCTCAGAGTCGATTATTGGATCACAGGCACGTGATTGCAATGATTGAGGGAGGACCTATCCCGGTAGGACAGTCTTACTCGAGATGATAGTATGCTATCTGGTTTATCTTTATCATCGTGTACTGCTTTAGGTGACCTGACAGGTCGCTATTACACGTTGATAGAGCCCCTAGGATTCTTGCTTGACGACCAGCAGTATGATGGCGATCATATACGTGGGAGCTGGGGTCTATAAGCACATCCTTAAATGGTCCCTAGTCGTGGGAGTTTCGAGACAGGGCATCGACACTCCATTAGTAGACTAGTGTATACAGTCGAGACCCCGACGAGGGGCGGTGGCCGGTCTCACAAGCCACTGGTGTCAGTTGGTTCACCTAAGATGTATACAGGTGCTCATTGGGTTATGAGTACACCGGACAGGACTCGCCGGGAACCTGCTAGTTGGGATTATACCAGACGTCAGATAGCAGTTCCCAGGTGACATGTGTACAGGTTAGTTCATCGACCTGAGATCGTCATTTGTCTCGTGTGAGTTCCCACTGTGCTTTGATTACTATCCTACCACGGCTCAAAGGAGTCGTGCAAACAGGTTTTAGTTGGGTACAGTCCCGAGCCACATGGAGGCAGTGAGCGGATCTGCAGGGGTTCGTCTCTCCCGGTATTGGGGGTGAGGTCGCGCTGTGTCTAGGAGAGCCATTACACAAAGCCCTCGGCCGAGGCAGGAGATTTACTGGTAGGTATTCCAGTAGTATCTCAGGGTGTTCTGGGCTACACTCCGACACGACTTGTACCGCCTTTGGGGGTCTGACTTTTACCAACCCCCTAGGCCCGCCATGCGATGCTCATAGACGAACGGACCGGACTGTACGGATATTGTCACTGACAGGCTCAGTAGGGTGTCAGGATGAGTTCGCTCATCGACGTCCCTTTTGGTCAATAGCTGGTGGCCCGTCACGTATTGGCTAATACCTCTGACGTGCTAGTGGTTAAATCCACAGCCATAGTATTGACGAGTCTTTAGAGTCCACCACACTTTCAGTTACTCAAGCTTTCGGGCGAAACGCTGTAGAGGCCGTATGGAGATATGGCAGGGTCCGATCAGATACGTGCGGTATTGCACGGATCAGGATCGGACGGTTTGTACTTGTGGCCGTATGGATATATGGCAGGGTTCGATCCGATACGTGCGGTATTGCACGGATTAGGATCGAACGGATATTACTAGCCGGCTTTGGTTTAAGCCGGTCCTAGTTTAGTACAGTGTAGATTTTGTCTCATTGCATTTGTATCCGGACGGAATACAGATGCGGGTGTGTATGTACAGTATTGGGGTTTTCCTGTAATTTATTACGGGACCAGTTTTCTGGAGTTGCCAGTTTGCATTCCGTTTCGGCCGGTTTTCCTTTGTTCTTTCCCGGCCGGACTTTTCCGATGGAGGGGGTAATTTGCAGTTTTGCAAATTACACATTGTGGAGGGGTTTCATGCAAATGGTTTGATTATGAAGGCATCTTTTCTTTTCCACCATCACTTGCATTAAAGAGAGGGTATGGGTTTGATGTAAGTTTATCATGATGATGTTTTATGATGTGGTCACTCTTCTCTTTATCCTACACTCACCTCCCTTCATGATTTGCTTTTTCCCTCCACCATTTCCTAGCTTGGATGGCTGGCCACTATTGTGAGGGGATGAGAGAAATTTCCATTTTTGGTGTGACACAAATTTCTTCATCTCATTCTTCTAGTTTTGGAAAAATGAAAGCACCATTTTTCCTTAACCTTATTCCTCCATCAAAGGCAACTACAAACCCCAAATGAGACAAGCATCATCTACACTACATTCTACAGCACATCTTGGGCACGTCGACTTGCCAGCTTCGTGCCCGAGTTGCCTCGGTATTGAGGTGGGAGCCCGTAAAAGATGCAGACGATGTGGTGCCCTTCCGGCAAGGATGCGACGACCGGAGTTTCCGCGGGAGATCGGGACGATGAGGAGAAGACCGGAGGACTCGGATCACTCGGTACATCTCTCACCCTTTCTCTTTGTAGCTAGTATCGGTTAATGGTTACGATCCGGGTATATTGTCCGCGGTAGCGCCAGTTTAAAAGTTAAGAAAATTTTGATTCCGCATTTTGGCCTCGGATAGACGGCCGGGGCGCTGCCGTGGAGAAACATGGTATTAGAGCCACGCCATTAACCTAGCCTAGCTTTTTCTAATGCGTTTTACTTATCCGATCGACCAAAATTCCAAAATCCGCGTTTTTGCATGCATCAGTTTTCTGTCGATTTTTTCCGGGCTCTAAAAATTTTTCAGGTTGTAGAAAATTGATGTACATGAAATTCTAAGACTACTGGGAAAATTCGACACAGTCAGTCGATGACTGAAGCGCGGAACCGCGGCCAAACCCCCCTTGGGCCGCGTTTCCGCCGCGCATTGGTCTCTTCACTGTATCATATTTTTCCAGTGGGCTTCTGGGCTAATTTTTGGGGTTTTGGAATATTAATATTGGGCCCAGAATTTCTGTGAGTGCTGCAGTATTACTTGGGGGCCCACTTGTTAAAATTTGATCGATCGGATATTTTAAACACATTATTTCACAGTATTTACATTATATCTGCGACCGTGAATGTCACTTGATCGGTAAATCCTGTCTAACTGCTATAGCCCGGTTAGACGGATTTGCGAACGTGACTTTTCACGTTGATGTTCTGTGTTTATGCTGTGATGTTGCGGTTCGGTCGTGGGGGATAGCCTGGATGCAATGTTAGTACAGTTTTGTTTTATATGTACATTTGATATTGCGGGGCGAGCGTCCGACATGTGGACTGCCGTCACTGCCTGTTTGTATTATTCTTTTGGGGCACGACCTGGTTGCGGTCGATGTACCCGGTGTATGTATATTTTACTTTCTGTACTAGGACTGCCCCGCGGTGGGGTGCACGGATAGCCGGGTTCTGGAGGGCAACAAGCCCGCATCTCATGGCATTGGGACGGAGGGGGCTTCACTACAGGATTGGCGGGCTATTCGCCGCACTCGTAGGGGGTACAGGTTGACCCAGGAGGGGTGCCCAAGTTACCGGATTCCATGAAGTGCTGGGTGGTCCATTCACAGTGCTGAAGGGGGCTGCCTCGCTTCAGGTTTTGGCGGGTGACTTGCCGCGCCCGTAGGGGTCTAGGTTTTCATTGCACAGGCTATCCACACGACCAGGGGAACGTCGGGTTTCAGCAGCGGCTCTGTGAAACCCGGGGCTTCCAGATATCTGTATTGTTCTGAGATTCTGTATATTTCTGTGATGTTGCATTTTTATCATGCCTTGAGCAAATATAATATATTGGTATATATATTAGTAGATGTTGTATATGTTTTTCATCCGCGCTAGTCCAGTCCCCGCTCTGCCGTTAGTTAGCTAACCTAACGGGTGATGACGGGACCTAGTGGCGAATGCGGATGGCATATACGTACGTCAGTATATTTTCGTTCTTTGTGGTGTGATCAATTGATGGGACTGCATTGATTCGGATCAATGCAAGATAAACAAACCTATTCTGATGTTGTTGGAACATTTTTCAAAATGCTGTTATTGCAAGGACGTTTCACTTTTGTTTTGCATCGTGGTATTCATTTGGAATATCCTGCTCCTCAGTCGACGAGGCAAGGGCCGAGATCCCTTCACCGGGAGAGACCCCTTGGACAGAAGTTTGCGTCAGGGCATTAACTTCACTATAGCCGATTACTTTTGCTTTGCATCGTGGTATTCAGTTGGAATATCCTGCACCTCATTCTACGGGGAAAGAGCCGAGATCCCTTCACCGGGAGTGACCTCTTTAGTAAAGGTTTTCGTCACTATATTTTCTAAAAAGGCTATGCAGTTCCTTCAACGATATCAAGTTCATTACGTTAAAGATTTTTCGCCAAAAACCAGCCGTAGCCCTCCGTCATTTCCTACAGGTATTATTTAGTATTCGTGCTGCGTTTGTTGACCTAGTCAAGACGTAGTGTTCGGTAGCTAAGTGGTACTTGTTTGTTGCATAAGTAGGATTGGTTAAGACAGTCGTGCGGCCTTGTTGACCTAGTCAAGGGCACGTACGGGTGGGTTTAATGCAATCCAGAATAATTACGGGTTGAACTTGACTGGCGGTTTATGGTTTGTTGACCTAGTCAAGGTCATAAACCGCTTGGGGTAAAAATAACATCGGGAGTTTCAAAAGAACTGAAACTTGCCAGACATGCGCATACCTTCTGGAGTGTGGTGATGTGAGTGGATTCCGTCACGTTATCATGCGATGATAGTTGGATCCCGATTCCCACTGATGAGTTGGTTTACTCCTCGGGTAATCCCGACTAATTCTTCTTTCAGGTTTGGAGGAGAATTTGAGGTACAGTGGGAGGTTTCCTGATTAGAAAAAGTGATAACCATTCTGATCTAGGATAGAGTGCACGCTGAGTGTTTCTTTTCTCTCTCTCTTTGGCAGCGACCATTGACCCGACCCTAAGACTATGACTCAGTGACCAAGTTGACCGAACCTTCTTAATACAGGCTTTTGGATTGTCAGAGTTGCAGACCTCATTGCCACTCCTACTTTTACCCTTTTCTCCAGGACACCCCGTATTACTACGAACGTCCACTTCCATTGGACAAAACCATCGTATGGTTATATACGAACTCGAAGGACTTCGAGGATGGTTTCTGGTTCTGGAGAAAACGGATAGGATTATTCAGTTGTCTTTTCCTTTTACCTTCTCTCAGGTTGCGAGTACTCCTTGGTTTAGGAGATAGTACACCTATTACGCAAATTGGATAGTCTTCTTTCAAACCTTAGGCTGGTGCCGACCGGTAGGGAATGAAGAAAACCAATTAGCATAACGATGGTGTGCAGAAGGTATTAAGTTAAGACAAAGAAAGGGATTAGTAAGAGGGCAAAGTAAATTGCGACTGCTATTCACGACCAAACCGATTATTTCTTTGCCAATACTAAATCACCTTTGTAATTCTCCAGGACACTCCGTATCACTACGAAGATCCACAGTTTATTTGGATACTCCATCGTATGGTTATATACGAACTCGAAAGGAACTTGTTCTAGTTCGGGGATGGATTCTGGTTCAGGAGAAATAGGAATAAGGTTTATTCGGTTGTCTTTTATCTTCACCTTCTCTCGCTTTGCGAGTGCTCCTAGGATTAGGACAGTACACCTTTTATGCTTATTGGATAGTCTCCTTCCAAACCATAGGCTGGTGCCGAACGGTAGGGAAGGAAGAAAACCATTTGGCCTAAGGGGTGTGCAGAAGGTAATGACTAAAGACATATAAAGGGATTTGGAGAGGTGGCAAAGAACTATACGGTTACAGTCGTGAATCTGGAAGAGGCAATACTAGGAATACCAGGATACCCCATCGAAACATTTCAATGTTTCAGTTCAACTGTGTTCTGTTAAAAGAAAACTGATTTTCCGATTAGACACTTGCTCCAGGGTATGTATTTACCAGATTCGATTCTCACATCTGTATGGTTTTACAGATGATGAGTGGGAGTAAGTTATTGGGAATTGGGTGATCATCCTCACTATATCGGGATTCGTTGTAATCGATGATATTTGAGGAGATCACCTGGGCTGTTTGCCGGTCGGCAAATATTTGGTTTTGAATATCCGCTGTTGTGCACCAATTTCAAATTGATATATCTGTACGTCTATTTTCATAGAGTGAGATATACCTTTTGATATTATGTCGATGACATTTACCTATATCAGTGGATGGTTAGGTAAGGAGCATCAAACAGCGGTGTAATTCTTCTTAACCATAAGTACAGTTTTCAACCTACGACACACAGTGAAAGAGTTGTTAGACTCAGCGGACTTATACAGAGTATTGTATGTTGTCCAGTGTCCATTAGGACAGAGGGGTTGGTCCTCATACTATATTCTGTTTACCTTTAACTTCTCTAGTTCTTAGACATGTGTTTCGTAGAAACACAGGGTCTAAGTTTTGAGGAGTTATAGGTATTTGAATAGAGTAGAGAACCAGGTGTAGCAAGTATCGGGATTCTTCAAGGTGATCGAAGATGTAGATACTTGTGTATGGTATTCAGTTGATAGTAATGATAAAGAGAAATTGCTTCTCTTTCAGGTTACTCATAATTGGAAGCATTCCTAAGTTGAGTAACGCCGATCGGCCTCTCTCCATTTAGTTGACATGCACTGGAGACAGCTGCATGATTTGAATCTGGTTCAATTAAATCAGTGCCTCTGGTTCTATATTGGATATAGTACAGTTCATATCTTAACATTGTTAAGGTACGGGGAGTTGTCCGGCTTATGAATAAAACCAGACTCTGGATAACTCAAGGCACGTTTCTGTAATGGCTGTTTGTGGGTTGGCCCAGGCTATGACGAGGGTTGACTTTCTACCATAAGAAAGATCAATAGTGATATTGTTCTTGACTCGCCACAGTTTTAATAAAAATGGATTTTTTTCAAAAACAGTAGTGGGAGTATGGTAGAACTGGAAGTGATTCCAGAACCGCAAACGATTACTGAAGATTTGATAAGGAACCTAAAGATTCAATCTGATTTGACATTCCATTGACCACTCCGCAGATAAGGTGGGTAACTTCAGGCACCCGAGAGGTACTCCGGTAGCCTCAAGGACGGTGACAGGGAAGTTCTTGTTTACCCACACTTGCCATTGTTGTTGTTCCAGGCTGCGAGACCCGGCAGGAGGATGAGTATAGCGTCATTCTAAACTAGCTTTAGAAGTGCACGTCTATATGACTCTGCCAGAGGGTTGTCGTAGTCAGTGGGAGCAGCAGAAGCATTGGTGGACATCTGGCTAATGTCTATTTATAGACTAAAGCAGATATAGTGGAGATAGATCATCTATTTCTGATGTGACAGTCATAGGTTTGACATCATCAGAATAGGGGATGGATCTGTTGAGAAGGTAGTAGGGTGTGATATCCGGGTTTTGGATGACATACACAAAATAAGAAGTGACATTTCTATACTACGATCGGTTATACTTTGGTCGTCACACAGTGGTTTCTCCACACAGGACTTGGACATTATATCAGACATTCTGGTTACTAGATCTATGGTTTTAGATCTAGATTTGGGTGGTTTCCTAATCTGGGTACCTTGACAGCATTCTATGAGTATTTAGAATGGACGACTCCTGGCACGGTAGTACACCTGCAGGTAATGGAGTCACCCTCTCTAAAGGTGTCTTACAGACTAAAGTAGAGAGGGATGTGTATGATTGGCAGATCACTTGCTTAGGCAATTGAGTCAATCATGAGATGTCAAGTACCACACCAGATGTTGTTCTTGCACTAGATGCAATAAGTTGATATTGATCCAATCCTGGAGGAACAGTCGGAAGCAGTTTTAGAACATAAGTGGATGTTCTAGGGATATGATAACGACAGCCTCATTTGGGAGACAGTTATCATTCCAGGCTTCCAAGGTGACATGGATGGCAGAGTGGCTGTCAGAGTTGTAGTTTCTCCTTCAGACGAGGGGCAGTATTTTGGACAGGTGGTCCAAGGCAATACTGAGGGAGGCATGGCGCTGGGTACTGATTAATTTCAGTTATCGATACAGTCTAAGAAGTTTGGATTTGGAGTTCATTTATGAGCTAGGTCCCATCAGATATCCAGACATACTCTAAGACAGGTATTGCTCATTTCGGGAGATGGTTTTCTCCGCGAACTTGAGATATAGAGAGACATAGAAAGAAACATATAGGCGGATCCACTCACTGAGGCTTTTCCTCGAACGCAATAGTTTCGCAAACAGGCTTTGTGAGACTGACTAGTAGAGGAGTTGGGTGTTCGGTATCACACGGGCTGTGAGTATGCGACATCGCAATAATTAGCCTTGAGTGCAAGTGGGAGATTGTTGGAGATAGTGCCCTCAGAGTCAATTATTGGATCACAGGCACGTGATTGCAATGATTGAGGGAGGACCTATCTCGGTAGGACAGTCTTACTCGAGATGATAGTATGCTATCTGGTTTATCTTTATCATCGTGTACTGCTTTAGGTGACCTGACAGGTCGCTATTACACGTTGATAGAGCCCCTAGGATTCTTGCTTGACGACCAGCAGTATGATGGCGATCATATACGTGGGAGCTGGGGTCTATAAGCACATCCTTAAATGGTCCCTAGTCGTGGGAGTTTCGAGACAGGGCATCGACACTCCATTAGTAGACTAGTGTATACAGTCGAGACCCCGACGAGGGGCGGTGGCCGGTCTCACAAGCCACTGGTGTCAGTTGGTTCACCTAAGATGTATACAGGTGCTCATTGGGTTATGAGTACACCGGACATGACTCGCCGGGAACCTGCTAGTTGGGATTATACCAGACGTCAGATAGCAGTTCCCAGGTGACATGTGTACAGGTTAGTTCATCGACCTGAGATCGTCATTTGTCTCGTGTGAGTTCCCACTGTGCTTTGATTACTACCCTACCACGGCTCAAAGGAGTCATGCAAACAGGTTTTAGTTGGGTACAGTCCCGAGCCACATGGAGGCAGTGAGCGGATCTGCAAGGGTTCGTCTCTCCCGGTATTGGGGGTGAGGTCGCGCTGTGTCTAGGAGAGCCATTACACAAAGCCCTCGGCCGAGGCAGGAGATTTACTGGTAGGTATTCCAGTAGTATCTCAGGGTGTTCTGGGCTACACTCCGACACGACTTGTACCGCCTTTGGGGGTCTGACTTTTACCAACCCCCTAGGCCCGCCATGCGATGCTTATAGACGAACGGACCGGACTGTACGGATATTGTCACTGACAGGCTCAGTAGGGTGTCAGGATGAGTTCGCTCATCGACGTCCCTTTTGGTCAATAGCTGGTGGCCCGTCACGTATTGGCTAATACCTCTGACGTGCTAGTGGTTAAATCCACAGACATAGTATTGACGAGTCTTTAAAGTCCACCACACTTTCAGTTACTCAAGCTTTCGGGCGAAACGCTGTAGTGGCCGTATGGAGATATGGCAGGGTCCGATCAGATACGTGCGGTATTGCACGGATCAGGATCGGACGGTTTGTACTTGTGGCCGTATGGATATATGGCAGGGTTCGATCCGATACGTGCGGTATTGCACGGATTAGGATCGAACGGATATTACTAGCCGGCTTTGGTTTAAGCCGGTCCTAGTTTAGTACAGTGTAGATTTTGTCTCATTGCATTTGTATCCGGACGGAATACAGATGCGGGTGTGTATGCACAGTATTGGGGTTTTCCTGTAATTTATTACGGGACCAGTTTTCTGGAGTTGCCAGTTTGCATTCCGTTCCGGCCGGTTTTCCTTTGTTCTTTCCCGGCCGGACTTTTCCGATGGAGGGGGTAATTTGCAGTTTTGCAAACTACACATTGTGGAGGGGTTTCATGCAAATGGTTTGATTATGAAGGCATCTTTTCTTTTCCACCATCACTTGCATTAAAGAGAGGGTATGGGTTTGATGTAAGTTTATCATGATGATGTTTTATGATGTGGTCACTCTTCTCTTTATCCTACACTCACCTCCCTTCATGATTTGCTTTTTCCCTCCACCATTTCCTAGCTTGGATGGCTGGCCACTATTGTGAGGGGATGAGAGAAATTTCCATTTTTGGTGTGACACAAATTTCTTCATCTCATTCTTCTAGTTTTGGAAAAATGAAAGCACCATTTTTCCTTAACCTTATTCCTCCATCAAAGACAACTACAAACCCCAAATGAGACAAGCATCATCTACACTACATTCTACAGCACATCTTGGGCACGTCGACTTGCCAGCTTCGTGCCCGAGTTGCCTCGGTATTGAGGTGGGAGCCCGTAAAAGATGCAGACGATGTGGTGCCCTTCCGGCAAGGATGCGACGACCGGAGTTTCCGCGGGAGATCGGGACGATGAGGAGAAGACCGGAGGACTCGGATCACTCGGTACATCTCTCACCCTTTCTCTTTTTAGCTAGTATCGGTTAATGGTTACGATCCGGGTATATTGTCCGCGGTAGCGCCAGTTTAAAAGTTAAGAAAATTTTGATTCCGCATTTTGGCCCCGGATAGACGGCCGGGGCGCTGCCGTGGAGAAACAGCAATCACGTAGCGTACACGGAAACTCGCCGGGTAAACTTAATAGATAGCCACGCCCCATAGCGCTGACCAAGTGACTGTAGGATAACCCCATTGCCAAAAGCATCCGTTCGGGTGCTCGCGGCAGCGGTATTCTGCCTTAGTGCACTTCGTCGACGGCATCGGGGGTGCGGCCGTCTACTAAAGTTTTCGATGAGAATTCGATCAGGATGTCGGGAATCTTGTTGAATTGCCCTACTAGATATTTAAAGGTGTTTTCGAGATCGAGACTAAAATGCGGGGTTTATAATTGTTAGGCATGCGATATCTAAGAAATTCATTTGGTTAGTCATGCGATGTCTAAGGTGGTTGCAGATTCCAACTGTTGTAGTTTTTCACTTTCTTTTCTGCGACCGTAAGTGTAATATGTGGTGTATTGCCGGTTTCGGTGCTATATGTCAACGACAATTAGGATACGCATATTTACTTATGTTGATGACATGTGATGTTATGTGTTGCTGTGATATGTTATATTGGATCGTCGTGTTTTAAATAGCCGGGGGTTTTATGTGAGATGAGAGTTTTTCATTTTCATTCATGTAAAATTCATTGTATGTAATATTCTTTTATTGGGGCACTTCCGGGTTGAGGATGATGTCACCATTGTATATTATTTACTTTTCCGCATTAGGATAGACCCAAGGCGGGGAGCATAAGTAACAGGGTTCTAGGGTCCAGTGGGAGACCATCTCGAGGAGTCAAGACCGGGTCTCCTAACTCTAGAATTGGTAGGGTTGCTTGCCGCTCTCGTAGGGATCTAGGGGTGTGGGATTGGCTATTCATCACGACAGTGGAATCCGTGTTTTATACAGGCTTAAAATAAAACCCGGAAATCCTAGTATATCCAATATTTCATATGTTATGTTTTGCTGCGATATCTGTGATGTGATCATTTGATATATTGATGAGATAGATACTGGATATAGTATATGTGATATATTATATAGATGTTGCTTATGTTTTACACCCGCGCTTGCACTGCCCCACTCTGCCGTTAGTTACCTAACCTAATGGTGCACGAGGGGACATCGAGGCGAATACGGATGGCATAAGCGTGCGTTGTATTTATCTGTGATGTTTAGGTAACTTAAAATGATGGGACTTCATTAATGAGAATAATGAAATAAAAGAAACCTAAAGATGTTGTGGAATAGAATTTTCAAAAACAGGTAGCTCGGTTGTTGCTTTGCATAGCGGTGTTCCTTGTAGAACATCCAGCACCTTATTCGATAAGGAAAGAGCCGAGATCCCTTCACCGGGAGTGACCTCTTTAGCAATAACTGGCAGATACTACAACCCTCGGTTTTGTCTTTTGATTGCTTTTCTTGTTCTTGCTTTGCATAGTGGTATTTATGAAATATCCTGCTCCTCATTCGATGAGGAAAGAGCCGACGATCCCTTCACCGGGAGTAACCTCTTTAGCAAAACTAGTAAAGGCCTCAAAAGCACTCCATTTAAATCACTCTATTATACAACGATATCAAGTTCATTACGTAAAAGGTTTTCTTAAAAACCTGTCGTAGCCCTCCATCATTTCAGATAAGTAATAGTTAGTATTCGTGCTGCATTTGTTGATCTTGTCAAGGCGTAGTGTGCGGTAGCTGATTAGTGCTTATCTGCATATGCATATGATGCGATTGGATTAGGGTAGTCATGCGACCTTATTGACCTTGTCAAGGGTCATGCGGGTGGGTTCAATTCAATCAGGAAATGACGGCTTGAACTTGACTTGCGGTTTATGGTTTGTTGACCTTGTCAAGGTCATAGATCGCTCGGGGCAAAATATTATCGGGAATTTCAAATGTTGAAATTTGCAATGAGATTGCATACCTTCTATGAGATAGTTGGATCACGATACCCACTGCGAGTAAGAGTTACTCCTGGGAGAGTTTTACACATTACAATTAGCCAATCAAGTAGGTGTCTAGAAAGGTGTTAACGGGGTTATGCCTCTGGAAAAACGAGGTTTATTTTAATTAGGTCCGTGCGAAAGCACGGGGAACCTCTCTCAAAGTACCGGCACTGGCCTGGCTGAAAGATTGACGAACTTGTAAGGTGTAATTAATCCCGACTAGTCTTTCCTTTTAGGGTTTGAAGGAAGATTTGACTAAAACAGTGGGAGCCATCCTGATTAGATATATTAATAACCAATCTAATCTTGCAAGAGCATACGCTGAGTGTTTTCTTCTCTCTCTCTCTCTCCAGGTAGCGACCATGTCACGCCTTAATCAAGATAATAATACAGATGTATTGACCAAACCTGCTTGTTATACTGAGATAAGGAACGTTGGTCCCGCTCCAACTTATAATTGTAATAAGACCAAGCAGGAAATAGAGGATTACCAGGATTCCCATGCCGCATAAACGAAGAAAGTGCATGCCGATGCATCATCGTTGGGTATGTTCATTACCGAGAACTGTTTCTCAGTATCCTTTACGTCCTGGGTATGAGATACCGGATCAGGATCCCACATATGTAATATGTTACATGGGCTACAGATAGGTAGAGAACTGAGAACAGGTGACAAAGTTTTAAGAGTTAGAAACGGTGCAAGTATTGCAGCCAAGTTTGTTGGCAGTTATCACCCTGTATTACCAAATACATTGATTCTAAACGAATATTATTAGATACCGAACCTGATATACAACATCATATCAGTCTCTCTATTTAGTAAAGAAGGATATAATTTTGTATTGTTGGATAATTTTTTGAACATTTCCTATATCAAGAGTTGATCAGTTCAGGCACGTTATCTAAAAGCATATACGTTCTAAATCAAACCACGGTTCTTTAACATACAGAACACACACAAGAGGAAGAGTTCAGAAATGAACAAATCCTTCTTGAGGCATTGTAGACTGGGTCATATCAATGCGACCCGACTAGCAAAGTCACATTTAGATGCATATTTAAATCTGCTTGAATTTACATCTTGTGAAGCTTACCTGTCATGTCACAAAGATAAGATACCAAAGCTCCGTTTATTGGAAACAGAGAAAGAGTTGTTGAACTCTTGGGATTGATACATGATGATGTATGTAGGTCCCCTGTCTACACATGCCAGGAATGGTTTTTTGTACTTCATTACATTCATTGATGATCTCTCAAGATTCGCACATGTGTTCCTGTTGAAACACAAATCTGAAACTTTTGAGAAATTCAAAGAATATAAGTTAGAAGTAGAGAACCAAAATGGGTATAAGTATTATGTCCTATGATGAGATCACAGAGGAGAATACTTGAGCACGGAGTTCCTGGACTATTCTAAAGGAGAATAAGATTCTCTCTCAGCATTACTACTCCGATTACACCACAGCACGTTGGTGTTTCGGGGCGGAGCAATCGCACCCTATGTGATAAGGTGTGCTCTATGATGAGTATTACTTAGTTGCCCATTTCTTTTTTGGGGGTTATGCACTTGAGAAGCTGCATACCTATTGAATAGGGTTCCAACCAAATCAGGTGCCTACCACTCCATATGTGATATGGTATGGGAGAGCCCATCTCTTAAAAAAGTTAAGATTTGGGGTTGTCCTGCCTATGTCTAAAAGCAAAATCCGGACAAGCACGAGGTAAGGTCAGTTCTGTAGAAGTTTGTTGGATATCCCATGCAATTCGCAAGGGAATATCTTCTACCGCACTGAGGAGCAAAATGTGTTTTGTTTCTCAGCATGCCACCTTTTGGAAAGGGAATTTCTTTCGAAGAAATTAGTGGTCATATGGTAGAACTGGAAGGAGTTCCAGCTATACAAACTGCAGCTGATGATTTTATAGAACCGTAGGATTCAATAGTTCCCAACGAACCTCAGCCTCTCCGCCAATCTAATAGGGTTCCTCACCCACCTGAGAGATACATCAGTTTTCTATATGACAGTGGGAGCGAGGATTGCGTCATGAGATGATGACCCAACTAGTTTCGAGTAGGCCATCAAGAGTGAGGACTCTGTAAGAATGGCTGGATGCTATGCGATCTGAGATGGAATCCATATACACCAACAAAGTATGGACTTTGGTTGCCTTATCTGAAGGGTAAAACCCCATCAGGAGCAAGTATATGTTGAGAAGATTACTTGGTGTACATGGAAAAGTTAATACTTTCAAAGATAAGACTAGTTGCAATAGGTTCTTGTCATCGACCAGGTGAGGATAATGATGAAACATTTTCTAGTGCTTATGCTTAAGTCCATCCGGATCCTACTTACCATTGCTACATACCATGACTACGCTATCTGGAGGTTGAGTGTCATGACTGCTTTTCTAAATGATGATTTAGAAGTGAGCGTCTATAAGTACACAGCCAGAGGGCTTCGTAGACAGTGGGAGCAGCGGAAACGTGTGCAAGTTGCTTTATGAGTTAAAGTAGACATCGCGGAGTTGGAACATCTGTTTTGATGTGGTATTCAAAGAGTTTGACTTCATCAAAATGGTAGATGAACCTTGTATATACAAAAGGATAGTAGGGAGTATGGTGGTGATCCTCGCATTGTACAAGGATGACATACTCTTGATAGGGAAGAAGTTTCCTATGCTACGCTCGGTCAATCTCCTCTTATCACAAGGATTCTCCATATAGGATCAAGGTGATACCTCATAAATCTTGGGTTATGGGTCTATGAGATATATCTAAGTGGATGTTAGGATTCTCACTAGATGTAGTGGGATGGTATCAATCGATCCTGGGGAGAATCACTGGATAGCTTCCAGGGTGGTAAGGACGACTGAATGTCAGTCACAAACATTGTCTTTACCCTCAGTGGAGGGGTGGTATGTTGGAAGAGTTTCAAGCTAGATACTGTGGCAAACTAGACGATAAAGGCTGGATACATTGCTACCTTTGATGCTACTAAAGAGACAGTCTTGGTGTATATTAGTACATGAGATGAACTTCGCTCCTACCATTGTGTGACAATGGAGTTGTGGCTTAGGCTTAAGAACCCTCGTCCCATCAGTGATCCAGACATATTCTTAGGTAGTATCACCTGATCATGGAGATGGATGATCTCAAGGGAGATCAAGGTTAGGAGAGTAGACACAAAGGACAACACTGCGGATCCACTCAGAAAGGTATATTCCCAGTAGAGACTTTTATGGGATGGTTGAGTATGTGATACTTCAACCACTGTTGATTGTTGGGTATGGGATACTACAACAGATCACCCTAGTGGAAGTGGGAGATTGTTAGTTATATGTATGCCCTAGAGGCCATTACTGTACATACGATGTATATTGTAGTGGATGCTTAGACATATATATGGAGGACTTTCTTGCTCGACATGATAGTATGCTATCTGGTTGCTCTTTATCTTAACATGTACTCTGATTTGTCTCTATGTTACATGTTGATAAAGCCCTTAGCATGAGTACTTCACTACCATGACTATGATGCAGATCATACTAGTGGGGATAGAGTAGTCGATAAGTACATCCTTCAAATGTTCCTAGTCATGGGTGTATCGAGACAAGGCATCGATATACCAGAGTAGACTAGCGTATAGCTTCTCGACCCATGAAGATGGGCGATGGATGATCCCATATCCATTAATGTTTGACATCCGAGACAGTATACAGGTGCTCAATAGAGACTGGGTACACTGGATGGACTTGCCGAGAACTCCCAGATGGTATTATACCCCATGTCAGATGGCAGTTCTCTGGTGATACTGGTGCAGGTTAGTCTGTAGACCCGAGATCGTCATAGAGTCTTATGTGATTCCCACTATGCTTTGATTTCCACCTTACCACGTTCAAGAGAACGTGCAAAACGGTGGCTTTTAGGTACAGTCCCGAATCATATGGAGTCAATGAGCGATAGGATGGGTTTTTTCTCTCCCGGTATTGGGGGTTGGTATTGCGCTATGCTCGATTGGCTATAATAGGAAGTCCCTGGCCAGGGCTGCTTCAGAGATATACTGGTAAGTGTTATCAGTAGTTTCTCGACCCGTTATGAGCCTCGTATCGACACGACATATCGATTTACTGGGGTCTGACGTTTACCACCCCTTGAGGAGATATACGACATATCAGACGAAGAGACCGGACTGTACGGTAGTGTTACGATTGGATTCACAGGAGTGTGAGCAGTTTTTCGTGTTGATCTTCTTATCGCTCAATACCCGAGTGGCTGTTACGTTTAGCAGACCGCTTGCGGCTTGTGGGTGTTTGATATGATCATCATCCACTGCCGGCGTATTGACGAGTCTTTAGAGTCCTATACATGGGTTTCCTGGCTCAAGCAAAATGGAGTAGGAGCATATATGTGATATGTGTGGGACTGAGATTAATACGATATGATTAACCATATTCAATTCTCGTGATTTGTGACATTGGTCGGTTGTATGCGATATAACTGGGTTATCAGATCAAGTGTTGATTCGATAAGTTGTTACACATGATATTAGTCGGTTATATGTAATATAGCTAGATTATTAAATCAAGAGTTGATTTGATAATCTAATGTATAATTATATATTAGATATACTACATTACATTAACTAGTATTAGCTCACTTATGATTCTTTTCTCACTTGGTTTGTGCACATTGTATATATATGATATATGCAAGTGTACATTATTTTGTGTCATGCTTGATGATACATAGCAAGATTGGTGTATGAGACTTAAACCATGCTAGGGTTAAGTTAGGGTTTTATTTATTTCGTAAGTTGTAACAAAAGAGAGAAGACTTGGTCAATGTTGTTAAGCTTGGATGAAGCTTGTAGAAACATTGACAAAGTCCACTATTTTGTCATTTCTTAGGATATTAGTTAACCCAACCCTTAAGCTTAGCCCTTGGTTTATTCTCTAAATGAGTTAGGCATGAGGGCTTAACTCATCCATGGTTGCAATAATTCATTTGGATGAATTCATATGATGAGTTCTTCTTCTTCCTCCTCCTAAAAAGCTTTCTAGATTCAATGGAGATATGAGATAAAATATGAGAAAATCAATTCTAAAGTGAGCCCACTTCCTACTTCATCATCCTCTACTACTTGCCATTTAGTATAGGGTGTTTGCTTCACTAATTCCGTAATTAGTGAAGAGATAGCTTGGGTTAGTGTCTCCTCGACGTAGATCATCTTCGGCCCCAAAGACTTCGAACCAAGCATGTTCGTTTCTTCATGGGATACTCTCTTAAGTCCGGAGTTCACGATCGCAATGAAAGGGACTACTACACGGAGATAATGAAGTGAAGGACTGGTCTACAAAGGTTGTATTCCTTGCTCAGTAGACTTGCAAAGTTTTTTCATTTTATATTCCATCGATTTCTAGTTAACGATTCTTAGTTAGGGTTAACTAAAACAACAAATTTTTGAATTTGGCATGGACGATGCCTCCCGAAACCTTGCTGCCGTCTTAGGTAACCCTGCAGATATATATACATGTATATATATATATCAGTGGTATGGGACGTTGTTATATATATGTACACCTATATAATATATATCATCATAATGATTTGTGCATGTATTCTTATTCATTGCGATATGAGGGGTTGATGTGCCCGATATGAGGGGCAATATGAGGGGCTGATATGCCCGATGTGAGGGGCCGATATGCCCGATGTGAGGGGCCGATGTGCCCGATACGATGGCCGATATGGGGGATGATGTGAGAGGAATTGGGAATTTAGATTGTCTTGATGGACACTGGTCCGCCACGATGAGGATTCCGCGAGGATGACATGTTTTACCCCATACTCCGCATTTATTCTATATGCTTTGCTTCATGTATTAGTAGCACCTGATAGAGTATCTTTCATGATATTTGCATATTCATATTGTTATACTTATGCTACCAGCTTACATGTGATTGATTATTGATGTTAGTGCATACTTGCGATTACAGTATGACATTATTTACTATTCACGAGTTAGCAACTCACCCCCCGTTGTGCCGTAGGGTTTTTCAGCTCTGATCATCAGAGTGGTCGTGGCAGTACGTCTTATTATCTCTACTTTTGCGGATACCGCTACGGTTGGCTATGAGGCCGTTTGCTTTAGGTGGGTTGGGGTTATCCGATTATATACATTGTATATTTCTTATATCTAGTACTCTCCATCTACCACCTTCATGTATTGACGTAGAGACGAGTTGTGAGGATCGATGTTGTATATTCTTTTGACTCTGGTTGTCGGGCTCATGTGAGCCGGCCTTTTTATATATGTGAATCACCTCATTTCTTCGCTACGGCGTCGTATATCTGTTGTGGTGGTTGTTTCCGCCGTTGGGCGAGATTTGCTCCCGTTTGGGGATGTTTTACTTTTATCTTATGTTTGTACCCGTTTCGGGGCTAGCTTTTACAAAGGAAGTGCTGCCGAAATTTTCATGAAAAACAAACTTAAGTTTTAAAGTTTTGCATCGAGATTTTTGAAAGTGATCTATCTTTCTTTCTTGTAATGGTTTAGATTGCTGGGTTTTTCGGCTTACTTAATTGTGTTATGCCTGTTGATGTTACGTAGTTTAAGTGCCGATCATGTGCCCAATTTTGGGTCGTGACAGAAACCGAAACGACTCTGTAACATCAAAACCCAAACTGCAGTTTCTATTGTTTTTTTAAAAGCTTCAAAAAAATTTTTAAACAACTGCAGAGTGATCCTTGCACTGTGAGATGAAAACTGACCAAAAATGACACGATTCTAAAACTTTTTGGCCGGCCACATAACAGAAAAATCGGGCCTCCTCGGTTTCTTCATGGCCAATTGTGTCGTGCTTTGGTCTGTGTTCTTGTCTCTTGTAGTTTGGGTTTCTGGTATTGTTTGTTTTTTGCCCAAGTTTGATTCTCTGTTTTCTGTACGGGGCAATTTGGAGTGTTTCGAATTCGTTAAATTTGACACTGATTAATAGTTTGCAGTACATTCACTTTTATCTGCGACCGTGAATGTCATTTGATCGGTAAACTCGTCTGATTGCTATATGTTCTTTTAGACGGGTTTGCGAACGTGACATTCACGTTGATATTTTGTGCTTGTGCTGTGATTATGGTTGGATAGTCGTGATGGATAGCAAGTGGTGCAATGTTACCAGTACAGTTTATATTCATTTGTACATTTGATATTGCGGGGCGAGCGTCTGGCATGTTGACTGCCGTCTTTGCCGGGTTGTATATTATTTTGAGGCACGACCGGGTTGAAGTTGATGTCACCATTTGTACATATTATTTTCTTTTTCTGTACTAGGATTACCTCACGTGGAGTGCACGGATAGCCAGATTCTAGAAGGCAACAAGCCCGCATATCATGGCATTGAGACGGAGGGGGCTTCATTCTAGAATTGGCGGGCTATTCGCCGCACATGTAGGGGTATAGGATGACCCACAGAGGGGCGCCCAAGTTACCGGATTCCGTGAAGTGCTGGGTGTCCCATTCACTTTGTTGAAGGGGCAGCCTCACTTCTGGGATTTGAAGGTAACTTGCCGCGCTCGTATGGGTCCAGGTTTTCATTGCACAGGCTATCCACAAGACCGGGAACGTCGGGTTTTATTTGCGGCTCAAATTAAACTCGGGGCTCCAAGATTATCCACCATTCTATATTGTTGGCTGAGATTCTGTGATGATGATTATTATCATGCCTGGGACGAATGTTATATATACTTATATATATACTAGTAGATGTTGTATATGTTTTGCACCCGTGCTAGTCCAGCCCCCGCTCTGTCGTTAGTTAAGTAACCTAACGGGTGATGACAGGGCCCCGTGGCGAATGCGGATGTCATATACGTATATTTTATTTTCATTCTTTTCTGGTGTGATAGGTTAATTGATGGGACCGCATTAATTTTGATTAATGCAAGAAAATAAACCTAAAAGATGTTGTTGGAACAAATTTCGAAAAACTACAGTTATATTCTTTCGGTTTGCATAGTGGTATTTGGTCATGAATATCCAGCACATCATTCTACGGGGCAAGAGCCGAGATCCCTTCGTGGAGAGTGACCTCTTAAGCTAAAGTCTATACTGTAGATTACTCGGTTTTTTCAAATGCAGAAATTTTCAAAAAAGCGAAGCTTAAACCACTCCTTTTCAAAAGCTATCAGGTTCCTTCAACGATATCAAGTTCATACGTTAATGAGTTTTTCCCCAAAAACCCAGTCGTAGCCCTCCGTCATTTCCTACAAGTAGCACTTAATATTCGTGTTGTGTTTGTTGACTCCGTCAAGACGTAGTGTACGGTAGCTGAGTGGTGCTTGTTTGTAAAACTAGATGCGATTGGTTAGGACAGTCGTATAGCCTTGTTGACACCGTCAAGGGTTATGCGGGTGGCTTTGATGCAATCCAGATAATAACCGGTTGAACTAGACTAGGACTCTTTGATTTGTTGACTCCGTCAAGGTCACTAGGGTCCTAGGAGCAAAAACCACATCGGGAGTTTAAAATATACAGGAAACTTGCAGATTTAGCATACCTTCTGGAGTGTAGTAACTAGAGTGGATTCCATCAAGTTCATTACACAATGATAGTTGGATCCCGATCCCACTGATGAGTTGGATTCCTCTCGGGAGATTATTTTACTTAACAATCAATGCTATAAACCAAGTAGGTGCTTAGAACGGTGTTAGCGGGGCTACGCCTCCAGGGAAAAGAGGTTATATAATTAAGGAACTTCGCGAAAGCGTTGCAAAACCTCCCTCGAAGTACCAACACTAGCCTGGCTGAAAGGTTAAGCAAGCACAATGACGTGCGATTAATCCTAACTAGTTCTTCTTTTAAGGTTTGAAGAAGAATTTGAGTAAACAGTGGGAGCCATCCTGGTTAGATAAATTAATAACCAATCTAATCTTGCAAGAGCGCATGTTGAGTGTTTCCTTTCTCTCTCTCCAGGTAGCAACCATTTCATGCCCTAATCAAGATAATAAAATGTATCGTTTGACCAATCCGAATTCTTATTCGGGGCTGGGGAACGTCAGTTTGGCTCAAACTTATAATGGCGATCGTAAGTGTGAACAAGGGAAAGAGGATTGTTTGAATTCTAAGGAGACCCAAATGAAGAAGAAGCATACTAATGCATCTACTTCAAGTGCTCTTGTAATTGAGAACTGCTTTTCGGTCAGTCCTACCTTCTGGGTACTAGATACTGGATCAGGATCTCATATCTGTAATTTATTGCAGGGACTGAGAAAAACTAGGATAGTTGGACCTGGTGATATGTCCCTCAGTGTAGAGAACGGAGCACAAGTTAATGCTGCAGCCATCAGTGAATATCACCTAGTATCGTCAAATGGCAATACTATGATTTTGAACAATTGCTACTATGTACCTTCCATGGTTTGCAACATCATATCAGTTTCTTTACTTAATAAAGATGGATATAACTTTGCTCTTGATAGAAATATCATGAACATTTACCTTGATAAGGTACTGGTTGCATAAGGTACACTGTGTAATAGTATCTATGTTCTAAATCAGAATACAGTTCTCAATGTACAAAACACACGCGAGAGGAAGAGTTCAGATACGAACGAATCCTACTTGTGGCATTGTAGACTTGGTCATATCGGAGAGAAAAGACTAAGTAAGTTACATAAAGATGGACTCTTGAATACGTTCGAATTTTCATCTTATAAAACTTGTCAGTCTTGTCTCAAAGGAAAGATGACCAAATCTCCGTTCACCGGACATGGAAAAAGAGAAGCAGAGCTCTTGGGACTCATACATAGTGATGTGTGTGGTCCGATGTCTATACATGCAAGGGGAGGGTTCTCGTACTTCATCACATTCAGCGACGATCTCTTTAGGTTCGGATATGTGTATCTCATGAAACACAAATCTGAAGCTTTTGAAAAATTCAAAGAATTCAGAAACGACGTAGAGAACCAGGTTGGCAAAAGTATCAAGATCCTCCGATCTGATAGGGGAGGGGGTACTTGAGCACGGAATTCCTAGATTATTTAAAAGAGAATGGAATTCTCTCTCAGCTTACTCCTCCGTATACACCACAGCACAACGGTGTATCGGAAAGGAAGAACCGTACCCTATTGGACATGGTTCGCTCCATGACGAGCGACACTGAGTTGCGTCTTTCATTTTGGGGATATGCGCTTCAAACAGCTGCATACTTACTGAACTACGTTCCATCCAAATCTGTGCCTAAGACTCCATATGAAGTATGGAGTTGACGAAATCTATATATTAAGCAATTTAAGATATGGGGTTGTCCAGCCTATGTGAAAACACAGAAACCGAACAAGCTAGAGGTACGGTTAGTTCTATGTAAATTTGTGGGATATCCTAAGAATTCACTGGGATATCTGTTCTACCACACTGAGGAACAGAAGGTGTTTGTATCTTGCCACGCTACCATTTTGGAAAGGGAGTTTCTTGCAAAAGAAACTAGTGGGAGTATGGTAGAACTGGGAGAAATCCATGAACCAAAAAATATAACTGAAGATTTGGAGGAACCACTAGATTTAGTAATCCCAGACGAACCTCAGCCACTCCGCAGATCTGGTAGGATTTCTCATCCGCCCGAGAGATACTACGGTTTTCTCATAGACGGGGATCGAGAGGATTGCATCTTGGAAGATAGTCCTACCATACGATTTTCTTATAGACGGGGATCGAGAGGATTGCAGCTTTGGGCGAAACGAGTAGAGGTCGTAAGGTTTTATAATAGGGTTCGATCACATACGTGTATTTGTGCGCGTGTGTTGTTCGAGCGGACAATACTAGCGGGCTTTGGTTTAAGCCGGATCCTAGTATTTGATTATTGGATTAGCTTCATCTCATTGTATTCATGTTTCTCGAAACACAGTTGCGGGTATGTATATACAAATGAGAGGGGGTATAGAAGGAGACATCTCATTAGGGTTTTGACCATTGACTTGGTCAAAACAAATATGAGAAAAAGAAAGTATTTGTTATTATTGATAAATGATAATCTTTTGTGGCATGGCTACTTGGTTGACCATTAACTTGGGATGACTTGTTGACCATAGATATTTTGTGAGATATTTTTGACTATAGATATTTTTGTGAGATATTTTCCATGACAAATGGTCATATATAAGTTAGCCATTCCATTTATTTATTATCATTATCACAAATACATTCTCTCTCCTAAAAGCTTGCTCTCTTCTTCTTCTTCTCTAACCCTAGTGTCTCATGAGTTGAGAATCAAGGGTTTAGTGAGATAAGCTACTCTAATTCACACTCTACTCGCTCTAGTCCACTTAGATTAGCAAGCTAAGTGTTCTGGTTACCTCAAGTTGGAGGTTAGCTCAAGGTTGGAACTCTCGGGTGGATCATCGTTGACACAAGGAAGCCGAAGTTCAAGCGTGATCCATACTTCCATCAAGGAACTTAAGAAGAGGATCGAAGACCCGAAGGACTTGTTTTATTTAGGTATACATTCTATCATAATAGATAGAACCCTAACTAGCTAACTAGGTTTATGGTAAAGATCCGGTTTTAGGTTTATTCTAGCACCAAGTTTATGATCGCTATAAAAATTTTGTTCCGCATTTGGCCACGGAAATTAGCCGGGGTGCTAGTGTAACCCTTCAATAATAACCCTAAACTGGATCTTGACCATAAACCTAACTAGCTACAAAGATTTCTATCTACTATGATATAAAGTCATACCATGAGAATCAAGTCCTTCGGGTCTTCAATCCTATCCTCTAGCTCCTTGAAAGAAGAACGGATCGTGCTTGAACTTCGGCCACCTCGCGTCAAAGATGATCCGCCCGAGAGTGTGTAGAATGTGAAGATGAATTAATTTGTCTCTTAGAACCCTAGGTTTCTCAACTCATGAGTGGTTTAGAATTATGAAGAAGAAGAAGGAGCTTAAGGAAGAGCAAGTGAAGAAAAGGTTTGCTTGAAGAAAAGATATGGCTCAAGTGAGATAAAATAGAATATATGAGGCATACAAATAATTTATAAGATAAATATTTCTTCAAAAAATCAGCCATGCCTCACAAATATCTATTTTGTCAAGCTATGAGTCATGCTTCATGCAAAAATATCTCCACCTCACTTCCTTTACCTCATTTATCTTTAATCTTTAATCAAAACCTTAAAAAAGGAAACCCTAATGAGGTAACCCTAATGATGTATCTCATTCTAGAAGCTTTCTCGAGTAATTATGAGAACGCCCCTCATCCGTATATACATACCCTCATCCGCATTCCGAAGAACACGAATACAAAGAGACGAAAATAATCCATCAATATAATACCAGGATCTGGCTTAAACCAAAGCCCATTAGTATTATCCACCCGATCATCATACTGTTAGTGTTATATGCCCTAGAGGCTATTATTGTATAGTACTAGTCTATATATTACATTTTGGAAGCTTGGGATATATAAACGGATTTATGACAGTCTTGCTCGATATAGTAGTTTGCTACTTGGTTTGTATATATCTTAATATGTGTATATGTTTCTTTTAACTTATCGCTAACACATATTGATAGAGCCCTTAGGATCTTTGCTTGACTACCAGCGTTGTGATGGCAGTCACACTAGTGGGGGCTGGGTAGTCTACAAGCACATCCTTTTACAGGTCCCTAGTCGTAGGATTCTCGAGACAGGGTATCGATACTCCAGAGTAGACTAGTGTATACGATTCTCTTCACAGGATGGGAGATGGTCTGTCCCACAGCTATCAGTACGACGTACTGGAGATGGTATGCAGGTACTCATTGGGTTATGAGTTACACTGGACGGACTCATGGGGAACTGCTGGTTGGTAATATACCTATCGTCTGGTAGTAGTTCCCAGGTGACATGAGTACAGCTTAGTCTACCTACTTGATACTACTGCTTCTCCTCGAGTGTGTTCCCACTGTTCTTAGATTACTACCCTACCACGGCTCTGCTGAGTCGTGCAAACAGGTAGTAGTTGAGTGCAGTCCCGAAACACTTGAAGGCAGTGGCGGTTAGATAGGATTCGTCTCTCCCGATATTGGGGGTTGATGCCGCGCTGTGTTCGGAATGCCATTACACAAAGTCCCTGGCCAGGGCAACTGAGATTTACTGGTAGGTACTCCAATAGTTTCTCAGGGTGTTTTGGACATTACTCCGACACGACTTATACCGCTATTAGGGGTCTGACGTTTGCCGTCCCTAGGCCCGATATGCGACACTCTTAGACGAACAGACCGGAATGTACGGAGATTGCCACAGACAGATTCAGTTGGGGTACGGATGAGTTTCCTCGTCGACCTTCTCATCGACAGATACCTGGGTAGCCGTTACGTATAGCTAGTGCCGCTGACGCGCTTATGGTTAAACCCACTGCTAAAATACTGTCGAGTCTTTAGAATCCCACACAGAGAGTTTCGCGGCTTCAGGCGAAACGTGTAAAGGTCCTATGGTTTTACAAGAGGGTTCAAACAGATACGTGTTCTTGTGCGCATATGATGTTCGGGCAGACATTACCAGTGGGCTTTGGTTTAAGCCGAATCCTGATATTTGATTATTGGATCAATTCGTCTCAATGTATTAGTATTTCTCGGAATATGAATACGGGTATGTACGTATACGGATGAGAGGGGTATTCTTGTTATTTAGACAAGATTAATAGATGGAAGAAATGAGAAGGAAGCTTATGGTATTTTGTTGAAAAAGGGATTAGGGTTTTTATGTTGACTACTTTGACTTATTGACTTTGTGGACTTAGATATTTATTTGTGATATCTGCTTGATCTTTTGAGATGGTTCTAGACTTGAAAGAGTTAAAACCCTTGACTTTTTCAACACATATAAGGCCTTCACAAAATATATCAGATACTTTACTTTTACTTCACAAAACAAAAGGAAAAACCTTATGCTTTCATCATCTTCTTCAAGCTTTCTCCTCTCACAAAGCAAACCCTAACCATTCCATGTGTTGGAAATCATAGGGTATAGTGAAACAACTTGATCCTTACTACTCTTTACACAACCTAGGGCACTTAGTTTAGCAAACCAAGTCACCTAGTTGCTTCAAGTTAGAAGCAAAGCTCGAAATCGAAACTCTCGGGTGGATCGTCTACGATTCGGAGAAGATGACGAGGAGGTGGATTTCGTTCTCACGATAAGGAGCTCACCACTTGGAGAGGACAGCAAGGAAGTGAAGGACAGCGGGATCTTGAGGTATATATCGCACACATAGTATATACAACCTCATAGTTTACTCGTTAGTTGCGGTTTAGAAACAATTCTAATGTTTTGTCGATGTTACGAGGCCTACTAAAATTGTTTTTTGCTTATTCCGCCTCCCCGCGAACTCATGGGGTGCATGGCATCGACTTACAGTGGTATCAGAGCCAACTAAACTATAGCCAACAGATTAAACGATAACTAAAACTACGAAACCGAAATATCCCGCAAACATCGAAACCTATATTCTTGTTTCTGTTGATTTTTCTGAGCTTCTGAAAAATTATTTAAACAACTGCAGAGTGTTCCTTTCTCTGTTAAAAGTTCATGCACCAAAAATGAGACAAACCCCTGCATCCCTGTCCGGCCACAGATCCCATATGTCCGGCCACCTCGGTTTTGTAGTAGGGGTTTGCTTCATCGTTTTGGGTGTGGGTTTGTTGCTAGGATCTAGGGTTTCAGGAGCTGTTTGTTTTTGCCACTTTTGCATATGTTGTTTATTATTCTCAGTAGCAATTGGGGATGCTTCAAAGTCATGGTTTGATATCGTTTAATGTTTCTGTGTTTGATAAATGTGTTCGTAAACTTCCGCTAATTGCTATATGTCGGTTAGTTGGGGGTTACACATTTCTATAATGTTTGTTTGTGTATATGGACTTATTGGATTGTCATGAATGGATAGCCGGGGATGTGAGGTGTTTTATTCTTTCATTCAAATGTAATTTGTAAATGGTTGTAATTTTTTTCGCGGGGCACATCCGGGCTGAGGTTGTAGCCATCGTTGTATTATTTCATTTACTGTTTATTGCTCCTAGAATAGACCCAAGGTGGGGTGCATAAACTACCAGGTACTTTGAAGTGTTTAGTGGCCTACTCACGTTGTTGAGGGAGACTGCTTCACTTCGAGTACTTGGCGGGTAGTTTGTCGTACCCGTAGGGGTCTAGGGTGGGGTCAGCTATTCATAACGACTGTGTAATCCGCTTTTCATTACAGGCTCAAAGGAAAGGCGGATTGCTTGTATAACCAATGTGTTCATTTGTGATCTGGAATGCCTATTATTGCGTCTGAAGAATGTAAATATCAATATATGATATCTAGTAGGCGTTGCTTATGTTTTGCATCCGCGCTAGTCCAGCCCCCGCTCTGTCGTTAGTTAAGTAACCTAACGGGTGAATGACGGGGCCCAGTGGCGAATGCGGATGGCATAAGCGTACGTTATATTTTTCATTGTTTTCTGCAAAGATAGGTTAATGATGGGACTGCATTATATTAATGCAAAGCAAACAAACCAAAGCTTAATCGATGGAACAGTTTCAAAACCACTCAGTTTTTCAAAACAACAAAACTTTTAAAATGTGGAGCTTAAGCCACTCATTTTAAAAGCTATCAGGTTCCTTCGATTATATCAAGTTCACTACGTTCACGGTTTCGCCAAAACCATTCATAGCCCTCCGTCATTTCATATGAATGTTCAATAGTATTCAAGCTATGTTTGTTAGCCTTAATCAAGGCATATTGATTGGTAGCTGCTGGGTATTCATATGTAGCATAGGTAGATGCGTTGGTTTGGGACAGTCATGCTACTTTGCTGGCCTTAGTCAAGGGTGTTTATGGCCAGGTTCAAATTAACCTAGATAATGATGGGTAGAACTTGACATGTGACTTATGATTTGTTGGCCTTAGTCAAGGTCATAAGAACATGGGGAAAAAATCCACATCGGGAGTTTCTAAAGAAACTGAAACTTGCTAGTATTGCATACCATTTGGAGTGTGATAATTTTGGTAGGATTCCTTCAGTTTTATCACACAATGATATTTGAATCACAATCCTACTATGAGTATATGCTACTCCTCGGGAGATTATTTCACATAACGATCAATGCTATAAACCAAGTAAGTGTCTAGAACAGTGTTAGCAGGGCTACGCCTCCAGGGAAAAGAGGTTATTTAATTAAGGAACATCGCAAAAGCGTCATAAAACCTCCCTCGAAGTACCGACACTAGCCTGGCTGAACGGTTAAGCAAGTATTGTACAGTGAGATTAATCCTGACTAATTCTTCTTTTCTGGTTTGAGGAAAGATTCGAGAAACAGTAGGAGCCATCCTGTTTAGATAAACGAAAAACCAATCTAAACTTGCAAGAGCATCATGCTAAAGTGCTTCTTCTCTTTTTGCCAATTGCAGAAACCACACAACATGACGGGCCTTAAGTTATTGTTAGATAAAAATATATTGACAGGGCCAAACTACAAAGATTGGTTCAGGAATGTCAAGATTGCTATTACTTATGACAAATTGGGTTATCTTCTCACCACTAAAGCCCCTGCCAAATCAGGTCCAGAATCCAGTATCGCGGATAAGAAAATCCGTGAGACCTGGGAGATAGACTGTGAGAAGGCCAAGTGCCTCGTGCTGGCCTCTATGGACAATGAGCACCAGAGGCGGCACGAGAATTTGGATCTCGAATCCATATTCTTCCATACCAAAGAATTATATGGAGAGAAATCTCGTGTCGCAAGATATGAGACCTCGAAGAAACTTTTTCAGGCGAGGTTGGCCGTCGGATCATCAGTAGGGAAACACGTTCTTAAGATGATCAGTTATATCGAAGAGCTCGCGGACCTGGGGACCACATTAGAGAATGAGCTGTACACAGACTTGATTCTTCAGTCCCTCCCTTCCACTTACGCCCAGTTTATCTTGAATTTCAATATTCAAGGTAAGAAAGTTGAACTTCCAGAACTCCTCAACACATTGAGGAGTGCAGAGGGCACCCGGCAGAAAGTCAGGGAAACACCCGCTATATTTGTTGGTGGCGCTTCTTCTTCTAGGTCCAAGGCGAAAGACAAGGGAAAGAAGAAGAAGGCCCCCACCAAACCGAGAGGCGATGTTACTAAGGTGGAAGCAAAGGACAAGGCAAGGATAGCGGGGCCGACAGTGGGAAAAGAAGAATGCTTTTACTATCACAAGAAAGGCAACTAGAAGAAAGATTGCAGGGCTTGGAAAGCCAAGAACCAGGACCCGAAGCAGGTTGTGGCTTCGGCTTCAAGTGTGTTTGTAATTGAAAATGTTTGGTTAGCCTAGCACCTCATGAAGGGTTTGGAAGCATCACATGTACCAAAGATGGAATTTTTAGGGTGCTAAGTTAACAAACATCGGATCGATCCTAGAAAAATTAGGGTTTCATAAACTACACATCATCACAAAAAATAAATGCTAGGGTTTTGAGAGTACAACCTTTGTAGCTCCCTACGCTAGACTCCTTGGCCACTTGAGGGTTGGAGGAGGGTTCTCTTGAAGTCTCCTAGTGTCCACGACGATCCATCCGAAGCTCCTAGTCCAAGCTTGCAACTTCACTTTTCAAGAGAAGAAATAAAGATAACACTCTAAACAAGTGGGCTAAACTTGTGTAGAATGATGTTGTGGTGGCTTTTCTCACTTCAAAAACCTATCTTGATAAGTATATTGCTCACTACAAAAATCTAAAGAGCAAAAGAGAGAGGAAGATGAAGATGATGGCTATTCTTTTTCCAAGAGTAAAAAGATAACTCATGTGAGAAAAAGAAAAATATATGTATATATATTTTCTATTTCTCATCTCAAACCATGGTTAAATATTTAAGATATTATTTACTTTGAGTTAAAAACACGAAGAGAAGGTTAATTTATGGTTAGAAGTAGGTGAGCATGGTTAGGTTAAGGAAGTGTGTAGAAAACAACCATTTATTAACCTTTTCTTTTCCAATTTGTTTTAACACAAATATAAAAAATAATCTATATATTTAAACCATGGTGTGAGTCTTATATTGCCACCATTTTCAATATATAATCAACTATGATAGATGATGTATGTATGTATGTATGTATGCACATCCATATGTGCATGAAACTAAAAGAAAGAAAGCATACATGCATGCATGCATCCATCATGTACAAGAAAGGATTTCAAGTGAGAAAACTAATGGTTAAATGATAAATCAACACTTGATTTATCAATCCGGCCATATCACATATGACCCCACCAAAAGCAAGCCGCCCGATCAATATATGGTATCCTATACGCGCATTTTAATCGGGTCCATGCGCATATCGCATACGCGCACCACAACGTTTCGCCTGGACTAGGTAACTCCTTTGTGGGACTCTTAGACTCGTCAATACGCCGGCAGTGGGTGATGATCATATCAAGCACCCCCAAGCCGCAAGCGGTCAGCTAAACGTAACGGCCACCCGGGTATTGAGCGATCAGAAGAGAACAAGCGAACCTGCTACAACTCCCGTCGAGTCAACCGGCAACACTACAGTGCAGTCCGGTCTCCTCGTCTGATATGTCGCATATCAAGTCTAGGGGTGGTAAACGTCAGACCCCAATAACCGATAAGTCATGCCGATGTGAGGCTCATAACGGGTCGAGTAACTACTGGTAACACTTACCAGTAAATCTCTAATCAGCCCTGGCCAGGGACTTCCCTGTTACGGCCAATCGAGCACAGTGCAACATCAACCCCCAATATCGGGAGAGACGAAACCCCTCCTATCGCTCATTGCCTCCGTATGACTCGGGACTGTACCCAAAAACCACCGCTTTGCATGCCCTTGTGGACGTGGTAAGGTGGAAATCAAAGTACAGTGGGAATCACACAAGTTTCTATGACGATCTCGGGTCTACAGACTAACCTGCACAGGTGTCACCTGAGAACTGCCATCTGACGTGAGGTATAATACCATCTGGGAGTTCTCGGCGAGTCCGTCCAGTGTACCCAGTCTCTACTGAGCACCCGTATACCATCTCTGATGTCAAACACCAATGGATATGGGATCATCCATCGCCCATCTCATGGGTCGAGAAGCGTATACGCTAGTCTACACTGGTGTATCGATGCCCCGTCTCGATACACCCACGACTAGGGACCTTGAAGGATGTACTTATGGACTACCATGTCCCCACCAGTATGATCCGCATCATAGTCCAGGTAGTCAAATACACATCCTAAGGGCTTTACCTACATGTAACTCTAAGACAGTATAAAGAGACAAGTATACATGTTAAGATAAAGAGCAACCAGATAGCATACTATCATATCGAGCAAGAAAGTCATCTCTATATATGTCCAAGCATCCAATATAATATACATCATCTATACAATACTGGCCTCTAGGACATACATACAACTAACAGAAAACTGTCTGTCAATCAACTATACTTCCTGGGAATTGGATACCGGATCAGGGTCTCATATCTGTAATTCTTTGCAGGCACTGAGAAGCCGTAGGGTTCTGAAGACCAGTGATATGACCCTCAAGGTTGCAAACGGAGCGAGCGTGGATGCTGTGTCCGTAGACGAATATCACCTTGGATTGACGAGTGGACATATTTTAGTTTTGCGCAACTGTTTTTGTGTATCTAGTTTGACTTGTAATATCATTTCAATATCTTTGTAATCAAAAGAAGGTTATGATTTTACATTTTTAAGCGATGTCGTAAACATCCACCTTAACCATGGTCTGATTGGGTCAGGTACTCTAAACAATGGTATATACGTAGTAAACCAACTGTAAATTTTCAATGTCCATAACACACATAAAAGAAAGACTCCCAAAAAAAATCATGCTTTCTTATGGCATTGTAGACTCGGTCATATCAATGAAACACGATTAACCAAATTACATAAAGAGGGATATTTTGGATCCGTTTGAATATCAATCTTATGCAACTTGTCAATCTTGTCAATCTTTTACGGATGATTTCTCTAGGTACGGACATATATTCTTGATGAAGCATAAATCCGAAGCTTTTGAGAAGTTCCGGGAATATAAGAATGAAGTAGAAAAACAAACAGGCAAAAGTATCAAGAAACTAAGATCTGATTGAGGTGGTGAATACTTGAGTGTCGAGTTCCTGTATTACCTAAAAGAGAATGGAATTCTCTCTCAGCTTACTCCTCCATACACGCCACAACACAATGGTGTATCGGAAAGGCGGAACAAAACCATATTAGATATGGTTCGTTCAATGATGAGTAAGGCTGAGTTTCCGCGATCCTTCTGGGGATATGCACTAGAATCAGCTGCATATGTTTTGAACCAGGTTCCTACTAAGACAGTGCCTACCACACCATATCAGATGTGGAGTGGGAAGAAACCATGTCTTAAACACTTTAAGACATAGGGATGTACAGCTTTTGTTAAAAAGCAGCATGCGAACAAGCTCGAGGCACGCTCAGTATAGTGTAAGTATGTGGGATACCCAAAGAACTCCAAGGGGTATTTTTTCTATTACGCAGAGGAGAAAAAGGTTTTTGTTTCTCGTCATGCCTATCTCTTGGAAACTGAATTTTTAGAAAATCAGATAAGTAGGAGCACAATAGAACTGGATGAAATTCTAGAACCATGAGCTATTACTGAAAGCTTAGTAGAACCAGAAGTTTCAAAAAAAGGACATTCCTGCACCTCTCTGCTGGAGTAGTAGGCTATCTCATCCACCAGAAAGATACTACGGTTTTCTCATAGACGGAGATAGAGAGGATAGCATCATTAATAATGATGAGCCTACTAGCTTCCAGCAAGCCATTCAGAGCGGCGACTCGGTAAAACGGCTGGATGCAATGCGGACCGAGATGGAGTCCATGTACACCAACAAAATATGGACTTTGGACATTGCTCCAGAAGGGGTAAAACCCGTAGGCTGCAAATGGATCTTCATAAAGAAGATTGGTGTAGATGGGCAGGTTGAAACCTATAAGGCTAGACTTGTTGCAAAAGGATTTCGTCAAAGACCTGGTTTGGACTATGATGAAACCTTTTCTCCAGTAGCTATGCTCAAATCCATTCAGATCCTTCTTGCCATTGCTTCCTTCCACGATTATGAGATTTGGCAGATGGGCGTAAAGATCGCTTTTCTAAATGGAAATTTAGAGGAGCGCGTCTATATGGACCAGCCAGAGGGTTTCATTCAGAGTGGGAGCAGCGGGAAAGAGTGCAAGTTGTTAGGTCCATCTATGGACTAAAGTAGGCATCGCGGAGTTGGAACATCTGTTTTGATGAGACAATCAAAGAATTTGACTTTATCTAAAATCCAGATGAGCCATGCATTTATAGTAAGATTGTAGCACGAACTGTTGTATTCCTCGTCTTATACATGGATGACATTCTCTTAATAGGAAATGACATTCCTATGCTACAATCTGTCAAAGGGTTCTTCTCACACAGATTCTCCATGAAAGACCTGGGTGATGCCTCTTACATTCTGGGGATCCAGATCTATCGTGATAGATCAAAGAGGTTGTTAGGATTTTCACAGTCCAGGTACATCGACACCATACTGAAAAGATTCAGCATGAAAGATTCAAAGCGCGGTAATCTACCGGATTGTCACGGAATCACTCTCTCCAAAGAGATGTCTCCAAGACTGATTTGGAAAGGAATCACATGTCTATTGTACCCTACGCTTCTGTGGTAGGCTCTATAATGTATGCGATGTTGTGTACCGGACCAGATGTAGCTTATGCACTGAGTATGGTAAGCCGGTATCAGTCAAACCCTTGGGAGAAACACTGGATAGCGGTAAAGAACATTCTCAAATACCTGAGAAGGACTAAGGAGATGTTCTTGGTTTACGGCGGAAAGGACCTCCAGATTGAGGCCTTTGCTGACTCCAGCTTTGAGAGTGACAAGGATGACTCCAAGTCCATGTCGGGTTATGTCTTTACCCTCAACGGAGGGGCAGTATGTTGGAAGAGCTCCAAACAGGAAACCGTTGCTGACTCAACGATGAAAGCGGAATATATCGCAGCTTTTGATGCTGCAAAAGAAGCTGTCTGGATGAGGAAGTTCTTAACAGAACTTCAGGTGGTTCCGTCCATTGTTAATCCAATACCTCTGTATTGTGACAGCAATGGGGTTATAGCTTTAGCAAAGGAACCCAGGTCCCATCAGAAGTCCAGACACATCTTGAGGCGGTATCACCTAATCAGGGAGATCGTGGATCGCCAGGAGATCGAGGTTCGGAGGGTTGATACAGAGGACAACACTGCAGATCCATTCACAAAGGCCATCCCTCAGACGCAGTTTGAGAGGCTATTCGAGATGATAGGTGTGCGATATGCCAGCACATGGCCTTAGTGCAATTAGGAGATTGTTAGTGTTATATGACCTAGAGGCCATTATTGTATAGTACTAGTCTGTATATTACATTTTGGAAGCTTGGGATATATAAACGGATTTATGACAGTTTTGCTCGATATAGTAGTATGCTACTTGGTTTGTATCTATCTTAATATGTGTATATGTTTCTTTTAACTTATCGCTAATATATATTGATAGAGCCCTTAGGATCTTTGGTTGACTACCAGCGTTGTGATGGCAGTCACACTAGTGGGGATTGATGTCGCGCTGTGTTCGGAACACCATTACACAAATTCTTTGGCCAGGGAAAGTGAGATTTACTGGTAGGTACTCCAGTAGTTTCTCAGGGTGTTTTGGATAGTACTCCGACACGACTTATACCGCTATTAGGGGTCTGACGCCCGCCGCCCCCTAGGCCCGATATGCAACACTCTTAAATGAACAGACCGGACTGTACGGAGATCGCCACAGACAGACTCGGTTGGGGTACGGATGAGTTTCCTCGTCGACCTTCTCATCGACAGATACCTGGGTAACCGTTACGTACATCTAGTGCCGCTGACCTGCTTGTGGTTAAATCCACTGCCAGAGTACTGTCGAGTCTTTAGAGTCCCACACAGAGAGTTTCCCGGCTTTAGGAGAAACGTGTAGAGGTCGTATGGTTTTACGACAGGGTTCGAACACATACGTGTACTTGTGCACATATGATGTTCGGGCAGACATTACCAGTGGGCTTTGGTTTAAGTCGGATCCTGGTATTTGATTATTGGATCAGTTCGTCTCACTGTATTCGTATTACTCGGAATACGAATACGAGTATGTACGCATATGGATGAGAGGGGTATTCTTGTCATTTAGACAAGATTAATAGATGGAAGAAATGAGAAGGAAGCTTACGGTATTTTGTTGAAAAAGGGATTAGGGTTTTTTGTTGACTACTTTGACTTATTGAATTTGTTCACTTAGATATTTGTTTGTGATATTTGCTTGATCTTTTGAGATGGTTCTAGACTTGAAAGAGTTAAAACCCTTGACTTTTTCAACACATATAAGGCCTTCACAAAATATATCAGATACTTTACTTTTACTTCACAAAAGAAAAGGAAAAACCTTAAGCTTCCAACATCTTCTTCAACCTCTCTCCTCTCTCAAAGAAAACCCTAACCATTCCATGTGTTGGAAATCATAGGGTTTAGTGAAACAACTTGATCCTTACTACTCTCTACACAACCTAGGGCACTTAGTTTAGCAAACCAAGTCACCTAGTTGCTTCAAGTTAGAAGCAAAGCTCGAAATCGGAACTCTCGGGTGGATCGTCTACGATTCGGAGAAGACGACGAGGAGGTGGATTCCGTTCTCACGACAAGGAGCTCACCAGTTGGAGAGGACAGCGAGGAAGTGAAGGACATTGGGATCTTGAGGTATATATCGCACACATAGTAAATACAACCTCATAGTTTATTCGTTAGTTGCGGTTTAGAAACGATTCTAATGTTTAGTCGATGTTACGAAGCCTACTAAAATTGTTTTTCGCTTATTCCGCCTCCCCGCGAACTAGTCGGGTGCATAGCATCGACTTGTACATACGTGTACAAGTACATGTAAGTGATCGAAGCCCTATGGTAAAACCATATGGCCTGTACATCGTTTCGCCCGAAGCAGGGAAACCCTCTGTGTGGGACTCTAAAGACTCGACAGTACGCTGGCAGTGGGTTTAAACACAAGCACGTCAGTGGAACTAGCTGTACGTAACGGCTACTCAGCTACCTGTCGAAAAGGAAGGCCGATGAGCAAACTCGTCCGAACTCTTACTGAGACTATCTGTGACAATATCCGTACAGTCCGGTCTCTTCGTCAAAAAGTATCGCATACCGGGTCTAGGGGGTGGTAAACGTCAGACCCTAACAACCCGATAAGCCGTGCTGATGTGGCTCAGGACTAATCCAGGAAACTACTGATAAACCTACCAGTAAATCCCAACTGCCCTGGCGAAGGTTTTATGGTCCTGACCAATCGAAACACAGTGCGATATCGACTCCCAATACCCTGAGAGACGAATCCCCAACAATCGCTTACCGCCTCTATGTAGCTTAGGACTATACCCAATCAAAACCTGTTTGTAAGACTCAGTAGAGCCGTGGGAGGGTAGTGATCAAAGCACAGCGGGAACTCACACGAGACAAATGACGATCTCAGGTCCGAAGGCTAACCCGTACACATGTCACTTGAGAACTTCCATCTGACGATAGGTATAGTACCATCTGGAAGTTCTCCGCGAGTCCATCCAGTGTACTCACACCCAGTGAGCACCTGTATATGATCTTAGGTGCATCTGACTAATAGCTGCGGGACCAACCATTGCCCCTTGTCGGTGCTAGAAGCGTATACACTAGTCTACTCCAGAGTATCAATGCCCAGTATCGATACTCACACAACTAGGGACTATTTAAGGATGTGCTTATAGACTACCCTGCTCCCACAAGTATGATCGCCATCACAACGTAGGTAATCAAGCAAGTTCCTACGGGCTTTATCAACATGTAACCATAATATGTAATAACATGTATAACATATGCCATGTTAAGATAAAGTCAAACCATAATAGTATATCACTGTATCAAGTCTTTATCAATATGTGCAAGGTGGATAAAGTATGAATAAAAAAAATACACATATCCTGATAAAAGACAACTGAAACAATATACTATATAACTAAGCAAGAATGTCCTGTACATACATATCCCTAGCATCCACATGTATGCATATACAATAATGGCCTCTAGGGCATACATATCCAACACTCTTGATAGGAAATGGTGTTCCTACGCTACACTCTGTCAAGGTCCTCTTATCACAATGTTTCTCCATGAAGGATCTGGGTGATGCCTCTTGCATCCTGGGGAGAAACACTGGACTGTCGTGAAGAACATTCTTAAGTACTTGAGAAGGACTAAAGAAACGTTCTTGGTATATGGTAACGGTGAACTCCATGTTGAGTCCTTTACTAATTCGAGCTTCCAGAGTGATAAGGTAGACTGTAAGACAGTCGTGGGTTTTGTCTTTACTCTCAGTAGAGGGACGGTATGTTGGAAGAGTTCCAAGCTAGATACCGTAGCAGACTCGACGATGAAGGTTGAATACATCGCTACCAACGATGTTGCCAAAGAGGCTGTTTGGATGAACAAGTTCATGAGATGAACTTGGTGAGGTTCCTACCATTTAGCATCCAATACTTATGTATTGTGATAACAATAGAGTTATGGCTTTGGCCTAGGAACCCCGATCCCATCAATGATCGAGACATATTCTTAGGCAGTATCACCTGATCGGGGAGATAGTTGATCTCCGGGCAATCGAGGTCAGGAGAGTTGACAGGAAGAATAACACGGCGGATCTACTCACGAAGGCCATATCCCAGATACAATTTGAGAGATTTTAGGAAGTTAGGTATGAGATATTACAACAACTGGCCTTAGTGCAAGTGGGAGATTGTTAGTTGTATGTATGCCTTAGAGGCCATTATTGTACATGATTGTATATTATAATGGATGCTTGAACATATATAGGGAGGACTTTCTTGCACGACATGATAGTATGCTATCTGGTTACTCTTTATCTTAACATGTAGGCTTGTATAGTGATACTGTCTTTCTCTCACATGTTGTTAAAGCCCTTAGGATGTATACTTGACTACCAGGATTATGATGCAGATCATACTAGTGGGGCCAGGGTAGTCCACAAGTTCATCCTTTAATTGTTCCTAGTTATGGGTGTATCGAGTCGGGGCATCGATATTCCAGAGTAGACTAGCGTATGAGTTTCTTGACCCATTTGATGGGCGATCGATGATCCCATATCCATTGGTGTTTGACATTAAAGATTGTATATGGGTGCTCAGTAAAGACTGGGTACACTGAACAGGACTCGCTGAGAACTCCTAGATAGTATTATACTTATCGTCAGATAGCAGTTCTCTGGTGACTCTAGTACAGGTTAGTCTGTAGACCCGAGATCATCAAAGAGTCTTGTGTGATTCCAACTGTGCTTTGACTTCCACCCTATCACGTTCAAGAAAGCGTGCAAACATGTGGTTTTTAGGTACAGTCCCGAGTCACATGGAGGCAATGAGCGATAGGAGGGGTTTCGTCTCTCCCGGTATTGGGGGTTGATGTTGCGCTGTACTTGATTGGCCATAACAGGAAGTCCCTGGCCGGGGATGATACTGAGATTTACTGGTAAGTGTTATCAGTAGTTTTTCGACCTGTTATGAGCCTCATATCGGCATGACTTAGCAAGTTATTGGGGTCTGACGTTTACCACCCCCAGACTCGATATGCGACATATCAGACGAAGAGACCGGACTGTATGGTAGTGTTACTTATTGGATTCACGGGAGTATGGACAAGCTTGCTTGTTTATCTTCTAGTCGCTCAATACCCGGGTAGCTGTTACGTCCAGCTAGTATCGCTGATGGCTTGTGGGTGACTGATATGATCATCACCTACTGCTGGCATATTGACGAGTCTTTAGAGTCCTACACAGAGGTTTCCTAGCTCATGCGAAACGAAGTAGGGCACATATGTGATATGTGCAGGACCGAGATTGATACTTGTATGTGATACAGTATTCTAATCTCGCAATATATGTTATTTGAGATATAACCGGATTATTGAATCAAGTGTTGATTCAATAATTTGTTGTATGTATATTTGATATACATATGAATGATATTAGTCGGATGTATGTGATATAGCCGGATTATTAAATCAAGTGTTGATTTAATAATTTAATGTATGATTATATATTTGATATATTAATATTCATTAACTAATATTAGCTCACTTAAGAAATTGTTTTCTCTAAATACATACAAATATTTATGTGATATATATTAATGTATTTATTTTTGTGTCATGCTAGATGATACATTGGACTTGGGTGTATGAGGCTCATACCTAACTTAGATAATTTGGGTGTTTAAATATTAAGGGAAAATCAAAATTAGGTAGAAATTAGCAAGGCTTGAGATGCTTGTGGAAGCATGGAGAAGCTTTGACTTAAGTCCATTAATTTTGTTTTACTCTAGATATTTATTAACCTAACCATTATCTTTAGCCATGGTTTAGTCTCTACATGAGTTAATATGAGATATTTTCTCACCCTTGGTTCATTACACTTGATCACTTAAGTTTCTTCTTCATCTCCTTCCTTGCTCTCTAGCTTTGAGTTAGATGAAAAAGAAAAGAGAAAATTATTCTAAAGTGAGCAAAATTCCTACTTCATCAATCTATACCAAACTAGTCATTTAGTATAGGTTGTTTCATTCACTAATTAATGAAGAGGTATCTTGAGTGGGAGATTCCTTGACGTATATCATCTTCGGCCTCGAAGATCTTTAAGCAAGCCCGTTCCTTTCGCCTAGTGGAACCTAACGAGAGTCCGGGAGACCACTACTTGGAGCAAAGGGACTACTACACGGAGCTTTAGAAGTGAAGGACCGGTCTGCAAAGCATATATTCCTTGTTCACTTAGAGTAAAGTTGTTTACTTGCTTAGTTTTACCGTAATTCTTTAGTTAGATCCTTGGTTTGGGCTGGCTCGGCACTCTAGATTTTTTAAATAGCATACTTGATGCTTGCCGAAACCCGTCGAGGGTGCTAAGCGAACCCAGCAAAGGAGTGTTTTTATAGCATTTGCAAGTTTTTCTAAAGAGGTCACTCCCGGTGAAGGGATCTCGGCACTTTCCTCATCGAATGAGGAGCTGGATATTCATTAAGGAATACCACTATGCAAAGCAAGAACTAGAGAAGATATAAAAACAAAACTGAGTGGGTTGTAGCATTTGCTAGTTTTGCAAAAGAGATCACTTCCGGTGAAGGGATCTCGGCTCTTTCCTCATAGAATGAGGTGCTGGATATTCATCAAGGAATACCACTATGCAAAGCAAAAACTAGAGCTACCCTTTTAAAAATTTTGATTCTACAACATTTTTAGGTTTCTTTTCTTTCATGAAGTCCCATTAATTATGTTTCCCTAAACATCACAGAAAAGAAACGAAAATAGAACGTACGCTTATACCATTCGCATTCGCCACGGGGCCCGTCATGCACCGTTAGGTTACTTAACTAACAGTAGAGCGGGGGCTAGACTAGCGCGGGTGCAAAACATAAGCAACGTTTATTATATATCATATATATAATATAGCATTCGTCTCACGCAATTATATGATCACATCACAGAACCAAGCAGCAGAAGTCAACATATGAAATATTGGATATACCAGCCAGTAATGAAAATACGGATTCCACGTTCGTGATGAATAGCCAAACCCACATCTCTAAACCTCTACGAGAGAGGCAAGCAACATGCCAATTCTAGAGTTAGGAGACCCGATCTGACTCTTCGAGATGGTCTCCCACTAGACTCCAGAACCCGGTTACTTGTGCTCCCCGCCTTGGGTCTATCCTAATGAGGAAAAATAAATAATATACATCAATGGTGACATCATCCTCAACCCGGAAGTGTCCCAATAAAAGAATATTACATACATTTTTACATGAAAGAAAATTGAAAAACTCTCATATCACGCCAAAAAACCCCGGCTATTCATTCTCGGCGATCTATTATAGCATATCACAGCAACACATAACATCTCATGTCATCAACGTAAGTAAATATGCGTATCTCGAATGTCGTTGACATATAGCAACGATATCGGGGATACACCGCATATTATACTTACGGTCGCAGAAAAGAAATGAAAAGCTACAAAAATTAGAATCCGAAAACACCTTAGACATCATTAACCAGGAATATCTCATATTCCGAATTTCAAGCCTAACCTATTAACCTTGCATTTTAGTCTCAAACTGAAAACTCTTTTCAATAAGCAGTCGGATAATTAAACAAGATTCCGGACTAAGTGATCGCGTACAAAACACGATTGCGACAGAGTTTTGATCCAAATCGAAACTCCGTGGCAATCAATCAACCAAGACTAAAACGCTAGATTTAAAAAATACTAACTAGTTTTCACAAAACTAATTATTTTGGATTCTAAAAATTATATCACATATCATCATAATCTATACGACGCTTAACATTTCGATCGATTTAACAAACACCCACAAATCGAGAGACCTCAACAACTTGAGTCTCATTAAAAACACCCAGAATGTGACAAATATTACATTGGAGCAGCACAAGAAACACATAGCCTCAATTCAACAAACTTGCGGTGGTACCGCGGCCAAACATAGGGTTAGGCCGCGGTTCTGCGGCGGTTTGAAGGAATTAGGTCATCGAACTTCTTGAGGCTCCATATAATACCCTGAACGAATTTCTGCATATTTTTATTCACGAAAATATCAACTTTTGAAAAATGGACAGAAACTTAGCAAAAACCGGGTTTTGAAACTGATCGAACACTTTAACGTCATAAAGACCTTCCCTAATCTTCTAGCTTGGCTCTGATACCAGGAAAGTCTACCCTGGCACCCCCATGAGGTTTAAACCGGCATCAAACATGCAATTTCAAAAATTTATTGGTGCTAAGCTAGACTGTTTAAGGATCAAACTAGATTATTAGGGTTAACATGATGATATCACAAAAACTAGCTAGGAGAAGGAGGCAACAACCTTTGAAGACCGAGTCCTTCTCTTCAAAAGCTCCGGGCTGTAGTCCCTACGACTCCATAAGGCTCCACTTGAAGATTGAACAAGCTTCCTTTTGCGATCTTCGCGCCGAAGATAATCGGCCCGAAGCTCCGCTAATCATGTGAGGGATTGAGCTTGGAGGAGGTGAGGAAGAAGATGAAGAGAGCTAGAGAGCAAAAGCTCATGTGAAGAAAAATCACAAGTGTGCAAGAAAGCATGCATAATGAAGTGAATAAAGGCTTCTATATTCTCATAATAATTGAAGCATCAATATTTTCCAATAATCAATTAGAACCATGCTTCAATAGTATGACCAAATGAATATATAAACATAAAATCCATGCTTCACCCCCTCCTCCTTTTCTACCTCATCATTCTATTTTCACAAAATAGAATTTCCAACCATGCTTCATAAATAATATATATATATATATATTAATATATATATATATATATATTAATATATATATATATATATTAATATATATATATATATATATATATTAATATATATATATATATATATTAAGAAGAATAATTAGTGAGCTATAATATTAGTTAATGTATAATTATACCAAATATAAATATACATCAAATTACTAAATTAACACTTGATTTAATAATCCGTTTATATCACATATAACCGACTAATATCATTTAGCTGTATATCACATTATCAAATCAACACTTGATTCAATAATCCGGTTACATCACATGTAACCTAACTGATATCAAATAACCGCCAGATTTGAATACAGTATCGCATACTCGTATTTAATTAGGCCCCGCACATATCAACATATGTGCCCTACTTCGTTTCGCTTGAACTAGGAAACTTCTATGTGGGACTCTAACGACTCATCAATACGCCAGCAGTAGGTGATGATCACATCAGTCACCCACAAGCCGTCAGCGGTACTAGCTGTACGTAACGGCTACCCAGGTATTGAGCGAATAGAATATCAACAAGCAAGCTTGTCCAAACTCCCATGAATCCTATAAGTAACACTTACCGTACAGTCCGGTCTCTTCGTCTGATATGTCGCATATCGAGTCTAGGGGTGGAATCGTCGGACCCCGGTAACTTGATAAGTCATGCCGATGTATGACTCATAACGGTTCGAGAAACTACTGATAACTCTTATCAATAAATCTCATCAGCCCTGGCCAGGGACTAACTGTTATAACTAATCGAGCATAGCGCAACATCAACTCCCTATATCGGGAGAGACGAAACCCCTCATATCGCTCATTGCCACCATGTGACTCGGGATTATACCTAAAATCCACCTATTTGCACGACTCCTTTGAGCCGTGGTAGGGAGGAAATCAAAGCACGGTGGGAATCTCACAAGATTCTATGACGATCTCGGGTCTACAGACTAACTTGTACCAGTGTCATCAAAGAACTGCTATCCGACGATAGGTATAGTACCAACTAGGAGTTCTCGGCGAGTCCTGTTCAATGTACCCATTCTCTAATGAGCACCTATTTACAATCTTTGATGTCAAACACCAATGGTTATAGGATCAACCATCGCCCCTTACAGGGTCAAGAAATGTACACACTAGTCTACTCTGGAATATCGATGCCCTGTCTTGATACTCCCTCGACTAGGAACTATTAAAGGATGTGCTTGTGGACTACACAAGTCCTAATAGTATGATCCGCATCATAGTTTTGGTAGTCAAGCAAACATCCTAAGGGCTTTATCAACATGTATCTGAGAGACGGTATAATAATACAAGTGTACATGTTAAGATAAAGAGCAACCAAATAGCATACTATCATATCGAGCAAGAAAGTTCTCTATATATATGTCCAAGCATCCACTATATCATACAATAATGTCCTTTAGGGCATACATATTCCTAACAACTCATAACCCAATAAGAACCTGTATACTATCTTAGGTGACTAACTGATACCAATGGCTTGTATGACTGGCTACCGCCTCTCGTCGGGGTCTCGAAAAGTATACACTAGTCTACTCTGGAGTATCGATGTCCAGTCTCGATACTCCTTCGACTAGGGACATTTAAGAATGTGCTTATAGACCACCCAACTCCCACGTATATGATTGCCATCATAATACTGGTAGACAAGAAAGAATCCTATGGGCTCTATCAACATGTAATAGTGATCTGTATGTTGGAGATAGTGCCCTCAGAGTCAATTATTAGGTCACAGGTACGTGATTGTAATGATTGATGGAGGACCTATCCCGGTAGGACAGTCTTACTCGAGATGATAGTATGCTATCTGGTTTACCTTTATCATCGTGTACTGCTTCAGGTGACCTGACAAGTCGCTATTACACGTTGATAGAGCCCCTAGGATTCTTGCTTGACCACCAGCAGTATGAGGGCGATCATATAAGTGGGAGCTGGGGGTCTATAAGCATATCCTTAAAAGGTCCCTAGTCGTGAGAGTTTCGAGACAGGGCATCGATTCTCCATAGTAGACTAGTGTATACAGTCGAGACCCCGACGAGGGGCGGTGGCCGGTCTCACAAGCCACTGGTGTCAGTTGGATCACCTAAGATGTATACAGGTGCTCATTGGGTTATGAGTACACCGGACAGGACTCGCCGGGAACATGCTAGTTGGTCATATACCAGACGTCAGATGGCAGTTCCCTGGTGACATGTGTGCAGGTTAGTTCATCGACCTGGGGATCGTCATTTGTCTCGTGTGAGTTCCCACTGTACTTTGATTACTACCCTACCATGGCTCAAAGGAGTCGTGCAAACAGGTTTTAGTTGGGTACAGTCCCGAGCCACATGGAGGCAGTGAGCGTATCTTCAGGGGTTCGTCTCTCCCGGTATTGGGGGTGAGGTCGTGCTGTGTCTAGGAGAGCCATTACACGAAGCCCTCGGCCGAGGCAAGGAGATTTACTGGTAGGTATTCCAGTAGTATCTCAGGGTGTTCTGGGCTACACTCCGACACGACTTGTACCGCTTTTGGGGGTCTGACTTTTACCAACCCCCTAGGCCCGCCATGCGATGCTCATAGACGAACGGACCGGACTGTACGGATATTGTCACTGACAGGCTCAGTAGGGAGTCAGGCTGAGTTCGCTCACAGACGTCCCTTTTGGTCAATACCTGGTAGCCCGTTATGTATTGGCTTATACCTCTAACGTGCTAGTGGTTAAATCCACAACTAAGGTGTTGATGAGTCTTTAGAGTCCCCCACATTCAGTTACTCAGCTTTCGGACGAAAGGTTGTAGAGGCCGTATGGAGATATGGCAAGGTCCGATCAGATACGTGCGGTATTGCACGGATCAGGATCGGACAGTCTGTACTATAGGCCGTATGGTTATATGGCAGGGTTCGATCAGATACGTGCGGTATTGCACGGATCAGGATCGAGCGGATAATACTAGCCGGCTTTGGTATAAGCCGGATCCTAGTATAGTACAGTGTAGAGTTTGTCTCATTGCATTTGTATTTCGGTCGAAATACAGATGCGGGTGTGTATGCACAGTATTGGGGTTTTCCTGTAATTTATTACGGGACCAGTTTTCTGGAGTTGCCAGTTTGCTTTCCGTTTCGGCCGATTTCCATTGTTCCGTTCATTGGCCGAAGATTGGTGGAGGAGGGTTTATTTGCATTGTTGCAAATAAGCAATTGTGGAGGGGGTCTTTGCATTTTATCATGTCATGATTATAGCACCATCCTTTGACTTGATTTCTTCATGATGGCATGACTTTTTGAGTCATCATGGTTCATGATGGTTGGACTTTGTGAGGTGATGATGGTGGTGTTGAGTGTTGAGTTTATCTTGTGATTATTCCATACGATAACCATTCCTCTCTCTCTCTCTTGCATGATTCATATGGTCACCTCCCCCTTGACTATTCCCTCTCTCCCTTTCCTACATGGGCCGGCCATATAGGGGGCTGCCAATTGGCTTGGGGTGGGTAATTTTTGGTTGTTCTCTTGTTGCTCTAAAAATTCCCTCATCTTTCCATCTCAAGAGTTAAGTTCCTTTTTTCCTCCACCACAAAGGCAATTCCACAACCCCAAAAATGAGACTTCTTCTCTAGATATTCTACAGCGAATCTTGGGCACGTCGAGTAGCCGGCTTCGTGCCCGAGTTGCCTCGGCATTGAGGTGGGAGCCCGTAAAAGAAGTAGGCGATGTGGTGCACTTCCGGCGACGAGGAGGAGACGGGACATTCCGCAGGAGATCGGGACGATGAAGAGAAGACTGGAGGACTTGGATCGTCGGTATATCTCTTTCTCATCTTATAGTTAGCTAGGACTAGTTAGTGGTTCGATCCGGGTATTAGCGCGCGGCGGTTTGCCAGTCCAAGAAAAATTTAAGTTTTTCACCGCTTCCGCATTTGGCCGTCGGATTGACGGCCGGGGCGCCGCCGTGCACTTACAGTGGTATCAGAGCCTCGCCATTAACATAGTCTAGCTTGGTGTAATGTGTTTTTCTGTTTCGATCGATCGAATGTTCCAAAACTGCATTTTAGTTCGCATCAGTTTCTGTTGAAATTTTTTGGTGTCCAAAAATTTTTCAGGTTGTATAAAATTGATGTACTGGAGATTACAAGAATACTGTAGAAATTCAACAGGGTCAGTCGACAGTATAGGCGCGGAACCGCGGCCAAAACCCCCTTTGGGCCGCGGTTCCGCCGCGTACTGTGCAGATCACTGCACTGAATTTCCACAGTGTCTTTGTGGGCTTAAAATATGGGTTTTGGAATTTTAAAATTGGGCCAATTATTTCTGTGAGTGCTACAGTATTCCTTTGGGGCCCACTTGTTATATTTTGATCGATCGGATATTTTTAAACACATTATTTCACAGTATTTACATTATATCTGCGACCGTGAATGTCACTTGATCGGTAAATCCGGTCTAACTGCTATAGCCCGGTTAGACGGATTTGCGAACGTGACTTTCACGTTGATGTTCTGTTTTTGCTGTGATGTTGCGGATCGGTCGTGGGGATAGCCTGGATGCAATGCTAGTACAGTTGTGGTTGTATTATGTACATTTGATATTGCGGGGCGAGCGTCCGACATGTGGACTGCCGTCACTGCCAGATTGTATTATTACTTTGGGGCACGGCCAGGTTGCGGTCGATGTACCCGTTGTATGTATATTTTACTTTCTGTACTAGGATTGCCCCGCGGAGGGGTGCACGGATAGCCGGATTCTAGAGGGCAACAAGCCCGCATCTCATGGCATTGAGACGGAGGGGGCTTCACTCTAGGATTGGCGGGATATTCGCCGCACTCGTAGGGGGTACAGGTTGACCCAGGAGGGGTGCCCAAGTTACCGGATTCCGTGAAGTGCTGGGTGGTCCATTCACGGCGCTGAAGGGGGCTGCCTCGCTTCAGGTTTTGGCGGGTGACTTGCCGCACCCGTAGGGGTCTAGGATTTCATTGCACAGGCTATCCACACGACCAGGGGAACGTCGGGTTTCAGCAGTGGCTCTGTGAAACCCGGGGATCCCAGATATCTGTATTGTTTCTGTGATGCTGTTCATTCTCTGTGATGTTGCATTTTATTCACGCCTTGAGCGAATATAATATATTGGTATATATATTAGTAGATGTTGTATATGTTTTGCATCCGCGCTAGTCCAGTCCCCGCTCTGTCGTTAGTTAGCTAACCTAACGGGTAATGACGGGACCCAGTGGCGAATGCGGATGGCATATACGTACATCAGTATATTTTCGTTCTTTGTGGTGTGATCAATTGATGGGACTGCATTGATTCGGATCAATGCAAGTTAAAACAAACCTAATCTGATGTTGTTGGAACACTTTTCAAAAAGCTGTTATTGCAAGGACGTTCACTTCTGTTTTGCATCGTGGTATTCAGTTGGAATATCCTGCTCCTCATTCGACGAGGCAAGGGCCGAGATCCCTTCACCGGGAGTGACCCCTTGGACAGGAGTTTGCGTCAGGGCATTAACTTCACTATAGCCGATTACTTTTGCTTTGCATCGCGGTATTCATTTGGAATATCCTGCACCCCATTCTACGGGGAAAGAGCCGAGATCCCTTCACCGGGAGTGACCTCTTTAGCAACGGTTTTCGTCACTATATTTTTTAAAGCTATCAGTTCCTTCAACGATATCAAGTTCATTACGTTAAAGGTTTTCGCCAGAAACCATTCGTAGCCCTCCGTCGTTTCAGACGGGTAGCACGTAGTATTCATGCTGTGTTTGTTGACCTTCGTCAAGGCATAGTGTATGGTAGCTGCTTGTTACCTTTCTGCTGCATAGATAGATGCGTTGGTTTGGGACAGTCGTATAGCCTTGTTGACCTTCGTCAAGGGCTTGTGCGGGTGGATTCAAATTAACCTGGATAATGACGGGTAGAACTTGACATGTGACTTATGATTTGTTGACCTTCGCCAAGGTCATAAGAGCATGGGGCAGAAATCACATCGGGAGTTTCAAAAGAACTGAAACTTGCCAGATATGCGCATACCTTCTGGAGTGTGGTAGCGTGAGCGGATTCCGTCACGTTATCATGTGATGATAGTTGGATCCCGATTCCCACTGATGAGTTAGTTTACTCCTCGGGTGACCCCGACTAATTCTTCTTTCAGGTTTGGAGGAGAATTTGAGGTACAGTAGGAGGATTCCAGATTAGATAAATTGGTAACCATTCTGATCTAGGTTAGAGTGCACGCTGAGTGTTTCTTCTCTTTCTCTCTTTGGCAGCGACCATTGACCCGACCCTAAGACTATGACTCAGTGACCAAGTTGACCGAACCTTCTTAACACTGGCTTTTGGATTGTCAGAGTTGCAAACCTCATTGCCACTCCTACTTTTACCCTTTTCTCCAGGACACCCCGTGTTGCTACGAACGTCCACTTCCATTGGACAAAACCATCGTATGGTTAGATACGAACTCGAAGGGATTTATTCGAGGATGGTTTCCGGTTCTGGAGAAAACGGATAGGATTATTCAGTTGTCTTTTCCTTTTTACCTTCTCTCAAGTTGCGAGTACTCCTTAGTTTAGGAGATAGTACACCTATTACGCAAATTGGATAGTCTTCTTCCAAACCATAGGCAGGTGCCGACCGGTAGGGAATGAAGAAAACCAATTAGCCTAACGATGGTGTACAGAAGGTATTAAGTTCAGACAAAGCAAGGGATTAGTAAGAGGGAAAAGTAAATTGCAACAGATATTCACGACCAAACCAAGTATTCCTTCGCCAATCCTAAAATCACCTTTGTATTTCTCCAGGACACTCCGTATCACTACGAAGATCCACAGTTTATTGGATACTCCATCGTATGGTTATATACGAACTCGAAAGGAACTTGTTCCAGTTCGGGGATGGATTCTGGTCCAGGAGAAATAGGAATAAGGCTTATTCGGTTGTCTTTTATCTTCACCCTCTCTCATTGCGAGTGTTCCTAGGATTAGGACAGTACACCCATTATGCTTATTGGATAGTCTTCTTCCAAACCGTAGGCTGGTGCCGAACGGTAGGGAAGGAAGAAAACCATTTGGCCTAAAGGGGTGTGCAGAAGGTAAAGACTAAAGACATATGAAGGGATTTGGAGAGGTGGCGAAGAACTATACGGTTACAGTCGTGAATCTGGAAGAGGCATTACTAGGAATACCAGGATACCCCATCGAAACATTTCGATGTTTCAGTCTCACTGTGTACTGTTAAAGGAAAACTGATTTCCCGATTAGACACTTGCTCCAGGGTATGTATTTACCAGGTATGATTCTCACATCTGTATGGTTTTACAGATGATGAGTGGGAGTAGGTTATTGGGAATTGGGTGATCATCCTCATTATATCGGGATTCGTTGTAATCGGTGATATTTGAGGAAATCACCTGGGCTGTTTGCCGGTTGGCAAATATTTGGTTTTGAATATCCGCAGTTATGCACCAATTTCAAATTGATATATCTGTACGTCTATTTTCATAGAGTGAGATATACCTTTTTGAAATTATGTCTACGACATTTACCTATATCAGTGGATGGTTAGGTAAGGAGCATTAAACAGCGGTGTAATTCTTCTTAACCATAAGTACAGTTTTCAACCTGCGACACACAGTGAATGAGTTATCAGACTCAAGGGACTTATACAGAGTATTGTATGTTGTCCAGGATCCATCAGGACAGAGGGGTAGGTCCTCGTACTATATTCGGTTTACTTATGACTTCTCTAGTTTTTAGACAGGTGTTTCGTGGAAACACAGGGTCCGAATTTTGAGAAGTTATAGGTATTTGAATAGAGTAGAGAACCAGGTGTAGCAAGTATCGGGATTCTTCAAAGAGATCGAAGATGTAGATACTTGTGTACGGTATTCAGTTGATAGTAATGATTTAAGAGATCTTGCTTCTCTTTCAAGTTACTCATGATTGGAAGCATTCCTAAGTTGAGTAACGCTGATCGGCCTCCTTCTATTTAGTTGACATGCGCTGGAGACAGCTGCATGATTTGGATCTGGTTCAATCAAATCAGTGCCTCTGGTCCTATATGGGATATAGAACAGTTCGTATCTTAACGATGTTAAGGTACGGGGAGTTGTCCGGCTTATGATTAAAACCAGACACTGGACAACTCAAGGCATGTTTCTGTAATGGCTGTTTGTGGGTTGACCCAGGCTATGACGAGGGTTGACTTTCTACCATCTGGATGAACAATAGCAATATTGTTCTAGACTCGCCACAGTTTTATTAAAAATTGATTTTTTCAGAAAACAGTAGTGGGAGTATGGTAGAACTGGAAGTGATTCCAGAACCACAAACGATTACTGAAGATTTGATAAGGAACCTAAAGATTCAATCTGGATTGACATTCCATTGGCCACTCCGCAGATAAGGTGGGTAACTTCAGGCACCCGAGAGGTACTACGGTAGCCTCAAGGACGGTGATAGGGAAGTTCTTGTTTACCTACAATTACCATTGCTGTTGTTCCGGGCTGCGAGACCCGGCGGGAGGATGAGTATAGCGTCGTTCTAAACTAGTTTTAGAAGTGTACGTCTATATGACTCTGCCAGAGGGTTGTCGTAGTCAGTGGGAGCAGCGGAAGCATTGGTGGACAGGTAGCTTATGTCTATTTATAGACTAAAGCAGATGTAGCGGAGATAGATCATCTATTTCTGACGTGACAGTCATAGGTTTGACTTCATCAGAATAGGGGATGGATCTGTTGAGAAGGTAGTAGGGTGTGATATCCTGGTATTTGGATGACATACACAAAGTAGGAAAGGAAACTCCTATACTACGATCGGTTATACTTTGGTCGTCACACAGTGGTTTCTCAACACAGGACTTGGACATTATATCAGACATACTGGTTACTGGATCTATGGTATTAGATCTAGATTTGGGTGGTTTCCCAATCAGGGTACTTGACAGCATTCTAAGAGTATTTAGGATGGACGACTCCTGGCACGGTAGTGTACCTGCAGGTGATGGAGTCACCCTCTCTAAAGGTGTCTTAGAGACTAAAGTAGAGAGGGATGTGCATGATTGGCAGATCACTTGCTCAGGCAATTGAGTCAATCATGAGATGTCAAGTACCACACCAGATGTTGTTCTTGCACTAGATGCAATAAGTTGATATTGATCCAATCCTGGAGAAACAGTTGGAAGCAGTTTTAGAACATAAGTGGATGTTCTAGGGACATGATAACGACAGCCTCATTCGGGAGACAGTTATCATTCCAGGCTTCCAAGGTGACCCGGACGACAAGGAGGTTGTCAGAGTTATAGTTTTTCCTTCTGATGAGGGGCAGTATTTTGGACAGGTGGTCCAAGGCAATACTGAGGGAGGCATGGCGTAGGATACTGATTAAGTTCAGTTGACGATACAGTCTAAGAAGTTTGGATTTGGTGTTCATTTATGAGCTAGGTCCCATCAGACATCCAGACATATTCTAAGACAGGTATTGCTCATTTCGGGAGATGGCTTTCTCCGCGAACTTGAGATATAGAGAGACATTGAAAGAGACAACAAAGCGGATCCACTCACTGAGGCTATTCCTCGAACGCAATAGTTTCGCAAACGAGCTTTGTGAGACTGATTAGTAGAGGAGTTGGGTGTTCGGTATCACACGGACTGTGAGTATGCGACATCGCAATAATTAGCCTTGAGTGCAAGTGGGAGATTGTTGGAGATAGTGCCCTCAGAGTCAATTATTAGGTCACAGGTACGTGATTGTAATGATTGATGGAGGACCTATCCCGGTAGGACAGTCTTACTCGAGATGATAGTATGCTATCTGGTTTACCTTTATCATCGTGTACTGCTTCAGGTGACCTGACAAGTCGCTATTACACGTTGATAGAGCCCCTAGGATTCTTGCTTGACCACCAGCAGTATGAGGGCGATCATATAAGTGGGAGCTGGGGGTCTATAAGCATATCCTTAAAAGGTCCCTAGTCGTGAGAGTTTCGAGACAGGGCATCGATTCTCCATAGTAGACTAGTGTATACAGTCGAGACCCCGACGAGGGGCGGTGGCCGGTCTCACAAGCCACTGGTGTCAGTTGGATCACCTAAGATGTATACAGGTGCTCATTGGGTTATGAGTACACCGGACAGGACTCGCCGGGAACATGCTAGTTGGTCATATACCAGACGTCAGATGGCAGTTCCCTGGTGACATGTGTGCAGGTTAGTTCATCGACCTGGGGATCGTCATTTGTCTCGTGTGAGTTCCCACTGTACTTTGATTACTACCCTACCACGGCTCAAAGGAGTCGTGCAAACAGGTTTTAGTTGGGTACAGTCCCGAGCCACATGGAGGCAGTGAGCGTATCTTCAGGGGTTCGTCTCTCCCGGTATTGGGAGTGAGGTCGTGCTGTGTCTAGGAGAGCCATTACACGAAGCCCTCGGCCGAGGCAAGGAGATTTACTGGTAGGTATTCCAGTAGTATCTCAGGGTGTTCTGGGCTACACTCCGACACGACTTGTACCGCTTTTGGGGGTCTGACTTTTACCAACCCCCTAGGCCTGCCATGCGATGCTCATAGACGAACGGACCGGACTGTACGGATATTGTCACTGACAGGCTCAGTAGGGAGTCAGGCTGAGTTCGCTCACAGACGTCCCTTTTGGTCAATACCTGGTAGCCCGTTATGTATTGGCTTATACCTCTAACGTGCTAGTGGTTAAATCCACAACCAAGGTGTTGATGAGTCTTTAGAGTCCCCCACATTCAGTTACTCAGCTTTCGGGCGAAAGGTTGTAGAGGCCGTATGGAGATATGGCAAGGTCCGATCAGATACGTGCGGTATTGCACGGATCAGGATCGGACAGTCTGTACTATAGGCCGTATGGTTATATGGCAGGGTTCGATCAGATACGTGCGGTATTGCACGGATCAGGATCGAGTGGATAATACTAGCCGGCTTTGGTATAAGCCGGATCCTAGTATAGTACAGTGTAGAGTTTGTCTCATTGCATTTGTATTTCGGTCGAAATACAGATGCGGGTGTGTATGCACAGTATTGGGGTTTTCCTGTAATTTATTACGGGACCAGTTTTCTGGAGTTACCAGTTTGCTTTCCGTTTCGGCCGATTTCCATTGTTCCGTTCATTGGCCGAAGATTGGTGGAGGAGGGTTTATTTGCATTGTTGCAAATAAGCAATTGTGGAGGGGGTCTTTGCATTTTATCATGTCATGATTATAGCACCATCCTTTGACTTGATTTCTTCATGATGGCATGACTTTTTGAGTCATCATGGTTCATGATGGTTGGACTTTGTGAGGTGATGATGGTGGTGTTGAGTGTTGAGTTTATCTTGTGATTATTCCATATGATAACCATTCCTCTCTCTCTCTCTTGCATGATTCATATGGTCACCTCCCCCTTGACTTTTCCCTCTCTCCCTTTCCTACATGGGCCGGCCATATAGGGGGCTGCCAATTGGCTTGGGGTGGGTAATTTTTGGTTGTTCTCTTGTTGCTCCAAAAATTCCCTCATCTTTCCATCTCAAGAGTTAAGTTCCTTTTTTCCTCCACCACAAAGGCAATTCCACAACCCCAAAAATTAGACTTCTTCTCTAGATATTCTACAGCGAATCTTGGGCACGTCGAGTAGCCGGCTTCGTGTCCGAGTTGCCTCGGCATTGAGGTGGGAGCCCGTAAAAGAAGTAGGCGATGTGGTGCACTTCCGGCGACGAGGAGGAGACGGGACATTCCGCAGGAGATCGGGACGATGAAGAGAAGACCGGAGGACTTGGATCGTCGGTATATCTCTTTCACATCTTATAGTTAGCTAGGACTAGTTAGTGGTTCAATCCGGGTATTAGTGCGCGGCGGTTTGCCAGTCCAAGAAAAATTTAAGTTTTTCACCGCTTCCGCATTTGGCCGTCGGATTGACGGCCGGGGCGCCGCCGTGCACTTACACTGTAATACCACATAATGCATATACATGATGATAGAGACAAAACAGATAGCATACTATCATCTCGAGTAAGACTGTTCTACCCGTATAGGTCCTCCCTCAATCATCACAATCGCGTGCCTGCGATTACAATAATTGACTTGAGGGCACTATAGCCAACATAATCATTTTTTAGTACTTTGTACATGATATGCTTACATGGAAACACTCGCAATACTTTACTGTATTGTTCCGTGCATTGCATTTACTGTACCTTTATGTTTACATGCATATGAGATACTGTTTTCATGAGATCTCTGGATTTGAGAACCGCTGATATATTTTAAAAGTCTTATGATTGTTTTAAAAATGCAATTTCTCATGATATGATTTGTGGCATCCACCATGAGTTTTCTTGGTTTTGAGCTATAAGTTACCCGATTCGAGGAGTGAGGAGGCACCGTCTGCGGGTACATGGTGGACCCGGTGCGGTACCCCTGGGCAAGAAGATCGTATAGAAAGGTGTTGAGCCCGGCAGGAGAGCACTACCGACCGGTGATAGTTTTAGACTCGACGGATATCCGGAGGATACCAACCGGATTCATGATATCAGATGGATATGAGGGTCGATTCAATGAGACGGCGCCCGAGATATGAGGATTTACGTGTCGATACTGGACACGGGTTTTATGATATTTTTGAGTGTCGATGTTGGACACTCGGGTTTCATGATGATTTGATGTGCCGTTGATGGACACACGTTGGATATACACAACCATACATGCATATGACTCAGATGACTTGATACATATACTGATACTAGTATGATATCATTATTGTACATATATGTATACACGGTCACCCTGGATACCACATAGTATTACCTTTATACTCAGTATGACCTAGAGATCTACTCATGAGTTGGCAACTCACCCCCGTTGTGCTACAGTTTTCTTGCAGGATCGACCGCTCGGATCAGTAGCAGCTCGCTGGCACACAGTTTGCTTCAGGGTGTTTTGCATTGGTAGGTGGGGTATACATTTGGATCATAACCACCCTTGTACATATTCATTCAGTTGTATCTAGTTAAAAGCTCCATCAACCAGACTTTGTATTTTGGGTAGACCTAGACACAGACTTGTATATTCTTGAAACTTAGAACGAGATGGGTGTATTGTCTTTTATTTAAGCTGGATGATGTCGTGGTCTTCTTTATATTCTTTCTATGTTTGATCTTGGCCTTGGGGCCTCATATATATTCATTGCGTGGATGATTCCGCCAATTGGCAAAGAGCTAGCTCCCGCTTAGGGATGCCTATATTATTGCATGTATATGGTTTTGGATCAAAATTTACAAGCGAGGTGATGCCCAAATTTCAAGGACGAAAATGTTTGCAAAGATAGTTACAAAACATTGCATTTTCATATGATATTACTTATACTTTTAAAAGAAGGCTTGAATTCCTTATGACGATATTTCAAAACTGCACCTACACTATTTTCCGAAAAAGGTTTAGATTTCTGGGCTTTGGCTTACTTGAATTACGGCGGGGTCCTATAGACTTCTCGTGATTCTCATGCTGGTCACGTGCCAATTCCAGGTCGTGACATAAGCCCACTTGTATTATTCGTCCGAATAACATCCGTGTAGCCAGTATATGTATATGATCGGAACCCTGCACGTAAAACCATACAGCCTCTACATCGTTTCTCCTGAACCAGGGAAACCCTCTGTGTAGGACTTTAAAGACTCGACAGTACGTCGTCAGTGGGTTTAACCACAAGTCCGTCAGTGGTACTAACTATACGTAATGGCTACCTAGGTACCTGTCGAAAAGAAGGCCGACGAGCGAACTCATCCGAACCCCTACTGAGCCTATCCATGACAATCTCCATACAGTCCGATCTGTTCGTCTAAGAGTATCGCATATCGGGCCTAAAGGGTGGTAATGTTAGGAATATGTATGCCCTAGAGGCCATTATTGTACGATATAGTAGATGCTTGGAAATATATATAGAGGACTTTCTCGCTCGACATGATAGTATGCTATCCGGATGCTCTTTATCTTAACATGTACACTTATTTTAGTATACTGTCTCTCTGATTCATGTTAATAAATCCCTTAGGATGTAGGCTTGACTCCCAGGACTATGATGCAGATCATACTAGTGGGGCTTGTGTAGTCCGCAAGCATATCCTTTAACAGTTCCTGGTCGAGGGAATATCGAGACAGGGCATCGATATTCCAGAATAGAATAGTGTGTGCGTTTCTTGACCCTGTATGGGGAGATGGTTGATCCTACAACCATTGGTGTTTGACATCAAAAATTATACACAGGTGCTCATTAGAGAATGGGTACACCGAACATGACTCGCCAAGAACTCCTAGATGGTAGCATACCTATCGTTAGATAGCAGTTCTCTGGTGACACTTGTACAGGTTAGACTGTAAACCCGAGATCGTCATAGAGTCTTGTGTGGTTCCCACTGTGCTTTGATTTCCTCCCTACCATGGCTCAAAGGAGTCGTGCAAACAGGTGGATTCTGGGTACAGTCCCGAGTCATATGGAGCTAGTGAGCGATAGGAGAGGTTTCGTCTCTCCCGGTATTGGGAGTTGATGTTGCACTATACTCGATTGGCAATAACAGCAAGTCCCTGGCCAGGGATGATGAGATTTACTGGTAGGTGTTATAAGTAGTTTCTCGAAAGGTTATAGGCCACACATCGGCATGACTTATCAAGTTATTGCTATCTGACTATTCCACCTCCAGACTCGATATACGACATATCAGACGAAGAGACCGGACTATACGGTAAGTGCTGCTTATAAGCTTTACGGGAGTTTGGACAGCCTTGCTTGTTGATCTTCTATTCGTTCAATACCTAGGTAGTTGTTACGTCCAGCTAGTTGTAGGGTCACGGCAGCGCTCCGGCAGTCGAAACGCGGCCAAAATGTGGAACAAAAATTTCTGAAACCGGCGCTACCGCTACCCGATTTCCGGATCAACCTTAAACCCTATTCTAGCGAGCTAACTAAGAGTTAGAAAGGTTATACCGAGATGATCCGAGTCCTTCGGTCTTCATTCCAAGCTCCTAACGATTCTTTGATGATGTTTGGTTGCCGATCTTCCTCCATCTCCGATGATCCACCCGAGGGAAACGGCGCAAGCTCCATCCTCGACAAACGAGGTAACCGACACTCCAAAGTCGCTAGCGATGGAGAGTAGGAGTGTATGAAAATGTCACTGCATTTTTCTCTCAACATCTATGCTCATGGGAGCAACCATAGAAGAATAATGGAGGTGATGAAGCATTTGCATGAACAAAAAAGGTTAAGGGTTTTGTGTGAATGAGAGAGTGAGAGAGTGGGATTGTGTAATGTATCATGTAAAAACCAAATGAAAATCAATCCCCTCCACATAAGTGGCCGGCCCCCCTTCTCCCCCTCTCTCATTATTCAAATGAAAAATATCATTTTCCAAAGTCAAAAAGCAATTAACAAATGCACCCATACCATGCACCATGCCATGTCATTGTTCATGCCACCTCACACCCTCCACCTCATTATAAAACAAATGAATTTCCTAAAAAGGAAAATCAATAATGAGGTGGCAAATCTTCTAGAAGCTATTCCGTATAAAATACGGAATACTTCCCTGTACATGTATCGAAATACATATACGCGTATTCGTACAAAAATACGAATAGCCAAGAGAGAAAACGAATAGGGAACAATAATACTAGAATACATATATATAAATACATATGTAAATTATTGAATCAAAACCTGATTTAATAAACTGGCTTAATCCTAAGCCGCTAGTATTATCAACCGTCCGATTAAACTCTGCGCAGCATGTGCACATATTTAATCGGACACCTGTATGTATCAACATACCTCATGTACACCATATCGCCTGAACCGTGAAAACCCTCTGTGTGGGACTCTAAAGACTCGTCAATACGCTGGCAGTGGGTTTAACCACAAGCACGTCAGCGGCACTAGCTGTACGTAACGGCTACCCAGGTATTGAGCGAAAGGGAGACCAACGAGCAAACTCATCCTGAACCCCTACTGAGCCTGTTAGTGACAATATCCGTACAGTCCGGTCTGTTCGTCTAAGAGTATCGCATATCGAGTTTAGGGGGTGGATATAGTCAGACCCCTAACAACGTGATATTTAGTGTCGGCATGATACCTGTCACCTCCTGAGAGACTATCGATCCTGGATCGGTAATCCTCGTCTACCATGGCCATGGATTTGTGGTGATGGCCATCCGTATACAACGCGACATCAACCCCCAATACCGGGAGAGACGAATCCCCGATGATCCGATCACTGCCTCCATATAGCTCGGGACTGTACCCAACTAAAACCTGTTTGCACGACTCCTTTGAGCCGTGGTAGGGTAGTAATCAAAGTACAGTGGGAACTCACCGAGACAAATGACGATCTCAGGTCGACAGACTAACCTATACACATGTCACCTGGGAACTACTATCTGACAATAGGTATAATACCAACTAGCAGGTTCCCGGCGAGTCCATCCAGTGTACTCATAACCCAATGAGCACCTGTATACTATCTTAGGTGAACAAACTAACACCAATGGCTTGTGAGACCTAGCCACCGCCCCTCGTCGGGGTCTCGATCAGTATAAACTAGTCTACACTGGAGTATCGATGCCCGGTCTCGATACTCCTACGACTAGGGACATTTAAGGATGTGCTTATAGACTCCAGCTCCCACATATATGATCGCCATCATAATGCTGGCAGTCAAGCAAGAATCCTATAGGCTCTATCAACATGTACATGATGATAAAGACAAACCAGATAGCATACTAACATCTTGAGTAAGACTGTTTTATCGGTACAAGTCCTTCTTCAATCATCATAATCACAAGTCCGCGACTATGATAATTTCCTTGAGGGTATTATAGCCAACAATCTCCCACTTGCACTTAAGGCCAATTATTGCGATGTCGCATACTCACAGCCCGTGTGATACCGAACACCCAACTTCTCAACTAATCAGTTTTGCAAAGCTCGTTTGCGAAAAAGATTGCGTTCGAGAAATAGCCTCAGTGAGTGGATCCGCTCCAATGTTTCTTTCTGTATCTCTCTTAATCTCAACTTCGCGGAGAAAACTATCTCCCGAAATGAGCAATACCTGTCTTAGAATTTGTCTGGATATCTGATGGGACTTAGTTCACAAATGAACTCCAATTCCAGCAAACTTCCTAGACTGTATCATCCACTGAATTTAATCAGTAACATGAGCCATGCCTTCCTCAGTACCCGCTTGGACCACCTGTCCAACATACTGTCACTCAAAGGAGGGAAAACTATAACTCTGACAGTCACTCTGTCATCCATGTCACATTGGAAGCCTGATATGATAACCATCTCCTGAAGGAGGCTGCCGTAATCATTTTCCTAGAACATCCATTTATGTTCTATAACTGCTTCCCAATGTTTCACCAGGAGTGGATTAATATATCTGCTTATTGCATCTATTGCAAAAGCAATATCTGGTGTGGTACTCGACATTTTATGATTAACTCAATTACCTAAGCAAGTGATATGCTAATTATGCAGGTCTCTCTCCCCTTTAGTCTGTAAGACACCTTTAGAGAGGGTGACTCTATCACCTGCAGGTACACCACCATACCAGGAGTCGTCCATTTAATATCAAAATACCCAAATTAGGATACTTCTCAAATCTAGATCTAAAACCATAGATCTAGTAACCAGAAAATCTGATATTATATCCGTATTCTATGTGGAGAAACAACTTTGTGACAACCACAGTATAACCGATCGTAGTATAGGAATATTTCTTCTTATCAAGTGCATGTCCTCCACAATGCCAGGACATCACACCCTACTACCTTCTCACCAGATCCATCTCCTATTCTGATGAGGTCAAAGCCTATGATTGTCACATCAAAATTAGATGATCTATTTCCGCTATCCCTGCTTTAGTCTATAAATAGACATAAGCTACTTGCCTACTATGCTTCCGCTGCTCCCACTGACTACAACAACCCTCTGGCAGAGTCAAATACACATACACTTCTAAAGCTAGTTTAGAACGACGCTATACTCATCCTCCTGCCGGGTCTTACAGTCTAGAACAGCAGCAATGGCAAGTCTGGGTAAACAAGAACCTCCATGTCACCATCTCTGAGAAGACCGAAGTACCTCTAGAGTGCCTGAGGTTACCAACCAAATCTGAGGAGTGGCTAATGGAACGTCAAATCCAATTGAATCCTTAGGTTTTATTAAATTTTTAGTAATCGTTTGTTGTTCTGGAATAACTTCCAGTTCTACCATACTCCCACTTCTGTTTTCTGAAAAAATCCATTTTACCAAACCTGTGGCGAGTCAAGAACAATATAAATATTGATCTTCCTGATGGTAGAAAGTTAACCCTCGTTAAAGCCCGGGATAACCCATAAACAGCCATTACTGAAACGTGCCTTGAGTTTATCCAGATTCTGGTTTTAAGCATCAGCCGGAAAACTCCTTATACCTTAACATCGTCAAGATATAAATTGATTCTATATATATCCGATATAGAAACAAAAGCACTAATTTAATTAGAACCAGATTCAAAAACATGCATCTGTCTCCAGTGCATATCAACCAAATGGAAAAAGGACAATCAGCATTACTCATCTAGGAGTGCATCCATATATGAGTAACCTGAAAGAGAAGAAAGTTCTCAAAACCATTACTATTAACTGAATACCTAACACAAGTATCTACATCTTCGAATATTTCGTAGAATCCCGATACTTCTAACAAATGGTCCTCTACTTTATTCTTATACCTATAACATCTGAATATCTGGACCTTGCATTTCAACGAAATACATGTCCAAAACTGAAGAAGTCATAAGTAAACAGAATATAGTACGAGTACCAACCCCTTTGTCCCAATGGACACTGGACAAAATACAATACTTTGTATAAGTTCCCTGAGTTCAATAACTCAAACCCTGTGCGTCGTAGGTTGAAAAACTGTAATATGGTTAAGAAGAATTACACCGATGTTGAATGCACCTTACCTAATCACCAACTGATATAGGTAAATGTCATAGACACAATATCAAAAAGTTATATCTTACTTTATAAAATAAATGTACAGATATATAAGTTTGAAATTGGTGCATAACAACGGATATTCAAAACCAAATATTTGCCATCCGGCAAAATCCAGTTGATTTCCTCAAATATCACCAATTACAACGAATTCCGATATAATGAGGATCTAATCACCCAATTCCCAATATCTTACTCCCACTCACCATCTGTAATAACATACAGATGTAAGAAACTGATCTGGTAAATACATACCCTAGAGTTAGATTATTATTGGGAAAACAGTTTTCAATTAGCATTGCTTAGTAAAACTGAAACATGAAAATGTTTCAAAAGAGGTAACTGGTATTCTCAGTAACGCCTCTTCCATTATCCTGATTCACGACAGTAACCATATATTTACCTGCCCTCACTGCAATTCCTTTATTATGTCTTTACTTATTACCTTCTGCACACCTTCTTTAGGCTAATTGGTTTTCTTCTTTTCCTACCCTTCGGCACCAGCCTAAGGTTTGGAAGAAGACTATCCAATAAGCGTAATAGGTGTATTCGCCTAATTCTAGGAGCCCTCGCAACCTGAGAGAAGGTAATGGGAAAAGACAACTGAATAATCCTATTCAATCTCTCCAGAACCGGAATCCATCCTCGAAAAAGTTCCTTCGAGTTCTTATATAACCATACGATGGATTTATCCAATGGAAGTGGATATCCGTAGTGATACAGAGTGTCCTAGAGAAAAGCAAAGTGGATGCAGGAGTGGCAGGGGTATACCTGGTTTTTGTCGTGAAAGTTGGTGGTCGCATTTTCCTTTGCCATTATTCTAATCACTTTATATGTCTTTACTTATTACCTTCTGTGCACCACACTTAAGCTTAATTGGTTTTCTTCCTTCCATACCGTTCGGCACCGGCCTATGGTTTGGAAGAAGACTATCCAATAAGCTCAATAGGTGTACCCTCTCCTAATCCTAGGAGCCCTCGCAACCTGAGAGAAGGTAAAGGGAAAAGACAACCGAATAATCCTATTCAATCTCTCCAGAACCAGAATCCATCCTCAAAAAAGTTCCTTCGAGTTCGTATATAACTATATGATGGATTTATCCAATGGAAGTGGATACTCGCAGTGATACGAGATGTTCTGGAGAAAAGCAAAGGTGGTATAGAAGTGGCAATGATGTATGCGACACCGTGACATTCCAAAAGTCAAAGTGTTTTAAGAAGGTTCGGTTAACTTGGTTTCATGAGTTTTAGTCAAAGGTCGGGTCATCGTCGCAGCCAGAGAGAGAGAGAGAAGAAACACTCAGCGTGCACTCTAACCTAGATCAGAATGGTTGATCATTTTATCTAATCTGGATGGCTCCCACTGTTTCCTCGAATTCTACTCCAAACCTAAAAGGAGAATTAGTCGGAATCATCCGAGGAGTAATCCTACTCATCAGTTGGAATCGGGATCCAACTGTCATCGCATAATAACCTGAGGAAGCCACTCAAGTCACCACACTCCAGAAGGTATGCGCATGCCTGGAAAGTTTCCTGTATGTTCGAAACTCCCGATGTGTGTTTTTACCCCAAGCGGTTTATGACCTTGACAAAGGCCAACAAATCATAAACCACAAGCCAAGTTCAACCCGTCATTATCCAGGATTACTCTAGACCCACCCGCACAAACCCTTGACAAAGGCCAACAAGGTTAAACGACTGTCCTAGATAATCGCAACTCAATGCAACAGACAAGTAATACCCAGCTACCACACACTACGCCTTGACAAAGGCCAACAAACGCATCACGAATACTAGGTACTACCTGAAAGAAATGACGGAGGGCTACGGCTGGTTTTTGGTGAAAAAACCTTTAACGTGATGAACTTGATCTCGTTGAAGGAATCCAAGTGGTTTTACAAATATATAGTGGCGAAAGCTTTTGCTAAAGAGGTCTCTCCCGGTGAAGGGATCTTGGCCCTTTCCCCGTCGAATGGGGTGCAGGATATCCCAAACTGAATACCACGATGCAAAGCAAAAATAATCGACTATTGTGAAGTTATTGCGTTGACGCAAACTTTTACTCAAGGGGTCACTCCCGATGAAGGGATCTCGGCCCTTGCCTCGTTGAATGAGGTGCTGGATATTCATAACCGAATACCACTGTGCAAAGCAAAAGAGAACGTCTGTAATATCAGTTTTTAAAAACTTGGTTCCAACAACATCATATATAGGTTTGTTTTAACTTTGCATCGATAAGAATCTATGCAGTCCCATCAATTAATCACACCAGAAAAGAACGAAAATAAAATATACGTATATGCCATCCGCATTCGCCACTAGGTCCCGTCATTACCCGTTAAGTTACTTAACTAACGATAGAGCGGGGACTGGGCTAGCGCGGGTGCAAAACATATACAACATATACTAGTATATATATAAATATATAACAGTCATCCCAGGCATGATATAAGCAACATCACAGAAATATCACAGAAGCAACACAGAATGGTGGATAATCTGGAGCCCCGAGTTTCACTTGAGCCGCAAGTGAGACCCGACGTTCCCTGTTGTGTGGATAGCATGTGCAATGAAACCTAGACCCGCTACGAGTGCGACGAATAGCCCGCCAATTCTAGAGTAAGGTCTCCTCCATCCCAACGCAATGAGATGCGGACCAGTTGCCCTATAGAACCCGGCTATTCGTGCACTCCACCTCGGGTTAATCCTAGTACAGAAAAGAAAATAATATACAAGGGTGACATCGACCTCAGCCCGGTCGTGCCCTAAAAGAATAATATACAAACTGGCAGTCAACATGTCGGTCGCTCGCCCTGCAATATCAAATGTACAAATGAAATCAACTGTACTATCATTGCACCATTGCTTTCCACCACGACGATCCAACCAACATCACAGCACAAAACAGAATATCAATGTGAATGTCACGTTCGCAAACCCGTATAAAAGACATATAGCAATTAGACGAGTTTACCGATCAAGTGACATTCACGGTCGCAGAATATAATGTATGTACTGTCAAACGCACGCTTAAAATATCGATCGAATAAGTTCCAAATTAGCCCCAATAGCAAAACAACACTTCACTGAAACCTGGGCCATAACAGAATATCACAAAATCACATTTCCAAGTAAATGAGCTACAGAAAACATTTGGACGCCCGTTGAAACTAAACCGCCGCGGAACCGCCGCCAATAGGGGCTAAGTGCGGCGGATCCACGGCGCTTTTGGGGAATCACGTGCCCAAAGTTTTCCAGTACCCTTAAAATTTCCTGCACGGATTTTTAAGATGCCTGAAATAATTTTTTAACCCCTTTTGAAAATCGACAGCAACTATGAAAATGGAATCGTGATTTCGGTAAATTCCATCGATCGATCTTTGAAGCGCGGTTAAACAAGCTAGTAAGGGGTTTAAAGGGTGGCTCTGATACCATGTAGGGTCACGGCAGTGCCCCGGCCATCGAAATGCGGCCAAAATGTGGAACAAAAATTTCTGAAATCGGCGCTATCGCTACCTGATTTCCGGATCGACCTTAAACCCTATTCTAGTGAGCTAACTAAGAGTTAGAAAGGTTATACCGAGATGATCCGAGTCCTTCGGTCTTCATTCCAAGCTCCTAGCGATCCTTTGATGATGTTTGGTTACCGGTCTTCCTCCATCTCCGATGATCCACCCGAGAGAAACGGCGCAAGCTCCAACCTCGACAAACGAGGTAACCGACGCTCCAAAGTCGCTAGCGATGGAGAGTGGGGTGTATGAAAATGTCACTACATTTTTCTCTCAACATCTATGCTCATGGGAGCAACCATAGAAGAATAATGGAGGTGATGAAGCATTTGCATGAACAAAAATGGTTAAGGGTTTTGTGTGAATGAGAGAGTGAGAGAGTGGGATTGTGTAATGTATCATGTAAAAACCAAATGAAAATCAATCCCCTCCACATAAGTGGCCGGCCCCCCTTCTCCCCCTCTCTCATTATTCAAATGAAAAATATCATTTTCCAAAGTCAAAAAGCAATAAACAAATGCACCCATACCATGCACCATGCCATGTCATTGTTCATGCCACCTCACACCCTCCACCTCATTATAAAACAAATGAATTTCCTAAAAAGGAAAATCAATAATGAGGTGGCAAATCTTCTAGAAGCTATTCCGTATAAAATACAGAATACTTCCCTTTACATGTATCGAAATACATATACGCGTATTCATACAAAAATACGAATAGCTAAGAGAGAAAATGAATAGTGAACAATAATACTAGAATACATATATATAAATACATATGTAAATTATTAAATCAAAACCTGATTTAGTAAACTGGCTTAATCCTAAGCCGCTAGTATTATCAACCGTCCGATTAAAGCCTATGCAGCATGTGCACATATTTAATCGGACACCTGTATGTATCAACATACCTCATGTACACCATATTGCCTGAACCGTGAAAACCCTCTGTGTGGGACTCTAAAGACTCGTCAATATGCTGGCAGTGGGTTTAACCACAAGCACGTCAGCGGCACTAGCTGTACGTAACGGCTACCCAGGTATTGAGCGAAAGGGAGGCTAACGAGCAAACTCATCCTGAACCCCTACTGAACCTGTCAGTGACAATATCCGTACAGTCTAGTTTTTTCGTCTAAGAGTATCGCATATCGAGTTTAGGGGGGTGGATAATGTCAGACCCCTAACAACGCGATATTTAGTGTCGGCATGATACCCATCACCTCCTAAGAGACTATCGTTCCTGGATCGGTAATCCTCGTCTACCATGGCCATGGATTTGTGGTGATGGCCATCCGTACACAACGCGACATCAACCCCCAATACCGAAAGAGACGAATCCCCGACGATCTGATCACTGCCACCATATGGCTCGGGACTGTACCCAACTAAAATCTGTTTGCATGACTCCTTTAAGCCGTGGTAGGGTAGTAATCAAAGTACAGTGGGAACTCATATGAGACAAATGACGATCTCAGGTTGATAGACAAACCTGTACACATGTCACCTGGGAACTGCTATCTGACAATAGGTATAATACCAACTAGCAGGTTCCCGACGAGTCCATCCAGTGTACACATAACCCAATGAGCACCTGTATACTATCTTAGGTGAACAAACCAACACCAATAGCTTGTGAGACCTGTCCACCGCCTCTCGTCGGGGTCTCGATCAGTATACACTAGTTTACACTGGAGTATCGATGCCCGGTCTCGATACTCCTACGACTAGGGACATTTAAGGATGTGCTTATAGACTCCAGCTCTCACATATATGATCGCCATCATAATACTGGCAGTCAAGCAAGAATCCTATGGGCTCTATCAACATCTACATGATGATAAAGACAAACCAGATAGCATACTATCATCTTGAGTAAGACTGTTTTTGTAACAACCAAGTTCAGTTATACCAATTTTTGTTCCGTATTTAGTATCTGTGGTATTTTACTGATATATCTTGTTTGGGTGCGTATGGTAGTTACACTTTTACATTGCATTCGACCCGACCCACTTGCTTGAACTGGTTGATTCATATTTATAAACTACCCTGGCCTGTTAAATAGACACGTGTATCTCATGTATACTGCATATTAACTTTTCACCTAGCATCGTGTATTTTACATATAAAATTTTAGATTGCGTAAAATAAATTAAAATTGCATTTCATAGCCTGCATGATACCCCTAACCCCGTGGTAGCGTCCGCGTATCGTGTTCTCGTCCCGTTCAGTGAAACGGACGTGTTTGGATAGCTACGCGCACGTACGTGCGTCTGTTCTTGGAGGTATGAATTTTCATTACCTGATTATTCATTTTAAAGTATGGAAGTTGCATTTATTTCTCGTAATTAAAATCTTTATTTTTTGAACCGACCCGGGCGCATTTTGAAATATTTTTGTATCCGCCAAAATTCAAATTTATTAATTGTTTTTATTTTAAATTTTTCCTTTAAAATTTTCGTAACTGAACAAATCCTGCTAGTTTTATAAAATATAAAATATAAAATCTTTTCAAAATCTTAACCAATTTCCTTTCCCCCACGAGCCAATGAAATCCCTTTACTGTGCTGGGCCCAACCACCGAGCTCTCTCTCTCTCTTCTATCTCTCTTCTCTCTCTCTCTTCTATCTTCCTCTCTCCTCAGATAATACAATTTTATCTCTCTTCTTCCTCTCTCTCTCCTCTCGATCTCTCTCTTCTCTCTATCTCTTTCTCTCTCATCTCGCGACTCTCTCTCTCTCTCTCAGAATCTCTCCCTCTCCTCTCGCTAATTTTCTCTCTCTCCCTCTCTGTATATATATTTTTTTCTTCCTTCCTCCTTTTTCAAACAAACCTATAATCGAAAAACCCTAGACGCCACCTTCTCGTCGTTGCCCACAGCCCGACGACGACTCCCCGACCTCGTCTCCTCCTCACCATCATCACCTCCGTCTCCACTCTCCTTCCCCGAGCCCTGCACGTGCACCGAGCACACCCGAGAACACAGCCGAACACCCTGCACGCTCGCACCGCTGGAGTGGATCGCTGCCGGTGACCTCGTCCTTGCGTCCCCGACTCCATGCATCCCAGTGAGCCATGCACCCTTCCTCCTTCTTCTTTCTTTTCTTCTTCCCTTCTTATATTTTTCTTTCTTCTTTTTCTTAGCCGCTGCCCTTTTGCGGATCGTTCACCGGAGCTCCATCGACACCGTTGACCCCCTCATGACCCTCTTCGCCAACCACAGTGAGCTTCCTTCTCCTTCCTCCTTCCCTTCTTCTCTTCTTCATTCTTTTATGCATTTCTTTTCTTTTATTGTTCACTGTTCTTTTGTTCGCCGAAATCCGGTCGCGTCGTCGACGATCCCGACGACCCAGCGAGCATATCTGACCCGTGCGATCCCATTGTACGTTGTTTGGATTCGTTCCGTGTACCGTGCGCGCGTCACGACTTGTTCCACCGACGTGTGACGTTCCGTATACCCGTTTCTGGATCCGTCGAGGCAAGTAAAACTTGCTACATGCTACTTATATTATTTTTATACATATTTAATTGCATGTTAAACCTGTAAATTAAATCTAAGGCCATTTGTTTCATTTTAATACTTCGATGTCCATTTTATCATTTTAGATTTATAACTTGAAACATACCATGTTGCATTTTGATTTACTATACATAGTACCCACATCCGTATTTAAATCACTTAATAATTATCTGCATAGCCCATAGTACCTTTAAATAGTTTCTACCCTATCAGACACCCGTTTGCATCCATTTAACCTATTATATATATAATTGCATCCCTAGATCATTTAGTACATATTAGTGTGATTTTAACATTCCATATTTGATAAACCGTATTTAATTAATGTTGGAACTATCCCTTTAACCCAAATCGATATTTGTGCATCCATACGCTTTAATCTGTACCTATTTGCATATAACATTACAATGTTCCATTTTATTGTTCCATTAGTACCCCATGCTTGTTTTGTATACCCATGCTTATGTTAGTTTGATTATGAACACCCACGTGACATGTTGTGCACCCCTGACATGACTTGATACACCTATTACTTGACACAACTTGGTATCGTGCACTGCTTGACATAATTGGATTTATATACACTACCTGACTTGACCTGATGTACCATGGCTTTACCTGTTACCCGATCTTGTTACTAATGCCAACAAACCTGACCTGTTGTCCCTACGGACATTTCCTGTTGTCTATCCAGACAAACCTGTACCTGCCTGATCCTGTGTTAGCATTATGTCACGACCCAAGTTTGGATGTGACCGGCACTTAGATTGTATCATATCTAAAGATATGCACACAGTCCAAGTAAGCCGAAAACCAAGATCAAAATCCTTTTTGCGGAATTCTTTATGTAGAAAATTTAATTTTTTAAGTAAAAATCACATGTTATGAAGTTAAAATATTAAACAAGTATAAGGTGTTAAGTTTGGTTGCATCCCTAGTTGGAATCAACAATATCAACAGCGGAAAATAAAATCTCAGTATATAGGGCATCAATACGAATCTCAGACATAAAGAAATGAATTAACAATTTATAGGACTAAACGATCTCAACTGTCAAATAATATACAAATCATCTCTCACTCTAGTCAAAATACAGGTGTGATGGAGATTTTCTAGATACAAAATACAATACCAAAAGAGAAGATTACTACATATGTAATCCACCTATCAAAGGATGTGATAAAGCTGCAAAAGTAGATCTACACCGCAGCTAACCGTCCACTCTATCCCTGCAAGGAACTGTGGCACAACGGGGGTGAGTTGCCAACTCAGTGAATATAACTAACATATAACAGTTAATTATGTAAATATGACGATCATACGAACTGAAATATGAACAAGTATAATGTATGATTGTCTGTGGAAATCATGAATCTATAATATGCGAATCTCAAAATCAAAACTGAAATCTCATCATTTATTCACAATAAAATTTTCATTTCCCCGTAACTATCATCGACACAAAACTTCCATTTCTCACAGGCATCATTCCTCGAATGATCCTAAAATAAACAATACCGGTCGTTATCACTTAGATATACGCCATATTTTTACCACTATCTCCGGTTTCGAGTAACTTCGCTAGGCTCCCCCGCCTCAATGCAGCTATCCTGCCCCTCGGTCTCGACCGGGTCCACCATGTATCCAACTGTATATCCTCCCCACTCAGTATGGATAACGTAAAATCCGCGACCGTATATCTCCCCCACTCGGTCCGGAATAAAACCAAATCATAAAACATCTCATGGTGGACATGACACATCAATCAATAAAATCACTGGATTTATGTAATAGTATTCAAAACTCAAAACCATGAATCCTCAATAATACGTTTACCTCTTATATCAACATGAAATACTCAAATACTAAAACATGATATTAATGATACAATTTACTACTATTTATTGGTGTGCATGATACGATATGAATCATTTTAACAAGAATTTGCTATGTATAAAAGTGACATGGTAATATCGACGAGGTGTGTGTAACATATAAGATGTGCACGTGGCATGACTCGTTGATACTTGTGTAGTGTTCTAGAAACTAAGCAAGGTATGTGTGACTTATGAATACATATTGTTAATTTAGCATATCAATTAATTCATTTATTTAAATAAAACTACGGCGTAAAACGCCATCTTTACAAAATTCCCCGATAGATGTTTAATCTACTCACCGGAAAATGTCGAATCTATTCAGGAATTGCCAATCCTTTCCCTTTCCTCGCAGCCTCTGCAAATCCCGTATTCGAATCTAATATAACAATTTAATTACATAAGTAAACGGCTACTCCGACATGACGGAAATGAAAAACACCCGTTCCCATGTACTAGTTATATTGTATACGACTATATCGAGCTATTAAACACTTAACCTTACTGGATTTTAACCCTAGCCTGTTAGTTATATGTATGCCCTAGAGGCCATTACTGTACATTGGATGTATATTGTAGTGGATGCTGGGACATATATAGGAATGACTTTCTTGCTCGACATGATAGTACGCTATCTGGTTGCTCTTTATCTTAACATGTATACTTTCTGTCTCTCTGATTACATGTTGATAAAGCCCTTAGGATGTGTACTCGACTTCCAGGACTATGATGAAGATCATACTAGTGGGGCCTGGGTAGTCAGTGAGTACATCCTTCATTGTTCCTAGTCGTGGGAATATCGAGACGGGGCATCGATATTCCAGAGTAGACTAGCACATATCTTCTCGACCCATGCGATGGGCGATGGATGATCCCATATCCATTGGTGTTTGACATCGAAGATGGTATGCGGGTGCTCAGTGGAGACTGGGTACACTGAACGGACTCGCCGAGAACTCCCAGATGGTATTATACCTCACGTCAGATGGCAGTTCTCTGGTGACACTGGTACAGCTTAGTCTGTTGACCCGAGATCGTCATAGAGTCTTGTGTGTCTCCCACTGTGCTTTGATTTCCACCCTACCACGGCTCTACTGAGTTGTGCAAACAGGTGGTTTTGGGTACAGTCCCGATTCACATGGAGGCAATGAGCGATAGGAGGGGATTCGTCTCTCCCGGTATTGGGGGTTGATGTTGTGCTATGCTCGACTGGCCATAACAGGAAATCCCTGGCCAGGGTTGCAGTGATATACTGGTAAGAGTTATCAGTAGTTTCACGAATGTTATGGACCTCAAGTCGGCATGACTTATCGAGCTACTGGGGTCTGACGTTTACCACCCCTAGGCGAGATATGCGACATATCAGACGAACAGACCGGACTGTACGGTAAGTGTTACTGGTTGGATTCACAGGAGTGTGAGCGGGCTTGCTCGTCGATATTCTGATCGCTCAATACCCGGGTGGCCGTTACGTTTAGCAGACCGCTTGCGGCTTGTGGGTGTTTGATATGATCATCACCTACTGCCGGCGTATTGACGAGTCTTTAGAGTCCTACACAGAGGTTTCCTGGCTCAAGCGAAACGAAATAGGAGCACGTATGAGATATGTGCGGGACCGAGAATAATGCATGTATGTGATACCGTATTCTATTCTCGCGATGAATGTATCGATTGGTTGTATGCGATATAACCTAGTTATCGAATCAAGTATTGATTCGATAACCCGATACATAGGATACTAGTGGGTTATATGCGATATGACCGGATCGTCAAATCAAGTGTTGATTTAATGATTTAATGTAGAATTATATATTTGATATATTACTTTGCATTAACTAGTATTGGTTCACTTTAAATGGATTTTCTCGCTCGGATGTGCACATTGTATATGTGATATACTTTTTGTGCACTTGCTTGTATCATGTTTGATGATACATACTCACTAGGGTTTGTGTGAAGATTAAACCATGGTTGTATATAGGTTAGGGTTATGGTTTTCTTATTTATTTATTTATTCATTTATTCTCATTGGAAAATATTATCCATAAAGAGAAAATGGTGACTTTCTTTGTTTGAACATTGAAGCTTCATGAAGCTTTGACCTTGTGACCATTTTGTCTTGATGCTTAACCCTAACCCTTCATTCTAACTATGGTTTATTCTCTACAACAAACTATGGTTGGCTCATGATAAGTATTGATATTATATTCTTTTTGAAAAAGGATAATATAACACTTATCATCTTCTTCCTCTTCTTCTTCTTCATGAAGAAACCTTACTTCAACAATGGCAACTTGAGTATTTGAGTGAGAAATCCAATTCTAAAGTGAACCCAACTCCTATTTCTTCATCCTCTACCTCTTGCCAAATAGTAGAGTGTGTTCTCTTCACAAGTTTCATGACTTGGTGAAGTGGGAGCTTGATCTTGCGATGCCTCGACGTAGATCATCTTCGGCACGTCGTCGATGACCTAGCCCGCCTATTCTCCGACGAAGCCGACGCTAGAGCCCGGATTTTGATTTGGACAGCGGAGAGGACTTCATTGCGGAGCCGTGGAGGTGGTGGACCGGATCTACAAAGGTTGTATATCCGTCCCCTTAGTTAAAATGTTAACTAGTTTGCTTGTTTCGCCTAAATATCTAGTAAACGATCCGTAGTCGGGTTTGTAGGCACCCGTAAAATTTGATTTGTGCATGTTTGATCACTTGTGAGACTTAACTAGAGTGCCTAAGAACCCTACAGTGGTATCAGAGCCTAGCTAGAGCCTTAGGCGAAGTCCCGACGGAATTTGAAGTCCGAACGACCCAAAACCCGACTAGAAAATTGCTTTCTGGACTTTTCTGTAAAATATGGATTTTTCGAAATTAAAAATATCCAGAAAATCAAGCAGGGTTTTAGAAGAATTACGGTGCAAAATTTTAGTCGTAATTCCATCAATAAACCGCGGAACCGCGGCGTTAGCCCACGTGGAGCGGCGGTTCCGCGGCAACACTGTTGCATCGTTGACCAAAAGTTGCACAGTAATTCTCAGTTTGCTGTGCTCGTTTTCCTGGGAATATTTTAATATTTGTTCCAGAGTTTTATTTTCTGGGTTGTATTGGGGACTCAGGGTATCGATCGGATTATCAAATTTTGTCAGTGTGGCTTTTCCGGATAATCTTAGAATATGTTAAAAAGTTCGACCGGATATAAATACCCAATTTTTCCCCTGTCGGGAAATTTCCAAGTGTTGGATTTTTCCGTAGTTTAACGACATTCTAAGTAGTGCAAGTAACGCAATGGACCCTCTAGAAGACAACAAACCTTAACTCGATTATGTGACCGTCTTGAACTGCCCTTTGAACCTTCGGGTTTGGGGCAGTACGGCGTGCCACATGTGAGGCGTTGGCTTGACCCTTCTACGGCTGGACCGTTGGTACTGAGGCACGAACTGAATGCTGTTAGACTTATTTCATGTGTTGAGCTGTATCGGGAAAACTTGGGTGTTCGATTGTTCGATCGAAAAGTTTAGCATTTTCTATTTATCCGGATTGTGATACAATAATTGGAATTCACAAGTAGTTATGAGATAACTGAATGAATATTATAAACATAGCAGTTTAGTCTCACTTGATCGGTTGCCACGGAATTTTGATGTGATCAAAACTCCGTCGCAATCACGTAGTGTACGCGGATACTCGCCGGGTAAACTTAATAGACAGCCTCACTCCATAGCCCCGACCAAGTGACTGTAGGAGAACCCCGTCGCCGAAAGCATCCGTTCGGGTGCTCGCAGCAGCGGTGTTCCGCCTTGGTGCACTTCGTCGTCGGTATCGGGGGTGCGGCCGCCTACTAAAGTTTGCGACGAGCATTCGATCAGAATGTCGGGAATCTTGTTGAATTGCCCGACTCGATATTGAAAAGTGTTTTCGATAATGAGACTGAAATGCGGAGTTTATAATTGTTAGGCATGTGATGTCTAAGTAATTCATTTAGTCAGGCATGCGATGTCTGAGGAGGTTGCGGATTCCAACTGTTGTAGTTTTACACTTTCTTTTCTGTGACCGTAAGTGTAATGTGTGATATCACCGGTTTCGTTGCTATATATCAACGACAATTGGGATACGCATATTTACTTACGTTGATGACATGTGATGTTATGTGTTGCTGGATATGTTATATTGGATCGTCGTATTTGAATAGCCGGGGGTTTTTATGTGAGATGAGTGTTTTTCATTTTCATTCATGTAAAAACTTATATGTAATATTCTTTTATTGGGGCACTTCCAGGTTGTGGAAGTCGTCACCCGTTGTATATTATTTACTTTTCTGCACTAGGATAGACCCAAGGAGGGGAGCACAAGTAACCGGGTTCTAGGGTCCAGTGGGTGACCAACTCGAGGAGTCGAGTCCGGGTCTCCTAACCCTAGAATTGGTAGGGTTGCTTGCCGCTCTCGTAGGGGTCTAGGGGTGTTGGATTGGCTATTCATCACGACCGTGGAATCCGTGTTTTATACTGGCTCGTAATGAAAACACGGACGTCCTAGTATATCCAATATTTCATATGTTTCTTCTGCTGTGATTTATCTGTGATGTGATCATGTGATGTTCTGTGACAGATATTATATATAGTATATATGATATATTATATAGACGTTGCTTATGTTTTACACCCGCGCTAGCCCTGCCTCGCTCTGGCGTTAGTTACCTAACCTAACGGTGCAGACCGGACATCGAGGCGAATGCGGATGGCATAAGCGTACGTTATATTTATCTGTGATGTTTAGGTGGATTTAAATGATGGGATATTCATTAATAAGATTAATGAAAGAAAATAAACCTAATTGATGTTGTGGAATCGAATTTCAAAATAAAAACAGGTAGCTACAGTTCTTGCTTTGCATCGCGGTGTTCATTATAGAACATCCTGCACCTTATTCGATGAGGAAAGGACCGAGATCCCTTCACCGGGAGTGACTCCTTTAGCAATAACTGGCAGATGCTACAACTCTCGGTTTGTCTTTGATCGCTTCTATAGTTTCCGCTTTGCACAGTGATATATATGATATATCCCGCACCTCATTCGACGAGGAAAGGGCCGACGATCCCTTCACCGGGAGTGACCCCTTTAGCAAAACTAGAAAAGCCTCGAAAACATTCCATTTAAAAACCATTTGATTCCGCAACGAGATCAAGTTCAAAGCGTTAAAGGTTTTCATAAAAACCAGCCGCAACCCTCCGTCATTTTAGGAAGTAGAGTACTTAGTATTCGTGCTGTGTTTGTTGACCATAGTCAAGGCATAGTGTACGGTAGCTAAGTGATGTCTTCCTACACAGCATATGATGCGATTAGTTAGGACAGTCGTGTGGCTTTGTTGACCTTAGCCAAGGGTCATGTGGGTGGGTCTAATTAATCACGAAATGACGGGTAGAACTTGACTAGTATCTATGATTTGTTGACCTTAGCCAAGGTCATAGGTGCTAGGGGTAAAAACCTTTATCGGGAGTTTCAAGTGTTGAAATTTGCAATGAGATTGCATACCTTCTATATGATAGTTGGATCCCGATACCCACTGCGAGTAATTGTTACTCCTGGGAGAGTTTTGCACTTTGCAATTAGCCGATCAAGTAGGTGTCTAGAAAGGTGTCAACGGGGTTACGCCTCTGGAAAAACGAGGTTTACTGTAATTGGGTCCGTGCGAAAGCACGGGGAACCTCCCTCAAAGTACCGACACTGGCCTGGCTGAAAGATTGGCGAACTTGTAGAGTGTAATTAATCCCGGCTAGTCTTTCCTTTTAGGGTTTGAAGGAAGATTTGATAAAAACAGTAGGAGCCATCCTGATTAGATAAAATATATAACCAATCTGATCTTGCAAGAGTGCACGCAGAGTGTTTTCTTCTCTCTCTCTCTCCAGGTAGCGACCATATCACGCCTTAATCAAGATAATAATATGGATGTATTGACCGAACCCGCTTGTTATACTGAGCTGGGGAACGTTGGTCCCGCTCCAACTTATAATTGTTATAAGACAGAGCAGGAAATAGGGGAATACCAGATTTCCTATGCCGCACAAACGAAGAAAGTGCATATGATGCATCTCCTTCGGGTATGTTCATTACAAAGAACTGTTTCTCAGTATCCTCTGAATCCTGGGTATATGATACCGGATCAGGATCCCAGATATGTAAGCTGTTACATAGGGCTACAAAATGGTAGAAAAACTGAGAACGGGTGATAAGTTTCATGAGACAGAAAACGGGGCAAGTGTTGCAGCCAAGTCTGTTGGTCACTGTCACCCTGTATTACGAATACATTGATTCTGAACGAATGTTATTAGATACCGAACCTGATATACAAAATCATATCAGTCTCTTTATTAGTAAAGAAAGGATATAATTTTGTATTGTTGGATAATGTTTTGAACATTTCCTATATCAAAAGTTGATCGGTTCAGGCACGTTATCTAAAAGCATTAATGTTCTAAATCAAACTACAGTTCTAAGTATACTGAACACACACAAGAGGAAGAGTTCAGAAATGAACGGATCCTTCTTGAGGTATTGTAGACTAGGACATATCTGCGCGACCCGACTAGCTGGAGTTACATAAAGATGCATATTTAAATTAGTTTGAATTTACATCTTATGAAACTCGCCAGTCATGTCACAAAGATTAGATGACCATAGCTCTGTTTATTAGAAACAGAGAAAGAGTTAGTAAACTCTTGGGACTGATACATGATGATGTATGTAAAGTCTCCTGTCTACACATGCCAGGACTGGTTCTTTATACTTCATTATATTCTCTGATAATCTCTCAAGATTCAGTCATATGTTCCTGTCGAAACATAAGTCCGAACCTTTTGAGATATTCACAGAATATAAGTTAGAAGTAGAGAACCAAAATACGGGTATAAGTATTATGTCCTATGATGAGATCAGGGAGGAGAATACTTGTGCATGGCATTCCTGGACCATTCTAAAGGAGAATGAGATTCTCTCTCCGTACTACTCCTCTGAATACACCACAGCACAATGGTGTATCAGGGCGGAGCAATTGCACAATATTAGATATGGTGTGCTCTATGATGAGTATTACTGAGTTACCTATTTCCTTTTAGGGTTATGCACTTGAGAAGCTGCATACCTATTGAATTAGGTTTGAATCAAATCACTGCCTACTACTCCATATAAGATATGGTGTGGGAAGATCGTATCTCTTAAGCGAGTTAAGATTTGGGGTTGTCCGGCCTATGTTTAAAGCAAAATCCGGACAAGATCGAGGCAGGATCAGTTCTGTAGAACTGGAACGGTTCCAGCTATACAAAACTGCAGTTGATGATTTGACAGAACCATAACATTCTATAGTTCCCGACGAACCTCAGCCTCTCCGCCGATCTAGTAGGGTTCCTCATCCGCCTGAGAGATACCTCGGTTTCTCGATGACAGTGGGAGCAAGGATTGCATCATGAGATGATGACCCAACCAGTTTCGAGCAGGCCATCGAGAGTTGGGACTCTGTAAGAATGGCTGGATGCTTAGTGATCTGAGATGGAATCCTTATACACCAACAAAGTATGGACTTTGGTTGCTATATCTGAAGGGTTAAATCTCCATCAGGAGCAAGTATATCTTGAGAAGATTACTTGGTGTAGATGGAAAAGTTGAGACTTTCAAAGCTAGACTTGTTAAAGGTTTTCGTCATCGACCAGGCGTGGATAATGATGAAACCTTTTTCGAGTAGTTATGCTTAAGTCTATCCAGATCCTACTTACCACGGCTACATACCATGACTACGATATCTGGCGGTTGGGTGCCATGACTGTTTTTCTAAATACTTATTTAGAAGAGAACGTCTATAAGAACACAGCCAGAGGGCTTCGTAAACAGTGGGAGCAGCGGAAACGTGTGCAGGTTGCTTTACATAATGAAGCAGGCATCGCGGAGTTGGAACGTATGTTTTGATGTGATAGTCAAAGTGTTTGACTTCATCAAAATGGTAGACGAACCTTGTATTTACAAAAGGGTAGTAGAGAGTAAGGTGGTCATCTTCGTATTGTACGTAGACAACATACTCTTGATAGGAAAAAAGTTTCCTATACTACGATCGGTCAATCTCCTATTATCACTAGGATCCTCCAAATAGGATAAAGATGATACCTTCTAAATCCTGAGATTTGGACCTATGAGATAGATCTAAAGGGATATTAGGGTTCTCACTAGGTATAGTGAGATTGTATCAATCGATCCTGGGGAGAATCACTGGAAGTGTTCCAGGGTGATAAAGACGACTGAATGTCAGTCACAGGCATTGTCTTTACCCTAAGTAAAGGGACGGTATGTTGGAAGATTTCCAAGCTAGATACCGTGACAAACTAGACGATAAAGGCTGGTAACATCGCTATTAAAGATACTACCAAAGAGGCAGTTTGGGTGTATATTGGTTCATAAGATGAACTAGGTTCCTGCCATTGTATGACAATGGAAGTGTGGCTTTGGCCCTGGAACCCTGGTCCCATCAGTGACCCAGACATATTCTGAGGCAGCATCACCTGATCATGGAGATAGTTGATCTCCAGGGTGATCGAGGTTAGGAGAGTAGACTCAGAGGACAACACGGCGGATCCACTCACGAAGGCCTTTTTCCCAAAGAGAGACTTTTAGGGGATGGTTGAGTATGTGATACTGCAACCACTGCTACAGATGGCCCTAGTGCAAGTGGGAGATTGTTAGTTATATGTATGCCCTAGAGGCCATTACTGTACATTGGATGTATATTGTAGTGGATGCTGGGACATATATAGGAATGACTTTCTTGCTCGACATGATAGTACGCTATCTGGTTGCTCTTTATCTTAACATGTATACTTTCTGTCTCTCTGATTACATGTTGATAAAGCCCTTAGGATGTGTACTCGACTTCCAGGACTATGATGAAGATCATACTAGTGGGGCCTGGGTAGTCAGTGAGTACATCCTTCAATGTTCCTAGTCGTGGGAATATCGAGACGGGGCATCGATATTCCAGAGTAGACTAGCGCATATCTTCTCGACCCATGCGATGGGCGATGGATGATCCCATATCCATTGGTGTTTGACATCGAAGATGGTATGCGGGTGCTCAGTGGAGACTGGGTATACTGAACGGACTCGCCGAGAACTCCCAGATGGTATTATACTTCACGTCAGATGGCAGTTCTCTGGTGACACTGGTACAGCTTAGTCTGTTGACCCGAGATCGTCATAGAGTCTTGTGTGCCTCCTACTGTGCTTTGATTTCCACCCTACCACGGCTCTACTGAGTTGTGCAAACAGGTGGTTTTTGGGTACAGTCCCGATTCACATGGAGGCAATGAGCGATAGGAGGGGATTCGTCTCTCCCGGTATTGGGGGTAGATGTTGTGCTATGCTCGACTGGCCATAACAGGAAATCCCTGGCCAGGGTTGCAGTGATATACTGGTAAGAGTTATCAGTAGTTTCACGAATGTTATGGACCTCAAGTCGGCATGACTTATCGAGCTACTGGGGTCTGACGTTTACCACCCCTAGGCGAGATATGCGACATATCAGACGAACAGACCGGACTGTACGGTAAGTGTTACTGGTTGGATTCACAGGAGTGTGAGCGGGCTTGCTCGTCGATCTTCTGATCGCTCAATACCCGGGTGGCCGTTACGTTTAGCAGACCGCTTGCGGCTTGTGGGTGTTTGATATGATCATCACCTGCTGCCGGCGTATTGACGAGTCTTTAAAGTCCTACACAGAGGTTTCCTGGCTCAAGCGAAACGAAATAGGAGCACGTATGAGATATGTGCGGGACCGAGAATAATGCATGTATGTGATACCGTATTCTATTCTCGCGATGAATGTATCGATTGGTTGTATGCGATATAACCTAGTTATCGAATCAAGTATTGATTCGATAAGCCGATACATAGGATACTAGTCGGTTATATGCGATATGACCGGATCGTCAAATCAAGTTTTGATTTAATGATTTAATGTAGAATTATATATTTGATATATTACTTTGCATTAACTAGTATTGGTTCACTTTAAATGGATTTTCTCGCTCGGATGTGCACATTGTATATGTGATATACTTTTTGTGCACTTGCTTGTATCATGTTTGATGATACATACTCACTAGGGTTTGTGTGAAGATTAAACCATGGTTGTATATAGGTTAGGGTTATGGTTTTCTTATTTATTTATTTATTCATTTATTCTCATTGGAAAATATTATCCATAAAGAGAAAATGGTGACTTTCTTTGTTTGAACATTGAAGCTTCATGAAGCTTTGACCTTGTGACCATCTTGTCTTGATGCTTAACCCTAACCCTTCATTCTAACTATGGTTTATTCTCTACAACAAACTATGGTTGGCTCATGATAAGTATTGATATTATATTCTTTTTGAAAAAGGATAATATAACACTTATCATCTTCTTCCTCTTCTTCTTCTTCATGAAGAAACCTTACTTCAACAATGGCAACTTGAGTATTTGAGTGAGAAATCCAATTCTAAAGTGAACCCAACTCCTATTTCTTCATCCTCTACCTCTTGCCAAATAGTAGAGTGTGTTCTCTTCACAAGTTTCATGACTTGGTGAAGTGGGAGCTTGATCTTGCGATGCCTCGACGTAGATCATCTTCGGCACGTCGTCGATGACCTAGCCCGCCTATTCTCCGACGAAGCCGACGCTAGAGCCCGGATTTTGATTTGGACAGCGGAGAGGACTTCATTGCGGAGCCGTGGAGGTGGTGGACCGGATCTACAAAGGTTGTATATCCGTTCCCTTAGTTAAAATGTTAACTAGTTTGCTTGTTTCGCCTAAATATCTAGTAAACGATCCATAGTCGGGTTTGTAGGCACCCGTAAAATTTGATTTGTGCACGTTTGATCACTTGTGAGACTTAACTAGAGTGCCTAGGAACCCTACATAGCCTGCATCGCTACAGAATTTAAATCGCGATGCGTTTTAATCGTGTCGTATTTGGTGTTTTAAGATATCCTTTCCGATATAAGCTTCCAGATTCTATCTTCAGTGAAACTAATTCATTTAAACAATACCAAAATGGCCAAAATGATACACTGAAATACACCCAACCAACAAAAACTACCTAGCGACCTACAAAACCGGCGTCGCCGGAATTCCCCATATTGGTCGCCGGCCCAAATCCGAGCCCTCTGGTTCGTGATCCTATGGATTGCTCCAGGTGTTACATACATCCTTTTAGCACTGTTTTGTTAAGTTTATTATCTTCCAAACAAAAGCAGATTTACACAGAGCCTAGTTTGGACGAAAATACGAATTTATAGGACATTGTTCATTTCAATTTAATCTAAGCTACAGAATTTAAATCTCCTACTGTGTTTAAGAATTTTACCCACAAAAAGTTGTTGGAATAACCCGTCCAAGATGCTAAGCCCCTCCTAGCTTGATGGTGAAGAAAACCTAGAACATAGTTTCTTTCATCTTCTTCTTCCTCTTGCTCTTTCTTTTCTTTTTCTTTTAAATTTTTGTTTTTCGTTCAGAAAATTTCAGAATTCTTAATTAACTATGATCTGAAAAAGGTTTATATATGGCAAATGAAATGGATAAGGTGAAGGAGGAGGTGGGATCAAGCTAGAGGTAAGGGTTTCATGCAAGTAGGAGGTGTAAGGTGAGTGTTGTGCATGGAAGTATGAGGTGTGTGATCAGTCGAAAATATTGTATTTTTAACACGACAATTTCCCTACCATTTGCACTTATCTAGAGATGTTCGGTATTAATATAGCATATATTAGCAAATTGACTGTAAAACACCAAATAACTTGTGTTATATATTAAAATCAGCATTTCTGAGGGAAATTGAGTGTTTATCATGGTATCACATCATCTTTGTATAGCGGAACACTTGTCTCGAGAATCTGTGTAGGAAATTCCAGGACAAAAGCCGAAACTGTCAAAAGTACTGATAAAAATGCGCCAAGTCCAAGACTTGAGATCTGGCAGAAATAGAGAAAGCAAAATGATATTCAACACATCAATAAAGTACCACAAAGTCAGCACCATTTAAGCCTGAGAAATTCATGCAAAGAGGGCTCTAAAGGACCGTGGATCCGCGGCCCAATGCCCTTTCCCGCCGCGGATCCGCGGCTATATGATGACATCACTGCCTCCTAATTCTCACATGTGCTTCTTGTAATGGCCAAAGCTTCCAGAAGACTCCAGAATGACCACGTGGCTTCATCCAGAAGACTCGGCCTAACAACCGTACCCAAGAATATTCCTCATTCTAGAATATTCCCTCCAACAAACTTCTTCAAGAAGCCTCCTTATAACAACCTTCTTCTAGAAGCCACCTTGTAACAACCTCATTCTAGAATATTCCCTCCAACAAACTTCTTCTAGAAGATTTTTTCTAACAACCTCATTTTGGAGGGAAAATTCAAATGAGGTAGTTCATTTTGGAGGGAAAATTCAAATGAGGTGGTTCATTTTGGAAGGAAAAGTTGTTCATTTTGGAGGGAAAAGTGGTTCATTTTGGAGGGAAATTTGAAATTTGAATTCTAGATCTAAGATTGAGAGGCTTATAAAAGGAAACCTAGATCTAAGGTTTTGGGTTGTTCATAAACCATTACACACACAAGTTGAGTGACACAACTTGTGCATTCAAAACCCTAATCCCCAATTCAAAATCCAAAGCCAAAAATCAAGAACACCGAGTACAATTCAAGCGAGAAGCCTTCAACCTTTTAGGAGCGAAGCCGATCTTCATCCGAGCAAGTGATCCAAGACGATCCGCGACTCACAAAGACGAGCGAAGCCAAATCGACGATCGAGTTCTTTCCTCATTGTAGTTCTTGAGAGAATTGTAACGAAATTGTTGATAAATAAATGGTGAAATTCTTTATTTTGCTTTCTTTACATTCTTGCATCATGATTAGATCTCGATTTGTGATTGTGTTCTTTGATATGATGTTTGAGTAAAACTCCGCTCATGAAGGAGTCGAGAGAATCAATAGATGATGATGATTACAAATCGTGAAACGATTCTTAAGTCCTATGAGTTTTGAAAACTCTAGCAAATTGAAGAATTTACGACCTAGTTTTGAGCGATACTTTCTTGATTGTGTTCGCTCTTAATTAGGGATCCATGATTGATTCTTGAATTTACTAGAGGCTAGAATGTGAATGAAATCAACGAAAGAACAAGGGATAGATGATGAAACCCTAGTTTCCGCAAGAAATCCATAATTCTCGTTAATCATCATCGATCTAGTATCAAATCATCGATGGATAAGAAAACGTAATCAATAGATTTCATCATGTATATAGATTCGATCGATTCCTACGAGCCTCACTGCGATTCTTGATTATTGGATTGGATATCATCAATTCTCAATTCTTGATTTTAATGTTTTCTTGTTATTAGAACTAGATTTTGCTAATTCTTGAAATTCACTTTTAAATCTTGAATTGAATTGTCTTTTCTTTTCTTTCTTTAATTTTCAATTCATCTAATTCGAATTCGAATGGATCTCACTTTCCCTGTGGACGATCCGCACTCGCTAACGCGCTACAAACGACACCATTATTAATTGCGGTCAAATAATTTTTGGTTGTGATTTCTATACATTTTCATACTACACAATCCGAAATCGTTTCAATCAAATGGCACCGTTGTCGGGGATAGTGCGCTAATTGTTCGTATTTTGAAATTTGAGTTAAAAAGTTTATTCCATCTATATTTTTAGATCTAAATTCGCACAAACCCTAAACGTGTTGTTGTGATTTGTTGCGAGGAAATCTGGAATCATTGGAGCAGTGGAAATTTTTTTTGGATCATTCCAGAGAGCCTAGAAGGTGATCAGAAACAGAGCCCCCAAATTTTGTGCAGTGATCTATTATTTCCACCGCGTTTCTGCGACATTAGTGCGCTCCCGCGGCGGAACCGCGGCGCTACAGTAGCGCTACAGTAAAAAATTCTCAGGTGACTCCTCTGCTTTCTTATCTCCTCCTAAATCTGCTCCAATTAACAATTTGCTCCAGGTTTCTTTGCTAAATTCGCAGCGCCGGAAAAGCAAAATAAATTATGCGTGTTTTGATTTTTGGTTGTTTGCATATTAATACGGAAATTAAGGGGCAAAGACCAAATTCAGATTTGGTGGGGAGTTCATTACCCATCCTAAGCCCCAAAAATCATAAACTTGCATCCGTATTACCTTCATTAACTAAAAAATATCTAGAGATGACTCTAAGGACCGTCGCGCTCACTTAGGACAAGAGAAGGCCGTGGGTAATTCATTGCTTATCCGCGTTTCTTTTGTGGTGTCTAAGGCAAGTGTGTCGAAGGCTAGTGGTTACTTAATTAGGCCCACTACTTACGTAGTGGAGAACCTCCCACTTACCTGGCACTTACCTGGCCACAGGAGAGACAAAGAGGCAGTGGAGGATTTATCATGTGACTTGTCTTTTGGCAGTTAGAAGCGGCCTAGAGCTTTGATCTAGGTGACCACTAGATTTTAGGGTTCCTTGTTGCATTTGTTGTGATCGCATCATTTTTTTCAAAAATCCGTATATTTCCAAAACAAACACCATATTAATTCATTCCTCTAATTATACATCTACGCTGCCACTTGTACTAACCCTTTTTAGTGTAAGATAGGCTGGACACGGGATTCTAGTGCCCGTTTAGTCCGCGTTTCCCCCCGATCGACTCCGAAGTCGGTATTTCTACACTTACCTCTTCTTTACCCACCACCACACCCACACCGATGGATCCTTCTCCATCGAACTTCTTTACCACTAATCTACCGCCGTCCATTGGTGCGCAGAATCCACCCCGCATCTCTCTCCAAGAGAGGTGCTACCCTACACGAGGTCCCATTTCCACCTGTCTTTCCATTCCACCAGCCAACGGGGAAAATTTTGAAATTAAACCCCAATACATCAACCTTCTACCAAAATTTCACGGTCTCGAGTCTGAAGACGCATATGCCTTTATCACCAAATTTGAAAATGTATGCGCAATGATGGGTACCTCACAGCTTTCTATGGATGCTATGCGTCTACGTCTTCTCCCATTTACCTTGTGCGATATAGCCGAGAAGTGGCTTTACAACACAACCGCACATTCCATTTCAAACTGGGGAGAATTCGTCAAAGCATTCCTTAAGAAATTCTACCCACATCATAAGACAGCTCGAGTCCGTAGCGAAATAAATCAATTCACCCAGCTTCCAAATAAACCATTTTCAAAATGTCTTGAATGCTTCAAGGATCTGTTAGTCCAATGTCCACATCACGGAATCCCTAGATGGGATCTGTGTAGAATCATATATGAGGGCATTAATCCTAACACAAGACAGACCCTTGAATCCATATGTCAAGGCAACTTCATGACTAAAGATGATGGGGAAGCCTGGAAATTTTTAGAAGATTTCGCTGAAAAATCTTTACAGTGGGAGGGTGTGAGTCAATCGTTTAGGGGTGGCAATAACCAGTCGGATGTTTCCATAGGAGTTAGAGCTGAAATTTCAGCTTTACACAAGAAATTCGACAATATGGAAAATAAATTTTTAGCCGCCGCCCTAAACCAAATGTCACTCTCCAAAACTGTATGTGGATGCTGTTCTGATCCTTCTCATTTGACGGAAGAATGTCCACTAAACTCTCCGTTTCAAGGTCACGAGCATACCAATGCTGCTTTTCAAAGACCTAGGAAGATCCATTTTCTTCCACATATAATCAGGGTTAGAGGAATCACCCTATCTTTGCTTGGAACCAATCACAATCTCAAAACACGGTTCCAACCCAAAACAATTTCCAAAGGGTCCCTCCACCACAACAACCACCACCACAATTGAGTCAGCACCCCTTCCAAGCACAAAACATCCAAAATCCGGTCAACACACCTGCACCGTCTAATCCTTTGTAGTTAACCGGAACTGATGAATCCACTTCATTTGCACAATACATGAATTTGGTATTAACAAATATCATGCAAGTTTCGGCTGAGATAAAGTCTTCCGTCGATAAAATTGAGAAAAACTCTGCGTCCCAAAGCGAGACTATTAAATCGATGGAAGCAGAAATTGCAAGACTAAAAGCCGAAATGAGTGCAAGAGAGAAAGGGAAACTTCCAGCTCAACCTTTACCCAATCCTGGCTATTCACATCATGTGAATGCAATCATGTTGAGATCTGGAAGAGTGCTTGACAATCACGTTGGGGAAGAGATTGATGACACTGAAAAATCTATCGATGATACCCCGGCTAAGACCTTTCCTTCCCCTTCTACTTCTAATTCTAACCCCAGTTCGTCTACCCCACCATTCTCTTCCGAGCCTATTCTTCGTTTCCCACAAGGCTCGACACCTCAGCCCACCACTTCTAGTACACCGAAAACGATCCCCACTTCTATTCTTAGATCGTTTCCACCCACACGATCTTCTCCAATGTTGGACCCCGACCGTATTGCTCAAGCTCCTTACCCGAATCGGTTAAGGGGAAACAGACCAAGTCCACAAATGGAGAAGATCACTGAAATCTTGAAACAGATAAACATCAACATCCCTCTTCTAGATGCAATCCAACAAGTCCCCGCTTATACGAAAACTCTTAAGGACTTGTGCACTAGAAAGAGGAAGACTCAAGTGCCCAAGAAGATATTCATAGCAAAAACAGTATACACAGCCTTTCCCCAACAATTACCGAGGAAACGTAAGGATCCTGGCTATCCTACTATTTCCATTTCTATCGGGGAGAAACACATCAACCGTGCTCTACTTGACCTTGGCGCAAGTGTTAACCTGCTTCCTTTCTCAGTCTATGAGCAGTTAAGAATCGGAGAGTTGAAACCAGCCCATTGCACTCTCCAGATGGCTGACCGATCAAGCACCAAATCTAGGGGTGAACTGGAAGATATGTTAATAAAAATCGGGGAATTTGTATTCCCTGTGGACTTTATTGTACTTGATACACAGCCTGTAGTGAACCCACGGAATCAAATTTCGGTGATTTTAGATCGCCCCTTTTTGGCCACTTCCAATGCTATCATCAACTGTCGTAATGGTTCTATGACCCTATCTTTCGGGAACAGGTCAATTGAGCTGAACATTTACAAGTTGGGAAGTGTACCCTCCGAACCTACTACTCAAGCATGTTCTGTCGAATTAATGGATGTCGACAGCAGCGAATTTGAATATCCTCATCTTGACTCTTTTCATATGTTGTTGTTTGACCCAATTATGTATCATACACATACGGACTCTTCCACCGAGTTGTCCGAGTCAACAACTAACACTGAGTATGAACCGTTCTTGGAGTCTGAAGATCACCCCGCGCTTTATGATGACATTATTCTCCGGGGTATTGATGGAACTTTTGAGGAGATCTTCGCTGATGAACTCGCATTTTTGAATGACACGGGTGTTGAGATGAATCCACATCAAAACATTGAAATTGAACCTCCACCCCTTCTTTTGGACTGTAAAAAGAATGCGAGTAATCCATCACAATCAATGCATCGTCTCTCCAAAACGAGACACAAACACATTCTATTCCACCACTTACCCTTTTCCCACTTCTTCTTACACCAACCTGAGCACTACATTGATAAAATTTTTGAATGGTTGGTGTTGACCTTCGGTCTTTGCAAAACTTGGCGTCGACCAATGATTCTTGACCCCCTCTTATGATTTCAAAGCTCAACATTGTTTAACTCAAGTTTGGGGGGGGGGGTATAATCTGGCTCTTGAAAAGAAAATTTTTACAAAATGACGAGCCAAGAATAAGTTTGGGGGAGGATTTTCACTTAAATATTTTGCCCCCATTTAATAAATTTCCTCCCAAGCTTACAGGTTTTTCGAGACATAGCAGAAGGCAACAGTGAGGACACGGTTGAAAACAAGTTTGGGGGAGGTTTGTGCTTATTTGCGCATCATTTGCATCATACTTTGCATAAGCACAAAACATTTAAAAACCTATAAAAATTTAAAAATTTTCAAAAAGATAAAAATATATTTTTGTACATAAATAAGATAATAAAAGATTAGATAATGAAAAATTACATCCAAAAGATTGGAAAAATTTAAGGAAACCAAGAAAATTAGAAGTTTTCTTATACGAACTAGTAATAAGTAGTTATGAGACGTTTTCCCAAGGGTTAGTAAAATGAAGGAAGTCACTAATCTGAGGATAAAAATAAGTATGAAAAATAGTTCCTATTCTGGAAGCCAAACATTTGAACGTTGATACCCTACTATACGCACTTACACACGTCTTGAAACTCGGGATAGTAGAGGATACCTTGAAATGCTCTTGTCCAAAAGCCAAAGTATGAAGGAAATAAAAAGTGAATAAAATATAAAATGGTAAAGAAAAATGAACACTGGTTTTATTATCGCCAAGGCAGCAATAAAAAAAATATAGCGAGGGTGCCTTTTCACCTAGTGCCTTAGATCAACTGGTCTGGGAGTCACTGCTAAGCCTTAGGTGGTGCAAGACGGGGAAAATACTAAATACACCTAATAAGCAAGCACATGAGTAATCGGTCGGTTAGTATCTCAAGAAGTATTAACGGTCGCATGAAAATGTGCAAGAAAATCTAAATATTCATCAAATTAAAAAGTACTGAGGCAGATAGACAAGAGTATGATAGCTTGAATTGAATTCTCTGGGTGTAGGGATGTTCTTCACACACACATAAGCTTATATGATCAATGTTTGGAAGAAAGATAAGAATGAAGAATAAAGACGATGTTTTATTGAGGGATGATGTGATTTCTAACATCTTTTCATGACTATTAAGATAGGGCTCATGACAACCGAAAAGTTAGCATAGTTGGAAACTGTAAGTTCGCGGCGGCGCCCCGGCCGTCGATCCGACGCCAGAAACGCGGAAACAAAAATTTTGCAAACTAGCAAACCGGCACCACCGTGCACTTTTCACCCGGATCGGGCCATTAACCTAGCTACTAACAAACTAAAATACGGGTAGCGAGTTATACCAAGCGATCCGTGTCCTTCGGTCTTCGTCTCCACTCCGATCTACCGCGGAATCTCCGTCCGTCACGTCTTCGTCGGAAAGGGCACCACGTAGCCGAATACTTTTACGGGCTCCCACCATTGGACCGAGGCAACTCGGGCACGAAGTTGGCTAGCCGACACGTCCAAGATTTGCTGTAGATAAGTGTAGAATCCATGTCTCTTTGGGGTTTTGTGTAGTTGCCATGATGGAGGGATCAAGAAGAACTTTGAAGAGTTGTGAGAAATTTGTAGCAAGCAAGCATGTATGATGATTAATTTCCCACACCCAAAGAAAAGGAACACTCTCTCTTTTTTCTCCTCAAAGTGGCCAGCCCCATGATCAAGAAATGGTGGAGGGAAATATGAATGGAATATAGCAAGTGGGAAAAAGGAATTGATAAAGATTAAGCAAAGAAAAGGTGACACCAAATTCTCACTCACAATCTTTTCATTTCCCTTCTCAATAAATGCAAGGAATGACAAGAAAAAAATCTCATGATTATGAAGGCACAATTGCAAGAAACCCCTCCACAAATATTATTTGCAAATGTGCAAATAACCCCCTCCATTGAAAGTCCGGTCATGAAGAAATAAAAAAAAACCGGCCGGAACGGAATGCAAACTGGCAACTTCAGAAAACTGATCCTGTAATAAATTACAGGAAAACCCCGCTACTGCAAATACATACCCGCATTTGTATTCCCACTGAACACAAATGCAAAGAGATAAAACTACACTGTCTAATACTAGGATCGGCTTAAGCCAAAGCCGGCTAGTAAAATCCGTCCGATCACGATCTGTGCAATACCGCACGTATCTGATCGAACCCTGCCATATCTCCATACGGCCTCTACAGCGTTTCGCCCAAAACTTGAGTAACTGTGTGTGGTGGACTCTAAAGACTCGTCAATACAATGGCTGTGGATTTAACCACTAGCACGTCAGAGGTATCAGCCAATACATAACGGGCCACCAGCTATTGACCGAAAGGGACGTAGATGAGCGAACTCATCCTGACACCCTACTGAGCCTGTCAGTGACAATATCCATACAGTCCGGTCCGTTCGTCTATGAGCATCGCATGGCGGGCCTAGGGGGTTGGTTAAAGTCAGACCCCCAAAAGCGGTACAAGTCGTGTCGGAGTGTAGCCCAGAACACCCTGAGATACTACTGGAATACCTACCAGCAAATCTCCTGCCTTGGCCAAGGACTTTTCATGTTCTGGCTCTCCTAGACACAGCGCGACCTCACCCCTAATACCGGGAGAGACGAACCCCTGCAGATCCGCTCACTGCCTCCATGTGGCTCGGGACTGTACCCAACTAAAACCTATTTGCACGACTCCTTTGAGCCGTGGTAGGGTAGTAATCAAAGCACAGTGGGAACTCACACGAGACAAATGACGATCTCAGGTCGATGAACTAACCTGTACACATGTCACCAGGGAACTGCTATCTGACGTCAGGTATAATACCAACTAGCAGGTTCCCGGCGAGTCATGTCCGGTGTACTCATAACCCAATGAGCACCTGTATACATCTTAGGTGAACCAATTGACACCAGTGGCTTGTGAGACCGGCCACCGCCCCTCGTCGGGGTCTCGACTGTATGCACTAGTCTACTCTGGAGAATCGATGCCCTGTCTCGAAACTCCCACGACTAGGGACCTTTTAAGGATGTGCTTATAGACTCTAGCTCTCACTTATATGATCGCCCTCATACTGCTGGTAGTCAAGCAAGAATCCTAGGGGCTCTATCAACGTTTAATAGCGACTCGTAAGGTCACCTAAAGCAGTACACGATGATAAAGATAAACCAGATAGCATATTATCATCTCGAGTAAGACTGTCCTACCGGCATAGGTCCTCCCTCAATCATTGCAATCACGTTCCTGTGATCCAATAATTGACTCTGAGGGCACTATCTCCAACAATCTCCCACTTGCACTCAAGGCTAATTATTGCGATGTCGCATACTCACAGCCCGTGTGATATCGAACACCCAACTCCTCTACTAGTCAGTCTCACAAAGCTCGTTTGCGAAACTATTGCGTTCGAGGAATAGCCTCAGTGAGTGGATCCGCTCTGTTGTTTCTTTTTATGTCTCTCTATCTCAAGTTCGCGGAGAAAGCTATCTCCCGAAATGAGCAATACCTGTCTTAGAATGTCTGGATGTCTGATGGGACCTAGCTCATTAATGAACTCCAAATCCAAACTTCTTAGACTGTATCGTCAACTGAACCTAATCAGTATCCTGCGCCATGCCTTCCCTGCTTGGACTAGCTGTCCAAACTACTGCCCCTCGTCAGAGAGAAAACTATAACTCTGACAGCCACTCTGCCATCCAGGTCACCTTGGAAGCCTGGAATGATAACTGTCTCCCGAAGGAGAATGCTGTTATCATATCCTTAGAACATCAACTTATGTTCTAAAACTGCTTCCTATCGTTTCTCCAGAATTGGATTAATATCAACTTATTGCACCTACTGCAAGAACAACATCTGGTGTGGTACTTGACATCTCATGATCAACTCAATTGCCTAAGCAAGTGATCTGCCAATCATGCGTATCCCTCTCCCCTTTAGTCTGTAAGACACCTTTAGAGAGGGTGACTCCATCACCTGCAGGTACACTACCGTGCCAGGAGTCGTCTATTCTAAATACTCATAGAATGTTGTCAAAGTACCCTGATTGGGAAACCACCCAAATCTAGATCTAAAACCATAGATCTAGTAACCAGAATGTCTGATATAATATCCAAGTCCTATGTGGAGAAACCACTGTGTGACGACCAACGTATAACCGATCGTAGTATAGGAGTATCACTTCCGACTCTGTGTATGTCATCAAATACCAGGACATCACACCCTACTACCTTCTCAACTGATTCATCCCTTATTCTGATGAAGTCAAACCTATGACTCTCATATCAGAAATAGATGATCTATCTCCGCTATATCTGCTTTAGTCTATATATAGACATAAGCCTGATATCCACCAATGCTTCCGCTGCTTCCACTGACTATGACAACCCTCTTGCAGAGTCATATAGACGTGCACTTCTAAAAATAGTTTAGAACGACGCTATACTCATCCTCCTGCCGGGTCTCACAGTCTGGAACAACAGCAATGGAAAGTCTGGGTAAACAAGAACCTCCCTGCCACCGTCTTTGAGCATGCCGAAGTACCTCTCGGGTGCCTGAGGTTACCCACCATATCTGCGGAGTGGCCAATGGAATGTCAAACCAGATTGAATCTTTAGGTTCTTATCAAATCCTCAGTAATCGTTTGCGGTTCTGGAATCACTTCCAGTTCTACCAAACTCCCACTACTGTTTTCTGAAAAAATCCATTTTTATTAAAACTGTGACGAGTTAAGAACAATATCACTATTGATCTTCCAGATGGTAGAAAGTCAACCCTCGTCATAGCCCGGGTCAACCCACAAACAGCCATTACAGAAACGTTCCATGAGTTATCTGGAGTCTGGTTTTAAGCATAAGCCGGACAACTCCCCGTATCTTAACAATGTCAAGATATGGACTGTTCTATATCCAATATAGAAACAGAGGCACTGATTTAATTGAACCAGATTCAAATCATGCAGCTGTCTCCAGTGCATGTCAAGTAAATGGAAGGAGGCCGATCAGCGTTACTTAACTTAGGAATACTTCTAATTATGAGTAACCTGAAAGAGAAGCAAGTTCTCTTAAACATTACTATCAACTGAATACCATATACAAGTATCTATATCTTCGATCATCTTGAAGAATCCCGATACTTGAAATACCTGGTTCTCTACTTTATTCTTATACCTATAACTCCTCAAAACTTAGACCCTGTGTTTCTACGAAACACATGTCTAAGAACTAGAGAAATCATAAGTAAACCGAATATAGTACGAGGACCATCCCCTCTGTCCTAATGGACACTGGACAATATACAATACTCTGTATAAGTCCCCTTGAGTCTAATAACTCATTCACTGTGTGTCGTAGGTTGAAAACTGTACTTTGGTTAAGAAGAATTACACCGCTGTTCAATGCTCCTTACCTAACCATCCACTGGTATAGGTAAATGTCATAGACATAATTTCAAAAAGGTATGTCTCACTCTATAAAAATAGACGTACAAATATATCAATTTGAAATTGGTGCATAACAACGGATATTCAAAACCATATATTTGCCGACCGGCAAACAGCCCAGGTGACTTCCTCAAATATCACCAATTACAACGAATTCCGATATAATAAGGATGATCACCTAATTCCCAATAACTTACTCCCACTCATCATCTGTAAAACCATACAGATGTGAGAATCAAACCTGGTAAATACATACCCTGGAGCAAGTGTCTAATTGGGAAATCAGTTTTCTTTTAACAGTACACAGTGAAACTGAAACACTAAAATGTCTCGATGGGGTATCCTGGTATTCCTAGTAATGCCTCTTCCATTATCCAGATTCACAACTGTAACCGTATAATTCTTTGCCACTTCTCCAAATCCCTTTTTATGTCTTTAGTCATTACCTTCTGCACACCCCTTTAGGCCAAATGGTTTTCTTCCTTCCCTACCGTTCGGCACCAGCCTATGGTTTGGAAGAAGACTATCCAATAAGCATAATGGGTGTACTGTCCTAATCCTAGGAGCACTCGCAATGCGAGAGAAGGTGAAGATAAAAGACAACCGAATGAACCTTATTCCTATTTCTCCTGAACCAGGATCCATCCCCGAACTGGAACAAGTTCCTTTCGAGTTCGTATATAACCATACGATGGATTATCCAATAAACTTGGGATCTTCGTAGTGATACGGAGTGTCCTGGAGAAATACAAAGGTGATTTAGGATTGGCGAAGAAATACTTGGTTTGGTCGTGAATAGCAGTCGCAATTTACTTTGCCCTCTTACTAATCCCTTTCTTTGTCTTAACTTAATACCTTCTGTACACCGTTTAGGCTAATTGGTTTTCTTCATTCCCTACCAGTCGGCACCTGCCTATGGTTTGGAAGAAGACTGTCCAATTTGCGTAATAGGTGTACTATCTCCTAAACCAAGGAGTACTCGCAAAAGAGAAGGTGAAAGGAAAAGACAACTGAATAGTCCTATTCGTTTTCTTCAGAACCGGAAACCATCCTCGAATTCCTTCGAGTTCGTATATAACCATACGATGGTTTTGTCGAATGGAAGTGGACGTTCGTAGTAATACGGGGTGTCCCGAAGTAAAGGGTAAAAGTAGGAGTGGCAATGAGGTTTGCAACTCTGACAATCCAAAAGCCAGTGTTAAGAAGGTTCGGTCAACTTGGTCACTGAGTCATAGTCTAGGGTCGGGTCAATGGTCGCTGCCAAAGAGAGAGAGAAAAGAAACACTCAGCGTGCACTCTAACCTAGATCAGAATGGTTATCACTTTATCTAATCTGGAAACCTCCCACTGTAACGTCAAATTCTTCCCCAAACCTGAAAGAAGAATTAGCCGGGATCACCCGAGGAGTAAACCAACTCATCAGAGGGAATCGGGATCTAACTATCATCGCATGATAACATGACGGAATCCACTCACGCTATCACACTCCAGAAGGTATGCACATATCTGGCAAGTTTCAGTTCTTTTGAAACTCCCGATGTGGATTTTTGCCCCATGCTCTTATGATCTTGACGAAGGTCAACAAATCATAAGTCACATGTCAAGTTCTACCCGTCATTATCCAGGTTAATTTGAACCCACCCGTACAAGCCCTTGACGAAGGTCAACAAGGCTATACGACTGTCCCAAACCAACGCATCTATCTATGCAGCAGAAAGGTAACAAGCAGCTACCATACACTATGCCTTGACGAAGGTCAACAAACATAGCATGAATACTACGTGCTACTCGTCTGAAACGACGGAGGGCTACGAATGGTTTCTGGCGAAAACCTTTAACGTAATGAACTTGATATCGTTGAAGGAACGGATAGCTCTTTAGAGAAATATAGTAACGAAAACCTTTGCTAAAGAGGTCACTCCCGGTGAAGGGATCTCGGCTCTTTTCCCGTAGAATGAGGTGCAGGATATTCCAACTGAATACCACGATGCAAAGCAAAAGTAATCGGCTATAGTGAAGTTATTGCCCTGACGCAAACTTTTGTCCAAGGGGTCACTCCCGGTGAAGGGATCTCGGCCCTTGCCTCGTCGACTGAGGAGCAGGATATTCCAACTGAATACCACTGTGCAAAACAAAAGAGAACGCCCTTGCAATAATAGCTTTTTGAAAAAGTGTTCCAACAACATCAGAATAGGTTTGTTTATCTTGCATTGATCTGAATCAACGCAGTCCCATCAATTGATCACACCACAAAAAAGAACGAAAATAATGATGTACGTATATGCCATCCGCATTCGCTACTGGATCCCGTCATCACCCGTTAGGTTACTTAACTAACGACAGAGCGGGGACTGGACTAGCGCGGATGCAAAACATATACAACATCTACTAGTATATATATAATATATAATTTTCGCTCAAGGAGTGATAAAATGCAACATCACAGAAATGTACAGCATCACAGAATAATACAGATATCTGGGATCCCCGGGTTTCACAGAGCCGCTGCTGAAACCCGACGTTCCCCTGGTCGTGTGGATAGCCTGTGCAATGAGATCCTAGACCCCTACGGGCGCGGCAAGTTACCCGCCAAAACCTAAAGCGAGGCAGCCCCCTTCAGCAACGTGAATGGACTACCCAGCACTTCACGGAATCCGGTAACTTGGGCACCCCTCCTGGGTCAACTTATACCCCCTACGAGTGCGGCGAATAGCCCGCCAATTCTAGAGTAAAGCCCCCTCCGTCTCAACGCCATGAGATGCGGGCTTTTTGCCCTCTAGAACCTGGCTATCCGTGCACCCCTCCGCGGGGTAATCCTAGTACAGAAAGTAAAATATACATACAACGGGTACATCGACCGCAACCTGGTCGTGCCCCAAAATAATAATACAAACAGGCAGTGACGGCAGTCCACATGTCGGACGCTCGCTGCAATATCAAATGTACATATAAAACAGAACTGTACTAACATTGCATCCAGGCTATCCCCCATGACCGATCCGCAACAACACAGTACAATCACATAACATCAACGTGTATGTCACGTTCGCAAATCCGTCTAACCGGGCTATAGCAGTTAGATAGGATTTACCGATCGAGTGACATTCACGGTCGCGGATATAATGTAAATACTGTGAACTAATGTGTTTAAAATATCCGATCGAACAAATTAACCGAAGTGGGCCCCAAGCAGCACTGCAGCACTTACAGAAAATCTGGGCCCAAAAAGAATATCCCAAAACCCCCATTTTGAACTCAGGAGCACTCTGGAAAAATTTGGTCAAACGAGGAGTCAAAAGCGCGACGGAACCGCGGCCCAAGCATGGTTTTGGCCGCGGTTCCGCGGTCGTATGGTGAGATCACTTGACCAATTTTTCATAGATTGCTTAGAATTCCCTGCACAACATTCTGAAACACCCTGAAAAATTTTTAGACTCCAAAAAAATTTCGACAGAAACCGTGCATACAAAATCGGGTTTTCGGGATTTTTGTTCGATCGAGGATGTAAACACACTAGACCATGCTAGGCTAAGTTAATGGCGTGGCTCTGATACCAATTGTAAGTCCACGGCGGCGCCTCGGCCGTCGATCCGACGCCGGAAACGCGGAAACAAAAATTTTGCAAACTAGCAAACCGGCACCACCGCGCACTTTTCACCCGGATCGGGCCATTAACCTAGATACTAGCAAACTAAAATACGGGTAGAGAGTTATACCAAGCGATCCGTGTCCTTCGGTCTTCGTCTCCACTCCGATCTACCGCGGAATCTCTGTCCGTCACGTCCTCGTCGGAAAGGGCACCATGTAGCCGAATACTTTTACGGGCTCCCACCTCTGGACCGAGGCAACTCGGGCGCGAAGTTGGATAGCCGACGCGTCCAAGATTTGCTGTAGATAAGTGTAGAATCCATGTCTCTTTAGGGTTTTGTGTAGTTGCCATAATGGAGGGATCAAGATGAACTTTGAAGAGTTGTGAGAAATTTGTAGCAAGCAAGCATGTATGATGATTAATTTCCCACACCCAAAGAAAAGGAACACTCTCTCTTTTTTCTCCTCAAAGTGGCCGGCCCCATGATCAAGAAATGGTGAAGGGAAATATGAATGGAATATAGCAAGTGGGAAAAAGGAATTGATAAAGATTAAGCAAAGAAAAGGTCACACCAAATTCTCACTCACAATCTTTTCATTTCCCTTCTCAATAAATGCAAGGAATGACAAGAAAAGAATCTCATGATTATGAAGGCACAATTGCAAGAAACCCCTCCACAAATGTTATTTGCAAATGTGCAATTAACCCCCTCCATTGAAAGTCCGGTCGTGAAGGAATAAAAGAAAACCGGCCGGGACGGAATGCAAACTGGCAACTTCAGAAAACTGATCCTGTAATAAATTACAGGAAAACCCCGCTACTGCAAATACATACCCGCATTTGTATTCCCACTGAACACAAATGCAAAGAGACAAAACTACACTGTCTAATACTAGGATCCGGCTTAAGCTAAAGCCGGCTAGTAAAATCCGTCTGATCACGATCCGTGCAATACCGCACGTATCTGATCGAACCCTGCCATAGCTCCATACGGCCTCTACAGCGTTTCGCCCGAAACTTGAGTAACTGTGTGTGGTGGACTCTAAAGACTCGTCAATACTATGGCTGTGGATTTAACCACTAGCACGTCAGAGGTATCAGCCAATACATAACGGGCCACCAGCTATTGACCAAAAGGGACGTCGATGAGCGAGCTCATCCTGACACCCTACTGAGCCTGTCAGTGACAATATCCGTACAGTCCGGTCCGTTCGTCTATGAGCATCACATGGCGGGACTAGAGGGTTGGTTAAAGTCAGACCCCAAAAGCGGTACAAGTCGTGCCGGAGTGTAGCCCAGAACACCCTGAGATACTACTGGAATACCTACCAGCAAATCTCCTGCCTTGGCCAAGGACTTTTCATGTTCTGGCTCTCCTAGACACAGCGCGACCTCACCCCCAATATCGGGAGAGACGAACCCCTGCAGATCCGCTCACTGCCTCCATGTGGCTCGGGACTGTACCCAACTAAAACCTGTTTGCACGACTCCTTTGAGCCGTGGTAGGATAGTAATCAAAGCACAGTGGGAACTCACACGAGACATATGACGATCTCAGGTCGATGAACTAACCTGTACACATGTCACCAGGGAACTGCTATCTGACGTCAGGTATAATACCAACTAGCAGGTTCCCGGCGAGTCCTGTCCGGTGTACTCATAACCCAATAAGCACCTGTATACATCTTAGGTGAACCAACTGACACCAGTAGCTTGTGAGACCGGCCACCGCCCCTCGTCGGGGTCTCGACTGTATACACTAGTCTACTCTGGAAAATCGATGCCCTGTCTCGAAACTCCCACGACTAGGGACCTTTTAAGGATGTGCTTATAGACTCCAGCTCTCACTTATATGATCGCCCTCATACTGCTGGTAGTCAAGCAAGAATCCTAGAGGCTCTATCAACGTTTAATAGCGACTCGTAAGGTCACCTAAAGCAGTACATGATGATAAAGATAAACCAGATAGCATACTATCATCTCGAGTAAGACTGTCCTACCGGCATAGGTCCTCCCTCAATCATTGCAATCGCGTGCCTGTGATCCAATAATTGACTCTGAGGGCACTATCTCAAACAGAAACCCTAATTTTCAAAGCTTTTCTTTTACAATTCTTATCTTTATATGTAATATTCACGGTATTCCTTTTATTATTGGATTTTGTGGGTGATGTTGGATATATGTATGCCCTAGAGGCCATTATATGATAGTGGATGTATTTATACATGTATATATATATTCAGTGTACATTCTTGCTCGACATGATAGTATGCTATCTGGTTCTTCTTTATCTAACATGTTGATTTGATCATGCTTTTATTCATTCATACATGTTGATAAAGGCCTGAGGATATAGGCTTGACTACTGTGATTATGATGGAGATCATACTAGTGGGACATCTGTAGTTTATAAGCATATCCTGGAATGTCCCTAGTCGTAGGTGTATCGAGACGGGGCATCGATATACCAGAGTAGACTAGCGTATATGATACTAGACCCATATGATGGGCGATGGATGTTCCCACATTCATCGATGTTTGACATCGAGATCGTATACGGGTGCTCAGTGGTGACTGGGTACACTGGACGGATTCGCCAAGAACTCCTATATGGAATTATATCTATCGTCGGATAGCAGTTCTCAGGTGACACTGGTGCAGGTTAGTCTGTAGACCCGAGATCGTCATAGAGTCTTATGTATTCTCCCACTGTACTTTGATTACCACCCTACCTCGGCTATACTGAGTCATGCAAACAGGTGGCCGTTGGGTACAGTCCCGAGACACACGAAGGCGATGAGCGATAGGAGGGGTTTCGTCTCTCCCGGTATTGGGAGTTGATGCTGTGCTGTGCTTGACTGGCTATATCAGTAAGTCCCTGGCCAGGGCTGTTGAGATTTGCTGGTAAGTGTTATCAGTAGTTTCTCGATCTGTTATAGACCATTCATCGGCACGACTTATTGAGTTATTGGGGTCGACGTTACCATCCCTAAACTCGATATGCAGCATATCTGACGAAGAGACCGGACAGTACGGTAGTGTTGCCGGTTGGCTCGACGGGAGTTGTAACAGGTTCGCTTGTTTTCTTCTGATCGCTCAATACCAGGGTGGCCATTACGTTTAGCTGACCGCTTGCGGCTTGTAGGTATTTGATATGATCATTACCTACTGCCGGCGTATTGACGAGTCTTAGAGTCCCACAATGAAGTTTCCTGGCTCAGGCGAAAAGATGTGGTGTGCATATGAGATATGCACGGGGACCCGATTAAATACGAATATGTGATACCGTATATTAATCGGGCATTTTCTATTAGTCGGGTCGTATGTGATATGACCGGTTTGCAAAATCAAATCAAACTTTTTTTCTATTTTTGTATGCATGCATGTATGCACATGATGATGTGCATGGATACATACATACATACATAGTATCATGGTTGTTGATACAAGTTTGGTGGCAATGCAAGACTTACATTGTAGAATTATCTATTTATTTATCATTTTGTAAAAAGGAAAGGATAATTCACAAGAGGTTAATGTTTATCATCTTTGACCATGCTTCAACCACTTCTTAACCTTGAGTTAATTATCCTTTTACCTTTTAACTCATTTTGAAAAAGATCTAGATAATTCTAACCATGGTTGAAGTGAGAAAGGATTAACATATATTATTCTTTTCTCATTTCAATTATTATTCACTCTCATTTTCTTTTCCTCTTGAGAGAAAGCTTAGCCACCATCTTCTTCTTCCTCTCTTGATAATTTCTTTGAGTGAGATTGATTAAAAGAAAGAGTTTTGATTATAGAAAACAAACCACATCATCATACTACACACATCTAGCCCATTTGTGTAGGGTGTTTGCTCTACTTCAATCACATATCGAGTAAAGCAAGGAGCTTTGGGCAAAGTAGCTTCGGGTGGATCGTCGTGGATTTAGAAGACCTCAAGCGAACCTTTTTCCAACCCTCAAGTAGCCAAGGAGTCTAGCGTAGGGAGCTACAAAGGTTGTACTCTCAAAACCCTAGCCTTAATTACTTGTGATGTTGTCTTTGTAATGAAACCCTAATTTTCTAGTGATGATTCTTTGTATGTTCACTTAGCACCTTAAAAATTTGATTTTGAGACATGTGATGCTTCCAAACCCTTCATGAGGTGCTAGGTAAATCTAACATTGGTATCAGAGCCGACCTAGAACATTAGGCGACACTTTAACGAAGTTAAAACTCCGATCGAACCAAAAATACAGTTTTTTGAACCCTCTCTGGACATTTTTTGAAACTGTGTTATTTTCAGAATTAAAAATACGTAAAAAAATTCAGCAGAGAAATCTAAGAAACACTATAAAAAACGAAGCCCTAATTCATACATAGCGCCGCGGAACCGCGGCCAGACCTTGCTTGGGCCGCGGATCCGCGGCCGTACAGGAGATTTATGGCATCATTTTTATACAGTAATGTTTGTACCTGCTTGTACATATTTTTGGGTATTTTTAATCTGATTCAAGTGTTGGATGTTCTGGGGATTGTTTTGGATTCGGTGATTCGATCAGAATTTTAATCTCGTGCCTTTTTCGGATAATTTAGAAAGTATTAAAAAGTTCGAACGGATATTATTAACTCACTTTTTCCCGGCACGAAAAATTTTCAAGTGTTGAATTTTTTCTCGAGTTTAAATCTTTCGGAAATACGTGCAGGTTTTGTAGTGGACCCTCTAGAAGAACACAAACCTTAACTCGATTATGTGACCGTCTGAACTGCCTCTGAACCTTAGGGTTTGAGGCAGTACGGCGTGCCACATGTGAGGCGTTGGCTTGACCCTTCTACGGCTGGACCGCTACTACTGTGACACATTCCGGGTTTTTTGAACTCCGCTCAAGTGTTGAGCTTTAGGAAATTTTGGGTATTTGATTATTCGATCAAAATGTTTAATACTGTCTATTTATCTGGAATGTGATACAATATGTGGAATTCATATAGTTAGGCATGAAATGCGAAGAATGTGATATTTCGGATTTACGATGTCTAAAGAGAATGTGGATTCCAAATATTGTAGTTTTACACTTTCTTTTCTGTGACCGTAAGTGTAGTATGTTGCTTATCGCCGGTTTCGTTGCTATACATCAACGACAATCGGGGTATGCATACTTACTTACGTTGATGATATATGATATTATGTGTTGCTGAGATATGATGTGCAGGATTGTCGCGATCGAATAGCCGGGGGGTTTTATGTGAGATGAGAGTTTTATTTTCATTCATGGAAAATTCAAATGTAATGTAATATTCTTTTATTTGGGGCACTTCCGGGTTGAGGTTGATGTCACCAGTGTTGTATATTATTTATTTTTCCGCATTAGGATAGACCCAAGGAGGGGAGCACAAGTGACCGGGTTCTGGGGTTCAGTGGGAGGCCATCTCGAGGAGTCGAGACCGGGTCTCCTAAACTCCAGGATTGGTAGGGTCGCTTACCGCTCTCGTAGGGGTCTAAGGGTGTGGGCTTAGCTATTCATCGCGACTGTGAAATCCGTATTTTCTATTGTTGGCTAAATACTAATTACGGACGTCCTAATATATCCCACATTATATCTGTGTTTCTGTTGCCTGTGTTCTGTGATATCTGAGACGAACGATATATTATATATGAGATATATAGTAGACGTTGCTTATGTTTTACACCCGCGCTAGTCCCGTCCCGGTATGCCGTTAGTTAAGTAACCTAACGGTGCATAACGGAACATTGCGGCGAATGCGGATGGCATAAGCATACGTTGTATTTTCGTTTCTTTTCTGTGATTGGCTTTAGGACTTAAATGATGGGACTACATTAATATGATTAATGTAAAGAAAATAAACCTAAAAAGATGATGTAGAATCGGATTTGAAAACCACTCGGCTCTTTATGAAAAAGCTACATTTCAAAACTGCGGAGCTTAAGCCACTCCTTTTGAAAACCATTTGATTCTACGACGATATCAAGTTCAAAGCGTTAAAGATTTTCTTAAAAATCATCCGCAACCCTCCGTCATTTTAGGAAGTAGAGTACTTAGTATTCGTGCTACGTTTTTTGACTATAGTTAAGGCGTAGTGTACGGTAGCTAAGTGATGTCTTCTTACACTGCATATGATGCAGATTAATTAGGACATTCATGCGACTTTGTTGACCATAGTTAAGGGTCATATGAGTGGGTCTAATTAATCAAGAAATGACGGGTAGAACTTGACTGGTACTTATGATTTGTTGACCATAGTTAAGGTCATAGGTACTAGGGGTAAAAACCGCATCGGGAATTTCAAGTGTTAAGATTTGCAATGAGATTGCATACCTTCCATATGATGGTTGGATCCTGATCCCACTGTGGGCAATAGTTTCCCCCAGGAGAGTTTTGCAGTTTACAATTAGCTAACTCATTAGGTGTCTAGAAAGGTGTTAATGGGGATATGCCTCTGGGAAAACGAGGTTTACTTTAATTAGGTCCGTGCGAAAGCACGGGGAACCTCCCTCAAGTACCGACACTGACCTGGCTGAACGGTTAGCGAAGTTGTTGACTGTAATTAATCCTGGCTAGTTTTCTTTTTAAGGTTTGAAAGAAAAACTTGATTAAAGCAGTGGGAGACATCGATTAGACAAGATAATAACCAATCTGATCTTTGCAAGAGCTTTCGCTGAGTGTATTCTTTTCTCTCTCTTAATGGAAGATACCAATGACTGGACTCAAGCTTTTACTAGATAAAAATAAACTGAATGGGACCAATTATAAAGACTGGCTGAGGAATCTAAAAATTGCCTTGACTTATGATAAAGTATCATATGTCCTCACGGCTCCAGCCCCGCCCGTCCCAGGTCCAAAATCCTCAATTGCAGACAAAGAAGTCCGCAAGACATGGGACGCTGACTGTGCCACGGACAAATGCCTCGCGCTTGCATCGATGGATAACACACATCAAAAGCAGCACGAGAATATGGATATTCATGACATATTCCTCCATACAAAGGAGTTATATGGAGAGCAATCCCGCGTATTACGATACGAAGTATCAAAGAAATTGTTTCAGATGCGAATGGCCCCTGGCACACCAGTAGGAGACCATGTTCTGAAGATGATAGCTCTCATAGAAGAGCTTGAGGACCTTGGATGGACGATGGATAATGAACAATATACGGATATTATTCTGCAGTCCCTCCCCTCCACCTTTGCTCAATTCATAGTTAACTTCAACATGCACAACATGGAGAAGGAACTACCTGAACTCCTTAATATGTTAAGGAGTGCAGAGAGCACACTGAAATCAGTGAAAACTCCTGTTTTGAGTGTTGGGCAATCTTCTTCTTCTCGCCCAAAGGCTAAGGTCAAGGGAAAGAAAAAGAAGAAGCCCACCAATCCTAAGAGTGGAGTTAAAAAGGTTAAGGGGAAGGACAAGTCCAAAGCTGGAGAATCGGGGAAAGGGGAATGTTTTCATTGCCACAAAACAGGACATTGGAAGCGCAACTGTACCGAGTACTTAAATCTCAAGAAGAAGCATGGGGATGCTTCCGCTTCAGGTGTGTTTGTGACAGAAAACTGTTTTTCAATAAACTCTGCTTCCTGGGTATTAGATACCGGTTAAGGTTCTCACATTTGCAATTCTATGCAAGGGCTGAGAAATAGCAAGGTTTTGAAGACAGGTGACCATACTCTCCGCGTTGGAAATGGTTCCAATGTACATACAGTCGCAGTAGGAGAGTATCACTTGGGGTTGCCATCTGGGTGTATATTGGTTTGGAACCCATGTTATTTTGTACCTAGTATGCATTGTAATATAATATCCGTTTCTTTGTTAGACAGTGAAGGATATAATTTTGTATTGCAGAAAAAAGTTATGAATATTCACCTGAATCAAATGTTGGTTGGGTATGGTACGCTTAATAACGGGATATACATCCTAAATCAACACACAGTTTTCAGTATACAACACACTAATAAAAGAAAACTTTCAGAAATAAATGAAGCTTTTCTTTGGCACTGTAGACTTGGTCATATTAATGAAACAAGACTAAACAAGTTACACAAAGATGGATATTTAAACCCTTTTGAATATAAATCTTATACGACTTGCCAGTCTTGTATCAAGGGTAAAATGACCAAAACTCCGTTTACCGGACACGGAGAAAGAGCTTCCGAGCTACTAGGACTCATACATAGCGATGTATGTGGGCCAATGTCTACACAGACTAGAGGCGGTTTTTCTTACTTCAATACTTTCACTGACGATTTTTCAAGATTCGGTCATGTATTTTTATTAAAGCACAAATCCGAAGCTTTCGAGAAATTCACTGAATATAAACAAGAAGTAGAAAAAAAACCGGCTTGAGTATCAAAATACTTCGATCAGATCGAGGTGGGGAGTACCTCAGTACAGAATTTGCAAACTTCCTAAAAGAGAATGGGATTCTCTCTCAGCTCACTCCTCCTTACACACCACAGCACAACGGTGTGTCTGAACGACGGAATAGGACCCTATTAGATATGGTCCATTCCATGATGAGTGATGCTGAGTTACCTGTCTCATTTTGGGGGCATGCATTGGAGACTGCAGCATTTCTACTGAACAGGGTCCCAACCAAAACCGTGTCTACCACACTATATGAGATATGGCATGGGAAGAGACGATCTCTTAAGAGAATTAAGATTTGGGGTTGCCCGGCCTATGTTAAAAAGCAAAATCCGGACAAAATCGAGACACGGTCAGTCATGTGTAACTTTGTGGGATATCCAAGGAACTCTTATGGATATCTATTCTACCATAAGGAGGAACAAAAGGTATTTGTTTCTCAGTATGCCACATTCTTAGAAAAAGAGTTTTTCACAGATAAAGATGATGACAATGTGGTGGATCTAGAAGAGGTTCTAGAAACACAAACTACAAATGACGACTTGGTTGAACTGGCTGTTGCAATAGAAACTGAGGAACCTCGGCCACTCCGAAGGTCTGGTAGGTCTTCTCGCCCACCGGAGAGGTACTATGGTTTCCTCATTGATGGTGACAGAGAAGACTGCATCATGGAAGATGATGATCCTACCAGTTTTTAGCAAGCTATCACGAGTGGTGACTCTGTGAAGTGGCTGGATGCCATAAGATCCGAAATGGAGTCTATGTACACCAACAAAGTATGGACTTTGGACGTTGTACCCCCTGGGGTAAAACCTGTGGGGTGCAAATGGATCTTTAAAAGAAAGATTGGTTTAGATGGGCAGGTAGAGACCTATAAGGCAAGACTTGTGGCGAAGGGTTTTCGTCAAAGACCAGGTTTGGACTATGACGAGACTTTTTCGCCCGTAGCCATGCTTAAATCCATTCGGATCCTACTTGCTATTGCTGCTCACTATGACTATGAAATCTGGCAGATGGACGTTAAAACGGTATTTCTAAATGGAGATTTAGAAGAATGCGTTTATATGGATCAGCCAGAGGGCTTCATTGACAGTGGGAGCAACGGGAAAGCATGTAGATTGCTTAAATCCATATATGGGTTAAAGCAGGCATCATGGAGTTGGAACATCTGTTTCGATGATGTTATCAAAGAGTTTGATTTCATCAAAAATCCTGATGAACCTTGTGTTTATAAGAAGGTGATTGAAACGATTTTTTGTTGTGTTGTATTTGAAAAATTGTAAAGAAATCACAACCAAAAATATTTTGACCGCAATCAATAACGGTGTCGATTGTAGCGCGTTAGTAAGTGCGGATCGTCCACAGGGAAAGTGTAATCGTTCGTCTTTTGAATTAGATGAATTGAAACTTTAAAGAAAAGAAAAGAAAATGATTCAAGATTTATATTTGAAGTTCAAGAATTAGAAAATCTAGATCCCATAACAAGAAAAAGATAGAATCAAGAATTGATAGTTTGATGATTTTTCCAAACCAAATATCAAGAATCTAAATGAGGCTCGTAGGAATCGATCGGATCTATAGATGTGATGTAATCTTACAATTACGTATTCTTATCCTTCGATGAATTGATACTAGATCGATGATGATCGATCAAGAATTAGGGATTTCTTATGAAACTAGGGTTTCATCTTATCCCTTGTTCTTTCGTCGATATCATCCACATTCTAGCCTCTAGTAATTTCAAGAAACGATCGTAGATCCCTAATTTCGAGCAATAACAATCAAGAAACCATTGCAACGAAACTAGTTCATCGATTCTTGAACTTGCTAGGGTTTACAAAACTCGTAGGACTCAAGAATCGTATTAAGATTTGTTACATCATCATTCTATTGATCGTCTCGACTCCTTTACGAGCGGAGTTTTACTCAAACATCACAACAAGAACTACAATCACAAATTGAGATCTAATCATGATGCAAGAATTAAAAGAAAGCAAGATTAAAGAATTTCACCTTTTATTTATATCAACAATTTCGTTACAATCGCTCAAGAACTACAAGAGGAAGAACTCGATCGTCGATTTGGCTTCGCTCGTCTCCATGAGTCGCGGATCGGCTTGGATCACTTGCCCGATTGAAGATCGGCTCGGCTCCTAAAAGGTTGAAGACTTCTCACTTGATTTAGTACTCGGGATCTTGAATTTGGATTGGAATTAGGGTTAGGGTTTCGCACAAGTCTTGTCACTAGACTTGTGGAAGAAGATGAAGAATTGAAGAAGACTAAAGATTAACAAAGATTAACAAAGATTGAACCAACTAAAATTGATTAGCCTCAACCCTTAGATCTAGGCTTCTATTTATAGATCTCAAAACCCTAGATCTAGGAATTTAAATTTGAATTTCCCTCCAAAAGTTTGTTAGCAAGATTTGAATTTCCCTCCAAAAGTTTGTTGAGGAGAAGCTTCTAGATGTGATTAGTTAGGAGGGAGCTTCTAGAAATAGTTTGTTAGGAGCTTAATTAAGATTAGCCTTGCTTAATGATCTTTGCTGATCTGGCAGTAGCTTCGAGGGAATTATAGAATTTGACATGTCTTTCTGAGCTGTAGGCCTTGAGATATGAATTTTGCACCAAAAATAATTTGCTGACGTGTCCAAACCGCCGCGGAACCGCGGCGCAAGCCGGCTCCCGCCGCGTTTACGCAGCGCTTTTGGAGAGTTGGGGCTTGGGCTCTCTGGTGCTTGCTTGGGATGATGTATGGGTCTTTCTTTGATATGCTGATTTATATATTTCCTTCTGAATTGCTACCAGATCTAAAAACATGGAGTTGGTGTATTTTTGATCAGCTTCTTTTGACTTTGCTCCTGCAATTTCCTGCACAAATCTCGACACAAGTGTTGCGCAATACAGAGATGATGCGATGCCATAAAATACAGTCAATTTCCTTTATAGTGCCGGTTTAAAAGCCTAACACATGCAATCTGATATTTAACGACTGATTTGCTAATATGTGAAATATGAATACCGAACACTTCTAAATGAGTGCAAATGATAGGGAAATTGCCGTGTTAAAAATACATTATTTTCGACTGATCAAATTCCCCCAAACTTATTTTCGATCGTCTCGATCGAATTGTTTTATTAAAAAGAGAAGGAGAAAATAAAGAAAGAGAAAAGCACACTTTCGTAAGCAACACGATTGCACTGAGCACGTGCAATAAGCCTTTAAACCTCTAGGTGTCCCTAGTAGGAGTGTTGTCTCCTGAGGGTTTGCAACGGATTGCACCCACAAAATCCAATAATAAAAGAAAGATCATGAATATTACATTTAAAGAAAAGAATCGTAAAAGAAAGACTTTGAAAATTAGGGTTTCCAACTAAGCTAGCTTTTCGGTTGTCATGAGCCCTATCTTAATGGTCATGAAAAGATGTTAGAAATCACGTCCTCCCTCAATAAAAAAAATCGCCTTATTCTTCATTCCCATCTTTCTTCCAAACATCGATCATATCACCCTGCGTGTGTATAAAGACATCCCTACACCCGGAGAATTCAATTCAAGCTATCATACTCTTGCCCATCAGCCTCAGTACTTTTTAATTAATGAATATTTAAACGAATTTGCTCACACACTTTCATGCGACCGTTAATACTTCTTGAGGTACTAACCGACCGATTACTCATGTGCTTGCTTATTTGGTGTTTTTCCTCGTCTTGCACCACCTCAGGCATAGCAGTGACTCCTAGACCAGTTGGCCTTAGGGCACTAGGTGAAGAGGCACCCTCGCTATATAATTTTTATTGCCTTCGGCGATAACAAAACCAGTGTCCATTTTTCTCACCACTTTATATTTTCTTCATTTTTCATTTTTTTATTTCCTTCATACATCTGCTTTAAGACAGGAGCATTTCAAGGTATCCTCTACTATCCCGGGCTTTAAGACGTGTGTAAGTGAGAATAGCAGGATATAAACGTTCAAAATGTTTGGCTTCCAGAATAGAAACTATTTTTCAGACTTATTTTTATCCTCAGATTACTGACGTCTTTCATCTTACTAACCCTTGGGACAACGGCTCATAACTACTTATTACTAGTTCGTATAAGAAAACTTCTAATTTTCTTGGTTTTCTTAAATTTTTCTAATCTCATGGATGTAATTTTTCACTATCTAATCTTTTATTATCTTATTTATGTACAAAAATATTTTTATAGTTTTGAAAATTTTTATAGGTTTTGAAAAATGTTTTGTGCTTATGCAAAGTATGATGCAAAAGATGCGAAAATAAGCACAAACCTCCCCCAAACTTGTTTTCAACAGTGTCCTCACTGTTGCCATCTGCTAAATTTCGAAAAACATGTAAGCTTGGGAGGAATTTATTAGTGGGGGCAAAATATTTAAGTGAAGACCCTCCCCCAAACTTATTTTTGGCTCAAAATTTTATGTAAAAATTTTCTTTTCAGGAGCCCGATCATACCCCTCCAAACTTGAGTTATGCAATGTTAATCTTTGAAAATCACATGATGGGGTCAAAAATCATTGGTCGATGCCAAGCTTTGCAAAGACCGAATGTCAACACCAACCATTCGAAAATTTTATCAATGCAGTGCTCGGGTTGGTGGAAGAAGAAGTGGGGAAAGGGTAAGGGGTGGAATAGAATGTGTGTGGGTCTCATTTTGGAGAGACGATGTAGTGAATGCAATGGATTACTCGCATTCTTTTTACAGTTCAGAGGAAGGGGTGGAGGTTCAATTTCATTGATTGGGACATGATTCATCTCAACACCCGTGTTATTCAAAAATGCGAGTTCATCAGCGAAGATCTCCTCAAAAGTTCCATCAATACCCCGATGAATAATGTCATAACAAAGTGCGGGGTGATCTTCAGACTCTATAAATGGTTCATAATCGGTGTTAGTTGTTGACCCGGACAACTCAGTGGAAGAGTCCGTATGTGTATGATACATAGTTGGGTCAAACAACAACATATGAAAAGAGTCAAGATCAGTATCAGGAGGATCATCAAATTCGCTGCTGTCGACATCCATTAAGTCGACAGAACAGACCTGAGCAGTAGGTTCGGAGGGTACACTTCCCAACTTGTAAATGTTCAGTTCAATTTTCCTATTCCCGAAGGATAGGGTCATAGAACCATTACGACAGTTGATGATTGCATTGGAAGTGGCTAAAAAGGGGCGACCTAAAATCACCGGAATTTGATTCCGTGGGTCCGCTACAGGCTGTGTATCAATTACAATAAAGTCTACAGGGAATATGAATTCCCCGATTTTTATTAACACATCCTCCAGTTCACCCCTAGGTTTTGTGATTGATCGGTCAGCCATCTGGAGAGTGCAATGGGTTGGCTTCAACTCTCCGATACCTAGTTGCTCATAGACTGAGTATGGAAGCAAGTTAACACTAGCGCCAATGTCTAGTAGAGCACGGTTGATGTGTTTTTCCCCAATAGAAATGGAAATAGTAGGATATCCAGGATCCTTACGTTTCCTTGGTAATTGTTGGGGGAAAGCCGTGTCTACAGTCTTTGCCATGAATATCTTCTTGGGCACTTGAGTCTTCCTCTTCCTAGTGCACAAGTTCTTAAGAGTTTTCGCATAGGACGGAACTTGTTGGATGGCATCTAGGATAGGGATGTTGATGTTAACCTGCTTGAACATTTCCATGATTTTCTCCATATGAGGACTCGATTTGTTAGCCCTTAACCAGTTCGGGTAAGGTGCTTTAGCATTGAGCGCTGGGTCCATCATAGGAGAAGGAAGAGGGGGTAGACAAGATCCCGAAGGAGGAGTGGGGATTGTCTGTGAAGAGCTAGAAGAGGTGGGCTGAGGTGGCGAGCCTTTTGGGAAACGAAGAATAGGCTCGCAGGAAGGTGGTGGGGTAGAAGAACTGGGGTTAGAATTAGTAGTGTGTGTGGAAGGAAAGATCTCAGCCGGGGTTTTATTGATTGATTTGTCATCAAACTCATCCCCAATATGATTGTCAAGCACTTTTCCAGATCTCAACGTGATTGCATCCACATGATGTGAATAGCCAGGATTGGGTAAAGGTTGAGCTGGAAGTTTCCCTCTCTCTCTTGCACTCATTTCAGCTTTTAAACGTGCAATTTCTTCTTCCATCAATTTAATAGTCTCGCTTTGGGACGCAGAGTTTCTCTTTATGTCATCGACGGAAGTTTTTATTGTCAAAAGCAAGTTCATGAATGAAGAGGATTCATCTGAACCGATCAACTGCAAAGGATTAGACGGTGCAGGTGTGTTGACCGGATTTTTAAAATTTTGTGCTTGAAAGGGGTGCTGACTCAATTGAAGTGGTGGCTGCTGTTGTGGTGGAGGGACCCTTTGGAAATTGTGTTGGGTTGTAACCGTGTTTTGAATTTGGGATTGGTTCCAAGCAAAGTTAGGGTGATTCCTCCAACCCTGATTATATGTGGAGGAAGATGGATCATTTCTAGGTCTTTGAAATGTGGCATTGGTATGCTCATGACCTTGAAACGGAAATTCTTCCGTCAAGTGAGACGGATCAGAACTGCAGCCACATACAGTTTTGGAGAGTGATATTTGACTTAGGGCGGCTAAAAATTTGTTTTCCTTAGTCTCAAGTTTCTTTTGCATAGCCGAAATGTCAACTCTAACTCCTATGGAAATATCATTACCATCCCTAGAAGATTGACTCACACCCTCCCACTATAAAGATTTTTCAGTGAAATCTTCTAGGAAGTTCCAGGCTTCCCCATCATCTTTGGTCATGAAGTTGCCTTGACACATGGATTCAAGGGTCTATCTTGTGTTAGGATTAATGCCCTCATAAATGATTCGGCACAGTTCCCATCTCGGAATGCCGTGATGTTGACATTGGACTAACAGATCCTTGAAACGTTCAAGACATTTTGAAAATGTTTCATTTGGAAGCTGGGTGAATTGATAGATTTCGCTACGGACTCGAGCTGTCTTTTGATGTGGGTAAAATTTCATCAGGAATGCTTTGACGAATTCATCCCAATTTGAAATGGAATGTGCGGTAGTGTTATATAGCCACTTCTCGGCTAAATCGCACAAAGTGAATGGGAGAAGACGAAGACGCAAAGCATCCACAGACAACTGTGAAGTACCTATCATTGCGCATACATTTTCAAATTTCGTGATAAACACGTATACGTCCTCAGACTCGAGACCGTGAAATTTTGGTAGAAGGTTGATGTATTGGGGTTTAATTTGAAAATTTTCCCCGTTGGCTGGTGGTATGGAAAGACAGGTGGAAAGGGGACCTCGTGTAGGATAGCACCTCTCCTGGAGAGAGATGCGAGGTGGATTCTACGCACCAACGGACGGCGGCAGGGTAGTGGAAAAGAAGTTCGATGGAGAAGGATCCATCGATGTGGGTGTGGTGGTGGTGGGTAAAAGAAAGGTAAATGGAGAAATACCGACTTCAGAGTCGATCGAGGGGACGCGGACAAGGCGGGCACTAGAATCCCGTGTCCAGCCTATCTTGCACTAAAAACCGTTAGTACAAGTGGCAGCGTGATTTATAATTAGGGGAAATGATGTATGCGGTGTTTGCTTTGAAAAAGGGACGGATTTTTTTTTGAAAAAATGATGCGACACAACAAATGCAACAAGCAAAAACCCTAGAATTTAGTGGTCACCTAGGTCCGGCTCTAGACCGCTCCTAACTGCCAAAAGACAAGTCGCAGGATCAATCCTCCACTGCCTCTTTGTCCCCCTGTGGCCAGGTAAGTGCCAGGTAAGTGGGAAGGTACTCCACTACGTAAGTAGTGGGCCTAATTAATAACCACTAGCCTTCGACACTTGCCTTAGACACTACAAAAGAAACGCGGATAAGCAATGAATTACCCACGGCCTTCTTCTGTCCTAAGTGAGCGCGACGGTCCTTAGAGTCATCTCTAGATATTTTTTTAATTAATGAGGGTAAATGCGGATGCAAGTTTATGATTTTTGGGGCCTAGGAAGCGTAATGAACTCCCCGCCTAATTTGGATTTGGTCGTATCCCTTAATATCCGTATTAATTATGCAAACAACCAAGAATCAAAACACGCACAAATTAATTTTGCTTTTTGCGCGGCGCTGGGATTATTTGCAAAGAAATCTGCACAAAATATTAATTGGAGCAGATGAGGGAAGAGATAAGAAAGTCTGGAAGTATACCCATTTGATTGAAACAATTTTTTGTTGTGTAGTATTTGAAAAATTGTAAAGAAATCACAACCAAAAATATTTTGACCGCAATCAATAACGGTGTCGATTGTAGCGCGTTAGTAAGTGCGGATCGTCCACAGGGAAAGTGTAATCGTTCGTCTTTTGAATTAGATGAATTGAAACTTTAAAGAAAAGAAAAGAAAACAATTCATGATTTATATTTGAAGTTCAAGAATTAGAAAATCTAGATCTAATAACAAGAAAAAAATAGAATCAAGAATTGATAGTTTGATGATTTTTCCAAACCAAATATCAAGAATCTAAATGAGGCTCGTAGGAATCGATCGGATCTATAGATGTGATGTAATCTTACAATTACGTATTCTTATCCTTCGATGAATTGATACTAGATCGATGATGATCGATCAAGAATTAGGGATTTCTTATGAAGCTAAGGTTTCATCTTATCCCTTGTTCTTTCGTCGATATCATCCACATTCTAGGCTCTAGTAATTTCAAGAAACGATCGTAGATCCCTAATTTCGAGCAATAACAATCAAGAAAGCATTGCAACGAAACTAGGTCATCGATTCTTGAACTTGCTAGGGTTTACAAAACTCGTAGGACTCAAGAATCGTATTAAGATTTGTTACATCATCATTCTATTGATCGTCTCGACTCCTTTACGAGCGGAGTTTTACTCAAACATCACAACAAGAACTACAATCACAAATTGAGATCTAATCATGATGTAAGAATTAAAAGAAAGCAAGATTAAAGAATTTCACCTTTTATTTATATCAACAATTTCGTTACAATCGCTCAAGAACTACAAGTGGAAGAACTCGATCGTCGATTTGGCTTCGCTCGTCTCCGTGAGTCGCGGATCGGCTTGGATCACTTGCCCGATTGAAGATCGGCTCGGCTCCTAAAAGGTTGAAGACTTCTCACTTGATTTGGTACTCGGGATCTTGAATTTGGATTGGAATTAGGGTTAGGGTTTCGCACAAGTCTTGTCACTAGACTTGTGGAAGAAGATGAAGAATTGAAGAAGACTAAAGATTAACAAAGATTAACAAAGATTGAACCAACTAAAATTGATTAGCCTCAACCCTTAGATCTAGGCTTCTATTTATAGATCTCAGAACCCTAGATCTAGGAATTTAAATTTGAATTTCCCTCCAAAAGTTTGTTAGCAAGATTTGAATTTCCCTCCAAAAATTTGTTGAGGAGAAGCTTCTAGATGTGATTAGTTAGGAGGGAGCTTCTAGAAATAGTTTGTTAGGAGCTTAATTAATATTAGCCTTGCTTAATGATCTTTGCTGATCTGGCAGTAGCTTCGAGGGAATTATAGAATTTGACATGTCTTTTTGAGCTGTAGGCCTTGAGATATGAATTTTGCACCAAAAATGATTTGCTGACGTGTCCAAACCGCCGCGGAACCGCGGCGCAAGCCGGCTCCCGCCGCGTTTACGCAGCGCTTTTGGAGAGTTGGGGCTTGGGCTCTCTGGTGCTTGCTTGGGATGATGTATGGGCCTTTCTTTGATATGCTGATTTATATATTTCCTTCCGAATTGCTACCAGATCTGAAAATATGGAGTTGGTGTATTTTTGATCAGCTTCTTTTGACTTTGCTCCTGCAATTTCCTGCACAAATCTCGACACAAGTGTTGCGCAATACAGAGATGATGCGATGCCATAAAATACAGTCAATTTCCTTTATAGTGCCGGTTTAAAAGTCTAACACATGCAATCTGATATTTAACGACTGATTTTCTAATATGTGAAATATGAATACCGGACACTTCTAAATGAGTGCAAATGATAGGGAAATTGCCGTGTTAAAAATACATTATTTTCGACTGATCAGAAGGCTGTAGGGAGAGCTGTCACATTCCTCGTATTGTACGTGGATGACATTCTTCTTATAGGAAATGATATTCCTATGCTACAGTCGGTCAAATCTTTCTTATCACTAAGGTTCTCCATGAAGGACCTCACTAGTAAAATAGGGGGTTGCCCCTACGGATGGGATTATCCGTTGGGGCAGATTTTACTTGGCCCTACGGATTAATCCGTAGGTCTAAAGGGTTGCCCCTACGGGCACTGACTTTCAAGAATAAAAAATTTAATTCTTAATTTGGTGTTTGCCCCTACGGTGGCGCAAACAAAGGACCTACGGACATATCCGTAGGGGCAAGTAAATATCAATTTAAAACAAATCCAGATCGAAAAGCCTACGCTCATTTTCTCTCTCTCCCTCAAACGCGCGCGAAAAACCCTAAATCGCCACCGTCGCGTCGCCACCGTCGCCGGCCGTCGTCGCCACCGTCGTCGCCACCGCCGATTTCGTCGCCATCCTCGTCGCCACCGCCAGTTTCGTCGCCACCGTCGTCGCCACCGCCGGTTTCTTCGCCAATTCGACGCCGTCGTCGCCACCGCCCGCTCAGGTATAAATCTCGAGGTAAATTAAAGCATTTTTGGATTATTCATGGCTGGGTCTGGGTTGCGCGCGCGAGAGTTGGGTTTGGGCAGGGGCGCGGTGGCGGTCGGGGTCGGGGTCGGGGTCGGGGTCGGGGTAGGGTTAGGGTTGGGGTTCGGCTGCTGCTGTGGTGGGGCTGGGGTTAGGGTTACGGTGGGGCTGGGGTTAGGGTTACTGTGGGGCTGGGGTAGGGTTACGATGGGCTGGGGTTAGGGTTGGGGCTAGGGTTAGGGTTACTGTGGGGCTGGGGTAGGGTTACGGTGGGCTGGGGTTAGGGTTGGGGCTAGGGTTAGGGTTACTGTGGGGCTGGGGTTAGGGTTATGAGAGGCATGTCAGCATATTTATGTGTAATAATTGAGAGGATCAAGCTAAGTTCTATGCAAGCAGTCCCTCAGAATACATAGAAAGCTAGCCTTACATTTTAAATTAACATATTCCATAGTTGTCTTAATCGTAAGGCAGATACCCATATTGTGTAAGAGCTGACATTAATACAACCATAGGGAGCTGACTGATTACATCTCATGTGGCATTAAAATCTATAAATGGACATACGAGATAATGCAAAGAAAGAGCAATAGATCAAGACTCAATCAACTTTCCTATGCTTTATGATTTCAGCGGATAGCTCAACTTTAGTTTCAACTTTATATTCTTATTTTTCTCTCTTTTTTCTTTAGTGCTTCTTCCTCCATTTCTTTGAAGAGTCTCTCACAGCGAAATACACTCCATTTTTTCTTAATGGGATAGAATCCTACCCCCGACAGCCGGAACACATACATACAAACGCATAATTAGAGAGCGACTCGAGATGTTCGGGTTAAAACCAATATATGATACTCGATGATGATATGAAACTTTCATATTCCCATCGATACCCGTATATGAAACTAAAACGCCACTTAGTCCCCGTCTATCGGTTAACATACGTGCGATGCTCGTCGTGACCTAGAACTATACGAAGGTTGTTAAATATCGGACAGTATAGCTCGATACTAACAACCGTCGTATAGTCTGCGCGACAAGAAAATTCAATCGTATGGTAACCCATAGATTTGTCCCGTGTGGACAAGTTAAGAATGTATAAAGCAAACGCCTTCATGCACTTGTGTTTTCATCCGTTTCGAGATATTTCGTCGGTACCTTTCCGCTGGTTCTCCGTGTACAAAGATAGATTAGATGTTCATTTCAACGTTGTTTCACAGCTTTGAAATGATTATCTATTCTATTACAGTGTACTCGGAGAACAGCGGGGAGGTGCTGCCGAAATTTACTCGAAACGGTTGAAAGCACAAGTGATGGGCGTTCGCTCTATACATTCTTAATGGGATAGAAGCCTACCCCCGACAGCCGGAACACATACATACAAACGCATAATCAGAGAGCGACTCGAGATGTTTGGGTTAAAACCAATATATGATAATATGAAACCTTCATATTCCCATCGATACCCGTATATGAAACTAAAGCGCCACTTAGTCCCCGTCTATCGGTTAACATACGTGCGATGCTCGTCGTGACCTAGAACTATACGAAGGTTGTTAAATATCGGACAGTATAGCTCGATACTAACAACCGTCGTATAGTCTGCGCGACGAGAAAATTCAATCGTATGGTAACCCATAGATTTGTCCCGTGTGGACAAGTTAAGAATGTATAAAGCAAACGCCTTCATTCACTTGTGTTTTCATCCGTTTCGAGATATTTCGTCGGTACCTTTCCGCTGGTTCTCCGTGTACAAAGATAGATTAGATGTTCATTTCAACGTTGTTTCACAGCTTTGAAATGATTATCTATTCTATTACAGTGTACTCGGAGAACAGCGGGGAGGTGCTGCCGAAATTTACTCGAAACGGTTGAAAGCACAAGTGATGGGCGTTCGCTCTATACATTCTTAATGGGATAGAAGCCTACCCCCGACAGCCGGAACACATACATACAAACGCATAATCAGAGAGCGACTCGAGATGTTCGGGTTAAAACCAATATATGATAATATGAAACCTTCATATTCCCATCGATACCCATATATGAAACTAATTAAAAGCGCCACTTAGTCCCCGTCTATCGGTCAACATAACGTGCGATAATTTATTCTTTTCAACGACAAACGCACACACAAAGCATCTACATGGATTTTCTCCTTTGTCAGTAACTATCCCGTTCTTATATTTCTCAATATAGTCAGCATAACCTACAATTTATATGTTATTCAGTCTAACATGGCCCATGAGTACATCAGAGTTAAGGACTGGATGTATGTGGATTGGAAACAACGTATGCAACCTACGTTTGTCGCAGGGGTTGCTGCTTTCCTTGAATTTGCACGAGCACATAATAAGATCATATTAGAGAAGATTCTCTGTCCGTGCGATAGATGTGGCAATAAGTACTGGCAGAAGGTAGAATTGGCAGAGCTTCATATTGTAAAACATGGGTTTACTAGACTTTATTCAATTTGGAAATATCACGGGGAAGGAGAAGAATGCAGTACTGCGGTAGAAGAAGGAGAACACGATAATGCGGCAGGAGAAGAAGAAGAATTCGGTAATACGGCAGGATACGGAAATTTATTTCCATCAGAAGAAATGGAGGATATGGTAGAGGCTGCCCTAGGTGAATCTATTCGTACCGAAGATGACATTCCTTCCGGTCAAGGACCGCGTGCGGATAAATATGAAAATTTCATGAATGATACTAGGAAACCAGTTTATGAGAATGCGAAGTATTCCACCCTCTCATGGTTCGTCCAACTTTTCCAAATTAAGTGCCTAAATGGATGGAGCAACAAGTCATTCACAATGCTTCTTTCGTTCTTGAAAGATTCTATGCCTCCGGGAAATAATGTGCCCGAAAGCTGGTACGAAGCCCAGAAAATGATGTCTGATTTGGGTCTAAAGTGCGAGAAGATTCAAGCATGTCCTAAAAATTGCGTGTTGTACCGGAAAGAGAATTCAGATTTGAAAGAGTGTCCAACATGCGGAGAGGCCAGGTATAAGCCGAAAGATTCTGATAAGAAGCCTGATATACCTGTGAAGATAGCACGATATTTTCCCATAACACAGAGGCTACAGAGGCTATTCAGGTGCAAGAAAACAGCCGAGGCAATGATTTGGCATCATCGTGCTCCTCCAAGCGAAAATGGAAAAATGAGCCATCCAAGAGATTCACCGGCATGGAAGGATTTCGATAGGAGGCACACAATATTTAGTAGCGATCCCCGCAATGTCCGGCTCGGACTGGCTGCCGATGGCTTCTGCCCATTCAACTATATGGCTGGAAGTCACAGTACATGGCCCGTTGTAATGATAATTTATAATCTGTCGCCTTGGTTGGCTATGGACCAATCATACTTTATGATGCCTCTTCTTATCGACGGACCAAACTCACCGGGGAACAATATCGACGTCTATCTCCGACCTCTGATTGAGGAGCTGAAAACTTTGTTTATTGATGGTGTAGAGACGTATGATTCAAACACAAATACAACCTTCATACTGCGTGCGGCTTTAATGTGGACAATTAATGACTTTCCTGCATATGGAATGCTTTCAGGTTGGTCCGTACATGGTCACAAAGCATGTCCTCATTGCCATGAACACACAACATCAAAATTTTTGAATTTTAGCAGGAAGGTTTGTTATTGCGGCCATCGACGTTTTCTGCCTCCAGACCACCCCTACAGGTTAGACACGGTTCACTTTGATGGTCATCAGGAGCTTCTTGGGCCTCCATCCCCATTGTCCGGAGAGGACGTGACTGCTAAATGGGATGGTTACAATAACGTGACCTTCGGGATGGATCCGACGAGACAGGTCAAACCACAATATTGGAACAAGTTAAGCATTTTCTTCGAGCTTCCGTACTGGTCTACAAATTCAGTGCGTCATTGTCTGGACGTCATGCATATAGAGAAGGGAGTATCAGAGCACATACTTAACTTGCTTCTGTGTAAAGACGGGAAATCGAAAGACAACATGAATGCCCGGATGGATCTACAAGAGTGGGGAATAAGAAGTGAACTGCACCCTAAACCGGTAGCGGGTAAACCGGGCAAGTTTGTACTTCCCAATGCCGCTTATCATATGTCACAACCGGAGAAGAAAAGATTCCTGCAGGTGTTGCATGATTTGAAAGTCCCCACAGGTTTCTCAGGATCATTCAGCAAGAAAATAAAAATTGTGAAGGGCAAGATCGATGGGCTGAAAAGTCATGACCACCATGTTATCGTGGAGCACCTTCTTCCATTAGCCCTCAGGACTTCTCTCCCCGACTCGGTTGGTCTAGTAATCAACGACCTATGTTGTTTTTTCAGGGAGTTGTGTGCTAAAACGCTGGAGGTTGCGACGCTGGATAAACTACAAAATTCTATTGTGTTGATACTTTGCAAGTTTGAGCGTATTTTCCCACCGTCATTCTTCGATATCATAATACACTTGACGGTTCATCTTGCAACTGAGGCGAAGTTAGCCGGACCGGTACAATATCGATGGATGTATCCCGTCGAGAGGTACGTGTAATTTTTCGTTTCGCGCAATTTATAAATTTATTTTTGTCATGTATGCCCGTGTTTATTTATTCAACATATTCTCATTAGGTACCTTTACACTCTTAAGAAGTATATACGCAATAAAAATCGACCAGAGGGTTCTATCATGCAAGGTTATCTTCTTGATGAAGCAACCACATTTTGCTCCCGCTATCTGGACGAGAACATTGAGACAAGGCTTAACCGACCTCGAAGAATTCAAGACGGGCCATATGGTAAAGCCGAGTATAAGAGGGTAGACACTATGTTTATCAACAAGATATACCGGTTTATCTTGCTTAATTGCGAATGTCTTGAACAAATTAGAGAGTAAGTTCTTTTGGATTAATTGTTATATCTGTGTTTGTGTGTGTATGAAATGACATAATATTAATGTCACAATTATTTGTCGAAAACAGAACTCATTTTAACGAGGTACGTGAGGGGCATCCTGATTGGAACGAAGAGCGTTTGGAAAAATACCATCAGGATAATTTTTGTGATTGGGTCACAGAGCATGTAAGTTATTCGAATTACATTTTATTGCTATCAGTTTTAATCTAAACTTGTATCGTTATGTATTTATCGTAAAATTTGTTTTGTTAGATCCACGATCCGAACTTGTCTGCATCATTTGAGAGTGATTCAAGATGTTTAGCTCAATTTCCTAGTATGGAGGTTGCACATTACAAAGGATTTGGTGTCCTTGGATACAAATTCGAAATTAAGGACATAGAAACATCTAGAATCACTCAGAATAGTGGTATTGCGACGGTAGGATCGGACGGTGTGATTTACTATGGGTACTTAAATTGTATACTCGGCATCCACTATCCCAGACGATCAGAACCCTTTTATATATTCCACTGTACTTGGTACGATCCGCGAACCGATACAGACAGGTGGAGAAGCAGTCTTGGGACTTGGAAAGATGAATATGGATTGACCAGTGTGAACACACTTCGATTTTACGGTCAAGACGATCCGTTCATCTTTCCGAACCAAGCGTTCCAAGTATACTACTCACAGTGTTTGAAGCATCCGGGGTGGAGTGTTGTATGCCGATGGAAACCTAGAGATGTCTACGATGTCCCAGAATACGAGGACAGCGATGAGGACGAAGAAGAGAGAAGGCTTAAAGTGCTCCGACCGTTTGTTTCGAAGGACGGGTTGTCTTCGACCGATCATGAAGTTACGTGGGTTAGAAATGACATCGACGATGAAATCCAAGTAGATATGTATGATGCGCCCACGAAACGAAAAAGGTTATCAGTAATGTTATATTATTACTTCACATTTTACGCTCTAGAGCATATATAGTCAATACTTTTAATAATTGTCTAATGCGTCCACGAACCGTTTATCTAGATTGGATGACGATGTCGGGAGCAGCGAGGGGCGGCAGGAGCTCCAGCCGCGGCAGAGGCAGAGGCAGAGGCAGAGCGGTTCTGCCGCCCGGAGAGCTCCGTAGGGAGCTTCAGAGGGCCGGTCTTGCACCCAGATCGGAGACCCCTTCGGATGCCTCCTTCCGTGTGGATTTTTCCACACCTCCAGGTATACTGCACGCATATCCATTTTCAATTTAATATTACAGATATTCATGCCTGTTTATGTCAAAATTACTTATATTGTCAATGTTTGATTGTCTAGTTGTTGGTCCTGCGTCCACATCTGGGACAGAGGCCACCCCCGCTCCTCCAGGTATGTTTATATATCATATAGTGCATGCATATTGATTTAGAACGTTATATTATTGATCTACACATTCTTTTTGCAATTACTTATCAAATCTATTTTTAATTGTCTAGTTGTTGGTCCTGCGTCCACATCTGGGACAGAGGCCACCCCCGCTCCTCCAGGTATGTTCATATATCATATAGTGTATGTATATTGATTTAGAATGCTATATCATAAATATACACATTCCTTTTGCTCTTACTTAGCAATTTTTATTATTGTCTAGCTGTAGGTGGTGACACCACCGCACCTGCGGGTATGTTTATATGTCCTATAGTTCATGCATATTGATTTAGAACGTTATATTATTGATCTACACATTCTTTTTGCAATTACTTATAAAATCTATTTTTAATTGTCTAATTATAGGTGGTGCGTCCACACCTTCCACAGGGGCCACTCCTGCCGCTTCCGTACCCTCCGCATCGTCTGCAGGTTAGTATGAATAAATTTAAAATATTTATTTATTTTACATATGCTCTATAGAATAAATATGAACTTCATGGAGATTTAGCGTCGATGTTTATTTTATAGTTGGAGGGGATGCGTCCGGGTCCGGGACCCCGGTTGTTCCTCACCGGAGGAACTATCGTCCCGCTCGTGCTGCTGCTCGGGCCCAGGCTCGTGCGTTATTCACCGGAGGTATATATCACACTTGAATTTTTGTTTAACCTTGATTTCTTAATAAAACTTTGTATTATTATTGATTGTCTTGATATTTCGTGCAGACGCAGGGCCTCTCCATCCCCAGAGGGGGACTCGAGGCCCGAATCAGTCCCATAGGCTGAGGCCTAATAGAGCTAGGGGGGAGGCAGCATTCCCCCTATTTTTTACCCTTGACTATCGCTATACCGGTCCTCATGCCGAGAGGTTCGGCCGGTATTTGGGGGACGAGAGCCGGATCGTGAAGAACTATCCACTTCACGTTGAGTGGGGCGAGCAGCACCAGCGCTCATTCGCCCTCTTCTTTGAACAGGCTCGGGTATGTATTAATATATATTTTCATTTGATCTATCCAATATATTTATTATTAACACTTGCAATCTAATAACAATGTTTTTTTTTTGTATTTTCAGTTGGATTACGATTTTCAGCCTGTAGCCGACCCTGATCACTCGGGGAGGGTGCTCGACCTTCATGCTCTGTACAATGGCCTGATGAAGAACATGCAGGCCAAGGTCCGATACAACAGGAATGAGCTGAAGGCCGACTGCTACTCCCTATGGATAGCGACCCCCGAGGCAGAGAGAGCGGCCCTCCTATCTACTCCGGCGTTTGCGAGAGTCGACGTAGAGACATGGCCTCTATTGTGCGCTTATTTCGACTCCGAACGCAAACAAGTATGTATTTTAAATTTAATTCATTATTTATGATATAATTTATTTCTTTGTGTTTCTTAATTAGAAAACTAAATGTTAATGCGTTGTGCAGAAACAGGCCGCTCAGAATACGGAGAACAGGAAGTCGGCGAAGAGGGGTCGCCCCACTTACACAGGTGGCTCGAGGAACATTACTCGAGCCATGGAGTTATCGGTAAATTAAGTGTTATTCTCTAATATTCTGCAATATTAAGAGTTATTCTCTAATATTTCTAATATTAAGAGTTACTTTCTAATATTGCAGACATCTCGGACCGTGGCGTCAGGTGGTACACCGAGCGTGCTGTCCGCATATCTTGCCGTCCACGGCACCTCGACAGATCCCGCCACGGGCGAGCTTCGATGTCCCGACGTCGCTACCCAGGAGTACTGCGTAAGTGTTAATATTTTTTCTACCCAAATTTGAAATTTTAGTTTTGGAAGGTTCAAGTTTAAATTTTATACTTATACTTTACTGCTTAATGTGGGTGTAGGAGCGGGTGGTTGAGCAGGCCCAGGCCTCGGGGATCGATTTTACCGGACAGAACGATCCGAGGCTGCTGACCCCAGTTCTGGACGCCGCACACGGAGGGCACCACGGAGGTTGGGAGAGAGGCCGGGGATTGGGCCCTAGCAGGGCCCATATGAGGTTGGACTCCACCCCGGCGGTTACTTCCTCCGTCTCCAGTGGCCGGCATGTCCATCAGGAACTGGATAGCTTGAGGGCCACCGTTCAGGAGTTGAAGGAGATGCTGGTATGTATACTACTTTATAGTAAAATATCATTTCATATTATATACATATCAACACAACCCTTATTAGTACGTAAGTCTGATTAATCATACATACATATGTAATTAAAATAAACAACGCTTTTCCAAATTAGATATCCAAACAGGGTTTCGAAATAACTTAATAATGAAACGAATTCGAATAATACACCGTTCTTAGACGCTTCTTACACACGTTATGTCCAGACGCGACAGGGTAGATCGGCCGAGCCTCCACATGCATCTCCTTCGGCTGCGGCTCCGCAAGCCACTACATCGGCTGCGGTTCCGCAGACAGCTCCTGTAGCTCCACCGCCCACTCAGACTCCCGCAGCCGCGGCTCCGCAAGCGACTACCTCGACGGCGGCTGCGCAGACCACGACGCCAGCTCCACATGCCGCTCAGACTCCTTTATTTGCAGTATTGGATAGTGTATTTACCGAGGAGCAGGCGCGCGTTATTCGAACGTTACTCGGAGGTGGAGCTGGACCGAACTAGGGTAGCTTTTTGGTTCTTATTTTTTGAAACATGTATTTATTTATATCACATTGTACTACATTTTGAAACGATATTGATATTGGTTTGAATTTATATCATATTCAGTTTTTGGGTTTCTTTTGTATATTATATATATGCGTGGGATGTGATTATGAATACTGCAATATATGATTTGATTGATGTATATAGTATTGTGCACAGGGCGGAAAAAAATCTAGCAGCCCTTTTTTAAAAAAAAATACAGAAAACATGTACCTACGGATTACACCGTAGGTAAATATATTGCCCCTACGCAGTTATCCGTAGGGGCAAAATATCAGGAAACCTGATATTTTCCCACCTGATATCAGTGCAGGGTGTTGGGGGTGCCCCTACGGATATATACGTAGGGGCCAATACTTATCCCCTACGTATATATCCGTAGGGGCAACATATCAGGTCCCCTGATATTTCCCCCCGATCTCAGTTCATTGTGTTGGGAGAGGACCCTACGGAAACAGCCGTAGGGGCTACTTTATATCCCCTACGGCTTTATCCGTAGGGGACTAAATAGGACCTACGGATATATCCGTAGGTATATACAATATATTAAAAAAAAAAATTAAATATATGATTTTATTACCCCTACGGGGTACTCCGTAGGGCTATAGCACCTACTGATTTATCCGTAGGGGAATAAATTTATCCGTAGGGCCAAGTTCAGGACCTCAACTTGCACCTGCGGCCTTTGCACCTACGGGGTTTTTTTTCGCCCCTACGCATGAATCCGTAGGGGCAGTGGTTTTCCCCTACCGACAAATCCGTAGGGGCAACCCTTATTTGTAGTAGTGCCTGGGTGATGCCACATACATTCTGGGCATTAGGATCTATAGGGATAGATCCAAAAGGTTATTGGGATTGTCCCAAACCAGGTACATTAACACCATCCTAAAAAGATTTAGTATGGAAGACTCCAAGCGGGGTGCCTTACCCGCTTGCCATGGGGTCACTCTCTCCAAGGATTCTTGCCCAAAGACCGATGAAGAGAGAGCTCGCATGAGCATTATACCCTATGCTTCGGCAGTCGGATCTATAATGTATGCGATGTTATGTACACGCCCAGATGTAGCTTATGCACTTAGTGTAGTAAGCAGGTATCAATCCAACCCAGGGGAGAATCACTGGATAGCTGTGAAGAACATTCTTAAGTACTTACGAAGGACTAAAGAATTGTTCTTGGTGTATGGTAATGGAGATCTCCAAATGGAGGCCTTTACCGATTCGAGCTTCCAGAGCGATAAGGACGACAGCAAATCTATCTCTGGGTTTGTATTTACCCTCAATGGAGGGGCGGTAAGTTGGAAGAGTTCCAAACAGGATACCGTTGCAGACTCTACGATGGAGGCTAAGTACATTGCTGCGAATGATGCCGCCAAGGAAGCCGTCTGGATGAGGAAGTTCGTCTCGGAGCTAGGAGTAGTTCCAACCATTATTGATCCAATACCATTGTATTGAGATAATAATGGGGCTATGGCGTTATCCAAGGAGCCCAGGTCCCATCAGCGATCCAGACACATCTTGAGGCGCTTTCATTTGATCCGGGAGATTGTAGATCGCCGTGAGATCGAGATTAAGAGAGTAGACATAAAGAATAACGCCACGGATCCACTCACCAAGGCCCTCCCTCGGCCGTAGCATGAGCGACTTTTTGAGATGTTGGGTATGAGATACGCCAATAACTGGCCTTAGTGCAAGTGGGAGATTGTTGGATATATGTATGCCCTAGAGGCCATTATATGATAGTGGATGTATTTATACATGTGTGTGTGTATATATATATATATATATATATTCAGTATACATTCTTGCTCGACATGATAGTTTGCTATCTGGTTCTTCTTTATCTGACATGTTGATTTGATCATGCTTTTATTCATTCATACATGTTGATAAAGCCCTAAGGATATAGGCTTGACTACTGTGATTATGATGGAGATCATACTAGTGGGACATCTGTAGTTTATAAGCATATCCTGGGATGTCCCTAGTCGTAGGTGTATCGAGACGGGGCATCGATATACCAGAGTAGACTAGCGTATATGATACTAGACCCATATGATGGGCGATGGATGTTCCCACATTCATCGATATTTGACATCGAGATCGTATACGGGTGCTCAGTGGTGACTGGGTACACTGGACGGACTCGCCGAGAACTCCTATATGGAATTATATCTATCGTCGGATAGCAGTTCTCAGGTGACATTGCTGTAGGTTAGTCTGTAGACCCGAGATCGTCATAGAGTCTTGTGTGTTCTCCCACTGTACTTTGATTACCACCCTACCACGGCTCTACTGAGTCGTGCAAACAGGTGGTCGTTGGGTACAGTCCCGAGACACACGAAGGCGATGAGCGATAGGAGGGGTTTCGTCTCTCCCGGTATTGGGAGTTGATGCTGTGCTGTGCTCGACTGGCTATATCAGTAAGTCCCTGTCCAGGGCTGTTGAGATTTGCTGGTAAGTGTTATTAGTAGTTTCTCGATCTGGTATAGACCATTCATCGGCACGACTTATTGAGTTATTGGGGTCGACGTTACCATCCCTAAACTCGATATGCAGCAAATCTGACAAAGAGACCGGACTGTACGGTAGTATTGTCGGTTGGCTCGACGGGAGTTGTAACAGGTTCGCTTATTTTCTTCTGATCGCTCAATACCCTGGTGGCCGTTACGTTTAGCTGACCGCTTGTGGCTTGTAGGTATTTGATATGATCATTACCTACTGCCGGCGTATTGACGAGTTTTAGAGTCCCACAATGAAGTTTCCTGGCTCAGGCGAAAAGATATGGTGTGCATATGAGATATGCATGGGGACCCGATTAAATACGGATATGTGATACCGTATATTAATCGGGCATTTTCTATTGGTCGGGTCGTATGTGATATGACCGGTTTGCAAAATCAAGTGTTGATTTAACAAATGACTTTTAGATTAATTCTTTAATCAAACTCTTTTTCTATTTTTGTATGCATGCATGTATGCACATGATGATGTGCATGGATACATACATACATACATACATAGTATCATGGTTGTTGATACAAGTTTGGTAGCAATGCAAGACTTACATTGTAGAATTATCTATTTATTTATCATTTTGTAAAAAGGAAAGGATAATTCACAAGAGGTTAATATTTATCATCTTTGACCATGTTTCAACCACTTCTTAACCTTGAGTTATTTATCCTTTTACCTTTTAACTCATTTTGAAAAAGATCTAGATAATTCTAACCATGGTTGAAGTGAGAAAGGATTAGCATATATTATTCTTTTCTCATTTCAATTATTATTCACTCTCATTTTCTTTTCCTCTTGAGAGAAAGCTTAGCCACCATCTTCTTCTTCCTCTCTTGATAATTTCTTTGAGTGAGGTTGATTAAAGGAAAGAGTTTTGATTATAGAAAACAAACCACATCATCATACTACACATATCTAGCCCATTTGTGTAGGGTGTTTGCTCTACTTCAATCACATATCGAGTAAAGCAAGGAGCTTTGGGCAAAGGAGCTTCGGATGGATCGTCGTGGATTTAGAAGACCTCAAGCGAACCTTTTTCTAACCCTCAAGTAGCCAAGGAGTCTAGCATAGGGAGCTACAAAGGTTGTACTCTCAAAACTCTATCCTTAATTACTTGTGATGTTGTCTTTGTAATGAATCCCTAATTTTCTAGTGATGATTCTTTGTATGTTCACTTAGCACCTTAAAATTTTGATTTTGAGACATGTGATGCTTCCAAACCCTTCATGAGGTGCTAGGTAAACCTAACAGGTGCAATCCGCTGAAAACCCTCAGGAGATAACACTCCTCCTTCTAGGGACACCTAGAGGTTTAAAAGCTTGTTGCACGTGCTCAGTGCAATCGTGTTGCCTACGAAAGTGTGCTAGTTAGTTTTTCTTTTTCTTTATTCTCTCCTTTTCTTTTTAATATAACAATTCGCTCGAGACGACCAAAAATAAATTTGGGGGAATTTGATCAGTCGAAAATATTGCATTTTTAACACGACAATTTCCCTACCTTTGCACTTATCTAGAGGTGTTCGGAATTAATATAGCACATATTAGCAAATTGACTGTAAAATACCAAATAACTTGTGTTATATATTGAAATCGGCATTTCTGAGGGAAATTGCGTGTTTATCATGGTATCACATCAGTTTTGTATAGCGCAACACTTGTCTCGAGAATCTGTGCCGCAAATTCCAGGTGAAAAGCCGAAACTATCAAAAGTGCTGATAAAAATGAGCCAAGTCCAAGACTTGAGATCTGGCAGAAATAGAGAAAGCAAAATGATATTCAACACATCAATAAAGTACCACAAAGTCAGCACCATTTAAGCCTGAGAAATTCATGCAAAGGACCGCGGATCCGCGGCCCAATGCCCTTTCCCGCCGCGGATCCACGGCTGTATGATGACATCACTGTCTCCTAATTCTCACATGTGCTTCTTGTAATAGCCAAAGCTTCCAGAAGACTCCAGAATGACCACGTGGGTTCATCCAGAAGGCTCGGCCTAACAACCTTACCCAAGAATATTCCTCATTCTAGAATATTCCCTCCAACAAACTTCTTCTAGAAGCCTCCTTATAACAACCTTCTTCTAGAAGCCTCCTTGTAACAACCTCATTCTAGAATATTACCTCCAACAAACTTCTTCTAGAAGATTCTTTCTAACAACCTCATTTTGGAAGGAAAATTCAAATGAGCTAGTTCATTTTGGAGGGAAAATTCAAATGAGGTAGTTCATTTTGGAGGGAAAAGTTGTTCATTTTGGAGGGAAAAGTGGTTCATTTTGGAGGGAAATTTGAAATTTGAATTCTAGATCTAAGGTTGAGAGGCTTATAAAAGGAAACCTAGATCTAAGGTTTTGGGTTGTTCATAAACCATTACACACACAAGTTGAGTGACACAACTTGTGCATTCAAAACCCTAATCCCCAATTCAAAATCCAAAGCCAAAAATCAAGAACACCGAGTACAATTCAAGCGAGAAGCCTTCAACCTTTTAGGAGCGAAGCCGATCTTCATCGGAGCAAGTGATCCAAGACGATCCGCGACTCACGAAGACGAGCGAAGCCAAATCGACGATCGAGTTCTTTCCTCATTGTAGTTCTTGAGAGAATTGTAACGAAATTGTTGATAAATAAAAGGTGAAATTCTTTATCTTGCTTTCTTTACATTCTGGCATCATGATTAGATCTCGATTTGTGATTGTGTTCTTTGATATGATGTTTGAGTAAAACTCCGCTCGTGAAGGAGTCGATAGAATCAATAGATGATGATGATTACAAATCGTGAAATGATTCTTAAGCCCTATGAGTTTTGTAAACTCTAGCAAATTGAAGAATCGACGACCTAGTTTCGAGCGATGCTTTCTTGATTGTGTTCGCTCTTAATTAGGGATCCATGATCGATTCTTGAATTTACTAAAGGCTAGATTGTGAATGAAATCAACGAAAGAACAAGGGATAGATGATGAAACCCTAGTTTCCGCAAGAAATCCCTAATTCTCGTTGATCATCATCGATCTAGTATCAAATCATCGATGGATAAGAAAACGTAATCAATAGATTTCATCACGTCTATAGATTCGATCGATTCCTACGAGCCTCACTTCGATTCTTGATTATTGGATTGGATATCATCAATTCTCAATTTTTGATTTTAATGTTTTCTTGTTATTAGATCAAGATTTTTCTTGTAGGGTGTTTTTCGTCACCCCATTGAGATGGGAATACGTGCGTGCTTGTCAGGCGTACTACAGATTCCCTCTGCCTAGGGTAGGTGGGGGTTTATTGATTGTGAGGATCCGAATCTCCGGCAGCCGCGGACTAAGCTGCCGTTAATTACCCCTCGCCTTTGGGGCGAGGGAACCTCCGATTAACGGGTTAAACTGGTCATGCGAACTCAATGTGCAGTGCACGTGTGCTGTGTTTTGAAAGGGAGGTTTGGATATATCGGGAGCCACGCAGAGTTTTTACGGGGGTCCTGCTACCCGGATAGCGGGCTGGGGGTCAAAGGGGCTAGCAGCCCCCTTGCGGGGTGCGAGGCAGCGCCCCGTTAGAAATTTTTTTCTAACAGGGACAGTGTCGTGGAGTATGTGTATGTGCACATATATATACATATGTATATATATACATGTATATATAAATAAAGTGGAAAAAAAAATCCAAAGGATGCGTGGGGCGGCACCTTGGGCGCTGTGCGCCTAGGTGCTGTGCGCTCAGGCGCTAGAATACCACATGTCGGCACGTGGGCGCTCTGCGCTTGAGCGCTGGGCGTTGGAGCGCAAGCACGCCACGTGTCGGCACGGGGGCGACTTGTGCTCGAGCGCTTGCGCTTGAGCGCAAGCGCGCCACGTGTCGACACGGGGGCGACTTGCGCTCGAGCGCAAGCGCGCCACGTGTCGGCACGGGGGAGACTTGCGCTCGAGCGCTTGCGCTGGAGCGCAAGCGCGCCACGTGTCGGCACGGGGGCGACTTGCGCTCGAGCGCTTGCGCTTGAGCGCAAGCACGCCACGTGTCGGCACGCGGGCGCTCTGCGCTTGAGCGCCGGCGAGAAAAAGAGGCTTTTAGCTTAAAAATATTTCTCAGAAGAGAAATCAGAGAGGAGTTGGACTCCTGAGTGTGTTTGTTTTTTTATTTTTTTATTTTTGGGGGTTAGTGAACGATGTTCTTCTTCTTCCTCCTCTGTTAGCTGGATCTTGAAGATCAAGAGATATGGGATTTCTAAAAATCTCTTCTTTTTGAGTTCTAATGGAAGATCTGAGTTCCCCTTTATGGGTTTTGTGGTGAAAAACTAATTTGTTTTATAAAAAGAAGAGTAAAACTCTTGGTTAATTCAAGAGAAAAAGGAAGGTTTTGGGAACCTTGAAGAAGGAGAAAAGATCTCAGACTGAAGAAAATTTTGAGAGAGAGAAAAAGTTGTTGTGATTTTTTCATTATTTTTGCCTTTATAGGCCATACACTTTACACATAGCCCCTTGGGCTTCACAAAATGGCATTTTGTCTATCTCATGGCTCACGTGCCATTTCTTTTTGCACATAAGCCATGGGCTTCACAAAAATTTGGCTTTATGCCTATTTTTCTTACATTTATCCATAGAATAAAACAAAAGAAATACAACAAAATTGTTTATTACAAAATTTTTATCTTGGCGTGGGGGAGGCCGACCGCTTCATGTTCGGGCTCGACCTGGGCATGGGCCCACTGGGTCTGGGCTTGGGCCCACTTAGCTTGAGGTTGACTTGGATTTTGACTTGGTCAACCGGGGTGTAAATTTTTACCCCAACAAATTGCCCCCCATCAATAAATGCACACCACATATGTGGGTTGGGTGCATGAAATTGATGGATCTTCTTTTACTTGGAGGCGACCTGATTTAGTTCCCGCTTTTTGGGAAGCTGGCGCTGCCCTTTTTATGACATGGACGGTCATTTCTTGACATGTCTCCGAGACGGAATGTCCGTGACAGACGTTTCCCTGGCCCGGAGCGATCTGATTCCTGCTTTGTAGAAATCCTGTGCTGCCCTTTTTGCGAGTTGGACGGTCGGTGTTGCCCTTTTAGTGATGTGGACGGTCGATGCTGCCATTTTAGCGACGTGGATGGTCGGTTCTGCCATTTCAGCGACGTGGACGGTCGGTGCTGCCCTTTTTGCGACTTGGACGGTCGATGCTGCCATTTTAGCGACGTGGACGGTCGATTCTGCTATTTTAGCGACGTGGACGGTCGGTGCTGCCCTTTTTGCGACTTGGACGGTCGATGCTGCCCTTTTTGCGACTTGGACGGTCGGTGCTGCGCTTTTTGCGACTTGGACGGTCGGTGCTGCCCTTTTAGCGACGTGGACGGTCGGTGCTGCCCTTTTAGCGACGTGGACGGTCGATGCTGCCATTTTAGCGACGTGGACGGTCGATGCTTCCCTTTTTGCGACTTGGACGGTCGGTGCTGCCCTTTTAGCGACATGGACGGTCGTTGCTTGATTTGACTTTCTCTGCTTCTTGCAGTGTCAGGGGTGAACTTGACTTGCTCCGCTTCTTGCGGCGTCGAGATTGGATTCTGACTTGCTCCGCTTTCTGCGGTGTCGGAGTTGAAGTTGACTTGTTGATTGTGATTTGGATTGACATCAGCATCGCCATACTGGAATACGGTACCAGGAGCGAATCATCATTTGTCATGAGAGGATTTGGGGATTGGTTTTGGTTTGGCATCAGCATCGCTGCACTGGAATATGGTACCGGGAGAGAATCATCATTTGCCATGAGGAGATTTCCCTCGTTCCCAGTTTAACGACTTAGGGGTCATCTGTTCCCAGTTTAACGACTTAGGGGGTCATCTGTTCCTAGTTTAAAGACTTAGGGGTCTATTGGATTGGAGTTTGGGATTGTGGGGTTAGGACAGGCATCAGCGTTGCTAACACTGAAGCATACGTGCCAGGAGCAATTCATCATTTTCCTATTCCTATTGGGGGAGCGATGGCTTAAGAGACAGGTTAGGGTCCCTATCGCCTAAGGCTTTTTAATTTTATGGGCCGTGAGGGTCCCATAAAAGCATTTTCTCCCTACGAGTCGTAAGGATCTCGCAGGTGTATTTTCTCCTTAGGAGTCGTGAGGACTCCTAAGTGTATTTTTCCTTTATGAGTCGTAAGGATCCGACAAAGGTTTGTTCTCCTCATATATCGTGAGGACACATGAGTGGGTCTTATCAATGGAGCATCATTCCCAAAGCGGAGACCAGCTGCGTAACTGGTGATTACGGTGGGGCATGGGTATGATGAGAATTATTTGAGCCCGTGGATTGTATACGATGGTCAACTTGGGGACCCACCGTAGGGCCGGAGAACTTTGAGAAATTGGATTTTGGTTGGCGTCTGCATCGCTACACTGGAATATGGTATCAGGAGCGACTCATCATTCGCCGTTTGGTGACTTGGAATTTGGATCTTGTTTAGCATCAGCATTGCTGCACTGGAATAATGCCAGGAGCAACTCATCATTTTCCTTGGGAGGACTTGGGATTTGGGTTTTTGGTCGGCATCAGCACCGCTAACACTGAAGCGAAATGCCAGGAGCGACTCATCATTTGCCGTTGCCCGTTGGGGAACGATGGCTTAGGAGACAGGTTTGGGTCCCTGTCACCTAAGGCTTTTCAATTTTATGGGCCATGAGGGTCCCATAAAAGCATTTTCTCCCTACGAGTCGTAAGGATCCCGCAGGTGTATTTTCTCCTTAGGAATCGTGAGGATTCTTAAGTGTGTTGCTCCTTTGTGAGTCGTAAGGATCTCATGCAGGGGTTTTCTCCTCATAAGGTCGAGAGGACTTTGCGAGTGTATTTCATCTCTTTTCACGAGTTTGCGCCCTTTCGGGTTTTCACAGACTCGCCGGTAGTCCTGCTATTTTAACTCACGGAGCCCTTTCGGGTTTTCATCCGTGCCCGTTTTGCTTGTGGACATACCATTTATTTTTCCTCTTTTCTTTCCTTTTTTTTTGTTTTTTCCTTCTTTTTTTTTACCGCTCGTAGGACTTTAAAAGTAGTCTCACCAGCAGAGTTTGGGAGAGATAGGGGCCATTTACGCCCGTGGATTGTATACAGTTTTGCAGGATGTATGATCCAGCCCGTAGGGCTGATGTGCTCAATTCGCCTGCGACTTGGAGCATTCACGTGTAGTATTTCTTGAGATATCGGCCGTTGATGGGTGGCATGGGCCTTTCTCCTTCGGCACTTATTAGTTGGTAGGATCCTCCGTCGAACACTTTCTCGATGACGTATGGTCCTTCCCAGTTTGGCTCGAATTTTCCCTTGGCATGTCGATTGAGGATGATCGGTCTTTTGAGGACCAACACCAATTCACTTTTCTTGAAAGCGCGGAGACGGGTTATCTTATCATAGGCCCGTGACATTTGGGCTCGGTATAGCTCCAGATTTTACTGCACCGCGAGCCTCTTTTCTTCGAGGGCATCGAGCTCTTCAAGTCGAAGGAGCACGTTTTCCTCCTCCGTCAACTCGTGCTGAACGGCCATTCTTAAGCTTGGAACTTCGACTTCGAGGGGGAGGGCCGCCTCCACTCCGAAGAGCAATGAGTATGGAGTGGACTGAGTTGGAGTACGGTGCGTGGTACGATATGCCCACAACGCCTCGTGAAGTTTGAGATTCCAGTCTCTCTTGTTGGCTGAAGCAATTTTCCTCAGGAGCTTGCATAGAGTCTTATTGAAGGCTTCGGCTAGCCCATTGGCTCTTGGATTATAGATGGAGGAATATCTCCAGTCTATCTTGTGCTGAGTGGCGAACCTTGAGACATTGAAGCTCTTGAAAGAAGGCCCGTTGTCAGAAATGATTCTTCTTGGTGTACCGAAGCGGTATAGAATATTATGCTGGAAGAATGTCAGAATATCTTTTGTCTTGACTTCTTTTTGCGGGACAGCTTTAGCCCATCTGGAGAAGTAGTCTGTCGCTGCCAGTATGAACCGGTGGCCTTTGGATGACGGAGGATCAATTGGGCCAACAATGTCGGTGCCCCAGACTTCGAAGGGCCACGACACCACCGTAGGATGCAACGGATTGGGATGCTTGTGAATGAAATCACCATGGATTTGGAAGATCTGACACTTCTTTGCATGCTCTCCGCAATCCCGTATCATGGTGGGCCAATAATACCCAAGCCGTTTGATTTGAAGTCGCATCTTGGGGCCAGATTGGTGAGCACCGCAAACGCCTGAGTGAACTTCTTTCATGACTTTTTAGGCTTCGGCCGATGACAGGCACCTGAGCCAGAGTTGGTCATATGACCTGCGGTATAACGTATCATTTACAAACACGTATCGGAGAGCTCTCTTCTTCAGCTGAATCCTCGCAGATTTTTCTTCGGGCAGCCTGTCGTATCGGAGGTACTCTATGAAGGGTTCTTTCCAATCGGGCTCGTCTTGGATGATCGAAGCTTCTTCGGCAGGACTGCTCTTCTGTTCCGCGCTTTCCTCTTCTCGTAGAGAGACTGGGAGTAGAATTTGTCGGCTCCTGATTGTGATCAGAATTTCGTCCATGTCAGGATCAGCCAGCTCCTTGGCTAAGCGAGCGAGTACGTCAGCCTTTCCATTCAACGCTCTAGGGACTCTCATTAGTTCAATGTGAGTGAACCATTTCATGAGTTCCACCACTCGGCCTCTATACCGAGCTAACTCGGGTTTGTATATTTTATAATCACCGCTTACTTGGTTGACGACGAGCTGGGAGTCACCGTAAACTCGTAGCCGACGGATTTCCATTTCTATGGCGAGCTCCAAACCAACTATCAGAGCTTCATACTCAGCTTCATTGTTTGTCCGAGGCTCGGTGAGAGCGAAAGAACGCTGTAGGGTTCCCATTGATGGTGTGATGAACACCAATCCTATCCCTGCTTTTATCTCCGGGACGCTTGATTTAATGGAGGTCCTTATCGATGAGGCCCCATCGAAGTAGAGCTCCCAACATGGCCCATCTCCCTCGAGGTGCAGCACTTGTTCGTCGGGTAACTCACAATTTAGCGGCGACCCTTCTGGTATAGGATGAGCGGTGAGGAAGTCTGCAAGAGCTTGCCCTTTCACTGCTTTCTGAGGAGTATAAACTATGTCAAACTCAAGTAACATGACAGCCCATCTTGCCATTCTGCCGGCTAGGCTCGCTCTGGTCATCAAGTGTTTGAGCGGGTCGACCTTGGAGATCAGCATAACCCGATGAGCAAGCAAATAGTGCCTCATCTTCTTCACTGCAAATATCAGAGCCAGGCATTGCTTTTCGATTGGGGAATAGTTGTGTTCCGTCCCGACTAGAGTTCGACTAAGGTAGTAGAGGGCATTTCCTTTTCCCTCCTCGTTATTCTGGGCAAGGAGCGCACCGAGTGACTCATCCAGTGCGGCAGTGTAGAGAATCAGCGGTTTATTTGGAATGGGAGCGGCCAGCACTGGAGGGTGCAACAAGTATTGTTTGATGCTTTTGAACGCTGCTTGACATTCGGCATCCCAGATAAAAGGAGCTCCTTTCTTCATGAGCTTTGAGAAGGGCCTACATCTCCCCGATAAATTTGAGATAAACCTCCATATATAAGCAAGCTTGCCTTGAAAAGATCTTAGCTGCGTCAGACTCTTCGAAGGGGGCATCTCCATGATGGCTTTTATCTTTGATGGGTCAACTTCGATCCCTCGATGTCGGACTATGAAGCCCAGGAATTTTCCCAATGACACGCCAAAAGCGCACTTCAGAGGATTCATCTTCAGATCGTATTCCCTCAGTCTGGTGAGAACAATCCTAAGATCTTGGATGTGGTCGGCCTTGGCTTTAGTTTTGACGACCAGATCATCAACATAACATTCGACGAATTTATGGATTAGGTCATCAAAGATATTAGTCATTGCCCTTTGATATGTAGCACCTGCGTTCTTCAGTCCGAACGGCATCACCTTGTAGCAATATATTCCGATCGGGGTTCGAAATGATGTGTGTTTCTCATCCTCAGGCGACATCTTGATCTGATTGTATCCAGACGAGCCATCCATAATGGTGAACAGCTCGTAATTTGAGGTGTCATCGACCATCATTTCCATGACCAGTAGCGGGAAGTCGTCTTTAGGACATGCCTTGTTGAGGTCCCTGAAATCGACACAAACTCGGATCTGCCCATTTTTCTTCTTCACTGGGACTATGCATGCGATCCAGTCCGCATATTTCTCTTCCCTGATGAAGCCGGCGTCGATGAGATTCTTGGTTTCCTCGATGACTTTTTCTTCTAGTTCCCTTCTCATTCTTCGAGGAGCTTGTTTGACTGGCTTAGCATCAGGAGATATAGCCAGCTTATGCACAGCCACTTCAGGGGAAAGGCCTGGCATTTCTTTGTATGTCCACACGAAGCAGTCGACGAACTCATGCAGCAGGGCAATTATCTGCGCTTTCATTTCCTCTGACAAGAGCGAGCTGATGTAGGTCGGCCTTGGATTATCGGGCGTTCCTAAGTCAATCTTGGTTAGCTCGTCAAAGGTTTCTTGTCCACCAACTTCGAGCTCTTGAGGAGCTTCTTCTGGGTCGGCTATCTCGTCATCATCATTTGATCTTTCGCTGGCCTCACCAACATGGATCATGTAGCACGCTTTGGAATCAGGTTGAATGTAGCCTATGCCCCGTCTATCTGGAATTCGTCCATCGATGAGTGCTCGGACCTGGGGCGGATACCATAGCTGTAACGTTTCAAAATAATAAAATATTAATTTTGGGAATTTTTTTTATAATTTAATATTATTTTATTGAATATTTTAATATTTTGGTGTTATTAAATACAAATAAATACGAAAAATGTTAGAAAAATTATGGAAAATTCTAAAATAGGGTAAATTAAAGAATTATGCCATTTCTAAGTTTAATTGATTAGTTATGTGCTTAATTAGTGCTAATCGCGATTAAAAATCGCTAATCGGATTTTTTGGCAATTTTGTGCAAAACATGCACATATCACTTTTTCACACTTGTGTTACATTTTTATTGCCATGGTTTGTTTTGGGTTACTATTTAAGTGAGAAGGGTTTTTAAAAGGAAAAGAAAAGAGAAAAGAATAAAGAATTGGTAGTGGGTGAGAGAGAGAGAGGTATGGGCTTCATTTGACTTGAACACTTAGCCATTTTCCTTCATCCCCTCACACATCTCTCTCCCTCTTCAGCCCATGGCTGCAGCTGCTGCTTCCTCCCCCTTCCTCCACCTTCAAACCCTCAAATCATCTCAAAAACTACACCAAAACCACACATCCATTTCGTTAAAAATGTGCACAATCCCTAGATCTACACTTGGAGCTAAAGAAGTAAGGATTTTGGCCACTAGGGGCAACTCAAGAATTTTCTTGAGTTGCCAAATGAGGTAATTTCTGGATCATTAGCTTAATTCTAGCATTCCCTATACCCCAATGTTGTTATTGAACCGATATTGTTTGATATTGTGGACTTGTGGATAACCTAGTTAGGGTTGTGATGAATTATGGGTTGTAATATGAAATTGAGGTCAGTAGAGGTTATACCATCACCCTAGTGTATGAATTAGAACCCAAAACCTGAAGCTTAAACCAGAATACGGATTTTAGAAACCGATATCGGAAAATTTGTGAAATCTGTGAAGGTTAATTGGGATCTGCTATCACCCGGGACATCCTAAAATAAAATTGATTGGACAGTGGTATGTGCAGGCACCCAGGAAGCTACCACCAAGACCCCAGCCCCTAACTCCCTTACCCGGCCGCCAATTAATCCCAATTGGCCGCAAATTACGGCCTGGGTCCCACCATTTTGCCTCCTGTTTGTTCTGTAGCTCCTACATGTTTATGTTAGACCCCTGGTATATATAGATTTGTATAAAGTGACCTAGGGTGGAATCTGGGACATATTTCCTAAGTTGCTGTTTTGGATTCGTGTTTCCGTATTCCGTATTTTTGATTCTGCAATTGTGGATTGTGTTTTGCCTCGACTATTTGGCGTTTATACGACGATATAGAGGATGTGTTGATGGTTTTGAAGGCGTGCCATGGGTTTTAACCTATAGGCCCCTTATCGTATCGTTTTGGATTTCATGTGCCGTTTTAGCTTGGATTTGGTTTTAATGCGCATATACGATACTTTGATGTAGGTACCCATGAAGACTTCGGGATGACAAGCAAATGCGTGGTGACGTCCGCAAATGAGACGCAAGGTGAGTAGATTATATCTACAGGGGGAAGTCGGGTGGATGGCGTATAGCACCCCCACAGTCCGTAATTAGTATACTATGTAGTGTATTTATATGTTAGTTATAGTGTGATATGGTTAGTTAGGGGTAGAAGTAACTAGCGTAGTTCCTAGTTGCGAGCCCTAGGATAGATGTACACCCACACGCTTACACTTGTATGTTCCTTATACTTGCACCTTGTGGATGATATTGGACGACATTGGTGGTGAGTCGATCATATTGGGCCTTGTGCCGCCAGATCGGTGATTTGATATGATTCATATTTGGGATATGACTTGTGATTCTTGCGGGCTTGGGATGTGTGTTTACCCCCGCATTCATACTTATTGATGGTATCGATTTGTATTAGACATAGAGTAGTACCCCAGATTATTTGATCTGATGATAGTGATACCTGTTATGTGATGAGATAGTGTGATGTTGACCCGTACCCAGCTATTGGGATGCCGTACGATGATTTACCGTGCGAGCCGATATTGATGATAGATCCGCACTCATAACTCGAGGATGTCCTACGATATATTACTGAGGCGGGATCACCGACTATATATCTGTATATTTATCGACTCAGATTTAGGTGGTTTCCATACCTCTCCCATTTGACTTGATTCTTAGATCTGTAGTTGTATAGTAGATTCTTCACTGTGATGTTGATTATTTGATTTCCGTATTTTCATGCTATTCGCATTGCATGCATATGTTATTGCTACTGTTATCATGCTGTTAGGACACCAGCACCATTATCGATGATGCGTATGTTCCACGTACACTAATTGCCGGCTCACACACTTCATCATCGATAATTGCCATGCCACTACACTGTAGTACTGTTGCATTCATGATATGATTCTTGCTTGGCATATCGTACACTTATACCTGTACACAGACATAGATGATTCTGACTTGATTAGAGATTTGCGGACCGCAAGATATTCTTAAAACTGATTCATTCTAAAGGAGCGGTTTCTCTCGACATATGCACATTACTATTCCATGTTGCATGATTTTTGATACGATTACCTTTCTTTACATGTCGCATACATCATGGACTGATTGCATAGCACATCGCATTGGATTTACTTCTTGGTGTTGGATTTTCATGTGATTCTGGTTTTGAGGACCGTGGGATTATTTAAGAAAAGATGCACTATTTTGAAAAACCCGGTACCTCGTGATATGATATTTGGTGCGTCCACCACGCGTTTTCTCGGTGCTGAGACGTGTGCTTGAAACCCGATTCGAGGAGTGGATGATCCGTTTGCGGGTTCGTGGTGGGCCCGGTATGGTTCCCCTCGGCAAGATGATCGATGGGTTTTGCCGATTGAGCCTGGAGGCGGGCGAGTACCTACCGGTGATTGTATTTGAGCTCGGCGGATATCTGAAGGATACCGACCGGAGTTGAGAGATGGGCGTACTGCCGGGGCCGAGAGCCGATTCCGCAGACATAGCCCGCGGGCCGATCCGGACTGACGGAGCCCGATGGATGAGGATTTACGTGTCGATGCTAGGCACGGGTTTTCATGATGTTTTCCATGATATTGTTTATATCCTCATACTTGCATTCATGATGCTTATTGTCATTGGGTGACGGGTGGATGGATTCCACGTATGTATAGATATAGATCATACATACTGGATTTACCTTGATTACACTTCACTTGAATATATAACAGGGCATGAGGGCGCTGTTATATATACCCTTACACCAATATTAGTGGTATGGGACGCTAATATATGTGTATTGATACTTCATCATTTTTACCTCATGCAGACATACCTTATACTGATGACATGTTATTACCTGAGTACCTGGCACTACATACATGTTTAGATGTTACCTAGCCACCTTATCATACTTCAGATGTACTCTTGTGGTTATATTACTGATTGTTGACCTAGGTTTATGTCTTGCATTCGGTTTCTGCTTGTAGATATTTCTATTCACGAGTTGGCAACTCACCCCCGTTGTGCCACAGTTCTTGCAGGTTTTGCCGTACAGGTTCCATTGTGGCATTTCTGGCACACTGCTTCCTTGCGGGTGGATTGCTTTTGGTAGGTGGATTCTTTTGCATAAAGAGCCACCATTGTATTTATTTTATCCATTGTATCTAGAATTTCCATTAACCAAAACTTGTATATTGTTTCATACTTAGACATTTGTGATGTATTATTTGACCTTAGAGTCGCGCTTAGTAGTATTGCGGTTTTCTTGCTTTTGGAGCTTTCTTTTGAGTTTGATCCTCGCCATTCGGCGTTGTATATTATTATTGCTTGTGTGGTTGTGGCCGTCAATTGACGAAGAGCTAGCTCCCGCTTGGGGATGCCTTTTATCATTGCATATATTGTTATCCTTGTTGTACCCCATTCGGGGCCAGTTTTACAAAAGAGACTCTGCCGAAATTTTTAGAAAAGACTTTACTGTTTTCAAAACGTACATTCGGCTTAGTTATTTCAAAACCTTGATTTCAAACATGTTTTTCTTCACTTCTTTAAGCCAGTTTCTTTACTTATTCTTAAAAATGGTTTTAGATTTCTGGGATTTTGGCTTACTTGGATCAGATGGAGTCCTATAGACTTCATATGGTTCAAGGGCCAGTCACGTGCTCTTTCGGGTCGTGACAAAGTTGGTATCAGAGCGCTAGGTTGACCTTGGTTCGAGTCTAAGTTTGACTATGTGGAGCCTAGGGCGTTTATATATATACGGAACTTAGGCTTGACCTTACGGAACTTAGACTTGGTCGAGGGGGTATTAGACCCGAACTTTCGTCGCGTAGGATGACCCTTGGTTGATGGAATAGGTGACTAAAGTAGAGTGACGTACCGTGGGTATGTTCCGCGGCATACTTACGACACGTCACTCCGCTTAAGGAACCTTAGGGTGTACATATTTTCGAGATCAGTGATTCTCTTCATATCCATGATTATACATCCATTTAAGATCCCCGATTCTCTTAGTTTCATGATCATACCTTTATTGATGATGTTCCTTCTTATGATCATGTATCCACTCTGGATCTGTTGTTTTCTTTCTTGCCATTGATCTGCTCTCTTCGATACTCGATTGAGGTTCTTGTCGCCATGTGGAGCGCAGTTTGGGCGGCTGCTAGGGTTACGGTCAGTGTGAGCTCGTCTGGTACGAGGGCTGACCATTGTGTTTTCTGGTGACATGGGAACGTCTCGAGTTGGTATTGTTGATTGTGACCTCTAGTGGAGGCGAGTGCTTGGTCTTGCACCGGATGATCGGGTCATTGTTAGAGCTGCCAGTTGAGAGAGGACTGTTGATGTACAGCATACCTTAGAGATATGATGGACGGTCGCTAGTCACCTGAGGGCTAATGACTAGGACATGTGGTTCGTTCGTTTACCGATGCGAGGTCATCAGATAGATTGTTTCCAGCTAGAGGCGACTTCACGCAGATTCGTTGAGGGTCGATAGAGACGATCGAATGTCAGAAGCCCTTTTTCCAAGTTTAAAGTATACGGAAAGACATGCAGGTGATTCTGTGGACCCTCTAGAAGAATGAAACCCTAACTCGACTTAATGACCGTGCGAAAGCCTTTAAACCTTAGGGTTTGCGGCAGTTCCGCGGCGCCATTAGTGAGGCTTGGGTTTGCCCTTCTACGGCTGGACCACCGACGCTGTGGCATGTACTCGATACTATTAAACTGTACCCATGATGTTGATCTCTTGGGGGATTATGAGGTTCTGACGAGTCGATCGGATGATTCGACATCATTCGGATATCATGTGATGGGATGCATTGCTTAGGATACTCCAGATACGAGGATAGCCGTTGGAGAACAATCCATGCAGCCATGTTGAGACGAGTCCGGATCAGTCGACATTGAAGCAGAGTGCAGAAAGAGTTCGCAAGATATTTCGACGAGATGACGCCCCACTCCGCTAATATCAGAGATGTGATACGCACCCAGAGGCATGGTATATGGATATATTTTCCAGAAAGAAGCGCGATAGGTATGCAGCCGTTCCGGAATAAGGATTAGTTTCAGCAGTGGATGATGACTTCCGGGCATTTCGGCAAGAATGAGATTTGAGAGAGAGACCTCGACAGGACCTTTCTGGAAAACGATACGAGAAGACCTAGACCCAGGAGTGGTCATGTTGCGCACACCCAGCAGGCCAGAGTTCGGCATCGTCGACGAGGTAGTTGATGAGGTTCGGATAAAGGAACTTACCCAGATTGCGTTGCGAATTGATCAAGGACGGACGAGTATTGAGTATTCCTCCGATGGTGGGGACGCGTTCCCGAGGACCTGTTTGGCCAGACATCTTCTACAGAATGATTAAACTACAGAGTACGTGATTTCGAGTCCGTGTGAGAGATTTCGGATTGACCGTGGCCGAGAAACAGTGCAGTGCGTAGATAGTATGGCGTGACGTCATAGTGGACGACGATAGAGACAAGTGGAACCAGAGGTTCGTGCGAGACACTGGCGAGCTGTCATTACTTTCCGTCGAGACCAGAGGTCAGATATGCTTACAGAGGCGTTGGGATGCGACCAGTTTCCAAGAAATGTTGTGCTGAGGACACAGATGTCTATCGAGTGAGAAAAGATTATGCAAGAGAGCTAGCCTCCGTACAGTTCGGCTTAGGCAAGATCGGAAGAGACCTTGAGCAGGATTCCTTCCAGGATATTGCTGCAATGATGTTTGCACCCAGGATCAGATATGTGATGTGCATTCAGAGAGCCAGAGGCCGACGCCAGTGACATGCTGCTTTACGAGTGGTCGCGAGAGTTGATCGAGAGATGACCCAGAGAAGTGCCAGAACGGAATCGTCCCCGTTAGCACATCTGACAGGGCCGATGAGCCGATTGATTGTGAGATTGGTAATCCACAAAGAAGATAAAGACCCAGAGGACGCCAGACCGTGAGCAAGAGGCAAGTAGATATCTTGCGCTACTAGCATTGGATGCACCGACTCCTTCTCGACCTCGACGGAGGAACTACCGACGACGGCATTTATGATTTGTGATTTTGTGATTCGATTATCACGTATCCGTCGTTTTGGATTTCGGTATTTTGGGCGTTCTGTTTGCATGATTTAGTTTTGATGACTGAGTTTCATGATATTTGTTTCATGCACCCACTGGATATTTATGTTATTGCGCATAGTTACTACGTTTGAGATATTGATTGAGATTTCACGCCTATCTTATGCAGTGATTTGATTTACACTTCCGGCATAGTTTTCATGCACCTTTAGTGTTTTGATATACGGTTTTGGTGCACGCCAGATGCACTAAATCGGGATTCTTCGTGCATGTTACATGCACCTGATTTGGTTGCTGTCAGGCACACACGTTGCCTATGACAGATGTTTCGTGCACACCCGTTGCACCTAGATGTTGTTTTGTGCACCTGTATGACACACATATGGATTTTGATTCCTTGCGCACCAGACGTATAGGATATTCTTATATATACATTTTGTGGATTGATTTTTAGTAGAGCAGTACCCTTTGATGATATTCACTATGTATTGATGTTTCGGAACCCCGACAAATTGGATTTTTACGGAAATGTTTTTGTATTTGGGGGTTTAAATTTAAATTCGGGGACCGAATTTCTTTAAGTGGGGTAGATTGTAACGTTTCAAAATAATAAAATATTAATTTTGGGAATTTTTTTATAATTTAATATTATTTTATTGAATATTTTAATATTTTGGTGTTATTAAATACAAATAAATAGGAAAAATGTTAGAAAAATTATGGAAAATTCTAAAATAGGGTAAATTAAAGAATTATGCCATTTCTAAGTTTAATTGATTAGTTATATGCTTAATTAGTGCTAATCGCGATTAAAAATCGCTAATCGGATTTTTTGGCAATTTTGTGCAAAACATACACATATCACTTTTTCACACTTGTGTTACATTTTTATTGCCATGGTTTGTTTTGGGTTACTATTTAAGTGAGAAGGGTTTTTAAAAGGAAAAGAAAAGAGAAAAGAATAAAGAATTGGTAGTGGGTGAGAGAGAGAGGTATGGGCTTCATTTGACTTGAACACTTAGCCATTTTCCTTCATCCCCTCACACATCTCTCTCCCTCTTCAGCCCATGCCTGCAGCTGCTGCTTCCTCCCCCTTCCTCCACCTTCAAACCCTCAAATCATCTCAAAAACTACACCAAAACCACACATCCATTTCGTTAAAAATGTGCACAATCCCTAGATCTACACTTGGAGCTAAAGAAGTAAGGATTTTGGCCACTAGGGGCAACTCAAGAATTTTCTTGAGTTGCCAAATGAGGTAATTTCTGGATCATTATCTTAATTCTAGCATTCCCTATACCCCAATGTTGTTATTGAACCGATATTGTTTGATATTGTGGACTTGTGGATAACCTAGTTAGGGTTGTGATGAATTATGGGTTGTAATATGAAATTGAGGTCAGTAGAGGTTATACCATCACCCTAGTGTATGAATTAGAACCCAAAACCTGAAGCTTAAACCAGAATACGGATTTTAGAAACCGATATCGGAAAATTTGTGAAATCTGTGAAGGTTAATTGGGATCTGCTATCACCCGGGACATCCTAAAATAAAATTGATTGGACAGTGGTATGTGCAGGCACCCAGGAAGCTACCACCAAAACCCCAGCCCCTAACTCCCTTACCCGGCCGCCAATTAATCCCAATTGGCCGCAAATTACGGCCTGGGTCCCACCATTTTGCCTCCTGTTTGTTCTGTAGCTCCTACATGTTTATGTTAGACCCCTGGTATATATAGATTTGTATAAAGTGACCTAGGGTGGAATCTGGGACATATTTCCTAAGTTGCTGTTTTGGATTCGTGTTTCCGTATTCCGTATTTTTGATTCTGCAATTGTGGATTGTGTTTTGCCTCGACTATTTGGCGTTTATACGACGATATAGAGGATGTGTTGATGGTTTTGAAGGCGTGCCATGGGTTTTAACCTATAGGCCCCTTATCGTATCGTTTTGGATTTCATGTGCCGTTTTAGCTTGGATTTGGTTTTAATGCGCATATACGATACTTTGATGTAGGTACCCATGAAGACTTCGGGATGACAAGCAAATGCGTGGTGACGTCCGCAAATGAGACGCAAGGTGAGTAGATTATATCTACAGGGGGAAGTCGGGTGGATGGCGTATAGCACCCCCGCAGTCCGTAATTAGTATACTATGTAGTGTATTTATATGTTAGTTATAGTGTGATATGGTTAGTTAGGGGTAGAAGTAACTAGCGTAGTTCTTAGTTGCGAGCCCTAGGATAGATGTACACCCACACGCTTACACTTGTATGTTCCTTATACTTGCACCTTGTGGATGATATTGGACGACATTGGTGGTGAGTCGATCATATTGGGCCTTGTGCCGCCAGATCGGTGATTTGATATGATTCATATTTGGGATATGACTTGTGATTCTTGCGGGCTTGGGATGTGTGTTTACCCCCGCATTCATACTTATTGATGGTATCGATTTGTACTAGACATAGAGTAGTACCCCAGATTATTTGATCTGATGATAGTGATACCTGTTATGTGATGAGATAGTGTGATGTTGACCCGTACCCAGCTATTGGGATGCCGTACGATGATTTACCGTGCGAGCCGATATTGATGATAGATCCGCACTCATAACTCGAGGATGTCCTACGATATATTACTGAGGCGGGATCACCGACTATATATCTGTATATTTATCGACTCAGATTTAGGTGGTTTCCATACCTCTCCCATTTGACTTGATTCTTAGATCTGTAGTTGCATAGTAGATTCTTCACTGTGATGTTGATTATTTGATTTCCGTATTTTCATGCTATTCGCATTGCTTGCATATGTTACTGCTACTGTTATCATGCTGTTAGGACACCAGCACCATTATCGATGATGCGTATGTTCCACGTACACTAATTGCCGGCTCACACACTTCATCATCGATAATTGCCATGCCACTACACTGTAGTACTGTTGCATTCATGATATGATTCTTGCTTGGCATATCGTACACTTATACCTGTACACAGACATAGATGATTCTGACTTGATTAGAGATTTGCGGACCGCAAGATATTCTTAAAACTGATTCATTCTAAAGGAGCGGTTTCTCTCGACATATGCACATTACTATTCCATGTTGCATGATTTTTGATACGATTACCTTTCTTTACATGTCGCATACATCATGGATTGATTGCATAGCACATCGCATTGGATTTACTTCTTGGTGTTGGATTTTCATGTGATTCTGGTTTTGAGGACCGTGGGATTATTTAAGAAAAGAGGCACTATTTTGAAAAACCCGGTACCTCGTGATATGATATTTGGTGCGTCCACCATGCGTTTTCTCGGTGCTGAGACGTGTGCTTGAAACCCGATTCGAGGAGTGGATGATCCGTTTGCGGGTTCGTGGTGGGCCCGGTATGGTTCCCCTCGGCAAGATGATCGATGGGTTTTGCCGATTGAGCCTGGAGGCGGGCGAGTACCTACCGGTGATTGTATTTGAGCTCGGCGGATATCTGAAGGATACCGACCGGAGTTGAGAGATGGGCGTACTGCCGGGGCCGAGAGCCGATTCCGCAGACATAGCCCGCGGGCCGATCCGGACTGACGGAGCCCGATGGATGAGGATTTACGTGTCGATGCTAGGCATGGGTTTTCATGATGTTTTCCATGATATTGTTTATATCCTCATACTTGCATTCATGATGCTTATTGTCATTGGGTGACGGGTGGACGGATTCCACGTATGTATAGATATAGATCATACATACTGGATTTACCTTGATTACACTTCACTTGAATATATAACAGGGCATGAGGGCGCTGTTATATATACCCTTACACCAATATTAGTGGTATGGGACGCTAATATATGTGTATTGATACTTCATCATTTTTACCTCATGCAGACATACCTTATACTGATGACATGTTATTACCTGAGTACCTGGCACTACATACATGTTTAGATGTTACCTAGCCACCTTATCATACTTCAGATGTACTCTTGTGGTTATATTACTGATTGTTGACCTAGGTTTATGTCTTGCATTCGGTTTCTGCTTGTAGATATTTCTATTCACGAGTTGGCAACTCACCCCCGTTGTGCCACAGTTCTTGCAGGTTTTGCCGTACAGGTTCCATTGTGGCATTTCTGGCACACTGCTTCCTTGCGGGTGGATTGCTTTTGGTAGGTGGATTCTTTTGCATCAAGAGCCACCATTGTATTTATTTTATCCATTGTATCTAGAATTTCCATCAACAAAAACTTGTATATTGTTTCATACTTAGACATTTATGATGTATTATTTGACCTTAGAGTCGCGCTTAGTAGTATTGCGGTTTTCTTGCTTTTGGAGCTTTCTTTTGAGTTTGATCCTCGCCATTCGGCGTTGTATATTATTATTGCTTGTGTGGTTGTGGCCGTCAATTGACGAAGAGCTAGCTCCCGCTTGGGGATGCCTTTTATCATTGCATATATTGTTATCCTTGTTGTACCCCATTCGGGGCCAGTTTTACAAAAGAGACTCTGCCGAAATTTTTAGAAAAGACTTTACTGTTTTCAAAACGTACATTCGGCTTAGTTATTTCAAAACCTTGATTTCAAACATGTTTTTCTTCACTTCTTTAAGCCAGTTTCTTTACTTATTCTTAAAAATGGTTTTAGATTTCTGGGATTTTGGCTTACTTGGATCAGATGGAGTCCTATAGACTTCATATGGTTCAAGGGCCAGTCACGTGCTCTTTCGGGTCGTGAAAAAGTTGGTATCAGAGCGCTAGGTTGACCTTGGTTCGAGTCTAAGTTTGACTATGTGGAGCCTAGGGCGTTTATATATATACGGAACTTAGGCTTGACCTTACGGAACTTAGACTTGGTCGAGGGGGTATTAGACCCGAACTTTCGTCGCGTAGGATGACCCTTGGTTGATGGAATAGGTGACTAAAGTAGAGTGACGTACCGTGGGTATGTTCCGCGGCATACTTACGACACGTCACTCCGCTTAAGGAACCTTAGGGTGTACATATTTTCGAGATCAGTGATTCTCTTCATATCCATGATTATACATCCATTTGAGATCCCCGATTCTATTAGTTTCATGATCATACCTTTATTGATGATGTTCCTTCTTATGATCATGTATCCACTCTGGATCTGTTGTTTTCTTTCTTGCCATTGATCTGCTCTCTTCGATACTCGATTGAGGTTCCTGTCGCCATGTTGAGCGCAGTTTGGGCTGCTCCTAGGGTTACGGTCAGTGTGAGCTCGTCTGGTACGAGGGCTGACCATTGTGTTTTCTGGTGACATGGGAACGTCTCGAGTTGGTATTGTTGATTGTGACCTCTAGTGGAGGCGAGTGCTTGGTCTTGCACCGGATGATCGGGTCATTGTTAGAGCTTCCAGTTGAGAGAGGACTGTTGATGTACAGCATACCTTAGAGATATGATGGACGGTCGCTAGTCACCTGAGGGCTAATGACTAGGACATGTGGTTCGTTCGTTTACCGATGCGAGGTCATCAGATAGATTGTTTCCAGCTAGAGGCGACTTCACGCAGATTCGTTGAGGGTCGATAAAGACGATCGAATGTCAGAAGCCCTTTTTCCAAGTTTAAAGTATACGGAAAGACATGCAGGTGATTCTATGGACCCTCTAGAAGAATGAAACCCTAACTCGACTTAATGACCGTGCGAAAGCCTTTAAACCTTAGGGTTTGCGGCAGTTCCGCGGCGCCATTAGTGAGGCTTGGGTTTGCCCTTCTACGGCTGGACCACCGACGCTGTGGCATGTACTCGATACTATTAAACTGTACCCATGATGTTGATCTCTTGGGGGATTATGAGGTTCTGACGAGTCGATCGGATGATTCGACATCATTCGGATATCATGTGATGGGATGCATTGCTTGGGATACTCCAGATATGAGGATAGCCGTTGGAGAACAATCCATGCAGCCATGTTGAGATGAGTCCGGATCAGTCGACATTGAAGCAGAGTGCAGAAAGAGTTCGCAAGATATTTCGACGAGATGACGCCCCACTCCGCTAATATCAGAGATGTGATACGCACCCAGAGGCATGGTATATGGATATATTTTCCAGAAAGAAGCGCGATAGGTATGCAGCCGTTCCGGAATAAGGATTAGTTTCAGCAGTGGATGATGACTTCCGGGCATTTCGGCAAGAATGAGATTTGAGAGAGAGACCTCGACAGGACCTTTCTGGAAAACGATACGAGAAGACCTAGACCCAGGAGTGGTCATGTTGCGCACACCCAGCAGGCCAGAGTTCGGCATCGTCGACGAGGTAGTTGATGAGGTTCGGATAAAGGAACTTACCCAGATTGCGTTGCGAATTGATCAAGGACGGACCAGTATTGAGTATTCCTCCGATGGTGGGGACGCGTTCCCGAGGACCTGCTTGGCCAGACATCTTCTACAGAATGATGAAACTACAGAGTACGTGATTTCGAGTCCGTGTGAGAGATTTCGGATTGACCGTGGCCGAGAAACAGTGCAGTGCGTAGATAGTATGGCGTGACGTCATAGTGGACGACGATAGAGACAAGTGGAACCAGAGGTTCGTGCGAGACACTGGCGAGCTGTCATTACTTTCCGTCGAGACCAGAGGTCAGATATGCTTACAGAGGCGTTGGGATGCGACCAGTTTCCAAGAAATGTTGTGCTGAGGACACAGATGTCTATCGAGTGAGAAAAGATTATGCAAGAGAGCTAGCCTCCGTACAGTTCGGCTTAGGCAAGATCGGAAGAGACCTTGAGCAGGATTCCTTCCAGGACATTGCTGCAATGATGTTTGCACCCAGGATCAGATATGTGATGTGCATTCAGAGAGCCAGAGGCCGACGCCAGTGACATGCTGCTTTACGAGTGGTCGCAAGAGTTGATCGAGAGATGACCCAGAGAAGTGCCAGAACGGAATCGTCCCCGTTAGCACATCTGACAGGGCCGATGAGCCGATTGATTGTGAGATTGGTAATCCACAAAGAAGATAAAGACCCAGAGTCAGAGGACGCCAGACCGTGAGCAAGAGGCAAGTAGATATCTTGCGCTACTAGCATTGGATGCACCGACTCCTTCTCGACCTCGAAGGAGGAACTACCGACGACGGCATTTATGATTTGTGATTTTGTGATTCGATTATCACGTATCCATCGTTTTGGATTTCGGTATTTTGGGCGTTCTGTTTGCATGATTTAGTTTTGATGACTGAGTTTCATGATATTTGTTTCATGCACCCACTGGATATTTATGTTATTGCGCATAGTTACTACGTTTGAGATATTGATTGAGATTTCACGCCTATCTTATGCAGTGATTTGATTTACACTTCCGGCATAGTTTTCATGCACCTTTAGTGTTTTGATATACGGTTTTGGTGCACGCCAGATGCACTAAATCGGGATTCTTCGTGCATGTTACATGCACCTGATTTGGTTGCTGTCAGGCACACACGTTGCCTATGACAGATGTTTCGTGCACACCCGTTGCACCTAGATGTTGTTTTGTGCACCTGTATGACACACATATGGATTTTGATTCCTTGCGCACCAGACGTATAGGATATTCTTATATATACATTTTGTGGATTGATTTTTAGTAGAGCAGTACCCTTTGATGATATTCACTATGTATTGATGTTTCGGAACCCCGACAAATTGGATTTTTACGGAAATGTTTTTGTATTTGGGGGTTTAAATTTAAATTCGGGGACCGGATTTCTTTAAGTGGGGTAGATTGTAACGTTTCAAAATAATAAAATATTAATTTTGGGATTTTTTTTATAATTTAATATTATTTTATTGAATATTTTAATATTTTGGTGTTATTAAATACAAATAAATAGGAAAAATGTTAGAAAAATTATGGAAAATTCTAAAATAGGGTAAATTAAAGAATTATGCCATTTCTAAGTTTAATTGATTAGTTATATGCTTAATTAGTGCTAATCGCGATTAAAAATCGCTAATCGGATTTTTTGGCAATTTTGTGCAAAACATACACATATCACTTTTTCACACTTGTGTTACATTTTTATTGCCATGGTTTGTTTTGGGTTACTATTTAAGTGAGAAGGGTTTTTAAAAGGAAAAGAAAAGAGAAAAGAATAAAGAATTGGTAGTGGGTGAGAGAGAGAGGTATGGGCTTCATTTGACTTGAACACTTAGCCATTTTCCTTCATCCCCTCACACATCTCTCTCCCTCTTCAGCCCATGCCTGCAGCTGCTGCTTCCTCCCCCTTCCTCCACCTTCAAACCCTCAAATCATCTCAAAAACTACACCAAAACCACACATCCATTTCATTAAAAATGTGCACAATCCCTAGATCTACACTTGGAGCTAAAGAAGTAAGGATTTTGGCCACTAGGGGCAACTCAAGAATTTTCTTGAGTTGCCAAATGAGGTAATTTCTGGATCATTAGCTTAATTCTAGCATTCCCTATACCCCAATGTTGTTATTGAACCGATATTGTTTGATATTGTGGACTTGTGGATAACCTAGTTAGGGTTGTGATGAATTATGGGTTGTAATATGAAATTGAGGTCAGTAGAGGTTATACCATCACCCTAGTGTATGAATTAGAACCCAAAACCTGAAGCTTAAACCAGAATACGGATTTTAGAAACCGATATCGGAAAATTTGTGAAATCTGTGAAGGTTAATTGGGATCTGCTATCACCCGGGACATCCTAAAATAAAATTGATTGGACAGTGGTATGTGCAGGCACCCAGGAAGCTACCACCAAGACCCCAGCCCCTAACTCCCTTACCCGGCCGCCAATTAATCCCAATTGGCCGCAAATTACGGCCTGGGTCCCACCATTTTGCCTCCTGTTTGTTCTGTAGCTCCTACATGTTTATGTTAGACCCCTGGTATATATAGATTTGTATAAAGTGACCTAGGGTGGAATCCGGGACATATTTCCTAAGTTGCTGTTTTGGATTCGTGTTTCCGTATTCCGTATTTTTGATTCTGCAATTGTGGATTGTGTTTTGCCTCGACTATTTGGTGTTTATACGACGATATAGAGGATGTGTTGATGGTTTTGAAGGCGTGCCATGGGTTTTAACCTATAGGCCCCTTATCGTATCGTTTTGGATTTCATGTGCCGTTTTAGCTTGGATTTGGTTTTAATGCGCATATACGATACTTTGATGTAGGTACCCATGAAGACTTCGGGATGACAAGCAAATGCGTGGTGACGTCCGCAAATGAGACGCAAGGTGAGTAGATTATATCTACAGGGGGAAGTCGGGTGGATGGCGTATAGCACCCCCGCAGTCCGTAATTCATATACTATGTAGTGTATTTATATGTTAGTTATAGTGTGATATGGTTAGTTAGGGGTAGAAGTAACTAGCGTAGTTCCTAGTTGCGAGCCCTAGGATAGATGTACACCCACACGCTTACACTTGTATGTTCCTTATACTTGCACCTTGTGGATGATATTGGACGACATTGGTGGTGAGTCGATCATATTGGGCCTTGTGCCGCCAGATCGGTGATTTGATATGATTCATATTTGGGATATGACTTGTGATTCTTGCGGGCTTGGGATGTGTGTTTACCCCCGCATTCATACTTATTGATGGTATCGATTTGTACTAGACATAGAGTAGTACCCCAGATTATTTGATCTGATGATAGTGATACCTGTTATGTGATGAGATAGTGTGATGTTGACCCGTACCCAGCTATTGGGATGCCGTACGATGATTTACCGTGCGAGCCGATATTGATGATAGATCCGCACTCATAACTCGAGGATGTCCTACGATATATTACTGAGGCGGGATCACCGACTATATATCTGTATATTTATCGACTCAGATTTAGGTGGTTTCCATACCTCTCCCATTTGACTTGATTCTTAGATCTGTAGTTGCATAGTAGATTCTTCACTGTGATGTTGATTATTTGATTTCCGTATTTTCATGCTATTCGCATTGCTTGCATATGTTACTGCTACTGTTATCATGCTATTAGGACACCAGCACCATTATCGATGATGCGTATGTTCCACGTACACTAATTGCCGGCTCACACACTTCATCATCGATAATTGCCATGCCACTACACTGTAGTACTGTTGCATTCATGATATGATTCTTGCTTGGCATATCGTATACTTATACCTGTACACAGACATAGATGATTCTGACTTGATTAGAGATTTGCGGACCGCAAGATATTCTTAAAACTGATTCATTCTAAAGGAGCGGTTTCTCTCGACATATGCACATTACTATTCCATGTTGCATGATTTTTGATACGATTACCTTTCTTTACATGTCGCATACATCATGGATTGATTGCATAGCACATCGCATTGGATTTACTTCTTGGTGTTGGATTTTCATGTGATTCTGGTTTTGAGGACCGTGGGATTATTTAAGAAAAGATGCACTATTCTGAAAAACCCGGTACCTCGTGATATGATATTTGGTGCGTCCACCACGCGTTTTCTCGGTGCTGAGACGTGTGCTTGAAACCCGATTCGAGGAGTGGATGATCCGTTTGCGGGTTCGTGGTGAGCCCGGTATGGTTCTCCTCGGCAAGATGATCGATGGGTTTTGCCGATTGAGCCTGGAGGCGGGCGAGTACCTACCGGTGATTGTATTTGAGCTCGGCGGATATCTGAAGGATACCGACCGGAGTTGAGAGATGGGCGTACTGCCGGGGCCGAGGGCCGATTCCGCAGACATAGCCCGTGGGCCGATCCGAACTGACGGAGCCCGATGGATGAGGATTTACGTGTCGATGCTAGGCACGGGTTTTCATGATGTTTTCCATGATATTGTTTATATCCTCATACTTGCATTCATGATGCTTATTGTCATTGGGTGACGGGTGGACGGATTCCACGTATGTATAGATATAGATCATACAGACTGGATTTACCTTGATTACACTTCACTTGTATATATAACAGGGCATGAGGGCGCTGTTATATATACCCTTACACCAATATTAGTGGTATGGGACGCTAATATATGTGTATTGATACTTCATCATTTTTACCTCATGCAGAAATACCTTATACTGATGACATGTTATTACCTGAGTACCTGGCACTACATACATGTTTAGATGTTACCTAGCCACCTTATCATACTTCAGATGTACTCTTGTGGTTATATTACTGATTGTTGACCTAGGTTTATGTCTTGCATTCGGTTTCTGCTTGTAGATATTTCTATTCACGAGTTGGCAACTCACCCCCGTTGTGCCACAGTTCTTGCAGGTTTTGCCGTACAGGTTCCATTGTGGCATTTCTGGCACACTGCTTCCTTGCGGGTGGATTGCTTTTGGTAGGTGGATTCTTTTGCATCAAGAGCCACCATTGTATTTATTTTATCCATTGTATCTAGAATTTCCATCAACCAAAACTTGTATATTGTTTCAGACTTAGACATTTGTGATGTATTATTTGACCTTAGAGTCGCGCTTAGTAGTATTGCGGTTTTCTTGCTTTTGGAGCTTTCTTTTGAGTTTGATCCTCGCCATTCGGCGTTGTATATTATTATTGCTTGTGTGGTTGTGGCCGTCAATTGACGAAGAGCTAGATCCCGCTTGGGGATGCCTTTTATCATTGCATATATTGTTATCCTTGTTGTACCCCATTCGGGGCCAGTTTTACAAAAGAGACTCTGCTGAAATTTTTAGAAAAGACTTTACTGTTTTCAAAACGTACATTCGGCTTAGTTATTTCGAAACCTTGATTTCAAACATGTTTTTCTTCACTTCTTTAAGCCAGTTTCTTTACTTATTCTTAAAAATGGTTTTAGATTTCTGGGATTTTGGCTTACTTGGATCGGATGGAGTCCTATAGACTTCATATGGTTCAAGGGCCAGTCACGTGCTCTTTCGGGTCGTGACATACCATAGCCCTTCGTAAAACTTTGCTTCGGACTCCGTTTGATATAACCGGCATCCGCACTTCTTAAAGTATTCCCGCATCTCGGGCGCATAGTATCTGGGATTGAGGACGGCTCTTATGCCTCTCTCATAGGGAAGGCACGCGACAGAAAGATCGTCCGGGTGCACAACGGGGGTTGACCCGTAAAACAGGATGCCCTTCTGTCCATTTTTCCTCCCGGGCACGTAGAAAGTTTTCAGCTGGTCCACGGTGGAGACTGACAACGCATCGAGCTCTTTGCACATCTGGTCCGGCACCCTTGTGACGGCTAGGGACCCTTCTGCGACTTCGAAGGTCTCTCGTAGTTTCGCTTGCTGCATGGGGGGCCAATCTGCACAGCTGTTGCACGGCAGGTCCTCTTCTTCTGACTCTTCAGTGTCACTGCTAAGATGAGGGCGGACTTTGCTGCTAGATGGGCCTTCAGTAACAGATTCGTCCGTATCGCTGCCGAAATGAGGGCGAGTTTTACGGAAGGACGGGCTTCCAGCATCGGACTCATCAGTGTCGCTACCAAAACGGGGGCGAACTTGGGCGTTTTTGCTTTTGAAAGTGATAGCCGGCTCAGATTTTCTTTTGAGCCTTAGGGCCGGTCTATCCTCAGTCAGTTGTGGCTTAGCATTTTGGTGGTTCATAAAGTACCGAGAATCTTCATATCGGACTTCATGCACACCGAACGGCTGGATGTCTCCGTCAATGCGTCTTTCTTCGCCATTTTTAGTATACTTCATGCATTGATGGAGAGTTGACGGAATGATGCCGTAATCGTAGAGCCACGGCCGCCCCAAGAGAATCTTATAAGATTTGTCGGCGTCGATCACATATATCTTAGCTTCAGTTTGCAAATCCCCAAATTTGATTGGCAAAGCTATAGACCCCAGAACTTGCTGGCAATTTTGGTTGAAGCCTTGAATGACAATCCTTTCCCTTGACAGGTGTCGGACGTCCATTGACAAACTCTTCAGAGTTCGCAAGTTCATGATGTTCACTGAGGACCCCGGATCAATCAATATGCGATTAATTCGATCTCCGTCGCTGTATCCGGTCAAGTAAAGTGGCCGATTATGCTCAGCCGTTCCCAGTAGCAAGTCTTCATCCTTAAATGTGACTGCGGCGGCATGCAAAGCGTGCTGGGCTTCTTTCATATTAATTTCAGCAAAGTGGGCCTGATACTGCTCGGGGTTTTGTAGAGCGTGAATGAGAACATCTCTAAGCTCCTTAGATAGGACCAAGGCGTCGTAGATGCTCAGGAGAGACGGAAGCTTCCGGAGATGTGCCAAGACATTATAGTCCACTGAGGAAGGACTTATGTTTTCATTAGCCGGTTCTCTGCCATCTTCTTCATTAGCCATCTGTTTTCCCTTTCCTTTCAGGGCATTGCCCTGATTTGGCGGCAGAGCCCTGCCGCTTCTGAGCTGGATTTGGTTGGCCTTTGTGGCGAGCTCCTCGTCTTCTTCAGGAAAACAGAGCTCATCCTCGGAGTCGCTGCCAAGATGGATGGCGTAGCAGGTCACTACTGGGATCTCTTCATTGGAGTCTTCTTCTAACTCCTCCAGAATTTCAGCCGCTTGTACAGGGAAGAACTCCTTTAATTGAATCAATGTTCTTTCCTTTTGTTCATATTCTTCGAGGGAATCGATATATTTTTGAATGGTCGATCGCCCTGCAGACTCCTTTTCATGCCGAGCTGCACTTTTCATCTTCTTAAGCTTCTTGGATTTTGAGCCTGATGGAGCCGCATTGGCAGCTGGACTGGTAGGCCTCTTCTGCCCTTCCCATTCCGTCCTGGGTTCTTTCCGAAGTAGCTTTATCATCTTCTTCGTATTATTAGGTATGTGCGTACTCCACGGAGGCCACGATGAGTCCGTTTCATTTCTCAGGGCAGCGGGTTCGGCTGTCTGCTCCCAGAAGGCTTCAGTTTCTATCTGTATAAAGTTGGTGGTTGCAACTTGATTGTTCACCAACACACTTTTGGACAGCTCGATCTCTCCAACTTTGTACTGCTTCTCGACCCAGTCTTTGAAGATATAGTAATCCTCGATCGCATGGCTCACTACTCGGTGGTACGGGCAATACAGAGGATTGTCGTTCATTTTTGCTTCTTGGGGTCTTTTCGACTCCGGCAATTGTAGGCCGTTGTTCAAGGCATCTTTAAATATCTTCCGGACTTTGTCCCTTCTGAAAGAGTAAACCTTGTTCTTTTTCTCCTCTAAGGAAGGCCCATCTCCTCCTAACAATGGCTTTCGAGACCGGTTAGTTTTGGATTTGGCCGCCTTTCGCTTTTCTTCATTGTCGGACGCATTGAAGACATTGGTACTGCTGGAACTCCCGCTTCTACGGCTGTCGTCCCGCTTGCTTTTCCAAGTTTTGTCTCTCTGAGAGTCCGGCGGGGACTCTTGCTTCGAGCGTTCCAGCATTTGGACTTTCTTGGTTAGCTCTTGAAACGTCTTAAGGCCTGCTGTACACAAGAATGGGACCATCCAATTGCTGAGGTTCCCAATGAGAAGGCTGACGGACTGGTCCTGCTCCAGCGGCGGTTCGCACTTGACCGTGAGATTACGCCATCGGGCAATAAAGTCGGTGTTGCTTTCATTCTTCCCCGGCTTGGTCCTCACAAGGTCGGCAATGGAGATTTTATCACTGACACTCATGAAACTTTGCCGAAACAGGGACTCCATTTGGGCAAAGGTAATGACGGACCCGTCCGGTATACTCGCATACCAGTCGAAGGCGACGCCGGTCAGGCTATTGACAAACTAACGAAGAAGGAGCGCGTCATTGCCCCCTGTATTTCCGCACGATGCTTTGAAGTGGGCGACGTGATGATTTGCATTCCCCGTTCCATCAAATCTTCCGAACTTAGGAATAACGTAGCCGCTTAGGAACTCAATCAGATTGTACTGCGCAGGATATGGCCGCCCGCTACTGCCGATTTCTTTCTGAGCTTCAGCTTCGGCCACCAATGTTTTAACCTTGCTAGTGACCAAATCCATTATCCGATCCTGTGTTAGCGGGATAGTGTTATCTGGGGCCAAGGCGTCCCCAGAAGCGGAGTGCGGCCGACTTTCATGCGGCTCGACCAGTCTTGGTCCCAAAGGAACAGGCATTGGCTGCCTCGGATTGTCATCACCCGGCTGATTAGTAGCGGCTTGTGCTTGATTGGGAGGTGCTCGAGCAATTTGAGCCGTAAGCTGCATCACCACGTTCGTTAAGTCGTCAATCTTCGAATAGAGCTTGGCCATCTCTTTATCTTTTCTCCTGAGCTGTTTTCGAAGCTCTTGAAGCAGCTCTTGCTCCGCAGTCCTGGGGTGGAAAGTCGGCTCCTCCTCGCTGTCCGAGCTTGACTCTGCATGAACCGAGGGGTCTTTCTGTCTATCATCCTCATCGAGAGGGTTTTCTTCATCCAGCGGGGGCGGCTGTTCTTGGGCAGCGGCAACCATATTCAGGCTAGATTGGGCTTAGGATGTGGTGGCCCCATCCTTGCTTTTGCTGCGAAGGTTGTCGCTGGGGCGCCCGCCCGCCATATAGACCGTATGGATGATATATCCGTCCGTCTTTCTATCATTGGCAGCTGATTTCACGGATCGCTGTCTTGACCCCCTTGTTTCGGTAGCTGGTAGTCGATTGAAGGCGGCTGGCCTAACCAGGTTCTTGAATAGTGCTGGCGCTTCTTTTCTGGATTTGCCCCGCTGCTTTCGTGCGGCACAAAGCGCCTGATAGACCCTTGAAGAGACAGTGTCATACTTTTTCTGTTGGGGCCGGGACACGTCTCTTTGTGGCACTATTCGGACCGCTGTCTTCTTGATTCTGGCGGTCATGGCATTTTTCTGAACCCACTTCAGAGGCTCGAAGGAATTGCTGATTCTTACGTCCGACTCAGCTGTCGTCGCGGGGCGACCCTGCACTTGGAACTTCACATGATTGCATTTGGCCGAAGCCTTGGCCCTCTTGTTGGCTCGATACCTGAGCCACTTCTGCCTTAACTTTTCTGTTCTAAGCACCTGGCAGACTTCGGCTCTTTGGGAAGATGCCGCAAACCGGGCGATGGAGGGCCTTGGAGATACGCTCGATTGTGCATTTGTTGGAGTCATCGCCTGAGCTCGTCCGCAACATTTGATTTTGCCCTTTGTACCGAAGTTCTTGCACCCCGCTGGAGCACCAGAGAATCGTTCAGATACCGTCTTAAGTTTCGGTTGTGGTGCCTTGGCGATCACGACATTCGGCCTCTTACTCCTTGAGACCGGCTTGGCCACCTGTTCCGCCGGGATCTCCGCCAGATGAGCACTTCCGGCAGGGTAGATGATGACGGAGCCAAACTGGCGGGGCGGTTCCTCCCACTGTCGACTGAGGCTCGCGGGGAGAACCACACGAGCGTTGATCTTGACCACGTACGGAACCGGGGTCACGTTGGAAGCTGAATTCGTCTGGGGAGACATTGTCGTCGAAGGTTGATTGCTGCATGGAAAAAAGAACATCATTTCAGTATAGGCAATCGATATGTATATTGATTGAGTTCGTATGAACGTTTAACCCAAAATATGGGAGGAGAGATTGGTCCCACCGGGCGTGCCAGAATCTATAGGGTGTTTTTCGTCACCCCATTGAGATGGGAATACGCGCGTGCTTGTCAGGCGTACTACAGATTCCCCCTGCCTAGGGTAGGAGGGGGTTTATTGATTGTGAGGATCCGAATCTCCGGCAGCCACGGACTAAGCTGCTGTTAATTACCCCTCGCCTTTGGGGTGAGGGAACCTCCGATTAACGGGTTAAACTGGTCATGCGAACTCAATGTGCAGTGCACGTGTGTTGTGTTTTGAAAAGGGGGTTTGGATATATCGGGAGCCACGCAGAGTTTTTACGGGGGTCCCGCTACCCGGATAGCGGGCTGGGGGTCAAGGGGGCTAGCAGCCCCCTTGCGGGGTGCGGGGCAGCGCCCCGTTAGAAAATTTTTTCTAACAGGGACAGTGTCATGGAGTATGTGTATGTGTACATATATATACATATGTATATATATACATGTATATATAAATAAAGGGGAAAAAAAACATCCAAAGGATGCGTGGGGCGGCACCTTGGGCGCTATGCGCTCAGGCGCTAGAATACCACGTGTCGGCACGGGGGCGACTTGCGCTCGAGCGCTTGCGCAGGAGCGCAAGCGCGCCACGTGTCGGCACGCGGGCGCTCTGCGCTTGAGCGCCGGCGAGAAAAAGAGGCTTTTAGCCTAAAAATATTTCTCAGAAGAGAAATCAGAGAGGAGTTGGACTCCTGAGTGTGTTTGATTTTTTATTTTTTTATTTTTGGGGTTTAGTGAACGATGTTCTTCTTCTTCCTCCTCTGTTAGCTGGATCTTGAAAATCAAGAGATATGGGATTTCTAAAAATCTTTTCTTTTTGAGATCTAATGGAAGATTTGAGTTCCCCTTTATGGGTTTTGTGGTGAAAAACTAATTTGTTTTATAAAAAGAAGAGTAAAACTCTTGGTTTAATTCAAGAGAAAAAGGAAGGTTTTGGGAACCTTGAAGAAGGAGAAAAGATCTCAGATCTGAAGAAAATTTTGAGAGAGAGAAAAAGTTGTTGTGTTTTTTTCATTATTTTTGCCTTTATAGGCCATACACTTTACACATAGCCCCTTGGGCTTCACAAAATGGCATTTTGCCTATCCCATGGCTCACGTGCCATTTCTTTTTGCACATAAGCCATGGGCTTCACAAAAATTTGGCTTTATGCCTATTTTTCTTACATTTATCCATAGAATAAAACAAAAGAAATACAACAAAATTGTTTATTACAAAATTTTTATCTTAGCATGGGGAGGCCGGCCGTTTCATGTTCGGGCTCGACCTGGGCATGGGCCCACTGGGTCTGGGCTTGGGCCCACTTAGTTTGAGGTTGACTTGGATTTTGACTTGGTCAACCGGGGTGTAAATTTTTACCCCAACATTGCTAATTCTTGAAATTCACTTTTAAATCTTTAATTGAATTGTCCTTTCTTTTCTTTCTTTAATTTTCAATTCATCTAATTCGAATTCGAACGGATCCCACTTTCCCTGTGGACGATCCGCACTCGCTAACGCGCTACAAACGACACCGTTATTGATTGCGGTCAAATAATTTTTGGTTGTGATTTGTATACATTTTCTACATACACACCGAGAATTCATATCAATCAGTGTGCTAGCCTTATCCTTTAATTTTGTTTTAATTTGAATTTAAATTCTGAAATAAATGATTTTCCATCCCATTTTCATTTACACCCTTAACAATTTTCCATTTGCACAATAATCCTAAACTTTACCTAAAAACCCCTCACAACTTAGTTTATTATAAAACACACATTTTATTAAAATGAAACTAAAATTGTCACTAAAACCCTTATAACTTATTTATGTTGCATACTAAAATTTTATTTAAATTGTTTTACATAGAACTTATGAAAATTGACTTATTTGTTTTTAACAACTTTGCGATTTATCATATTATTATTAAATTAATTAATTTTATTTATTTCTAAATTATCAGAATGCTACAATATCCCCCCTTAAGAAAATTCGGTCCCCGAATTTAAAATAATTAACTAGACATACCTTCGAAAAGATGTGGAAATTTCTTTCGCATCGCATCCTCGGTCTTCCAAGTAATCTCCTCGCGATTCTTTCCTTACCAAAGAACCTTTACAGACGGAAGTACCCTTGATCGTAGTTTCTTTGCCTGCCTGTCAAGAATAGCGACTGTCTACACTGTGTAGGATAAATCCGGCTCAAGCTGTAAGGTCTAATGCTGGATCGCGTGAGATGGATCGTGAAGATACCTACGAGGCATCGAAACATGTAACACCGGATGCACATCGGGAAAACTCGGTGGAAGTGCTAAGCGATATGCTATAGCACCCACTCTCTCCAGAATCTCGTAAGGTCTGACATATCTGGGGCTGAGCTTCCCCTTCTTCCCGAAACGCATCACACCTTTCATTGGAGATACCCGAAGGAACACATAATCTCCCACTCCAAACTCGAGTCTACGACGTCATCGATCTGCATACGATTTCTGTCTGCATTGGGCCGCCTTCATTCTATCACGTATCAACTGAATCTTCTCTGTAGTCTCCTGTGCTATCTGCGGTCCCAATGTAAGACCCGGTTCTTTTATACGCCTAAAATCCATATTTTCCTTTTTAAATCAAAGTTCGTTACTTAATTATTTTAATAAAACCCACTCCCTATATTACATCCCCATTCAACTTCCTATTAATTCCAATCCCTTTATTCTTCCATTTGATTTTTCCTCTAAATCCCCCACCCGTATCTTATTCCTTATAACCTATCTTTCCCATTACCCATTTTCTTCCTAATACTATTACCAGTGTGAGTCGGCCCTTTCATTTCAATTCCTTTTAATTCCCTGCAGCCCATTCCTAAGTCCACTGGAAAATCATAAAGAATGTTACAAAATTAAATTCCAGCCGAACCCACTAAATATTTCCTTAATAAACCAATGTTTTTCCTCGGCCCGGCCTCTTCTTCTTCTTTTCTTAAATTCTTTGCTAAATTGCCAAGCCCACAGAGCCAGCCCACCACGTTTAATTTTTCCATTTGAAATTACCTTTAAACCCCAGCCCAACACTACCCGGCCCGTTCCTCCCCTTTTCTAAATTTTTATGCGGCCCGCTCCTTTTTCCCAATCTTTTTCTTTAACTGCCTCAGCCCAAAGCTTCGCGAAGCCCACCCCACAGCCGCTTCCAGCCTCCATTCCCCTGTTCATCTTCTCAAATTCTCCAACGGCTAGTTCCCTACTCCCGCGCGCGTTTCCTCCGCCGCACGCCACGCCTGCTCCCACATCGCCGCTCGTCACGCCCCGTGACCCGCTCCTCGCGCCACGATGCACACGTTTCGCCTACGACCCGCTTCCCCAACGGCTATCTCCTTTCCTGCTCTTTACTGCGCCACCACTCACGTCGCCGTATCCCGCGCCCACGCCTCGCCGTTACCCCGAGTCGCGCACCCCTACAACCCGCTCCACTCGACCTCCTCCCTTCGTCTCTCCTTCTCTCTCCCTCACTCCTCCTCCTCACACAATTCCATCTCCTCCCTGCGCGACACCCATCACCCACTCACCTGCAACCGTGACCGCCTTGTCGCCGTCGCCGCCATCATCAGCATCACAATCTCCTCCCTCGCCTCCACCCTCGACCACCTTTAAACCCGAGCTCCCCACTCCCTCCATCTTCCACAAAGCCCCCTGCACCTGAGCTCGACACCCCCGCGCCGACGACCGGTGATCTTCTCGTCGTCGTCCCTGCCAAGCACCCCTACACCACATCGTCGACCTCATTGTCATCGTCACGCCGTCGCCATCACCCTCCCCACTCTCCATCCTTCACCCCTCCTTCGTCTCTCTGTCTCTCTCTCTCACTCGGTTTCTCTCTCTCTCTCTCTCTTTCCCTCTCTCTCTAATTCTCAGACTCACTCTCTCTGTAACTCTCTCCCCCTCTGTCTCTCTCTAGCACTATCTCTCTCATTCTCTGCCTCCTTCTCATCTCTCTCTTTCTCACGTTCTCCCCCTTAACACCCCGACACCATCACCTGAGCCCAAGCAGTGGAACCCATCGACCCCAACTATTGAACCCTCCTCCGACGAGCCGCAACCTCACACCACCACGACCACAGTACAGCTCCTCCATCGCTGCATCGAGCCTTGCGACCCAGCACCACCAGACACCCGAGCTCCAGCCGCTTCTAGCACCAGCATCCCTTACCTTCAGCCGAGCAGCTACAGGACAACCCTTCGTCCCTGCACCTCATCCGAACTCCAACCCCGTCGCAGCTGAACTCATCGCCTGCACACACCCTCGCCGGAGCTCGTCTCTTTATCATTCCCGAGCAAGAACCCCTCCGGAAACCCGTGCTCACCCGGGGCTTTTGCTGTCATCGTGCCAATTCGTCGCGCGACCGTGCTGTATTACGCTACCGTGCATCTCCTTGACACCTCCAGGCAAGTATTCTACTTGCTTACATGCTATTTATCTAGGTTACAATTGTTAGATACATGGATTATAATGTTACAAGTGTAAAACTATTATTTGCCATAACTGTTCGACGCTTGTTCCCTTAGGAAAATACTATCAGATTTGACGGAACTCAATAGTGTAGGTTAGCCCGTAGGGCTGTGAGCATAGTGTATGAATTTCGTTGGATAATTTGATAATTTACGACTAAAACAATTGCCCCCAAGTTTAACCGTAAAACTGTGATTCTGTTGCATCTGAAAATCGTTAATTCTACCATAAATCATATACATACTAGATTAGTGCGTTCGAGGGCTCAAAACGAAGCCAACTCGATGAGCTTTAATCCTACACTGGTTTCCAGACATTTCTGTAACTAAACTGTGATGATATTCGGGTCGGAGTGCGACTCTGGACTGCAGTCCAGTGCGACTCCAGTTATTGGTTGCTGTTCCATAATGTGTACCACAAGACTTGCTTAACACTTAGGTTGCGGAACTCCGCTGTTTATTGTAGATGAATCTGTTATCTAGACAACACAATTGATTTCATCCTGTTTCGTTACCGTTTGATATTTAATCTGTAATTTAGAAGACCGGGACACATAATAGTCCCAGCAGATTCAGAATTGACATATTAGGGTTAAAAAGATTATAACTCCTTACGTACAGACGCGATTGAAGATCCGTTTGTTGCGTTGAAAACTTTACTGAAAACCCTAGAATTCTTTAAACTGTAGCGTCGCTAAATTATGATCCCAACTGGGGTTAAAATGCGTTACGAAATGGATTCCTGATTCTGAAGCCGGATTTCCAGCCGCGTGCGCTTAAAATGAAACAGTTATAACTAATGATCCTGAAACCCGATGGGCTTGAAACAAAATTCTATGGATAGCTAACTGAACATATTAATTACTACCTGTTTATCATTTCGCCAAATTACATACATATACTTCATGATAAATCGTGCAAGTAATAGACTGTTGTTTTTATGACACCTTTATTGTGCTTTTATACTGTTCATGCATCACATCATACCCATATCATGGTAGTGATAACCTAGTGACATCGTGCATTTACCCAGTGTTAGATTTTAGTGTTGGTTGTGGCAAGTACGTCAGTGTTCGTGTATTCGTGATTAAGTGAAAGTGATACGTACTTGTGCACAATCAGTGTCCCTTTTATTCTATTGCATTGTCGACGTCTGTGGAATGCGTGTACGTGTGACTATAAGTGGTATGGGACACTTATGGAAGCGCTTGCACGGATGTCACAGATAAGGCATCCGACACTGCTATTTATCTTAGGTATTAGTCGGGACGTGCTTGATGGAGGTCCTGCCTCCAGTTCTCGCGCAGACTTGTCACGGATCGATTAGTATTTAGGGTTATGGTTAGTGTTTGATGTAGACCTCGGGGTGTGGGGTAGTTCAAGTGTGAATTCAACAGAATCTCGGGAGTCCCATGCCGGCTTATATATTTAGGGAGTTATATGGAGATTTACAGGGTATGTGCTATATCACCGTGATACACTCGTTACATGTTGGGCCCGTGGTCCCTTGCCCTTGGGTTCTACCCTTGGGTGGAGGACATTCGCGAGTGGTTGACTCTCACACTTGGACTGACGATAGGCTTATTGACCTGTGTAGTGAGACTTAGAGACTGATAGGGTTACTGTCATTTACATCCCTTCTATACTATGTTGACATTCGTGACATATTGATATACTGCTTTACTTTTCCGCTGCATTTATCTCTGCTCATTTATATTCATGCTGTTATTGATTTACTGTTATTCATATTCTTCACCACTGTTAGAACTATTACTTGATTATATACATTATATTGCTATTGTGTCGCTCTGACGACCTGAGTATGCATGCTCAGTGTGAAAAGACAATTTAGCCTGGACCAGTGCATCACAGACTTACTGACTTGCCGTTCCTAGTTACATCCGTTCGTTTCCACTTCAGGTCAGTTTACTTTATTGTATCTTTCAGTTACTGCATTTCTCATTACCTGCGCATTGTTTACTGTTTACCATGATAACTAGAAGCCGAAGTGTGACTACGGCAGGACTTTTTCTTGACCGTAGGAGCATGGCTGGCCTTGTCTACCCCTCGTATTCCGTATTTTGGGAAGCGGGGCGTGACACCCAATATGCAACTCTCGCTCAGTTCCGTCCAGCAAACGGGTGATCGACATTTCTTCCCATACAAAGCTTCAAAGGGTGCCATCTGGATCGTCTCCTGAAAACTGTTGTTGTATGAGAATTCTATCAAAGGTAGGTGACGATCCCAACTACCACCGAAATCAAGGTTACAAGTCCGAAGCATATCCTCTAGTGTCTGAATGGTCCGCTCCGACTGACCATCTGTCTGTGGGTGGAAAGCTGTACTAAAACTCAACCGTGTACCCAAGGCTTCTTGAAGTTTCTGCCATAGCCTGCTAGTAAACTGGGTACCCCTATATGAAACTATGCACGTCGGAACTCCATGCAGACGTACAATCTCATCAATATAAATCTGAGCATACTGTGCAAAACCATACGTCGTCTTCACTAGGAGCAAATGAGCTGCCTTTGTCAATCTGTCAACAATCACCCAAATGGAATCGTGCCCACTACTAGTCCTGGGTAGACCCACTACGAAATCCATGGAAATCTATTTCCATTTCCACTCTGGAATAGGGAAGGGCTGCAACTCTCCGGCTGGTCTCTGGTGTTCTGCTTTGACTTGCTGACAAGTCAAGCATCTCGAAACATATTCCGCAACATCCCTCTTCATTCCTTCCCACCAGTAAACATCCTTCAGATCATGATACATCTTGGTGGAACCAGGATGAATATTGTATGCTAACCTGTGGGCCTCCTCTAAAATCTCACGCCTCAATCCATCAGAATCTGGCACACAGAGACGAGTCCTAAAACGTAATACTCCATGATCATCAATCACAAACTCCGTCTCCCTGCCCTGCCTAACCTGATCCATAATCTCCACCATACGAGTATCTGCGGGCTGTGCCTCTCGAATACGATCCAATAACTGAGGTCGGGTGCGAACATGTGCTAGCTGGCCTCCTGTCGCTGTGAACTCAAACTGTATACGACTATCACATAAAATATGCCGGTCTGTAGAAGACTGTCTCTGCAAGATGCGCAAATGAGATAAGCTACCTCCAGGTCTCCGACTCAAAGCATCTGCTACAACATTCGCTTTGCCTGGATGATACAAGATCTCACAATCGTAATCTTTCACCAGTCCTATCCATCTACGCTGCCTTAGGTTCAGATCCTTCTGCTGAAAAATATACTTTAAACTCTTATGATCTGTGAAGATTTGACACAACTCTCCATACAAGTAATGTCTCCAAATCTTCAATGCGAATACCACAGCAGTCATCTCTAGATTATGAGTGGGGTAGTTTTGTTCGTGCCTCTTCAACTGTCGAGAAGCATAACCTAAAACCCTGTCGTGCTACATCAGCACACAGCCTAAACCCACTCTAGAAGCATCACAATACACAACAAAACCACCGGACCCGGAAGGTAAAGATAAGACAGGTGCAGTCGTCAAGCGCGTCTTCAACTGCTGAAAACTCTGCTCACACGCATCTGTCCACTGAAATGGAACCTCCTTCCTAGTCAATCCGGTCAAAGGTGCAGCGATCCGTGAAAAATCCTGCACGAAGCATCGGTAATAACCTGCCAGACCTAAGAAACTCCGAACCTCTATAACTGACATAGGTATGGACCAGTGCTGTACCGCTTCAATCTTCTTTGGGTCCATACATATACCCTCTCTCGTAACTATGTGACCCAAGAACTCTACACTATCGAGCCAAAAAGCACACTTAGAGAATTTTGCAAACAGCTGATGCTCCTTCAAGGTCTACAACGTAATACGCAAATGTTGCTCATGCTCCGTCCGACTCCGAGAATAAACAAGAATGTCATCTATAAACACTATAATAAACCGATCAATGAAGGGTCTAAAGATACGGTTCATCATATCCATAAAAGCTGCCGGAGCGTTGGTGAGTCCGAACGACATCACCAGAAATTCATAGTGCCCATATCTTGTACAAAACGCCGTCTTCGGAATATCATCCTTCCGAACCCTCAACTGGTGATACCCCGACCTCAAATCAATCTTCGAGAAATAACCAGCTCCCTGCAACTGATCGAACAAGTCATCTATACGTGGTAATGGATACCTATTTCCCACAGTGAAGCGATTCAGCTGTCGGTAGTCGATGCACAGTCTCATACTACCGTCCTTCTTCTTTACAAATAAGATAGGAGCTCCCCACGGTGATACACTGGGACGAACAAGCCCTCTATCTAACAACTCTTGCAACTGGATTTTGAGTTCCTTCAATTCCGTCGGTGCCATTCAATAGGGTGGTATAGAAATAGGCCCCGCACCCAGAATCAAGTCGATGCAAAATTCAATGTCACGATCAGGTGGCAATCCTGGTAACTCAGCAGGAAACACCTCAGGAAATTCTCGTGCGATCGGAATCTGGTCCAATGGAATTTCAGCGACCCCTAAGCCCTGAATAAAAGCCAAGAACCCAGACAACCCTTCTTCAAGAGTCGCCCCGCACAAAGAGCAGAAATCATGTTGGCAGGAGTTATTTTACAATTCCCCTGCACAACAAACACCGGTTCACCTGGAAAATAAAATCTAACCCCCTTTCCCCGACAATCTACATATGCATGACAGGTGGCTAACCAATCCATACCAAGAAGTATATCAAAATCTAACATATCCAGGAGAATCAGATCAACTAGCGAATCTCTATCACCAATACGCACAAAACACGATCTGAATACGTACCGAGCTATAAAAGAATCTCCCACCGGGGTAATCACCACTAATGGTAACTCTAACAACGACTACTTTTTCCCCAAAGAAAGTGCAAATCGTGAAGATACATAAGAATGTGTAGAACCGGGATCAAATAAAGCATGTGCCTCTAACGAGCATACTGTAAGAGTACCTGTCATGACTGCATTTGATGCCTGGGCATCCTGTGGAGTCAGCGCAAATACCCGTGCCTGGCCCCTGCCCGCATCTTGTCGTCCTCTACCTCTATCTCCTCGACCTCTCTGAGAATGTCCCGCAAAGCCTCAACCTCATGGTGCAACTGCCTGGTGTGTAGCGCCAACTGGGGGAGGAAGTAAAGCCATCGGCGTAGAAGGTGGAAGGGGTAAAGCAGACTGTGGAACAACGGTCCCTCCCTGGGATCTACAATCCCGCGCAAAGTGTCCGGGAAGTCCACAACTAAAACATGTAGATGGAGGCCTCTGATCATCGGGATAAGAACTAAACATCTGGCCATGGGTCCAACCTCGTCCGACACTGCGGCCTGGAGTACATCTGCCTCTACCTCTGCCAAACTGTCTCGTCATTGGCCCGATCGGTCTACTCCTCTTTGGCTCTGGAACAGCCACTGCCTCGCTCACACTCTCCTCCACTCGTATCGCTGCATCCATGGCCTGCGCATACGTATCAAAATGCTGGGAGCCTATAGCCAGATACAACTGTGTGTACAGACTCCTTAGGATCCTCTTCACCCGAAACTCCTCCGAAGGTACTAAGTATGGGGCATAGCGCGACAGTTGGGTGAATCATAAATCATAATCTGCCACCGACATACTTGCCGATTTCCGCAACGCTTCAAAACTGCTAGCTCTAGCATCCCTCACACTCTGGGGAAGAAATCTGGCAAGAAAAACCGTGGAAAACTCGGTCCACGACATCGGAGAAACACTCGTGGCTCGCCCTCTCTCCATCGACTCACACCACTCCTGTGCAAGTCCCTCCAAACGAAAGCTAGTCAGCTCCACTGACCTTGCATCAGAACATCGCAATGATCTGCCAATCCTCGCCATCCTATCAAGAAAGGACTGAGGATCTTCTGCCATATCAGTCCCTGTAAATACCAGAGGTCTCAATCTCATAAACTCCACAAGCGATACCTCTATCACCCTCGTATCTACCAGTGCCACCATCTGCATAGGTTGTACCTCGGACTCTACTACGGTCGGCACCGGATCCTGTCTCAGTACTCGAGTGGCCTTAGCTAACTGTCCTACAACTCGTTGCAATCCCAACATGCCCTCCTCAATCCTAGTCATGCGATCTGGAGGAGGAGGATCAACATGCTCATGCACCGCCGGAACGTCCGGTGTACCAGTCGTCGTCACAGGTGGACTCGCCCTAGCTGCATCTCTGGCTGCGGCTCGCCTAGCCCGCGTAGCCATAGCAACTGGATCAAGAAATGAGAGTTGATAAGGCGTATGAATAGGAACAATCAATAACAGAGAATCAACGGAAGGATAGATCAAGAAATACATCCTAAGGTTGGTTAGGCTGAATACGATAGCGTAAATATGCCGCGAAATATACGTACGGTACTACATTCATCCTAATTCACCTACTCCATCAAACCAAAGGTCATCCTAACTCACGGACTCACGTTAACCTATTTTAATCCCCTACTCAATTCCGTAAGGTTATTCCTAAGCTCTGATACCCACTTTGTCACGACCCAAGTTTGGATATGACCGGCACTTAGATTGTATCATATCTAAAGATATGCACACAATCTAAGTAAGCCGAAAACCAAGATCAAAATCCATTTTGCGGAATTCTTTATATAGAAAATTTAATTTTTTAAGTAAAAATCACATGTTATGAAGTTAAAATATTAAACAAGTATAAGGTGTTAAGTTTGGTTGCATCCCTAGTTGGAATCAACAATATCAACAGCGGAAAATAAAATCTCAGTATATAGGGCATCAATACGAATCCCAGACATAAAGAAATGAATTAACAATTTATAGAACTAAACGATCTCAACTGTCAAATAATATACATATCATCTCTCACTCTAGTCAAAATACAGATCTGATGGAGATTTTCTAGATACAAAATACAATACCAAAAGAGAAGGTTACTACATATGTAACCCACCTATCAAAAGATGTGATAAAGCTGCAAAAGTAGATCTGCACCGCAACTAACCGTCCACACTATCCCTGCAAGGAACTGTGGCCCAACGGGGGTGAGTTGCCAACTCAGTGAATATAACTAACATATAACGGTTAATTATGTAAAAATGATGATCATACGAACTGAAATATGAACAAGTATAATGTATGATTGTCTGTGGAAATCATGAATCTATAATATGCGAATCTCAAAATCAAAACTGAAATCTCATCATTTATTCCCAATAAAATTTTCATTTCCCCGTGTCTATCATCGACACAAAACTTCCATTTCTCACAGGCATCATTCCTCGAATGATCTTAAAATCAACAATACCGGTCGTTATCACCTAGATATACGCCGTATTTTTACCACTATCTCCGGTATCGAGTAACCTCGCTAGGCTCCCCCGCCTCAATGCGGCTATCCTGCCCTTCGGTCTCAACCGGGTCCACCATGTATCCAACTGTATATCTCCCCCACTCAGTATGGATAACGTAAAATCCGCGACCGTATATCTCCCCCATTCGATCCGGAATAAAACCAAATCATAAAACATCTCATGGTGGACATAACACATCAATCAAGAAAATCACTGGATTTATGTAATAGTATTCAAAACTCAAAACCATAAATCCTCAATAATACGTTTACCTCTTATATCAACATGAAATACTCAGTTACTAAAACATGATATTAATGATACAATTTACTACTATTTATTGGTGTGCATGATACGATATGAATCATTTTAACAAGAATTTGCTAAGTGTAAAAGTGACATAGTAATATTGACGAGGTGTGTGTAACATATAAGATGTGCACGTGGCATGACTCGTCGATACTTGTGTAGTGTTCTAGCAACTAAGCAAGGTATGTGTGACTTATGAATACATATTGTTAATTTAGTATATCAATTAATTCATTTATTTAAATAAAACTACGGCGTAAAACGCTATCTTTACAAAATTCCCCGGTAGATGTTTAATCTACTCACCGGAAAACGTCGAATCTATTCAGGAATTGCCAATCCTTTCCCTTTCCTTGTTGCCTCTGCAAATCCCGTATTCGAATCTAATATCACAATTTAATTTACATAAGTAAACGGCTACTCCGACATGACGGAAATGAAAAACACCCGTTCCCACGTACTAGTTATATTGTATACGACTATATCGAGCTATTAAACACTTAACCTTACTGGATTTTAACCCTAGCCTGCATCGCTACAGAATTTAAATCGCGATGCGTTTTAATCGTGTCATATTTGGTGTTTTAAGATATGCTTTCCGATATAAGCTTCCAGATTCTATCTTCAGTGAAACTAATTCATTTAAACAATACCAAAATGGCCAAAATGATACACTGAAATACACCCAACCAACCAAAACCACCTAACCACCTACAAAACCGGCGTCGCCGGAATTCCCCATATTGGTCGCCGGCCCAAATCCAAGCCCTCTGGTTCTTGATCCTATGGGTTGCTCTAGGTGTTGCATACATCCTTTTAGCACTGTTTTGTTAAGTTTATTATCTTCCAAACAAAAGCAGATTTACACAGAGCCTAGTTTGGACAAAAATACGAATTTATAGGACATTGTTCATTTCAATTTAAACTAAACTACAGAATTTAAATCTCCTACTGTGTTTAAGAATTTTACCCACAAAAAGTTATTGGAATAACCCCTCCAAGATGCTAAGCCCCTCCTAGCTTGATGGTGAAGAAAACCTAGAACATAGCTTCTTTCATCTTCTTCTTTCTCTTGTTCTTTCTTTTTTTTCTTTTAAATTTTTGTTTTTCTTTCAGAAAATTTCAGAATTCTTAATTAACTATGAATTGAACAAGGTTTATATATGGCAAATGAAATGGATAAGGTGAAGGAGGAGGTGGGATCAAGCTAGAGGTAAGGGTTTCATGCAAGTAGGAGGTGTGAGGTGAGTGTTGTGCATGCAAGTATGAGATGTGCTAGTCTTATCCTTTAATTTTGTTTTAATTTGAATTTAAATTCTGAACTAAATGATTTTCCATCCCATTTTCATTTACGCCCTTAACAATTTTCCATTTGCACAATAATCCTAAACTTTACCTAAAAACCCCTCACAACTTAGTTTATTATAAAACACACATTTTATTAAAATGAAGCTAAAATTGTCACTAAAACCCTTATAACTTATTTATGTTGCATACTAAAATTTTTATTTAAATTGTTTTACATAGAACTTATGAAAATGGACTTATTTGTTTTTAACAACTTTGCGATTTATCATATTATTATTAAATTAAATAATTTTATTTATTTCTAAATTTTCAGAATGCTACACATTAGCTCCAGATTATTTAGTACCTGACTTGAACATATATAACTTGGGGGAATGGGGAAATCAATGATGAAACCTGAATTGTAACTCGACAGTTCTATACCTTTTCGGATCAGTCTTACGGGCTAGGCCAGCCCCGGGGTGATGCTGCTGACATCACTCGTAATTACCTACTACCCTTTAACTGCCTTGCGGCACGTCTCGGATTCAGCCCGAGAGTCTTAGACCGTGGTCCCGGGCATGCACGGGATACTATTGAGTTACATCGATGATTCATCAAATTGATTTCAAATACTTGAGAGTAATTAACACAGTAGACCGGTTTTAGATTACTCACTGCACACTACCCTTCACTGTCCTGATTTATATTGCCGTTACACCTGTTTACCATTTATGATCATACCTGCATGTCTTGCTACCCTGTTTATATATTATTGCTTGATGTTATGACGCACTGACGTCTGGGTTTTGCATGGCCCAGATTCTTTACCTGCACTACAGGCCAAGCAGGAGTACTTCAGTCAGCAGGCTGAGCAGTGAGGACTTCTTAGTAGTTAGTTCTTTTATTTTCGGTATTTTCATTCCTGATGTGAGCCTGCATTATAGGACGTACATTCCAGTTTATCCTTGTATTGGATCTTTTGCTTCCGCATTATTTTATTCTTGATTCGTTTTATTCTGGCTTATGGACATGTGTTAGATAGTTTATTATTGTTCTTGATATCTCTACAGCCGTAATGTGACTGTGGAAGGAAAATTCCTATCCACAGGTAGCATGGTTGGCTATATCACGTGCCTACCTTAGCATACTGTGGGAAGCGGGGCATGGCATGGTTCTTTTGGTATCAGAGCCAGGTTATAGGTTAATCGGGTTTGATTCTTTTGTAGTTGGGTATTGGACCCAATACACAAATCAGAATACTCGTGATTAGGAAACATATCCTGCCACCTTACCGTCCTACTATTTTTGAATCTTAACCTCCTCCTGATTATACTTTTATGATATGCAAACCTCCTTTGCATATCGACTCGAAACCTGGTTTCCTTTTGTTTATCTCTAGAGCTTAGGTGACTTGGGTGGATTTATGTGATTGTAACTATTATACCGCGGCATGGTTACAATGCGGTACTCTATTTAAGTAACTTGGAATTCTAGCCTTGATTCATATCCTTGATCTATAATTTGAATCTGTTATCATGTTAATCCTTTTGGTGCTATGATTTCAGGAACATGGCAGACAAGAATCTGAAAAACGTACCAAAGGCGTGTTGACGAAGCCGCTATGTTTGGAGTAATACGTGGGATGTTGGAGAACCAAAAGCGACAGACCGAGCTGATCCAGCAGCAGGCTGAATCTTTTCAGGAAGGTTTGCGGACCGTTCAGCAATCCGTGAATAATGTTGTGGCCAGACCAGTGGATCGTGTGGGAACCGTAGCAGATTTCAGGAGACTGGGTCCGTCGGTTTTTACTGGCTTGGAGGAGCCGTTTCCAGCGGAGAAGTGGCTGGTTGACACGGAGAATTTACTCGTTGCGGCACAGATCCCAGAAGATAAGAGAGTGGATGTGGTACGCATCCAGTTGGTGCACTACGCCCGTGAATGGTGGCTTATGGAAAAGACCCGCTTTTCCAAGCCGATTAGTTGGGCGGATTTTTCGAGGAGTTTCTTGGAGAAGTTCTTCCCGCAGACTGCACGGGAGGAGATGGAAGAAAAGTTCATCAGTTTGAAGCAAAACGGCGCATCTGTAGATGTACATGCAGCTGAATGGACGTGACTCAGTAGATTCGCTGGACCTTTGGTTGCCAACGATGCTGACAGGGTAAGGAGGTTCATGTGCAGTTTGGATGTGGACATCCAGAGGAAAATTGTATCCCTGGGTTTGACCGCTTTCTCACAAATACTTACAGCGTCCCGAGAGTAGCAAAGCTTATCTATGAAGACTGGGAGTACACAGCAGCCAGCAGTTACAGTACGAAAGTCGGCATTTGCACCGAACTGAGCGCATGGACGCAGAGGTATTCCGGTGAACCGTCGTAGAGTAACACCTATGAAGAAGTATGTTGTCGTTGATCAGAGAAGGAGCGTGATTTATGACTACTGCCATTTACCTGGACATGTGCAAAGAGATTGTCGAAGGATGCGGGGACTCTGTTTGGTTTGTGGATTGGCGGATCATACTATCAACGCTTGTCTGTCGAAGCTTCGCATGAAGGATGATGTTCAGAAACCACCGCAGAAACCATTTCAGGGACAGAAGCAGTTGACTCAGGGACCCAATCAAGCTCGAGCATTTACTCTAATGGCTGAGGAAGCTAAGGCTTCAGGAGAAGTTGTTTTAGGTATTCTACATGTTCATGGTTTTCCCGCATTAGCGTTATTTGATTCTGGTGCATCCCATTGTTTTATGTCGTCCAAGTTTATTACTACACACTCGAATACTTGCACGACCTTGTCTAGTTTCTGGGACATACACACTGGGAATGGGAAGATCATATCTAGTAGAGAATGTAAAGATTGTGCAGTTGTTGTTTGCGGACGGGAGCTTTTTGCAGATTTCTTGGTGATTGATACAGACAGCCATGAAGTCGTCTTAGGAATGGATTTTCTCGGCACTTTCCATGCTCACATTGATTGTAGGGCAAAGAAAGTAATTTTCCAGATTCCCGGACATCCAGAGTTTATCTTTACTGGAGGAAGCAGTTCTGTCGGGCCAGTCGAGTTTAGGGCTAAGCCAACAACTAATGTTCTTTCGTCGATGGAGGTTGCTCAAGATGAAGAGCCTGCTGTTGTTCGAGATTTCTTGGACGTGTTCGAAGACATATTAGGTTTACCGCCGAAACGAGACGTGGAGTTCTCGATTGATCTTGTTCCTGGTGCAGCGCCAGTTTCTAAAGCGTACTATCCAATGGCACCAGTGGAGTTGGAAGAAGTCAAGAAGCAGGTTACTGAATTACTTGAGAAGGGTTGGATTCGCAGCAGTAACTCGCCGTGGGGAGCTCCGGTTCTTCTAGTCAAGAAGAAAGATGGCACAAGGAGGATGTGCATCGATTATCGAGAATTAAATCGGGTGACTATTAAGAACAAGTACCTGATCCCTCGCATTGGCGAACTATTTGAGCAGCTTAGTAGCGCAAAGGTATTCTCGAAGCTGGATTTGCGATCCGAATATCATCAGGTCCGAGTTAAAACAGAAGATATTTGCAAGACGGCGTTCCGAACTCGGTATGGACATTACGAGTATTCAGTGATGCCCTTCGGAGTAACGAATGGACCGGCGATATTCATGGACTTGATGAACCGAATCTTTTTACCATTCTTGGACCAGTTTATAGTGGTGTTCATTGATGATATTCTGGTCTACTCGAAGAGTATTGAAGAGCATGCAGAATATTTGATGATCGTACTGCAGACGTTGAGACAAGAAAAATTATATCCAAAGATGAGCAAATGCGAGTTTTGGCTGGATGAAGTAAAGTTTTTGGGGCATGTCATGTCAGGCGATGGAATCACCGTTGATCCCGAAAAGACTGCAGCAGTTCGAGATTGGCCGATTCCGAAGAATGTTGCGGAGATAAGAAGCTTTCTTGGATTTGCTGGGTATTACAGAAGGTTTGTGGAGAACTTTGCTCGTCTGTCGGAGCCATTGACCAAGCTTACACGCAAGGAGGTACCATTTGTGTGGACGGATAGGTGTGCGTCAGCTTTTGAGGCGTTGAAGCAGAGATTGATAACCGCTTCTATTCTGACCGTGCCAGACAGTTCCGGAGGATTGGTGATTCACAGTGACGCGTATGGAAAGGGATTGGGATGTGTTTTGATGCAGCATGGGAAGGTTATAGCGTAGGCATCAAGACAATTGAAGACCCATGAGAAGAATTACCCAACTCATGATTTGGAGCTAGTAGCTGTGATTTTCGCTTTGAAGATTTGGAGACACTACCTATTGGGCGAAAGGGTCGAGGTATTCACCGATCACAAAAGCTTGAAGTATGTGTTCACGCAGAAGGAGCTTAATATGAGGCAGCGTAGATGGTTGGAGCTGATGGCTGACTACGATCTTGATCTTAAATATCATCCGGGGAAGGTTAATGTCGTGCCGGATGTGCTTAGTCGGTTGCCAGCAATTCAGATGTTGACTGCACAGAAGGAACTTATAGAAGACTTTTAAAGATTTGATTGGGAGGTTATGCTACCGCATTCTTCGGGACAGTTGATGCAGCTGCAAGTACAATCGTCGTTGATCGAGAATATTAAAGCAGCGCAATCGCAGGACCCTAGATTGCAAAAGTTTCGAGAACAGATTGAAGCTGGACTTCGAACAGACTTACTGATCCATGAAGATGGTTCGTTGAGATATGGTAGCCGTTTGTGTGTGCTAAAGGGAGATATTCGCGAAGAGCTTATGAAGGAGGCGCACAGTTCAGCATATTCCGTACATCCAGGAGGCACGAAGATGTACCGAGATATACGGCAGCAATTCTGGTGGGAAGGCATGAAACGGGAGATTGCCCGTTTTGTAGCAAAGTGCTTGGTGTGTCAGCAAGTTAAGGCTGAACATCAAAGGGTTGCTGGTTTATTGCAACCACTTCCGATCCCTCAATGGAGTGGGAACATATAACCATGGATTTCGTGACGGCTCTACCACGGAGTCCAAAAGGCAACAATGCAGTTTGGGTGATTGTTGATCGATTGACCAAGGCAGCTCATTTCATCCCTTTTCGAGTTGGTCAATCAACAGAATCTTTGGCAAAACGATACATGCAAGAGATTGTAAGATTGCATGGTGTACCAGTGAGCATCATGTCCGACCGTGACACCCGTTTCTTATCGCACTTCTGGAGGAGCTTACAGGAAAGTTTAGGAACTCGTTTGAAATTTAGCACAGCTTATCATCCTCAAACAGATGGCCAGTTGGAGAGAACGATCCAAACTCTTGAAGACATGTTGAGAGCTTGCATGTTAGACTTTAAGGGTTCATGGGAGGATCATCTACATTTGGTGGAGTTTTCTTACAGCAACAGTTTCCAGGCGACTATTCAGATGGCTCCATTCGAGGATTTATATCGTCGCAAGTGTCGTTCACCTGTTTGTTGGGATGATGTTGGTGAACGAAAATTGTTGGGACCAGATTTGGTTGTGCAGACTGTTGAGAAGGTTAATACTATCCGGAATCATATGAAAGCAGCACAAGACCGATAGAAGAGTTGGGCAGATACGTCGAGAAGACCTCTAGAGTTCGTCGTGGGTGATTTGGTTTCACGACCCGAAATTGGCACGTGACGACCCTAATACTACGCAACGCCTAAAGACGTAACCCAGTAAAAGAAAACCAAAATCCAGAAATCTAAACCATTAAAAAGACAAGAAAAGATAATAGAAGTTTTGAAACATTTGAAATCACAACCCAAATTCTTTAAAATCCAACTTTCTTCCTTTAAAATTTTGGCAGTACCGCCTTTGTAAAAACTAGCCCCAAAAATAGTTACAACATAAATATAAATAAAGCATCCCCAAACGGAAGCAAATACACGTCCAAAGGCGGAAAACAACCACCACAAAAAATATACGACGCCGTAGCGAAGAAATATAAGACAATATAAAGAAAGCTGTATAAAAGACAACAAGTCACAAATAATATACAATATCATGCTCACCAAGTCTCAACAAAATAACAGTAGATGGAGAGTACAAGGATACAACAAATATACAATACAAAATACGGATAACCACCAAAACCCACCTAAGCAAAACAGTACACTGTGAGCCGATGCGGTATCCGTAGCAAAAGTTGATAGATGAATAGCCTGCCTCGACTACTCTGGGGAACACCCTGCAAAACAACTGTGGCACAACGGGGGTGGGTTGCCAACTCATGAATAGTAAATAACATATTCAGGTAATCGCAAGTATGCACGTACAGCATGAATCTAAGATATGCAATTAATAGCAATAACAGGTCATATGAATGCAGTAATCATGAAAAGTACACTAGCAGGTACAACTAACACATGAAGCAATAATAATATGACAATCAATATTCAATAATCATGCAATAATGATATGAAAATGTAGATATGCAACAATCATGAAGGGTACACTAACAGGTACTACTAATACATGAAACAGTGCATAAACAATAAATGTGAGGTATGGAGTGAAATATGTCATTTCCACGGAATCCTGACATCGTGGTAGGATCACAATCCATCAAGACAATCAAAATCCCAATTTCTCAAATCAGCCCCCAAATTGGCTCTCATATCATTTAAGTCTCACAAATCTTGAATATATAATATCGAATAAATCTCATATATCCCGAATGTATAAATCAGCAATTTCATATACATCCAGTATCCAATCTCAAATGAATCACCTATATCCCAAATCAAATCTCAAGTAAAATTCTAACACCCTAAATATATTTGCATGAATAAATATGATGATGTCAATACACATATATTAGCGTCCCATTCCACTAATATTGGTGTAAGGGCATATATAACAGCGGCTAAATCCCCTGTTATATATACATAGGAGTAAAAAGAAATATCATGAAATCAATGTGTCAAGTATCGACACAGAAATGCTGATCTATCAGGTGTTGTCACCACGACTGGCCCCCTGATAGGTACGTATCACACGCTATCCGAAATCTGAGTGCCTAGCTCTGACCCTCACCTTTCGACGTATCTATACGTACATGACTTCCGTCGGTATCCACATGATCACCGCTGAGTCATTGGTAATGTCACCGGAAAGTATGGTTTCCCTAAACCTCATCGTCTAGCACCACGACCTCATTCTTGCCTCGGGGTACCTCCGGGCCCCACCATGTACCCATACACAGACCCTTCCTTTCCTCGCGTGGGGTATATACATCAGAACCGATAAATCTCATGGTGGCTGCTGAAATATCATATCAAGGAAACCGAGTTTTTTCAAATAATGCATAATTTCATGAACTCCCGCGGTTCCCAAATCCAGAAAACATCATGAAAAAAATATCCATATCGCAATGCGAAAATCTATGAATATAATATATGCGACATAAACTGAAATGTAAGCATATAAAGGAAAAACCGCTAATTAACTGCAATAAGTTAAAATAAAATATCGTGCGGTTCCTATTTTATCAAATTTTAAATAACATCAAGTTAAGGTAAATATGTAACTATAACTGATTTATGTGAAACATACAGGTATAGAAAGGTATAGGTATCTACCTATAAGTATGTGAAGGCGTATGTTTAAGCATGTAGATATACAGGTATGCTATATGTCATATGCGATAAGAAATATGAATCAATGTCTCAATGTCCCTAACCAATCAATATCATATCTATAAGTAGGTTGTGCGTGACATGGCAATTATTCACGGTGTGTGTAGCATACAATCAGTGCTCGTGCAACATAAGTCGTCAATAATATGTGCAGTGTCCTAAGGATACTATTCCAAGAACATCAATATCTAAGCCATAGGGTAAATGCGTAATTCTAAATATGATATAGAATATGCGACAGAAATAACATCTCTAGCCCAGACGCATAACGCCATGCGGGCGATTCCCCTGTAGATGTTAAATCTACTCACCAACGCTCCAAATTAGGTGAAGCCTACAACCTGTTTCCCCTTTGTAGCAGTGTCCGTAGCCCCCGCCTATGAACCTGCAACATTAACAATAAAACAAGTATATATTAATAATAACCTAAAATACTTACAATCTACCCGGACCAACACGACACACAAACGTACTCTAAAGGGTTCGTACTGTAGCTAACGCGTATAGCGACACTACGAAACCAACCCTGCGCAACAGCAACACGTAACACGCACCGTATCGAATAACGTATCGCATGAAACAAAACACTAGAAATAGGCAAAATGATCCCAGATTTTTCTGTGCTAACAATTTGTAAAAATTGCAAGTACCATAAGGCTACAATTAACCCTAGAGACCCCTACCCAAAAACCCAAACCCCAACTCTCCAGTCTGGCCGCAAATTGCGGCCAGATCCAATAAATCTGCGGCCTGACCATGGTGGAATTGGCTCGTATTTTGAGGGTAGGTTCTATGTCTCTATACTAGGTTACTGTTAAGTCAATATTTGCAACACAAACTTAGTTTAACAGCAGATCATCCGAGACCCTAAATCGATACTAAAAATACGATATTTGTCTGAAACGATACGATACGCGATAAAAACTGAAACTTAAAAGCTAAGCTAGACAAAAATGACTTAAAGAACAGAAAAGAAACATTATATAATCAAAAGAACACAAAGATCCTAGCTTTGTATGATCCATGACATCCAAGAGGGAAAATCCAAAGAAAATATGTGATTTTGTGATGTTTTTGGTGAATTGTGATGAATTTTGTGAAGAGGGATCAAGGCTTCATTTTAGATGGGGGAAAGATGAAGAAATAGAAAAGAGATAGAGAAAAAGAAAGAGAGGAAATGATGAAGAGAGAGAGGAAGGTGAGTGTAGGGGAGAGATGAGAGGTGAGTGTATCATGCAATTAATGTTAACCATTAATGCATTCACATACACCTCATCACTCAAACAAAATCCTCAAAAATATCTCCTTCTCACTCAACAAATATCTAAGGAAAGATTAAGGATTTAGCAAAGGGTGGAAAAATCAAAAGATTAGGTTAAGGGTCATGGTTGCTAAGACCAAAATTAGCACAAACAAATCCTCGCATTTACGTGCACACGTGCGTGTATTCTTATAACAAATAATAATAAATTATTAATTAAATGTTATAAAATGTGAGGAACCCGAATTAATAAACTTTTTACAGTAAACCCGCATTAACGTCTAAACGAACACTAACCGAAATCTAAGGCGTTACATTTGGTATTCTTGAAGATATCACCGACTAGAGGGGTGATTCGTTTCGGAAGTCGAGAAAAGCTTAGTCCTCGTTTCGTTGGACCCTTTGAGATTTTGGAGTGTGTTGGAGAAGTGGCGTATCGGTTGGCGTTACCGCAATCCTTGGCGAATGTTCATGACTTGTTTCACGTATCTCAACTCCGTAAATATGTTCGAGATGAAACATATGTGTTGGATCATTCGGAACTGACTGTACGAGAAGATTTGACTTTTGAGGAGCGACCGATGTCGATTGTGGATCGAAGAGAAAAGGTTCTTAAGAACAAAGGTATCCCTCTTATACTTATTTCTTGGGGTAATCGCTCACATGGAGAATCAACTTGGAAACGAGAAAATGAAATCCGGCAGAAGTTTCCACATCTATTCTTGTAGTTTGATTGATTGTTTATCCTTTCTTATTCTTGGAATTTCGAGGACGAAATTCTCTTTGTAGTTGGGTATAATATAACAACCAAGTTCGGTTATACCAATTTTTGTTCCGTATTTAGTATCAGTGGTATTTTACTGATATATCTTGTTTGGGTGCATATGGTAGTTACACTTTTACATTGCATTTGACCTGACCCGCTTGCTTGAACTAGTTGATTCATATTTATAGACTACCCTGGCCTGTTAAATAGACACGTGCATCTCATGTATACTGCATATTAACTTTTCACCTAGCATCGCGTATTTTACATATAATATTTTAGATCACGTAAAATAAATTAAAATTTCATTTCATAGCCTGCATGATACCCTTAACCCTATGGTCCGTGCATCGTGTTCTCGTCCCGTTCAGTGAAACGGACGTGTTTGGATAGCTACGCGCACGCACGTCGTCCGTTCTTGGGGGTATGCATTTTCGTTACCGGATTATTCATTTTAAAGTTTGGAAGTTGCATTTATTTTTAGTAATTAAAATCTGAATTTTTGGATCCGACCCGGGCGCATTTTGAAATATTTTTGTATCCGCCAAAATTCAAATTTATTAATTGTTTTTATTTTAAATTTTTCCTTTAAAATTTTCGTAACTGAACAAATCCTGTTAGTTTTATAAAATATAAAATATAAAATCTTTTTAAAATCTTAACCAATTTCCTCTCCCCCACGAGCCAATGAAATCCCTTTACTGTGCTGGGCCCCACCACTGAGCGCTCTCTCTCTCTTCTATCTCTCTTCTCTCTTCCTCTCTCCTTAAATAATCCAATTTTATCTCTCCTCTTCCTCTCTCTCTCCTCTCAATCACTCTTTTCTCTCTCTCTCTCTCTCTCTCTCAGAATCTCTCTCTCTCCTCTCGCTAATTTTCTCTCTCTCCCTCTCTGTATATATATTTCTTTCTTCGTTCCTCCTTTTTCAAACAAACCCATAATCGGAAAACCCTAGCCACCTCCTTCTTTTCGTCGCCCACAGCCCGACGACGCCTCCCCGACCTCGTCTCCTCCTCACCATCATCACCTCCGTCTCCACTCTCCTTCCCCGAGCCTTGCACGCGCACCGAGCACACCCGAGAGCACAGCCGAACACCCTGCACACTCGCACCGCCGGAGTGGATCGCTGCCGGTGACCTCGTCCTCGCGTCCCCGACTCCATGCATCCCAGTGAGCCCTGCACCCTTCCTCCTCCTTCTTTCTTTTCTTCTTCTCTTCTTATATTTTTCTTTCTTCTTTTTCTTAGCTGCTGCCCTTTTGCAGATCATTCACCGGAGCTCCGTCGACCCCCTCACGACCTTCTTCTCCGACCACAGTGAGCTTCTTTCTCCTCCTTCCTCCTTCCCTTCTTCTCTTCTTCATTCTTTTATGCATTTCTTTTCTTTTATTGTTCACTGTTCTTTTGTTCGCCGGAATCCGGTCGCGACGTCGACGATCCCGACGACCCAGCGAGCATATCTGACCCGTGTGATCCCATTGTACGTTGTTTGAATTCGTTCCATGTACCGTGCGCGCGTCACGACTTGTTCCGCCGACGTGTGACGTTCCGTATACCCATTTCTGGATCCGTCGAGGCAAGTAAAACTTGCTACATGCTACTTATATTGTTTTTATACATATTTAATTGCATGTTAAACCTATAAATTAAATCTAAGGCCATTTGTTTCATTTTAATACTTCGATGTCCATTTTATCATTTTAGATTTATAACTTGAAACATACCATGTTGCATTTTGATTTACTATACATAGTACCCACATCCGTATTTAAATCACTTAATAATTATCTGCATAGCCCATAGTACCTTTAAATAGTTTTTACCCTATCGGACACCCGTTTGCATCCATTTAACCTATTATATATATAATTGCATCTCTAGATCATTTAGTACATATTAGTGTGATTTTAACATTCCATATTTGATAAATCGTATTTAAATAATGTTGGAACTATCTCCTTAACCCAAATCGATAACTGTGCATCCATATGCTTTAATCTGTACCTATTTGCATATAACATTACAATGTTCCATTTTATTGTTCCATTAGTACCCCATCCTTGTTTTGTATATCCATGCTTATGTTAGTTTGATTATGAACACCCACGTGACATGTTGTGCACCCCTGACATGACTTGATACACCTATTACTTGACATGACTTGGTACCGTGCACTGCTTGACATAATTGGATTTATATACACTACCTGACTTGACCTGATGTACTATGGCTTTACCTGTTACCTGATCTTGTTACTAATGCCAACAAACCTGACCTGTTGTCCCTACGGACATTTCCTGTTGTCTATCCAGATAAACCTGTACCTGCCTGATCCTGTGTTGGCATTAGCTCCAGATTATTTAATACCTGACTTGAACATATATAACTTGGGGGTATGGGGAAATCAATGATGAAACCTGACTTGTAACTCGACAGTTCTATAACTTTTCTGATCAGTCTTACGGGCTAGGCCAGCCCCGGGGTGATGCTGCTGACATCACTCGTCATTACCTACTACCCTTTTACTGCCTTGCGGCACGTCTCGGATTCAGCCCGAGAGTCTTAGCACGGGATACTATTGAGTTACATCGATGATTCATCAAATTGATTTCAAATACTTGAGAGTAGTTAACACAGTAGACCGGTTTTAGATTACTCACTGCACACTACCCTTCACTGTCCTAATTTATATTGCCGTTACACCTGTTTACCATTTATGATCATACCTGCATGTCTTGCTACCATGTTTATATATTATTGTTTGATGTTATGACGCACTGACGTTTGGGGTTTGCATGGCCCAGATTCTTTACCAGCACTACAGGCCGAGCAGGAGTACTTCAGTCAGCAGGATGAGCAGTGAGGACTTCTTAGTAGTTAGTTCTTTTATTTTCGGTATTTTCATTCCTAATGTGAGCCCGCATTATGGGACGTACATTCCAGTTTATCCTTGTATTAGATCTTTTGCTTCTGCATTATTTTATTCTTGATTCGTTTTATTCTGGCTTATGGACATGTGTTAGATAGTTTATTATTGTTCTTGATATCTACAGCCATAATGTGACTGTGGAAGGATAATTCCTATCCACAGGTAGCATGGTAGACTATGTCACGTGCCTACCTTAGCGTACTCTGGGAAGTGGGGCGTGACATGGTTCTTTTGGTATCAGAGCCAGGTTATAGGTTAATCAGGTTTGATTCTTTTGTAATTAGGTATTGGACCCAATACACGAATCAGAATACTCGTGATTAGGAAATATTTCCTGCCACCTTACTGTCTTACCATTTTTGAATCTTAACCTCCTCCTGATTATACTTTTATGATATGCAAACCTCTTTTTCATATCGACTCGAAACCTGGTTTCCTTTTGTTTATCTCTAGAGCTTAGGCGACTTGGGTGAAGTTATGTAATTGTAACTATGATACCGCGGCATGGTTACAATGCGGTACTCTATTTAAGTAACTTAGAGTTCTAGCCTTGATTCATATCCTTGATCTATAATTTGAATCTGTTATCATGTTAATCCTTTTGGTGCTTTGATTTCAGGAACATGGCTGACAAGAATCTGAAAACGTACCAAAGGCGTGTTGACGAAGCCGCTATGCTTGGAGTAATACGTGGGATGTTGGAGAACCAAAAGCGACAGACCGAGGTGATCGTTACCTACTGTTGGCGTATTGACGAGTCTTTAGAGTCCCATATAGAGGTTTCCTAGTTCAAGCGAAATGAAGTAGGGCACATATGGAGATATGTACGGGAGCTTGATTAAATACGAGTATGTGATATCGTATTCTAATCTAGCGATATTTGATATTGGTTAGGTTATATGTGATATAACCGGATTATTGAATCAAGTGTTGATTCAATGATTTGATTTATGTATATATATTTGATATTGGCCGGTTATATATGATATGACCGGATTATTGAATCAAGTGTTGATTTAATATCTAATATTGAATATAAACCGGTTGTATGTGATATGACCGGATTATTGAATCAAGTGTTGATTTAATAATGTGATATACATATATATATGATATTAGTCGGTTATATATTATATAACCGGATTATTAAATCAAGTGTTGATTTAATAATTTGATATATATATATATATATTAACTAATATATATGCTCACTAAAGATTTTATTCTCTTCATATATATTTATATATATATATATATGATATATATAAATATATTTATATATGAAATTGATTTTTGTATCATGGTTGATGATACATTGGATTAGGATGTATGAGAATCACACTTGAGCAAAGGATATATAGGATGATATATATTTTAAGGAAAAAAAGAAAAGGGAGGAAATGAGTCATTGCTTTAGATTCTTGGAGAAGTATTGAGAAGCCATGACTCATCTCCTACTTTTGTTTTAAACTTAGATATTTATTCATCCTCATTCTTATCTCATGTGCACATGGTTCATTCTCACATAACCATCCAAGTTCATACTCATCTCTTCTTCATTCACTTCCTCTCTAGGGTTTTTCTTGAGTTGGAAATGGAAAAGAGAAAAGATTTTCTAGTGAAAAAAATTCATACTTCATCAACCTACACTTTTCTAGCCCATTAGTTTAGGTTGTTTGCTTTACTAATACCTTGATTAGTGAAGAGTGAGCTTGAGTTAGAGAGACATCAAGGTGGATCATTTTTGGTCAGGAAGACAATAAGCAAGCTCAATCTTTTCTCAAGTGGAGTCAAAAAAGAGTTCTAGTGTCACGACCCAAATGTGGCACGTGAGCGGTACTTAAATCACACGACATCTAAAGACGTCGACGCGGTTCAAGTAAGCCGAAACCCAGAATCTAAACCCTTTTTGAAATTATTGGAGGTGAGTTTAAAATAGTCATCAGATGGAATCAGTTTAAATAACATTTAAATTTAACGGAGTATGTTTGAAAAGCATCTATGACATTTTGAAATTTGACAGCACCCCCTTTGAAAATTTTACATAAAAGCCGATACAACTACAACAATAAAATAGCATCTCAACGGAAGCTAGCTTTCACGTCCAAATGACGGAACAGCCAAACAATCTATATCAGAAGTTGACTCTAAAGAGTGCGACCTCAGAATTTCTAAGTCCATAATATACCATTTCCAAGTTGATGGAATTTCCACTAGATACCAAATATATGAATAATCAAGAGTGGGTACGATATAATAAAAACCCACTTACCAATCAATCACCGAAAGGAATGTGTGCCCAAGCCGCTGATAATCCAAGCGGTAAGATCTGCAAGAAACTGTGGCACAACGGGGATGAGTTGCCAACTCAGTGAATAAAAGTACATCTAAAGGTAGAACTCGAAATGCACGACGATACCTAGGCCATAAGTATAATACTACCATAAGCATGCTAATATACTATATGATATGCATATATATATCATAATGCAACACTAACTATCATGCAACCCCATGTAGAATATATATATATGTAGGTATTGTCCCCCGGATCAGTCCTAGTCGAACCCAATAAAGAAATCTAATTGTGTACCTCATGATAACAATCATATCAATATATATATGGATGCCCAGCATCGACATCGAAATCAGAAATCTCTCGTTCCCAGCACCGACACGTAAATGCAGATACCGTCGACACCATCTCAACAAATGATCGCCACCCGATATTCCTGGCCCGGTCGGTATCCCCTAGATACCCGTTGTGGCCATCGAACCCCGATCAGTATCCCTTGGATATCTGCCGTGCTCATCTCTATCTCCAGTATCGAGTATCCTCGTTAGGCTCACCGCCTATAATGCGGCTATCCTGCCCCTCGTCCTCAAACCGGGTCCACCATGTATCCCGCTGTATAGCTACCCCACTCAGTACGGATAAGTCATAAATCCGAAACCGTATAGCTACCCCACCCGGTTCGGATACAAAAGCTCAGAAAAACCTAAAACTCATAGTGGACGTTAAATCGTCATCTTCAGAAAACATCAAGTAAAGAAAGAAAATATTTGCCTAGATTATCCTGATGATATATTATATATATACATATATAACAGCGTCCCATACCACTGATATATATCATCAAAAGTAAAACGTCCAGAAAACTCATAAAATCAAATATAACATTCATAATGCTGGTATTCACAATACTTAACAGATAATAAGGTAAAGTGCGTAAATAAATCATACAAGCAGATACACTTATCAATCCTACTGTGTCATAGCAATACTAATGATGTGTAGTATAACATACGCATCTGTGCTCGTGCCGCATGACAATCATTAGTATTTGTGCAAGTGTTCTAAAGGTGTAATACCCTACTCATATCAACATTTGTATATGTATTACGGAGTATAACAGTTCTACAGTGACATGGCAGTACCAATGAGATATGGTGTAACATATATGTACGTGCTTGTGCAACATAGTACTCATTGGTATTTGTGCAGTGTTCTATCAGAGTGTTAGTATTACAGAAACATGTACTATCGATAAATATAATGCGAACATGTAAAATAAATCTAAGCATAACTAATAACTGTACTTACTGCTATAAGCTATATCATTATCTTTGAAAAGAAAACGAAACGTTGGTTTTGAGATAAGGAAGCTGCCTTAGATTAAAATAGATATTCGTTTTGGAAATTGGCACCACATCCTTGTATTTTATCATTAAAAGGGAAACGAATCGTAGTTTTTAAAAGAATATAGCTCACACAAGTATTACATCCTAAAACGAAAAATAATCTAACTCTACGAGTCTAAAGGAACACTTGGCCGTTATTCGGCATATAAATCTCATCATTTCCAATACATATAATTTCTCGTATAATGTCTCACATTATCACTATATCTCAAATCCTCTCTAGTACGGCATGATCTTTCGTACCAACTTATCAAACCATCCGTAAACTATATGCACATGAGTATCATACTAGATACAATTTAATTCAAATATCCATATCTTAATAAATTTCTAAAACTGCTATATATCATAATACTATTTATAAGGTTGCGGGGGTTCTATACGCCATCCACCCGACTTCCCTCGTAAATGTAAATCTACTCACCAACTTGATGAGCTTGCTGAATTCCATGCTGCTAAGTTCGTCAACTCCGTCTCGGAATTCTTCGCGATCGCACTAATAATCGTATTTAAAATCACATCGATGTAAATATCATATTGAAAACCAAACAACGAGCTAAGTACCCGTAGGTTAGAACCTACAGCTCATTTACCCTAAAGATGATCAATTGCCCCTGAACTTAACGTACAAACGTCAACGTTTCAATTGCGGTACAGAAATACGGAAAATCATATCGAATTGTCGGAAACTTTAATAAAACTCAACTAAACATTCCCAGATTTCTCTGTATGAATATTGGGACAATTCAAACAATACCATAGCTTATAACATAACCTATTAGAGCTACAGAAGAAAACACAATCCCAAAGCTCACCACAAATCCGGCGAGCTCGGATATTGAGCTTATGTCGCCGGCCAAAATATTGGGTAGGTGTTTTGGGCTTTGAGTGAAGTTCTTTAGTGATCTCATTATAGTTTTGGTCTTTCTAGTTTTTCTAGTAATTGTACCTAATGGTTCTAGATTCAATTGAAGTGAGCTAGATATCACAAAATCCTAGTTTATGATACTGCACCAACTAAACAAGCTATGTGAGGATAATGTGACTATCTAACACCTATACTAACCTACGTTAACCCTATTCCGGTCGTAACGGGTAAAAACAGAACTCATGATACGATATATATGTGTCGTATATAGGATTTTAACTCCAAAACTGATATTAGCCTCCAGATTTCCTATACTATTAAAATAACTTAAATAAACAATACCAAATATCTAAACACCTATACAGATACCTACCCTAAAAACCACAACACCTAAATCCCTCAAAAAACCGGCGAGATCGGATTTTCCCTACGTGTCGCCGGCCGATATCCGAGAAAGTATGCTCGTCTTCCTAGGGTTAATTCTATGTCCAATATATAATATTATGATACTGTTTAGTTAAGTTAATTTTTATCTAAACTATAGCAGATTAATACAGAGCCAAATTTTTCCAAAAATACCATTTATCCGATATCCGATTTCTATACTTAAGCATTTCAGAACTAAACATCTACATTGTTTACAGATTATACCTAACAGAGGATTGCTGGAAAGTCTTCCTCCAAGATGCACAAGCTCCTAATTCTTAGCTAAAGGGTGGTGGTGAAATCTTTAGCATATATCTCTTTCTTCTTTTCTTTTTCCTTTTCTTTTCTTTGTTGTTTGTTCTAAGATATTTTTCTTTTCTTTTTCCCCTCAATTGATTCTTTAATTCACAGGATATATGAACTGAACCATATAAGGATAATGAGTGAGATTTGTAGGAGGAGGTGTCACTTAGCAAGGAGGTGGTAATCTCATGCAAGTAGGATGTGTAGCATGGAAGAGGGTGGTGTGTTCATGCAAGGAGGAGGTGTAGCATGAAGTGTCGTCTAGGATAAGTTATGCCATGAGTGTAACTTAAGCTTAAGCTTGACCTTTACGCCTGTTCCCTCATAAAATATCAGGAAAAACCCCAATAGGGTATCACGTGCTCACACGTGATCAAGGGTCACGTGCTGACACGTGATGGTTTCCTGGGACTCTGTTATAATAGAATTAAATTCTAATCAAGCAAGCAATTAGTGGAGTCACATGCCCACACGTGATGGACATTTAAAGAACCCACTGAAAGAATTAAAATGCATAATAAAATAGCAAGGAAAGATCCCAATAAGGTATCACGTGTCTACATGTGACCAAGGGTCACGTAATGACACGTGATGATTCCTTAGCTCTTTAAAAACGGTTGAATTAAATTCTGATTAAAATGTTAATCAAGGGGGTCACGTGTCAACACGTGATGGGTTCCTAAGCTCCTTAATTAATAGAATTAAATTCTACAGAAATGATCAAACAATGGGATCACGTGCCAACACATGATAGGCTTTTTAAGCCTTCTGAACTAATAGAATTAAATTCTAATTAAGAGGGAATCAAGAACGCTAACTGGAAAAATATTTCCTTAGATCTTTCCAAACTAAAAAGATGGTGCTTTGTAAAATGGAGCACCGTTGGATCAAAAATCCAATGGTGATTAAAAAATCACAAATTTATGGAAAGATTTTATGCAAGGAAAGATTTCCTTGAAATTCACCAAGAATAACAAACAGAATATCTTTTGGATTAAAAATCCAATGGTGAATAAAATTCACTGAGTGATCTAAAAGATCATGTTGGTTACAAAAACAACCAAAATCTTTCAATCAAAGATTCACTAAACAAATTGATTCTTTTCTTTCTCCTATAAATAGGAGCCAAGAAGAGAAGAAAAAAGATCTGGGAATTTTTTTAAGAGAAACACAACAACAGAGAGAAAAAAGAGAGGAGAATTTAATTCTCAAGAGAGAAAAGAAACCCTAAGTGAGAAAGGGGAAAGAGATCTAAGCTCCATAAAATAAAAGAGAATTTAATTCTCAAATTTAAGAGTTTAACTCTTCTGAATAAGAACTTAGTTTTTCCTTTGGTTGAAGATCTGCAGAAGCAGATCTTCCCACAAGTTGAGAATTTAATTCTCATCGGAGAGATTTTGCCATGCAGATCCAAAACTTGGAGGGAGAATTGAGTTTAAGGAATTTAATTCCCCCAAATTCATAGGGATTTAATTTCTCCAAATGAAACTAGGGTTTAACCCTATATGAGAATTTAATTCTCCCAAATTCATAAGAATTCAATTCTTCCAAATAAAACTAAGGTTTAACTCTACATAAGAATTTAATTCTTCCATATACATAGGAATTTAATTTCTCAAAACAGAATTAGGGTTTAACCCTACCAAAGAATTTAACTCTCAAACCAAGAGACTTGAAGCTCCCTATGCACGTAAAAAACTTGGTCACGTGGTAACAAGTGACCTTCATTCTCAATGAGAGGAAAAGAAAGAACAAGACTAGGTCGCGTGCCCCCACGTGACCCTTAAACAGACTCCCCAAAATGAGAAGGGAAAAAGCTTGGAGGCAATGCCTCACGTGCTCACACGTGACTCTCAAAACAAAAGGAAACAAATCCAAGAGCAGAATAAATTTTGGGCGCCCTCACATGTTCCCACGTGACCCCTAATAAACACTTTTATAATTAATGCATGGGTACCCATCACGTGCCCACATATGATAGCTTGAAGACCAAAAGTGTTTAACACTTATTTGAATATTCTGAGAACAAAATAAAGGAAGTCTGGCCCCATTTTCAGACGCCTCACGTGACCCCACGTGACCGCTTCCTTTCTAGGGTTTAACACTATTTTGAGCATTTTGCCCCCAGTGTTTAACACTGTTTTAAATACATCACGTGGGGACACGTGACCGCCAGATATCCTCTAGTGTTTAACATTATTCTAAAATCAAGTTTAGCCCAAATTGACTAAATTTTCCAGAGGCAAGACTCCCCTTTGACTGAGCCTCAAATATATACTTTTGTCTTCCAAAGTTGGTCATCTCATATGACATTTAGGTGCTCAGCACTCAATAAAAGACAAAACACGATCAGAACCCAGATTCATGTTTAGCATTGCTAAATAATAGGGGATTGAACCCAGAAGAATGTTCAACAGTCCCAACAAAAGTCCAACACTTCAAACTTAATTGGACTTACTCCAAGTTGGCCATAAGTCCTCAATTCAGATTTAACTGAGCCAATGTGCTCACAATCTAATTAATTGATCTTAGTCCTAAAATTGGACTACAGATTTCCCAATCAAAATTGGTTCAAGGGTACATCTCTGAACCCCTCTGATATATGTCGTTGTAATCCTTCAACGTCTTCAGAGAGGTGACGGGTCCCGACAACCATACATTTCATAGACTATGACGTCTTTAAACTGGACTATGGGGTCCTTAAACCCATGGACTATGATGTCCTTAACCTCAAACTGTGGGGTCCTTTAAAACCCACGGACTATGATGTCCTTAACCTCGGACTGTGGGGTCCTTAAGCCCATGGACTATGATGTCCTTAACCTTGGACCGAGATGTCCTTAAACTAACATTGGACCACCATGTCCTTAAACTGGTAATCGACCACAATATCCATAAACTAAACAACAGAGCCCAAACGCTCTCTTGTTGGATATAAACGATCCCGTTAAGTTGATCTTAGTCTAAATATTAGACTAACGTATCCTTAACAAACGTTTAAGTTGATCTTAGTTTCAAATGAGACTAACGTATCCTTAAACCCAACCCCCAAACCCAAATCTAATAAAATATGGATTTGGATTAATCCACGCCCTACGAGCGACAACATAAATTTTTCTCCGTATACAATCCACGGGAAACCAAAAATAAAACAAACACCCACGACACGAAATGACCATCTGGAGAAGGAGAAAGTGGTTACCGCGATGCGGTAGCATAATTAACTGCAGGGGATTGCGTCTGCAGGGAAGAGCATCCCCACAATCAAAAATCCCTCAAATGAGGGGGAATCTGACGAAGTCTGCTACATCGGCCTCATTCGTGTAAACCTTCGATACATTATGCCATAAATCAACTTGGCATTTTCGGAGAGGTGGACGGATAGCACCAATTAGCATCTGCCCCGAAATTCAGGCAAGACGGACCTGCGCGGTCGCGTCTCCGTGTTTCGGAGGGGAACAGATTCTGGCACGCCCGGTAGGATGTCTTTCTCTTTCTACTCCACACTTCGTGTGTCATGTTCGCGAACGAATCGCGGTTTAATATGGTTGCCCTTGGGTTCGAGGTACTAAGATTTGGTTTTACTCTTGTGCAGAAAAAAGAAGATCAAATGGCTTTCAACTGCACAAGCTGCAACAATGGCAATAACTCTCACTCCGTCCCCACAGGAGGAGTGACCTACGGGCCTCAGGCGGCCTCTGTTTTTACCATGCCGGTGGACCAGGTGACTCAGGCCACCACTGGACTATTCTTCGAGACCATGCTCCCACCCTTGAACATCAATGCCCCGCTGCCGTCGCAGGAAACCCCAAAGAAGTCGGCCTTTGATCGACTTACTACTACTGCAACCCCTCTCAACAGGTCGTCCAGCTCCAGCACCTCAGTCTTTGACAGACTGGGCCAAAGCTCATTTGGGCCCATGAAGAAGCCCGCGATACCGGAAAGAGTTATCCTTAAGCGGATAGCCATTCCTACTCATGAAGTCGCCAAGGCGGCTTCTCCTGCCAAAGGGTCGGTCTTCACAAGACTGACTATGCCGGTTCCCGCTCCAGGCGAAGTCCTCAAAGCTGCTTCCCCTACCCAAAGGTCTGTATTTGACAGATTAGACATTGCTTCTCGACGGACATCAGTCTTCAAGAGGCTGACGTCGGCAATAACCCTTCGCCAAAACAGGGGGCATGAGGAAGTCACCCCTACAGTCGAGACAATCCCAACGGATTGACACGCTCGACGTCGCCACTGGCGCCGAGTGAGAAAGGCTGTGGGCAACTCCCCTTCTGGATTGACTCCGCCAGCTCCCATGGCAGAAATCGATGCTGCTGTTCCTACTGGGAATAGCTTTGAACCGCTAAGGAGGGTCCGTAAGAACTCTCCAACTACCACACTGGAAAGATCTCCTCCACCTATGGAGAATGCTACAGAAAAGAAGCTGGAGCAGCCCCCTCAGCGGTTGTCCTCCAAAATTTACAAAGTCTGGTGACAGGTCCAGTGATTGATCAAGATTACTCTCGCGGACAGGAAAAAGTGAAAATTCGGCAAGAAGAGAACTATCCTGTCAAGCCACAAAAGGCAATGGCTGTTTGGATGTCCACTGCAACAGCCCCCTCGACATCAAGCGTTCACAAGAGAAGGAGGCCAGAGAAAGCCCCTGTGACCGCGGCGAACCGCAAGGGCGCTGAACCTAAATGCCCCAAGTCTGGGGGCATGGTAACACATACCATTTATATGGCCTCCGGAAAAGAGGAAAGCCGTGCTTCTACGGGTCATCGACCGCTTACTCGATCGATAACAAAGGCTCAAGAGCAGCAGCAACAAAAACTTCAGAAGATGCTGATTGCGATGGCCGCACTCACTGGGCCAAAAGACAATCCGGAGACCTCAGAGCAGCGTCGGGAACTAGAAACTGATACTGAATTCCTCCGAAGAATCCACGAGAGGAAAGAAAAGGAGGCCGCAGAACAGGCGGCTAACATAAAACGAATGGCTCTTTTGTTCCAAGACATGGCCGGGATGATACTACAGCCGGAACCTCCAGCTGAAGACCCCCGATTATCGTTGAAGACGATAGAGGAGAGACATCGAACCCTCCCCCGGCTCTTTCAGCAGCCAAGGAGGAGACCATCTCCAAGGAAGCTCTGGATGATTGCATCGCTCAGCAAATAAGAACTCACCAGGTGAGCGAAACGGCCAGGTAGATCGTTAAGACTGGATGACCCTATCCGGGCTGGTATGACCAAATAAGGTACCCGCCGGGATATAAGATCCATAAATTCCATGTATATAAAGGGACGGGGAATCCGCATCAGCACGTCGCTCAATTCAGAGCCTTTTGCGGCAACACTGGAGGTGATGATAAACTTCCGCTCCGCCAATTTGTTGGCAGCTTGTCGGAGACAGCATTCGAATGGTACTCAGAACTCCCGAACGACTCTGTTAAGACATTTGCAGAAATGGAGCTGCTGTTCACACAAAGATTCGCAAGCACTAGCGAGCGTACTCCAATTACCGCACTAATTAATGCTAGAGTGAAGCCAGGCGAAACTTAGGTCCGGTACGCAATATGATGGCGAAATTTATGGTCGAAGTGCGAACAGCGCATCGAAGAAGCCCCTGCGGTAGACACGTTTGTGGGTACTCTCGACCCTCAAGCGACCATCTCGCAATTTATAATTTTTTTTAAGCCCACCTTCCAAGCCCTGATTGACAAACTGGCTCAAATGGACCAGATGGGCTACAGGCCTTCCTCTTCGAAGCCCGAATCACGTAATGAAAAAGGGAAAGGGAAAGCGTCCTTCGTCACCAATGCTCAACAGCAGCCTAGTGGTCCAAAGTTAACTGATTGCCTAGACGAGAGACGGCGATTCTATAATGAGAAAATGAAGCGCCCTTACTCGTTTCCCCGGAAAAAACGAGGAGATTGTTCGAACTATCGGTGCGCAATAGGCTCATCAATTTGCCGAATCCGAAACACCCATTGCAACCCGGCGATGCTAATAATCCTAATTAGTGCCCCTACCATCAAGCGGTAAGACATCCAATTGAAGATTGCTTCGTCTTTAAAGGCTGGATTGAAGATCGATACCAACAGGGCAAATTCACCCAGTCCGAGAATTGGAAAATAAGCCCGCCGCAGCCGCACGATCCTAAAAGGACGGACACACCGGGGGCTGTAGGGTTACTAGGCACACTCAAGAGATTCTACAAGGTATCAACCATGCCAAATTAAAATTTTCCGGTGCCGAGAAACCCTAAACTAGATCGTTAACTAGAGAATAGGCGAAACTACAAGCTACTAAACTGCTTTATTACTAAGTGAATGGAAATACAACCTTTGTAGATCCGGTCCTTCACATCCTTGGCTCCATGTTGACGTCCCTCCGCTGCGATCATCGGATCCCGGACTCTAGCAATAGTTTCGTCGAAGAAATGATCGGGCTAGGTCGTCGACTTCGATGCCGAAGATGATCTACGTCGAGGCAACTCAAGCTCAAGCTCCACCTTCACCAAGTCATGAAACTTGTGAAGAAAACACCCTATACTACATGGCAAGTGGTAGAGGATGAAGAAATAGGAAGTTGGTTCACTTTGGATTTGGATTTCTCACTTGGAATCATCACTTGGAAAATTTCTAGCAAAGGTTTTCTTTCTTCATCGAGAAGAAGAAGAAGAAAGAAATGAAAAATGAATTCCCTAATTAGAAAATTCAAGTGACCCTTATCATATTACAACCATGGATGAGTTAAAAAGTGTAGAGAATAAACTAGGGTTTAGGCAAATGGTTAGGTTAAGCAAAAGAAACAAAATGGTTGAACTTTTCAAAGCTTCATGAAGCTTCAAAGAAAATCCAAAGTTAGCCACCTTTTTATTTCTTGCTAAAATGAATAAATAAATAAATGAATAAATAAATTAAAACCCTAACCATTTACCTAAACATGGTTCAAAGCATACACACACCCAAGTTTGCATGTATCATCAAACATGATACAATCTAGTGCACAAAAATATATCACATATACTACTTGTGCACATCAAGTGAGAAAATCCATCTTAAGTGAACAAATACTAGTTAATGTAAAGTAATATATCAAATATATAATTATACATCAAATCATTAAATCAACACTTGATTTAATGATCCAGTCATATCGCATATAACCGACTAATATCAAGTGTATCAATGTATCGAATCAACACTTGATCCGGTAACTCGGCTATATCATATATAACCGTCCAATGATACAAATCGCGCGAATAGAATATAGTATCAAATACTGGTATTATTCTCGGTCCCGCACATATCTCATATGCGCTCCGATTTCGTTTCGCTTGAGCCAGGAAACCTCTGTGTAGGACTCTAAAGACTCGTCAATACGCCGGCAGCAGGTGACGATCATATCAAACACCCACAAGCCGCAAGCGGTCTGCTAAACGTAACGGCCACCCAGGTATTGAGCGATCAGAAGATCAACGAGCAAGCCCGCTCACACTCCTGTGAATCCACCCAGCAACACTTACCGTACAGTCCGGTCTGTTCGTCTGATATGTCGCATATCTCGCCTAGGGGTGGTAAACGTCAGACCCCAGTAGCTCGATAAGTCGTGTCGATATGAGGTCTATAACAGTTCGAGAAACTACTGGTAACACTTACCAGTAAATCTCAGCAACCCTGGCCAGGGATTTCCGGTTATAGCCAATCGAACACAGTGCAACATCAACTCCCTATACCGGGAGAGACAAATCCCCTCCTATCGCTCATTGCCTCCATGTGATTCAGGACTGTACCCAAAAACCACCGTTTTGCATGCCCTCTTAGACGTGGTAAGGTGGAAATCAAAGCACGGTGGGAATCACACAAGACTCTATGACGATCTCGGGTCTACAGACTAACCTGTACCAGTGTCACCAGAGAACTGCCATCTGACGTAAGGTATAATACCATCTGGGAGTTCTCGGCGAGTCCGTCCAGTGTACCAAGTCTCCACTGAGCACCCGTATATCATCTCTGATGTCAAACACCAATGGATATGGGATCATCCATCGCCCATCTGTATGGATCGAGAAGGTATACGCTAGTCTACTCTGGTATATTGATGCCCCGTCTCGATACACCCACGACTAGGGACCTTGAAGGATGTACTTATGGACTACCATGTCCCCACTAGTATGATCTGCATCATAGTCCAGGTAGTCAAGTACACATCCTAAGGGCTTTACCAACATGCAACAGAGAGACAATCGGTGTATACGTTAAGGTAAAGAGCAACCAGATAGCATACTATCATGTCGAGCAAGAAAGTCCTTCCTATATATGTCCAAGCATCCACTACAATATACATCCTATGTATAGTAATGGCCTCTAGGGCTTACATATAACTAACAATCTCACACTTGCACTAGGGCCATCTGTAGCAGTGGTTGCAGTATCTCATACTCGACCATCCATAAAAGTCTCTCTCTGGGAAAAGGCCTTTGTGAGTGGATCCGCCGTGTTGTCCTCTGAGTCTACTCTCCTAACCTCGATCTCCTTGGAGATCAACCATCTCCATGATTAGGTGATACTGCCTTAGAATATATCTGGATCACTGATGGGACGGACGTTCCTTGGTAAAGCCACAACTCCATTGTCACACAATGGGAGGAACTAAGTTCATCTCATGAACAAATATACATCCAGACTGCCTCTTTGGTAGTATCTTAAGTTGCGATGTATCCAGCCTTTATCGTCTAGTATGCCACGGTATCTACCTTGGAACTCTTCCAACATACCGTCCCTTTACTGAGGGTAAAGACAATGCCTGTGACTGACATTCAGTCGTCCTTATCACTCTGGAACTTTTCCAGTGATTCTCCCTAAGATCCATTGATACCATCTTACTACACCTAGTGAGAATCCTAATATCCAATTAGATCTATCTCATAGATCCAAAATCCAGGATTCAAGAGGTATCATTATGATCCTATATGGAGAATCCTTGTGATAAGCGGAGATTGACCGAGCGTAGCATAGGAAACTCCTTTTTTATCAAGAGTATGTCATCCACGTACTCTATGAGGATCACCACCATACTCCCTACTACCTTTTTGTTCATACAAGGTTCATCTACCATTTTGATGATGTCAAACTCTTTTACTAACACATCAAAATAGACGTTCCAACTCCGCGATGCCTGCTTTATCACATAAAACATCTTGCACACGTTTCCGCTGCTCCCACTGTCTACGAAGCCCTCTGGCTGTGTACTTACAGACGCTCTCTTCTAAAACATCATTTTAGAAAAACAGTCATGATACCCAACTGCCAGATATCGTAATCATGGTATGTAGCCATGGCAAGTAGGATCTGGATGGACTTAAGCATAGCCACTGAAAAAGGTTTCATCATTATCCACGCCTGGTCGATGATGAAAACCTTAAACATGTCTAGCTTTGAAAGTCTCAACTTTTCCATCTACACCAAGTAATCTTCTCAAGATATACTTGCTCCCGATAGGCATTTAACCCTTCAGATATAGCAGCCAAAGTCCATACTTTGCTGGTGTACATGGATTCCATTTCAGATCGCTAAGCATCCAGCCATTCTTATAGAGTCCCTACTCTTGATGGCCTGCTCGAAACTAGTTGGGTCGTCATCTCATGATGCAATCCTCTCTCCCACTGTCATAGAGAAACCGAAGTATCTCTCAGGCAGATGAGAAACCCTACTAGATCGGCAGAGAGGCTGAAGTTCGTTGGAATCTACTGAATCCTTTGGTTCTATCAAATCATCAGCTGCAGTTTGTATAGCTGGAACATTTCCAGTTCTACATAACTGACCTTTCCTCGAGGTTGTCCGGATTTTGCTTTTAGACATAGGCTGGTCAACCCTAAATCTTAACAAACTTAAGATATGGACTCTTCTCTTTCCATATCACATATGAAGTGGTAGGCAATTGATTTGATTGGAACCCTATTCAATAGGTATGCAGCTTCTCAAGCGCATAACTCCCAAAAGGAAATAGGTAACTCAGTAGTACTCATCATAGAGCACACCTTATCATATAGGGTGTGATTGCTCCTCCCCGATACACCGACGTGCTGTGGTGTATACGGAGGAGTAATGCTGAGAGAGAATCTCATTCTCCTTTAGAAAATTCAAAGAATTCCGTGCTCAAGTATTCTCCTCCTTGATCACATCAAAGGACATAATACTTATACCCGTTTTGGTTCTCTACTTCTAACTTATATTCTGTGAATATCTCAAAAGGTTCGGACTTGTGTTTCAACAGGAACATATGTCTGAATCTAAAGAGATCATCAGAGAATGTAATGAAGTATAAAGAACCGATATTGGCATGTGTAGACAGGGGACCTTCATACATCATCATGTATCAGTCCCAAGAGTACTCTAACTCTTTCTCTGCTTCCAATAAACAGAGCTGTGGTCATCTTATCTTTGTGACATGACCGGCAAGTTTTCACAAGATGTAAATTCAAACAGATTTAAATATGCATCTATGTGAAACTTAGCTAGTCGGGTCGCATTGATATGACCTAGTCTACAATACCTCAAGAAGGATCCATTCATTTCTGAACTCTTCCTCTTTTGTGTGTTCCGTATACTAAGAACTGTAGTTTGATTTAGAACATCAATGCTTTTAGATAACGTGCCTGAATCGATCAACTTTTGATATAGGAAATGTTCAAAACATTATCCAACAATACAAAATTTTATTATTTCTTTACTAATAAAGAGACTGATATGATTTTGTATATCAGGTTCGGTATCTAATAACATTCGTTCAGAATCAATGTATTTGGAATACAGGGTAACAGTGACCAACAGACTTGGCTATAACACTTGCACCGTTTTCTGTCTCATGAAACTTATCACCCGTCCTCAGTTCTCTACCTTTCTGTAGCCCTATGTAATAGATTACATATCTAGGATCCTGATCCGGTATCAAATACCCAGGACGTAGAGGATACTGAGAAACAGTTCTATGTAACGAACACACCCGAAGATGATGCATCAACATGCACTTTCTTCGTTTGGGCGGCACGGGAAATCTGGTATTCCCCAATTTCCTGCTCTGTCTTATAACATTTATAAGTTGGAGCGGGACCAACGTTCCCCAGCACAGTATAACAAGCAGGTTCGGTCAATACATCCGTATTATTATCTTGATTAAGACATGACATGGTTTCTACCAGGAGAGAGAGAGAGAGAGGAAAACACTCTGCGTGCGCTCTTACAAGATCAGATTGGTTATTATTTTATCTAATCAGGATGGCTCCCACTGTTTTTATCAAATCTTCCTTCAAACCCTAAAAGGAAAGACTAGCCGGGATTAATTACACGCTACAAGTTCGCCAATTTTTCAGCCAGGCCAGTGTCGGTACTTTGAGGGAGGTCCCCCGTGCTTTCGCACGAACCTAATTAATGTAAAACCTCGTTTTCCCATAGGCGTAACCCCGTTGACACCTTTCTAGACACCTACTTGATCGGCTAATTGTAATGTGTAAAACTCTCCCAGGATTAACAATTACTCACAGTGGGTATCAGGATCCAACTATCTCATAGAAGGTATGCAATCTCATTGCAAATTTCAACACTTGAAATTCCCGATAATTTTGCTCCTAACCTCCTATGACCTTGACAAAGGCCAACAAACCATAGGATGATAGTCAAGTTCAACCCTTCATTTCCTGATTGAATTAAACCCACCCGCACGACCCTTGACAAAGGCCAACAAGGTCGCACGACTACCCTAACCCAATCTGTATCATATGCATAAGCAGATAAGCACCAGTCAGCTACCGCACACTACGCCTTGACAAAGGCCAACAAACGCAGCACGAATACTAACTACTACTTATCTGAAATGACGGAGGGCTACGACAGCTTTTTCTGAAAACCTATTGCATAATGAACTTGATATCGTTGTAGAATCAAATGATTTTAAAATGGAGTGTTTTTTAGGCTTTTCTAGTTTTGCTAAAGGGGTCACTCCCGGTGAAGGGATCATCGGCCCTTTCCTCATTGAATAAGGTGCAGGATATATCATATATACCTCTGTGCAAAGCAAAAACTATAGAAGCAATCAAAAGACAGACCGAGAGTTGTAGCATCTGCCAGTTATTGCTAAAGGAGTCACTCCCGGTGAAGGGATCTCGGTCCTTTCCTTATCGAATAAGGTGCAGGATGTTCTACAAGGAACACCGCGATGCAAAGCAAGAACTGTAGCTACCTGTTTTATTTTTGAAATTCGATTCCACAACATCTTTTAGGTTTATTTTCTTTCATTAATCACATTAATAAAGTCCTATCATTTAAATCACCTAAACATCACAGATAAATACGACGTACACTTATGCCATCCGCATTCGCCTCGATGTCCCCTCGTGCACCGTTAGGTTAGGTAACTAACGGCAGAGCGGGGCAGGGCTAGCGCGGGTGTAAAACATAAGTAACGCCTATATAATATATCATATATACTATATACAGTATTTATCACAGAACATCAAATGATCACATCACAGATATCGCAGCAGAAGAATCATATGAAACATTGAATATACTAGGACGTCCGTGTTTTCAATACGAGCCAGTATAAAACACGGATTCCACGGTCGTGATGAATAGCCAAACCCACACCCCTAGACCCCTACGAGAGCGACAAGCAACCCTACCAATTCTAGAGTTAGGAGACCCGTACTCGACTCCTCGAGTTGGTCTCCCACTGGACTCCAGAACCCGGTTACTTGTGCTCTCCTCCTTGGGTCTATCCTAGTGCGGAAAAGTAAATAATATACAAAAGGTGACATCTTCCGCAACCTGGAAGTGCCCCAATAAAAGAATATTACATACAAGTTTTTACATGAATGAAAAAGAAAAACACTCATCTCACATAAACCCCCCCGGCTATTCAAACACGACGATCCAATATAACATATCCAGCAACACGTAACATCACATGTCATCAACGTAAGTAAACATGCGTATCCCAATTGTCGTTGACATATAGCAATGAAACCGGCGATATCATATATTACACTTACGGTCACAGAAAAGAAAGTGTAAAACTACAACAGTTGGAATCCGCAACCTCCGTAGACATCGCATGCCTAATCAAATGAATTACTTAGACATCGCATGCCTAACATTTATAAACCCCGCATTTTAGTCTCATTATCGAAAACTCTTTTCAATATCAAGTCGGGCAATTCAACAGGATTCCCGACATTCTGATCGAATGCTTGTCGCAAACTTTAGTAGGCGGCCGCACCCCCGATACCGTCGACGATGTGCACCAAGGCGGAACACCGCTACCGCGAGCATCCGAACGGATGCTTTCGGCGACGGGGTTCTCCTACAGTCACTTGGTCGGGGCTAAGGGGTGTAGCTGTCTATTAAGTTTATCGGCGAATATCCACGTACGCTATGTGATTGCGACGGACTTTTGATCGCATCAAAATTCCGTGGCAACCGATCATTTGAGACTAAAGTGCTATGTTTATAACATTCATATTAGTTATCACATAACTACTTGTGAATTCCAAATATTGTATCACATTCCAGATAAACATAAAATGTTAAACTTTCCGATCGAACAGTCAAACACCCAAGTTTTCCCGAAACAGCTCAACACATGAAATAAGTTTTAAAACATTCACTTCATGCCTCAGTACCAACGGTCCAGCCGTAGAAGGGTCAAGCCAACGCCTCATATGTGGCACGCCATACTGCCCCAAACCCTAAGGTTCAAAGGGCAGTTCAAGACGGTCACATAATCGAGTTAAGCATTGTTGTCTTCTAGAGGGACCATCGCGTTACTTGCACTACTTAGAACGTCATTAAACTACGGAAAAATCCAACAATTGGAAATTTCCCGGCAGGGGAAAAAGTGGGTATTTATATCCGGTCGAACTTTTTAACATGTTCTAAAATTACCCGGAAAAACACATAGACGAAATTAGAATTCCTGATCGAAACACCAAGTCCCCAATACAACCCAGAAAACTCAACTCTTGAGTGAAAATTAAAAATTCCCAGAAAAGTCAGGAATGTAAATAGGACATTACTGTGCAAAAATTGATGAAAGAGGCGACCGTACGACCGCGGAACCGCCGCACAATCCATGCTCGTGTCGCGGTTCCGCGGTGACTTGATCGATTTAGAAGCTCGTTTTGCACAGTAACTCCTAGAAAACCTGCTTATTTTTCTGCAAATTTTTAATTCACAAAATTCCAAAATTACAGAAAATGTCCAGAGAGTGGTTTGAGTTAGGGTTTCGGGGTTCGATCGGATTTCTAACATCGTCTACACTTCGCCTAAGGCTCTAGCCAGGCTCTGATACCACTGTAGGGTTACTAGGCACACTCAAGAGCTTCCACAAGGCATCAACCATGCCAAATTAAAATTTTCCGGTGCCGAGAAACCCTAAACTAGATCTTTAACTGGAGAATAGGCATAACTACAAGCTAATAAACTGCTTTAGTACTAAGTGAATGGAAATACAACCTTTGTAGATCCGGTCCTCCACTTCCTTGGCTCCGTGTTGACGTTCCTCCGCTGCGATCATTGGATCCCGGACTCTAGCGATTGTTTCGTCGAAGAAAAGATCGGGCTCGGTCGTCGACTTCGATGCCGAAGATGATCTACGTCGAGGCAAGTCAAGCTCAAGCTCCACCTTCACCAAGTCATGAAACTTATGAAGAAAACACCCTATACTACATGGCAAGTGGTAGAGGATGAAGAAATAGGAAGTGGGTTCACTTTGGATTTGGATTTCTCACTTGGAATCATCACTTGGAAAATTTCTAGCAAAGGTTTTCTTTCTTCATCAAGAAGAAGAAGAAGAAAGAAATGAAAAATGAATTCCCTAATTAGAAAATTCAAGTGACCCTTATCATATTGCAACCATGGGTGAGTTAACAAGTGTAGAGAATAAACTAGGGTTTAGGCAAATGGTTAGGTTAAGCAAAAGAAACAAAATGGTTGAACTTTTCAAAGCTTCATGAAGCTTCAAAGAAAATCCAAAGTTAGCCACCATTTTATTTCTTGCTAAAATGAATAAATAAATAAATGAATAAATAAATTAAAACCCTAACCATTTACCTAAACATGGTTCAAAGCATACACACACCCAAGTTTGCATGTATCATCAAACATGATACAATCTAGTGTACAAAAATATATCACATATACTACTTGTGCACATCAAGTGAGAAAATCCATCTTAAGTGAACAAATACTAGTTAATGTAAAGTAATATATCAAATATATAATTATACATCAAATCATTAAATCAACACTTGATTTAATGATCCGGTCATATCGCATATAACCGACTAATATCAAGTGTATCAATGTATCGAATCAACACTTGATCCGGTAACTCGGCTATATCATATATAACCGTCCAATGATACAAATCGCGAGAATAGAATACAGTATCATATACTGGTATTATTCTCGGTCCCGCACATATCTCATATGCGCTCCAATTTCGTTTCGCTTGAGCCAGGAAACCTCTGTGTAGGACTCTAAAGACTCGTCAATACACCGGCAGCAGGTGATGATCATATCAAACACCCACAAGCCGCAAGAGGTCTACTAAATGTAACGGCCACCTGGGTATTGAGTGATCAGAAGATCAACGAGCAAGCCCGCTCACACTCCTGTGAATCCACCCAGCAACACTTACCGTACAGTCCGGTCTGTTCGTCTGATATGTCGCATATCTCGCCTAGGGGTGGTAAACGTCAGACCCCAGTAGCTCGATAAGTCGTGTCGATATGAGGTCTATAACAGTTCGAGAAACTACTGGTAACACTTACCAGTAAATCTCAGCAACCCTGGCCAGGGATTTCCGGTTATAGCCAATCGAACACAGTGCAACATCAACTCCCTATACCGGGAGAGACGAATCCCCTCCTATCGCTCATTGCCTCCATGTGATTCGGGACTGTACCCAAAAACCACCATTTTGCATGCCCTCTTGGACGTGGTAAGGTGGAAATCAAAGCACAGTGGGAATCACACAAGAATCTATGACGATCTCGGGTCTACAGACTAACCTGTACCAGTGTCACCAGAGAACTGCCATATGACGTAAGGTATAATACCATCTGGGAGTTCTCGGCGAGTCCGTCCAGTGTACCCAGTCTCCACTGAGCACCCGTATATCATCTTTGATGTCAAACACCAATGGATATGGGATCATCCATCGCCCATCTGTATGGGTCGAGAAGGTATACGCTAGTCTACTCTGGTATATCGATGCCCGGTCTCGATACCCCCACGACTAGGGACCTTGAAGGATGTACTTATGGACTACCATGTCCCCACTAGTATGATCTGCATCATAATCCAGGTTGTCAAGTACACATCCTAAGGGCTTTACCAACATGTAACAGAGAGACAATCAGTGTACACGTTAAAGTAAAGAGCAACCTGATAGCATACTATCATGTCGAGCAAGAAAGTCCTCCCTTTATATGTCCATGCATCCACTACAATATACATCCTATGTATAGTAATGGCCTCTAGGGCATACATATAACTAACAGGGGCATCATGCTCTTTTGTGGAAGAAGTTCCATGGGAGGTCGCTCTTTCAGCCAAAACAAAAAGAATGCTGAAAGATCTCCAGACATGCCCGGCAATCAGATGGAAAAATCCATTGGAGCCCGAGATCATCAAGGGAATGCTGAAACCGAGCCCAACTCCAAAGATTGGTAGTGATAGTCAAAACGCCCACACCTAGCCGTCAAAATCTTCGAAGAAGAAGACCAAAAAGCCTATGAAGCATGGTGACAAGCGCACGGACCTGCAAAAGCAAATTGACGCGCTGGAAGAGTACAACCAGAAGGCGCGAACTCCGGTCACACTCCAAGAATTTCTCGACCACGTCCTTGAGGATGAAGATGGCGATAATGGAGAAGACTCATCGGACGAATCTGAAGATTATGTGGCAAGTTGCCATGTGATCTCTCACTCATCGATAAATGTTGAAGAAGCTCCTTATGCAGAGAAACTGGGGGCAAATCCTGAGCCGGAACTTCTAGGGCCATCAGACGAAATGATCGATGCATTCCTGAACGAAGCCCTTCTTAAAAGCAAAGCTGATCGAAAGCGCGAGATGACCGTATTTGAAAAGGCCAAATGCCGGCGACTGGACGAAAGGGTTAAAATACTCCCACCAGATCAAAGTACATCCACCGCAAATAAAAGCAGGTTCAAAACGAGGAAAAGGTTCGCTAAAGCCATATCAATAGGAATGAAGCTGCCACCCTCCAAAAGAAGCACTCCTGATGAAGCGGATATACTTCCTAGCTACTGCTTATATCATCAAAAGATTGCGCACCCCACCAAAGAGTGTAACGCTTTTAAAAATTGGTGGCAGGGATATGTTGCTCACCGACAACATTTCAAGCGGATGAAATGCAAAACTCGTCGGGAGCAAAGAAATGCGACCGAGGAACGTAAAAGAACTACCAGCAACTATTACATGGTCAACGCTGGGGAATCGCAAATTCTCACCTTTGGGAGCGATTCTGATGAAGAAATAACCCTTGGCCCTCTCTTCAAAGAACCCACATCCGAAACGGAAGAAATGAAGACCTGTGAAAATATTCAGCTGCGGAATTATATGCTGCCCGAAAAGAATCTCGGGCCCGCAAACAGTTGGTTGAATAGAAAGGATAAGGGGAAAGAAAAAGTCCCTGAGGATATCGCCTTAGACGACCAAGTCATCAAAGAGCTGACAGCCAAAGATCCGCCAAAAAATAAGGTGGATTACAACGTACTGGCATACTTGAGGAAGCTACCTTCGCAGCTAAGCATTCTCGATGCCCTCTTATTATCAAAAGAAGCAAGAGATTCTTTGATCAAGGCACTGCAAGAGCCCAAGCAATTCCAACCTTTCCTCACCGAAGAAAAGATGAAGGACGAGCTGGAAGAAGTGCACACAGCCGATATCACCTTCGGCGATGAAGATCTCCTCCTCGGGACGTGCGAGCATAATCGTCCCCTTTATGTCTCCGGATACTGTCATGATATCAAGATAGGCAAAATCCTGGTCGACAACGGGTCCTCCGTCAACCTCCTCAATGTAAGAGTGTTGAAGGAAATCTGCATGAGCGTTCAGCACCTCGCTCGCGATAAAATCACAATCTCCAGGTTTGACTCCCAGTCATCATGGACTCACGGGTCCGTAATATTGACACTACGCTTTGGGTTGCTTATCACGGACATCAAGTTTCATGTCATTGACACCAAGACTTGCTACAATACTTTACTCGGCAGGGCTTGGTTACACGAGTACAACATTATCCCTTCTACACAACATCAGTGTATGAAGTACTTCAAAGATGGTCTCGAGTACACTGTGACGGGGGAGTTGAACCCATTCTCCGTGAATGAACTCCGAAAGTACGAAGATGCAAAATACTTTTTACCAGATTTCGAGGACACGAAAAGATGTCACAAACCGAAGAACAAAGCTATCACCACTATTCCGGTCTTCGGGAGTGATACCGAGGAGGAAGAAGAAATAGTTTATTCAGGGCCGCCCCAATGCAACAAGACGGGACCGTCCACCCATATGTTGATCTTCGGCAGTGACTCGGAAGATGAAGTTAATGCCGTATTTTCCTTTCGGCCATCAATACAAGCCTTTGCTGGCAATGATCAGAGTTTGCAAATTGCCATAGTTCCGCAAGAGCATTACAAAAAGCTCAACGCACTTGATACCTATAATGTGCAGGAACTGCAGACATTCTACGTCCCTCCCAGCCGAAGAGATGAAAAGGCGATCCTCTTTTATCAATCCACGGAAACCAAAGTGTTGAATGAAGTTTGGCATGGTGCCGAATCTGCACTTGACAGACTCCAGCCCATCCGTCTGCCCAGATATTACACAGAAGGATTAAAAAGGCTGTTAAGGCGCCAAGGCGTACCCTTCAAACAGACCGTGCGACAAGTCTAGTTCTACAACAGGATCTGGAGCGTCCCTGGAACTCAGCGAAAATTGCCTAACGGGAGAATGTAAACGATCGGGCCTGGATATGTTCAATCCAAGAAACGGGAACGATTCCATGGCTACTACGTCATACATGACTTTGACGAATAAGGAGATGTTCTGTTAAAAGATGCTAACCCTGAACCAAAATAAGGTCCCGCCATCAAAATGTCAAGTCTGTCGTCTGAAGAACAGATGGACAAGCTGATAAGGGAAGCGAGTCAGAAGGTCCGGGACGACTATAGCCGCGAAATGGCCATTTACGAGAAAGCCAGAACGCAGCGCCTCCTTCAGCAGGCCGCGGAGAATGACAAATTCCCTCATCACCAATCCATCATACAAAAAACTCGGCGTAGAGGCAAAAATAAACCAAAGAACAGAAAGAACATTCGACAGCGGCAAAGCGGGTCTAAGAAGCCACACGATCAAGAATCGAACAGCCGGGATCCGTCTCTTATAAAGAAAATGGGTCGAGCATATTCTTTTCCCCAAGACAAGATAAAAAAGATATTCGATCTTGTCGTAAAGCATCAGATGATGACACTCCCGGAGTCCAAGCAACCCGAGCAAGCGAACGAGGTCTCTCACCCAGACTATTGTTCCTATCACCGAGCAATAGGACATCCTCTTGAAGACTGCTTCACCTTCAAGAACTGGGTTGAAGACCAGTATCAACTCGGCAGATTCTCTCTATCCAGCAGCTGGAGGGTAATCCCGCCGCAGAAGCATGAACCGAAAGCGAAGTGTATAGCAAGAGTAGAACCAGATCAATATCGGTCTTGGAAACGATCTCGTACCTGTCACATGATAACGCTGTCAGAAGAAGAACCCGAGAATATAGATTACCTTCCCTGGTGCTTCGAAAATGATAGTGATGAGGTAATCTCAGATTTTCCACCGGCGCCAAAAGAGCTAGAAGATGGAATACATACTACTGCTGATAACCTCAAGAAAATTGACTTAGGGACGGCAAATGACCCGCGGCCGACGTTCGTCAGTGAACTGTTGTCTGAAGAAAGGGTGGATACGCTAAAAGATGTGCTCTTGCAGTATATAGACTGCTTCGCATGGAACTATTTCGAGATGTCAGGACTAGATCCAGAGATTGCTGTCCACAAATTCGCAATATCCCCGGACGTCAAGCCGATCAAACAAGCACCGAGAAGAATGCGGCTCGAGCTTGAGATGAGCATCAATGCCGAGGTCAAGAAGCTAATCGAGTCCGGCTTCATCCAAGAGGTTCAATACCCAGACTGGATTGCCAACATCGTCTCAGTGATGAAGAAAAATAGGACGGTGCACATATACGTGGACTTTTGGGATCTCAACAAAGCTTGCCCGAAGGACGACTTTCCAGTACCAGTCACTAAGCTGATGATAGATAATACGTCCACTCACGAAGTTTTCTCCTTCATGGACGGCTCATCATGATACAATCAGATAAAGATGCGTCCCGAGGACCAGAAGCATACCGCTTTCCGGACCCCTTTGGGCATATTCTGCTATAAGGCGATGCCTTTCGGTCTAAAGAACGCCGGTGGCACCTATCAGAGGGCCATGACGAAGATTTTCGATAACCTCATACATGAAATCACCGAATTCTATATCGACTACCTCGTAGTTAAAAGCAAATCATACGAGGAACATTTAGGGCATCTGACCATCGTGTTTCAGCGTCATCGGAAATACAACTTGAAGATGAACCCTCTCAAATGCGCGTTCGGAGTTTCTTCGGGAAAGTTCCTAGGATTCGTCGTCCGACACCGATGCATCGAGATAGATCCGTCGAAGATCAAGGATATTATGGAAATGCCCCTGCCAAAGACTCTCAAGCAACTGCGGTCTCTCCAAGGAAAGCTTGCGTATATCCGGCGATTTATAGCCAATCTCTCCGACAAGTGCCGCCCCTACAGTCACTTGATGAAGAAGGGAACTCCTTTCGTCTGGGATCGCAAATGCCAAGGCGCACTGGACGAAATCAAGCAATACCTGCAGAACCCGCCGGTACTGACCGCTCCAGTCAAGGGAAAGCCTATCATCCTGTACACAACAGCCCTCGAAGGTACGTTAGGCGCGCTATGGGCATAGGAGAACGATCAGGGAAAGGAGAGAGCCCTCTACTATTTAAGTCGAGTTCTCCTAGGTGCAGAAAACAATTACTCCCCCATTGAAAAACACTGCCTGGCATTGATCTTCACGATAACGAAGCTCAGACACTATGCGTTGGCACATGAGGTCCATCTCATATCAAAAGTGGATCCTCTCAAATATTTGATGTCAAAGGCTATATTAACGGGACGGCTCGCTAAATGGGCCCTGCTCTTGATGGAGTTCTCAATAACATACCGACCCCTCAAGGCAGTAAAAGTCCAGGCCATCGCCGACTTCCTCGCTGAGCATCCGATACCCGCCGATTCTCCTTTGAACTGCGAATTACCCGACGAGCACGCGTTTGACATGATCGACGGTGAGAGAAGAGAGTGTGACACCCGATGGGAACTCTACTTCGATGGAGTATCTTCTATGAAGAAGCGCAAACAAAGCACCCCCATAATCAAATCAGGGGTAGGCCTCATCTTCGTGACTCCACAAGGAGGGATAATGTGCTTTGCCTTCTCCCTAACAGAGCCGAGGACGAATAATGAAGCCGAATATGAAGCTTTGATAGCAGGTCTTGAAATCACCGTCGACATGGGAATTGAGAACCTCCTCGTATACGGATACTCCCAGCTGATTGTTAGTCAAGTAAACGACGACTATCAAACGTGCAAGCCAGAGTTGGTGAAGTACGGTGAGAGGGTACGGCAACTGCAGACTCAAATTCCATCCTACACCTTAGAAAGCATACCGCGTGCGGAAAATAGCAAAGCGGATGCATTAACCAAGCTCGCTAAAGAACTGGCTGACGAAAACCTCGATGACGTAAGGATCATTGTGCAAAGATGTCGGGTTCTCGCACCGGCAGAAATATCTCTGGAATCTTCTGAAGAAAAGGGATCGACTGAGTAAGTGACCCTACAAATAAAAGACCGGGAAAAGGATAAAGATTGGAGGGAAGTCTTTATAGATTACTTCAAATCCCGTCGAGCACCTGAGGATGCGTCGTCAAGACATCAGCTCATGAAACGAGCTCTATCTTTTGCCTTCGTCAATGATACTTTGTATAAGAGATCATTTGATTCTTTGTGGTTAAGATGCCTGGGACCTGAAGAGGCAAGCAGAGTCGTCCAAGAAACTCATGAAGGACTCTGCGGTTCTCAATAAGCCGGGCCGAAGATGAAGCTGAAGATCAAAAGGATGGGCTATTATTGGCCCACAATGATTCAGGACTGCCTCGAATACGTGAAGCAGTGACACTCATGCCAGATTCACGGGGACTTTATCCATCAGCATCCAAATCCACTACATCTAACGGTAGCTAGCTGGCCATTCGAAATGTGGGGAAATGTGGGGATCTGACATAAATGGCCCCATTGAACCAGCATCGTCCAGAGGACATCGATTCATTTTAGCGACAACCGATTACTTCTCTAAGTGGGCAGAAGCAGTACCACAAAGAGAAGTGAAGACGGAGAGTATCCTCCATTTCTTCAAGACACGCGTCATTTACCAGTTCGGCACTCCGCGACGGATTATCTCCGATAATGGGCCAGCCTATAGAAGCCACAAAATTAGCCGCTTCGCACAACAGCATAACATAGACTAGAGGTACTCTTCGGTCTATAATCCCCGAGCTAACGGTCTAGCTGAGGCTTTCAACAAGACCTTGATGAAGATCGTGAAAAAGACGGTGTCTCGAAATAAGAAGGACTGGCACGAGAGACTGCATGAAGCTCTCTGGGTGTATCGAACTACGTTCAAAACAGCCACGAACACAACGCCGTATGCATTGGTATTCGGAACAGAAGCGGTACTCCCTCTCGAGATAGAGTTACCCTCTCTACGAGTGGCGATTCACTACGAGCTAACAGACGAAGAAAATGCACACTTTCGGCTTGAAGAACTCGATGCCCTTGATGAAACTCGGCTCATGGCGCAACAAAATATGGAGGCTTATAAAGCAAAGATGACGCACTCATATGAGAGACTGACTAGGCCGAGAACATTCGGCCAAGGCGAACTCGTGCTAGTGGTCAAAAGACTTATGATCCCCAATCGTGCCAAGCGGGGGAAATTCGAGCCGAACTATGAAGGTCCGTATATCATAGGCAAAGTTTAGCAGGGTAGAGCCTACCTACTCATGGACATGCATGGTGAAAGACCTTTTAGGCCAATAAACGGTCGCTTCCTGAAAAAATACTACGCTTGACGAGTCACGGCCAAGGTCAACGATAGACGATGACGCCTATGTCCGCTCGCTATCTTCCTAAGCCCAAACTCTGTAAGTAGTAGCCAGCTACAGACCGAAACGTCCTTAAACTAATGATGGACCACTATGTCTTAAAACTGGCGACGGACCGAAACGTCCTTAAACTAACAATGGACCACTATGTCTTAAAACTGGCGACGGACCGAAACGCTATGTCCTAAAACTGGCTGTTGACCGAGATGTCGATAAACTACTGTGGACTGCAGCATCCCAAGGCTGACACAAAAAAAGAAAAAAGAAAAAAAGAAAAAAAAGAAAATGGTATGTCCATAAGCAAAATGGACACGGATGAAAACCCTAAAGGGCTCCGTGAGTAAAAACAGCAGGGCTACCGGCTAGTTTTTATGAAATCCCGAAAGGGCGCAACCTCGTTAAAAGACACTTGCAGAGTCCTCTCTACCTTGTGAGGAGAAACCACCTGCGTAAGATCCTTACGACTCACAAGGGAGCAACACACTTAGGGATCCCCATGATTCCTAAGGAGAAATTACACTTGCGAGATCCTCACGACTCGTAAGGAGAACCCTCCTATGAGACCCTCACGGCTCATAAGATTCAAAAGTCTTAAGCTACAGGGATCTGAACCTGTTCTTAAGCCATCACAACGTCCAATTCTGCCCTACAAGCGTCTCGACCCTTGTAAACAATCCACGGGTGCAAATAAACATTTCCCTAACAAAGTCCCATCCGTGACTAGGGATATGTTTGCACAGTGAACAACCCTTGTAAGTCCTCTCGACTTATAAGAAGAAAGCACTCTTGTAAGATCCTTACGACTTATAAAAGTCCACACACTTAGGAATCCTCACGATTCCTAAGGAGAAAACGCACCTACGAGATCCTCACAACTCGTAGGGAGAAATACCTTTATAAGACCCTTACGGCTCATGAAGTCAAACGCCTTAGCCGACAGGATCTTAACCCTGTTTGCTAAGCCACCTTTGTTCGACATCGACAGAGGCAAATGATGATTCGCTCCTGGCAATATCCCAGTTGTAGCGATGCTGATGCCGAAATCGATGTCAAATCCCAAAATTCGCAGTGAAAAGCCAGCGAGCCACAAATGAATACGAAATAGCCGAAATGATGGGGCAACTTGCAAACAAAATCAGAAAGTAAAAATGTATGCATGCAAAATAGCCGAAATGATTGGGCAGCTTGCAATAAAAAGCAGCGAGTAAATAAAACAAACTGCCGAAATGATTGGGCACATCGAAAAATAGCCAAAATGATTGGGCAATCGCGACTTTCGCGATATAAAAGCTGAAATGATAGAGCATTGGTTGAATGATTCTCGGTGTAGGTAGAAGAGTATAAAAATCACAACCAAAGAAATTTATACCGCAATCAATTAACGGTGTCGATGTAGCGCGTTAATGAATACGGATCGTCTACTGAGATGTGTGTTTTGCTCGCTTTTGTTTTAGATGAGTCGAAATGAAAAGATAAAAGAAAAATTGCAAGAAAATTAATTCAAGAATTTTGAAATTTAGTTTCAAGAATAGTAAAGAACTAGATCTAAAGATCAAGAATCAATAAGTTCTAGAAGATGTCCAAATCTAATGAACTATCAAGATTTGTAATGAATCTCGTAGGAATCGATCGAATCTATAGTGAGGATGAAGACTTGTGATTACGTATTCCTATCCATTGATGATTTGTTGCTAGATTGATGATGATCAACGAGAATTAGGGATCTCTTGAAGAAACTAGGGTTTCTCCATCATCATCCCCTGTCCTTTCATTGATTACCATTCAAACTCTAGCCTTTAGGAAATTCAATCACCGATCATTGATCTCTAATTAAGAGCGAAAATATTCAATAAAGCATCTCGCTCGAAACTAGGTTGTCGATGATTTAATTTCCTAAAGTTTACAAAACTCATAAGACTTAAGAATCGTTCAAGAATTTAATCATCATCATCTATTGATTCTCTCGATTCCTCCACGAGCGGAGTTTTTACTCAAACAACATAATAAAGAAAACAATCAAGAATTGAGATCTCATCATAATGCTCAAATATAAAGATAAGAAAGATAAAGAAAATTCACCTTTTATTATTCAACAATTTCGTTAAAATTTGCTCAAGACTACAAGAATTGAGGAGAGAACTTGATCGTCGAATTAGCTTCACATCGTCTCCGTGAGTCGCGGATCGTCTTGGATCATTTGCTCGGTTGAAGATCGACATCGCTCCAAAGAAAGTTGATGGCTTCTTGCTTGAATCGGCACTCGATAGATCTTGATTTCGATCAAATTATGTCACTCAATTTGATTTGAATTTGATTTGGATCTACAATTTTTTCCTCCAATTTCAACCACCTCAAACCCTAGATCTAGATCTCTTTTTATAACCCCCTCAACCCTAGATGTAGATCTTCTTTTCAATTCAAATTCAAATTTCCCTCTAAAAAGCTAGGTTGTAAGAGAGAACCTTCTAGAATAAGTTTGTTTGAGGGAATATTCTTGAGGAAGGTTGTTACAAGTAGGCTTCTAGAATGAGTTTGTTATGCAGAGCCTTCTGGAAGAAGCCACGTGGTCTTTGAGAGTCGTCTGGAAGCTGAGGCCGTTAAAATAAACCACATGGAGAAATGTGAAGCGCTGACGTGTCTAGATAGCCGCGGATCCGTGGCGGATCGACCCATTCGGCCGCGGATCCACGGCCGTTTGGTGGCTTTGGTGCATGGAATTCTCAGGGTACTCTGGTTGTCATGACCCGAAAGTACGGAACGTGACCGGCACTTAGATTACGAAGCGTCTAGAGGCACAACATAATCTAAGTAAGCCGAAGCCCAGAAATCCAAACCATAAAAGAAGAAGAAGTAAAGGAAAACATGAAGAAAACAAGTTTAAAAGCATCATCCAATTTTCTCAAAAATTTTGGCAGAGTCTCCTTTGTAATAACTGGCCCCAAATGGATACGAACTGTAGGGTTCCTAGGCACACTAGTGAAGGTTCATATAGCATCAAACATGCATGAATAAAATTTTACATGTGCCGAACAACCCAAAAACAGGATCTTTGCTAGATAATTAGGGTTAAGCATACAAGATTACATCTTTTATGCTAAGTATGAGGGATTACAACCTTTGTAGTCCGCTCCTTCGCTTCATAAGCTCCGAGTAGAAGTCCCTTCGCCGCGATCCATGATCTCCCGGACTCAAGAGAGGCTCCACGACTCGAACGATCCATGCTAGCTTGAAGTGTTCCAAATCTCCGATGATCTACGTCGAAGTATCAATAACTCAAGCTTTCTCACTCTAAAGAGATGAACACACTAATCTCATGGGCTAGATGAGATGAGGATGAGAGAGTAGTATTTATGCTTTCTTTTTAAATCATTTTCTCATAATTTATCATCACAAAATGAATTTCTAGTGAGCACAAAATCAAGAGAGAAGAAGATGATAATGGAAAAGATAATTCCTTTTGTGGTGAATAGAAATAAAATTATATGATTGATGTATCAACCATGGTTAAGGATGAATGGCTAATAGTTTGTAGAGAATAACTAGAGTTAGGGTTTGGTTGGGTTAGCAATGAGTCATCAACAAATATCTTAACCATGACAAAAGAAAAAGCTTCTAGAAAGTGCAAGAAGCAACTAACCCTAATCAAACCCTAACCTCATTTAATCATCCTTAAACATGTTTAATAATAAATCATATCATGTCACAATAATATATAAATATCACATATATATTATATATTTGCAACAAAAGAAAATAATACAATTAACATATATCGCATATATATCAATGTATCGTCCAGTGAGAAAATGAAATAATAAAGCAAGCCAATATTAGATAATGTAATAATATATCATATATATATTATTATACATTAAATCATCGAATCAACACTTGATCCGACGATCCGGTTATATCGAATATAACCGACTAATATATCATGTACCGATTCATCGAATCAACACTTGATCCGATGTCCCGGTTCATATCTAAATATCGCGAGAATATAATACGGTATCTCATATCGCATTATCCTCGGTCCTGCACATATCACATATGTGCCTCTACTCCGTTTCGCCTGAGCCAAGAAACCTCTGTGTAGGACTCTAAAGAATCGTCAATACGCCGGTAGCAGGTGATGATTATATCAAACACCCACAAGCTGCAAGAGGTCAGCTAAACGTAACAGCCACCTAGGTATTGAGCGATCAGAAGATCAACAAGCTAGCCTGTGCGTTCTCCTGTGAATCCAATCAGTAACACTCCCGTACAGTCCGGTCTGTTCGTCTGATATGTCGCATATCAAGTCTAGGGGTGGTAAACGTCAGACCCCAGTAACCGATAAGTCGTGTCGATGTGTGGCTCATAACGGGTCGAGAAACTACTAGTAACACTTACCAGTAAATCTCTATATCAGCCCTGGCCAGGGACTTCCAGTTACAGCCAATCGAACACAGCACAACATCAACTCCCTATACCGGGAGAGACGAATCCCTTCCTATCGCTCATTGCCTCCATGTGATTCGGGACTGTACCCAAAAGCCACCGTTTTGCACGCCCTCTTGGACGTGGTAAGGTGGAAATCAAAGCACAGTGGGAATCACACAAGACACTATGACGATCTCGGGTCTACAGACTACCCTGTACCAGTGTCACCGGAGAACTGCCATCTGACGTATGGTATATCACCATCTGGGAGTTCTAGGCGAGTCCGTCCAGTGTACCCAGTCTCCACTGAGCACCCGTACACCATCTCTGATGTCAAACACCGATGGATATGGGATCATCAATCGCCCATCATATGGGTCAAGATGCGTATACGCTAGTCTACTCTGGTGTATCGATGCCCTGTCTCGATATACCCTCGACTAGGAACAGTTATAGGATGTACTCATCGACTACCGTGGCCCCACTAGTATGATCTCATCACAGTCCCAGTAGTCGAGTACAGATCCTAAGGGCTTTATCAATATGTGAGAGTAAGACAGTAAAGCAATACAAGTAAACATGTTAAGATAAAGTGAAACCAAATAGCATACTATCATGACGAGCAAGAAAGTCATCTCTATATATATCCAAGCATCCATTATAATATACATCATATGTACAACAATGGCCTCTAGGGCATATATATAACTAACACAAACAAGTATAAATACATATAACAATAAAAAGGCATCCCCAAGCGGGAGCTAGCTCTACGCCAACAGGCGGAAACAACCACACTAATGCACAATAGTATACAACGCCAAAAGACGAGGCTCAAAACTCAAAAGAAAACAAAACCACCAGATATCATAATAATACAAGCGCGACTCTAAGGTCGAAATAAACAACTGATCCAGTAAACTATCAAGTAATACAAGTTTAGTTGATGGAGCTTTCTAGATACAAATGAAATAATAAAAATACAATGGCGGTCCAGATACAAGTGAACCAACCTACCGTGCAAATCACCCTGAATGAAAAGATGTGCCAGCAAGCTGCCAGGAAAACCTGTACATCGAACCTGTAATAAAATTTGGCACAACGGGGGTGAGTTGCCAACTCGTGAGTAGAAGATATCTGCGAAAAGAAATCGAATGCACGACGCTGTCCTAGGTCATAATAATATACTAATATACTACTAGTCATCAAGTAAAGACAGGATAATAAGCTACGTGTAAGTGCAAATGCTTCGTGCTCATGTCAATGCCTCATATAGTACTATGTCAAGTGAATGAGTATGAATGCACCATGAATGTAAAATAACCAATCCTGAAATCTAGATATATCTGTATAAGAAATCTTTAGCTTTTATCCTGGTAAAATGTGTATAGAAATATGAAATATCAACGATGAAATCCATGGAAATCTGTGTCAAGCATCGACACAAAACATGTAAATCTCAAGTCTCAATACCTCATAATCTCAATGTCTCATAGTCTCAATATCTCATGCTCCGTCAGTCCGGATCGGCCCATATCATCAAATCTCACGACAACTGTCGGCATCCTCCGGATATCCGCCGCGCCAGACATCACCGGTAGGTAGTCCTCCCCTGCCAGGCTCATCGTCTACAACTCGATCTTCTTTCCCCGGGGTACCATACCAGGCCCACCATGTACCCGAGACGGTTCATCCACTCCTCGAATCGGGTCTCGAAATCCAACAGAAAACATGAAATCTCATGGTGGACGACACATACATCACGAGAAAACCGCATCTTATGTTTTAAAAAGATAGGAGGAGAGAGAGAGAAGTTTTTGTAGATTCTTGCGGTTTTCCCCAAAAATCCAGAAATCTCAAAGAAATCCAAAATCCCAAAATCATGAGTAAGTATATGATAAGTGTCGGCATATGCCCCATAATACTGCATGATAACATGAAAATGCGAATGCATGAAATGTCTAAGTAATAAATACCATATCTATACTAACACCAGAGAGTATTCACAATATTATATCGATCTAGCTGTTAGCTGATTGTATCAATAAAAGATAATATGATCTAAAGTGTACGTGACATAGCAATTACCGATGATGATGTGTGTGAGCCGGCAAATAAGTGTGCGTGGAATATGCGCATCATCGGTAATGATGCTGGTGTCCTAACAGGCAAAGTTTTATACTGGTTATAGAAACATATGTATGAACATGCAACATTATGATTACGGTATGAATGTAAAGACGGATGTGTAATAACCACTCATCTGCGATATACAAGTACAACTACCACTATATGACTCGAACCTAAACTAGTGTCCATCTAACCTCCTAAGGAACTAAACCTAAGAAACTAGTCGATAAGAAATAAGAGTACACCTAAAATCTGAGTCCGTGTCTCTAATAGTCGGCGATCCAGCCTCAATAGCGTCACGTATATAGTACGGCTTCCTCGAAACAAGAGTGCAGATCAATCATCATATCTATGCCTCGTACGGTAAAATCCATCGTACGACATCCCAATATCGGGGTACGTGTCAAGTATCACCTACGCGTTTCATCATTCGTATGATATCATCATCAACTCATGTCAAGATCAAGGTTCTATACTGTAATCGCATACATCAATCATATATTATTGCCAGTGTAAATATACATGGTAATTTATCCTCAGAAATATCATGTATATGTATCATATTGTGATTAAGTCACACTTAGATCAAATCGTAATCAAGTCACACCTATATGATATAGTAATCAAGTTACACATATATCATATCGAAATCAAGTCAAACCTATATGATGTCGTAATCAAATCACACATATATCATATCAGAATTTCAGGCACAGGTTACGGTCCGGGTTCTATTCTAGAGTCCCATATACTTCAATATCATCACCACCCTTTATTATTGTTCATGTATACAAATCCATCATCTCATTTTCTAATGATCCGCTAACATCAAAACACGACTGTATAGCCAAGAATCACGGCATCAGCCCAGTTATACTGTTTCATTCCCGTGTATCATATCACATCCTTGTATCACATATACGTATTGTGTGTATATATATATATATACCTACACCTAGTCCTATATATATATATACACATACACGTATACACCACGTCGAGTCTCAGTGTGTGCGTGTGTGTGTCTACCTAAAACCTACGAATCTCTTCCAAAGTATTCATCCTCTGGTATGGTCTTTCTAAATTAGTCAAGTCCTACCTAGGGTCATTACTAGGGTCCTACTCACCGAAATTCTAAGGTCACGTCTGGCTTCCTAATGACAATAAGTACTTTTTCCTATTCTACGCTTGCGGGGGTGCTAAACGCCATCCACCCGACTTCCTCCCGTAGATATACATCTACTCACCTGGTCCTTATCTGCCGAAGACGATGTCGCCCTCCTCTTCTTTCTCGTCCGAAGTCCACGTGAGGGATACCTATACGCAAACATATATAATATCGTAAACTGAATCACAGACAAATCCAAAACGACGCACGAAATGCGCATAGGTTAAAACCTATGTCCCGCTCATTCAAAAGAACCAAATATCGCTCGATATCGGTGTACAAACGCCTATTGATCGAGATAAACATCAACAAACAACTTGTAGTTTAAAAACTCGTTACTTATAATATAAAACATGATTTAATCCATCAAAACCCTAAAAATCAATCAAATCGTCCGATTCCATAAAACCTGAAAACACCAATTTACCGTTTTACTTCAAAACTTGATGTTTAAAAGAAACTAGTGGTCATAATATTCATTAATTAGCATAACTAGACTATATAAACCATCTCTATATTTTTAACACCCTAATTTATATTAGTTTCAAAATTCTAGTTTGCAAATTTGCCCGATTTCGATACTTTTAAGCAAAATTTCACAATATCACAACTAAACATGATTTTACATGAATTAACATACTAAACTACAATTCATGATAATAATAACATAATGAAACCATAAATTATATTTTAGATTTCATTTATTTAAGAATTTCCAAAATCTAGTTAGCAAAATCGCATCTTTATTAGTATTTTTCAATTACCAATAGAAACTAGTAACCAATTTAAGTTTTTCATTCCACCAACAAGTTAATATCCTCATTAAAACCATAATCTAGTGTTACAAATATTAATTGGAATTTTATCTCATCAATATATACAACTTATAGAAATCTAGTTTGCAAAAATATTTAATTTAAACCAATTGGAATGAACAAATTATAATTCAACAACCATTCAAGATTTTCCACTTCTGAAAATGTTAAACTAGTTATTATAACCCTATTTAATTAATAAAAATCATAACTTAATTTTATAACCCTAACTTGAATTTTAGAACTTGTAGATAGAAATTATTTATTAAATCTAATTATGCTTAAATGAAACATCTAATAACAATAAATCAAAAGAAGAAGATTTATACCTCCACAACATGAAATCCAAACATGAAAATAAGCCTCCAAAATGAATGCTTTCCATCTCCAAAATCCAAGTAAAGACGAGCAAAGAATAGAGGGTAGGAATTTATTAGGATTTTGTGGATTTTTTATTGAATTTTTGATGATTTTTGATGATTTTTAATGCAAAAATGATGTGTGAAAAATTTTGGGGCTGCCCATGGACGTGAGGCCGGCCATGAGGTGAGAAAAAGAGAGGAGAGTGAGAAAAGGTGAAGAAAAGTGTAGAAGGTTTCACAAAAATATCACACAATTAAGTCTTTTCATGAATTTATTTAAAAATTCTTTATTTTCTTCACTCCATTTGACCTAGAATGGTCTAGAACCATTGTAAAATTTTGAAAATAAATTTTGCATAAAACACACTTGATTCTAAGATGCAATGGTTCATTTTTGCAAATTTAACCCATTCAAATCTATAATTTACACTAATTTAGTGTAAAAATAATGCTTATGTTAATATTTAAAATAATTAATTTAGGAAAAATATTTAATTAAACTAAAAATTTATAAGTGGCTAAATAAACACCATTTACTAGTAATAACATAATTAAAAAAGGTATTTTTTAAATTTATAGTGAAAAATAATTACGGTTATGTTTTATGAAAACTACGTTTTACTTTACCGAAAATTATAAAATTCACTTGAACGATTTTATTTATTTAATTAATTATTTAATTATTTTTAAAATGTTACAATCTTCCCCCCTTTAAGAAATTCGGTCCCCGAATTTAAATTAAAAGTCTTCCTAATTACTAAAACATTCAGCAAAACACTCAAATCGTCGGGGCTCCGAAATCATCAATACATAAAACACATTTTTAGCACGATACAAGCGCATGAAAAACAAGTACATAACTCAAAATCAAAACTCCGTCAAACATAACACAAACATCGGAGTTATGGTGAAAATAAAATATGAAAACCAAAATAATATACATCAAAACTGCAACTTATATATAATGCGCATCATAGTAAAATCGTCCAAACATCTGGATAAAGAAGCATGCAAGAACCCATTTTGAAAATCACCATGTGATGCACGTGCCACGGCATAAGTAGCGGACGTTTATTTTTAAAAAAATAGCTATATATATATATATATATATATTTTATTTAACATACATGTTCCGCCTGATTACCAAATCAATAGTAATGATTATAAAAACATACCGATCAAACTGAAATCAATCCCAATCATATCATAAAAATATCATGTGTGTCCGGTGCGCACTAAAATCGAAACCAAATACAGATGCCACGAATACACACAAAAACAAAACTGAGTGCAACAGGTGTGCACCAAAAACATCTGTCAAGTGCAACGGGCATGCACGACTCCAATATCAGGTGCATCTAATCTGCACAAAACCCCGATTTAGTGCATCTGGTGTGCACAAAATCGCATCAAGTGCGCCAAGTGTGCGTAAGAATCTCAATCAGGTGCACATGGTGCACGAAAACATACACCGAATATCAAAATCGAAATCACAATACGAAAATGCATGAAAACTAGGTTGAAGTATATGTCAAAATCATGTGTAACCATATGCACGAAATCAAGTCAAAATCTTAAAATGTATTAAAACCAAATCAAGTGCACTGGGTATGTACTAAACAACATCAATACAACTGATAAATGAAACACAGATAGACTGTAATGAAGGTACATATAAGAATACCAATCGTAGAACAAAGTCCTCAAAATACCAAAATCCAATCAACGGAAATATGAAATTCAAATCACCAAATCACAATCGTAAACGCTATCGTCAATGTGCGCCTCTTTCCCCCTTTCCTCTGGTGTCGACAGCTTCGAACTTGTCTCTTCATAGGTGTGCTGACTGCGCTACCAACGGCAATACTCATATCTAAAGTCTCCCACGTAGTCGATCCCTTCATCTGATATCCGGACGACATTAAACTTTTCGATCGATCCATCAAAATCCCATAATTTCCCAAGAGCTCAACACTCAAGTACAGTTTAAAAATATCCGGTACATACCCCAGCATCGATGGTCCAGCCGTAGAAGGGCAAATCCAAGCCTCACTAATGGCACCGCAGAACTGCCGTAAATCCTAAGGTTCAAGGGCGTTCTCATGGTCATTATGTCGAGTTAGGGTTTCATTCCTCTAGAGGGCCCATAGAAATACCTGCATGTTCTTCCGAATAATTTAAACTTAGGAAAATGGATTTCTGACAATCGTTCGAATCCTTTAACTTCGTCTGGACGGCATGTGAATACCCTTCGTCCGCACGCTAAACAATGCTCCACTCCTCAAGAATAACCAATACACGAATGGTTATCGCATTCAGGCCGCAGCTCCCTCTGCCCGTGCGCCCGTGGTAACAGAAACCACCCTCCGATATCGATGAAGATAGATCAAAAGAACGAATGAAATGTGCAAACAAATGTACATCCTAAGGCTACTTCAGAAGAGTAGCGTATCGTAAGTATGCCGCGGATCATACCCACGGTACGTCACTCTACCTAAGTCGCCTACTCCATCAACCAAGGGTCACCCTAGACATATGCAAAGGTTAAACCTAGTGCTCTGATACCAACTTTGTCATGACCCGAAAGTACGGAACATGACCGGCACTTAGAATACAAAGCGTCTAGAGGCGCAACGTAATCTAAGTAAGCCGAAGCCTAGAAATCTAAACCATAAAAGAAGAAGAAGTAAAGTAAAACATGAAGAAAACAAGTTTAAAAGTATCATCCAATTTTCTCAAAAATTTCGGCAGAGTCTCCTTTGTAAAAACTGGCCCCAAACGGGTACAAACAAGTATAAATACATATAACAATAAAAAGGCATCCCCAAGCGGGAGCTAGCTCTACGCCAACAGGCGGAAACAACCACACCAATGCACAATAGTATACAACGCCAAAGGGCGAGGCTCAAAACTCAAAAGAAAACAAAACCACCAGATATCATAATAATACAAGCGCGACTCTAAGGTCGAAATAAACAACTGATCCAGTAAACAATCAAGTAATACAAGTTTGGTTGATGGAGCTTTCTAGATACAAATGAAATAATAAAAGTACAATGGCGGTCCAGATACAAGTGAACCAACCTACCGTGCAAATCACCCTGAATGAAAAGATGTGCCAGCAAGCTGCCAGGAAAAACTGTATATCGAACCTGTAATAAAATTTGGCACAACGGGGGTGAGTTGCCAACTCGTGAGTAGAAGATATCTGCGAAAAGAAATCGAATGCACGACACTGTCCTAGGTCATAATAATATACTAATATACTACTAGTCATCAAGTAAAGACAGGATAATAAGCTACGTGTAAGTGCAAATGCTCCGTGCTCGTGTCAGTACCTCATATAGTACTATGTCATGTGAATGAGTATGCATGCACCATGAATGTAAAATAACCAATCCTGAAATCTAGATATATCTGTATAAGAAATCTTTAGCTTTTATCCTGGTAAAATGTGTATAGAAATCTGAAATATCAACGATGAAATCCATGGAAATCTGTGTCAAGCATCGACACAAAACATGTAAATCTCAAGTCTCAATACCTCATAATCTCAATGTCTCATAGTCTCAATATCTCGGGCTCCATCAGTCCGGATCGGCCCATATCATCAAATCTCACGACAATGGTCGGTATCCTCCGGATATCCGCCTCGCCAGACATCACCGGCAGGTAGTCCTCCCCTTCCAGGCTCATCGTCTACAACTCGATCTTCTTGCACCGGGGTACCATACCGGGCCCACCATGTACCCGAGATGGTTCATCCACTCCTCGAATCGCGTCTCGAAATCCAACAGAAAACATGAAACCTCATGGTGGACGACACATACATCACGAGAAAACCGCATCTTATGTTTTAAAAAGATAGGAGGAGAGAGAGAAGTTTTTGTAGATTCTTGCGGTTTTCCCCAAAAATCCAGAAATCTCATAGAAATCCAAAATCCCAAAATCATGAGTAAGTATATGATAAGTGTCGGCATATGCCCCATAATACTGCATGATAACATGAAAATGCGAATGCATGAAATGTCTAAGTAATAAATACCATATCTATACTAACACCAGAGAGTATTCACAATATTATATCGATCTAGCTGTTAGCTGATTGTATCAATAAAAGATAATATGATCTAAAGTGTACGTGACATAGCAATTACCGATGATGATGTGTGTGAGCCGGCAAATAAGTGTGCGTGGAATATGCGCATCATCGGTAATGGTGTTGGTGTCCTAACAGGCAAAGTTTTATACTGGTTATAGAAACATATGTATGAACATGCAACATTATGATTATGGTATGAATGTAAAGACGGATGTGTAATAACCACTCATCTGCGATATACAAGTACAACTACCACTATATGACTCGAACCTAAACTAGTGTCCATCTAACCTCCTAAGGAACTAAACCTAAGAAACTAGTCGATAAGAAATAAGAGTACACCTAAAATCTGAGTCCGTATCTCTAATAGTCGGCGATCGAGCCTCAATAGCGTCACGTACATAGTACGGCTTCCTCGAAACAAGAGTGCGGATCAATTATCATATCTATGCCTCGTACAGTAAAATCCATCGTACGGCATCCCAATATCGAGGTACGTGTCAAGTATCACCTACGCGTTTCATCATTCGTATGATATCATCATCAACTTATGTCAAGATCAAGGTTCTATACTGTAATCGCATACATCAATCATATATTATTGCCAGTGTAAATATACATGGTAATTTATCCTCAGAAATATCATGTATATGTATCATATTGTGATTAAGTCACACTTAGATCAAATTGTAATCAAGTCACACATATATGATATAGTAATCAAGTTACACATATATCATATCGAAATCAAGTCATATCTATATGATGTCGTAATCAAATCACACATATATCGTATCAGAATTTTAGGTACAGGTTACGGTCCGGGTTCTATTCTAGAGTCCCATATACTTCAATATTATCACCACCCTTTATTATTGTTCATGTATACAAATCCATCATCTCATTTTCTAATGATCCGCTAACATCAAAACACGACTGTATAGCCAAGAATCACGGCATCAGCCCAGTTATACCGTTTCATTCCCGTGTATCATATCACATCCTTGTATCACATATACGTATTGTGTGTGTATATATACCTACACCTAGTCCTATATATATATACACACATACACGTATACACCACGTCGAGTCTCAGTGTGTGCGTGTGTTTGTATCTACCTAAAACCTATGAATCTCTTCCAAAGTATTCATCCTCTGGTATGGTCTTTCTAAATCAGTCAAGTCCTACCTAGGGTCACTACTAGGGTCCTACTCACCGAAATTCTAAGGTCACGTCTGGCTTCCTGATGACAATAAGTACTTATTCCTATTCTATGCTTGCGGGGGTGCTAAACGCCATCCACCCGACTTCCCCCCGTAGATATACATCTACTCACCTGGTCCTTATCTGCCGAAGACGATGTCGCCCTCCTCTTCTTCCTCGTCCAAAGTCCACATGAGGGGTACCTATACGCAAACACATATAATATCGTAAACTGAATCACAGACAAAGCCAAAACGATGCACGAAACGCGCATAGGTTAAAACCTATGTCCCGCTCATTCAAAAGAACCAAATATCGCTCGATATCAGCGTACAAACGCCGATTGATCGAGATAAACATCAACAAAAAACTTGTAGTTTAAAAACTCGTTACTAATAATATAAAACATGATTTAATCCATCAAAACCCTAAAAATCAATCAAATCGTCCGATTCCGTAAAACCTGAAAACACCAATTTACCGTTTTACTTCAAAACTTGATGTTTAAAAGAAACTAGTGGTCATATATTCATTAATTAGCATAAATAGACTATATAAACCATCACTATATTTTTAACACCCTAATTTATATTAGTTTGAAAATTCTAGTTTGCAAATTTGCCCGATTTCGATACTTTTAAGCAAAATTTCACAATATCACAACTAAACATGATTTTACATGAATTAACTTACTAAACTACAATTCATGATAATAATAACATAATGAAACCATAAATTATATTTTAAATTTCATTTATTTATGAATTTCCAAAATCTAGTTAGCAAAATCGCATCTTTATTAGTATTTTTCAATTATCAATAGAAACTAGTAACCAATTTAAGTTTTTCATTCCACCAACAAGTTAATATCCTCATTAAAACCACAATCTAGTGTTACAAATATTAATTGGAATTTTATCTCATCAATATATACAACTTATAGAAATCTAGTTTGCAAAAATACTTAATTTAAACCAATTGGAATGAACAAATTATAATTCAACAACCATGCAAGATTTTCCACTTCTGAAAATGTTAAACTAGTTATTATAACCCTACTTAATTAATAAAAATTATAACTTAATTTTATAACCCTAACTTGAATTTTAGAACTTGTAGATAGAAATTATTTATTAAATCTAATTATACTTAAATGAAACATCTAATAACAATAAATCAAAAGAAGAAGATTTATACCTCCACAACATGAAATCCATACATGAAAATAAGCCTCCAAAATGAATGCTTTCCATCTCCAAAATCCATGTAAATACGAGCAAAGAATAGAGGGTAGGAATTTATTAGGATTTTGTGGATTTTTTATTGAATTTTTGATGAATTTTGATGTTTTTTAATGCAAAAATGATAGGGGGAAATTTTTGGGGCTGCCCATGGAGGTGAGGCCGGCCATGAGGTGAGGAAAAGAGAGGAGAGTGAGAAAAGGTGAAGAAAAGTGTAGAAAGTTTCACAAAAATATCACACAATTAAGTCTTTTCATGAATTTATTTAAAAATTCTTTATTTTCTTCACTCCATTTGACCTAGAATGGTCTAGAACCATTGTAAAATTTTGAAAATAAATTTTGCATGAAACACACTTGATTCTAAGATGCAATGGTTCATTTTCGCAAATTTAACACATTCAAATCTATAATTTACACTAATTTAGTGTAAAAATAAAGCTTATGTTAATATTTAAAATAATTAATTTAAGAAAAATATTTAATTAAACTAAAAATTTATAAGTGGCTAAATAAACACCATTTACTAGTAATAACATAATTAAAATTGGTATTTTTAAATTTATAGTGTAAAATAATTACTGTTTAGTTTTATTAAAACTACGTTTTACTTTACCGAAAATTATAAAATTCACTTGAACGATTTTATTTATTTATTTAATTATTTAATTATTTTTAAAATGTTACACTGGTGTTGGCTTTGTGGCACTTTTCTGATGTCTAGAATATTTTTATACTTTCTTGTTCACTACCAGATTACAAGTCTTGGACTTGGTGTATTTTTATCAGCACTTTTAGCAGTTTCGGCTCTTTTCCTGGAATTTCCTGCACACAATCTCGAGACAAGTTTTGCGATATACAAAGATCATGCGTGCAATAATAAACCCTCAATTTCCCTCAAAATATCGGTTATAATGTATAGCACGTGTTATTTGGTATTTTACAGACGATTTGCTAATATGTGCTATATTCATACCGAACACCTTTAGATGAGTGCAAATAGTAGGGAAATTGATGTGTTAAAAATGCAATATTTTCGACTGATCAAATTCCCCCAAACTTATTTTTGGTCGTCTCGAGCAAACTTGTTTTATTAAAAAGAGAAGGAGAAAATATAAGAAAAAGAAAAACTAACTAGCACACTTTCGTAGGCAACACGATTGCACTGAGCACGTGCAACAAGCCTTTAAACCTCTAGGTGTCCCTAGTAGGAGGAGTGTTGTCTCCTGAGGGTTTTTAGCGGATTGCACCCACAAAATCCCATAATAAGAGGAAGACCGTAAAAGTTACATATAAAGGTAAGAATTATAAAAGAAAAACTTTGAAAATTTGAGTTTCCAACTATACTAGCTTTTCGGTTGTCATGAGCCCTATCTTAATAGTCATGAAAAGATGTCAGAAATCACATCATCCCTCAATAAAACATCGTCTTTATTCTTCATTCCTATCTTTCTTCCAAACACCGATCATATAACCCTACGTGTGTGTGAAAGACATCCCTACACTCGGAGAATTCAATTCAAGCTATCATACTCTTGTCCATCTGCCTCAGTACTTTTTAATTTGATAAATATTTAGATGGATTTGCTCACACATTTTCATGCGACCGTTAATACTTCTTGAGGTACTAACCGACCGATTACTCATGTACTTGCTTATACGATGTTTTTCCTCGTCTTGCACCACCTAAGGCTTAGCAGTGACTCCCAGACCAGTTGGTCTAATGCACTAGGTGATGAAGCACCATCGCTATATTTTTTTATTGCTGCCTTGGCAATAACAAAACTAGTGTTCATTTTTCTTCACCATTTTATATTTTCTTCATTTTTGTATTTCCTTCATATTTTGGATTTTAGACAAGAGCATTTCAAGGTATCCTCTACTATCCCGAGCATCAAGACGTGTGTAAGTGCGTATAGTAGGGTATCAACGTTCAAATGTTTGGCTTCCAGAATAGGAACTATTTTTCAGACTTATTTTTATCCTCAGATTAGTGACTTCCTTCATCTAACTAACCCTTGGGACAACGGCTCATAACTACTTATTACTAGTTCGTTTAAGAAAACTTTTAATTTTCTTGGTATTCTTAAATTTTTCCAATCTTTTGGATGTAATTTTTCACTATCTAATCTTTTATTATCTTATTTATGTACAAAAATATTTTTATTTTTTGAAAATTTTTAAATTTTTATATGTTTTAAATGTTTTGTGCTTATGCAGAGTATGATGCAAAATGATGCGAAAATAAGCACAAACCTCCCCCAAACTTGTTTTCAACAGTGTCCTCGCTGATGCTATCTGCTAAACCTCAAAAAACCTGTAATCTTGGTAGGACATTTATTAACGGGGTCAAGAAATAAGTGAAAGTGAAAATCTTCCCCCAAACTTAATTTTGGCTCACAATTTTGAGGACAACTTCTATTTTCAAGAGCCAAAAATACATCACCCCAAACTTGAGTTAAACAATGTTAATCTTTTTAAAATCACTAGAGGGCGTCAAAATCATTGGTCAATGCCAAGCTTTGCAAAGACCGAAAGTCAACACCAACCATTCGAAGATTTTATCAATGTAGTGCATCGGTTGGTGGAAGAACAAGTTGAATAGAGCCAAGAAGGAGCGGAGCAAAGATAAGTGGTGTAAAAGAAAGTGTTTGCGTCTCGTTTTGGAGAGACGACACAGTGATTGTGATGGATTACTCGCATTCTCATGACTGTCAAGAAGAAGGGGTGGAGGTTCAATTTCTTTGTTTTGGAGATGATTCATCTCAACACCCATATTTGCTAAGAGTGCAAGTCTATCAGCGAAGCTTTCATCGATATCCCGAAGAATAATGTCATCAAAAAGTGCGGGTTGATTCAAACTTCAAAAAAGGTTCATCATCGACGTTAGATATTGACCCGGACAACTTAAAAGAAGGGTCCGTATGTATATGATACATATCTGGGTCAAACAACAACGTATAAAGGAAGTCTGGATCTATATCGTGAAGCTGATCAAATTCGCTGATGTCGACATCCATTAATTTGACAGAACATACACGAGCATGAGGATCGGAGTGTTGACTTCCCAACTTGTAAATGTTGAGCTCAATTGACCTATTCCCAAAAGATAGGTTCATAAAGTCGTTTCTACAGTTGATGACAGCGTTGGAAGTAGCCAAAAAGGGACGACCTAGAATCACCGAAATTTGGTTCCGTGGGTTCACTACAGGATGTGTATCAAGAACAATAAAGTCCACAGGGAATACAAATTCCCCGATTTTTATCAACACATTCTCAAGTTCACCCCTAGGTTTGGTGATTGATCTGTCGGCCATTTGTAGAGTTATGTTCGAGGGCTTTAACACTCCAATACCTAGCAGCTCATAGACTGAGTAAGGAAGAAAGTTAACACTAGCGTCAAGGTCAAGTAAAGCACGGTTAATGTGTTTATCCCCAATAGAAATAGAAATAGTAGGACAGCCAGGGTCCTTACGTTTCCTTGGTAATTGTTGGGGAAAAGCCGTGTCTACAGTGCTTGACATGAACACTTTTTTCGACACTTGAGTCTTCCTCTTCCTAGTACACAAGTTCTTAAGAATTTTCGCATAGGACGGAACTAGTTGGATAGCATCTAGGAGAGGGATATTGATGTTAACTTCCTTAAACATGTCCACAAGCTTCTCCCTTTGTGCATCATGTTTGTTGGGCGTCAACCTTTCTGGAAATAGGGCTCTATCAATAAGTGTTGGGTCCAACATTTATGGAGAAGTTTGTGGGAGTAGGAAGGATGAAGTGGGTGGAGGGTTCGAGCCTTTGGGAAAACGGAGAGTAGGCTCGGAAGAAGAAGGTAAATTAGACGAAATAGGGTAAGGAGTAGAAGTGGGCGTGGAAGTTGAAGTGGAAGCCGGGGTGTTAATGATCAATTCATCATTATCAATTTATTTACCCACATGATTGTCTAGCACTCTTCCAAATCTCAACGTTGTAAATGCATCCACATTAGTGTAATGTGAAGGTCCAGGATCAGGTAGGGGTTGAGATGGAAGATTCCCTTTTTCTCCAGCACTCATTCTGGAAATCAGTTGTGCAATTTGTGCTTCCATCGATTTAATAATCTCACCTCGGAAGGCAGAGTCCCTTTTCATGTCATCGATGGAAGACTGAAAATTTGTCGTAAATTGCATGAAATTTGTCAGAAGAAAATTCATGGTTTGTTCAAGTGCAGAGGTATTATTGGTTCCGGCAGAAAAAGGATCAAAGTTGTTGGCCGGGTTTTTAAAATTTTGTGGTTGAAAGGGGTGCTGACTCATTTGTGGTGGTTGCTGTTGCTGTTGAGGGACCCTTTGAAAGTTATTCTGGTTTGGATCCGTGTATTGAGTTTGGTGTTGGATCCAAGAAAGATCAGGGTGATTCCTCCAATCTTGATTATATGAAGAAGAAGAAGGATTGTTTTCAGGTCTTTGCTGAAATGCAGCATTAGTGTGACCTTGAAACGGTACATTCAAAGGACATTCTTCCGTCAAATGTGATGGGTTTGAACAGCAGCCACACACAGTTTTGGGAAGTATGTATTGGTTTAGAGAGGCTGAAGAGATTTTGTTTTCTAAAGCGTCGAGCTTCCTTTGTATTGCGGCCATTTCGGCTCTCATTATGACGGAAACATCGAGCTGACTGATATCTTCCCCGGGCGATGATGGTCTAACACTTTCCTATTGTAAAGTGTTTTGAGCTAAATCTTCTAGGTATTTCCAAGCCTCACCATCATCTTTAGATAGGAATTGGCAATGACACATGGATTCAAGCATCTGTTTAGTTGTGAGATCAATTGTTAGATATATGTATGCCCTAGAGGCCGTTATATATATGGTGGATGCTTGGACGTATATGTATGTATATTTTGATATATGACTTTCTTGCTCGACATGATAGTATGCTATCTGGTTTTACTTTATCTGACATGTTTACTTGATACTGTTCATTTGATGCATGTTGATAAAACCCTAAGGATATTTGCTTGACTTCCATCGCTATGATGGAGATCATACTAGTGGGGCATGTGTAGTCTATAATCATATCCTTAAAATGTTCCTAGTCATAGGTATATTGAGATAGGGCATCGATATTCCAGAGTAGACTAGCGTATACGTTTCTTGACCCATATGATGGGCGATGGATGATCTCATATCCATTGGTGTTGTGACATCAAAGATTATATACGGGTGCTCAGTAGAGACTGGGTACACTGAACGGACTCACAGAGAATTCCTATATGGTATTATATCTATCGTCGGATAGTAGTTCTCTGGTGATACTGGTACAGGTTAGTCTGTAGACCCGAGATCATCATAGAGTCTTGTGTGTTCTCCAGCTGTACTTTGATTTCCACCCTACCACGGCTCTACTGAGTTGTGCAAACAGGTGGCTTTTGGGTATAGTCTTGAGACACATAGAGACAATGAGCGATAGGAGGGGTTTCGTCTCTCCCGGTATTGGGAGTTGATGTTGTGCTATGTGCGATTGGCTTTGACTTGAAGTCCCTGGCCAGGGCTGATGAGATTTACTGATAAGTGTTATCAGTAGTTTCTCGACCGATCATAGACCATATCGACATGACTTATTGAGTTATTAGGGCTCGACGATTCCATTCCTATACTTGATATGCAGCATATCAGACGAAGAGACCGGACTGTGTGGTAAGTGTTGCCAATGGCTCGACAGGAGTTTTGACGGGTTCGCTTGTTTTTCTTCTGATCACTCAATACCCGGGTGGCCGTTACGTTTAGCTGACCGCTTGCGGCTTGTAGGTGTTTTGATATGATCATCACCTACTGCCGGCGTATTGACGGGTCTTAGAGTCCCACACAGGATTTTTCTAGCTCAGGAGAAATGTTGTGGTATGCATATGAGATATGCGCAGGAGTTCGATTAAATACGGATATATGATATCGTATTTTAATCGGACGTTCGATATTTGTCGGGTCGCATTTGATGTGACCGTTTATTAAATCAAGTGTTGATTTAATATTATCTTTAAGCTCACTTTTAATTAACCCTTTTTCCTTTTGGATGTATGCATGTATGTTCACACATACACATGATGATGTGCATGCACACATACACACATACATATGTGTCATGGTTGATGATACAAAGGAGATGGCAATACAAGACTCACATGGTTACTAAATATCTAGTTTTTTTTAATGGATTAAAGGAAAAAGGAAATTAAATTAATGACTCATTTTCTACACTCTTCTTATTTGACCTTTGACTTTAACCATGGTTTAATTTCCTTTTGTCATTTAACCCATCCAAATAATATCTAGATATTTAACCAACCATGGTTATATGTGAGAGAGTCTCATATATAATATTTTTATTTTCATTTTAAAAGATATGTTTTTCATTATTCACAAAAAAGCTTTTGCCATCTTCATCTTCCTCCTTCACCAAGCTTTCTTGATTCTGTTTTGAGTGAGGAGATTAAAAAGAAAGGGTTTTTAAGTGAGTTTACATACCACACAACCATTCTACACTACCCTAACCCTTTAGTGTAGAGTGCTTGCTTCATTTTGTTAAGCTAAAAGCTTATTCTAGGAATCTCCAGGTGGATCATCGTAGACGTCGAAGGACCTCAAGTGGAGTCGTTCCAAACCTTGTGCAGAGCCGTAGGAGTCTTAAAGACTGAAGGAGTTGGCTACAAAGGTTGTATTTCTTTTTCCTTTAGTTTAGAATTCACATAATGATGTTATTACCCTAATCTCTAGTTACGATTTGTAGTTCATTTATAATAGCGCTCTAAAATTTAAAAGTTCACTACTTTATGATGTTACAACCTTACTAGAGGAGCTACTACACACTAAAATGGTATCAGAGCCTAGATAGAGCTTTAGGGTAAGCCGGCGACATTTAAAAACTCAATCGAATATAAAAAAAATATGATTTTTACATGCTCACTGGAATTTTTTTCAAAAGTTGGAATTTTTGTAATTAAAAATATGCAGAAAATAGAGCATGGTTTTCTATGGATCCCCAAGAAAAACGAACGCCTAACTCGACTTAACGACCGCGGAACCGCGGCCAAATAAGTGTATATGCGGCGGTTCTGTGGCGCCGTTGGTGAGGCTTGGACCATGCGCTCTTGCGTTGATCCGTAGATATATTGTATGCTCTCTGGGAATTTGTTTTATGTAGGTTCAAGTGTTGAGATCTGTTACAACAGTGGGTATGTCGATGTGTTGATTGATATATTTTAACGTCGTCTATACTTTTCAATTGTTGATGTGATATGATGTATAGGATCGTCGTAATTGAATGGCCGGGGGTTTTATGTGAGATGAGAGTTTATCTTTTCATTCATGTAAAATTCATTGTATATATTATTCTTTTATTAGGGCACATCCGGGTTGAGGATGATGTCTCCATTGATGTATATTTTACTTTTCCGCATTAGGATAGACCCAAGGAAGGGAGCACGAGTGACCGGGTTCTGGAGTTCAGTGGGAGGCCATCTCGAAGAGTCGAGACCGGGTCTCCTAAACTGCAGAATTGGAAGGGTCACTTGCCGTTCTTGTAGGGGTCTAAGGGTGTGGGCTTGGATATTCATCACGATCGTAGAATCCGTATTTTCTATCGTAGGCTAAATAGAAAATACGGAGTTCCTAGTATATCCTGAATTTTCATATATGTGTTTCTGCTGCCGATTGTTCTGTGATGTGATTGCACAATATCTGAGACGAATATGATATTGTTATATATGTGATATGTAATACTGCTTTTCGTTTCTTTCTGTAATGGCTTAGGAAATTAAATGATAGGAATACATTAATGAGATTAATATAAAAGAAAAAGAAACCTAAAGATGTTGTACAATCGGATTTGAAACCCGCTCGGCTCTTTTATGAAAAAGCAAGTTTCAAAAGATGTGGAGCTTAAGCCACTCCTTTTTCTAAAAACAATTTAGATTCTATAAGGAAATCAAGTTCAAAGCATTAAAGGTTTTCATAAAAACCATCTGCGGCCCTCTGTCATTTTAGGAAGAAGGGTACTTAGTATTCGTGCTACGTATGTTGATTATAGTCAAGGCAGAGTGTACGGTAGCTAAGTGATGTCTTCCTACAAAGCATATGATGCGATCAGTTAGGACATTCATGTGATTATGTTGATCATAGTCAAGGGTCATATGGGTGGGTCTAGTTAATCTCGAAATGACGGGTAGAACTTGACTAGTGCTTATGATATGTTAACCATAGCCAAGTTCATAAGCATCTACGGGTAAAAATCATATCGGGAATTTCAAGTATTGAAATTTGCAATGAGATTGCATACCATCTATATGATAGTTGGATCCCGATCCCACTATGAGTAAGAGTTACTCCTAGAAGAATTTACACTTTACAATTAGCTAATCCAGTAGGTGTCTAGATAGGTGTTAACGGGGTTTTGACCTCTGGAAAGACGAGGTTTATTTTAATTAGGTCCGTGCGCAAGCACGGGGAACCTCCCTCAAGTACCGACACTGGCCTGGCAGACCGGTTGGCCAAACTGTAGAATGTAATTAATTCTGGCTAGTTTTCTTTTCAGGTTTTGAAAGAAAATTTGATAAAAACAGTGGGAGACATCGATTAGATAAGATAATAACCAATCTGATCTTTGCAAGAGCATTTCGCTGAGTGTATTCTTTTCTCTCTCCTAATGGTAGATACCGATGACGGGACTTAAGCTTCTTTTAGAGAAAAACAAACTGACTGGACCAAATTATAAAGAATGGTTGAGGAACTTGAACATTGCAATCACATATGATGAAGTATCATATGTCCTCACTGCCAAAGCCCCACCCGTCCCAGGTCCTGATCATCTGTTTCGGATAAGGAGATCCGAAAAACACGGGATATTGATTGCAAAACGGCCGCGTACCCCGCGCTTGCTTCTATGGACAGTATCCATCAGAAACAGCACGAGAAGATGGATATATAATCCATCATTCTTCATACAAAGGAGTTGTATGAAGAGCAATCTCGTACTTTACGATACGACGCATCTAAAAAGTTGTTTCAGATGCGGTTGGCCCCCGGTGCATAGTAAGAGACCATGTTTCGAAGATGACTGGTCTTATAGAAGAATTTGAGGAACTGGGATGGACTATGGATAATGAGCAATATACAGATATTGTTATACAGTCTCTCGCCCCCGCCTTTGCTCCGTTTATAGTGAACTTCAATATGAATGATTTGGAGAAATCTTTACCTGAACATCTCAATATATTGAGAAATGCAGAGAGCATACTTAAGACAGCGAAAACTCCCGCTCTGCTTTATGGGCCATCTTCCTCTTCAGTCCCAAAAGCCAAGGCCAAGGGAAAGAAGAAGAAGAATCCCACCAAGCCGAGAGGTGGAGTTCAAAAGGCAAAGGGAAAAGACAACTCTGGGGCCGCGGGAAGTGGGAAAGGAGAATGTTTTTACTGCCACAAGTCAGGACACTGGAAACGCAATTGTGCTTTGTACCTTGCATATCTCAAGAAGAAGAAGCATGATGATGCTTCCGCTTCAGGTGTGTTTGTAACTGAAAACTGTTTTTCATTAAACTCTACATCTTGGGTATTAGATACCGGTTCTAGTTCTTACATCTGTAATTGTATGCAGGGATTGAGAAACAGTAGGTTTTTGAAGACTGGGGACCACACTCTACGGGTTGGAAATGGTTCCAATGTACATGTTGTATCCGTAGGAGAGTATCATCTGGGATAGCTTTCAGAGTGTATTTTGGTTTTGAACCCTTGTTATTTTGTACCTGGTATGCTATGTAATATAATATCCATATCTTTGTTGGACAATGAAGGATATCATTTTGTGTTGCAAAATAATGTTATGAACATTAACTTGAATCAACAGTTGATTGGGTATGGTACATTAAGTAACCGAATTTACGTCCTAAACCAACACACGGTATTCAATATACAACATACAAATAAAAGAAAGATTTCAGACATAAATGAATCTTTTCTTTGGCATTATAGACTTGGTCATATTAATGAAACAAGACTAAACAAGCTACATAAAGATGGATATTTAAATCCATTTGAATATAAATCTTATGCGACTTGCCGGTCTTGTATCAAAGGTAAAATGACCAAAACTCTGTTTACAGGACACGGAGAGAGAGCTACAGAACTCTTAAGCCTCATACAAAGTGATGTATGCGGACCAATGTCTGCACATGCTAGAGGCGGTTTTTCATACTTCATCACTTTTACTGATGATTTCTTAAGATTCGGACACGTGTTTTTATTGAAGCATAAATTCGAAGCTTTTGAGAAATTCAAGGAGTACAAACTTGAAGTAGAAAAACAAACTGGCTCGAGTATCAAGAAACTTCGATCAAATCGAGGTGGAGAGTATTTAAGCACTGAGTTTTCAGACTTCTTTAAAGAGAATGGGATTCTCTCTCAGCTCTGTCACGACCCGAAAGTACGGAACGTGACCGGCACTTAGATTACGAAGCGTCTAGAGGCGCAACGTAACCTAAGTAAGCCGAAGCCCAGAAATCTAAACCATAAAAGAAGAAGAAGACGGAAAACATGTAGAAAACAAGTTTAAAAAAACAAGATCAGATTTTCTCAAAAATTTCGGCAGAGTCTCCTTTATAAAAACTGGCCCCAAACGGGTACAAACAAGTATAAATACATATAAACAATAAAAAGCATCCCCAAACGGGAGCAAGCTCTACTCCAACAGGTGGAAACAACCACACCAATGCATAATAGTATACAACGCCAAAGGGCGAGGCTCAAAACATAAAAGAAAACAAATCCACCAGATACCATAATAATACAAGCGCGACTCTAAGGTCGAAATAAACAACTGATCCAGCAAACTATCAAGTAATACAAGTTTGGTTGATGGAGTTTTCTAGATACAAATGAAATAATAAAAGTACAATGGCGGTCCAGATCCAAGTGAACTAACCTACCGTGCAAATCTAAGTGCCTGCCAGGAAAACCTATATATCGAACCTGTAATAAAATTTGGCACAATGGGGGTGAGTTGCCGACTCGTGAGTAGAAGATATCTGCGAAAAGAAATCGAATGCACGACGCTGTCCTAAGTCATAATAATATACTAATATACGACTACTCATCAAGTAAAGGCAGAATAATAAGCTACGTGTAAGTGCAAATGCTCCGTGCTCGTGTCAGTGCCTCATATAGTACTATGTCATGTGAATGAGTATGCATGCACCATGAATGTAAAATAACCAATCCTGAAATCTAGATATATCTGCATAAGAAATCTTTAGCTTTTATCATGGTAAAACGTGTATAGAAATTTGAAATATCAACGATGAAATCCATGGAAATCTGTGTCAATCATCGACACAAAACATATAAATCTCAATTCTCAATACCTTATAATCTCAATGTCTCATAGTCTCAATATCTCGGGCTCCGTCAGTCCGGATCTGCCCATATCATCTAATCTCACGACAACGGTCGGTATCCACCGGATATCCGCCGCTCCAGACATCACCGGTAGGTAGTCCTCCCCTGTCAGGCTCATCGTCTACAACTCGATCTTCTTGTCCCGGGGTACCATACCGGGCCCACCATGTACCCGAGACGGTTCATCCACTCCTCGAATCGGGTCTCGAAATCCAACAGAAAACATGAAATCTCATGGTGGACGACACATACATCACGAGAAAACCGCATCTTATGTTTTAAAAAGAGAGCAAGAGAGAGAGAGAAGTTTTTATATATTCTTGCGGTTTTCCCCAAAAATCCAGAAATCTCATAGAAATCCAAAATCCCAAAATCATGAGTAAGTATATGATAAGTGTTGGCATATGCCCCATAATACTGCATGATAACATGAAAATATGAATGCATGAAATGTCTAAGTAATAAATGCCATGTCTATACTAACACCAGAGAGTAATCAGAATATTATATCGATCTAGCTGTTAGCTGATTCTATCAATAAAAGATAATATGTTCTAAAGTGTACGTGACATAACAATTACCGATGATGATGTGTGTGAGCCGGCAATAAGTGTGCGTGGAATATGCGCATCATCGGTAATGGTGCTGGTGTCCTAACAGGCAGAGTTTTATACTGATTATAGAAACATATGAATGAACATGCAACATTATGATTATGGTATGAATGTAAAGACGGATGTGTAATAACCACTCATCTGTGATATACAAGTAAAACTACTACTACATGACTCGAACATACACTAGTGTCCATCTAACCTCCGAAGGAACTAAACCTAAGAAACTAGTCGATAAGAACTAGGAGTACACCTAAAGTCTGAATCCATATCTCTAATAGTCGGCGATCCAGCCTCAACAGCGTCACGTACGTAGTACGGCTTCCTCGAATCAAGAGTGCGGATCAATCATCATATCTATGCCTCGTACGGTAAAGTCCATCGTACGGCATCCCAATATCAGGGTACGGGTCAAGTATCACCTATGTGTCTCATCATTCGTATAATATCATTATCAACACATGTCATGATCAAGGTGCTATACTGTAATCGCATACATCAATCATATATCATTGCCAGCATAAATATATATCGTTAATTTATCCTCAGAAATGTCATGTCACATATATCATATCTTGATCGAGTCACTTATGTCAAGTCGTGATTAAGTCACATATATGTATATGTCATATCGTAATAAAGTTACACATATCTCATATCGTAATCAAGTCACACCTATATCATATCAGGCTTTCAGGCATAGGTTACGGTCCGGGTTCTATTTTAGAGTTCCATGTACTTCAATATCATCACCACCCTTTATTATTTATGTATACCTATTCATTATCTCATTTCCCAATGATCCGCTAACATCATAACACGACCGTATAACCAAGAATCATGGCATCAAGCCCAGTTATATTGTTTCATCCCCGTGTATCATATCACCTCCTTGTATCACATATACGTATTGTGTGTATATATATATATATATACCTACACCTAGTCCTATATATATATACACATACACGTATACACCACGTCGAGTCTCAGTGTGTGCGTGTGCGTGTATCTACCTGAAACCTACGAATCTCCTCCATGATATTCATCCTCGGGTAAGGTCTTCCTAAATCAACCTAGTCCAACCTAAGATCACTACTAGGGTCCTACTCATCGAAATTCTAAGGTCATGTCTGGCTTCCTAAAGACAATAAGTACTTATTCCTATTCTACGCTTGCGGGGGTGCTAAACGCCATCCACCCGACTTCCCCCCGTAGATATACATCTACTCATCTGGTCCTTGTCTGCCGAAGACGGTGTCGCCATCCTCTTCTTCATCGCCCACAGTCCACGTGAGGGGTACCTATACGCAAACATATGTAGTATTGTAAACTGAATCACGGACAACATCAAAACGACGCACGAAACGCGCATAGGTTAAAACCATGACCCGATCATACAAAAGAACCAAATATCGCTCGATATCGGCATACAAACTCCGATTAATCGAGATAAACATCAACAAACAACTCATAGTTTTAAAACTCATTACTTATAATATAAAACATGATTTAATTCATCGAACCCCTAAAATCCATCAAATCGCCCGATTTCGTAAAACCCGAAAATGCCAATTTACCGTTTTACTTCAAAACATGATGTTTAAATGAAACTAATGGTCGTAATACATATTAAATAGCATAACTAGATTATTCAAACCACTACTATATTTTTTACACCTTAATTTATATTAAATTGAAATTCTTGTTTGTAAACATGCCCGATTTCGGTATTTTTAAGCAAAATTTTACAATGTCACAACTAAACATGATTTTACATGAATTTACTTATTAAACTACAATTCATGATGATGATAATATAATGAAACCATAAAGTATAATTTAAATATTATTTAATTAAGAATTTCTAAAATCTAGTTTGCAAAATAGCATTTTTCTCACAATTTCTTAATTATCAATAAAAACTAGTAACCAAATTAGGTTTTTCATTGCACTAACAAGTTAATATCCTCATTAAAACCACAATCTAGTGTTACAAACATTAATTGGAATTTTATTTCACTAATATATACAATATATAGAAATCTAGTTTACAAAGTTGTTTAATTTAAACAATTTTGGATAAACAATTTACAATATACCATCCATACAAGATTTTCCCATTCTAAAAATGTTAAACTAGTTATAATAACCCCACTTAATTAGTAAAAACCCTAACTTGATTTTACAAACCCTAACTTGAATTTTAAAACTTGTAAAGAGAATTAATTTATTAAATCTAAACATGCTTAAATGAAACATTTAATAACAATAAATCAAAAGAAAAAGAATTATACCTCCACAACATGAAATTCAAACATGAAAATAAGCCTCCAAAATGAATGCTTTCCATCTCCAAAATCCATGTAAAGATGAGCAAAGAATAGAGGGTAGGAATTAATTAGGATTTTGTGGATTTTTATTTGGATTTTTGTAGGATTTTTGATGATTTTTGGAGTTAATTTAAATTTTGAAGATGGGGGGCTGCCATAGGGGGTTGAGGCCGGCCACACCATGGAGGAGGGAGAGGAGAGTGAGAAAAGTGAAGAAAAGTGTAGAAATTTCACCCAAAATATCAACTTCTTTATGTCTTTTCAACAATTCATTTAATTTTTATCATTTCTTTTCTAAAACACCTAAAGAAAATTCTAGAATCATGGAAAAATTTGTAAATAAATTTTGCATGATACACACTAGATTCTAATATGCAATGATTAATTTTTGCAAATTAAACCCCTTCAAATTTGAAATTTACACTAATTTAGTGTATAAATAAAGCTTATGTTAATATTTAAAATAATTAATTTAAGAAAAATATTTAATTAAACTAAAAATTTATAAGTGGCTAAATAAACACCATTTACTAATAATAACATAATTAAAATAGGTATTTTAAAATTTATAGTGAAAAATAATTACGGTTTAGTTTTACGAAAAATACGTTTTACTTTACCGAAAATCATAAAATTCACTTAAACGATTTTATTTATTTAATTATTTATTTAATTATTTTTAAAACGTTACAAGCTCACTCCTCCGTACACACCACAACACAACGGTGTGTTAGAAAGGAGGAATCGTACCCTATTAGATATGGTACAGTCCATGATGAGTGACGCTGAGTTGTCGCTTTCCTTTTGGGGACATGCATTAGAGACAACAATTTATCTATTGAACAGGGTTCCATCGAAGACCGTGTCTACCACTCCATATAAGATGTGGTGTGGAAAGAGACCATCTCTTAAAAGAGTTAGGATATGGGGTTGTCCGGCTTATGTCAAAAAGCAGAATCCAGATAAACTCGAGACACGATCAGTCATGTGTACATTTATGGGATATCCAACACATTCGTATGGATATCTATTCTACCACAAGAAGGAACAAAAGGTGTTTGTTTCTCAACATGCCACATTTTTGGAAAATGAAATTTTTACAAATAGTACTAATGACAGTGCGGTAGAACTAGAAGAGGTTCTAGAGACACAAATTACTCAGGACGAATTGGTTGAATCTGATGCTGCAGTAGAACATTAAGAACCTCAGCCGCTCCGGAGATCTAGTAGAACTTCTCGCCCACCGGAGTGATACTATGGTTTTCTTATTGATGGTGATAGAGAAGATTGCATCATGGATGATGATGACCCTACTAGTTTTCAGCAAGCTATTACGATTGGTGACTCGGTGAAGTGGCTGGATGCCATGACATCCGAAATGGAGTCCATGTACACCAACAAAGTATGGACTTTGGACATTGCACCTCCTGAAATAAAACCCGTTAGGTGAAAATGGATCTTTAAGAGAAAGATTGGTGCAGATGGACAGGTAGAAATCTATAAAGCAAGGCTTGTAGCGAAAGGTTTTCGTCAAAGACCAGGACTGGACTATGATGAAACTTTCTCTCCAGTAGCAATGCTTAAATCCATTCGGATCCTACTTGTTATTGCCGCTCACTACGACTATGAAATCTGGCAGATGGACGTTAAGACTGCATTTCTAAATGGTGATTTAGAGGAATGCGTTTATATGGATCATCCAGAGGGCTTCATTGACAATGGGAGCAGTGGGAAAGCATGTAAATTGCTTAAATCCATTTATGGATTAAAGCAGGCCTCACGGAACTGGAACATCTTCTTTGATGATACAATCAAAGAGTTTGATTTTATCAAAAATGTAGATGAACCATGCATTTATAAGAAGATTGTAGGGAGTACTGTCACATTACCCGTATTGTACGTAGATGACATTCTCTTGATAGGAAATGACACTCTTATGCTACAATCGGTCAAACCATTCTTATCACAAAGGTTCTCCATGAAGGACCTGGGTGATGCCCCGTACATTTTGGGCATAAGGATCTATAGAGATAGATCCAAGAGATTATTGGGATTGTCCCAATCGAAGTACATTGATACCATACTAAAAAGGTTTAGTATGGAATATTCCAAGCGTGGTGCCTTGCCCGCTTGCCATGGAATCACTCTCTTTAAGGATTTATATCCGAAGACTGATGAAGAGAGAGCTCGCATGAGCATTATACCCTACGCTTCAGCCGTAGGATTTATAATGTATGCAATGTTATGTACTCGCCCTGATATAGCTTATGCACTAGCTGTAGTAAGTAGGTATCAATCCAACCCAGGGGAGCAACACTGGATAGCCGTGAAGAACATTCTTAAGTACTTGCAAAGGACTAAAGAAATGTTCTTGGTGTATGGTAATGGGGATCTCCAAATGGAGGCCTTTACCGATTCCAGCTTCCAAACTGATAAGGATGACAGTAAATCTATCTCAGGGTTTGTATTTACCCTCAATGGAGGGGCGGTATGTTGGAAGAGTTCCAAACAGGATACCGTTGCAGACTCCATGATGGAAACTGAGTATATTGCTGCAAATGATGCTGCCAAGGAAGCCGTCTGGATGAGGAAGTTCATTGCGGAGCTAGGAGTAGTTCCAACCATTATTGATCCAATACCACTGTATTGAGATAATAATGGAGCTATGGCGTTGGCCAGAGAACCCAGATCCCATCAAAAGTCCAGACACATCCTCAGGCGATATCATTTGATCCGGGAGATAGTTGATCGCCATGAGATCGAGATTCGGAGAGTAGATACAAAGGATAATACCGCAGATCCACTCACCAAGACACTTCCACAGCCGCAACATGAGTGACTTTTTGAGATGTTAGGTATGAGATATGCAAATAATTGTCCTTAGTGCAAGTGGGAGATTGTTAGATATATGTATGCCCAAGAGGCCATTATATGTATAGTGGATGCTTGGACGTATATGTATGTATATTTTGATATATGAATTTCTTGCTCGACATGATAGTATGCTATCTGGTTTTACTTTATCTGACATGTTTACTTGATACTGTTCATTTGATGCTTGTTGATAAAGCCTTAAGGATATTTTCTTGACTTCCATGGCTATGATGGAGATCATACAAGTGGGGCATGTGTAGTCTATAAGCATGTCCTTAAAATGTTCCTAGTCGTAGGTATATCGAGATAGGGCATCGATATTCCAGAGTAGACTAGCGTATATGTTTCTTGACCCATATGATGGGTGATGGATGATCTCATATCCATTGGTGTTGTGACATCGAAGATTATATACGGGTGCTCAGTGAAGACTGGGTACATTGAACGGACTCACAGAGAATTCCTATATGGTATTATATCTATCGTCGGATAGCAGTTCTCTGGTGACACTGATACAGGTTAGTCTGTAGACCCGAGATCGTCATAGAGACTTGTGTGTTCTCCAGCTGTACTTTGACTTCCACCCTACCACGGCTCTACTGAGTTGTGCAAACAGGTGGCTTTTGGGTATAGTCTTGAGACACATGGAGACAATGAGCGATAGGAGGGGTTTCGTCTCTCCCGGTATTGGAAGTTGATGTTGTGCTATGTGCGATTGGTTTTGACTTAAAGTCCCAGGCCAGGGCTGATGGGATTTACTAATAAGTGTTATCAGTAGTTTCTCGACCGGTCATAGACCATAACGACATGACTTATTGAGTTATTAGGGCTTGACGATTACATCCATAGACTTTATATGCAGCATATAAGACGAAGAGACCGGACTGTGCGGTAAGTGTTGCCAATGGCTCGACAGGAGTTTTGACGGGATCGCTTGTTTTTCTTCTGATCACTCAATACCCGGGTGGCCGTTAAGTTTAGCTGACCGTTTGCGGCTTGTAGGTGTTTTGATATGATCATCACCTACTGCCGGCGTATTGACGAGTCTTAAAGTCCCACACAGGATTTTTCTAGCTCAGACGAAATGTTGTGGTGTGCATTTGAGATATGCGCAGGAGTTCGATTAAATACGGATATGTGATATCGTATTTTAATCGGACGTTCGATATTTGTCGGGTCGCATTTAATGTGACCGATTTATTAAATCAAGTGTTGATTTAATATTATCTTTAAGCTCACTTTTAATTAACCCCTTTTTCTTTTGGATGTATGCATGTATGTTCACACATACACATGATAATGTGCATGCACACATACATATGTGTCATGGTTGATGATACAAAGGAGATGGCAATACAAGACTCACATGGTTACTAAATATCTAGATTTTTGTTAATGGATTAAAGGAAAAAGGAAATTAAATTAATGACTCATTTTCTACACTCTTCTTATTTGACCTTTGACTTTAACCATGGTTTAATTTCCTTTTGTCATTTAACCCATCCAAATAATATCTATATATTTAACCAACCATGGTTATATGTGAGAGAGTCTCATATATAATATTTTGATTTTCATTTTAAAAGATAAGTTTTTCATTATTCACAAAAAATCTTTTGCCATCTTCATCTTCCTCCTTCACCAAGCTCTCTTGAGTTTTGTTTTGAGTGAGGAGATTAAAAAGAAAGGATTTTTAAGTGAGTTTACATACCACACAACCATTCTACACTACCCTAGCCCTTTAGTGTAGAGTGCTTGCTGTTAGTGTATATGCCCTAGAGGCCATTACTGTATCATACTAGTTTGTATATTACTTGATGGAAGCTTGGGATATTCACAGTTGTATATACAATCTTGCTCGAAATGGTAGTATGCTACTTGGTTTGTCTCTGCTTTAATATGTGCATGTGTTTCTTTTAGCATATCGTTGATATACATATTAGTAGAGCCCTTAGGATCTTTGCTTGATTACCAGCGTTGTGATGGCACTCACACTCGTGGGAGCTGGGTAATCCATAAGCACATCCTTATACAGGTCCCTAGTCGTTGGAACATCGAGACAGGGCATCGATACTCCGGAGTAGAATAGCGTATGCGCTTCTCATCCCAGCGTGGGAAACGGTCTGTCCCACAGCCGTCAGTACGTCGTACTTGCGATAGTATGCGGGTGCTCGTTAGGTTACGAGTACACTGGACAGGACTCGTCGGGAACTGTTGGTTGGTATTATACCTATCGTCAGTTATCAGTTCCCAGGTGACATGAGTACAGCTTAGTCCGCTGACTTGACACTGTCACTTCGCCTCGAGGGTGTTCCCACTGCACTTTGATTACTACCCTACCACGGCTTAAAGGGGTCGTGCAAACAGGTAGGTTTTGGGTGCAGTCCCGAAGCACTTGGAGGCAGTGACGGTTAGACAGGATTCGTCTCTCTCGGTATTGGGGGTTGACATCGCGCTGTGTCCAGGAGAGCCATTACACGAGTAGTCCCTGGCCAGGGCAAGCGAGATATACTGGTAGGTTTCCAGTGTTATCTCAGGGTGTTCTGGTCTACACTCCGACACGACTTGTACCGCTATTAGGGGACTGACGTTCACCGCCCCCTTAGGCCCGCCATGCGATGTATCAGACGAACAGACCGGACTGTACGGAGACTGTCACATACAGGCTCAGTAGGAGTTCAGATGGGGTTCACCTCGTCAGTCTTCTTATCGACATCTACCTGGGGACCGTTACGTACAGCTAGTGCCGCTTGCGGTCTGTGATTAAACCCACTGCCAGCGTAGTGTCGAGTCTTTAGAGTCCCACACAGAGAGCTATTCGCCTTTAGGCAAAATGAGTAGAGGTCGCATGGTTTTGCGACAGGGTTCGTTCACATCCGCGCACTTGTGCACGTTTGCTGTCCGGACAGCTTATACTAGCGGGCTTTGGTTTAAGCCGGATCCTAGTATATGATTTGGGATTGGTTTTATCTCTTTATATTCGTGTTCCTCGGATCACGAATACGGGTGCGTATGCACAGTTGCTTGAGACAGAGGGAGAGGACTTTGATTAGGGTTAAGGACCATTGTCATTTTTATTAACCCTAATGCTTATGTGTGTATTATGGTTAATTGATATTAGTTTAATAATTGTGCATGGTTATGCTTGTTGACCATTTGACCTCCTTGACTTGTTGACCTAGGTTGACACTTTGACCATCATCATTTCATTTGGAAGATGCTCTTTGATCCTTGCAAATTGCATTAAAAATGAAATGATAATGGTCATGTCTTGATTAACCATGACAATTATCTAGCTAATTATCTAATTACAATAATTCACACATATATGAGAGAATGCTTCATATTTTCTCTCATTCTATTATTGACTCTCTCTCTCTCTTGTTCTTCCTCTCCATCAAGATCTCCCCTCTCATGTGTTGAGAAACACTTGAGCTTGAGAAAAACCTTTTCTTGATAATCTCTACTCTCATCTAGGGTTCTAGAATTAGCACTTCTTTCACCCTAGTTACTTCTAGCTTGGACTTGAAGTCAAAGGTTGAGGCTTTCGGGTGGATCTTTCTTCGACGTGAGAAGACGAGAAAGGTGACCTCTTTCCACTACTCCAAGGAGCAAGGAGAGAAGGACATAAAGCCCAAGGTATAACCTTTCTAACACTTAGCTAGTTTCTAGTTAGCTTTAGCTTGTTTTTGTTTAGCAAAGATCCTTCTTTGTCTAGTCCATGTTGCCTAAGTTGATAAAAATTTGATTTTTATTCCGTTTTCCGCCTCCCCGCAAGTACCGGGGTGGGCAACGTGGACTTACAGTAGTATCAGAGCCTAACTAAACATAAACTAGCTAGGTAGTGAAAGTGTGTGGAAGTTTGATCGGAAAAATCGAAAAACCAAAATGTCAAAACCCTAACTTTCTGTTAATTTTTTTCCTGCTCAAAATAAAATTTATCATACTCCAAAAATCGTCTCAGGGTTTTGTGAAGAAAGCCACCAAACCCGGTCCAGTGAATCGACCAAAGCGCCGCGGTTCCGCGGCAATAGCTTGCTATTGCCACGCAACCGCGGCCGAGTTGGCTCGTCTCTGGGTCGAGTTTGGTGCAGTGTTCTTCTGTCATGGTTTTGGGATTTTTAAGATGGTTTATATGTGCCCAGATTTTCCAGAATAGAAATTTGTTTTTGGGGGCCTATAAATCCGTATTTTTATCGAACTTCACTACACTTTGCCTAAAGGGTTATATCTGTGATGTTTATATGTATTGAACGTCGGCTAATCGCTATATGTCGATTAGTCGGGGTTATACATATCTGTGATCTGTGTTTGATAATGGTATGTGTATATGAATGTGTTGGATTATCGCGGGTGAATAGCCGGGGTGGATGTGAGATGAGTGTTTCTTTTTCTTTCATTCATTGTAACATGTAAATTGATGTATTATTATTTGTATGGCCACGCAACCGGGTCGGGGTTGTAGCCGTCATTGTATAATTCTTTTTACTGTTTTTGCTCCTAGGATAGACCCATGGAGGGGGTGCACAAACTACCGGCTATCTCGAAGTGCCGAGTGGCCTACTCACGGTGGTGAGGGAGGTTGCTTCGCTTCGGGTACTTGGCGGGTAGTTTGCCGCACCCGTAGGGGTCTTGGGTGGGGTATTGGCTATTCACCGCGACCGTGTAATCCGCTTTTCGTTGCAGGCTCGAACGGATTGCAGATTCCTAGTATATCCAATGTATTCATCTGTGATCTGTAATGTCTATCATTGCTATATATTTATATATGATAACTATTTAGGCGTTGCTTATGTTTTACAGCCGCGCTAGCCCAGCCCCCGCTCTGTCGTTGGTTAAGTAACCTAACGGGTGATGACGGGGCCCCGTGGCGAATGCGAATGGCATAAGCGTACGTCATATTTTGGTTGTTTTCTGCAATGGTAGGATTAAATGATGGGACGCATTTAAAGAACTAATGCAAGAAAATAAACCAAGTAAAAGTCGATTGGAACACTTTGAAAACCACTCGGTTCTTTTCAAAACTAAACTTTTAAACGCGGAGTTTGAACCACTCCTTTTAAAAGCTATCTCGTTCCATCGATTATATCAAGTTCACTACGTTCACGGTTTCGCCAAAACCATTCATAGCCCTCCGTCATTCCACATGAATGGTCAAAAAGTATTCAAGCTATGCATTTTGGCCAAAGTCAAGGCATAGTGATTGGTAGCTATTGGGTATTCATGTGCAGCATAGATAGATGCGTTGGTTTGGGACAGTCGTGCTGCCATTTTGGCCAAAGTCAAGGGTAGGTACGGGTGGGTCCAAATTAACCAGGAGAATGACGGGTAGAACTTGACATGTGACTTATGATATTTTGGCCAAAGTCAAGGTCATAAGAGCATGGGGCAAAAATCCACATCGGGAGTTTCATAAGTACTGAAACTTGCTAGCGCTGCATACCATTTGGAGTGTGATAATTCTGGTAGGATTCCTTCGGTTTTATCACACAATGATATTTGGATCCCGATCTTACTGTGAGTATATGCTGCTCCTCAGGAAAACTCTCACTTAACGATCAATGCTATAAACCTAGTAGGTGTCTAGAAAGGTGTTAGCGGGGCTACGCCCACAGGAGAAAGAGGTTACTTAATTAAGGAACTTCGCGAAAGCGTTGGAAAACCTCCCTCGAAGTACCGACACTGGCCTGGCTGAATGGTTAAGCAAGTATTGTACGGTGAGATTGATCCTGACTAATCCTTTCTTTACGGTTTGAGAAGGGATTCGAGAGACAGTGGGAGCCATCCTGTTTAGACAAACTAAAAACCACTCTAAACTTGCAAGAGCATCATGCTAAAGTGTTTCTTTTCTCTCTCCTAATTGCAGCGACCATTCAACATGACCGGACTTATGTTATTACTAGATAAAAACATATTGACAGGGCCAAACTACAAAGATTGGATCAGGAATGTCAAGATGGCAATCACTTACGACAAGTTGGGGTATGTCCTTACCACCAAAGCTCCCCCTGTCCCAGGTCCCAAAACCAGTGTCGTAGAGAGGGAAATCTACAAAACCTGGGAAATAGATTGCGCGAAGGCTAGATGCCTCGTACTAGCCTCGATGGACAACGAACATCAGAGGAGGCACGAGAATATGGACCTAGAGTCCATATTTCTTCATACAAAAGAACTGTATGGAGAGCAGTCTTGTATCGCAAGATACGAAGTGTCGAAGAAGTTGTTTTCGGTAAGGTTGGCCGTCGGATCATCGGTAGCGGAACACGTGCTTAAGATGATTGGCTACATAGAGGAGCTCGCGGACCTTGGGACCACGTTGGAGAATGAACTCTATACTGATTTGATTCTCCAGTCCCTTCCTTCCACTTACGCCCAGTTTATTCTTAACTTCAACATGCAAGGAAAGGAGGTTGAACTTTCCGAACTTCTGAACATGTTGAGGAGTGCTGAGGGCACCCTACAGAAGGGTAGGGAGACATCCACTTTGTTTGTAGGAGGATCTTCCTCTTCTAGATCCATGGCGAAAGCCAAGGGTAAGAAGAAGAAAGCCCCCGCCAAACCAAGAGGCGGTGTCGGTAAAGTGGATACGAAGGGAAAAGGAAAAGCAACAAAGATAGCGGGAAAGCTGGTGGGGAAGGAAGAATGCTTCTATTGTCACAAAAGTGGTCACTGGAAACAGGATTGCAAGGCTTGGAAGGCCAGAACACAGGATTTGAAGCGAGTTGCAGCTTCAGCTTCAGGTGTGTATGTTATTGAAAACTGTCTATCAATAAACTCTACATCCTGGGTATTAGATACCGGATCAGGATCTCATATCTGTAATTCTTTGCAGGCGTTGAGAAAGCGTAGAGTTTTGAAGGCAGGTGACATGACCCTCAGAGTTGCAAACGGTGCTAGCATGGATGCTGAGGCCGTGGGGGACTATCACCTGGGATTGTAGGATGGACACTTTTTGGTTTTGCGTAGTTGTTATTATGTACCAAATGCAACCTGTAATATCATTTCTGTATCTTTATTATCTAAAGAAGGTTATGAATTTGCATTTGTAAGTAATGTAGTGAACATTCACCTTAATCAAGTTTTGATTGGGTCAGGTACATTGAACAACGGTATATACGTATTAAACCAACCACAGATTTTCAATGTCCAGAATACACACAAAAGAAAGTCTCCAGAAATCAATAAAACTTTCTTATGGCATTGTATACTGGGTCACATCAGTGAGAGAAGGTTGACTAAGTTACATACAGAAGGATATTTGGATCCGTTCGAATATCAATCATATGCAACTTGTCAATCCTGTCTCAAGGGAAAGATGACAAAGACTCCGTTCACTGGACACGGAGTAAGAGCGAGCGAGCTCTTGGGACTCGTACACAGCGACGTGTGCGGTCCAATGTCTACACATGCACGAAGCGGTTATTCTTACTTCATTACTTTTACGGATGACTTTTCAAGGTACGGTTATGTCTTCTTAATGAAACATAAATCCGAGGCTTTTGAAAAATTCCAGGAATATAAGAATGAAGAAGAAAAACAAACAAGCAAAAGTATCAAGACACTAAGATCTGATCGAGGTAGTGAATACTTGAGTGCCGAGTTCCTGGGTTACTTAAAAGAGAATGGAATTCTCTCTCAGCTTACTCCTCCATACACTCCGCAACATAACGGTGTATCGGAGAGACGGAACCGAACCCTATTGGATATGGTACGGTCCATGATGAGTAACGCTGAGTTGCCGCGATCGTTTTGGGGATATACGCTAGAATCAGCTGCATACCTTTTGAACCGAGTTCCAACTAAGACTGTACCTACTACACCATATCAGATGTGGTGTGGGAAGAGACCCTATCTTAATCACATTAAGACATGGGGATGTCCAGCTTTTGTAAAAAAGCAGCATGCGGACAAGTTCGAGGCACGCTCAGTACAATGCAAGTTTGTGGGATATCCAAAGAACTCCAAGGAATATTTCTTCTATTGCGAAGAGGAACAAAAGGTGTTTGTTTCTCGCCATGCCCAATTTCTAGAACACCAGTTCATAGAAAAAGAATTAAGTGGGAGCGCAATAGAACTGGAAGAAATTCCAGAACCACGAGCTATTACTGAAAGCTTAGTAGAACCAGAGGGTTCGAAAGATCAGGACATTCCCACGCCACTCCGCAGGAGTAGTAGGCAGTCTCATGCGCCCGAGAGATATTACGGTTTTCTCATTGACGGGGATAGAGAGGATTGCATCATAGACTGTGATGAGCCTACTAGCTTCCAGCAAGCCATTCAGAGCGTCGACTCGATAAAATGGCTGGATGCAATGCGGACCGAAATGGAGTCCATGTACACCAACAAAGTATGGACGTTGGACATTGCTCCAGATGGGGTAAAACCCGTAGAATGCAAGTGGATCTTCAAAAGGAAGATTGGTGTAGATGGACAGGTTGAGACCTATAAAGCTAGACTGGTTGCAAAGGGTTTTCGTCAGCGACCTGGTTTGGACTATGACGAAACCTTTTCTCCAGTAGCTATGCTGAAATCCATTCGGATCCTTCTTGCCACTGCTGCCTTCCATGATTATGAAATTTGGCAGATGGACGTAAAGACCGCTTTTCTAAATGGACATTTAGAGGAGTGTGTCTATATGGAACAGCCAGAAGGTTTCATTCAGAGTGGGAGCAGCGGAAAGGTGTGCAAGTTGCTTAAGTCCATTTATGGACTAAAGCAGGCATCGCGGAGTTGGAACATCTGTTTTGATGAGACGGTCAAGGAATTTGGCTTTATCAAAAATCCAGATGAACCATGCATCTATTGTAGATTTGTAGCGAGAACTGTAGTATTCCTTGTTTTATACGTGGATGACATTCTCTTAATAGGAAATGACATTCCTATGCTACAATCTGTCAAGGGGTTCTTGTCACACAGGTTCTCCAAGAAAGACCTGGGTGATGCCTCATACATTCTAGGTATCCGGATCTACCGTGACAGATCCAAGAAGATATTAGGACTTTCACAGTCCAGGTACATCGACACCATACCGAAGAGATTCAGTATGGAAGATTCCAAGCGCGGTAATTTACCGGCTTGTCACAGGATCACCCTCTCCAAAGAGATGTCTCCCAAGACTGATTTGGAGAGGGATCGCATGTCTATTATACCCTACGCTTCTGCGGTAGGCTCTATAATGTATGCGATGTTGTGTACCAAACCGGATGTGGCTTATGCACTGAGTGTGGTAAGCAGGTATCAGTCAAACCCTGGGGAGAAACATTGGATAGCAGTAAAGAACATTCTCAAGTACCTGAGAAGGACTAAGGAGATGTTCTTGGTGTATGGCGGAAAAGACCTCCAGATTGAGGCCTTTGCTGACTCCAGCTTCCAGAGTGACAAGGATGATTCCAAGTCCATGTCGGGTTTTGTCTTTACCCTCAATGGAGGGGCGGTGTGTTGGAAGAGCTCCAAACAGGAAACCGTTGCTGACTCGACTATGGAAGCGGAATACATCGCTGCATCTGATGCCGCAAAAGAAGCTGTCTGGATGAGGAAGTTCTTGAAAGAACTTCAGGTGGTTCCGTCCATTGTTGATCCAATACCTCTGTATTGCGACAACAACGGGGCTATAGCTTTAGCAAAGGAACCCAGGTCCCATCAGAAATCCAGACACATCTTGAGGCGGTATCACCTGATCAGGGAGATCGTGGATCGCCAGGAGATCGAGGTTCGGAGGGTTGCTTCAGAAGATAACACTGCAGATCCATGCACCAAGGCCTTGCCCCAGACTCAGTTCGAGCGGCTGATCGAGATGATAGGTCTTCGATACGCCAGTATATGGCCTTAGTGCAAGTGGGAGATTGTTAGTGTATATGCCCTAGAGGCCATTACTGTATCATACTAGTTTGTATATTACTTGATGGAAGCTTGGGATATTCACAGTTGTATATACAATCTTGCTCAAAATGGTAGTATGCTACTTGGTTTGTCTCTGCTTTAATATGTGCATGTGTTTCTTTTAGCTTATCGCTGATATACATATTAGTAGAGCCCTTAGGATCATTGCTTGATTACCAGCGTTGTGATGGTGCTCACACTCGTGGGAGCTGGGTAATCCATAAGCACATCCTTATACAGGTCCCTAGTCGTTGGACTATCGAGACAGGGCATCGATACTCCGGAGTAGACTAGCGTATGCGCTTCTCATCCCAGCGTGGGAAACGGTCTGTCCCACAGCCGTCAGTACTTCGTACTTGATATAGTATGCGGGTGCTCGTTAGGTTACGAGTACACTGGACAGGACTCGTTGGGAACTGTTGGTTGGTATTATACCTATCGTCAGTTATCAGTTCCCAGGTGACATGAGTACAGCTTAGTCCGCTGACTTGACACTGTCACTTCGCCTCGAGTGTGTTCCCACTACACTTTGATTACTACCCTACCACGGCTCAAAGGAGTCGTGCAAACAGGTAGTTTTTGGGTGCAGTCCCGAAGCACTTGGAGGCAGTGACGGTTAGACAGGATTCGTCTCTCCCGGTATTGGGGGTTGACATCGCGCTGTGTCCAGGAGAGCCATTACACGAGTAGTCCCTGGCCAGGGCAAGCGAGATATACTGGTAGGTTTCTAGTGTTATCTCAGGGTGTTCTGGTCTACACTCCGACATGACTTGTACCGCTATTAGGGGACTGACGTTCACCGCCCCCCTAGGCCCGCCATGCGATGTATCAGACGAACAGACCAGACTGTACGAAGACTGTCACATATAGGCTCAGTAGGAGTTCAGATGGGGTTCACCTCGTCAGTCTTCTTATCGACATCTACCTGGGGACCGTTACGTACAGCTAGTGCCGCTTGCGGTCTGTGGTTAAACCCACTGCCAGCGTAGTGTCGAGTCTTTAGAGTCCCACACAGAGAGCTATTCGCCTTTAGGCAAATGAGTAGAGGTCGCATGGTTTTGCGACAGGGTTCGTTCACATCCGCGCACTTGTGCACGTTTGCTGTCCGGACAGCTTATACTAGCGGGCTTTGGTTTAAGCCAGATCCTAGTATATGATTTGGGATTGGTTTTATCTCTTTGTATTCGTGTTCCTCGGATCACGAATACGGGTGCGTATGCACAGTTGCTTGAGACAGAGAGAGAGGACTTTGATTAGGGTTAATGACCATTGTCATTTTTATTAACCCTAATGCGTATGTGTGTATTATGGTTAATTGATATTAGTTTAATAATTGTGCATGGTTATGCTTGTTGACCATTTGACCTCCTTGACTTGTTGACCTAGGTTGACACTTTGACCATCATCATTTCATTTGGAAGATGCTCTTTGATCCTTGCAAATTGCATTAAAAATGAAATGATAATGGTCATGTCTTGATTAACCATGACAATTATCTAGCTAATTATCTAATTACAATAATTCACACATATATGAGAGAATGCTTCATATTTTCTCTCATTCTATTATTGACTCTCTCTCTCTCTTGTTCTTTCTCTCCCTCAAGCTCTCCCCTCTCATGTGTTGAGAAACACTTGAGCTTGAGAAAAACCTCTTCTTGATAATCTCTACTCTCATCTAGGGTTATAGAATTAGCACTTCTTTCACCCTAGTTGCTTCTAGCTTGGAGTTGAAGCCAAAGGTTGAGGCTTTCGGGTGGATCTTTCTTCGACGTGAGAAGACGAGAAAGGTGACCTCTTTCCACTACTCCAAGGAGCAAGGAGAGAAGGACATAAAGCCCAAGGTATAACCTTTCTAACACTTAGCTAGTTTCTAGTTAGCTTTAGCTTGTTTTTGTTTAGCAAAGATCCTTCTTTGTCTAGTCCATGTTGCCTAAGTTGATAAAAATTTGATTTTTATTCCGTTTTTCGCCTCCCCGTAAGTACCGGGGTGGGCAACGTGGACTTACACTTGCTTCATTTTGTTAAGCTAAGAGCTTGTTCTAGGAATCTCCGGGTGGATCATCGTAGACGTCGAAGGACCTCAAGCGGAGTCGTTCCAAACCTTGTGCAAAGCCGTAGGAGTCTTAAAGACCGAAGGAGTTGGCTACAAAGGTTGTAATTTCTATTCCTTTAGTTTAGACTTCACATAATGATATTATTATCCTAATCTCTAGTTACGATTCATAGTTCGTTTGTAATAGCGCTCTAAAATTTAAAAGTTCACTACTTTATGATGTTACAACCTTACTAGAGACACTTCTACACACTAACATCAATACCCTCATAGATAACTCGACACAAGTCCCATCTGGGGATTCCGTGATGAGGGCATTGTGAAAGAAGATTCTTGAACCATTCAAAGCATTTCCAAAATGGTTCATTAGGAAGTTGGGTAAATTTGAAGATTTCGCTCCGAACACGGGCGATCTTATGATTGGGATAAAATTTCTTAAGGAATGCCGCAACGAATTCGTCCCATATTGAAATAGAATGTGCGGGTGTGTTGTAAAGCCACTTCTCGGCTAAATCGCACAAATTGAATGGGAGAAGACGTAAACGCAGAGCATCCAAAGACAATTGTGAATTACCCATCAAAGCACATACGTTTTCGAATTTGGTGATAAAAACGTATGCATCTTCAGACTCGTGCCCGTGAAATTTTGGTAAAAGTTTGATGAATTGGAGCTTAATTTTGAAATTGTCCCCATTGGCTGTTGGTATAGAAAGACAGGTGGGAAGGGGAACACGTGTAGGATAGCATCTCTCTTGGAGATAAATGCGTGGAGTATTCTGCACACCTGCGGGCGGTGGTAGAGTGGTGTTAAAGTTTGATGGAAATCCGTCCATCGCGGTCGTGGTGGGTGGTGTGGAAGAAGACGAAAAATTACCGACTCTGGGGTCGATAAAAGAAACGCGGACAAGACGGGAAATGGAATCCCATGTCCAGCCTAACATGTGCTAAATGGTTGTATCACATGTGGCAGCGCTGGTAATAATTAGGGGAAAGATGGCTGGTGTTTGTTTTTGAAAAAATACGGTTTTTTGAAAAATCAAATCACAAAAAATGCACAAGCAACCCTAAATCTAGTGGTCACCTAGGTCAAGTCACTAGACCGCTCCTAGACTTCCAGAAGACAAGTCGCAGGATCAATCCTCTACTACCTCTTTATCCCTCATGTGACCAGGTAAGTGCCAGGTAACTGGGAGGTTCTGTACTACGTAAGTAGTGGGCCTAATTAAGTAACCACTTGCCTTAGACACACTTGCCTTAGACACCACAAAAGAAACGCGGATAAGCAATAGATTACCCACGACCTCCTTCTGTCCTAACTGAGCACGACGGTCCTTAGTGTCTTGTCTAGATTTCTTTTAATTAATGAGGGTGATGCAGATGCAAGTTTGTGATTTTTGGGGCTTAAGAAGGGTAATGAACTCCCCACCTAATCTGAATTTGGTCGTGCCCCTTAATTTCCGTATTAAAATATGCAAACAACCAAGATCAAATCACGCAACAATTTTTCTTTTTGCGGCGCTGCGAATTTTTGCAAAGAATCCTGCAGAAATTGGTTAATGGAGCAGAGAAGGGTGGAGATAAGAAAGTCAGAAAGTCACCGAGCAAATTTGGTACAGCGAAACCCTAGTCCTGTCGCGTTTCCGCCGCAATATGCTACAATTGGCCACGCTTCCTGTTAGTTGTATGTATGCCCTAGAAGCCAGTATTGTACAGATAATGTATATTATATTGGATGCTTGGACATATATTGAGAGGACTTTCGTGCTCGATATGATAGTATGCTATCTGGTTGCTCTTTATCTTAACATGTATACTTGTCTCTTGATACTGTCTTATAGTTACATGTTGGTAAAGCCCTTAGGATGTGTACTTGACTACCTGGACTATGATGCGGATCATACTAGTAGGGACATGGTAGTCCATAAGTACATCATTCAAGGTCCCTAGTCGTGGGTGTATCCAGACGGGGCATCGATATACCAATGTAGACTAGCGTATACGCTTCTCGACCCATGAGATGGGCGATGGATGATCCCATATCCATTGGTGTTTGACATCAGAGATGGTATACGGGTGCTCAGTGGAGACTGGGTACACTGGACGGACTCGCCGAGAACTCTCAAATGGTATTATACCTTACGTCAGATGGCAGTTCTCTGGTGACACTTGTGCAGATTAGTCTGTAGACCCGAGATCGTCATAGAGTCTTGTGTGATTCCCACTGTGCTTTGATTTCCACCTTACCACATCCATAAGGGAGTGCAAAACAGTGGTTTTTGGGTACAGTCCCGAGTCACATAGAGGCAATGAGCGATAAGAGGGGTTTCGTCTCTCCCGGTATTGGGGGTTGATGTTGCGCAGTGCTCGATTGGCCGTAACAGGGAAGTCCCTGGCCAGGGCTGATTTAGAGATTTACTGGTAAGTGTTACCAGTAGTTTCTCGACCTGTTATGAGCCTCACATCGGCACGACTTATCGGTTGTTGGGGTCTGACGTTTACCACCCCTAGACTTGATATGCGACATATCAGACGAGGAGGCCGGACTGTACGGGAAGTGTTACCGGCAGGCTTTTACAGGAGTTGGAGCGGGCTTCCTTGCTGATCTTCTGATCGCTCAATACCCGGGTGGCCGTTACGTCCAGCTTGTACCGATGCTCGCTTGTGGGTGCTTGATATGATCATCACCTACTGCCGGCGTATTGACGAGTATTTAGAGTCCTACATAGAGGTTTTATTGGCTCAGGCAAAACGAAATAGGAGCACGTATGTGATATGTGCGGGACCGAGAATAATGCGTGTATGTGATACCGTATTCTATTCTCGCGACTTTTTGTATCGGTCGGTTATATATGATATAGCCGGGTTATCGAATCAAGTGTTGATTCGATAAGTCGATACATTGGAGGTTAGTCGGTTATATGAGATATGACCGAATTATTAAATCAAGTATTGATTTAATAATTTAGTGTATAATTGTATATTAGATATACTAGTTTACATTAACTAACACTTGTTCACTTATGGATTTTTCTCACATGTACACAACTTCAATATATATGTGATATTTTCTTTTTGTATCATGGTTGATGACACACATGACTTGGGTGTGTGAGACTTACACCATGCTATTTATTATGTTGGGTTTTAATATTTAAAGTAATTACAAAATTAGTGGAGGATTAGCAAAATGCATGAAGCTTGTGGAAGCTTGTGGGTGCATTGACTAAGTCCACTAAGTTTGTTTTTACTATGGATATTTGTTAACCCAATCATAAGGATTAGCCATGGTTATGTCTCTACATGAGTTAGTATATGATACTCACTCACCATGGTTAGCTTTCTCATTTTGATCATTATCTCTTCTCATTTTATTTTCTTCATCTTCTTCCTTGAGCTAAAAAACTCTCTAGGGTTTGATCCAAAGTGAGAAACATTGTGAGAAACTAAATTCTAAAGTGAACCCACTTTCTATTTCTCCATCCTCTGCTAGACTAGCACTTTAGTTTAAGGTGTTTGCTTCACTAATTCTCTAGTTAGTGAAGTAGAAGCTTGAGTTGTCATCCCCTCGACGTAGATCATCTTCGGCCTCGAAGACTTCAAGCAAGGACGCTCCTTTAGCCTCGTGAAGTCATGTAAGAGTCCGGGAGAACCACGATCGCAGCGAAGGGACTTCAACAAGGAGCTAAAGAAGTGAAGGACCGATCTACAAAGGCTGTATTTCGTATTCACTTAGTCATAGATGCTATTTACTTGCATGTGAAACCCTAATTTTCTAGCAAAGATCTTGTTTAGGGTTGTTAGGCACGGCTAAAATTTTAATCGGGCATGTTTGATGCTTTGTAGAACCTTGTTAGAGTGCCTAGTAACCCTACAGTGGTATCAGAGCCTAGCTAGAGCATTAGACGGCTTGTATACGGAGTTAAAACCCCGATCGAAACCCGAAACGCAAATTTAACCCCATCTCTGGACAATTTCTAAAAATGTGATTTTTTTCTAAATTAAAAATACCTAAAAAATCAGCAGGGAATTATAAGAATTACCATGAAATACAAACTCATGATACCATTAAGTCTCCGCGGAACCGTGGCAGGAACCTGCTTCCCGCGGCGGTTACTTTGGTATTATTGACACGTGTTTGCACAGTATTACTTATATCTGTTGTTACTATTTTCTGGGTATTTTTAATCTGACTCAAGTGTTGAGTGTTCTGGGGTTTATTTTGTAATCGTTGATTCGATCGGAATATTTAATTTCCTTATGTTTTCCGGATATTTAGAAACAAGTAAAAAGTTCGAACGGATATCATTAACTCATTATTTCCCGGCACGAAAAACATTCAAGTGTTGAATTTTTCCTTGAGTTTAAATCTAGCGGAAAAATGTGCATGTAACGCGATGGACCCTCTAGAAGACAACAAACCTTAACTCGATTATATGACCGTCTTGAACTGCCTTTTGAACCTTAGGGTTTGGGGCAGTACGGCGTGCCACATGTGAGGCGTTGGCTCGACCCTTCTACGGCTGGACCGTTGCTACTGTGATGTATTCTGGAATTTTTGAACTCCGCTCAAGTGTTGAGCTATTTAGGAAATCTTGGGTATTTGATTATTCGATCGGAAAGTTTAATACTGTCTATTTATCTGGAATGTGATACAATATGTGGAATTCATATAGTTAGGCATGAAATGCGAAGTATGTGATATTTCGGATTTACGATGTCTAAAGAGAATGTGGATTCCAAATGTTGTAGTTTTACACTTTCTTTTCTGCGACCGTAAGTGTAATATGTGATATTGTCGGTTTTGTTGCTATATGTCAACGACAATTGTGATGCGCACATTTACTTACGTTGATGACATGTGATGTTATGTGTTGCTGGATATGTTATATTGGATCGTCGCGTTTCTGAATAGCCGGGGGCTTTTATGTGAGATGAGGGTTTTTATTTTCATTCATGTAAAATTAAATGTATGTAATATTCTTTTATTGGGGCACTTCCGGGATGAGGTTGATGTCACCATTTGTATATTATTTACTTTTCCGCACTAGGATAGACCCAAGGAGGAGAGCACAAGTAACTGGGTTTTAGAGTCCAGTGGGAGACCAACTCGAGGAGTCGAGTCCGGGTATCCTAACTCTAGAATTGGAAGGGTTGCTTGCCACTCTCGTAAGGGTCTAGGGGTGTGGGTTTTGCTATTCATCGCGACCGTGGAATCCGTGTTTTATAGAGGCTCAAAATAAAACACGGACGTCCTAGTATATCCAATGTTTCATATGTTTCTTCTGCTGCGATATCTGTGATGTGATCATTTGATATGTTTGATAAATACTGTATATAGTATATATGATATATTATATAGACGTTACTTATGTTTTACACCCACGCTAGCCCTGCCCCGCTCTGCCGTTAGTTACCTAACCTAACGGTGCACGAGGGGACATCGAGGCGAATGCGGATAGCATAAGTGTACGTCGTATTTATCTGTGTTATTTAGGTGACTTAAATGATGGGACTTCATTAATATGATTAATGAAAGAAAAGAAACCTAAAAGATGTTGTAGAATCAAATTTTTCAAAAAGGGTAGCTACAGTTTTTTGCTTTGCATAGCGATATATATGATATATCCCTCACCTTATTCGATAAGGAAAGAGCCGAGATCCCTTCACCGGGAGTGACCTCTTTAGCAAAACTGGCAGATGTTACAACACTCGGTTTGTTTTTGATTGCTTTTGGAGTTTTGCTTTGCATAGTGATATATATGATATGTCCTGCACCTTATTCGATGAGGAAAGAGCCAAGATCCCTTCACCGGGAGTGACCTCTTTAGCAAAACTAATGAAAGCCTCAAAATCACTCCATTTCAAAATTCACTTGATTCTACAACGATATCAAGTTCATTACGCAATAGGTTTTCAGAAAAACATGTCGTAGCCCTCCGTCATTTCAGATAAGTCCTGCTTAGTATTCGTGCTGCGTTTGTTGGCCTTGTCAAGGCGTAGTGTGCAGTAGCTGACCAGTATTTATCTGTTTATGCATATGATGCAGATTGTTTTAGGGTAGTCGTACGGCCTTGTTGACCTTGTCAAGCGTCGTGAGGGTGGGTTTAATTCAATCAAGAAATGACGGGTTGAACTTGACTTACGGTCTATGGTTTGTTAACCTTGTCAAGGTCATAGATCGTTTGGGACAAAATATTATCGGGAATTTCAAGTGTTGAAATTTGCAATGAGATTACATATCTTCTATGAGATAGTTGGATCTCGATACCCACTGCGAGTAATTGTTAGTCCTATAAGAGTTTTACACAGGACAATTAGCCGATCAAGTAGGTGTATAAAAAGGTGTCAACGGAGTTACGCCTCTGGAAAAATGAGGTTTACTTTAATTAGGTTTTTGCGAAAGCATGGGGAACCTCCCTCAAAGTACCGACACTGGCCTGGCTGAAAGATTGGTGAAGTTGTAGGGTGTAATTAATCCCGGCTAGACTTTCCTTTTAGGGTTTGAAGGAAGATTTGATAAAAACAGTGGGAGCCATCCTGATTAGATAAAATGATAACCAATCTGATCTTGTAAGAGCATACGCTAAAGTGTTTTGTTCTCTCTCTCTCCAGGTAGCGACCATATCATGCCTTAATAAAGATAATAATATGGATGTATTGACCGAACCCGCATGTTATACTGTGCTGGAGAACGTTGGTTCCGTTCTTTCTTATGAAAGTTATAAGACTGAACAGGATATAGGGGAATACCAAGATTCCCATGCCACCTGAATGAAGAAAGTACATATTGATACATTTTCTTCGGGTGTGTTCGTTACAGAGAACTGTTTCTCCATTTCCTCTACGTCCTGGGTATTAGATACCGGGTCAGGATCCCATATATGTAATCAGTTACACGGGCTTAGAAAAGGTAGAGAACTTGGAGAAGGTGATAAAGACATAAGGGTTGGAAATGGTGCAATTGTTACAGCTAGAACCGTTGGAGAATATCACCTTGTATTGCCAACTGGTAATACATTGATTCTGAACGAATGCTATTACATGCCGAACCTGATATGCAACATTATATCGGTTTTTTGTTGAGTAAAGAAGGATATAATTTTGTATTACAGGATAATGTTATGAACATTTTTCTAAACCAAAAGTTGGTTGGATCAGGCACGATGTGCAATGGCATTTATGTTCTAAATCAATCAACAGTTCCGAGTATAACAAACACACACAAGAGGAAGAGTTCAGAACTGAACGAATCCTTCTTGTGGCATTGTAGACTGGGTCATATCAATGCAACACGACTAGCTAAGTTGCATAAGGATGGATATTTAAATCCGTTTGAATTTTCATCTTATGACACTTGCCAGTCATGTCTCAAAGGCAAGATGACCAAAACTCCGTTACGGGACACGGAGAGAGAGTTACGGAACTCTTGGGACTGGTACATAGTGATGTATGCGGCCCCATGTCTACACAAGCCAGGAATAGTTCTGCGTATTTCATTACATTCACTAACGATTGTTCACACCATAATATTGTATTATAATATTCCCCATTCTTATTCGTTTTATAAATAAACAGGTGCTTTTGACGCATGTTTGCTACATATTACAGGTTACAGGTTCTTAGATCTAAAATAGTGAAAAAGGTAAAAGGCGATGGAAATGTGAGACTACAACCAGCAAACAGAAGGATTTTGATAAAAGACAACACAAAGATCAGTACAAGGCAACGCAAGGTCCAAGATTACAAAGCGAACGGTTAAAAGTCCGCTACAATGTTCACTGGAGATCTGGAGAAGACCTAGAAGACAAATTAAAAAAATAACCAAATAAACAAGAAGACCAAACAGCCCTAAACCAGAATCCAAAAGCCCGGAAGATGAACTCACTATTGGGCCGCGGAACCGCGGCCCAATCCCTACCCAGGCCGCGGTTCCGCGGCAGTATTAAGGAATTGGAAAGTAAAAATTTTACTATAATTTAAAGCGGCGCTGACTAAGTCAACCTAGGGCTATTTTGGTAAATGTAGACATGCGATTCAATTGTAACCTAGGGTTTCCTATCCTCTATAAATAGGAACCCTAAATCATTGTAAAGGCTATGCCTCCCTTCATTAATAAATTTTAGAATTCTTTTGGAGAGTATCGGTGCCTCTTTTCATTTCATGAATTCAGATCTGACAACCCTGTGTTGATGTTTGGAGAGAGCCATCTGTAAGTAGTTTTATTTAATTGCTCTAGTTTAGATTTTAATTCCTTGCCTTAGATGTTAGCTTTGGGGAAGGCTTTTGAGAGATGAGATATCTCATCCCTTTCTTGCCCATTATATCTTTTCAATAGGACTCCATGCATACACGCACACACCGCGCCCTACGGCACCCTATCCCTCGAGGTAGCAGTGATACCGTGGTATAAAGGCCCGGTTGCGCGCGTTTTCCATGGAGCTTAGGGTAAGGATCTATAAAGGAAGGACAAGAATCTAGAGGAAGGAACACCTTCCCGAATGGATCCAATCCCCTTTATTGATAATTACCATAACTCCTCTTAGATCTTCATTTGGGTATAGAAAGCGTTGAGATTTATTTACATTTCTAAACCATTCCTAAACCTAACCCTAGCAAGATTTAGATCTAGATTAATTTAGTTTTTAGATAGATTTAGTTTTTAGATTTAATAAATCCATCCGACTCCCATCGGAATTAACTCGTTTGAGCGATTAGGAAATTCACAACATCCCTGTGGACCGACCCGTACTCACCGGCTAGCTGCAAAGCGACGCCGTTCTTGATTGCGGTAATAGATAGTTTTGATCTGTAAAATCTCTTTAATCAAATGGCGCCGTTGCCGGGGATGGCGTGTTATTTTCATTTTGCAATTTCGGGTTAATCTAAAATTAAAAAAATCATAAAAATCTGAAAAATCAAAAAAATATAAGGTACAAGTAGTCTGGTAACTTTAGAATCGGTATAATTGCATCCACGGGTACTTTCCAACCAATCGATCATAAACCTGATAACTGTCTAATAAGTTAATCTATTGGATTGGCAGACAAATCATTTTTATATTAAATGTGAATTTCGTGTCCATGGTAAGGACATAGGGTCGTGGATGTTCGGTGTGAAGATCATGAGTTTGAGACCGGGCTGGCAAGCTAAATATTTTATAATTTTTTTCTTTTCGTACACCATACCATGGTGCTTATTAAAAAAGAAACTTTTAATAAAATTCCTATAATTTTCATACTTATATCTTACCCTTATTTTTCTTATTAGCGGTAGTTTATTATGTCCTGAAAATTCTTAATTGTTGTGAGTTTATTTATATCTTATTCTTAAGAAAAGAGTTCCAATGGAAAAATTATTTTGATTATTGAACAAACCTTCTTTTTTACATTTTTTTAAAAAATTTGTCTTATTTTGTGCTCTTTTCATACACCATACCACATGTTGCTTCTTTAAAAAAAGTATAAACAAAAAACCGGTACTTTTCATTGTTATATCTTACGTACCCTTATTATCTTATTGTTAGTAGTTTATAACGATGTCTAAAGAGAATGTGGATTCCAAATGTTGTAGTTTTACACTTTCTTTTCTGCGACCGTAAGTGTAATATGTGATATTGCCGGTTTTGTTGCTATATGTCAACGACAATTATGATGCGCACATTTACTTACGTTGATGACATGTGATGTTATGTGTTGCTGGATATGTTATATTGGATCGTCGCGTTTCTGAATAACCGGGGGTTTTTATGTGAGATGAGGATTTTTATTTTCATTAATGTAAAATTAAATGTATGTAATATTCTTTTATTAGGGCACTTCCGGGATGAGGTTGATGTCACCATTTGTATATTATTTACTTTTCCGCACTAGGATAGACCCAAGGAGGAGAGCACAAGTAACTGGGTTTTAGAGTCCAGTGGGAGACCAACTCGAGGAGTCGAGTCCGGGTCTCCTAACTCTAGAATTGGAAGGGTTGCTTGCCACTCTCGTAGGGGTCTAGGGGTGTGGGTTTTGCTATTCATCGCGACCGTGGAATCCGTGTTTTATAGAGGCTCAAAATAAAACACGGACGTCCTAGTATATCCAATGTTTCATATGTTTCTTCTGCTGCGATATCTGTGATGTAATCATTTGATATGTTTGATAAATACTGTATATAGTATATATGATATATTATATAGACGTTACTTATGTTTTACACCCACGTATGCCCTGCCCCGCTCTGTCGTTAGTTACCTAACCTAACGGTGCACGAGGGGACATCGAGGCGAATGCGGATAACATAAGTGTACGTCGTATTTATCTGTGATATTTAGGTGACTTAAATGATGGGACTTCATTAATATGATTAATGAAAGAAAAGAAACCTAAAAGATGTTGTAGAATCAAATTTTTCAAAAAGGGTAGCTACAGTTTTTTGCTTTGCATAGCGATATATATGATATATCCCTCACCTTATTCGATGAGGAAAGAGCCGAGATCCCTTCACCGGGAGTGACCTCTTTAGCAAAACTGGCAGATGTTACAACACTCGGTTTGTTTTTGATTGCTTTTGGAGTTTTGCTTTGCATAGTGATATATATGATATGTCCTGCACCTTATTCGATGAGGAAAGAGCCGAGATCCCTTCACCGGGAGTGACCTCTTTAGCAAAAATAATGAAAGCCTCAAAATCACTCCATTTCAAAATTCACTTGATTCTACAACGATATCAAGTTCATTACGCAATAGGTTTTCAGAAAAACATGCCGTAGCCCTCCGTCATTTCAGATAAGTCCTGCTTAGTATTCGTGCTGCGTTTGTTGGCCTTGTCAAGGCGTAGTGTGCAGTAGCTGACCAGTATTTATCTGTTTATGCATATGATGCAGATTGTTTTAGGATAGTCGTACGGCCTTGTTGACCTTGTCAAGCGTCGTGAGGGTGGGTTTAATTCAATCAAGAAATGACGGGTTGAACTTGACTTACGGTCTATGGTTTGTTAACCTTGTCAAGGTCATAGATCGTTTGGGACAAAATATTATCGGGAATTTCAAGTGTTGAAATTTGCAATGAGATTACATATCTTCTATGAGATAGTTGGATCTCGATACCCACTGCGAGTAATTGTTAGTCCTATAAGAGTTTTACACAGGACAATTAGCCGATCAAGTAGGTGTATAGAAAGGTGTCAACGGAGTTACGCCTCTGGAAAAATGAGGTTTACTTTAATTAGGTTTTTGCGAAAGCATGGGGAACCTCCCTCAAAGTACCGACACTGGCCTGGCTGAAAGATTGGTGAAGTTGTAGGGTGTAATTAATCCCGGCTAGACTTTCCTTTTAGGGTTTGAAGGAAGATTTGATAAAAACAGTGGGAGCCATCCTGATTAGATAAAATGATAACCAATCTGATCTTGTAAGAGCATACGCTAAAGTGTTTTGTTCTCTCTCTCTCCAGGTAGCGACCATATCATGCCTTAATAAAGATAATAATATGGATGTATTGAACGAACCCGCATGTTATACTGTGCTGGAGAACGTTGGTTCCGTTCTTTCTTATGAAAGTTATAAGACTGAACAGGATATAGGGGAATACCAAGATTCCCATGCCACCTGAATGAAGAAAGTACATATTGATACATTTTCTTCGGGTGTGTTCGTTACAGAGAACTGTTTCTCCATTTCCTCTACGTCCTGGGTATTAGATACCGGGTCAGGATCCCATATATGTAATCAGTTACACGGGCTTAGAAAAGGTAGAGAACTTGGAGAAGGTGATAAAGACATAAGGGTTGGAAATGGTGCAATTGTTACAGCTAGAACCGTTGGAGAATATCACCTTGTATTGCCAACTGGTAATACATTGATTCTGAACGAATGCTATTACATGCCGAACCTGATATGCAACATTATATCGGTTTTTTGTTGAGTAAAGAAGGATATAATTTTGTATTACAGGATAATGTTATGAACATTTTTCTAAACCAAAAGTTGGTTGGATCAGGCACGATGTGCAATGGCATTTATGTTCTAAATCAATCAACAGTTCCGAGTATAACAAACACACACAAGAGGAAGAGTTCAGAACTGAACGAATCCTTCTTGTGGCATTGTAGACTGGGTCATATCAATGCAACACGACTAGCTAAGTTGCATAAGGATGGATATTTAAATCCGTTTGAATTTTCATCTTATGACACTTGCCAGTCATGTCTCAAAGGCAAGATGACCAAAACTCCGTTACGGGACACGGAGAGAGAGTTACGGAACTCTTGGGACTGGTACATAGTGATGTATGCGGCCCCATGTCTACACAAGCCAGGAATAGTTCTGCGTATTTCATTACATTCACTAACGATTGTTCACACCATAATATTGTATTATAATATTCCCCATTCTTATTCGTTTTATAAATAAACAGGTGCTTTTGACGCATGTTTGCTACATATTACAGGTTACAGGTTCTTAGATCTAAAATAGTGAAAAAGGTAAAAGGCGATGGAAATGTGAGACTACAACCAGCAAACAGAAGGATTTTGATAAAAGACAACACAAAGATCAGTACAAGGCAACGCAAGGTCCAAGATTACAAAGCGAACGGTTAAAAGTCCGCTACAATGTTCACTGGAGATCTGGAGAAGACCTAGAAGACAAATTAAAAAAATAACCAAATAAACAAGAAGACCAAACAGCCCTAAACCAGAATCCAAAAGCCCGGAAGATGAACTCACTATTGGGCCGCGGAACCGCGGCCCAATCCCTACCCAGGCCGCGGTTCCGCGGCAGTATTAAGGAATTGGAAAGTAAAAATTTTACTATAATTTAAAGCGGCGCTGACTAAGTCAACCTAGGGCTATTTTGGTAAATGTAGACATGCGATTCAATTGTAACCTAGGGTTTCCTATCCTCTATAAATAGGAACCCTAAATCATTGTAAAGGCTATGCCTCCCTTCATTAATAAATTTTAGAATTCTTTTGGAGAGTATCGGTGCCTCTTTTCATTTCATGAATTCAGATCTGACAACCCTGTGTTGATGTTTGGAGAGAGCCATCTGTAAGTAGTTTTATTTAATTGCTCTAGTTTAGATTTTAATTCCTTGCCTTAGATGTTAGCTTTGGGGAAGGCTTTTGAGAGATGAGATATCTCATCCCTTTCTTGCCCATTATATCTTTTCAATAGGACTCCATGCATACACGCACACACCGCGCCCTACGGCACCCTATCCCTCGAGGTAGCAGTGATACCGTGGTATAAAGGCCCGGTTGCGCGCGTTTTCCATGGAGCTTAGGGTAAGGATCTCTAAAGGAAGGACAAGAATCTAGAGGAAGGAACACCTTCCCGAATGGATCCAATCCCCTTTATTGATAATTACCATAACTCCTCTTAGATCTTCATTTGGGTATAGAAAGCGTTGAGATTTATTTACATTTCTAAACCATTCCTAAACCTAACCCTAGCAAGATTTAGATCTAGATTAATTTAGTTTTTAGATAGATTTAGTTTTTAGATTTAATAAATCCATCCGACTCCCATCGGAATTAACTCGTTTGAGCGATTAGGAAATTCACAACATCCCTGTGGACCGACCCGTACTCACCGGCTAGCTGCAAAGCGACGCCGTTCTTGATTGCGGTAATAGATAGTTTTGATCTGTAAAATCTCTTTAATCAAATGGCGCCGTTGCCGGGGATGGTGTGTTATTTTCATTTTGCAATTTCGGGTTAATCTAAAATTAAAAAAATCATAAAAATCTGAAAAATCAAAAAAATATAAGGTACAAGTAGTCTGGTAACTTTAGAATCGGTATAATTGCCTCCACGGGTACTTTCCAACCAATCGATCATAAACCTGATAACTGTCTAATAAGTTAATCTATTGGATTGGCAGACAAATCATTTTTATATTAAATGTGAATTTCGTGTCCATGGTAAGGACATAGGGTCGTGGATGTTCGGTGTGAAGATCATGAGTTTGAGACCGGGCTGGCAAGCTAAATATTTTATAATTTTTTTCTTTTCGTACACCATACCATGGTGCTTATTAAAAAAGAAACTTTTAATAAAATTCCTATAATTTTCATACTTATATCTTACCCTTATTTTTCTTATTAGCGGTAGTTTATTATGTCCTGAAAATTCTTAATTGTTGTGAGTTTATTTATATCTTATTCTTAAGAAAAGAGTTCCAATGGAAAAATTATTTTGATTATTGAACAAACCTTCTTTTTTACATTTTTTTTAAAAATTTGTCTTATTTTGTGCTCTTTTCATACACCATACCACATGTTGCTTCTTTAAAAAAAGTATAAACAAAAAACCGGTACTTTTCATTGTTATATCTTACGTACCCTTATTATCTTATTGTTAGTAGTTTATAACGATGTCTAAAGAGAATGTGGATTCCAAATGTTGTAGTTTTACACTTTCTTTTCTGCGACCGTAAGTGTAATATGTGATATTGCCGGTTTTGTTGCTATATGTCAACGACAATTATGATGCGCACATTTACTTACGTTGATGACATGTGATGTTATGTGTTGCTGGATATGTTATATTGGATCGTCGCGTTTCTGAATAACCGGGGTTTTTTATGTGAGATGAGGGTTTTTATTTTCATTAATGTAAAATTAAATGTATGCAATATTCTTTTATTGGGGCACTTCCGGGATGAGGTTGATGTCACCATTTGTATATTATTTACTTTTCCGCACTAGGATAGACCCAAGGAGGAGAGCACAAGTAACTGGGTTTTAGAGTCCAGTGGGAGACCAACTCGAGGAGTCGAGTCCGGGTCTCCTAACTCTAGAATTGGAAGGGTTGCTTGCCACTCTCGTAGGGGTCTAGGGGTGTGGGTTTTGCTATTCATCGCGACCGTGGAATCCGTGTTTTATAGAGGCTCAAAATAAAACACGGACGTCCTAGTATATCCAATGTTTCATATGTTTCTTCTGCTGCGATATCTGTGATGTAATCATTTGATATGTTTGATAAATACTGTATATAGTATATATGATATATTATATAGACGTTACTTATGTTTTACACCCACGCTAGCCCTGCCCCGCTCTGTCGTTAGTTACCTAACCTAACGGTGCACGAGGGGACATCGAGGCGAATGCGGATAACATAAGTGTACGTCGTATTTATCTGTGATATTTAGGTGACTTAAATGATGGGACTTCATTAATATGATTAATGAAAGAAAAGAAACCTAAAAGATGTTGTAGAATCAAATTTTTCAAAAATGGTAGCTACAGTTTTTTGCTTTGCATAGCGATATATATGATATATCCCTCACCTTATTCGATGAGGAAAGAGCCGAGATCCCTTCACCGGGAGTGACCTCTTTAGCAAAACTGGCAGATGTTACAACACTCGGTTTGTTTTTGATTGCTTTTGGAGTTTTGCTTTGCATAGTGATATATATGATATGTCCTGCACCTTATTCGATGAGGAAAGAGCCGAGATCCCTTCACCGGGAGTGACCTCTTTAGCAAAACTAATGAAAGCCTCAAAATCACTCCATTTCAAAATTCACTTGATTCTACAACGATATCAAGTTCATTACGCAATAGGTTTTCAGAAAAACATGCCGTAGCCCTCCGTCATTTCAGATAAGTCCTGCTTAGTATTCGTGCTGCGTTTGTTGGCCTTGTCAAGGCGTAGTGTGCAGTAGCTGATCAGTATTTATCTGTTTATGCATATGATGCAGATTGTTTTAGGATAGTCGTACGGCCTTGTTGACCTTGTCAAGCGTCGTGAGGGTGGGTTTAATTCAATTAAGAAATGACGGGTTGAACTTGACTTACGGTCTATGGTTTGTTAACCTTGTCAAGGTCATAGATCGTTTGGGACAAAATATTATCGGGAATTTCAAGTGTTGAAATTTGCAATGAGATTGCATATCTTCTATGAGATAGTTGGATCTCGATACCCACTGCGAGTAATTGTTAGTCCTATAAGAGTTTTACACAGGACAATTAGCCGATCAAGTAGGTGTATAGAAAGGTGTCAACGGAGTTACGCCTCAGGAAAAATGAGGTTTACTTTAATTAGGTTTATGCGAAAGCATGGGGAACCTCCCTCAAAGTACCGACACTGGCCTGGCTGAAAGATTGGTGAAGTTGTAGGGTGTAATTAATCCCGGCTAGACTTTCCTTTTAGGGTTTGAAGGAAGATTTGATAAAAATAGTGGGAGCCATCCTGATTAGATAAAATGATAACCAATCTGATCTTGTAAGAGCATACGCTAAAGTGTTTTGTTCTCTCTCTCTCCAGGTAGCGACCATATCATGCCTTAATAAAGATAATAATATGGATGTATTGACCGAACCCGCATGTTATACTGTGCTGGAGAACGTTGGTTCCGTTCTTTCTTATGAAAGTTATAAGACTGAACAGGATATAGGGGAATACCAAGATTCCCATGCCACCTGAATGAAGAAAGTACATATTGATACATTTTCTTCGGGTGTGTTCGTTACAGAGAACTGTTTCTCCATTTCCTCTACGTCCTGGGTATTAGATACCGGGTCAGGATCCCATATATGTAATCAGTTACACGGGCTTAGAAAAGGTAGAGAACTTGGAGAAGGTGATAAAGACATAAGGGTTGGAAATGGTGCAATTGTTACAGCTAGAACCGTTGGGGAATATCACCTTGTATTGCCAACTGGTAATACATTGATTCTGAACGAATGCTATTACATGCCGAACCTGATATGCAACATTATATCGGTTTCTTTGTTGAGTAAAGAAGGATATAATTTTGTATTACAGGATAATGTTATGAACATTTTTCTAAACCAAAAGTTGGTTGGATCAGGCACGATGTGCAATGGCATTTATGTTCTAAATCAATCAACAGTTCCGAGCATACCAAACACACACAAGAGGAAGAGTTCAGAACTGAACGAATCCTTCTTGTGGCATTGTAGACTGGGTCATATCAATGCAACACGACTTGCTAAGTTGCATAAGGATGGATATTTAAATCCGTTTGAATTTTCATCTTATGACACTTGCCAGTCATGTCTCAAAGGCAAGATGACCAAAACTCCGTTACGGGACACGGAGAGAGAGTTACGGAACTCTTGGGACTGGTACATAGTGATGTATGCGGCCCCATGTCTACACAAGCCAGGAATAGTTCTGCGTATTTCATTACATTCACTAACGATTGTTCACACCATAATATTGTATTATAATATTCCCCATTCTTATTCGTTTTATAAATAAACAGGTGCTTTTGACGCATGTTTGCTACATATTACAGGTTACAGGTTCTTAGATCTAAAATAGTGAAAAAGGTAAAAGACGATGGAAATGTGAGACTACAACCAGCAAACAGAAGGATTTTGATAAAAGACAACACAAAGATCAGTACAAGGCAACGCAAGGTCCAAGATTACAAAGCGAACGGTTAAAAGTCCGCTACAATATTCACTGGAGATCTGGAGAAGACCTAGAAGACAAATTAAAAAAATAACCAAATAAACAAGAAGACCAAACAGCCCTAAACCAGAATCCAAAAGCCCGGAAGATGAACTCACTATTGGGCCGCGGAACCGCGGCCCAATCCCTACCCAGGCCGCGGTTCCGCGGCAGTATTAAGGAATTGGAAAGTAAAAATTTTACTATAATTTAAAGCGGCGCTGACTAAGTCAACCTAGGGCTATTTTGGTAAATGTAGACATGCGAATCAATTGTAACCTAGGGTTTACTATCCTCTATAAATAGGAACCCTAAATCATTGTAAAGGCTATGCCTCCCTTCATTAATAAATTTTAGAATTCTTTTGGAGAGTATCGGTGCCTCTTTTCATTTCATGAATTCAGATCTGACAACCCTGTGTTGATGTTTGGAGAGAACCATCTGTAAGTAGTTTTATTTAATTGCTCTGGTTTAGATTTTAATTCCTTGCCTTAGATGTTAGCTTTGGGGAAGGCTTTTGAGAGATGAGATATCTCATCCCTTTCTTGCCCATTATATCTTTTCAATAGGACTCCATGCATACACGCACACACCGCGCCCTACGGCACCCTATCCCTCGAGGTAGCAGTGATACCGTAGTATAAAGGCCCGGTTGCGCGCGTTTTCCATGGAGCTTAGGGTAAGGATCTCTAAAGGAAGGACAAGAACCTAGAGGAAGGAACACCTTCCCGAATGGATCCAATCCCCTTTATTGATAATTACCATAACTCCTCTTAGATCTTCATTTGGGTATAGAAAGCGTTGAGATTTATTTACATTTCTAAACCATTCCTAAACCTAACCCTAGCAAGATTTAGATCTAGATTAATTTCGTTTTTAGATAGATTTAGTTTTTAGATTTAATAAATCCATCCGACTCCCAACGGAATTAACTCGTTTGAGCGATTAGGAAATTCACAACATCCCTGTGGACCGACCCGTACTCACCGGCTAACTGCAAAGCGACGCCGTTCTTGATTGCGGTAATAGATAGTTTTGATCTGTAAAATCCCTTTAATCAAATGGCGCCGTTGCCGGGGATGGCGTGTTATTTTCATTTTGCAATTTCGGGTTAATCTAAAATTAAAAAAATCATAAAAATATGAAAAATCAAAAAAATATAAAAATTTATCATTTTGTTATTTTGTGAAGGGTATCTTCGCTTGAATTTTGCAGGATCTACAATCAAGTTCGGATCTGGAAATCTCCAGAGATCAAAACAGCAAATATCAAATCTGAACAAACAGAGGAATATCACAATAGACAACAGAAGAAATTTGGAGGACCGAGTCAACAAGTCAACTGCGCTGATCTGGTGCAAAAAAAAAAGAAAAAAAAGAAAGAAAAAACCCACCGAAGCCACCAATCCGCGGCGGATCCGAGGTCGGAAGCGGCAATTCGCGGCGGTTCCGCGGTGTAGGCGACAGATCGGTTCCCCAAAAAAAGGCAGAAGCGCGGTAAATAAAAATTAAAAAAAACACTGTAAGTCTTCTGATCTCCTCCTCTGCAAATCTCTGATATCTCCTCTGAAAAATCTCCTGCAGGATTCTTTGCGCGTAAAAATCTTTTCCTTTCCAAATAACAAATCTTGTGCAGGATTTTTGCGCCTTGCTTAAAATAGAAATTGATTACAAGTAATATTTTTTGTTTTTCTTATCTTTTATCGAAAATCTTTTTGCAAAATTTCCAAATAAAGAGCAAGCGGAAAAAGGAAATTTTTAATTAGAAAACTTGCAAACTTTGAAATTTACAAAAAAGATTTGATTGTAAGTGATTTACTGTTTTGCATATCTTTAATCGGATTTTAAGGGGGTTTTGACCAATTCAGATTGGGTGGGGATTTCATCATGTTGGAGATAGTGCCATAGAGTCAATTATTGGATCACAGGCACGTGATTGCAATGATTAAGGGAGGACCTATCCCGGTAGGACAGTCTTAATCAAGATAATAGTATGCTATCTGGTTTACCTTTATCAACGTGTACTGCTTTAGGTGACCTTACAGGTCACTATTACACGTTGATAGAGCCCCTAGGATTCTTACTTGACTGCCAGCAGTATGAGGGCGATCATATACGTGGGAGATGGGGTCTACAAGCACATCCTTAAACGGTCCCTAGTCGTGGGAGTTTCGAGACAGGGCATCAATACTCCAGAGTAGACTAGTGTATACAGTCGAGACCCCGACGAGGGCGGTGGACGGTCTCACAAGACACTGGTGTCAGTTGGTTCACTTAAGATGTATACAGGTGCTCATTGGGTTATGAGTACACCGGACAGGACTCGCCGGGAACATGCTAGTTGGTCTTATACCTGACATCAGATAGCAGTTCCCTGGTGACATGTGTACAGGTTAGTTCATCGACCTGAGATCGTCATTTGTCTCGTGTGAGTTCCCACTGTACTTTGATTACTACCCTACCACGCTCAAAGGAGACGTGCAAACAGGTTTTAGTTGGGTACAGTCCCGAGCCACATGGAGGCAGTGAGCAGATCTGCAGGGGTTCGTCTCTCCCGGTATTGGGGGTGAGGTCGCGCTGTGTCTAAGAGAGCCATTACACGAAGTCCTTGGGCAAGGCAGGAAATTTACTGGTAGGAATTCCAGTAATATCTCAGGGTGTTATGGGCTACACTCCGACACGACTTGTACCGCTTTTGGGGGTCTGACTTTTACCAACCCCCTAGGCCCGCCATGCGATGCTCATAGACGAACGGACCGGACTGTACGGATATTGTCACTGACAGGCTCAGTAGGGTGTCAGGATGAGTTAGCTCATCGATGTCCCTTTTGGTCAATACCTGGTAGCAGGTTACGTATGGCTAATACCTCTGGCTTGCTAGTGGTTAAATCCACAGCCAAAGTGTTGACGAGTCTTTAGAGTCCCCCACAGACCGTTTTCTCAAGTTTCGGGCGAAACGCTGTAGAGGCTGTATGGAGATATGGCAGGGTTCAATCATATACGTGCGGTATTGCACGAATCATGATCGGACAGATTATACTAGCGGGCTTTGGTTTAAGCCGGATCCTAGTATAGTACAGTGTAGATTTTGTCTCATTGCATTTGTATTCGGTCGGAATATAAATGCGGGTATGTATATACAGTAGCGGGGTTTCCTTTAATTTATTACGGGATCAGTTTTATGAAGTTGCCAGTTTGCTTTCTGGTTTCGGCCATTTTCCTTTGTATCTTTCCTTGGCTGAAAATTGGTGGAGGAGGGCTTATTTTCAAATGTGCTAATTAGCATTGTGGAGGGTGGTCTTTGCATATTGATGCTTCATGATGGTTGACCATCATTTGACTTCTTCACTTCATGATTGCTTGACTTTGGGAGTGATGATGGTTGATGGAGTGTTGGATTTGTTTGTGATCATTTCTTCACATCATCACTCTTTTCTCTCTCTTGTATTATTTTTGGGCTCAATTATTTTTCATTCTCTCCCTTGATGATGCATGGACGGCCAAAGAGGGATAGGGGCTTTCCAAAATTCTAGTGTGGGGTTTTTCATCTTTTTGGCTTGCAAAAAAACCCCTTAGCTCATCTCCAAAGCATATCTCATTCCTCCACTCAAAAAAGGCAACTTCTAGTAATCCCAATGAGACATAGCATTACATTATTCTACAACAATTCTTGGGCACGTCGGCTCGCCAACTTCGTGCCCGAGTTGCCTCGGTCCAGAGGTGGGAGCCCGTAAAAGAACCCGGCGATGTGGTGCACTTCCGACGAGGAGTTGAAGACCGGAGATTCCGCGGGGAGATCGGGACGACGACAAGAAGACCGAAGGACACGAATCGCTCGGTATATCTCTCTACCCCTTCTCTAGTTAGCTAGGATTAGATTAATGGCCTGATCCGGGATTTTTGTGCGCGGTGGTGCCGATTCAAAAGTTAAAGTAAAGTATCGTTTCCGCATTTTGGCCTCGGATTGACGGCCGGGGCGCCACCGTGCACTTACACATCACCCTTCCCAGGACCCCAGAAATCACATAAGGCATTTGCATTGACCATTCTTAATTAAAAAATACTAGACTCAGCCCTAAGGACTTCGAGCTCAATAGGACAGAGGACTAGTTATAGGCATCAACCGTTTATCCTAACCTGACTTTGCGGTGTCTAGGCAAGTGTGTCTAAGGCAAGTGGTTACTTAATTAGGACAGCTACTTATAGCGGGGAGCCTCCCACTTACCTGGCACTTACCTAGCCGCAATTGGCGGTGAAGAGGCGGTTTGAGGTCCTATTATTAGCCCTTTGGAATAGTTAGGAGTTGTCTAGCTGACCTAGGTGACCCTAGATCTAGGGCTGATTGTGCATTTTTGGTTGATCGAAAGTGTGTCTTAGCCCTTTATCAAAAAAATTTTTTGCAAAATGTTCCAAAAAAATTAAAAAACAGGGGGAAAAGGAAGAAATTTTTTAACAACTTGCAAATTTTTGCCGCTAAGAAATCCTTGCACCACCTACCTTCTTTCTCTTCTTTTTCTTCTATCATGGGTACCCCACATCATAAATCTCTTACCGAACTTTAGTATCCCGAACCTAACTTTGCGTCGTATGTCAATTGTTTCGGTCGATTTAAGGAAGATCCATCCATGCCCAAAATTTCTTTGAAAGATCAAATAGAAGCGTCTAGGAGAAACAGTTCGACTTTGCAACCCATTTTGTGTCGACCAAGTCAACTTTTACCACCTTTATATGTTGATACCAATTTTTCAAGTCCTGCTGTAACTCCTAAACCGATGTCCATTGCTGAGCATATTGCTCAATCTCGTAGCCGATCTTTCACTCCTCTCCATACATCTAGTTCTAGGAATCAACAAGTCCATCCACCTTTTTATCCACATGTTGATCCTACTCATGTCCAACCATCCACTTCCTACCAGTCCTACCCGACTTTCCCATCGTCACTAGACACTATTTCTACACAGCCTTTTGGGAGTTTCGCATATCCAAACAATTTCGAATTTTTTACCGAAACCCTCTTACCACCCAAGTCTAGTTTGGAAGAGTCGTTGGAGGCTTATATCTTAGCAACAAACAAAATGATTAGGAATGTGGATGCGTCTGTAGCCGCCCTTATACAACCTAGTGAACCGTTAGCTAGTTTTCCACTAGTTTCAAATTTTTCAATGTATTAGGAAGCGGTTGGACAGAGTGAGAATTTGAGAAGAGCGAGTGAGTTCTACACATTTCCAAATCAAAACTACCCTTACCCAATTGAAGCCCACAACTCTGGTTTTCCATCGATTGTCCCAAATAGTTCACCTGTTGAAAATAAAAACGAGTTGTGTGACTTTGTAGTGCTTGATTTGCCAGATTGTGAAGAACCCCTTTCGAGTGAAACCACACTTAATCCTTTCGATCTTTACACCTCCACTATAGAACCTAAATCGATAAATATCCATGCTTTTGATGAGGTGTCAGAAAAAATTGATTTTCACTTGATTGAGGATATAGACGCCGAGAATATTTTAGATGATGAACCTGTCGAGTTAATTGAAATTTTATGTCCAATTCATCATCCCGAGTCATTAATTCTCTTCTCCCGAACTTCATACGCGTCTTGATTTTGATGATAATGGCATGGATGAGCTAAATATTGAGGAGAATTATGAGGATAGTATTGAGGAGAGTATTGAGGATAATATTGAGGTTGAACCATTTTTGTTTGATGTGTCGGATTTTCCAATTCATCCTCCTGAATCTTTAAATGTTATATCACCCTCCCTCCTTTCCATCATTCCGACCACGCAAAAGATCACGCTTGAAGAATGTGAGCTTGAAAAATTTCCCTTTGAATCTGACACAATTCTCCCAGCCGATAACACCTACGAGCGTTTCACTTTTTCGGACTATGTTGCAGACTCACCTCCCGAGTTTGAGTCCTTTGAATTTTCAGATCAGTTAGTTGATCCATCAGACTCGGTTGCTTACAGTCGTTTCGAACCATTGATGGAATCTTTCCAGTTTGAGACAGTTTACTACAGTGAGAATGAGCCTATCCCTAATTCACTCCCTTCCCTACCTTCCATTGTTCCGACCGTGCAGGTGACCGTTACGCTTTCATCTCCTATACCAAGTTCAGCGTACCCATGCTTTCTTGCGAATCTTGAGGGGTTTGACCCCATTTCTCGACGGGTTGATAGGTTAGCACAATCGCTTTTAACACATCGGTCATCACAAATTGCGCTAATTTATTCACTCGATTTACACCCTCAAGATCGTAATCCACTTCTTTCTCTTCTCCGCCATTCTTCTCCTCCACCAAGACCGTATACTGCTTCTATCTCCACACGGTCTCGTTTGCTTATCATTTCTCTTCTTTCTACCCTTCTTTCACCAACTCTACCATTACCACGATAAGATTTTTGAATGGTTGGTGCTAACCTTTGGCTTGTGTAAGGCCAAGCTTAAGTTTGGGGGGAACCTTGTTGTATATATATTTTTGTTTTTCTTTTAACAATAAAAATAAAAAAATATTTTGTAAATAAATAAACTGGGGAGTGCCGACAATTTTGACCCTCTTGGTGTAGCATGACAGTGAGGACACTGTCAAGTTTAAGTTTGGGGGTATGCTCGGTACGTCTTCTTCCTTCGCATTCATTTGTATATATTTTTGCATTTGCATACTTATTTTAAAACCCATAAAAATTGAAAAATTTCAAAAGTTATAAAAATTTATGTATTCAATTTTGGCCTTATTTGACTTGAATTTGACAAATAGGTTAACTAGCTAGGAACAACTAGATCTTAGACTCAGTAAATTAAAAACCCTAAAAATAACCTTCCTTAAAGTTTAACGGTAGAAAGTATATGTCTTTGTAGTTTATTTAGAAATAGGCAAATTTTGAGTTCACTTCTTGGGCTAAGTCAAAACAAAGGAAAAGTATTGATATTTTTATTAGAGTATGAGTTTGAAAAATAATTCCTAGTTTAAGTCTAGATTCTGAAAATATATACCCTACAATTTACACAATCACGCATCTTGAAACTTGGAATAGTAGAGGAGACCTTGAAATGCTCTTGTCTAAAGTCCTTAGTACAATGAAAATAAAAGAAAAAAAAAGGTGAATAAAGAAAAAAAATGAACACTGGTTTTTGTGATTACTTAAGGCTGCAAAAATAGAAAAATATTTAGCAAGGGTGCTTCATCACCTAGTGCCTTAGACCAACTGGTTTGGGAGTCACTGCTAAAAGCCTTGGGTGTTACAAGACTAGGAATTACGCTTTAAAGTGCAAACACATCTTGTAATCGGTTGTTGGTACCTCAAGAAGTATTGGCGGTCGCATGAAGGATGTGTAAGCAAAATTCATTTAAAAATTCACCAATTAATAAGTACTTTGGACAACGGACAAGAGTATAATTGCTTAATTTGAATTTCCAAGTGTAGGGGTGATCTATACACACACGTAGGGGTATGTGATTGGAGTTTAAATGAGAGAAAGGAGTGAAGAATAGAACCTGTATCTTTAGTAAGGGTTGATAGAAATTCCTAAGTGGAGATGGAACCCTAGAAGGAAAACTTAAGAGATGCCGAAAGCTACGTAAGTCTATAGAACATATATAATCTTAAGTTAAATGATGAGGAAGTGTGAAAAATATGGGTGGATAATTTACGAGTCGACGATAATAGAATTCCTTGTTAGAGAACCTAATTGGAGAATTAAAGTTAATGAGCCGAATTGATAGGATTTTGTGGGTAGTATCCGCTGAAAACCCACAGGAGACAACACTCCTCCTACTAGGGACACCTAGAGGTTTAACGGCTTGTTACACGAGCTCAGTGCAATCGCGTTTCCCTATGAAAGTGCGGTTAGGTTTTTTGTAGAGAATAAAAAATAAGTTTGCTCGAGGACGAGCAAAAGATAAGTTTGGGGGTATTTGCTCGCACCATAATATTGTATTATAATATTCCCCATTCTTATTCGTTTTATAAATAAACAGGTGCTTTTGATGCATGTTTGCTACATATTACAGGTTACAGGTTCTTGGATCTAAAACAGTGAAAAAGGTAAAAGACGATGGAAAAGTGAGACTACAACCAGCAAACAGAAGGATTTTGATAAAAGCCGACACAAAGATCAGTACAAGGCAATGCAAGGTCCAAGATTACAAAGCGAACGGTTAAAATTCCGTTACAATGTTCACTGGAGATCTGGAGAAGACCTAGAAGACAAATTAAGAAAAGAACCAAATAAAAAAGAAGACCAAATAGCCCTAAACCAGAATCCAAAAGCCCAGAAGATGAACTCACTATTGGGCCGCGGAACCGCGACCCAATCCCTACCCAGGCCACAGTTCCGCGGCAGTATTAAGGAATTGGAAAGTAAAAATTTTACTATAATTTAAAGTGGCGCTGACTAAGTCAACCTAGGGCTATTTTGGTAAATGTAGACATGCGAATCAATTGTAACCTAGGGTTTCCTATCCTCTATAAATAGGCACCCTAAATCATTGTAAAGGCTATGCCTCCCTTCATTAATAAATTTTAGAATTCTTTTGGAGAGCATCGGTGCCTCTTTTCATTTCATGAATTCAGATCTGACAACCTTGTGTTGCTGTTTGGAGAGAGCCATCTGTAAGTAGTTTTATTTAATTGCTCTGGTTTAGATTTTAATTCCTTGCCTTAGATGTTAGCTTTGGGAAAGGCTTTTGAGAGATGAGATCTCTCATCCCTTTCTTGCCCATTATATCTTTTCAATAGGACTCCATGCATACACGCGCACACCGCGCCCTATGGCACCCTATCCCTCGAGGTAGCAGTGATACCGTAGTATAAAGGCCCGGTTGCGCGCGTTTTCCATGGAGCTTAGGGTAAGGATCTCTAAAGGAAGGACAAGAACCTAGAGGAAGGAACACCTTCCCGAATGGATCCAATCCCCTTTACTGATAATTACCATAACTCCTCTTAGATTTTCATTTGGGTATAGAAAGCGTTGAGATTTATTTACATTTCCAAACCATTCCTAAACCTAACCCTAGCAAGATTTAGATCTAGATTAATTTAGTTTTTAGATAGATTTAGTTTTTAGATTTAAGAAATCCATCCGACTCCCATCGGAATTAGCTCGTTTGAGCGATTAGGAAATTCACAACATCCCTGTGGACCGACCCGTACTCACCGGCTAGCTGCAAAGCGATGTCGTTCTTGATTGCGGTAATAGATAGTTTTGATCTGTAAAATCCCTTTAATCAACGATCTCTCTAGATTCGGATATGTGTTCCTGATGAAACACAAATCAGAAGCTTTTGAGAAATTTAGAGAATATAAACAAGAAGTCGAGAACCAAACCGGGAAAAGGATTAAAATCCTTCGATCTGATCGAGGAGGTGAATACTTGAGCAATGAATTCCTGGACTTCCTAAAACAGAATGGGATTCTCTCTCAGCTGACTCCTCCATATACACCACAGCACAACGGTGTATCGGAACGGAGGAACCGCACCCTATTAGATATGGTGCGCTCTATGATGAGCACAGCTGAGTTACCTATTTCCTTCTGGGGGTATGCGCTGGAGACAGCAGCATACCTATTGAATCAAGTTTCATCTAAATCTGTAACTACCACACCATATGAGATATGGAGTGAGAAGAGGCCATATCTTAAACGAGTTAAGATATGGGGTTGTCTGGCCTATGTCAAAAGACAAAATCCGGACAAACTCGAGGCATAGTCAGTTCTTTGCAAGTTTGTGGGATATCCAAAGAACTCATATGGGTATTTTTTCTACCACAGTGAGGAACAAAAAGTGTTTGTTTCTCAACATGCCACCTTTTTAGAAAAGGAATTTCTTGTAAAAGGAATGCAAGTGGTAAAGCTGGAAGAGGTTCCAGATACACAAACTGCAACTGAAGATTTAGTGGAACCAGAGGATTCAGTAGTTCCCAACGAACCTCAGCCTCTCCGCCGAACTAGTAGGGTTCCTCACCCACCTGGGAGATACTACGGTTTTCTCATGGATGGTGGGAGCGAGGATTGCATCATGGTTGATGATGACCCAACTAGCTTCGAGCAGGCCATCACGAGTGGGGACTCAGTGAAATGGCTGGATGCAATGCGGTCCGAGATGGAATCCATGTACACCAACAAAGTATGGACTTTGGAAGATGCTCCTGAAGGGGTAAAACCTATTGGGAGCAAGTGGATCTTCAAGAAAAAATTTGGTGTAAATGGGAAAGTGGAGAATTTCAAAGCTAGACTTGTTGCAAAGGGTTTTCGTCAAAGACCAGGTGTGGACTATGACGAAACCTTTTCTCCAGTGGCTATGCTTAAATCCATCCGGATCATGCTTGCCATCGCTGCATATCATGACTACGAAATCTGGCAAATGGATGTTAAGACCGCCTCTCTAAACGGTGATTTAGAAGAGAGCATGTACATGACTCAGCCAGAGAGCTTCGTAGATAGTGGAAGCAGCAGGAAGGAGTGCAAGCTGCTTAAATCCATTTATGGATTTAAGCAAGCATCGCGGAGTTGGAACATCTACTTTGACGTCGTTATCAAAGAGATTGATTTCATCAAAAACGTAGATGAACCTTGTGTCTACAAGAAGGTGGCAGAGAGTAAGGTTGTCTTCCTCGTATTGTACGTGGACGACATACTCTTGATAGGAAATGACAATCCTATCCTGCAATCGGTCAAGCTCTTCTTATCATAAAGATTCTCAATGAAAGATCTAGGTGATGCCTCCTGCATACTGGGAATTATGATCGATAGAGATAGATCTAAAAGGATATTGGGATTGTCCCAATCCAGGTACATTGACACCATACTAAAGAGGTTTAGTATGGAAGAGTCCAAACATGGGTTTTTACCCATGATCTCAGGGCTAACTCTCTCCAAAGAGATATCTCCCAAGACTGATTTGGAGAAAGCTCGCATGCAAGGGATATCCTATGCTTCGGCTGTAGGCTCTATCATGTACGCGATGCTATGTACCAGACCCGATGTAGCATACTCACTAAGTGTAGTGAGTAGGTATCAAGCTGATCCTGGAGAGAGTCACTGGACAGCTGTGAAGAGCATTCTCAAGTACTTGCGAAGGACTAAAGAGATGCTCTTGGTGTATGGTAACGGAGAACTCCAAGTGGAGTCCCTTACCGATTCGAGCTTTCAGAGTGATAAGGAAGACTCTAAGTCGCACTCGGGATTTGTCTTTACCCTTTCCAGAGTGATAAGAGCTTGTTCTAGGAATCTCCGGGTGGATCATCGTAGACGTTGAAGGTCCTCAAGCGGAGTCGTTCCAAACCTTGTGCAAAGCCGTAGAAGTCTTAAAGACCGAAGGAGTTGGCTACAAAGGTTGTATTTCCTTTTCCTTTAGTTTAGACTTCACATAATGATATTATTACCCTAATCTCTAGTTACGATTCATAGTTCGTTTGTAATAGCACTCTAAAATTTAAAAGTTCACTGCTTTATGATGTTACAACCTTACTAAAGGCGCTACTATACACTAATATCAATACCCTCATAGATAACTCGACACAAATCCCATCTGGGGATTCCGTGATGAGGGCATTGTAAAAGAAGATTCTTGAACCGTTCAAAGCATTTCCAAAATGGTTCATTGGGAAGTTGGGTAAATTTGAAGATTTTGCTCCGAACACAGGCGGTCTTATGATTGGGATAAAATTTCTTAAGGAATGCCGCAACGAATTCGTCCCATATTGAAATAGAATGTGCGGGTGTGTTGTAAAGCCACTTCTCGGCTAAATCGCACAAAGTGAATGGGAGAAGACGTAAATGCAGAGCATCCAAAGACAGTTGTGAATTACCCATCAAAGCACATACGTTTTCGAATTTGGTGATAAAAACGTATGGATCTTCAGACTCGAGCCCGTGAAATTTTGGTAAAAGATTGATGAATTGGGGCTTAATTTCGAAATTGTCCCCATTGGCTGGTGGCATAGAAAGACAGGTGGGAAGGGGAACACGTGTAGGATAGCATCTCTCTTGGAGAGAAATACGTGGAGGATTCTGCGCACCTGCGGGCGGTGGCAGAGTGGTGTTAAAGTTTGATGGAAATCCGTCCATCGCGGTCGTGGTGGGTGGGGGGGAAGAAGACGAAAAATTACCGACTCTAGGGTCGATAAAAGAAACGCGGACAAGACGGGAAATGGAATCCCATGTCCAGCCTAACATGTGCTAAATGGTTGTATCACAAGTGGCAGCGTTGGTAATAATTAGGGGAAAGATGGTTGGTGTTTGTTTTTGAAAAAATACGGTTTTTTGAAAAATCAAATCACAAAAAATGCACAAGCAACCCTAAATCTAGTGGTCACCTAGATCAAGTCACTAGACCGCTCCTAGACTTCCAGAAGACAAGTCGCAGGATCAATCCTCTACTGCCTCTTTATCCCTCATGTGGCCAGGTAAGTGCCAGGTAAGTGGGAGGTTCTGCACTATGTAAGTATTGGGCCTAATTAAGTAACCACTTGCCTTAGACACACTTGCCTTAGACACCACAAAAGAAACGCGGATAAGTAATAGATTACCCACGACCTCCTTCTGTCCTAACTGAGCGCGACGGTCCTTAGAGTCTTGTCTAGATTTCTTTTAATTAATGAGGGTGATGCGGATGCAAGTTTGTGATTTTTGGGGCTTAAGAAGGGTAATGAACTCCCCACCTAATCTGAATTTGGTCGTGCCCCTTAATTTCTGTAATAAAATATGCAAACAACCAAGATCAAATCACGCAACAATTTTTCTTTTTGCGGCGCTGCGAATTTTTGCAAAGAATCCTGCAGAAATTGGTTAATGGAGCAGAGAAGGGAGGAGATAAGAAAGTCAGAAAGTCACCGAGCAATTTGGTACAGCGAAACCCTAGTCCTGTCGCGTTTCTGCCGCAATATGCTATAATTGGCCACGCTTCCTGTTAGTTGTATGTATTGCCCTAGATGCCAGTATTGTACAGATGATTCATATTATATTGGATGCTTGGACATATATAGAGAAGACTTTCTTGCTCGATATGATAGTATGCTATCTGGTTGCTCTTTATCTTAACTTATATACTTGTCTCTTGATATTGTCTTATAGTTACATGTTGGTAAAACCCTTAGGATGTGTACTTGATTACCTGGACTATGATGCGGATCATACTAGTGGGGACATGGTGGTCCATAAGTACATCCTTCAAGGTCCCTAGTCGTGGGTGTATCGAGACGGGGCATCGATATACCAGTGTAGACTAGCGTATATGCTTCTCGACCCATGAGATGGGCGATGGATGATCCCATATCCATTGGTGTTTGACATCAGAGATGGTATACGGGTGCTCAGTGGAGACTGGGTACACTGGACGGACTCGCCGAGAACTCCCAGATGGTATTATACCTTACGTCAGATGGCAGTTCTCTGGTGACACTTGTGCAGGTTAGTCTGTAGACCCGAGATCGTCATAGAGTCTTGTGTGATTCCCACTGTGCTTTAATTTCCACCTTACCACGTCCATGAGGGCGTGCAAAACGGTGGTTTTTGGGTACAGTCCCGAGTCACATGGAGGCAATGAGCGATAAGAGGGGTTTCGTCTCTCCCGGTATTGGGGATTGATGTTGCGCAGTGCTCGATTGGCCGTAACAGGGAAGTCCCTGGCCAGGGCTGATTTAGAGATTTACTGGTAAGTGTTACCAGTAGTTTCTCGACCCGTTATGAGCCTCACATCGGCACGACTTATCGGTTGTTGGGGTCTGACGTTTACCACCCCTAGACTTGATATGCGACATATCAGACGAGGAGGCCGGACTGTACGGGAAGTGTTACCGGTAGGCTTTTACAGGAGTTGGAGCGGGCTTCCTTGCTGATCTTCTGATCGCTCAATACCCGGGTGGCCGTTACTTCCAGCCAGTACCGCTGCTCGCTTGTGGGTGCTTGATATGATCATCACCTACTGCCGGCGTATTGATGAGTCTTTAGAGTCCTACATAGAGGTTTTCCTGGCTCAGGCAAAACGAAATAGGAGCACGTATGTGATATGTGCGGGACCGAGAATAATGCGTGTATGTGATACCATATTCTATTCTCGTGACTTTTTGTATCGGTCGGTTATATATGATATAGCCGGGTTATCGAATCAAGTGTTGATTCGATAAGTCGATACATTGGAGGTTAGTCGGTTATATGAGATATGACCGGATTATTAAGTCAAGTATTGATTTAATAATTTAGTGTATAATTGTATATTAGATATACTAGTTTACATTAACTAACACTTGTTCACTTATGGATTTTTCTCACATGTACACAACTTCAATATATATGTAATATATATTAAAATGTGTTTTCTTTTTGTATCATGGTTGATGATACACATGACTTGGGTGTATGAGATTTACACCATGCTATTTATTATGTTGGGTTTTAATATTTAAAATAATTACAAAATTAGTGGAGGATTAGCAAAATGCATGAAGCTTGTGGAAGCTTGTGGATGCATTGACTAAGTCCACTAAGTTTGTTTTTACTATGGATATTTGTTAACCCAACCATAAGGATTAGCCATGGTTATGTCTCTACATGAGTTAGTATATGATACTCACTCACCATGGTTAGCTTTCTCATTTTGATCATTATCTCTTCTCATTTTATTTTCTTCATCTTCTTCCTTGAGCTAAAAAACTCTCTAGGATTTGATCTAAAGTGAGAAACATTGTGAGAAACTAAATTCTAAAGTGAACCCACTTCCTATTTCTCCATCCTCTACTAGATTAGCACTTTTGTTTAGGGTGTTTGCTTCACTAATTCTCTAGTTAGTGAAGTAGAAGCTTGAGTTGGCATCCCCTCGACGTAGATCATCTTCGGCCTCGAAGACTTCAAGCAAGGACGCTCCTTTAGCCTCGTGAAGCCATGCAAGAGTCCGGGAGAACCACGATCGCAGCGAAGGGACTTCAATAAGGAACTAAAGAAGTGAAGGACCGATCTACAAATGTTGTATTTCGTATTCACTTAGTCATAGATGCTATTTACTTGCATGTGAAACCCTAATTTTCTAGCAAAGATCTTGTTTAGGGTTGTTAGGCACGGCAAAAATTTTAATCGGGCATGTTTGATGCTTTGTAAAACCTTGTTAGAGTGCCTTGTAACCCTACACTTCCGCGGTCTTGTGATTGGATCGCTGCACAAACACTTTTCCAGAGACTCCTGTTCACTCGCTGAAATCCCTGAAATTCTCTGAAATTTTTTCCCCTCGCCCCACAGATTCCAGATTTCCTCGCAACAAATCACAACAAATCGTTAAGCGCTTGTTATGAATTTTGATCAAAAAATTCTGATGGAATAATAAATTTTCAACTCAAATAACAAAAGCGAACAAAATTGCATACATCCCCGGCAACGGCGCCATTTGGTTGAATGATTCTCGGTGCGTAGGTAGAAGAGTTTAAAAATCACAACCAAAGAAATTTATACAGCAATCAATTAACGGTGTCGATGTAGCGCGTTAATGAATATGAATCGTCTACTGAGATGTGTGTTTTGCTCGCTTTTGTTTTAGATGAGTCGAAATGAAAAGATAAAAGAAAAATTGCAAGAAAATTGATTCAAGAATTTTGAAATTTAGTTTCAAGAATAGTAAAGAACTAGATCTAAAGATGAAGAATCAATAAGTTCTAGAAGATGTCCAACTCTAATGAACTATCAAGATTTGTAATGAAGCTCGTAGGAATCGATCGAATCTATAGTGAGGATGAAGACTTGTGATTACGTATTCCTATCCATTGATGATTTGTTGCTAGATCGATGATGATCAACGAGGATTAGGGATCTCTTGAAGAAACTAGGGTTTCTCCATCATCATCCCTTGTCCTTTTGATGATTATCATTCAAACTCTAGCCTCTACGAAATTCAATCACCGATCATTGATCTCTAATTAAGAGCGAAAATATTAAATAAAGCATCTCGCTCGAAACTAGGTTGTCGATGATTCAATTTCCTAAAGTTTACAAAACTCATAAGACTTAAGAATCGTTCAAGAATTTAATCATCATCATCTATTGATTCTATCGATTCCTCCACGAGCGGAGTTTTTACTCAAACATCATAACAAAGAAAACAATCAAGAATTGAGATCTCATCATAATGCTCAAATATAAAGATAAGCAAGATAAAGAAATTTCACCTTTTATTATTCAACAATTTCGTTACAATTCGCTCAAGACTACAAGAATTGAGGAGAGAACTTGATCGTCGAATTAGCTTCGCATCATCTCCGTGAGTCAAGGATCGTCTTGGATCACTTGCTCGGTTGATGATTGGCGTCGCTCCAAAAAAAGTTGATGGCTTCTTGCTTGAATCGGCACTCGATAGATCTTGATTTCGATCAAATTGTGTCACTCAATTTGATTTGAATTTGATTTGGATCTACAATTTTTCCTTCCAATTTCAACCACCTCAAACCCTAGATCTAGATCTCTTTTTATAACCCCCTCAACCCTAGATCTAGATCTCCTTTTCAATTCAAATTCAAATTTCCCTCCAAAAAGCTAGGTTGTTAGAGAGAACCTTCTAGAATAAGTTTGTTAAAGGGAATATTCTAGAGGAAGGTTGTTACAAGGAGGCTTCTAGAATGAGTTTGTTATGCAGAGCCTTCTAGAAGAAGCCGCGTGGTCTTCGAGAGTCTTCTGGAAGCTGAGGCCGTTAAAATAAGCCACGTGGAGAAATGTTAAGTGCTGACGTGTCCAGATAGCCGTGGATCCACGGCGGATCGGCCCATTCGGCCGCGGATCCGCGGTCGTTTGGTGGCTTTGGTGCATGGAATTCTCAGGGTACTCTGGTGTTGGATTTGTGGCACTTTTCTGATGTCTGGAATATTTTTATACTTTCTTGTTCACTGCCAGGTTACAAGTCTTGGACTTGGTGTATTTTTATCAGCACTTTTAGCAGTTTCGGCTCTTTTCATGGAATTTCCTGCACACAATCTCGAGACAAGTGTTGCGATATACAAAGATCATGCGTGCAATAATAAACACTCAATTTCCCTCAAAATGCCGGTTATAATATATAGCACATGTTATTTGGTATTTTACAGACGATTTGCTAATATGTGTTATATTCATACCGAACACCTTTAGATGAGTGCAAATAGTAGGAAGTTGATGTGTTAAAAATGCATTATTTTCAACTGATCAAGCATAGCGGAAACAAAAATATATAAAATGAAATTTTAGCCCTACAGGTGAGATCACATCGATCCCTGTATACAATCCAGGGGCGCAAACAAGAAGGAATCACACCTTCTCTCTCAGGCTCCATCCGAAAAAGAGCCAAGTCTCGACGGTTCACAAAGCAGCCTGGAGATCATCTCAACATTCGTCTCATTTCAACAGACACAACATCAACAAAACGGAACCGCGGCAACTCCCAGTTCCATGACTCGACGGTGCACAGACAACCAAGAGTCAACCCCCGACTCCGTGAAATGCGGATAAAGTCAACCCTTGCTGGTCTAGTGGAACACGGCCTATACCAATCCTGACCCCGTGGGAAACATCTAGAGCAAATCCTGGTTTCGTGGAACACAGCTTATGTCAATCCCGACCCCGTGGGAAACGTACAGAGCGGATCCTGGTCCTTGCGGAACATAGCCTATGTCAATCCTGACCCCTTGGGAAGCATCCAGAGTAAATCCTGGTTTCGTGGAACGCGGCCTATGTCAATCCTGACCCCATGGGAAACGTCCAGAGCGGATCCTGGTCCTTGCGGAACACGGCCTATGTCAATCCTGACCCCATGGGAAGCATCCAGAGCAAATCCTGGTTTCGTGGAACACGGCTTATGTCAATCCTGACCCCGTGGGAAACGTCCAGAGCGGATCCTGGTCCTTGCGGAACACGGTTTATGTCAATTCTGACCCCGTGGGAAGCATCCAGAGCAAATCCTGGTCCAGTGGAACAAGGCCTATATCAATCCTGATCCCGTGGGAAGCGTCCAGAACGGATCCTAGTCCTCGCAGAACATGGCTATGTCAATCCTGACCCCATGGGAAGCATCCAGAGCAAATCCTGGTTTCGTGGAACACGGCTATGTCAATCCTGACCCCGTGGGAAGCATCCAGAGCAAATCCTGGTTTCGTGGAACACGGCTATGTCAATCCTGACCCCATTGGAAGCATCCAGAGCAAATCCTGGTTACGTGGAACACGGCCTATGTCAATCCTGGAAAATGTCCAGAGCAGATCCTGGTCCTCGCAGAACACGGCTATGTCAATCCTGACCCCGTGGGAATTATCCAGAGCAAATCCGGGTCACATGGAACACGGCCTATGTCAATCCTGACCCCGTGGGAAGCATCCAGAGTAAATCCTGGTTTCATAGAACGCGGCCTATGTCAATCCTGACCCCGTGGGAAACGTCCAGAGCGGATCCTGGTCCTTGCGGAACACGGTCTATGTCAATCCTGACCCCGTGGGAAGCATCCAGAGCAAATCCTGGTTTCGTGGAACACGGCTTATGTCAATCCTGACCCCGTGGGAAACGTCCAGAGCGGAGCCTGGTCCTTTCGGAACATGGCTTATGTCAATTCTGACCCTGTGGGAAGCATCCAGAGCAAATCCTGGTCTAGTGGAATACGGCCTATGTCAATCCTGACCCCATGGGAAGCGTCTAGAGCGGATCCTGGTCCTTACGGAACACAGCTATGTCAATCTTGACCCCGTGGGAAGCATCCAGAGCAAATCCTGGTCCAGTAGAACACGACTAAAGTCAATCTTGACCCCGTGGGAAATGGCCAGAGCAACCCCTGACTCCGTGAAGTGCGGATAATGTCAACCTCGTCCATCACTTACGGGTCCTCACGACTTGTAAGGGAGAAAACTCTTTTGTGAGATCCTTACGACTCTCAAGAGAAAACCCACTTATGAATCCTCACGATTCTTAAGGAGAAATTACACCTACGGGATCCTCTCGACCTATAGGGAGAAAAAATTTTATGAGACCCTCACGGCTCATAAAATTGAAAGTCTTAGGAGGCAGATCTTAACCCTAACTCCTAAGTGTAGGGTTCCTAGGCACTCTTGTGAAGGTTCATAAAGCATCAAACATGCCCGAATAAAATTTTAGATGTGCCAAACAACCCAAAGCCGGGATCTTTGCTAGATTATTAGGGTTTAACATGCAAAATAACATCTTTAAACCTAAGTGTGAGGGATTACAACCTTTGTAGTCCGCTCCTTCGCTTCACAAGCTCCGAGTAGAAGTCCCTTCGCCGCGATCCACGATCTCCCGGACTCAAGAGAGGCTCCACAACTCGAACGATCCATGAAAGCTTGTCATATTCCTTTTCTCCGATGATCTATGTCAAAGTTGCAATAGCTCAAGCTCTCTCACTCTAATGAGGTGAACACCCTAATCTAATGGGCTAGATTAGATGAGGATGATGGAGTAGTATTTATGCTTTCTTTTTATATCATTTTCTCACAAAAACTCATCATAAAAGAAATCACAAGTGAGCTCTCTCTCAAACTCAAGAGAGAAGAAGATGAAGAATAATGAGAATAATCCTTTTGTGATGAATAGTAGATAAGAGTATATGATTGATTATGGAACCATGGTCATGAATGAGAGGCTAAACCTTTGTAGAGAATAAACTAGAGCTAGGGTTTGGTTAGGTTAAGTATGAGTCAAGGATAAGTATCAACCATAATATCTTAACCAAGACAAAAAGGAAACCCTTCTAGAATAATCAAGAAAGAGCTAACCCTAATCAAACCCTAATCTCTTTTTATCATCCTTAAACATGTTTCATAATAAATCATATCATGTCACAATAATATATATCACATATATATTATATATTTGCAACAAAAGAAAATAATACAATTAACATATATCGCATATATATCAATGTATTAATCCGGTAAGAAAATGAAATAATAAAGCGAGCCAATATTAGATAATGTAATACAATATATTATATATATCATTATAAATTAAATCATCGAATCAACACTTGATCCGACGATCCGGCTATATCGAATATAACCGACTAATATATCATGTACCGATTCATCGAATCAACACTTGATTCGATGTCCCGGTTCATATCTAAATATCGCGAGAATATAATACGGTATCTCATATCGCATTATCCTCAGTCCTGCACATATCACATATATGCCTCTACTCCGTTTTGCCTGAGCCAAGAAACCTCTGTGTAGGACTCTAAAGAATCGTCAATACGCCGGTAGCAGGTGATGATCATATCAAACACCCACAAGCTGCAAGCGGTCAGCTAAACGTAACAGCCACCCAGGTATTGAGCAATCAGAAGATCAACAAGCTAGCCTGTTCGTTCTCCTGTGAATCCAATCAGTAACACTCCCGTACAGTCCGGTCTGTTCGTCTGATATGTCGCATATCAAGTCTAGGGGTGGTATACGTCAGACCCCAGCAACCGATAAGTCGTGTCGATGTGAGGCTCATAACAGGTCGAGAAACTACTAGTAACACTTACCAGTATATCTCTATATTAGTCCTGGACAGAGACTTCCAGTTATAGCCAATCGAACATAGCACAACATCAACTCCCTATACCAGGAGAGACGAATCCCCTCCTATCGCTCATTGTCTCCATGTGATTCGGGACTGTACCCAAAAGCCACCGTTTTGCACGCCCTCTTGGACGTGGTAAGGTGGAAATCAAAGCACAGTGGGAATCACACAAGACTCTATGACAATCTCGGGTCTACAGACTACCATGTACCAGTGTCACCGGAGAACTGCCATCTGACGTGTGGTATATCACCATATGGGGGTTCTCGGTGAGTCCGTCCAGTGTACCTAGTCTCCACTGAGCACCCGTACACCATCCTTGATGTCAAACACCGATGGATATGGGATCATCCATCGCCCATCATATGGGTCAAGATGTGTATACGCTAGTCTACTCTGGTGTATCAATTCCCCGTCTCGATATACCCTCGACTAGGAACATTTATAGGATGTACTCATCGACTACCGTGGCCCCACTAGTATGATCTCATCATAATCCCAGTAGTCGAGTACAGATCCTAAGGGCTTTATCAACATGTGAGAGAAAGACAGTAAACCAATACAAGTCAACATGTTAAGATGAAGTGAAACCAAATAGCATACTATCATGACGAGCAAGAATGTCCTCTCTGTATATATCCAAGCATCCATCATAATATACATCATATGTACAACAATGGCCTCTAGGGCATATACATGACTAACAATCTCCTACTTGCACTAAGGCCAGCTGCTGTAGTATCGCATACCTAGCATCCCGAATAATCTCTCAAACTGTATCTGGGGAATGGCCTTCGTGAGTGGATCCGCAGTGTTGTCCTTCGTATCTACTCTCCTGACCTCGATTTCCCGGCGATCAACTATCCCCCTGATCAGGTGATACCGCCTCAGAATATGTCTGGACTTCTGATGGGACCTGGGTTCCTTGGCCAAATCCACAGCTCCATTGTTATCGCAATACAGAGGTATTGGATGATCAATGGATGGAACCACACCAAGTTCACTAATGAACTTCTTCATCCAGACAGCCTCTTTGGCAGCATCGTTGGCAGCGATGTATTCAGCCTCCATCGTCGAGTCTGCAACGGTATCCTGTTTGGAACTCTTCCAACATATCGCCCCACCATTGAGGGTAAAGACAAATCCCTAGTGCGACTTAGAGTCCTCCTTATCACTTTGGAAGCTGGAATCGATAAAGGACTCCACCCGGAGTTCTCCGTTACCATACACCAAGAACATGTCTCTAGTCCTTCGCAAGTACTTGAGAATGTTCTTCACAGCTGTCCAGTGACTCTCTCCAGGATCTGCTTGATACCGACTCACTACACTTAGTGAGTATGCAACATTGGGTCTGGTACACAGCATCGCATACATGATAGAGCCTACTGCCGAAGCATAGGGTATCCCTTGCATGCGAGCTCTCTCCAAATCAGTCTTGGGAGACATATCTTTGGAGAGAGTGAGTCCAGAGATCATGGGTTGGTTCCCATGCTTGGATTCTTCCATACTAAACCTTTTTAGTATGGTGTCAATATACCTGGATTGGGACAATCCCAGTATCCTTTTGGATCTATCTCTATAGATCCTAATCCCCAATATGCAGGAGGCATCACCTAGATCTTTCATTGAGAACCTTTATGATAAGAAGAGCTTGACTGATTGCAGCATAGGAATATCATTTCCTATCAAGAGTATGTCATCTACGTACAATACGAGGAAGACAACCTTACTCTCTGCTACCTTTTTATTGATACAAGGTTCATCTATATTTTTGATGAAGTCAAACTCTTTGACTACAACATCAAAACAGATGTTCCAACTCCGCGATGCTTTCTTTAACCCATAAATGGATTTAAGCAGTTTGCACACATTTCCGCTGCTCCCACTATCTATGAAGGCCTCTGGCTGAGTCATGTACACGCACTCTTCTAAATCACCATTTAGAAAGGCGGTCTTAACATCCATTTGCCAGATTTCGTAGTCATGGTATGCAGCAATGGAAAGTAAGATCCGGATGGACTTAAGCATAGCCACTGGAGAAAAGGTTTCGTCATAATCCACACCTGGTCGTTGACGAAAACCCTTTGCTACAAGTCTAGCTTTGAAAGTCACAACTTTTCCATCTACACCAAATTTCTTTTTAAAAATCAACTTGCTCCCAATGGGTTTTACCCCTTTAGGAGCATTTTCTAAAGTCCATACTTTATTGGTGTACATGGATTCCATCTCAGATCGCATAGCATCCAGCCATTTCACAGAGTCACCACTCGTGATGGCCTGGTCGAAACTAGTCGGGTCATCATCTTCCATGATGCAATCCTCGCTTCCACCATCAATGAGAAAACCTTAGTATCTCTCAGGTGGACGAGAAACCCTACTAGATCAGCGGAGAGGCTGGGGTTCGTCGGGTACTACTGAATCTTTTGGTTCTACTAAGTCTTCAGTTGCAGTTTGTGTTTCTGGAACCTCTTCCAGTTCTACCTCTTTGCTACTAATTTCTTTTGCAAGAAATTCCTTTTCCATAAAGATGGCATATTGAGAAACAAACACTTTTTGTTCTTCAGCGTGGTAGAAAAAATATCCTTGGGAATTCTTAGGATATCCTACAAACTTGCAAAGAACTGACCGTGCCTCGAGTTTGTCTGGATTTTGCCTTTTGACATAGGCCGGACAACCCCATATCTTAACTCGATTAAAATATGGTCTCTTCCTACTCCATATCTCATATGGTGTGGTAGGTACAGATTTAGACGGAACTTGATTCAATAGGTATGCTGTTGTCTCAAGCGCATAACCCTAGAAGGAAATAGGAAACTCAGCCTCGCTCATCATAGAGCGCACCATATCTAATAGGGTGCGATTCCTCCGTTACGATACATCGTTGTGCTGTGGTGTATAAGGAGGAGTAAGCTGAGATAGAATCCCATTCTCTTTTAGATAATCTAGGATCTCATTGCTTAAGTATTCACCTCCTCGATCAGATCGAAGAATCTTAATACTTTTGCACGTTTGATTCTCTACTTCGTGCTTATATTCTCTGAATTTCTCAAAAGCTTTAGACTTGTGTTTCATCGGGAACACATGTCCGAATCTAGAGAGATCGTCAGTGAATGTAATGAAGTAGGAAGAACCATTCCTGGCATGCGTAGACATGGGACCGCATACATCACTATGTACCAGTCCTAAGAGTTCCGTAACTCTTTCTCCGTGTCCACTAAACGGAGCTTTGGTCATTTTTCCTTTGAGACATGAATGGCAAGTATTATAAAATGATAATTCGAACGGATTCAAATATCCATCTTTATGTAACTTAGCCAGTCGTGTCGCATTGATATGACCAAGTCTACAATACCACAAGAAGGATTCGTTCATTTCTGAACTTTTCCTCTTGTGTGTGTTTTGTATATTGAGGACTGTATTCTGATTTAGAATGAATATGCCATTATGTAACGAGCTTGATGCAATCAACTTTTGATCTAGGAATATGTTCATAACATTATCCTTTACTACAAAATTATATCCTTCTTTACTTAATAAAGAGACCGATATAATGTTGCACATCATGTTCGGTATATAATAGCACTCATTTAGAATCAGTGTATTACGACTTGGCAATACAAGGTGATATTCGCCAACTGATTTGGCTGCAATACTTGCACCGTTTCCTACTTGAACAGAATGATCACCTTTTTCCAGTTCTCTACCTTTTCGTAGCCCATGTAACAATTTACATATGTGGGATCCTGATCCGGTATCTAATACCCAGGACGTTGGGTGAACTGAGAAACAGTTCTCAATAACTAACACACCTGAAGAAGATGCATCAGCATGCATGTTCTTTTGGGCGGCTTGAAAATCCAGATATTCTCCTATTCCCTGTTCAGTCTTATAACTCTTATAAGAAAGAACGGGTCCAACGTTCCCCTGCTCAGTATAATAAGCGGGTTCAGTCAATACATCCATATTATTATCTTGATTATGGCCTGACATGGTCGCTACCTGGAGAGAGAGAGAAGAAAACACTTTAGCGTATGCTCTTGCAAGATTAGATTGGTTATTATCTTATCTAATCAGGATGTCTCCCACTGTTTTTATCAAATCTACCTTGAAACCCTAAAAGGTAAGATTAGTCGGGATTAATTATACCCTACGATTTCGTCAATCTTTCAGCCAGATCAGTGTCGGTACTTGAGGGAGGTTCCCCGTGCTTTCGCACGGACCTAATTAAAGTAAACCTCGTTTTCCCAGAGGCGTAACCCCGTTAACACTTTTCTAGACACCTACTTTATCGGCTAATTGTCCTGTGTAAAACTCTCCCAAGAGTAACTCTTACTCGCAGCGGGTATCGGGATCCAACTATCTCATAAGAGGTATGAAATCTCATTGCAAATTTCAACAATTGAAATTCCCGATAATATTTTGCCCCTAGCAACTTATGACCTTAACATAGTCAACAAATCATAATTGCTAGCCAAGTTCAACCCGTCATTTCCCGATTGAATTAAACCCACCTGTACGACCCTTAACATAGTCAACAAAGTCGTACAACTACCCTAATCCAATCACATCTCATGTTTAAATAGATAAGTACTAATTAGCTACCGCACACTACGCCTTAACATAATCAACAAACGTAGCACGAATACTAACTAGTCTTTATCTGAAATGACGGAGGGCTACGCAGGTTTTTCAGAAAACCATGAGCGTAATGAACTTGATATCGTCGTAGAATCATGTGAAATTTTGAAATGGAGTGTTTTTGAGGCTTTCATTAGTTTTGCTAAAGAGGTCACTCCCGGTGAAGGGATCTCGGCTCTTTCCTCATCGAATAAGGTGCAGGACATATCATATATATCACTGTGCAAAGCAAAACTATAAAAGCAATCAAAAGACAAACCGAGTTTTGTAGCATCTGCCAGTTTCGCTAAAGAGGTCACTCCCGGTGAAGGGATCTCGGCTCTTTCCTCATCGAATAAGGTGCATGGTATATCATATAAACCGCTATGCAAAGCAAAACTGTAGCTAGCCCTTTTATAAAGTTTTGATTCCATAATATCATTTAGGTTTCTTTTCTTTTTATTAATCTCATTAATAAAAAAATCCCATCAGTTTATGCTTCCTAAGCATCACAGAAGAAACGAAAACAGTAATATTTATATATCAGCATATATATATATATATATATAGTATAAGCATTCGTCTCAGGCAGTAATATGATCTCATCACAGAACATTGCAGCAGAAGAACATATATGAAATATTGGATATACTAGGATGTCTGTGTTTTCAATACGAGCCGGTATAAAACACGGATTCCACGGTCGCGATGAATAGCCAAACCCACATTCCTAGACCCCTACGAGAGCGGCAAGTAACACTGCCAATTCTAAGGTTAGGAGACCCGGTCTCGACTCCTCGAGATGGCCTCCCACTGGATCCTAAAACCCGGTTACTTGTGCTCCCCTCCTTGGGTCTACCTAATGCGGAAAGGTAAATAATATACAATGGTGACATCAACCTCATCCCGGAAGTGCCCCAATAAAAGAATATTACATACAATTGAATTTTACATGAATGAAAATAAAAACCCTCATCTCACATAAAACCCCCGGCTATTCAGAACACGACGATCCAATATAACATATCACAGCAACACATAATATCACATATCATCAATGTAAGTAAGTATGCATACACCGATCGTCGTTGTCGTATAGCAACGAAAACCGGCAATACAACTACATACTACACTTACGGTCACAGAAAAGAAATTGTAAAACTACAATATTTGGAATCCACAATCACTTTAGAAATCGTAAATCCGAAATATCACATACTTCGCATTTCATGCCTAACTCAATGAATTCCACATATTGTATCACATTCCAGATAAATAGACAGTATTAAACTTTCCGATCGAATAATCAAATACCCAAAATTTCCCAAATTGCTCAACACTTGAGCGGAGTTCAAATAATCCGGAATGTGTCACAGTAGTAGCGGTCCAGCCATAGAAGGGTCAAGCCAACACCTCACATGTGGCACGCCGTACTGCCCCAAACCCGAAGGTTGAAAAGGCAGTTCAAGACGGTCACATAATCGAGTTAAGGTTTGTTGTCTTCTAGAGGGTCCACCACAGAACTTGCACGCATTTCCGAAAGATTTATACACGATAAAAATTCAACACTAGAAAGTTTTTCGTGCCGGGAAAAATTGAGTTAATGATATCCGTTCGAACATTTTAACAGATTTTAAATATCCGGAAATAATAATGAATTTAAATTTTCCGATCGAATGTACGATTACAAAATAAACCCCAGAACACTCAACCCTTGAGTCAAAATAAAAATACTAAAAACTATTTAAGCATTTAAAAAGAATTACTGTGAAAAAACAACAGTCACATCAAGCATTACTGCCGCGGAACCGCGGCCCAAGCAGGGTACGGCTGCGAATCAGCGGATGTCTGTACGGATCACATCATCGAGTTTCACAGTTATTCTTATTTTTGTCTGCTGAATTTTTCAGGTATTTTTAATTCAGAAAAAATCGCATTTTTGAAAAATATCCAGAGAGGTGTTTTGTTTTGTCGGTTCGGGTTCGATCGGAGTTTTAACTTCGTAAACACGTCGCCTAATGCTCTAGCTAGGCTCTGATACCACTGTAGGGTTACTAGGCACTCTTGTGAAGGTTCATAAAGCATCAAACATGCCCGAATAAAATTTTAGATGTGCCGAACAACCCAAAGCCGGGATCTTTGCTAGATTATTAGGGTTTAACATGCAAGATAACATCTTTAAACCTAAGTGTGAGGGATTACAACCTTTGTAGTCCGCTCCTTTTCTTCACAAGATCCGAGTAGAAGTCCCTTCGCCGCGATCCACGATCTCCCGGACTCAAGAGAGGCTCCACGACTCGAACGATCCATCAAAACTTGTCGTATTCCTTTTCTCCGATGATCTACGTCGAAGTTGCAATAGCTCAAGCTCTCTCACTCTAATGAGGTGAACACCCTAATCTAATGGGCTATATTAGATGAGAATGATGGAGTAGTATTTATGCTTTCTTTTTATATCATTTTCTCACAAAAACTCATCACAAAAGAAATCACAAGTGAGCTCTCTCTCAAACTCAAGAGAGAAGAAGATGAAGAATAATGAGAATAATCCTTTTGTGATGAATAGTAGATAAGAGTATATGATTGATTATGGAACCATGGTCAAGCATGAGAGGATAAACCTTCGTAGAGAATAAACTAGAGCTAGGGTTTGGTTAGGTTAAGTATGAGTCAAGGATAAGTATCAACCATAATATCTTAACCAAGACAAAAAGGAAACCCTTCTAGGATAATCAAGAAAGAGCTAACCCTAATCAAACCCTAATCTATTTTTATCATCCTTAAACATGTTTCATAATAAATCATATCATGTCACAATAATATATATCACATATATATTATATATTTGCAACAAAAGAAAATAATACAATTAACATATATCGCATATATATCAATGTATTAATCCGGTGAGAAAATGAAATAATAAAGCGAGCCAATATTAGATAATGTAATACAATATATCATATATATCATTATACATTAAATCATCGAATCAACACTTGATCCGACGATCCGGCTATATCGAATATAACCGACTAATATATCATGTACCGATTCATCGAATCAACACTTGATCCGATGTCCCGGTTCATATCTAAATATCGCGAGAATATAATACGGTATCTCATATCGCATTATCCTCGGTCCTGTACATATCACATATGTGCCTCTACTCCGTTTTTCTGAGCCAAGAAACCTCTGTGTAGGACTCTAAAGAATCGGCAATACGCCGGTAGCAGGTGATGATCATATCAAACACCCACAAGCTGCAAGCGGTCAGCTAAATGTAACAGCCACCCAGGTATTGAGCGATCGGAAGATCAACAAGCTATCCTGTCCGTTCTCCTGTGAATCTAATCAGTAACACTCCCGTACAGTTCGGTCTATTCGTCTGATATGTCGTATATCAAGTCTAAGGGTGGTATACGTCAGACCCCAGTAACCGATAAATCGTGTCGATGTGAGGCTCATAACAGGTCGAGAAACTACTAGTAACACTTACCAGTATATCTCTATATCAGCCCTGGCCAGGGACTTCCAGTTATAGCCAATCGAACACAGCACAACATCAACTCCCTATACCTGGAGAGACGAATCCCCTCCTATCGCTCATTGCCTCCATGTGATTCGGGACTGTACCCAAAAGCCACCGTTTTGCACGCCCTCTTGGACATGGTAAGGTGGAAATTAAAGCATAGTGGGAATCACACAAGACTCTATGACGATCTCGGGTCTACAGACTACCCTGTACCAGTGTCACCGGAGAACTGCCATCTGACGTGTGGTATATCACCATCTGGGAGTTCTCGGTGAGTCCGTCCAGTGTACCCAGTCTCCACTGAGCACCCATACACCATCCTTGATGTCAAACACCGATGGATATGGGATCATCCATCGCCCATCATATGGGTCAAGATGCGTATACGCTAGTCTACTCTGGTGTATCGATGCCCCGTCTCGATATACCCTCGACTAGGAACATTTATAGGATGTACTCATCGACTACCGTGGCCCCACTAGTATGATCTCATCATAATCCCAGTAGTCGAGTACAGATCCTAAGGGCTTTATCAACATGTGAGAGAAAGACAGTAAACCAATACAAGTCAACATGTTAAGATAAAGTGAAACCAAATAGCATACTATCATGACGAGCAAGAAAGTCCTCTCTGTATATATCCAAGCATCCATCATAATATACATCATATGTACAACAATGGCCTCTAGGGCATATACATAACTAACACTAAGCCATCGCTGTCCTACAAGGAAATCAAAGTAGATTATCCACAAAATGTGCTTACTAAAAGGGACACACCATCATGAAGCAAAATATGTCTTATATTCATGAATTAAAATGAATACAAAGTGCAATTTATGAAAGAATCAACAAAAAAATACTCTCATTCAGGAGTATGCACAAAAGAAGAATAAAAAAAATATATACAATTCTTCAAGCCGGCGGACGATTCAATAAGTTTGCCAGTTCATCCTTTTTCCGCTGGGCCTCGGCTTCATGATTCATTATCGTCAAAAGACGGGCCTCCGCTTGAGCCTGTTGGGCCTGGTATGAGGCAAGCCAACTTTCAAGCTCTTTTTCCGTAACCTTATGAGCTTCAACCATTTCGCAAGTGAAAATGACGGCCTTATCAATGGCTACCACCTCCTTGATAAGCTCTTGAAGCCCTCGTCAAAGATCATATGCCCGAGTGGTCTTAGCCGTAAGATTAGCTTGAAGTTCTCACAGTGCTTTGGAAGCCCTTCTATGAGATAGTTCGATCCCGATACCCGCTGCGAGTAATTGCTACTCCTGGGAGAGTTTTACACATTACAATTAGCCGATCAAGTAGGTGTCTAGAAAGGTGTCAATGGGGTTAAGCCTCTGGGAAAACGAGGTTCACATTAATTAGGTCCGTGCGAAAGCACGGGGCACCTCCCTCAAAATACCGACACTGGCCTGGCTGAAAGATTGGCGAACTTGTAGCGTGTAATTAATCCCGGCTAGTCTTTCCTTTTAGGATTTGAAGGAAGATTTGATAAAAACAGTGGGAGCCATCCTGATTAGATAAAATAATATCCAATCAGATCTTGCAAGAGCATACGCAGAGTGTTTTCTTCTCTCTCTCTCCAGGTAGCGACCATATCACGCCTTAATCAAGATAATAATACGGATATTTGACCGAACCCGCTTGTTATACTGAGCTGGGGAACGTTGGCCCCGCTCCAACTTATAATTGTCATAAGACAGAGCAGGAAATAGGGGATTACCAGAATTCCCGTGCCGCCCAAACGAAGAGAGTGCATGCTGATGCATCATCTTCGGGTGTGTTCATTACAAAGAACTGTTTCTCAGTATCCTCTACGTCCTGGGTATTAGATACCGGAACAGGATCCCGCAAATGTAATCCGTTACAAAGGGCTACAGAAAGGTAGAGAACTGAGAACGGGTGATGAGTTTCATGAGGCAGAAAATGGTGCAAGTGTTGCAGCCAAGTCTGTTGGTCACTGTCACCCTGTATTCCAAATACATTGATTCTGAACGAATGTTATTAGGTACCGAACCTGATATACAAAATCATATCAGTCTCTTTTAGTAAAGAAATGATAAAATTTTGTATTGTTGGATAATGTTTTGAACATTTCCTATATCAAAAGTTGATCAGTTCAGGCACGTTATCTAAAAGCATTGATGTTCTAAATCAAACTACAGTTCTTAGTATACGGAACACACACAAGAGGAAGAGTTCAGAAATGAACGGATCCTTCTTGAGGTATTGTAGACTAGGTCATATCAATGCGACCCGACTAGCTAAGTTACATATAGATGCATATTTAAACTAGTTTGAATTTATATCTTGTGAAACTTGCTAGTCATGTCACAGAGATAAGATGACCATAGCTCTGTTTATTGGAAACAGAGAAAGAGTTAGTGAACTCTTGGGATGATACATGTTGATGTATGTAGGTCCCCTGTCTACACATACCAAGACCGGTTCTTTGTATTTCATTACATTCTCTGATAATCTCTCAAGATTCAGACATATGTTCCTGTTGAAACACAAGTCCGAAGCTTTCGAGATATTCACAGAATATAAGTTCGAAATAGAGAACCAAAACGGGTATAAGTATTATGTCCTTTGAGGTGATCAAGGAGGAGAGTACTTGAGCACGAAAATCCTGGATTATTCTAAAGGAGAATGAGATTCTCTCTCAGCATTACTCCTCCATATGCACCATAGCATGATGGTATATCGGGGTGGAGCAATAGCACCCTAGGTGATATGGTGTGCTCAATGATGAGTACTACTGAGTTTCCTATTTCCTTTTGGGAGTTATGCGCTTGAGAAGCTGCATACCTATTGAATAGGGTTCAAATCAAAACAGTTGCCTACCGCTTCCTATGTGATATGGAAAGGGAAGAGCCCATATCTTAAGTTGGTTAAGATTTGGGGTTGTCCAGGCTATGTCTAAAAGCATAATCCGGACAAGCTCGAGGCAAGGTCTGTTATGTACAACTGGAAAGGTTCCAGCTATACAAACTACAGCAGATGATTTGGTAGAACCAAAGGATTCAGTAGATTCCAACGAACCTCAGCCTCTCCGCCGATCTAGTAGGGTTCCTCACCCACCTGAGAGATACTTCGGTTTCTCTATGACAGTGGGAGCGAGGATTGCATCATGAGATGATGACCCAACTAGTTTCGAGCAGGCCATCGAGAGTAAGGACTCTGTAAGAATGACTGGATGCTTAGTGATCTGAGATGGAATCCTTATACACCAACAAAGTATGGACTTTGTTTGCTATATCTGAAGGGTTAAATCCCCATCAGGAGCAAGTATATCTTGAGAAGATTACTTGGTGTAGATGGAAAAGTTGAGACTTTCAAAGCTAGACTTGTTAAAGGTTTGCATCATAGACCAGTTGTGGCTAATGATGAAGCCTTTTCTGGGGCCTATGCTTAAGTCCATCCAGATCCTACTTGCCACGGCTACATACCATGACTATGATATTTGGCGGTTGGGTGTCATGACTGCTTTTTTAAAGGATGATTTGGAAGAGAGCGTCTATAAGTACACAGCCAGAGGGCTTCGTAGACAGTGGGAGCAGTGGAAACGTGTGCAAGATGTTTTATGTGATGAAGCAGGAATCGCGGAGTTGGAACATCTGTTTTGATGAGTTAGTCAAACAGTTTGACATCATCAAAATGGTAGATGAACCTTGTATATACAAAAAAGGTAGTAGGGAGTATGGTTGTGATCCTCGTAAAGTACGTGGATGACATACTCTTGATAGGGAAGGAGTTTCCTATGCTACGCTCGGTCAATCTCCGCTTATCACAAGGATTCTCCATATAGGATCAAAGTGATACCTCCTAAATCCTGAGTTTTCATCTATGAGATAGATGTAATTGGATGCTAGGATTCTCACTAGTAGTAGTGAGATGGTATCAATCGATCCTGGGGAGAATCACTGGAAAGGTTCCAGGGTGATAAGGACGACTGAATGTCAGTCACAGGCATTGTCTTTACCCTCAGTGGAAGGACGGTATGTTGGAAGAGTTCCAAGCTAGATACCGTGGCATACTAGACGATAAAGGCTGGATACAATCGCTACTTAAGATGCTACCAAAGAGGCTATCTGGGTGTATATTGGTTCATGAGATGAACTAGGTTCCTACCATTGTGTGACAATGGAAGTGTGGCTTTGGCCCAGGAACCCTGGTCCCATCAGTGACCCAGACATAATCTAAGGGAGTATCACCTGATCATGGAGATGATTGATCTCCAGGGGATCGAGGTAAGGAGAGTAGACTCAGACGACAACACGGCGGATCCACTCACAAAGGCCTTTTCCCAAAGAGAGACTTTTATGGGATGGTTGAGTATGAGATACTACAACCACTGTTACAAATGACCTTAGTGCAAGTAGGAGATTGTTAGTTATATGTATGCCCTAAAGGCCATTACTGTACATAGGATGTATATTGTAGTGGATGCTGGGACATATATAGTGAGGACTTTCTTTCTCGACATGATAGTATGCTATCTGGTTGCTCTTTACCTTAACGTGTGCACTGATTGTCTCTATGTTACATGTTGGTAAAGCCCTTAGGATGTGTACTTGATTACCTGGACTATGATGCGGATCATACTAGTGGGGACATGGTAGTCCATAAGTACATCCTTCAAGGTCTCTAGTCGTGGGTGTATCGAGACAGGGCATCGATATACCAGTGTAGACTAGCGTATACCTTCTCGACCCATACAGATGGGCGATGGATGATCCTATATCCATTGGTGTTTGACATCAGAGATGATATACGGGTGCTCAGTGGAGACTGGGTACACTGGACGGACTCGCCGAGAACTCCCAGATGGTATTATACCTTACGTCAGATGGCAGTTCTCTGGTGACACTGGTACAGTTTTGTCTGTAGACCCGAGATCGTCATAGAGTCTTGTGTGATTCCAACTGTGCTTTGATTTCCACCATACCACGTCCAAGAGGGTGTGCAAAACGGTGGTTTTTGGGTACAGTCCCGAATCACATGGAGACAATGAGCGATAGGAGGGGATTCGTCTCTCCCGGTATAGGGAGTTGATGTTGCGCTGTGTTCGATTGGCTATAACCGGAAATCCCTGGCCAGGGTTGCTGAGATTTACTGGTAAGTGTTGCCAGTAGTTTCTCGAACTGTTATAGGCCTCATATCGACACGACTTATCGAGCTACTGGGGTCTGACGTTTACCACCCCTAAGCGAGATATGCGACATATCAGACGAATAGACCGGACTGTACGGTAAGTGTTACTGGTTGGATTCACAGGAGTGTGAGTAGGCTTGCTCGTCGATCTTCTGATCGCTTAATACCCGGATGGCCGTTACGTTTAGCAGACCGCTTGCGGCTTGTGGGTGTTTGATATGATCATCACCTCCTGCCGGCGTATTGACGAGTCTTTAGAGTCCTACACAGAGGTTTCCTGGCTCAAGCGAAACGAAATAGGAGCGCATATGAGATAAGTGCGGGACCGAGAATAATGCGTGTATGTGATACCGTATTCTATTCTCGCGATGAATGTATCGATTGGTTGTATGCGATATAACCTGGTTATCGAATCGAGGATTGATTCGATAAGTCGATACATTGGATATTAGTCGGTCATATGCGATGTGACCGGATCGTTAAATCAAGTGTTGATTTAATGATTTAATGTATAATTATATATTTGATATATTACTTTACATTAACTAATATTGGTTCACTTAAGATGTTTTTCTCACTTGTTTGTGCACATTGTATATGTGATATATTTTTGTGCACAAGAATGTATCATGTTTGATGATACAATCAAACTTGGGTGTGTATGACTAAACCATGGTTAGGGTTTTGATTTACTTATTTATTTATTCTCTTTATTCTTTTTGGAAAAGGAAAAAGAAATGGTTGCTTCTTTTGGATTTACGTTGAAGCTTCATGAAGCTTTGAAAAGTTCAACCATTTTTGTTTCTTTTGCCTAACCTAACCATTCACCTAACCCTAGTTTATTCTCTATACTTAACCATGGTTGCATTATGATAACCATCACTTGTTTTTTCTATTATTGATAATTCTTTTTTCATTCTTCTTCTTCATCTTCTTCATGAAGAGAAAGAAAAGAAAAGCTTGCTTCAAAAATGTCAAGTGATGATTCCAAGTGAGAAATCCAAATCCAAAGTGAACCCACTTCCCATTTCTTCATCCTCTTCCACTTGCCAAGTAGTATAGGGTGTTTTCTTCACAAGTTTCATGACTTGGTGAAGTTAGAGCTTGATCTTGAGTTGCCTTGACGTAGATCATCATCGGCATCGAAGTCGACGACCTAGCCTGATCATTTCTTCGACGAAACCATCGCTAGAGTCCGGGATCCGATGATCGCAGTGGAGGGACATCATCATGGAGCTAAGGAAGTGGAGGACCGGATCTACAAAGGTTGTATTTCCATTCACTTTAGAGCAAAGTAGTTTGCTTGCTTTTCTTTTCGCCTAAACATCTAGTTAACGATCTAGTTAGGGTTTCTCGGCACCGAAAAATTTGAATTTGGCATGGTTGATGCCTTGTGAGACCTCTTGAGTGTGCCTAGGAACCCTACAGCACCAAGGTCTCACAATGGTAAGTAGCAAGAAACGGAAGAGAACCGTAGGCATCAGCGGCAAATGCTTCGGTCGTGATCAGACTGCCAGCACGAAGGTCTTCAATCAAAGCTGACAAGGAGTGAAGGCTTAGCTTCGCCATCCGTTCCGAGGCACGTAGAGCATAGGGGCCAGGCGACATCATGATGCGAGATTCCAGCGTGGTAAGAACTGGCAAAACTGTTAAGATTCATAGAAAACAATTAGCGGGATTCACAAGTAAAGAGCGAATGGAACAACATTAAAACTTTACTTACCCACGGTCATGCAAGAAGGGTCTGAAGGCTCCCCAGGCCCGTCAAGAATCTCAACCTCGTCATCAGCCTCCAGAACTGGAGAGGACATTAGTATCGTTATATGGAATAATGATAATGCCGTGAAGAAGGCGAACAACACTATCCTTACTCGGAAGATCGGACGATGCGTTGAGGGGATATTGCCCGCGGAGTGGCCATCTCTAGCAGACGTTGAAAAGATTTCCTGGGAGACAGACGCCGCCAACCCGCGCAATTCTGAAAAGACCGAAAGGTTCAAATAGTGGAGAGATTATCAAAATAAAATATAGAAAGATACCTCTGATGCTTCTCCCGCTTTGGAATGGAGGGATAGCAGCTTCGGCAGCCTCCTCCGTACCCCCAGGCACATCATCGGGGATGTGGGCCGGTATAATAACTTCCGGTTGTGGAGCAGTGGCCATCGCCGCAGGCTCCGATGAAAGGACGGTGGCCTCAACTACCTGCCCCACAGCCTTCGGGCCATCCCTTGAAAGATCCATTGAATCGGCGGCCAATGAAGATGCCTCATCCGGGGGAGCAAGCACTTGGGGAGTGGGAATCACCGAGGGAAGCTCCATCATAGGAACAATAGTTGCATCAACCATCTCCACACTGATTAGTGTCTCATCGAGGATATTTGCGGAGTCCACAGTCAAAGCGCGACTCGAACTTAGATACTCCGCCATTGCCGAAGTCCCTGTAAAGTTTGCACGAGGATAAGGATATATATATATATATATATATAAGCAATGCAAAATACTACAAAAGGATATATAAATGTACCAATGCACAAAGGATCTTCAAGTATGGCTTGTTCAAGCCGACGCTCCTTCCTAAGGAGGTATGCTCGCCGGGGTTCGAGGGTAGACCCGTGGCCACCAGACCACAACGAAAGCGCGTCTTCAGCATCGGCCGAGATAGGCTGTTTAAGAGCTCTCTCAACTCCCTCTTCCAAAGGACCTATAAATATCCGCCGTATTGATGGAGGGTCTTCGTAAAAGATGATGGCAGGATAAGGCATCTTCGGGATCCTTACATTCTCGGATTCATCCTGTGAGCGTCTTATAGCCTCAGCCAATTGTGCGGGTTCCTCGGCAGATGAACCCGGGAAAAGTAGACCACCATCTGATTCTTGCATGGCTAGTGGTTCGTCTTCGAGGATAGGCTCTGATTCCACTAAAAAGTCGAATAGATTGGTGACCGTCTTCTTTCGCCTCTTGGACCCAGAACTAACTGCAGAAGATGATCGCCTCTTTCCCCTCGATGCTTTAGCATGACGTTGACCCACTTCGCCTTCAATATCCTCACTCGGCGGTGCCACCGACGATGACACTGTCATTGCTGACACCGCAGCTGATGATACTACTACTGGCGCCCTATTGGCCCTTGATTGAGCTCTAGTTCGCGGAGACATACTAGCTGTGGGAGTTAAATCCACTTCCGCCGCCTCCGGAATAAGCACGATACTAGTATCTCTTAGGGGAGGGCAAACCACTGTATGTGGTCACGGAACACCTTTGGCTTGGATCGGAGTGGGAGCCCTATATCCGAGGAGCATCCTCCTCTCCTCGGCAATAATGGGACTGACTCGGTGGAGGTACCATCCCGTGAAAGACCCCACACATCGAGGAATATAATCAGCTTCAGGAATCACAAAGCGAGAGCCAGTGTTTAGCCGCATGAAGTGATGAGCAGCGTCACGAACAACTTCTGACGACGGGCTAGGCTCTACTATAAATGCCTCAACTGGGACACCATGGTCATATCCGAGTTGCCGAGCAAAGCGGTGTGGGTTGTACCGCATAAAAAGGGCCGTGCCGTTCTGACAAAATACCAGATAACCCGGTCTGATCGAATATAGGTGCATGGCTTCCTTGGGCTTCAGAGAAGGTACCCCCTCTTTCGACGAGTCGCAAAGCTGTTGAATCGGACCCGAAGGAACAGAGAGGACTCGATCGTTGAATACTATCCCGTCCGTATTAGCATAGGGATTAATCAGCACGCGAATAGCCCCGGACTGAGTCGGGTCAGGAGCAGAAGCATCCACCAGCCGCATGAGTCGTGAAAAAGTGTAAGCATCATAAAAGCTGGGTCTTTGGTGCGCAGCAAATGCCCCTAGCACGTGCATCTCAATCCAAGACGTAAAGTAATGAAGAGAGAAATTTACCACATTTACGCCTGGAGTTGAAGTGTTGGCTGCAACACTTAGCCCATGATACAGATGCGCTAGCCCCGCAATGCCCACAGCTAGTCGCGTCCCTTCGGCAATACGATGGGCAGGGTAGATAACTGATGCTCTCATAAAACGACGGTGCATGGGAACGGCGAACCAGCTGAGCCAAACACTAATGAAGCCCACAAAGAAAGCCTCCTCATCCATACCAGGAGCTGCGATTGACTTGAAAGATACGGCCGATAGAATAGGAATGTAGAACTTCGGCAAGTCCCATTCTTTAGCCGGTAGCTTATTTAGACCGAACCCGAAAGGATCGTTGATATTTGCGAACTTCGGAGCCGTCTTTGACAGAACGTCTCCGCGAAGTAAGTAGGCAATAAAGCTTTTGAAAGTGACACCTTGCTCATCTGATTCGGCGAATAGCTTTTCAAAAATATCCAGAGCCTTGATTAGACTTGGGTGCTTGTGGCGGACAGCATTTTCAGTCGACAAGCCGTCAAGCATAGCAGGCTCAGTTTCGAAGACATATTCATCAAAAGGCAGCAGTTTTTCATAAAGCGTCCCCCCTGACCGGCAACCCTGAGATCTCGCGAAACTCATCCAGAGAGATTGAAACTTCGTGGTCCCCTGGCAACAAGGTGTTAGTAGGAAGATTCCATTGATTAAGGAAAGCCTTAACACACCAGACATAGGGGGACTGATAGTGGAAGAGAGAAGCGTACACTGCCTGATACAGCCCGACCCTCTGTAGTCATGCACGATGGGCATACAAGATATAACGAGCCCAGAGAAGGTAGCCCGTAGGATGTCGAGGAGTAATCCCTATTTTGTAAACCTGTCCCCATGGCTGAGCTTCGCCTTGGCAAATGTGGGGCCCTAAGATGTCTGTAGCCGGCACAGAGGAGTTCGGAATTCCAGTTGTTGATGGCTCGAGCCGTCCCGTAGGGGTCCAGTTCAACATCTCCACAGCAAAGGTGGTTCATGGACGATCCATCGGCAAGAATGGATAGGTAAGCTCTATTGGTACCTCGTAAAGAAAGCTGCGGCGACCCTGAACGATATGACCGTACCAGGTCCCCCATAAAAGCATGTTGGTGCAATTAGGGTCGTGAGCTCTAATCATCGTCATCACCTCTTCATCAGATGGTGACTGAGGAAAGGCAGCCTCCGAGCGGGTGAAAGGGAAGTACGGTAAAGAAGTCATTGTTCCTGAAACAAAGGAAAGGAAACTGTTAACGAAGCCCACACATGTGTATATATTTATAAATGTATATATATATATATATATAAACAGTGGAAGAAAATGACAAAGAACTTATTTTATGGGACCATTGGTTACAAAACATAAGGGCCCTACAAAATCAAGATGATGGCTCACTAATGATAAGGCAGGGTAATCATTATGAGAACAAAAGGAAGATTCTCAATAAATGAACAGTTGATTTCAAACAACTCTGCACATTTCCCCAAGGAGAAAAAACCATTACTGCAGACTCTATGCAAATCATGAAGGATCTTTCTGGGAACTTTTTTGCAAAGAACAACTGAGGGCAAGAAAACCCCAAGAAGTTATCTGTGAAGAACTAAGTTCTTTCGAGGAATTAAATTCCTTTTGAATAGAAGAATCAAATTCCCAGAAAATATTTCTCAGGGCCAAAGCTCTTTGGAATGGAATTAAATTCCAGAGAGAAGACAAGCATCACCATCGATCCCTGAAGATCAGAGAAGCCCCAACAAAAGGAGTTTATTATTTAAAGATTGAACATTATTTTAACTTAAAAAAATGGGTTCTTGTTAAAGGGGAAAAACCCTTGGTGTGGATTTAGAATCCAGGAAGTTCTTCAGCCGTTCAAAATCATTACCTAAAGAAGGAGATCTTTTGTTAACAGAGTTAAACTCTGGAATGTTTTGAAACAGAGAACTAAGCTCTGAGAGGGAGAATTAAATTCTCAAGGCAAGAACAACCAAGGAAGAAGATGAAAAGTGGAGGCGCTTCTGAAGAGATCCTGCATTTATAGGATGTGATGGAAAACGGTTCATCTTCCCCCTTCCCCAGGAAGATCCAACGGCTACAAAAGATAACAGCGTTGCACTCACGTGCAAACACGTGAGAACAACGCTGTGGGGGCATTTGTTCCCTCATAAAATATCAGGAAAACCCCAATGGGGCATCACGTGCTCACACGTGACCAAGGGTCACGTGCTAACACGTGATGGTTTCCTGGGACTCTGTTATAATAGAATTAAATTCTAATCGAGCAAGTAATTAGTGGAGTCGCCTGCCCACACGTGATGGACCTTTAAAGAACCCACTGAAAGAATTAAAAGGCATAATAAAACGGCAAGGAAAGACCCTAATGAGGCATCACGTGTCTACACGTGACCAAGGGTCACGTGATGACATGTGATGATTCCTTAGCTCTTTAAAGACAGTTGAATTAAATTCTGATTAAAATGTTAATCAAGGGGGTCACGTGTCAACACGTGATGGGTTCCTAAGCTCCTTAATTAATAGAATTAAATTCTACATAAATGATCAAACAATGGGATCACGTGCCAATACGTGATAGGCTTTTTAAGCCTTCTAAACTAATAGAATTAAATTCTAATTAAGAGGGAATCAAGAACCCTAACTGGAAAAATATTTCTTTAGATCTTTCCAAACAAAAAAGATGGTGCTCTGTAAAATGGAGCACCGTTGGATTAAAAATCTAATGGTGATTAAAAAATCACTAATTTATGGAAAGATTTTATACAAGGAAAGATTTCCCTGAAATTCACCAAGAATAACAAACAGAATATCTTTTGGATTAAAAATCCAATGGTGAATAAAATTCACTGAGTGGTCTAAAAGATCATGTTGGTTACAAAAACAACCAAAATCTTTCAATCAAAGATTCGCTAAACAAATTGATTCTTTTCTTTCTCCTATAAATAGGATCCAAGAAGAGAAGAAAAAGGATCTGGGAATTTTTTTAAGAGAAACACAACAACAGAGAGAAAAAAAAGAGGAGAATTTAATTCTCGAGATAGAAAAGAAGATCTTTTTAGAGAAAAGAAACCCTAGGTGAGAAAGGGGAAAGTGATCTAAGCTCCATAAAATAAAAGAGAATTTAATTCTCAAATTTAAGAGTTTAACTCTTCTGAATAAGAACTTACTTCTTCCTTTGGTTGAAGATCTGCAGAAGCATATCTCCCCACAAGTTGAGAATTTAATTCTCATCGGGGAGATTTTGCCATGCAGATCCAAAACTTGGAGGAGAATTGAGTTTAAGGAATTTATTTCCCCCAAATTCATATGAATTTAATTTCTCCAAATGAAACTAGGGTTTAACCCTATATGAGAATTTAATTCTCCCAAATTCATAAGAATTCAATTCTTCCAAATAAAACTAGGGTTTAACCCTACATAAGAATTTAATTCTTCCATATACATAGGAATTTAATTCCTTAAAATAGAATTAGGGTTTAACCCTACCAAAGAATTTAACTCTCAAACCAGGAGACTTGAAGCTCCCCATGCACGTAAAAAACTTGGACACGTGGTAACACGTGACCATCATTCTCAATGAGCAGAAAAGAAAGAACAATACTAGGTCATGTGCCCCACGTGACCCTTAAACAGACTCTCCAAAATGAGAAGGGAAAAAGCTTGGAGGCAATGCCTCACGTGCTCACACGTGACTCTCAAAACAAAAGGAAACAAATCCAAGAGCAGAATTAATTTTGGACGCCCTCACGTGTTCTCACGTGACCCTTAATAAACACTTTTATAACCAACGCATGGGTACCCATCACGTGCCCACACGTGATGGCTTGAAGACCAAAAGTGTTTAACACTTATTTGAATATTCTGAGAACAAAATAAAGGAGGTCTGGCCCCATTTTCAGGCGCCTCACGTGACCCCATGTGACCCCTTCCTTTCTAGTGTTTAACACTATTTTGAGTATTTTGCCCCCAGTGTTAACACTGTTTTAAATATATCATGTAGGGACACGTGACCGCCAGATATCCTCTAGTATTTAACACTATTCTAAAATCAAGTTTAGCCCAAATTGACTAAATTTTCCAGAGGCAAGACTCCCCTTTGACTGGGCCTCAAATATATACTTTTGTCTTCCAAAGTTAGTCATCTCATATGACATTTGGGTGCTCAGCACTCAATAAAAGACAAAACACGACAAGAACCCAGATTTATGTTTAGCATTTCTAAATAATAGGGGATTGAACCCAGACGAATGTTCAACAGTCCAAACAAAAGTCCAACACTTCAAACTTAATTGGAATTAGCCTAAATTGGCCATAAGTCCTCAATTCAGATTTAACTGAGCCAATGTGCTCACAATCTAATTAATTGATCTTTGTCCTAAAATTGGACTATAGATTTCCCAATCAAAATTGGTTCAAGGGTACATCTCTGAACCCCTCTGATATATGTCGTTGTAATCCTTCAACGTCTTCAGAAAGGTGATGGGTCCCGACAACCATACATTTCATAGACTATAACGTCTTTAAACTGGACTGTGGGGTCTTTAAACCCATGGACTATGATGTCCTTAACCTCGGACTGTGGGGTCCTTTAAAACCCATGGAATATGATGTCCTTAACCTCGGACTGTGGGGTCCTTAAGCCCATAGACTATGATGTCCTTAACCTTGGACCGAGATGTCCTTAAACTAACATTGGACCACCATGTCCTTAAACTGGTAATCGACCGCAACGTCCTTAAACTAAACAATAGAGCCCAAACGCTCTCTTATTAGATCTAAACGATCCCATTAAGTTGATCTTAGTCTAAAAATTAGACTAACGTATCCTTAACAAACGTTTAAGTTGATCTTAGTTTCAAATGAGACTAACGTATCCTTAAACCCAACCTCCAAACCCAAATCTAAGAAAATACGGATTTGGACTAATCCACGCCCTACGGACGACAACATAAATTAGTCTCCGTATACAATCCACAGGCAACCAAAAACAAAACAAATACCCATGACACGAAGTGACCATCTGGAGAAGGAGAAAGTGGTTACCACGATGCGGTAGTATAATTAACTGTAGGGGCATGCGCCTGCAGGGAAGAGCGTCCCCACAATCAAAAATCCCTCAAATGAGGGGGAATCTGACGAAGTCTGCTACATCGGCCGTATTCGTTTAATCCTTCGATACATGGTGTCATAAATCAACTTGGCATTTTCGGAGAGGTGGACGGATAGCACCAATTAGCATCTGCCCCGAAATTCAGGCAAGACGGACCTGCGCGGTTACGTCTCCGTGTTTCGGAAGGGAACGACCCCTTTTACACTTAAACCCTCACAAATTTCAAATTTCCATAATTAACTAAACTCTTCACAAAACCCCTCATGATACTTACTATTATAAAAACCACTATTTTCTTTACAAATTTATTCTACCACATTTTAAAAGACCATTTTTATTACTACCATAATAAAAATAATTGTTTTAATTAAATAAATAAAATAATTAATTAACTAAAATATTTCAAAATGATACAATATTCCTCCCTTAAGAAAATTCGGTCCCCGAATTTAAATTAAATTCTCTTCATTAAAAATTTTCCTTGATCCAATATGCTCAAATTCAACACAATTTTCTGGGGTCCAACTTAAAACATACAATGTCCGTGCAAATAATAGAACTCCAAAGTCCCGCAAGAGCTAAAACGCATCATAACGCAACCGTGTGCGTGAAACCTCAAAATATATAAAACTCACATAACTGTAACTCTAGCGGACGCTATGAGAATTACTCTAGTTATGATGCAATTTGCCAAACACGAAAACCGTTGTACATCCTAAGTACACAATCAATGCCATAATCGTAGTGCAACATCGGTGCACACGACCGAGCGAAGATGTATAAATCAGATCTATAACATATCCTATCAAGTGTGAAGCATGAAAACAAAATCAACCCTAATGGGTTTGCATGTACATCTCAAACCACACGTCGCGGGGTGCATGATAACAAAACAGCGCTAAGTGCAACAGGCGTGCACTAAACGATTATCCACTGCATCCACTGTGCATGGAATAAAAGTATACAAAATAGTACCAAGTGCATCGGGGTGCACAAAAATCAAATCCAAGTGCATCAGGGTGCACACTTAAATCTCAAGTGCATTGGGGTGCACAAAACTAAAATCAAGTGCATCAGAGTGCACAAAATCAAAACATGCAACTGGTGTGCACGAAATCATACCAAGTATACCCAGGATATATATATATATATATTCTTAACCATGTGCTTCTGATGTGCATGGAAATATTAGTGTAGTGCATCCGGTGTACACAACACTCCAATCGAGTGCAGTTACTTCGCACTAAAATCTCAATAAGTGCACCTGGTGTGCACAAAACACAAATCAAAATGAAATTAATGTATATGGAAATCTCATCAAGTGCACCTGGTGTGCACAAAGTATAAATTGACCCTCAAATCCTCAAACATGAATATATCAAAATAACGGACGTTGAGTTGCCCTTTATTCAACGTTAAAAATGAAATATTTAGATCATAAAAGCGCAAATCGAACTCAAATGACATCGAAGTATATCCTCTTCAATGTCGAAAGGTGTTTATACACCCGAAACTGGCATAGCAAGGATTTCTACTTGCCGTCTGCCACGATCTAACGTTCTCTGTCTCTGAATTCTGGTTCTCCTTGTGGATCGCTAATACTATGGCTTCTTTATGCAATCATCCGGTGAGGAGCAACGACACCATTCTTCTTATTGCTAATACATCCCATCACATCTTCTTGGCCAGTAGTCCCGTCTCTCGTAACGCAACATGTTGATGACGAAACTCTCTATCTTCTGCTTGTGTGCTAACAACTGATTCCTGGGTCCAATCTTACTTATTATCAACTTTCAGAAAGAACCCCTTCAATTCTCCTGCTGATCTCAGCTATCCAGCCTGCCCGGAACTAACACTCAGTTATAAATCCACTTTCTCTTTAGTAACGACTGTCATTCCTTAAGATTTACCCTAAAAGTATGGTCGTACTCACTTCTGCATTTGCTCTGAATCTTCAACATCGACGGTGAATGTAACATTCCAGAAAAATAAAATATTATTTTTGGGAATTTTTATAATTAAATAATATTACGTTGAATATTTTAATAAGACGGTATAATTAAATACCGATAAATTGGGAAAAATTTGGAAAATTATGAAAATTTCTAAAAAGAGGGTACTTTATGTGATTCATGCAAATTATGAGAGTTTATGATTTATTTGACACTAATTTTGTGCTAATCGCGATTAAAAATTGCTAATCAGACTTTAAGCGTGTTTTGTGCACATGTCATTTTTTTCACACTTGTTACATTTTTCCTACACGATTTTGGGTGTATGGTTATTGTTTTGGGTTTACTATTGCCAAGAGAAGAAAAGAAAACAAAACAAAAAGAAATGGAATAAAGAATAGAATAGTGGAGGGATGGGCATGAGAGAGAGTGAGAGGGTAAGGGGTCAAACCTAGGACCAAGCTCCCATTCCCACTTCACTCTTCACCATTTTCTCTCCTCTCCTCACTCGCTGCTGCTGCTTCCTCCTCTTTCCTCTTGCCTCTCTACCTCCTCAAATCATCCCAATAAACCCATTAAAACCCCATCCCGCTTTCATAAAAATTGTGCACAAGCTCTCAAGCAACCATTTGGACCAAGAAAGCATGCATTTTGGACACTTGGGGCAACTCAAGAAAATTCTTGAGTTGCCAAATGAGGTATTCTCTTAACCATTAGCCTAGTATTTCCATTGTTTTTACATCCATGTTAAGTTAGAACCGATATTGTGTGGTTTCGGGAAGTTTGAAAACTTGAGTTGAGGATCAGGGTTTTAGTTGAACCCAAAGGTGAAATTAAGGCTAGTAGAGGATACACAACTCCTGTGGTGATTGATTGGAGATCTAAACAAGAGACTAGAACCCATTTTAGCTGACTTAGAAACCCGATATCGGAAGAATTTTTTATTCTGTGAGTGTATTATGAAATCTGCTAACACCCGGAGCCTCTGAAAATTTTTTAGCACACAGAGGGATGTGCAGGCAACCTGGAGTGTACCACCAAAACCCTACCCCCTACCCTCCCCTCTAGGCCAAAAATTAATTCATTCTGGACGCAATTTGCGGCCAGAGCAGTTTGGAAGTGAATCGTTTTTGTTCCAAGGCCTTATCTCCAGTAAATTAGACTCTTAGCATATGCAAAATTGGCTGATTTCACCTAGGGTAAAATCTGGGATCTTCTTCTTGTGTTGGCACATTGTTTTATGACTTGTTTTAACATGGATTTTGGTATTTGATAATTCGTTTCCGTCGTGTGGCGTTTGAACGTCAACGACTAGGGTTATTGGTCGTGTTTGCATGCGAGGCTATAGGTTTTTACCTATGAGAGTAGCGGGTGCCGTTTTTGGTTTTACGATGTGATTTTAATACACATTTGCGATTGGATTTATGTGTAGGTACCCCACATGATATCGAGACGTTGAAGATGAAGATGGCGACATCGGCATCGGCACACAAGAAGCAAGGTGAGTAGATTATATCTACGGGGAAGTCGGGTGGATGGCGTATAGCACCCCCGCAATTCGATATTTAGTGTGCTATATATACTATATATATATGATAGCTTTATGTGTAACATGGATATTCAAGATATGATTAGGTGTTCAATGGTTGGATTAGGGTTATTATAAGTGAACTAGTATAGCTTCTTAGTTGCAAACCCTAGAATAGGTTTACACCACACGCACACACATGCTTACTTTTTACACTTGTGCGTATATGGGGATACGTGTATATATACACACACACATAGGTATAAGACGATGTATATATATACATGTATACCTATACTTGAATGATGAGGATAGTAGATGATATTTGGAGATGAGTCGATGATATTGGGCATGGTGCCATGAGATCGGTGATATAATGTGGCTCGTATTATGAGATACGACATGAGATTTTAGCGGGCCTTTGGACGTGTGTTTTACACACGCATTTATATTTATATAGATGGTATCAGTTGTACTAGACTTAGATCAGTACCCCAGTTAATGAGATATGATGATAAGGATACCAGATAATTGATGAGATAAATGTGAGATTCAACCCAAACCCAGATTTGGGATGCCGTATGACGGATTAACTTACGAACTATATATTGATGATAGATCCGCACTCTTGACTCGAGGATGTCATATTGTATATTGTATCGTATATGATACTATTGAGGCGAGATCGCCGACTATTATATGTGTGTGTGTGTGTGTGTGTGTGTCGACTCAGATTTAGGTGGTTTCCATACCCTTTTGATTATCTTGTTAGTTAGATCCGAAGTTTACTTAGTAGATGTTAGACTAGACCCGAGTCATACCTTTTTCAAAACTAACGAATCGTGAGTATTTTAAAAACAAGCCAAGAGATTCTACGGATATTTTCAAAAGACGCATCTTTTCCTAAAAACGCCGTAACCCTTATTTTTCTAAACACCATTATTCGTCTTATTTCAAATGGCAAAACTGTGTGACATTTATATATTGATGTAGATTCTTCACTGTTGCATTTATTATTCGATTTCCGCATATTCTTGATATTCGCATCGCATTGCATATGTAAATGTGTTTATTGTTATATTAAACCCATGATGTCAGGACACCGGCACCATTATCGATGATGCGTATGTTCCATGTACACCTACTTGCCGGCTCACACACTTCATAATCGATAATTGCCATGTCACTACACAGTAGGATTGCTGCATCAGGATATGACTAATTGTACACCCATACTTGCATACATACGTATTTGCACATACATAGATGATTCTGGCTTTATTTTGGAGATTTAGGAACCGCAAGATATATTTTAAAACTGGATTCATTTAAAAGAGCGGTTTTCCCCTCGATGTGTGCATATTACTGTTTTATGTTGCATGATATATGGATATGCTTACATTTCTATCACATGTCGCATACATCATGCTTTATGATTTATGCATTGAGATATGTCGTTTTAATGAGATTTCTGAATTTGAGAACCGTGGTCATTTTAAAAGAAAGTATGCATTGTTTAAAAACCCGGTTTCTCTCGATATGATATTTCAGTACGTCCACCGTGCGTTTTCTCGGTTCTGAGACATATGGCATGTGAAACCCGATTCGAGGAGCTGGATGAGGCCGATTGCGGGTACATGGTAGACCCGGTATGGTACCCTGGGGCGAGAACGGATCTGTTGTGCAGTAGACGATGAGCCTGGCAGAGGGACCACTACCTACCGGTGATAGTATTTAGGCTCGGCGGATATCCGGAGGATACTTGGGCCGATCCGAACTGATGGAGCCCGATATATGAGGATTTACGTGCCGATGTTGGGCACGGGTTTCATGATGTTTTCGAGTGTCGATGTTGGGCATTCAGGTTCCATGATTTTGATGTGTCACGAGGGATACACATTGATTTATATCCTCATACTCCTATGCATATGCTTTATGATATTTACATGCATGATGTTTTGTGTCATTGGGTGACACGTGGACGAGATCCACATGCATACAGACATTGATTACATAGTAGGATGATATCCACATGCTTATAGACTTCATGATATAGTTGACATTGATTCATGTTGATTACATTGATCATACCTCATACTTATGATATGTTGCTACCTGAGGCACTGACACGAGCACTTGGTACTACACTTATGTATAGATGTTTACCTTCGCCACCTTAGTATGCTTCAGACTTTATCATATTGAGGATATATATATATATATATATATATATATATATTACTGATCATTTGACCTAGAATTGAGTCATACATACGATTTCTACTCTGTGATGTTTTCTACTCACGAGTTGGCAACCCACCCCCGTTGTGCCACAGTTCTTGCAGGTTTTGCCGTACAGGTTTCATTGCGGCTTTCTGGCATACTGCTTCCTTTCTGGGTGATTGCTTTGTTAGTATGATATGCCCTAGAAGCCATTATTGTATAGTACTAGTTTGTATATTACATTTTGGAGGCTTGGGATATATACACGGATTGACATTCTTGCTCAATATGGTAGTATGCTACTTTGTTTGTATCTATCTTAATATGTGTATGTGTTTCTTTTGACATATTGCTAATACATATTGATAGAGCCCTTAGGATCTTTTGCTTGACTGCCAGCGTTGTGATGGCAGCCACACTAGTAGGGGCTGGGTAGTCTATAAGCACATCCTTATACAGGTCCCTGGTCGTAGGATTAACGAGACAGGGCATCGATACTCCAGAGTAGACTAGTGTATACGCTTCTCATCCCAGGAGGGGAGATGGTCTATCCCACAGCCATCAGTACGTCGTACTGGAGATAGTATGCAGGTGCTCGTTAGGTTACGAGTACACTGGACAGGACTCGCTAGGAACTGTTGGTTGGTATTATACCTATCGTCAGTTATCAGTTCCCAGGTGACATGAGTACAGCTTAGTCCGTTGACTTGATATTGTCACTCCGTCTCAAGTGTGTTCCTACTGTTCTTAGATTACTACCCTACCACGTCTCAAATGAGTCGTGCAAACAGGTAGTAGTTGGGTGCAGTCCCAAAGCGCTTGGAGGCAGTGACGGTTAGACAGGATTCATCTCTCCCGGTATTGGGAGTTGATATCACGCTGTGTCTAGGAGAGCCATTACAAAAAGTCCCTGGCCAGGGCAAGCGAGATTTGCTGGTAGGTTTTCCAGTAGTTTCTCAGGGTGCTCTGGGCTACTGTTCATATCAGATTTTTGCATTTTCATACCGCCCAATTTTTATCACATTGCATGTCGGTAGATACTCTTGAGCCGTGTTTGCTAGTCAATTGCAGGATACAGGTTCCCGGTTCTCAAACGGAGAAATTCATGGAAAACACGACAAAAATCCGGTTCCTGCCAACCACAGATAAAACACGGTCTCCGCTCTTCATCCGTGTGCTGCCAGATACCAGTTTAGGGAGACAAAATGTCAAATCAATGTCGTTTTCAGGCACAAGGCTCAATGGTAGCACAAGATCCAAGAGATCTACGCGGAGCTCGAGGCAATCATGACAAAATCTTGACAAAAAGTCCACCTTTCCCTCAACAGAAATTCTGGAAAATTCGTGAAGCAATTATGGGAAAATACATATACCAGAAGGAAGCTCACATCAAACCAGGGTCCCACCAAAAATACCCAAGCCCAAGTCATCTAAACGGCCGCGGAAGCGCGGCCAAAGAGGGGTATTGGCCGCGCTTGCGCGGCCGTTCTGGCGCCAAGAGTGCAGGGTTTTGGCGGGTAGGTTGGTCTTTTCATGTATATTCTGTTGGTTGCCCTAGGGTTTCATGTTTTGGCCTATAAATAGTCCAGAAGTTTGTGAAGGAAGGGGTCCATAATCTTGTATTTCTTTTGCTAGGTTTTAGTTACATGTTCTTCTTCCTCTTCTCACCTCTTCTCCATTAAACTTGTAAGTGAGCTTTTGAGTGAAGAGTGATGAATAAAGAAGACCATTTTATTATCATGCTTGTCTCCTTATATTTATGCTTGTTGTAATTTTAATTCGTTAAGTAGTTGTTGTTATTTCCTTGTTATTTCTTTCTTCTCTTTTTTCTTTATCCTTACATATGACAATGATACTTACGCTTGATCCTCGCCAAGGTGAGGTCGCAAATAGTTAGTCGTATTCTTCTAATCTCTTTCTTTCTATCTTCCTCTTTTGTGTTGTTTTATTTTTCCGTATTATGATGTGTGAGTAGTTCATTCTTGTTAGGGTAGGATAAGGAAAGTTTGAGAGAAGGAAATCTCTCTCACTCTTTCCTTTCCCAACATCTTAAATCGACTCCCGTTAACCCAACCACAATCCGCTCCTTACGGCACCCTATCCTACATGATAGCGGTAATTCCGTAGTGTGACCGGTTGTGGTTGGATTAACCGGAGGTTATGGCTAAGAGCCAAGAACGGACGAACAAGCACCAAAAGGAAGACTTATGCGTTGGAAAGCCTAGCTTATACTCGCAAAGTCCTTCCTAGTCGTGCTAATCCCCGTTGTTGCCGATTACCGTAACACGATATTAAGAAGGGAAACGAAAGATGTGGAGACTCCTAACTCAAACTAACCTAATCCTAACCCTAACATGCTCTCTTTAAATATCAACTCAACACTTAGATAACTACAAACAAAATATGAACAACCGGACTTAACTCGTCGAAAAACACATAGAAAAAGATTCCCATCTCCCTGCGGACGACCCGTACTCAACCGGCTAGCTACGTGCGAAACCGTCTTGATTGCGGTATTTAAACTAGAACTTGAACACGCTCGTATCCTACCAATCAAATGGCGCCGTTGCCGGGGAGACGGTAGTCTATTTCTAAGTGAAATTTCGGGTTAATTTGTGAATATAAAAACAACCAAAAACCAAAAAAAAATATACTTTGTAAAAATCATCTTGTTATTCTTGATTAGTTTTTGTGCAAGTGTGCAGGAAATACGAAGCTCAAGATCGACGCCTAAGACGTTGGAAATACGGAGTTCAAGTACAGTGCCAAAGACGTGGGAAGATAGACCCACATTTCGCGGCTACACCGCGACGGACAAAAACAAAGCATACGGTCTACTGTACAAATCTGGAGCTGTTTCAGTGAGCAAATCCAAATTCAGAACATCCAGACAACCAGAGGAGACACAGACCAGAATCTCCACAAAATTACAAAGCCCAAGCCTACCTTCTTGCCGCGCTTCCGCGGCCTTAGCACCTGTTTGGCCGCTCTTCCGCGGCCATTTAGTGGCTTCAGGGGTGGATCTTTTCTCTGTAAGTCCCTCTTTCTCTCTCCACTTCTCTGAGCTCCACTGAATTGTGTTTTCTGCAGCCTTCTTTGCGCAAATTCTTCTCCCCCTTCCAATAAACTGTTCTTGTGCAGGATTCTTTGCGCCGCAAATAAAAATTGTTTGCTGTTGATATTGTTACTGTTTTGCATTCTTTAATACGGACTTAAGGGGCTTGAAACCAATCCAGATTGGGTGGGGATTTCATCACCCTTCCCAGGACCCCGGAAATCACTAAAGCATATGCATTGTCCATTGTAATTAAAAAAATACTAGACTTCAGCCCTAAGGACTTCGCGCTCATTAGGAGAAGATAAACCTTGTTTAGAACCTTGCTTAACCGTATATTGTTTACGGGGTGTCTAGGAAAGTGTTAAAGGCGCAACCGCCGAAAGAGAAAGGGTTATTTAATTAAGGAACTTCGCGAAAGCGTTGGACAACCTCCCCTTATCTCTGCACTTACCTGGCCTCGTGATCAGTGTATTTTTAAGCTTGTTTCTCGACACTGTTTAACTTCGACAATCAAGTTCAGGAGCAGGTCTAGTAGACCTAGGTTACCCTAGATCTAGGTGTGATTGTGCATATCTTGTTTGTGATTGCTTAAGCCGTATTCCCGTACATACTTCTGTAAATCTTTTTCTAAAAAAAAAAAAAAAGAAAAAATCAAAAACTTTTATAAAAACTTGCCCTTTTGTCGCCAAATCCATTTTCACCCAACACCCTTCGCCTTTCTTCATTGACGTTTTCTTACCCTCACCTTCTTCGCTTTGACTATACTAAACTCGTTTAGTGTATGTCCGCTTGGACTCGGGACACTAGCGCCCGTCTAGTCCGCGTTACGTTAGTCGCGACCGACTACGCGATCGACTCCGAAGTCGATACTCCGTCCACTCCTCTTTCACCCCTTCCTTTGCCGGCCAACTCCGACGTTGACCGGAATTCTGTTCATACATCTTCACCTTCACCTTCACCAACCTCTTCTTCCGCGATGTCGGGATTTAATCCGAACATCTCGTTGACCACCCCGGGATTGGCTCCACCTCCTATGGAGACCAATCTCCCACCACCTCCGCCTGTTGTAGCGCCGCAGCGAATTGCGCTCCAGGATCGTTTCTACCCTACCCGTTCTGCACTTCCAACCTGCCTTTCTCTTCCTCCGGCCAATGGGGACAACTTTGAAATTAAGCCCCATTTCATCAACATGCTTCCACGTTTTCATGGGCTTGAATCTGAAGATGCCTATATCTTCATTAACAAATTTTAAAATGTCTGTGCCATGATGAAAACAACCCAGCTGTCGGACGATGCTATACGTCTACGGGTCATTCCCTTCACTTTATGCGATCTCGCAGAAAAATGGCTGTATAGCACCGCTTCCCACTCAATCACCAGCTGGGACGAGTTTGTTAAAGCGTTTCTGAAAAAATTCTACCCAAATCATAAGACCGCAAGAATTCGAAATGAGATCAACCAATTCTCCCAGCTTCCTTTTGAACCCTTCTGGAAGTGCTTTGACCGATACAAAGACCTTCTTGTTCAGTGTCCTCACCACGGTATAGAAAAATGGCAACTCTGCCAGACTTTATACGAGGGACTGAACCCAGCAACGAAGCAGTTGCTGGAAACAATCTGTCAGGGCCACTTCCTATCCAAATCTGACGAGGAAGCATGGCAGTTCTTTGACGATCTTGCGGAGCAAACGCTACAGTGGGAGAGCACCAGACCGACTCCTTCCTCTTCTTCTACCTCCACTTCTACCGGTCAGTCTAGGGTAGGAATTCACCAGCTTGATGTCTCTATTGCGATGAGAGCTGAAATGGCTGCAATAACAAAAAAACTTGAAGCAATAGAGAGCAAATTTTCTTCTCCTACTCCTGCCCCTGTTCTCCCCCTTCGTACCATCTGCGCTTGTTGTTCCGATCCTTCCCACTTGACCGAAGAGTGTCCTTACAATCCACCTTCGCAAGGACAGGATCAGGTTAATGCATTCCAGCAAAGACCGAGGAATGATCCATACTCTTCCACCTTCAATCCCGGTTGGAGGAACCACCCCAATTTCGCATGGAATCAGAATCAGAATCAATTCCATGGCAACAATTTCCAAAGGGCCCCTCCGCCGCAACAACAAGCGCAGCAACAAACTCAGCATCAGTGTCAGTAGGCCTTCCAACCCCAACCTTACCCAAACCAGACGAACAACTTTGCACCCAACAACTCTTTTCCACCAAACAACAACTTTGTTCCGTCTAACAACGATAAGGTTTCCTCGCTCGAGCGAAGTCTGGAGGCGTTCGTTAAACAGTCGACCCAATCCACCGCCAACATCCAGTCTTCGATTCAATCTTTAGTGCAACACACTGCCGCACACGGGCAAAGCATCAAGACCATCGAGGCCCAGATTGCACAGCTGAACGCGGCCTTGAGCGAGCGAGAGAAGGGGAAGCTCCCGTCTCAGCCACTTCCAAATCCCGGCCACCCACATAATGCACTTGTTGCTCTTGAACAACAAAACCATAATGTGAGTGCCGTGACCACACTGAGATCAGGGAGGGTGCTGCAAAACGACATTGGCAAGCGAATCAATGATGACACCCCGGCCGCTTCTTCTTCTTCTTCTTCTCCTGCTTCTTCTTCTTCGTCTTCCGAGCCTATTCTCCGTTCTCCACAAGGCTCTCCTTCCTCTTCTTCTCTAAACGGACCCGCTTCTCACTCCACGAAAACACCTATTCTGGGATCCGTTCCAACTCCAAAATCTCCTCCTCCAGCATTAGACTCAACCAATTTTCAAAATGTTCCATTTCCAAACCGGTTGAGGTCTAACAAACAAAATCCACAAATGGAGAAGATTTTGGAGTTATTCAAGCAAGTTAACATTAACATTCCTCTTTTAGATGCTGTCCAACAAGTCCCTTCTTACGCGAAAATCTTAAAGGACTTGTGCACGAAAAAGAGGAAGTCTCAGGTACCCAAGAAAGTTTTCTTGGCTAGTGCTGTGAGTGATGCCCTTACCCAATCTTTACCACAAAAACGGAAGGACCCTGGCTGTCCTACGATTTCAATTACTATTGGGGCAGAACATCAACCGCGCACTATTAGATCTTGGTGCCAGTGTTAACTTGCTTCCGTATTCAGTATACGAGCAATTAGGCGTCGGAGAGCTGAAACCCACACACTGCACTCTCCAGATGGCCGACCGATCGATCACCCATCCTAGGGGTGAGCTAGAGGATGTGTTAATCAAAGTCGGGGATTTCATATTCCCCGTCGACTTCATTGTCTTAGATACACAGCCTGTAGCTAACCCCCGGAATCAAATTCCGGTGATACTCGGTCGCCCATTTCTCGCAACCTCAAATGCTGTGATCAATTGTCGCAATGGTTCAATGAACCTCTCTTTCGGAAATATGACAATTGAACTCAACATTTTTAGGTTGGGGAATCAGTCCGCCGAACCTAATGCTCATATACTGGATGTCTGCTCGATCCAGGAGATCACACCAGAAGAGTGTGAATTCGAGGAGTTTCTGTTTGAACACGATGATCTTGACGCCACTAGTGCGTGTCTCTTCGAACCTGCTGCTGTTTCTGCGCCCGATAACGACTACGAGTGTTTCACGTTCACGAACGATCTTAGCCGCGCACAACCCGAGTTTGAATCTTTCGACTTTTCGGATGAGTTACCTGAACCATCCGACTCGGTTGCCTACACTCGTTTTGAACCTTTGCTGGAGTCCTTTGAGTTCGAGACCTTTGCACCGGTCTTGCCTTCCATCATTTCACCTCCAACGCTTGAACTCAAGCCGTTGCCGCCTCACCTTAAGTATGCTTACTTAGGTGAGAACGAGACCCTCCCTGTCATCATCTCGGCTTCTCTAGCTCCTGAGCAAGAGAAAGCCCTTCTCGCGGTCTTGCACGACAACAGGCAAGCTTTTGGCTGGTCCATGGCGGACATCAAGGGGATTAGTCCCCTCATCGTTGAGCATCACATTCATCTGATGGATGATGCCAAACCAGCCCGGGATCCACAAAGACGTCTTAATCCAGTCATGAAGGAGGCTGTGAAGAAGGAGATCGTCCAATGTCTAGATAGTGGTATCATTTACCCTATCTCTGATAGCCAGTGGGTTAGCCCCATTCACGTTGTCCCCAAGAAGTCGGGCATCAGGGTCATAACCAACGAGGCGAATGAGTTAATCCCTACTCGCACCCAAACTGGGTGGCGAGTTTGCATTGATTACAGAAAACTCAACGCCGCAACGCGGAAAGACCACTTTCCGCTACCTTTTATTGACCAGATGCTCGAACGATTGGCCGGACATGAGTACTATTGCTTTCTTGATGGCTACTCTGGCTACAATCAAATTCCCATCGCCGAAAAAGACCAGGACAAAACCACTTTCACTTGTCCTTTCGGCACGTTTGCATATCGACGCATGCCCTTTGGGTTATGCAATGCGCCCGCTACCTTCCAGCGGTGTATGATGGGAATTTTCTCGGACATGGTGGAAAAATTTCTGGAGATTTTCATGGATGACTTCTCCATCTTCGGCGACTCCTTTGACGAGTGTCTGCTGCATCTCGACGCTGTCCTTACCAGATGTAAGGACAAGAATCTCACTTTGAACTGGGAGAAATGCCACTTCATGGTGCGCGAAGGTATTGTCTTAGGACATATCATCTCGCAAAATGGCATAGAGGTTGACAAAGCAAAGATTGAGGTCATTTCCAATCTGCCTCCTCCCCGATGCGTCAGAGATATCCGAGCCTTCCTTGGCCATGCCGGTTTCTATAGACGGTTTATCAAGGACTTTAGCAAGATTGCTAGGCCCTTGACGCTTTTGCTGGCCAAGGACACGCCTTTTGACTTCAACTCGAGCTGTGTGACTGCATTCGAGTCACTAAAACGCTCACTCACTTCTGCTCCCGTTCTTTCTTCTCCTGACTGGACGCACCCATTCGAGATCATGTGCGATGCATCCGACTTTGCCATCGGTGCTGTCCTTGGACAGCACATCAACAAGATGCCGCACGTAATCTATTACGCGAGCCGAACCCTGAACGACGCCCAACTTAACTATACAACAACTGAGAAGGAATTCTTAGCTGTTGTATTTGCCTTAGAAAAGTTCAGGCCCTACCTCATCGGTTCTCCAGTCATTGTCTACACTGACCATTCAGCTCTGCGCCATCTTTTTGCGAAGAAAGATGCCAAATCTCGGTTAATCCGTTGGATCCTCTTGCTTCAAGAGTTTGACCTTGTCATTAAGGACAAACGGGGATGTGAAAACGTGGTTGCCGACCATCTCTCGCGACTTCCTTCTTCGCCTTCGCTTCCAATTCCGATAAACGACGTTTTCCCGGATGAACAACTCTTGACAGTATCTTGCGAACCCTGGTTCGCAGATATTGTGAACTATTTGGCCACGGGATTGCTACCGACCGAATGGTCACGTCAGGACAGACTTCGCTTCTTATCCCAAGTAAAACACTTTTACTGGGACGAACCCTACTTGTTCAAGTACTGTCCCGACCAGATTATTCGTCGGTGTATCCCAGATGAGGAATTCAAGAGTGTGCTGTCATTTTGCCACGACCAAGCATGTGGCGGGCATTTTGGGCCCAGAAAGACAGCTGAGAAGATCTTGCAATGTGGTTTCTACTGGCCACAACTTTTCAAAGACGCTCACGATTATTGCAAGACTTGCTCCCGGTGCCAACACATGGGCCGGATATCCTGGAGGAACGAGATGCCGCTCCAACCAATCTTGGTTGTGGAGATTTTCGATGTTTGGGGGATAGACTTCATGGGGCCGTTTCCCAGCTCTTTTGGGAACTTGTACATCCTTCTAGCTGTTGATTACGTCTCTAAATGGCTCGAGGCTGTGCCCAGCCGGACTAACGACAACAAGGTTGTCGTTAGGTTCCTTAAAGAAAACATTTTTTCCCGGTTTGGGCACCCCCGAGCGATCATTAGAGACAATGGAAGTCATTTCTGCAATAGGACTTTCGAGGCCTTGATGCGGAAATACTCCATTAATCATAAGCTTTCTACGCCCTACCACCCCCAAACCTGCGGGCAGGCCGAAGTTTCAAATCGGCAAATCAAGCAGATACTGGAGAAAACGGTTTCCAAGAACCGTAAGGATTGGTCTTTGAAACTCACTGATGCCCTTTGGGCATTTAGAACCGCTTATAAGACCGACCTTGGCATGTCTCCCTATCGGCTTGTGTACGGAAAAGCCTGCCACCTTCCGGTCGAAATCGAGCATCGCGCGTTTTGGGCGATAAAGGAGCTGAATCTGTCTCTGGAGGACGCGGGCAGCCATCGGAAGCTGCAGCTGAACGAACTGAGCGAGCTTAGGGATGAGGCTTACGACAACGCGGTTGTCGTTAAGAATCGAACGAAGGTGTTTCATGATAAACACCTTGTGCGCAAAACCTTCGTACCTGGTCAGCAGGTACTTCTTTACGACACCCGACTTCATTTCCATCCTGGAAAGCTCCGATCTCGCTGGAAAGGGCCGTATTTTGTGCGGAATGTGTATCCGCAGGGCGCTGTGGATTTGGAAAATCCAAAGGACGGTTCTATTTTCAAAGTGAACGGGCACCGATGCAAACCGTACCTTAGCGCCGAACCAACAGAGGAGCTCCTATTCTTACAGGAGCCGGTTTACCTTGCTTGATCTTCCTCTGCCTACCTCCAAACTTCGGTTATCCAGCCAAGAACAGTGGACACTGTTCCAAATAAGTTTGGGGGTATGTACAAACCATTTTGTTTATATTTGTGTATATTCTTTTTCTTTTCTTTCAAAACAAAAACAAATAAAAATTATGTATCGCTAACCAACAATTTTGAACCTTCAAACTACTCTCTTCATGCAACGACAGTGAGGACACTGTCCAGTTTAAGTTTGGGGGTACGCTCGGTACGCATTTCTTACCTTCGCATTCATATGTATATTTTGCATCTGCATATTAATATTCATAAAATCCATAAAAATTTGAGCATTTTCTAAAAATATAAAAAAAAAATTGTCAAGTTAGCTTGTGGAAGAACTCTGATTCAACATTCGACGGTTTTTGTTTGAAAAAAATAGGAATAACTAGATCTTCTGTTTGGATTTTGAAAACCTGAAAGATAACTCTCCTTTGAAGTTAACTATAGCTGATATACGTCTTTACATCACACTACACGTGTCGTAAGATTTTGGGAATTAGATGACAAGTCTTTCATGTTTGAACTTTTAAACAGATAAATGATTTTCTGAGGATCAAATAGGTTTGTTCTGAAATAAGTAATGTCAAGAATAGTTTATGAAGTAAAGCGAATATGAAGGAATGTTATTGATGCCGTAATAGGAGCTAAGTCTGAAAAATAACCCATCTAAAACTTGATTGGAATGATTACACACCAAACCCACTAGACACGTCTTTTATCCAAAAAAATATTTGAACTGCCGGTTATATCTCCGTTCGTATTAAATCATCTGATTTTCACGCCAAACTGTCTTTTGTTTTTGGACCTAGGTAACTTGAGTAATTAAGTCCGCTGGGGTGTTTCTACACCTAATGCCCTAAAACCAACTGGTTTGGGTGCATTGGCCCAAAGCTCGCTAAGAAGCCTAGAAAGTCCAGTTTAAAACAAAGTCAAGCAAGTGTTCTCTCCGAGTTAAAATTCTTAACGGTTCTTTGTGTGAGAATAATCTTGATAAAAGACAGGCTTTTAAAAAAATTTTAACGGAGATATGAAGGTTTTACTCTTTGATAAAGACTATTGCACGTTCACAGTGGTGTGTATGAAATGAAAACAAGAAAAAGGTGGAGTGAAAAATACGACTTAGTTTCCTGTTAACGAAGATAGAAATTCTAAAGTTGAAACCTTACTGCAAAACGAAACTTGAAAAATGCTTAACTCATTATAAAACTTATGTGATCCTTTTAAAATTGTTATCTGGGCTTATTGTGCGACATGATGACTCTAATCGATCCTTCTGGAACTTAACGACACTATCCGCACTGCACGTAAAGACATATAAAATCTGTAGTTAAATAAGATGTGAGGTGTGAAAAATAAAGGTTCGATAGTCTAGACTAAGGATTATAGAATTGTTATTTTCTAAAACAAAACTTTAGGGTTTGAAACTTAGTCATTTTTACAAACCAACTTGACCGGATTTTATGGGTAGTATCCGCTGAAAACCCTCAGGAGACAACACTCCTCCTACTAGGGACACCTAGAGGTTTAACGGCTTGTTGCACATGCTCAGTGCAATCGCGTTCCCTGCGAAAGTGAGGTTAGGAAATTTTTTGTGAATAAATGGGCTTTGCTCGGGACGAGCAATTGATAAGTTTGGGGGTATTTGTTCATATCAGATTTTTGCATTTTCATACCGCCCAATTTTTATCACATTGCATGTCGGTAGATACTCTTGAGCCGTGTTTGCTAGTCAATTGCAGGATACAGGTTCCCGGTTCTCAAACGGAGAAATTCATGGAAAACACGACAAAAATCCGGTTCCTGCCAACCACAGATAAAACACGGTCTCCGCTCTTCATCCGTGTGCTGCCAGATACCAGTTTAGGGAGACAAAATGTCAAATCAATGTCGTTTTCAGGCACAAGGCTCAATGGTAGCACAAGATCTAAGAGATCTACGCGGAGCTCGAGGCAATCATGACAAAATCTTGACAAAAAGTCAACCTTTCCCTCAACAGAAATTCTGGAAAATTCGTGAAGCAATTATGGGAAAATACATATACCAGAAGGAAGCTCACATCAAACCAGGGTCCCACCAAAAATACCCAAGCCCAAGTCATCTAAACGGCCGCGGAAGCGCGGCCAAAGAGGGGTATTGGCCGCGCTTGCGCGGCCGTTCTGGCGCCAAGAGTGCAGGGTTTTGGGGGGTAGGTTGGTCTTTTCATGTATGTTCTGTTGGTTGCCCTAGGGTTTCATGTTTTGGCCTATAAATAGTCCAGAAGTTTGTGAAGGAAGGGGTCCATAATCTTGTATTTCTTTTGCTAGGTTTTAGTTACATGTTCTTCTTCCTCTTCTCACCTTTTCTCCATTAAACTTGTAAGTGAGCTTTTGAGTGAAGAGTGATGAATAAAGAAGACCATTTTATTATCATGCTTGTCTCCTTATATTTATGCTTGTTGTAATTTTAATTCGTTAAGTAGTTGTTGTTATTTCCTTGTTATTTCTTTCTTCTCTTTTTTCTTTATCCTTACATATGACAATGATACTTACGCTTGATCCTCGCCAAGGTGAGGTCGCAAATAGTTAGTCGTATTCTTCTAATCTCTTTCTTTCTATCTTCCTCTTTTGTGTTGTTTTATTTTTCCGTATTATGATGTGTGAGTAGTTCATTCTTGTTAGGGTAGGATAAGGAAAGTTTGAGAGAAGGAAATCTCTCTCACTCTTTCCTTTCCCAACATCTTAAATCGACTCCCGTTAACCCAACCACAATCCGCTCCTTACGGCACCCTATCCTATATGATAGCGGTGATTCCGTAGTGTGACCGGTTGTGGTTGGATTAACCGGAGGTTATGGCTAAGAGCCAAGAACGGACGGACAAGCACCAAAAGGAAGACTTATGCGTTGGAAAGCCTAGCTTATACTCGCAAAGTCCTTCCTAGTCGTGCTAATCCCCGTTGTTGCCGATTACCGTAACACGATATTAAGAAGGGAAACGAAAGATGTGGAGACTCCTAACTCAAACTAACCTAATCCTAACCCTAACATGCTCTCTTTAAATATCAACTCAACACTTAGATAACTACAAACAAAATCTGAACAACCGGACTTAACTCGTCGAAAAACACATAGAAAAAGATTCCCATCTCCCTGCGGACGACCCGTACTCAACCGGCTAGCTACGTGCGAAACCGTCTTGATTGCGGTATTTAAACTAGAACTTGAACACGCTCGTATCCTACCAATCAGCTACACTCTGATACGACTTGTACCGCTATTAGGGGACTGACGTTTACTGCCCGCTAGGCCCGACATGCGATATTCTCAGACGAACAGACCGGACTGTACGGAGATTGTCACATTCAGGCTCAATAAGAGTTCAAATGGGTTCACCTCATCGGTCTTCTTATCGGCATCTACCTGGGACCGTTACGTACAGCTAGTACCGCTTGCGGCCTATGGTTAAACCCACTGCCAGCGTAGTGTCGAGTCTTTAGAGTCCCACACAGAGGGTTGTTCGCCTTTGGGCAAAACAGAGTAGAGGTCGCATGGTTTTGCGACGGGGTTCGTTCACATCCGCGAACTTGTGCACGTTTGGTGTCCGGGCAGTTATTACTAGCGGGCTTTGGTTTAAGCCAGATTCTAATATGTGTTTCGGGATTGGTTTTGTCTCATTGTATTCGTGTTCCTCGGAACACGGATGCGGGTGTGTGTGCATAGTTGACAGAGGCAGAGGAACCTCATTAGGGTTTTTGACCGTTGACTTTTTCTAAACCCTAATGAGAATGAGAAATATGATTAATAATATTAATTAAGGATAATTATGCCATGGTTAGGGTTGGGTTGACCATTTGACTTATTGACTTTTGTTGACCATGATGATTTCTTTTGCAAAGATGCTTCTTGAAGCTTGCATTAGCATTTAATGTGAAATGATATTGGTCAAATCAACTAACCATCACAATTTTCCTAATTATTATTATTATTCACATATTCTCTCATATGAGAGCAAGGTTGGGATTATTATCTCATTCTCTCTTGCTCATTCTCTCTCTTGAAAAGCTCTCCCTCTTCCTCTCTCTCAAAGCTCTCTTGTTTCATGAGTTGAAAAACATGAGCTTTATGAAATAAAACAATCAAGACAACTCTCTACTCATTCTAGGGTTCTTAGTCTAGCAAGCCAAGCACTCTAGTTACCTCTTGGTTGAGGTAGGAGCTCAAGGTAGAGGCCTTCGGGTGGATCTTTCTTCGGCAAAGAGAAGACGAAGAGGAGGAGCCGTCTACACCACTCCAAGGAGCTAGCAACAAGGAGAACCACAACAAAAAGAGAAGGAGTTCAAGAACTAGGTATAACCATCTTACCTAGTAGCTAGAACTTGTAGTTATTCTGTTAGTTTTTGTTTAGCAAAGATCCTTCATGGTCAGTCTATGTTTCCTTTTGATAAAAATCCGTTTTTTACTCTTTCCGCCTCCCCGTAAGTACCTGGTTGGGTTACATAGACTTACAGTGGTATCAGAGCCTAGGTAAACAAAAACTAACATGTTAGCAAAGTGTTTAGAACTTCGATCCGGAAAAAATCGCAAAATACGTCAAAAAATTTGTGTTTTCTGCCGATTTTAAAAACAGCTCTAAAAATATTTCCACAGACCTGAAAAATACATGCAGGGTTTTTTAGGAATACCCAAGAAAAACGAGCTCATGACTCAGTCAAACTGCCACGGAAGCGCGGCGAAACCAAGCGTTTCGCCGCGGATCCGCGGCCGAGTCGACTCGGGGTCAACTTGCTTTTCCTGCAGTGTGTTCAGGTTGATGTTTTGTGATTTTTCAGATGCTTTATTTCTGCCCAGATTCTTCAGAGAACAGTATTGTATTTGGGGGTAGTTTCAAATTGGAATATTGATCGAAATTCTATAAACTTTAGCTAATTTATTATATCTGTAATGTGATATATGTACTGAACGTCGACTAATCGCTATACGTCGATTAGTGGGGGTTGTACATATCTGTGATCTGTGATGTTGGATTGTGTATATGAACTTGTTGGATCGTCGCGGATGAATAGCCGGGGTTGTGAGATGAGAGTTTATTTATCTTTCATTTGATGTAAATTGTAAATTTATATAATATTATTTTTATGGCCGCACATCCAGGTTGAGCTTGTAGCCGCCATTGTATATTATTTCTTTTACTGTTTTTGCTCCTAGGATAGACCCAAGGAGGGGTGCACAAACTACCGGGTACTTTGAAGTGCCGAGTGGCCTACTCACGTTGTTGAGGGAAGTTGCTTCACTTCGGGTACTTGGCGGGTAGTTTGCCGCACCCGTAGGAATCTAGGGTGGGGTTTGGCTATCCATCGCGACCGTGTAATCCGTCTTTCATTGCAGGCTCGAACGAAACGCGGATTCCTAACATATCCAATGTGTTCATCTGTGATTTGGAATGGCTATCATTGTATCTGACGAATATATATATCTATATATGATATCTAGTAGGTGTTGCTTATGTTTTGCATCCGCGCTAGACCAGCCCCCGCTCTGTCGTTAATTAAGTAACCTAACGGGTGATGACGGGGCCCCATAGCGAATGCGAATGGCATAAGCGTACGTCATATTTTCATTGTTTTCTGCAATGGTAGGATTAATTGATGGGACGCATTATATTAATACAAAGAAAACAAACCAAAGTTAAATCGTTGGAACAATTTCAAACTACTCGGTTTTTTCCAAAACAGAAAACTTTTAAAAACGCGGAGCTTAAACCACTCCTTTTAAATTATATCAAGTTCATTCGATTATATCAAGTTCACTACATGTTTCGCCAAAACCATTCGTAGCCCTCCGCCATTTCAGTTAAATATTCAGTAGTATTCAAGCTATGTATTTTGACCTTTCGCTAAGGCATAGTGATTGGTAGCTACCAAATATTTATCTGTTGCATAGATAGATGTGTTGGTTTGAGACAGTCATACTACCATTTTGGCCTTCGTCAAGGGTATGTACGGGTGGGTTCAAATTAACCTGGTAAATGACGGGTAGAACTTGACATGTGACTTATGATATATTAGCCTTCGTCAAGGTCATAAGAGCATGGGGCAAAAATCCACATCGGGAGTTTCTAAAGAAACTGAAACTTACTAGTGCTGTATACCACTTGGAGTGTGATGATTCTGGTAGGATTCCTTTAGCTTTATCACACGATGATATTTGGATCCCGATCCTACCGTGAGTATATGGTACTCCTCAGGAAACTTTCTCACTTAACGATCAATGCTATAAACCAAGTAAGTGTCTAGAAAGGTGTTAGCGGGGCTACGCCCACAGGGAAAAGAGGTTACTTAATTAAGGAACTTCGCGAAAGCGTCGTAATACCTCCCTCGAAGTACCGACACTGGCCTGGCTGAACGGTTAAGCAAGTATTGTATGGTGAGATCGATCCCGACTAATTCTTCTTTTGTGGTTTGAGGAAGGATTCGAGAAACAGTGGGAGCCATCCTGTTTAGACAAACTAAAAACCACTCTAAACTTGCAAGAGCATCATGCTAAAGTGTTTCTTCTCTCTCTCCTAATTGCAGCGACCAAACATCATGACCGGCCTTAAGTTACTACTAGATAAAAATATACTGACAGGGCCAAACTACAAAGATTGGCTCAGGAATGTAAAAATGGCAATCACTTATGACATGTTGGGGTATCTCCTTACCACCAAAGCCCCCGCCGTCCCAGGTCCACAATCTAGCATCGCGGATAAGGAAATCCGTAAGACCTGGGAGATTGACTGCGCGAAGGCCAAGTGCCCCGTGCTTTCCTCTATGGACAATGAACATCAGAGGAGGCACGATAATATGGACATATTTCTCCATACTAAGGAACTATATGGAGAGAAATCCCGTATCGTCAGATACGAAACCTCGAAAAAGTTGTTTTCTGCGAGGTTGGCCATCAGATCATCTATAGCGGAACACGTGTTTAAGATGATTGGCTACATTGAGGAGAGCACGGACCTCGGGACTGTAAGTATACGGTAGCGCCCCGGCCGTCATTCCGATGCCAAAATGCGGAAACAAAAACTTTTTCTTAACTTGAAACTGACGCTATCGTATACTTTTTTCCGGATCGAGCCATTAACCTACAACTAGCAAATTAGAGAAGGGTTAGAAAGGCTATACCGATCGATCCGTGTCATTCGGTCTTTAGCCATCATCTCTAGCTTCCCGCGGCATCTCCGATCTCCGGTCTCCTCGTCAGAAGGGCACCACATCGATGAGTCTTTTTACGGGCTCCCACCTCTGAACCGAGGCAACTCGGACACGAAGTTTGCTAGCCGACGTGTCCAAGGTTGATGTGGAGGAAGTGTAGAATGCTTTGTCTCGAGGGTTAATCGAAGTTGCTTTTTGGAGTGGGAATGGAAAGGAGTTTGAGGAAATGAGCTAGAATGATTTTTGCGAAAATGAATCTCTTTCTTTTTCAACCAAAATGAACCAATCTCCCACACCAAAAAGAATTCAGCCCTTTTATTTGTCTCGGCCAGTGAAGGATAATTGAGGAGGAAAAGGGGTGAGGCTAAGCAAAAAGAATGGGTGATTATAAGAAAAAAGAGTCACACCCATATCAAATCCAATCCTTTCACCATAAATGCAAAAAGCAAATCAATGATGCAAAAAATAAAGAAGCTAGCTGCAGGATTCTGGAGCCCCGGCCACCACTAAAAACCCCCTTCTTTACTAATTGCGCATTTGCAAGAAGAACCCCTTTCCAAACTAATTTCAGCCAAAGAAGGAATGAAAGAAAAATGGAATTTGGGTAAAAAGAGAAAGCAAGCTGGCAACTTCAAAAAGCGATCCGGTAACAAATTACAGGATAACCCCGTGACTGTATATACATACCCACATTTGTATTCCGACTGAATACAAATGCAATGAGACAAAATCTTCACAGTATAATACTAGGATCCGGCTTAAACCAAAGCCCGCTAGTATTATCCGTTCGAACCATGACACGTGCACAAGTGCACGCGTATGTTCGAATCCTGCCATAAATTCATACGGCCTCTACAACGTTTCGCCCGAAACTTGAGAAACTTTCTGTAGGGGACTCTAAAGACTCGTCAATACTTTGACTGTGGATTTAACCACTAGCACGTCAGAGGTATTAGCCGTACGTAATGGGCTACCAGGTATTGACCAAAAGGGAGGTCGATGAGCGAACTCATCCTGACACCCTACTGAGCCTGTCAGTGACAATATCTGTACAGTCCGGTCCGTTCGTCTATGAGCATCGCATGGCAGGCCTAGGGGGTTGGTAAAAGTCAGACCCCCAAAAGCGGTACAAGTAGTGTCGGAGTATAGCCCAGAACACCATGAGATACTATTAGAATACCTACCAGTAAATCTCCTGTCTTGGCCAAGGACTTCATGTAATGGCTCTCCTAGACACAGCGCGATCTCACCCCCAATACCGGGAGAGACGAAACCCCTGCCGATCCGCTCACTGCCTCCATGTGGCTCGAGACTGTACCCAACTAAAACCTGTTTGCACGACTCTTTTGAGCCGTGGTAGGGTAGTAATCAAAGTACAGTGGGAACTCACATGAGATAAATGACGATCTCAGGTCGATGAACTAACCTGTACACATGTCACCAGGGAACTACTATTTGACGTCAGGTATAATACCAACTATCATGTTCCCGGCGAGTCATGTCCGGTGTACTCATAACCCAATGAGCACCTGTATACATCTTAGGTGAACCAACTGACACCAATGGCTTGTGAGACCGGCCACCACCCCTCGTCGGGGTCTCGACTGTATACACTAGACTACTCTGGAGTATCGATGCCCTGTCTCGAAAACTCCCATGACTAGGGACCACTTTAAGGATGTGCTTATAGACCCCAGCTCCCACGTATATGATCGAAATTATACTGCTGGCAGTCAAGCAAGAATCCTTAGGGCTCTATCAATGTGTAATAGTGATCTGTAAGGTCACCTAAAGCAGTACACAATGATAAAGATAAACCATGGTAGCAACTATTCTCTATCAACGTGCAATAGTGAACTACAATGTCACCTAAAGCATGCACACGATGATAAAGACAAACCAGATAGTATACAATCCTCTCGAGTAAGACTGTCCTACCGGTATAGGTCCTCCCTCAATCATTGCAATCACGTGCCTGCGATCCAATAATTGAATTTGAGGGCACTATATCCAACAATCTCCCACTTGAACTCAAGGCTAATTATTGCGATGTCGCATACTCACAGCCCGTGTGATACCGATCACCCAACTCCTCTACTAATCAGTCTCACAAAGCCCGTTTGCGAAACTATTGCATTCGAGAAATAGCCTCAGTTAGTGGATCTGCTCTGATGTTTCTTTCTATGTCTCTCTTAATCTCAAGTTCGCGGAGAAAGCTGTCACGACCCGAAAGTATGGAACATGACCGGCACTTAGACTATGAAACGTCTCAAGGCGTACGTAATCTAAGAAAGCCGAAAATCCAGAAATCCAAACCAAGAAAGTAGTAGAGTGAAGGAAAAACCATTTTAAATTAAATAGTTTGCAACATATGCCGAAATATACATTTTAAAATCACCAATCTTCTCTAAAAATTTCGGCAGAGTTTCATTTGTAAAAACTGACCCCAAACGGGTACAAAACCTGATAAAGCATATATATAATGAAAAATGCATCCCCAAGCGGGAGCTAGCTCTTCATCAATCGACGGTCACAACCACGCAAGCAATATAATATACAACGCCTAAAGGCGAGGATCACAACAGAAAAGGAAACTCAAGACAGCATGAAATCCATAGAAATACAACACGCGACTCTGAGGTCGAAAGAATAAACAACACTGTTCTTTATCAGAAATAAATACATGTTTGGTTGATGGAACTTCTAGATACAACTGAGTAATAATATACAAATATATTGATGGTCACGATACAAGTGAACCCACCTACTAGCAAATCACCCGGAAATGGAAGTAGTGCCAGCAAAGCCGTAATGAAACCTGTACGGCAAACCTGCAAGAAACTGTGGCACAACGGGGGTGAGTTGCCAACTCGTGAGTAGAAAAAAAACTACGAACAGAAATCGCATGAACAACGTAATCCTAGGTCATACGATCATAATATATCCTCAAAATGACAAGTCTGGAGCATAAAAAGGTGGCAAGGGTAAATATCTAATCCAAATGTAATCCCATGTGCTCGTGTCAGTGCCGCAGTAACAATATCAAATGGATGATGTATGAATGCAAGAAAACAGAATACATGTACTGAAGAAACTGCGTTAATAACTTAGTGAGATTTCTGTATTTTTAAAACAAGGTATCATAAATGAAATCAGAATAAACAGTGTCTAGCATCGACACAAAACATAAATCCCAATGTCTCAAAATCTCAGGCTCCGGCTATCCGGATTGGCCTGTAACATCAATCTCAGTACCTCAATATCCCAAATATCAATGTCTCAATCTCACTGTCCAGGGCGCCATCAGTCCAGACCGACCCCAAACATCCATCACAAGTCTACGACGGTATCCTCCGGATATCCGACGCATCGGGTAAAATCACCGGTAGATAGTCTTTCCCTGCCAGGCTCATTGTCTACTCCTCGAACTTCTTGCCCCGGGGTACCTTACCGAGCCCACCATGTACCCGAAACGGTTCATCCAACTCCTCGAATCGGGTCTCGAAATCCATCAGCAAACTCATGGTGGACGACTCATACATCATGGGAAAACCGCACTTTTTATTTAAAAAGAGAGAAGAATTTTATATAAGTTTTGCGATTTTCCCCCAAATCCAGAAAATCTCATGGAAATCCGAATCCAAAACCTCAATAGCACGTAAAACAGTGAATATAGGCATGAGAATCCATGAATGCGGCATAACAATGAATAACAGTATGCATGAAGTGACAAGTAATAACTACAATGTGTAAACTGGCATATAAGGCAAGTACACTAATATCATGTCAAAACTACTAGCTAACAAGCTAAGTTAAGCAATAATATTTTCTAAGGTGTACGTGACATGGCAATTACCGATGAAGATGTGTGTGAGCCGGCAAGTAAGTATACGTGGTACATACGCATCATCGGTAATGGTGCTGGTGTCCTAACAGCAGAATATCAATAATGGTATACTAAATCACAATACAAGTATGTGATGCGAAGCGAGCGGCAATAATGTGCGGGAGCTGAATACTAAACACAATGATAGCTAAACATCGTTTAATATAAATATACGTCATACAATGTTGCCATTTGAAATAACACGAATCGCGGTGTTTTGAAAATAAGGGCTACGGTGTTTTTAAGAAAAGATACGTCTTTTGAAATATCCGTAGAATCCCTTGACCTGTCTTTTAAAGTACCCAAGATCCATTAGTTTTTGAAATATGTAAAACTCTAATCTAGTCTAACAACTACACTAAACTATACGACTGAAGTAAAGGTAAGGAAACCGCCTAACATCTGAGTCGATACACACACACACATATATATATATATATATTAGTCGGTGATCCCGCCTCAATAATATCGCATCCGATACTATATCTATAATCAGACATTCCCAAGTCAAGAGTGCGGATCAATCATCAATATATAGCTCGTACGTAAATCCGTCGTACGGCATCCCCAAATCTGGCTACGGGTCAATATCACATTCATCACACTATTCATCTGGTATCCTCTTTATCAAAGATCATAATCCGGGGTACTGATCTACGTCTAGTACAATACTAATGTCATCAATATAATCATGATCTGACTGCTAATCTACAGCCGCATACAACCCGATGTCATCACCACATATCATCATAAAGACATATCATCGTAAAGAGGTATACATTGCCCCAAGCGACCTATTATAATTATCTTAACATATCATATCTCATATCATGATCACATGTCAATCATTTTATATATATATCACTATTCACATGGTATCGTCATCCAAAGATCGACTATAACATCATGACGTATCTCAAGTACGAATCCTGTCATATCGCCGATCTCACGGCCTCAAATCAAATCTCATCGACGCATCTCAAATCCCAAGTACTATCCTCAAATCCAGTATATGAACACATGATCCCATACCCATGTGAACACATAAAAATATAATCCCCTATACGCACATGTGAAAGAAAGAATGTATGCATGAAAGGGTGTGCGTGTATGTGTGGTGTAACCACTACTCTAGGGTTTCGCAACACCAAACCAATCCAAACACACCAAATATCTATCTTTATCATCAATAATCTCAAACAATATAAAATCAATATATGTATGTATGCGTATTCGTATACATCACCACGAACTGCGGGGGTGCTATACGCCATCCACCCGACTTCTCCCCGTAGATATAAATCTACTTACATTGCTTTATGTGTGCCGATGCCGATGTCGCCATCATTATCTTCAACGCCTCAACGTCACGCGGGGTACCTACAAGGATATCACAAACGCTAAAGCACATGAAAATCACATCGGAAACCAAAACGGCATACGCTACGCCCATAGGTAAAAACCTATAGCCTCGTATGCAAACACGACTAATAACGCTTTGCCTTGACGTTCAAATGCCACCCGACAGAAACGAATCATCAAATACCAAAATCCATGCTAAAACAAGTCATAAACCATGCGCCAACTTAAGAAAACTAACCCAGATTTTACCCTAAATGGAACCAGTCAAAGTTGCACATGCCAGGGGTCTAGTTTACTGGAGATAGGGCTATGGACCAAAAACGAGATGAAAACATCCTGCTCTGGCCGCAATTTGCGGCCAGAATGAGTTAATTGGAGGCCTGGAAATGGAGATGGGGGCTAGGGTCTTGGGTGGTGCTTTCCTAGGTGCCTGCACATCTTCCTGTCCAATCAATTTTAATTTCAGGTGTCTCGGGTGATAGCAGATCTCTAAATAAAATCCCAGATTTACGTTTTTCCCCGATATCGTCTCACTTAATCCGTATTCTAGGTTTTAATTCTGGTTGGGGTCCAAAATAACATCACACCAGGGATTCTATGGTCACAACAAGTTTCAATTTCACTTTACAACTCAATTCAACTCCTAACCCTAACTTGAATTTTCCAAAGTCCATCAAAACCCACAATATCGACATGAAACAAGTATAGATGCACAAGAAATCAAAATACTATACTAATGGTGCAGAAATTATCTCCTTTGGCAACTCAAGAATTTTCTGGAGTTGCTCAAAGTCCTCAAGATCCACCCTTTCTAGGTCCAATGTGTCGCTAGTGAGCTTGGGAAGAATTTTAGTGAAGTGGGATTGGGGTTTTGGAAGGGTTTTAATGGTGTTTCGGGGGATTGAAGAGGAGGAAGAAGAGGGAAAGGGGACAGGAGTAGCAGCAGCTCTCATGAGGGAGAGGGGAGAGAGAGTGGTGTGGGGAAATGATATGGTCATGGTTCAAAAAGAGGGGTTGACCTAGTCTTTCTCTCTCTTCATCATACATACTTTTTCTTTTCTTTTCATTTATTTCTTCTCACCCCATGGTAAACCCTAAGCAACTATGCACCCAAAACATGTAAGAAAATGTAACAAGTGTGGAAAAATGATATGTGCACATTTTTACACAAAAATGCTAAAAATCCGATTAGCGATTTTTAATCGCGATTAGCACTAAATTAGCATATAATTAACCATAAAAACTTAAAAATGACATAATTCCCCAAAATACCCTATTTTATAATTTTCTATAATTTTTCCAAAATTTTCCCCATTTATCGGTATTTAATTATACCGAAATATTAAAATATTCATTAAAAATTAATATTAAATTATAAAAATTCTCAAAAATAATATTTTATTTTTTTGAAATGTTACAATCTTCCCCCCTTAAAAAAATTCGGTCCCCGAATTTAAATTTAGACCCCCAAATTCTAAAACATTTCAATAAAAGTCCAAGTCGTCGGGGCTCCGAAATCATCAAAACATAAAACGCATCATAGCGCAATGCATGCGCATGAGTAATGAGCAGATAACTCAAAATCAAACTCCGTCAAGCATCCCGCAATCATCGGAGTCAAGGTAAAGACACGAATGCCAAATCCAAAGCAGAACCAATATGATATAAATCGGAAATATACATGTAAATATCAAATCTATACATGTAAATATCTGAAGGAAAAGCATGCCAAATCTTTTAAAGTCGCTGTGCAATTCGCATAACACTGCACAGTGGCGGACGTCCATCATAAGAAAATAACCATATACGTATATATCTTTTGTTTAATATGTACGTTCCGCCGTTTGAAAACGATTTAGAAGGGTTTCCTTATTTACACGTTTCGTGTCATATCAGACATGTAGGTAATACTGAGACTATAGCTCGCTTTTTGGAATTCCCTTCGATAACTATCTATGCATGCAAAATATATTTAGGTACTGTCCTCTGACCAGTCCTGCTCGGTACGAAAACACATAGCAAATATCATAAAAAAGTACCGTTCCATAAGAAACCAATCCCAAAATGTGCATATCAATACTACGCGCGTCTGGTGCGCACGGAAATCAAAATCCATATATGTGCCATACAAGCGCACAAAAACAACATCTAAGTGCATCGGGTGTGCACGAAACATCTGTCAAGGGCAACCGGTGTGCCTGACAGTAAAAAAAATCAGGTGCATCTGATATGCAGTAAGAATCCCGATTTAGTGCATCTGGTGTGCACCAAAATCATATCTTATAGCATGCGCCTAACATGCGCAAAAACCCAAATCAGGTGCATCCATCATGCACGAAATCATGAAATCCAATACCAAGCGCCGAACATGCGCAAAATCCAATCAGGTGCACGAGGTGCACAAAACAAATATCGAGTATCACCATCGAAATCGAAGTCCAGTGCATCTAAGTGCACAAAAGCGCATCCCTGCACTGCAAGCATATGTGAACTATACCGAGTGCAAAAACCATATCGTGTGCGTACATATGCACAAAATCAACTCACTGTATGGAACCCATAAAATCATAAACATGCGAAACTAAGACACGAAAACGATAATAAGTGCAACAACTGTGCAAAAGTCGTAAATACCCAGTAGGTGCATCCATGGTGCATGAAAACAAATATCATGAAACTCAATCACCAAAATCAATCATGCGAATAGATCGCCCAAAATACCAAAATCAAGTATGGCGGAATAGTCCCGCTCAAGCACATCCTCTAAAAATCTCTGGCCAACTGTCGTGGTCACTCATAGCATATCTCGTCGACGATCCGAAACTCTGGCCTGCTGGTGTGCGTAACATGACCACTCCTGGGTCCAAGTTTTCTCGTAACTTATTTCAAAGAGGTCATGTCGAGGTCTCTCCCAAATCTTGTCTCTGCCGAACTGTACGGAAGTCATCGTCCTTTACTATATCTGTTTCTTGTTCTGGAACGGCTGCGTACTCATCGCGACTCCTTCTGGAAGGTATATCCAAGTACAATGCATCGGCATACATATCGCATCTTTGATGTCGGCGGAGTGGAACGTCATCTTATCCAGATCTTGTACGAACCTCTTACTCCACTTTTCTCTAATGTCGACTGCTTCGGACTCGTCTCGTCGTGGCTGCATGGACTGAGTTCCAACGGCTATCCTCGTATGTAGAGTCTCCCAAGAAATGCATCTCACCGCCTAACATCCGAATGAAGTCGAACCATTCGATCGATTCGTCAAAACCTCATAATCCCCTAAGAGCTCAACATCTTGGGTACAATTTAATAGTATCGAGTACATACCACAGCATCGGTGGTCCAGCCGTAGAAGGGCAAACCCAAGCCTCACTAATGGCGCCGCGGAACTGCCGCAAACCCTAAGGTTCAAAGGCTTTCACACGGTCATTATGTCGAGTTAGGGTTTCATTCTTCTAGAGGGTCCATAGAATGGCATGCATGTCTTGCCGAATACTTTAAACTTGGATTAATAGGTTTCTGACATTCAATCGTTTCTGTCGACTCTCAACGTCTCCGCATGAAGTCGTCTCTAGCTGGAATCAATCTATCTGATGACCTCGCATCGGGGTAGGCGAACAAATCACCTGTCCTAGTCATTCATCCTCGGTGACTAGCGACCTTCTATCATCCCTTAGTACAACTTATACCGCAATGGCTCCAATATCTGGGGCGATATCTCGTCGTTCGCAGCGACAACTGGCTCAATCCTCTGGTGCAAATCTGCACGTCCGAGTAATCTCATATAGCGATCCATCAAATGCTCGTAGCGCAAAACACCATAAAAGACACATCTCTGCAATCGTGTGTCGCCGGAATTACGCCCTGGTCAGTCCACGTTCATGACGAGCTCGTGCTGACCGCAACTCTAGCCGTAGCTCTCCCTGCCCGAAATCATGGCAGCAAAACCATAACCGGTACCGATGAGGCTAGATCAGGAATGAATATAATACTGAGCAAAGAAATGTACATCCTAAGACTTCTTAAGTGGAGTAGCGTATCGTAAATATGCCGCGGAACATACGTACGGTACGTCACTCTACTCAAAATACCTATTCCATCAACCAAGGGTCATCCTACGCTCTGAAGGTAAAACCCGACGCTCTGGTACCAACTTTGTCATGACCCGAAAGTACGGAACATGACCGGCACTTAGACTACGAAACGTCTCGAGTCGTGCGTAATCTAAGTAAGCCGAAAACCTAGAAATCCAAACCAAGAAAGTAGTAGAGTGAAGGAAAACCCATTTTAAATCAAATAGTTTCCAACATATGCTAAAATATACATTTTAAAATCACCAACCTTCTCTAAAAATTTCGGCAGAGTTTCCTTCGTAAAAACTGACCCCAAACGGGTACAAAACCTGATAAAGCATATATATAATGAAAAATGCATCCCCAAGCGGGAGCTAGCTCTTCGTCAATCGACGGTCACAACCATGCAAGCAATATAATATACAACGCCTAAAAGCGAGGATCACAACAGAAAAGGAAACTCAAGACGGCATTAAATCCATAGAAATACAACGCGCGACTCTAAAGTCGAAAGAATAAACAACACTGGTCACTATCAGAAATAAATACATGTTTGGTTGATTGAACTTCTAGATACAACTGAGTAATAATATACAAATATATTGATGGTCACGATACAAGTGAACCCACCTACTAGCAAATCACCCGGAAATGGAAGTAGTGCCAGCAAAGCCGTAATGAAACCTCTACGGCAAACCTGCAAGAAACTGTGGCACAACGGGGGTGAGTTGCCAACTCATGAGTAGAAAAACAACTACGAACAGAAATCGCATGAACAACGCAATCCTAGGTCATACGATCATAATTTATCCTCAAAATGACAAGTCTGGAGCATAAAAAGGTGGCAAGGGAATATATCTAATCCAAATGTAATCCCATGTGCTCGTGTCAGTGCCGCAGTAACAATATCATATGGATGATGTATGAATGCAAGAAAACAGAATACATGTACTGAAGAAACTGCTATCATAACTTAGTGAGATTTCTGTATTTTTAAAACGAGGTATAATAAATGAAATCAGCATAAACAGTGTCTAGCATCGATACAAAACATAAATCCCAATGTCTCAAAATCTCAGGCTCCGGCTATCCGGATTGGCCTGTAACATCAATCTCAGTACCTCAATATCCCAAATATCAATGTCTCAATCTCACTGTCTAGGGCGCCATCAGTCCAGACCGGCCCCTAACATCCATCACAAGACCACGACGGTATCCTCCGGATATCCGACTCATCGGGTAAAATCACCGGTAGATAGTCTTTCCCTGCCAGGCTCATCGTCTACTCCTCGAACTTCTTGCCCCGGGGTACCTTACCGAGCCCACTATGTACCCGAAACGGTTCATCCAACTCCTCGAATCGGGTCTCGAAATCCATCAGCAAACTCATGGTGGACGACTCATACATCATGTGAAAACCGCACTTTTTATTTAAAAAGAGAGAAGAATTTTATATAAGTTTTGCGATTTTCCCCCAAATCCAGAAAATCTCATGGAAATCCGAATCCAAAACCTCAATAGCACGTAAAACAGTGAATATAGGCATGAGAATCCATGAATGTGGCATAACAATGAATAACAGTATGCATGAAGTGACAAGTAATAACTACAATGTCTAAACTGGCAAATAAGGCAAGTACACTAATATCATGTCAAAACTACTAGCTAACAAGCTAAGTTAAGAAATAATATTTTCTAAGGTGTACGTGACATGGCAATTACCGATGAAGATGTGTGGGAGCCGGCAAGTAAGTGTACGTGGTACATACACATCATCGGTAATGGTGCTGGTGTCGTAACAGCAGAATATCAATAATGGTATACTAAATCACAATACAAGTATGCGATGCGAAGCGAGCGGCAATAATGTGCGGGAGCTGAATACTAAACACAATGATAGCCAAACATCATTTAATATAAATATACGTCATACAATGGTGCCATTTGAAATAACACGAATCGCGGTGTTTTGAAAGTAAGGGCTACGGTGTTTTTAAGAAAAGATACGTCTTTTGAAATATCCGTAGAATCCTTTGACCTGTCTTTTAAAGTACCCACGATCCGTTAGTTTTTGAAATATGTAAGACTCTAATCTAGTCTAACAACTACACTAAACTATACGGCTGAAGTAAAGGTAAGGAAACTGCCAAACATCTGAGTCGATGCATATATATATATATATATATATATATATATATTAGTCGGTGATACCGCCTCAATAATATCACATCCGATACCGTATCTATAATCAGACATTCCTAAGTCAAGAGTGCGGATCAATCATCAATATATAGCTCGTACGTAAATCCGTCGTACGGCATCCCCAAATCTGTGTACGGGTCAATATCACATTCATCACACTATTCATCTGGTATCCTCTATATCAAAGATCATAATCCGGGGTACCGATCTACGTCTAGTACAATACTAATGTCATCAATATAATCATGATCTGACTGCTGATCTACAGCCTCATACAACCCGATATCATCACCACATATCATCATAAAGACATATCATCATAAAGAGGTATACATCGCCCAAAGCGACCTATTATAATTATCTTAACATATCATATTTCATATCACGATCACATGTCAACCATTTTATATATATATCACTATTCACATGGTATCGTCATCCAAAGATCCGCTATAACATCAGGACGTATCTCAAGCGCGAATCGTGTCATATCACCGATCTCACGGCCTCAAATCAAATCTCATCGACTCATATCAAATCCCAAGTACTATCCTCAAATCCAGTATATGAACACATAGTCCCATATCCATGTGAACACATAAAAATATAATCCCCTATACGCACATGTGAAAGAAAGAATGTATGCGTGAAAGGGTGTGTGTGTATGTGTGGTGCAACCACTACTCTAGGGTTTCGCAACACCAAACCAATCCAAACACACCAAATATTCATCTTTATCATCAATAATCTCAAACAATATAAAATCAATATACGTATTCGTATACATCACCATGAACTGCGGGGGTGCTATACGCCATCCACCTGACTTCTCCCCGTAGATATAAATCTACTCACATTGCTTTATGTGTGCCGATGTCGAAGTCGCCATCTTTATCTTCAACGCCTCGATGTCACGTGGGCTACCTACAAGGATATCACAAATGCTAAAGCACATGAAAATCACATCGGAAACCAAAACGGCATACGCTACGCCCATAGGTAAAAACCTATAGCCTCGCATGTGAACACGACTAATAACGCTTTGCCGTTGACGTTCAAACGCCACCCGACAGAATCGAATCATCAAATACCAAAATCCATGCTAAAACAAGTCGTAAACCATGCGCCAACTCGAGAAAACTAACCCAGATTTTACCCTAAATGGAACCAGTCAAAGTTGCACATGCCAGGGGTCTAGTTTACTGGAGATAGGGCTATAGACCAAAAACGAGATCAAAACCTCCTGCTCTGGCCGCAATTTGCGGCCAGAATGAGTTAATTGGCGGCCTGGAAATGGAGGTGGGGGCTAGGGTGTTGGGTGGTGGTTCCTAGGTACCTGCACATCTCCCTGTCCAATCAATTTTATATTCAGGTGTCTCGGGTGATAGGAGATCTCAAAATACAATCCCAGATTTACAGTTTTCCCCGATATCATCTCACTAAATCCGTATTCTGGGTTTTAATTCAGGTTGGGGTCCAAAATAACATCACACCAGGGATTCTACGGTCACAAAAAAGTTTCAATTTCACTTTACAACTCAATTCAACTCCTAACCCTAACTTGAATTTTCCAAAGTCCATCAAAACCTACAATATCGACATGAAACAAGTATAGGTGCAAAGAAATCAAAATACTATACTAATGGTGCAGAAATTACCTCCTTTAGCAACTCAAGAATTTTCTTGAGTTGCTTAAAGTCCTTAAGATCCAACCTTTCTAGGTCTAATGTGTAGCAAGTGAGCTTGGGAACAATTTTAGTGAAGTGGGATTGGGGTTTTGGAAGGGTTTTAATGGTGTTTTGGGGGATTGAAGAGGACGGAGAAGAGGGAAAGGGAGCCGGAGCAGCAGCAGCTCTCATGAGGGAGAGGGGAGAGAGAGTGGTGTGGGGAAATGATGGGGTCATGGTTCAAAAAGAGGGGTTGACCTAGTCTTTCTCTCTCTTCATCATACTTACCTTTTCTTTTCTTTTCCTTTATTTCTTCTCACCCCATGGTAAACCCTAAGCAACCATGCATCCAAAACATGTAAGAAAATGTAACAAGTGTGGAAAAATGATATGTGCACATTTTTGCACAAAAATGCTAAAAATCCGATTAGCGATTTTTAATCACGATTAGCACTAAATTAGCATATAATTAACCATAAAAACTTAAAAATGACATAATTCCCCAAAATATCCTATTTTATAATTTTCCATAATTTTTCCAAAATTTTCCCCATTTATCGGTATTTAATTATACCGAAATATTAAAATATTCATTAAAAATTAATATTAAATTATAAAAATTCCCAAAAATAATATTTTATTTTTTTGAAATGTTACAATCTTCCCTCCTTAAAGAAATTCGGTCCCCGAATTTAAATTTAGACCCCCAAATTCTAAAACATTTCAATAAAAGTCCAAGTCGTCGGGGCTACGAAATCATCAATACATAAAATGCATCATAGCGCAATGCATGCGCATGAGTAATGAGCAGATAACTCAAAATCAAACTTCGTCAAGCATCCCGCAATCATCGGAGTCAAGATAAAGACACGAATGTCAAATCCAAAGCAGAACCAATATGATATAAATCGGAAATATACATGTAAATAACAAATCTTTACATGTAAATATCTGAAGGAAAAGCATGCCAAATCATTTAAAGTCGCTATGCAATGTGCATAACACTGCACAGTGGCGGACGTCCATCATAAGAAAATAACCATATATGTATATATCTTTTGTTTAATATATACGTTCCGCCGTTTGAAAACGATTTAGAAGGGTTTCCTTATTTAAACGTTTCGTGTCATATCAGACACGTAGGTAAATACTGAGACTATAGCTCGCTTTTTGGAATTCCCTTCGATAAGTATCTATGCATGCAAAATATATTCAGGTACTGTCCTCTGACCAGTCCTGCTCAGTACGAAAACACATAGCAAATATCATAAAAAAGTACTGTTCCATAAGAAACCAATCCCAAAATGTGCATATGAATACTACGTGCCTCTGGTGCGCACGGAAATCAAAATCCATATATGTGCCATACAAGCGCACAAAAACAACATCTAAGTGCATCGGGTGTGCACGAAACATCTGTCAAGGGCAACCGGTGTGCCTGACAGTAAAAAAAATCAGGTGCATCTGATATGCACTAAGAATCCCGATTTAGTGCATCTGGTGTGCACCAAAATCGTATCTTATAATATGCGCCCAACATGCGCAAAAACCCAAATCAGGTGCATCCATCATGCACGAAATCATGAAATCCAATACCAAGCGCCAAACATGCGCAAAATCCAATCAGGTGCACGAGGTGCACAAAACAAATATCGAGTATCACCATCGAAATCGAAGTCCAGCGCATCTAAGTGCACAAAAGCGCATCCCTGCACTGCAAGCATATGTGAACTATACCGAGTGCAAAAACCAAATCGTGTGCATACATATGCACAAAATCAACTCACTGTATGGAACCCATAAAATCATAAACATGCGAAACTACGACACGAAAACGATAACAAGTGCAACAACTGTGCAAAAGTCGTAAATACCCAGTAGGTGCATCCATGGTGCATGAAAACAAATATCATGAAACTCATTCATCAAAATCAATCATGCGAATAAATCGCCCAAAATACCAAAATCAAGTATGGCGGAATATTCCCGCTCAAGCACATCCTCTAAAAATCTCTGGCCAACTGTCGTGGTCACTCATAGCATGTCTCGTCGACGATCCGGAACTCTGGCCTGCTAGTGTGCGTAACATGACCACTCCTGGGTCCAAGTCTTCTCGTAACTTATTTCAGAGAGGTCATGTCGAGGTCTCTCCCAAATCTTGTCTCTGCCGAACTGTCCGGAAGTCATCGTCCTTTACTAAATCTGTTTCTTATTCTGGAACGGCTGCATACTCATCCCGACTCTTTCTGGAAGGTATATCCAAGTGCAATGCATCGGCATACATATCGCATCTCTGATGTCGGCGGAGTGGAACGTCATCTTATCCAGATCTTGTACGAACCTCTTACTCTACTTTTCTCTAATGTCGACTGCTTCGGACTCGTCTCGTCGTGGCTGCATGGACTGAGTTCCAACGGCTATCCTCGTATCTAGAGTCTCCCAAGAAATGCATCTCACCACCTAGCATCCGAATGAAGTCGAACCATTCGATCGATTCGTCAAAACCTCATAATCCCCTAAGAGCTCAACATCTTGGGTACAGTTTAATAGTATCGAGTACATACCACAGCATCGGTGGTCTAGCCGTAGAAGGGCAAACCCAAGCCTCACTAATGGCGCCGCGGAACTTCCGCAAACCCTAAGGTTCAAAGGCTTTCACACGGTCATTATGTCTAGTTAGGGTTTCATTCTTCTAGAGGGTCCATAGAATGGCATGCATGTCTTGCCGAATACTTTAAACTTGGATTAATAGGTTTCTGACATTCAATCATCTCTGTCGACTCTCAACGTCTCCGCGTGAAGTCGTCTCTAGCTGGAATCAATCTATCTGATGACCTCGCATCGGGGTAGGCGAACAAATCACCTGTCCTAGTCATTCATCCTCGGTGACTAGCGGCCTTCTATCATCCCTTAGTATAACTTATACAGCAATGGATCCAATATCTGGGGCGATATCTCGTCGTTCACAGCAACAACTGGCTCAATCCTCTGGTGCAAATCTGCACGTCCGAGTAATCTCATATAGCGATCCATTAAATGCTCGTAGCGCAAAACACCATAAAAGACACATCTCTGCAATCGTGTGTCGCCGGAATTACGCCCTGGTCAGTCTTCGTTCGTGACGAGCTCGTGCTGACCGCAACTCTAGCCGTAGCTCTCCCTGCCCGAAATCATGGCAGCAAAACCATAACTGGTACCAATGAGGCTAGATCAGGAATGAATATAATACTGAGCAAAGAAATGTACATCCTAAGACTTCTTAAGTGGAGTAGCGTATCGTAAATATGCCGCGGAACATACGTACGGTACGTCACTCTACTCAAGCTACATATTCCATCAACCAAGGGTCATCCTACGCTCTGAAGGTAAAACCTAACGCTCTGGTACCAACTTTGTCATGACCCGAAAGTACGGAACATGACCGGCACTTAGACTACGAAACGTCTCGAGGCGTACGTAATCTAAGTAAGCTGAAAACCCAGAAATCCAAACCAAGAAAGTAGTAGAGTGAAGGAAAACCCATTTTAAATCAAATAGTTTCCAACATATACCGAAATATACATTTTAAAATCACCAACCTTCTCTAAAAATTTCGGCAGAGTTTCCTTTGTAAAAACTGACCCCAAACGGGTACAAAACCTGATAAAGTATATATATAATGAAAAATGCATTCCCAAGCGGGAGCTAGCTCTTCGTCAATCGACGGTCACAACCACGCAAGCAATATAATATACAACGCCTAAAGGCGAGGATCACAACAGAAAAGGAAACTCAAGACAGCATGAAATCCATAGAAATACAACGCGCGACTCTGAAGTCGAAAGAATAAACAACACCGGTCTCTATCAGAAATAAATACATGTTTGGTTGATGGAACTTCTAGATACAACTGAGTAATAATATACAAATATATTGATGGTCACGATACAAGTGAACCCACCTACTAGCAAATCACCCGGAAATGGAAGTAGTGCCAGCAAAGCCGTAATGAAACCTGTACGGCAAACCTGCAAGAAACTGTGGCACAACGAGGGTGAGTTGCCAACTCGTGAGTAGAAAAACAACTACGAACAGAAATCGCATGAACAACGCAATCCTAGGTCATACGATCATAATATATCCTCAAAATGACAAGTCTGGAGCATAAAAAGGTGGCAAGGGTAAATATCTAATCCAAATGTAATCCCATGTGCTCGTGTCAGTGCCGCAGTAACAATATCATATGGATGATGTATGAATGCAATAAAACAGAATACATGTACTGAAGAAACTGCTTTCATAACTTAGTGAGATTTCTGTATTTTTAAAACGAGGTATCATAAATGAAATCAGCATAAACAGTGTCTAGCATCGACACAAAACATAAATCCCAATGTCTCAAAATCTCAGGCTCCGGCTATCCGGATTGGCCTGTAACATCAATCTCAGTACCTCAATATCCTAAATATCAATGTCTCAATCTCACTGTCTAGGGCGCCATCAGTCCAGACCGGCCCCTAACATCCATCACAAGACCACGACGGTATCCTCCGGATATCCGACGCATCGGGTAAAATCACCGGTAGAAAGTCTTTCCCTGCCAGGCTCATCGTCTACTCCTCGAACTTCTTGCCCCGGGTACCTTACCGAGCCCACCATGTACCCGAAACGGTTCATCCAACTTCTCGAATCGGGTCTCGAAATCCATCAGCAAACTCATGGTGGACGACTCATACATCATGGGAAAACCGCACTTTTTATTTAAAAAGAGAGAAGAATTTTATATAAGTTTTCCGATTTTCCCCCAAATCCAGAAAATCTCATGGAAATCCGAATCCAAAATCTCAATAGCACGTAAAACAGTGAATATAGGCATGAGAATCCATGAATGCGGCATAACAGTGAATAACAGTATACATGAAGTGACAAGTAATAACTACAATGTCTAAACTGGCATTTAAGGCAAGTACACTAATATCATGTCAAAACTACTAGCTAACAAGCTAAGTTAAGCAATAATATTTTCTAAGGTATACGTGACATGGCAATTACCGATGAAGATGTGTGTGAGCCGGCAAGTAAGTGTACGTGGTACATACGCATCATCGGTATTGGTGCTGGTGTCCTAACAGCAGAATATCAATAATGGTATACTAAATCAAAATACAAGTATGCGATGCGAAGCGAGCGGCAATAATGTGCGGGAGCTGAATACTAAACACAATGATAGCTAAACATCATTTAATATAAATATACGTCATACAATGGTGCCATTTGAAATAACACGAATCGCGGTGTTTTGAAAATAAGGGCTACGGTGTTTTTAAGAAAAAATACGTCTTTTGAAATATCCGTACAATCCCTTGACCTGTCTTTTAAAGTACCCACGATCCGTTAGTTTTTGAAATATGTAAGACTCTAATCTAGTCTAACAACTACACTAAACTATACGGCTGAAGTAAAGGTAAGGAAACCGCCTAACATCTGAGTCGATACATATATATATATATTAGTCGGCGATCCCGCCTCAATAATATCACATCCGATACCGTATCTATAATCATACATTCCAAAGTCAAGAGTGCGGATCGATCATCAATATATAGCTCGTGCGTAAATCCGTCGTACGGCATCCCCAAATCTGTGTACGGGTCAATATCACATTCATCACACTATTCATCTGGTATCCTCTATATCAAAGATCATAATCCGGGGTACTGATCTACGTCTAGTACAATACTAATGTCATCAATATAATTATGATCTGACTACTGATCTACAGCCTCATACAACCCGATGTCATCACCACATATCATCATAAAGACATATCATCATAATGAGGTATACATCGCCCAAAGCGACCTATTATAATTATCTTAATATATCATATCTCATATCACGATCACATGTCAACCATTTTATATATATATCATTATTCATATGGTATCGTCATCCAAAGATCCGCTATAACATCAGGACGTATCTCAAGCACGAATCCTATCATATCACCGATCTCACGGCCTCAAATCAAATCTCATCGACTCATATCAAATCCAAAGTACTATCCTCAAATCCAGTATATGAACACATAGTCCCAAACCCATGTGAACACATAAAAATATAATCCCCTATACGCAAAAGTGAAAGAAAGAATGTATGCGTGAAAGGGTGTGTGTGTATGTGTGCTGCAACCACTACTCTAGGGTTTCGCAACACCAAACCAATCCAAACACACCAAATATTCATCTTTATCATCAATAATCTCAAACAATATAAAATCAATATACGTGTGTATACGTATTCGTATACATCACCACGAACTGCGGGGGTGCTATACGCCATCCACCCGACTTCTCCCCGTAGATATAAATCTACTCACATTGCTTTATGTGTGCCGATGCCGATGTCTCCATCTTTATCATCAACGCCTCGATGTCACGTGGGCTACCTAGAAGGATATCACAAACGCTAAAGCATATGAAAATCACATCGGAAACCAAAACGGCATACGCTACGCCCATAGGTAAAAACATATAGCCTCGCATGCGAACACGACTAATAACGCTTTGCCGTTGACGTTCAAACGCCACCCGACAGAATCGAATCATCAAATACCAAAATCCATGCTAAAACAAGTCGTAAACCATGCGCCAACTCAAGAAAACTAACCCAGATTTTACCCTAAATGGAACCAGTCAAAGTTGCACATGCCAGGGGTCTAGTTTACTGGAGATAGGGCTATGGACCAAAAACTAGATGAAAACCTCCTGCTCTGGCCGCAATTTGTGGCCAGAATAAGTTAATTAGCGGCCTGGAAATGGAGGTGGGGGCTAGGGTCTTAGGTGGTGGTTCCTAGGTACCTGCACATCTCCCCGTCCAATCAATTTTATTTTCAGGTGTCTCGGGTGATAGCAGATCTCAAAATACAATCCCAGATTTACAGTTTTCCCCGATATCGTCTCACTAAATCCGTATTCTGGGTTTTAATTCAGGTTAGGGTCCAAAATAACATCAAACCAGGGATTCTACGGTCACAACAAGTTTCAATTTCACTTTACAACTCAATTCAACTACTTACCCTAACTTGAATTTTCCAAAGTCCATCAAAACCCACAATATCGACATGAAACAAGTATAGATGCACAAGAAATCAAAATACTATACTAATGGTGTAGAAATTATCTCCTTTGGCAACTCAAGAATTTTCTTGAGTTGCTTAAAGTCCTTAAGATCCACCCTTTCATGGTCCAATGTGTAGCTAGTGAGCTTGGGAACAATTTTAGTGAAATGGGATTGGGGTTTTGGAAGGGTTTTAATGGTGTTTTGGGGGATTGAAGAGGAGGAAGAAGAGGGAAAGGGGGCAGGAGCAGTAGCAGCTCTCATGAGGGAGAGGGGAGAGAGAGTGGTGTGGGGAAATGATGGGGTCATGGTTCAAAAAGAGGGGTTGACCTAGTCTTTCTCTCTCTTCATCATACTTACTTTTTCTTTTCTTTTCCTTTATTTCTTCTCACCCCATGGTAAACCCTAAGCAACCATGCACTCAAAACATGTAAGAAAATGTAACAAGTGTGGAAAAATGATATGTGCACATTTTTGCACAAAAATGCTAAAAATCCGATTAGCGATTTTTAATCGCGATTAGCACTAAATTAGCATATAATTAACCATAAAAACTGAAAAATGGCATAATTCCACAAAATACCCTATTTTATAATTTTCCATAATTTTTCCAAAATTTTCCCCATTTATCGGTATTTAATTATACCGAAATATTAAAATATTCATTAAAAACTAATATTAAATTATAAAATTCCCAAAAATAATATTTTATTTTTTTGAAATGTTACAATTTTCCCCCCTTAAAGAAATTCGATCCCCGAATTTAAATTTAGACCCCCAAATTCTAAAACATTTCAATAAAAGTCCAAGTCGTCGGGGCTCCGAAATCATCAATACATAAAACGCATCATAGCGCAATGCATGCGCATGAGTAATGAGCAGATAACTCAAAATCAAACTCCGTCAAGCATCCCGCAATCATCGGAGTCAAGGTAAAGACACGAATGCCAAATCCAAAGCAGAGCCAATATGATATAAATCGGAAATATACATGTAAATATCTGAAGGAAAAGCTAAACTTTTCTTCAATGTCATTTCTTGGTCTGGGCTGTCCGGTAGGATCTCGTGAAACTCACTGCCAAATCTTTTGAAGTCGCTGTGCAATGCGCAAAACACTGCACAGTGGCAGACGTCCATCATAAGAAAATAACCATATACGTATATATCTTTTGTTTAATATGTACGTTCCGCCGTTTGAAAACGATTTAGAAGGGTTTCCTTATTTAAACGTTTCGTGTCGTATCAGACACGTAGGTAAATACTGAGACTATAGCTCGCTTTTTGGAATTCCCTTCGATAACTATCTATGCATGCAAAATATATTGAGGTACTGTCCTCTGACCAGTCCTGCTCAGTACGAAAACACATAGCAAATATCATAAAAAAGTACTGTTCCATAAGAAACCAATCCCAAAATGTGCATATGAATACTACGTGCGTCTGGTGCGCATGGAAATCAAAATCCATATATGTGCCATACAAGCACACAAAAACAACATCTAAGTGCATCGGGTGTGCACGAAACATCTGTCAAGGGCAACCGGTGTGCCTGACAGCAAAAAAAATCAGGTGCATCTGATATGCACTAAGAATCCCGATTTAGTGCATCTGGTGTGCACCAAAATCGTATCTTATAACAAGCGCCCAACATGCGCAAAAACCCAAATCAGGTGCTTCCATCATGCACGAAATCATGAAATCCAATACCAAGCGCCGAACATGCGCAAAATCCAATCAGGTGCACGAGGTGCACAAAACAAATATCGAGTATCACCATCGAAATCGAAGTCCAGTGTATCTAAGTGCACAAAAGCGCATCCCTGCACTGCAAGCATATGTGAACTATACCGAGTACAAAAACCACATCGTGTGCGTACATATGCACAAAATCAACTCACTGTATAGAACCCATAAAATCATAAACATGCGAAACTAAAACACGAAAACGATAACAAGTGCAACAACTGTGCAAAAGTCGTAAATACCCAGTAGGTGCATCCATGGTGCATGAAAACAAATATCATGAAACTCAATCATCAAAATCAATCATGCGAATAGATCGCCCAAAATACCAAAATCAAGTATGGCGGAATAGTCCCGCTCAAGCACATCCTCTAAAAATCTCTGGCCAATTGTCGTGGTCACTCATAGCATGTCCCATCGACGATCCGGAACTCTGGCCTGTTGGTGTGCGTAACATGACCACTCCTGGGTCCAAGTCTTCTCGTAACTTATTTCAGAGAGGTCATGTCGAGGTCTCTCCCAAATCTTGTCTCTGCCGAACTGTCCGGAAGTCATCGTCCTTTACTAAATCTGTTTCTTGTTCTGGAACTGCTGCATACTCATCGCGACTCCTTCTGGAAGGTATATCCAAGTACAATGCATCGGCATACATATCGCATCTCTGATGTCGGCGGAGTGGAACGTCATCTTATCCAGATCTTGTACGAACCTCTTACTCCACTTTTCTCTAATGTCGACTGCTTCGGACTCGTCTCGTCGTGGCTGCATGGACTGAGTTCCAATGGCTATCCTCGTATCTAGAGTCTCCCAAGAAATGCATCTCACCGCCTAGCATCCGAATGAAGTCGAACCATTCGATCGATTCGTCAAAACCTCATAATCCCCTAAGAGCTCAACATCTTAGGTACAGTTTAATAGTATCGAGTACATACCACAGCATCGGTGGTCTAGCCGTAGAAGGGCAAACCCAAGCCTAGTTAATGGCGCCGCGGAACTGCTGCAAACCCTAAGGTTCAAAGGCTTTCACACGGTCATTATGTCGAGTTAGGGTTTCATTCTTCTAGAGGGTCCATAGAATGGCATGCATGTCTTGCCGAATACTTTAAACTTGGATTAATAGGTTTCTGACATTCAATCGTCTCTGTCGACTCTCAACGTCTCCGCGTGAAGTCGTCTCTAGCTGAAATCAATCTATCTGATGACCTCGCATCGGGGTAGGCGAACAAATCACCTGTCCTAGTCATTCATCGTCAGTGACTAGCGACCTTCTATCATCCCTTAGTACAACTCATACCGCAATGGCTCCAATATCTGGGGCGATATCTCGTCGTTCGCAGCGAGAACTGGCTCAATCCTCTGGTGCAAATCTGCACGTCTGAGTAATCTCATATAGCGATCCATCAAATGCTCGTAGCGCAAAACACCATAAAAGACACATCTCTGCAATCGTGTGTCACCGGAATTACGCCCTGGTCAGTCCTCGTTCGTGACGAGCTCGTGCTGACCGCAACTCTAGCCGTAGCTCTCCCTGCCCGAAATCATGGCAGCAAAACCATAACTGGTACCGATGAGGCTAGATCAGGAATGAATATAATACTGAGCAAAGAAATATGCATCCTAAGACTTCTTAAGTGGAGTAGCGTATCGTAAATATGACGCGGAACATACGTACGGTACGTCACTCTACTCAAGCTACCTATTCTATCAACCAAGGATCATCCTATGCTCTGAAGGTAAAACCTAACGCTCTGGTACCAACTTTGTCATGACCCGAAAGTACGGAACATGACCGGCACTTAGACTACGAAACGTCTCGAGGCGTACATAATCTAAGTAAGCCGAAAACCCAGAAATCCAAACCAAGAAAGTAGTAGAGTGAAGGAAAATCCATTTTAAATCAAATAGTTTCCAACATATGCCGAAATATACATTTTAAAATCACCAACCTTCTCTAAAAATTTCGGCAGAGTTTCCTTTGTAAAAACTGACCCTAAACGGGTACAAAACCTGATAAAGCATATATATAATGAAAAATGCATCCCCAAGCGGGAGCTAGCTCTTCGTCAATCGACGGTCACAACCACGCAAGCAATATAATATACAACGCCTAAAGGCGAGCATCACAACAGAAAAGGAAACTCAAGACAGCATGAAATCCATAGAAAATACAACGCGCGATTCTAAAGTCGAAAGAATAAACAACACTGGTCTCTATCAGAAATAAATACATGTTTGGTTCATGGAATTTCTAGATACAACTGAGTAATAATATACAAATATATTGATGGTCACGATACAAGTGAACCCACTTACTAGCAAATCACTCGGAAATGGAAGTAGTGCCAGCAAAGCCGTAATGAAACCTGTACGGCAAACCTGCAAAAAACTGTGGCACAACGGGGGTGAGTTGCCAACTCGTGAGTAGAAAAACAACTACGAACAGAAATCGCATGAACAACGCAATCCTAGGTCATACGATCATAATATATCCTCAAAATGACAAGTCTGGAGCATAAAAAGGTGGCAAGGGTAAATATCTAATCCAAATGTAATCCCATGTGCTCGTGTCAGTGTCGCAGTAACAATATCATATGGATGATGCATGAATGCATGAAAACAGGATACATGTACTGAAGAAACTGCTTTCATAACTTAGTGAGATTTATGTATTTTTAAAACGAGGTATCATAAATGAAATCATCATAAACAGTGTCTAGCATCGACACAAAACATAAATCCCAATGTTTCAAAATCTCAAGCTCCGGCTATCCGGATTGGCCTGTAACATCAATCTCAGTACCTCAATATCCCAAATATCAATGTCTCAATCTCACTGTCTAGGGCGCCATCAGTCCAGACCGGCCCCTAACATCCATCACAAGACCACGACGGTATCCTCCGGATATCCAGCGCATCAGGTAAAATCACCGGTAGATAGTCTTTCCCAGCCAGGCTCATCGTCTACTCCTCGAAATTCTTTCCCCGGGGTACCTTACCGAGCCCACCATGTATCCGAAACGGCTCATCCAACTCCTCGAATCGGGTCTCGAAATCCATCAGCAAACTCATGGTGGACGACTCATACATCATGGGAAAACCACACTTTTTATTTAAAAAGAGAGAAGAATTTTATATAAGTTTTGCGATTTTCCCCCAAATCCAGAAAATCTCATGGAAATCCGAATCCAAAACCTCAATAGCACGTAAAACAGTGAATATAGGCATGAGAATCCATGAATACGGCATAACAATGAATAACAGTATGCATGAAGTGACAAGTAATAACTAAAATGTCTAAACTGGCATATAAGGCAAGTACACTAATATCATGTCAAAACTACTAGCTAACAATCTAAGTTAAGCAATAATATTTTCTAAGGTGTACGTGACATGGCAATTACCGATAAAGATGTGTGTGAGCCGGCAAGTAAGTGTACGTGGTACATACGCATCATCGGTAATGGTGCTGGTGTCCTAACAGCAAAATATCAATAATGGTATACTAAATCACAATACAAGTATGCGATGCGAAGCGAGCGGCAATAATGTGCGGGAGCTGAATACTAAACACAATGATAGCTAAACATCATTTAATATAAATATACGTCATACAACGGTGCCATTTGAAATAACACGAATCGCGGTGTTTTGAAAATAAGGGCTACGGTGTTTTTAAGAAAAAATACGTCTTTTGAAATATCCGTACAATCCCTTGACCTGTCTTTTAAAGTACCCACGATCCGTTAGTTTTTGAAATATGTAAGACTCTAATCTAGTCTAACAACTACTATAAACTATATGGCTGAAGTAAAGGTAAGGAAACCGCCTACCATCTGAGTCGATACATATATATATATATATATATATATATATATATATTAGTCGGTGATCCCGCCTCAATAATAACACATCCGATACCGAATCTATAATCAGACATTCCTAAGTCAAGAGTGCGGATCAATCATCAATATATAGCTCGTACGTAAATCCGTCGTACGGCATCTCCAAATCTGTGTACGGATCAATATCACATTCATCACACTTTTCATCTGGTATCCTCTTTATCAAAGATCATAATCCGGGGTACTGATCTACGTCTAGTACAATACTAATGTCATCAAAATAATCATGATCTGACTGCTGATCTACAGCCTCATACAACCCGATGTCATCACCACATATCATCATAAAGAGGTATACATCGCCCAAAGCGACCTATTATAATTATCTTAACATATCATATCTCATATCACGATCACATATCAACCATTATATATATATATCACTATTCACATGGTATCGTCATCTAAAATCCGCTATAACATCGGGACGTATCTCAAGAATGAATCCATTCATATCACCGATCTCACGGCCTCAAATCAAATCTCATCGACTCATATCAAATCCCAAGTACTATCCTCAAATCCAGTATATGAACACATAGTCCCATACCCATGTGAACACATAAAAATATAATCCCCTATACGCACATCTAAAAGAAAGAATGTATGCGTGAAAGGGTGTGTGTATGTGTGGTGCAACCACTACTCTAGGGTTTCACAACACCAAACCAATCCAAACACACCAAATATTCATCTTTATCATCAATAATCTCAAACAATATAAAATCAATATACGTGTGTATACGTATTCGTATGCATCACCACGAACTGCGGGGGTGCTATACGCCATCCACCCGACTTCTCCCCGTAGATATAAATCTACTCACATTGTTTTATGTGTGCGGATGCCGATGTCGCCATCTTTATCTTCAATGCCTCGATGTCACGTGGGTTACCTACAAGGATATCACAAACGCTAAAGCACCTGAAAATCACATCGGAAACTAAAACGGCATACGCTACGCCCATAGGTAAAAACCTATAGCCTCGCATTCGAACACGACTAATAACGCTTTGCCGTTGACGTTCAAACGCCACCTGACAGAATCGAATCATCGAATACCAAAATCCATGCTAAAACAAGTCGTAAACCATGCGCCAACTCAAGAAAACTAACCCAGATTTTACCCTAAATGGAACCAGTCAAAGTTGCACATGTCAGGGGTCTAGTTTACTGGAGATAGGGCTATGGACCAAAAACGAGATGAAAACCTCCTACTCTGGCCGCAATTTGTGGCCAGAATGAGTTAATTGGTGGCCTGGAAATGGAGGTGGGGGCTAGGGTCTTGGGTGGTGGTTCCTAGGTACCTGCACATCTCCCTGTCCAATCAATTTTATTTTCAGGTGTCTCGGGTGATAGCAGATCTCAAAATACAATCCCAGATTTTCATTTTTCCCCGATATCGTCTCACTAAATACGTATTCTAGGTTTTAATTCAGGTTGGGGTCCAAAATAACATCACACCAGGGATTCTACGGTCACAACAAGTTTCAATTTCACTTTACAACTCAATTCAACTACTAACCCTAACTTGAATTTTCCAAAGTCCATCAAAACCCACAATATCGACATGAAACAAGTATAGATGCACAAGAAATCAAAATACTATACTAATGGTGCAGAAATTACCTCCTTTGGCAACTCAAGAATTTTCTTGAGTTGCTTAAAGTCCTTAAGATCCACCCTTTCTGGGTCCAATGTGTAGCTAGTGAGCTTGGGAACAATTTTAGTGAAGTGGGATTGGGGTTTTGGAAGGGTTTTAATGGTGTTTTGGGGGATTGAAGAGGAGGAAGAAGAGGGAAAGGGGCAGGAGCAACAGCAGCTCTCATGAGGGAGAGGGGAGAGAGAGTGGTGTGGGGAAATGATGGGGTCATGGTTCAAAAAGAGGGGTTGACCTAGTCTTTCTCTCTCTTCATCATACTTACTTTTTCTTTTCTTTTCCTTTATTTCTTCTCACCCCGTGGTAAACCCTAAGCAACCATGCACCCAAAACCTGTAAGAAAATGTTAAAAGTGTGGAAAAATGATATGTGCACATTTTTGCACAAAAATGCTAAAAATCCGATTAGCGATTTTTAATCGCTATTTGCACTAAATTAGCATATAATTAACCATAAAAACTTAAAAATGACATAATTCCCCAAAATACCCTATTTTATAATTTTCCAAAATTTTTCCAAAATTTTCCCCATTTATCGGTATTTCATTATACCGAAATATTAAAATATTCATTAAAAATTAATATTAAATTATAAAAATTCCCAAAAATAATATTTTATTTTTTTGAAATGTTACAAAAGCCATCTACCGAAAAGAGCAATACCTGTCTTAGAATATGTCTGGATATCTGATGGGACCTAACTCATAAATGAACTCCAAATCCAAACTTCTTAGACTGTATCAACAACTGAACTTAATCAGTATCCTGCGCCATGCCTCCCTCAGTATCCCCTTGGACCATTTGTCCCAATACTGCCTCTCGTCAGAGGGAAAACTATAACTCTGACAGTCACTCTGTCAGCCTGGTCACCTTGGAAGCCTGGAATGATAACCGTCTTCCGAAGGAGGCTGTCGTTATCATATCCCCAGAACATCAACTTATGTTCTAAAGCTGCTTCCGATCGTTTCTCCAAGATTGGATTAATATCAACTTATTGCATCTCGTGAAAAATCAACATCTGGTGTGGTACTTGACATTTCATGATCAACTCAATTGCCTAAGCAAGTGATCTGCCAATCATGCACATCCCTCTCCCCTTTAGTATGTAAGACACCTTTAGAGAGGGTGACTCCATTACCTACAGGTATACTACCGTGCCAGGAGTCGTCCATTCTAAAACAGCTGTAAAATGCTGTCTAAGTACCCAGATTGGGAAACTACCCAAATCTAGATCTAAAACCATAGATCTAGTAACCAGAATGTCTGATATAATATCCAAGTCCTATATGGAGAAACCACTATGTGACAACCAAAGTATAATCGACCGTGGTCTAGGAATTTCACTTCCTACTCTGTGTATGTCATCCAAATACCAGGACATCACACCCTACTACCTTCTTAACAGATCCATCCCCTATTCTGATGAAGTCAAACCTATGACTGTCACATCAGAAATAGATGATCTATCTCCGCTATATCTGCTTTAGTCTATAAATAGACATAAGCCACTTGTCCACTATGCTTCCGCTGCTCCCACTGGCTACGACAACCCTCTGGCAGAATAATATACACGTGCACTTCTAAAGCCAGTTCAGAACGACGCTATACTCATCCTCCTGCTGGGTCTTATAGCCTGGAACAACAGTAGTGTCAAGTCTGGGTAAACAAGAACCTCCCTGTCACCGTCTTTGAGCATACCGAAGTATCTCTCGAGTGCCTGAGGTTACCCACCATATCTGCGGAGTGGCCAATGGAATGTCAATCCAGATTGAATCTTTAGGTTCTTATCAAATTTTCAGTAATCGTTTGTGGTTAAGGAATCACTTCCAGTTCTACCATACTCCCACTACTGTTTTCTGAAAAAAATCCATTTTTATTAAAACTGTGGCGAGTCAAGAACAATATCACTATTGATCTTCCAGATGGTAGAAAGTCAACCCTCGTCATAGCCTGGGTTAACCCACAAACTGGCATTACAGAAATGTGCCTTGAGTTATCCAGAGTCTGGTTTTAAGCATAAACCGGAAAACTCCCTGTACCTTAACAATGTTAAGATATGAACTATTCTATATCCAATACAGAAACAGAGGCACTGATTTAATTGGAACCAGATTCAAATCATGCAGCTGTCTCCAGTGCATGTCAACTAAATGGAAGGAGGCCAATCAACGTTACTCAACTTACGAATACATCCAGATATGAGTAACCTGAAAGAGAAGTAAGTTTCTCAAAACCATTACTATCAGCTGAATACCATACACAAGCATCTACATCTTCGATCACCTTGAAGAATCCCGATACTTGCAACACCTGGTTCTCTACTTTACTCTTATACCTATAACTTCTCAAAACTTAGGCCTTGCATTTCTTCGAAACACTTGTCTAAAAACTAGAGAAGTCACAAGTAAATAGAATATAGTACGAGAACCATCCCCTCTGTCCTAATGGACATTGGACAATATACAATACTTTGTATAAGTCCCCTGAGTTGAATAACTCAAACCCTGTGCGTCATAGGTTGAAAACTGTACTTATGGTTAAGAAGAATTACACCGCTGTTTAATGCTCCTTACCTAACCATCCACTGATATAGGTAAATGTCATGGACATAATTTCTAAAAGTTATATCTCACTTTATAAAAATAAACGTACAGATATATCAATTTGAAATTGGTGCATATATAATGAGGACAATCACCTAATTCCCAATAACCTACTCCCACTCATCATCTGCAAAACCTTACAGATGTGAGTATCAAACCTGGTAAATACATACCCTGGAGCAAGGACTAATTAGGAAATCAGTTTTCTATTAACAACACACAGTGAAACTGAAACATGTAAATGTTTCGAAAGGGTATCCTGGTATTCCTAGTAATATCTCTTCCATTATCAGATTCATAACTGTAACCGTATATTTCTTTGTCATCTCTCCAAATCCCTCTATTTGTCTTTAGTCGTTACCTTCTGCACACCATCGTTAGGCTAAATGGTTTTCTTCCTTCCCTACCATTCGGCACCAGCCTATGGTTTGGAAAAAGACTATCCAATAAGCGTAATAGGTGTACTGTCCTAATCCTAGGAGCACTCGCAACCCGAGAGAAGATAAAGATAAAAGACAACTGAGTAAACCTTATTCCTATTTCTCCTGAACCAGAATCCATCCCCGAACTGGAGCAAGTTCCTTCGAGTTCGTATATAACCATACGATGGAGTATCCAAATAACTGTGGATCTTCGTAGTGATACGGAGTGTTCTGGACAAATACAAAGGTGAAGTAGGAGTGGTAATGAAATACTTGGTTTGGTCGTGAATAGCAGTCGCAATTTACTTTGCCCTCTTTCTAATCCATTTATTTGTCTTAACTTATTACCTTCTGTACACCATTGTTAGGCTAATTGGTTTTCTTCATTCCCCACCATTCGGCACCTGCCTATGGTTTGGAAGAAGAATATCCAATTAGCGTAATAGGTGTACCGTCCTAATCCAAAGAGCACTCGCAACCTGAGAGAAGGTAAAAGGAAAAGACAACTGAATAGTCCTATTCATTTTCTCCAGAACCGGAAACCATCCTCGAATCTGGAACAAGTTCCTTCGAGTTCGTATATAACCATAAGATGGTTTTATCCAATGGAAGTGGATGTTCATAGTAATACGGGGTGTTCCGGAGAAAAAGAAAAAAAGTAGGAGTGGCAATGAGGTATGCAACTCTGATAATCCAAAAGCCAGTGTTTAAGAAGGTTCGGTTAACTTGGTCACTGAGTCATAGTCAACGGTCGGGCCATGGTCGATGCTAAAGAGAGAGAGAAAAGAAACACTCAGCGTGCACTCTAACCTAGATCAGAATGGTTATCACTTTATCTAATCAGGAAACCTCCTATTGTAACCTCAAATTCTCCTCCAAACCTGAAAGAAGAATTAGTCGGGATCACCCGAAGAGTAAACCAACTCATCAGTGGGAATCGGGATCCAACTATCATCGCATGATAACGTGATGGAATCCACTCACGTTATCACACTCCAGAAGGTATGCGCACATCTGGCAAGTTTCAGTTTCTTTAGAAACTCCCGATGTGATTTTTACCCCATACTCTTATGACCTTGACGAAGGTCAACAAATCATAAGTCACATGTCAAGTTCTACCCGTCATTGTCCAGGTTAATTTGAACCCACCCGTACAAGCCCTTGACCAAAGCCAACAAGGCTGTACGACTGTCCCAAACCAACGCATCTATCTATACAGCAGAAAGGTAACAAGCAGCTACCATTCACTATGCCTTGACGAAGGTCAACAAACATAGCATGAATACTAAGTGCTACCCGTCTGAAATGACGAAGGGCTACGAATGGTTTTTGGCAAAAAACCTTTAACGTAATGAGCTTGATATCGTTGAAGGAACCGGATAGCTTTTTATAAAAATATAGTGACGAAAACCTTTGCTAAAGAGGTCACTCCCATGAAGGGATCTCGGCTCTTTCCCTGTAGAATGAGGTACAGGATATTCCAACTGAATACCACGATGCAAAGCAAAAGTAATCGGCTATAGTGAAGTTATTACCCTGACGAAAACTTCTATCCAAGGGGTCACTCCCGGTGAAGGGATCTCGGCCCTTGCCTCATCGACTGAGGTGCTGGATATTCATAACCGAATACCGCTGTGCAAAACAAAAGAGAACACCCTTGCAATAACAGCTTTTTGAAAAATGTTCCAAAAACATCAGAATAGGTTTGTTTAGCTTGCATTGATCCGAATCAATGCAGTCCCATCAATTAATCACACCACAAAAGAACGAAAATACGATGTACGTATATGCCATCCGCATTCGCCACTGGGTCCCGTCATCACCCGTTAAGTTACATAACTAACGACAGAGCGGGGACTGGACTAGCGCGGGTGTAAAACATATACAACATCTACTAGTATATATATCAATATATAATAATCGATCAAGGCGTAATAAAATGCAACATCACAGAAATGTAATAAGCATCACAGGACAATACAGATAATCTGGGATCCCCGGGTTTCATAGAGCCGCTACTGAAACCCGACATTCCCCCGATCGTGTGGATAGCCTGTGCAATGAAATCCTAGACCCCTATGGGCGCGGCAAGTTACCCGCCAAAACCTGAAGCGAGGCATCCCCCTTCAATAAAGTGAATGGACCACTCAGCACTTCACGGAATCCGGCAACTTGAGCACCCCTCCTTGGGTCAACCTGTACCCCCTACGAGTGCAGCGAATAGCCCGCCAATTCTAGAGTAAAGCCCCCTCCGTCTTAAAGCCATGATATGCGGGCCTGTTGCCCTCTAGAACCCGGCTAATCGTGCACCCCACCGCGGGGTAATCCTAGTACAGAAAGTAAAAATATATACAACGGGTACATCGACCTCAGCTCGGTCGTGCCCCAAAAGAATAATATACAAACAGGCAGTGACGGCAGTCCACATGTCGGACGCTCGCCCCGCAATATCATATGTACAAATATAACCAAACTGTACTACCATTGCATCCAGGCTATCCACCACGACAAATCCGCAACATCACAGCACAACACAGAACATCAACGTGAATGTCACGTTCGCAAATCCGTCTAAAAGAACTATAGCAATTAAACAAGATTTATCGATCAAATGACATTCACAGTCGCAGATATAATGTAAATACTGTGAACTAACATGTTTCAAATTTTCGGTCGACAAAATTTCCCGAAGTGGGCCCCAAGCACAATACCCAGTACTCAAACAAATCTGGGCCCAAAACAAAAATACCAGAAACCACAATTCCAAGTCAGAGAGAACTGTTGAAAGTTTGGTGCACTAATGCTACTGTACGGCGGTGGAACCGCGGCCAAAACGTGGGTACGGCCATGGTTCCGCGGCGCTACAATGCCAACAGTGAACCAAAATTTCTCAGTTTTCGTAGAAAAGCCTGCACATATATCTGCAATACTCCAAATAATTTTTTACAACAAAAAAATTCGACAGAAACTGCAACTTTTTAAATCGCGGTTTTGGAAAATTCGTTCGATCGAAGTTCTAAACACGTTAGAGCAAGCTAGTAAAGGTTAATGGCGTGGCTCTGATACCATATAAGTCTACGGTAGCCTCCGGCCGTCATTCCGAGGCCAAAATGCGGAAACAAAAACTTTTTCTTAACTTGAAACTGACGTTATCGTATACTTTTTCCCGAATCGAACTATTAACCTACAACTAGCAAGTTAAAGAAGGGTTAGAAAGGCTATATCGATCGATCCGTGTCCTTCGGTCTTTAACCATCGTCTCTAGCTTCCCGCGGCATCTCCGATCTCCGTTCTCCTCGTCGGAAGGGCACCACATCGATGAGTCTTTTTACGGGCTCCCACCTCTGAACCGAGGCAACTCGGACACGAAGTTTGCTAGCCGACATGTCCAAGGTTGATGTGGAGGAAGTGTAGAATGCTTTGTCTCGAGGGTTAATCGAAGTTGCTTTTTGGAGTGGGAATGGAAAGGAGTTTGAGGAAATCAGCTAGAATGATTTTTGCGAAAATGAATCTCTTTCTTTTTCAACCAAAATGAACCAATCTCCCACACCAAAAAGAATTCAGCCCTTTTATTTATCTCGGCCAGTGAAGGATAATTGAGGAGGAGAAGGGGGTGAGGCTAAGCAAAAAGAATGGGTGATTATAAGAAAAAAGAGTCACACCCATATCAAATCCAATCCTTTCACCATATATGCTAAAAGCAAATCAATGATGCAAAAAATCAAGAAGCTAGCTGCAGGATTCTGGAGCCCCGGCCACCACTAAAAAACACTTCCTTTACTAATTGCGCATTTGCAAGAAGAACCCCTATCCAAACTAATTTCAGCCAAAGAAGGAATGAAAGAAAAAAGGAATTTGGCTAAAAGGAGAAAGCAAGCTGGCAACTTCAAAAAGCGATCCGGTAACAAATTACTGGATAACCCCGCGACTGTATATACATACCCGCATTTGTATTCTGACTGAATACAAATTCAATAAGACAAAATCTACACAGTATAATACTAGGATCCGGCTTAAACCAAAGCCCGCTATTATTATCCGTTCGAACCATGACACGTGCACAAGTGCACGCGTATGTTCGAACCCTGCCATAAATTCATACGGCCTCTACAACGTTTCGCCCGAAACTTGAGGAACTTTCTGTGGGGGACTCTAAAGACTCGTCAATACTTTGGCTGTGGATTTAACCACTAGCACGTCAGAGGTATTAGCCGTACATAATGGGCTACCAGGTATTGACCAAAAGGGAGGTCGATGAGCGAACTCATCCTGACACCCTACTGAGCCTGTCAGTGACAATATCCGTACTGTCCAGTCCGTTCGTCTATGAGCATCGCATGGCAGGCCTAGGGGGTTGGTAAAAGTCAGTCCCCTAAAAGTGGTACAAGTAGTGTCGGAGTATAGCCCAGAACACCCTGAGATACTACTGGAATACCTACCAGTAAATCTCCTGCCTTGGCCAAGGACTTCGTGTAATGGCTCTCCTAGACACAGCGCGATCTCACCCCCAATACCGGGAGAGATGAAACCCCTGCCGATCCACTCACTGCCTCATTGTGGCTCGGGACTGTACCCAACTAAAACCTGTTTTCATGACTCCTTTGAGCCGTGGTAGGGTAGTAATCAAAGTACAGTGGGAACTCACACGAGACAAATGACGATCTCAGGTCGATGAACTAACCTGTACAAATGTCACCAAGGAACTGCTATCTGACGTCAGGTATAATACCAACTAGCATGTTCCCGGCGAGTCCTGTCTGGTGTACTCATAATCCAATGAGCACCTGTATACATCTTAGGTGAAACAACTGACACCAATGGCTTGTGAGACCGGCCACCGCCCCTCGTCGGGGTCTCGACTGTATACACTAGTCTACTATGGAGTATCGATGCCCTGTCTCGAAAACTCCCATGACTAGGGACCACTTTAAGGATGTGCTTATAGACCCTAGCTCCCACGTATATGATCGAAATTATACTGCTGGCAGTCAAGCAAGAATCCTAAGGGCTCTATCAATGTGTAATAGTGATCTGTAAGGTCACCTAAAACAGTACACAATGATAAAGATAAACCATGGTAGCATACTATTCTCTATCAACGTGCAATAGTAAACTACAATTTCACCTAAAGCATGTACACGATGATAAAGACAAACCAGATAGTATACAATCCTCTCGAGTAAGACTGTCCTGTCGGTATAGGTCCTCCCTCAATCATTGCAATCACGTGCCTGCGATCCAATAATTGAATTTGAGGGCACTATATCCAACAATCTCCCACTTGAACTCAAAGCTAATTATTGCGATGTCGCATACTCACAGCCCGTGTGATACCGATCACCCAACTCCTCTACTGATCAGTCTCATAAAGCCCGTTTGCGAAACTATTGCGTTCGAGGAATATCCTCAGTTAATGGATCTGCTCTGATGTTTGTTTCTATATCTCTCTTAATCTCAAGTTCGCGGAGAAAGCTGTCACGACCCGAAAGTACGGAACATGACCGGCACTTAGACTACGAAACGTCTCGAGGCGTACGTAATCTAAGTAAGCCGAAAACCCAGAAATCCAAACCAAGAAAGTAGTAGAGTGAAGGAAAAACCATTTTAAATCAAATAGTTTGCAACATATACCAAAATATACATTTTAAAATCTTCAATCTTCTCTAAAAATTTCGGCAGAGTTTCATTTGTAAAAACTGACCCCAAACGGGTACAAAACCTGATAAAGCATATATATAATGAAAAATGCATCTCCAACCGGGAGCTAGCTCTTCGTCAATCGACGGTCACAACCACGCAAGCAATATAATATACAATGACTAAAGGCGAGGATCACAACAGAAAAGAAAACTCAAGACAGCATGAAATCCATAGAAATACAACGCGTGACTCTAAGGTCGAAAGAATAAACAACATTGGTCTCTATCAGAAATAAATACATGTTTGGTTGATGGAACTTCTAGATAAAACTGAGTAATAATATACAAATATATTGATGGTCACGATACAAGTGAACCCACCTACTAGCAAATCACCCGGAAATGGAAGTAGTGCCAGCAAAGCCGTAATGAAACCTGTACGGCAAACCTATAAGAAACTGTGGCACGATGGGGGTGAGTTGCCAACTCGTGAGTAGAAAAACATTTACGAATTGAAATCGCATGAACAACGCAATCCTAAGTCATACGATCATAATATATCCTCAAAATGACAAGTCTGGAGTATAAAAAGGTGGCAAGGGTAAATATATAACCCAAGTGTAATCCCATGTGCTCGTGTCAGTGCCGTAGTAACAATATCTTATGGATGATGTATGAATGCATGAAAACAAAATACATGTACTGAAGAAACTGCTTTCATAACTTAGTGAGATTTCTGTATTTTTAAAATGAGGTATCATAAATGAAATCAGCATAAACAGTGTCTAGCATCGACACAAAACATAAATCCCAATGTCTCAAAATCTCAGGCTCCGGCTATCCGGACTGGCCTGTAACATCAATCTCAGTACCTCAATATCCCAAATATCAATGGATCAATCTCACTGTCTAGGACGCCGTTAGTCCAGACCGGCCCCTAACATCCATCACAAAACCACGACGGTATCCTCCGGATATCCGACGCGTCGGGTAAAATCACCGGTAGATAGTCTTCCCCTGCTAGGCTCATCGTCTACTCCTCGAACTTCTTGCCCCGGGGTACCTTACCGGGCTCACCATGTACCCGAAACGGTTCATCCAACTCCTCGAATCGGGTCTCGAAATCCATCAGCAAACTCATGGTGGACAACTCATACATCATGGGAAAACCGGACTTTTTATTTAAAAAGAGAGAAGAATTTTATATAAGTTTTGCGATTTTCCCCCAAATCCAGAAAATCTCATGGAAATCCGAATCCAAAACCTCAATAGCACGTAAAACAGTGAATATAGGCATGAGAATCCATGAATGCGGCATAACAATGAATAACAGTATGCATGAAGTGACAAGTAATAACTACAACGTCTAAACTGGCATATAAGGCAAGTACACTAATATCATGTCAAAACTACTAGTTAAGAAGCTAAGTTAAGCAATAATATTTTCTATGGTGTACGTGATATGGTAATTACCGATGAAGATGTGTGTGAGCCGGCAAGTAAGTGTACATGGTACATACGCATCATTGGGAATGGTGCTGGTGTCCTAACAGCAGAATATCAATAATGGTTTACTAAATCACAATACAAGTATGTGATACGAAGCGAGCGGTAATAATGTGCGGGAGCTGAATACTAAACACAATGATAGCTAAACATCGTTTAATATAAATATACGTCATACAATGGTGGCATTAGAAATAACACGAATCACGGTGTTTTGAAAATAAGGGCTACGGTGTTTTTAAGAAAAGATATGTGTTTTGAAATATCCGTAGAATCCCTTGTCCTGTCTTTTAAAGTACCCACGATCCGTTAGTTTTTGAAATATGTAAGACTCTAATCTAGTCTAACAACTACACTAAACTATACGGCTGAAGTAAAGATAAGGAAACCGCCTAATATCTTAGTCGATACATACATATATATATATATATATATATATATTAGTCGGTGATCCCGCCTGAATAATATCACATCCGATACCATATCTATAATCAGACATTCCCAAGTCAAGAGTGCGGATCAATCATCAATATATAGCTCGTACGTAAATCCGTCGTACGGCATCCCCGAATCTGGCTACGGGTCAATATCACATTCATCACACTATTCATCTGGTATCCTCTTTATCAAAGATCGTAATCCGGGGTACTGATCTACGTCCAGTACAATACTAATGTCATCAATAAAATCATGATCGGACTGCTGATCTACAGCCTCATACAACTCGATGTCATCACCACATATCATCATAAAGACATATCATCATAAAGAGGTATACATCGCCCCAAGCGACCTATTATAATTATCTTAACATATCATATCTCATATCACGATCACATGTCAACCATTTTATATATATATATATATATATATATATATATCACTATTCATATGGTATCGTCATCCAAAGATCCGCTATAACATCAGGACGTATCTCAAGTACGAATCCTGTCATATCACCAATCTCACGGCCACAAATCAAATCTCATCGACGCATCTCAAATCCTAAGTACTATCCTCAAATCCTGTATATGAACGCATAGTCCCATACCCATGTGAACACATAAAAATATAATCCCCTATACGCACATGTGAAAGAAAGAATGTATGCATGAAAGGGTGTGTGTGTGTGTGTATGTGTAGTGCAACCACTACTCTAGGGTTTCGCAACACCAAACCAATCCAAACACACCAAATATCTATCTTTATCATCAATATTCTCAAACAATATAAAATCAATATACGTGTGTATACGTATTCGTATACATCACCACGAACTGCGAGGGTGCTATACGCCATCCACCCGACTTCTTCCCATAGATATAAATCTACTCACATTGCTTTATGTGTGCCGATGTCGATGTCGCCATCTTTATCTTCAATGCCTCAACGTCACGTGGGGTACCTACAAGGATATCACAAATGCTAAAGCACATGAAATTCACATCGGAAACCAAAACGGCATACGCTACGCCCATAGGTAAAAACATATAGCCTCGCATGCGAACTCGACTAATAACGCTTTGCCGTTGATGTTCAAACGCCACCCGACAGAAACGAATCATCAAATACCAAAATCCATGCTAAAACAAGTCGTAAACTATGCGCCAACTCAAGAAAACTAACCCTGATTTTACCCTAAATAGAACCAGTCAAAGTTGCACATGCCAGGGGTTTAGTTTACTGGAGATAGGGCTATGGACCAAAAACGAGATGAAAACCTCCTGCTCTGGCCGCAATTTGCGGCCAGAATGAGTTAATTGGCGGCCTGGAAATAGAAGTAGGGGCTAGGGTCTTGGGTGGTGGTTTCCTAGGTGCCTGCACATCTCCCTGTCCAATCAATTTTATTTTCAGGTGTCTCGGGTGATAGCTGATCTCTAAATACAATCCCAGATTTACAGTTTTCCCCGATATCGTCTCACTAAATCCGTATTCTGGGTTTTAATTCAGGTTGGGGTCCAAAATAACATCACACCAGGGATTCTAAGGTCACAACAATTTTCAATTTCACTTTACAACTCAATTCAACTCCTAACCCTAACTTGAATTTTCCAAAGTCCATCAAAACCCACAATATCGACATGAAACAAGTATAGATGCATAAGAAATCAAAATACTATACTAATGGTGGAGAAATTACCTCCTTTGGCAACTCAAGAATTTTCTTGAGTTGCTCAAAGTCCTCAAGATCCACCCTTTCTAGGTCCAATGTGTAGCTAGTGAGCTTGGGAACAATTTTAGTGAAGTAGGATTGGGGTTTTGGAAGGGTTTTAATGGTGTTTTGGGGGATTGAAGAGGAGGAGGAAGAGGGAAAGGGGACAGGACCAGCAGCAGCTCTCATGAGGGAGAGGGGAGAGAGAGTGGTGTGGTGAAATGATGGGGTCATGGTTCAAAAAGAGGGGTTGAACTGGTCTTTCTCTCTCTTCATCATACTTACTTTTTCTTTTCTTTTCCTTTATTTCTTCTCACCCCATGGTAAACCCTAAGCAACCATGCACCCAAAACATGTAAGAAAATGTAACAAGTGTGGAAAAATGATATATGCACATTTTTGCACAAAAATTCTAAAAATCCGATTAGCGATTTTTAATCGCGATTAGCACTAAATTAGCATATAATTAACCATAAAAACTTAAAAATGGCATAATTCCCCAAAATACCCTATTTTATAATTTTCCATAATTTTTCCAAAATTTTCCCCATTTATCGGTATTTAATTATACCGAAATATTAAAATATTCATTAAAAATTAATATTAAATTATAAAAATTCCCAAAAATAATATTTTATTTTTTTGAAATGTTACAATCTTCCCCCCTTAAAGAAATTTGGTCCCCGAATTTAAATTTAGACCCTCAAATTCTAAAACATTTCAATAAAAGTCCAAGTCGTCGGGGCTCCGAAATCATCAATACATAAAACGCATCATAGCGCAATGCATGCGCATGAGTAATGAGCAGATAACTCAAAATCAAACTCCATCAAGTATCCCGCAATCATCGGAGTCAAGGTAAAGACACGAATTCCAAATCCAAAGCAGAACCAATATGATATAAATCGGAAATATACATGTAAATATCAAATCTATACATGTAAATATCTGAAGGAAAAGCATGCCAAATCTTTTAAAGTCGCTGTGCAATGCGCATAACACTGCACAGTGGCGGACTTCCATCATAAGAAAATAACCATATACGTATATATCTTTTGTTTAATATGTACGTTCCGCCGTTTGAAAACGATTTAGAAGTGTTTCCTTATTTAAACGTTTCGTGTCATATCAGACACGTAGGTAAATACTGAGACTATAGCTCGCTTTTTGGAATTCCCTTCGATAACTATCTATGCATGCAAAATATATTCAGGTACTGTCCTTTGACCAGTCCTGCTCAGTACGAAAACACATAACAAATATCATAAAAAAAGTAATGTTCCATAAGAAACCAATCCCAAAATGTGCATATGAATACTACGTGCGTCTGGTGCGCACGGAAATCAAAATCCATATATGTGCCATACAAGCGCACAAAAACAACATCTAAGTTCATCGGGTGTGCATGAAACATCTGTCAAGGGCAACCGGTGTGCCTGACAGTAAAAAAAAATCAGGTGCATCTGATATGCACTAAGAATCCCGATTTAGTGTATCTGGTGTGCACCAAAATCGTATCTTATAACATGCGCCCAACATGCGCGAAAACCCAAATCAGGTGCATCCATCATGCACGAAATCATGAAATCCAATACCAAGCGCCGAACATGCGAAAAATCCAATCAGGTGCACGAGGTGCACAAAACAAATATCGAGTATCACCATCGAAATCGAAGTCCTTACTAATTGCACATTTGCAAAAAGAACCCCATTCCAAACTAATTTCAGCCAAAGAAGAATGAAAGAAAAAAGGAATTTGGCTAAAAGGAGAAAGCAAGCTGGCAACTTTAAAAAGCGATCTGATAACAAATTACAGGATAACCCCGCAACTGTATATACATACCCGCATTTGTATTCCGAATGAATACAAATGCAATGAGACAAAATCTACACAGTATAATACTAGGATCCGGCTTAAACCAAAACCCGCTAGTATTATCCGTTCGAACCATGACACGTGCACAAGTGCTCGCGTATGTTCGAATCCTGCTATAAATCTATACGGCCTCTGTAACGTTTCGCCAGAAACTTGAGAAACTGTCTGTGGGGGACTCTAAAGACTCGTCAATACTTTGGCTGTGGTTCTAACCACTAGCACATCAGAGGTATTAGCCGTACGTAACGGGCTACCAGGTATTGACCAAAAGGGAGGTCGATGAGCGAACTCATCTTGACACCCTACTGAGCCTGTCAGTGACAATATTCATACAGTCCGGTCCGTTCGTCTATGAGCATTGCATGGCCGGCCTAGGGGGTTGGTAAAATTAAGACCCCCAAAAGCGGAACAAGTCGTGTCGGAGTATAGCCCAGAACACCTTGAGATACTGCTGGAATACCTACCAGTAAATCTCCTTCCTTGGCCAAGGACTTCGTGTTGGAGATAGTGCCCTCAGAGTCAATTATTGGATCACAGGCACGTGATTGCAATGATTGAGGGAGGACCTATCCCAGGAGGACAGTCTTACTCGAGATGATAGTATGCTATCTGGTTTATCTTTATCATCGTGTACTGCTTTAGGTGACCTGACATGTCGCTATTACACGTTGATAGAGCCCCTAGGATTCTTGCTTGACGACCAGCAGTATGATGGCGATCATATACGTGGGAGCTGGTAGTCTATAAGCATATCCTTAATAGGTCCCTAGTCGTAGGAGTTTCGAGACAGGGCATCGCTACTCCATTTGTAGACTAGTGTATACAGTCGAGACCCCGACGAGGGGCGGTGGCCGGTCTCACAAGCCACTGGTGTCAGTTGGTTCACCTAAGATGTATACAGGTGCTCATTGGGTTATGAGTACACCGGACAGGACTCGCCGGGAACCTGCTAGTTGGTCTTGTACCAGACGTCAGATAGCAGTTCCCAGGTGACATGTGTACAGGTTAGTTCATCGACCTGAGATCGTCATTTGTCTCGTGTGAGTTCCCACTGTGCTTTGATTACTACCCTACCACGGCTCAAAGGAGTCGTGCAAACAGGTTTTAGTTGGGTACAGTCCCGAGCCACATGGAGGCAGTGAGCGGATCTGCAGGGGTTCGTCTCTCCCGGTATTGGGGGTGAGGTCGCGCTGTGTCTAGGAGAGCCATTACGCAAAGCCCTCGGCCGAGGCAGGAGATTTACTGGTAGGTATTCCAGTAGTATCTCAGGGCGTTCTGGGCTACGCTCCGACACGACTTGTACCGCTTTTGGGGGTCTGACTTTCACCAACCCCCTAGGCCCGCCATGCGATACTCATAGACGAACGGACCGGACTGTACGGATATTGTCACTGACAGGCTCAGTTGGGTGTCGGGGTGAGCTTCCTCATCGACGTCCCTTTTGGTCAATAGCTGGTGGCCCGTTACGTATTGGCTTATACCTCTGACGTGCTAGTGGTTAAATCCACAGCCATAGTATTGACGAGTCTTTAGAGTCCACCACACTTTCAGTTACTCAGCTTTCGGGCGAAACGCTGTAGAGGCCGTATGGTGATATGGCAGGGTCCGATCAGATACGTGCGGTATTGCACGGATCAGGATCGGACAGTTTTGTACTAGTGGCCGTATAGTTATATGGCAGGGTTCGATCAGATATGTGCGGTATTGCACGGATCAGGATCGAACGGATTTTACTAGCCGGCTTTGGTTTAAGCCGGTACTAGTTTAGTACAGTGTAGATTTTGTCTCATTGCATCTGTATCCGGTCGGAATACAGATGCGGGTGTGTATGCACAGTATCGGGGTTTTCCTGTAATTTATTACGGGACCAGTTTTCTGGAGTTGCCAGTTTGCTTTCCGTTCCGGCCGGTTTTCCTTTGTTCTTTCCCGGCCGGACTTTTCCGATGGAGGGGGTAATTTGCAGTTTTGCAAATTACAGTTTGTGGAGGATTTATTTGTAAAAGTTTTTATTCTGATAGCATATTTTTGATACCATTCTTATCTTTCATCATCACTTGCTTTTTGATGATTTGAGGTGATTAGAGTTGATTTGGAGTTGATGTGAGATTGTGATGAGTGTGTTTGTTTATGGTCACCCTTCATACTCTCCTACACTTACCTCCCTTCTTGTTATGGTTTCATATTGATTCCTCCACCATTCTTCTTCTCACTTGATGAAATGGATGATAAGTGATTTCATGGTTGAGAGAAAAAAGAGAGAAGAAGAAAAAGAAAGAGAGGAAGAAGAAGAGAGAGCTTCATTCTTGAGAGTTTCTTTCTTGATCTCTTTTTCATGCTAGAAAAATGCAAGCACCATTTTTCTAATCCTTGTTTCCTCCATCATCTTCAAATGGCAACAAAACCCAAGTGAGACAATCTACTACACATTCTACAGCACATCTTGAGCATGTCGAGTTGCCGGCTTCATGCGCGAGTTGCCTCGGTATTGAGGCGGGAGCCCGTAAAAGAAGAAGGCGATGTGGTGCCCTTTCCGGCGAGGAGGCGACGATGTGGAGGCAACACTTTCCGCGGGAGATCGGGACGATGACGAGAAGACCGGAGGACTCGGATCACTCGGTATACTTCTCACCCTATCTCTTGTTAGCTAGCATTAGGTTAATGGTAAACGATCCGGGTTTTCTTTGTCCGCGGTAGCGCCGGTTTCTGAGTAAGGAAAAAATTTTGATTCCGCATTTTGGCCTCGAGCAAGAGGCCGGGGCGCTGCCGTGGCGCAAAACATGGTATCAAAGCCACGCCATTAACCTTCGTCTAGCTTTCGTTTGATGTGTTTTGCGTTTCCGATCGACCGAAATCCCAAAAACCACACATTCCTTCACATCAGTTTTCTGTTGGAAATTTTTGGTGTCAAAAAATTTTTCAGGTGATCTCAGAATGATGTGCAGGGAGTTCTAAGACATCTGGGAAAATACGAGACAGTGAACAGTTACCTAGAGCGCGGAAGCGCGGCAATACCCCCATTTCTGCCGCGCTTCCGCCGCAAGTTGGTTTGGTCACTGCTTCATATTTTCACAGTGGGCTTCTGGGCTTATTGGTGGGGTTTTGGAATATTAAAATTGGGCCAATTGTTTCTGTGAGTGCTACAGTATTGGTTTGGGGCCCACTTGTTAATTTTTTGGTCAATCGGAAAATTTTAAACACATTTTTCACAGTATTTACATTATTTCTGCGACCGTGAATGTCACTCGATCGGTAAATCCGGTCTAACTGCTATAGCCCGGTTAGACGGATTTGCGAACGTGACTTTCATGTTGATGTTCTATGTTTATGCTGTGATGTTGCGGATCGGTCGTGGGGGATAGCCTGGATGCAATGCTAGTACAGTTTTGTTGTATTATGTACATTTGATATTGCGGGGCGAGCGTCCGACATGTGGACTGCCGTCACTGCCTGTTTGTATTATTCTTTTGGGGCACGACCTGGTTGCGGTCGATGTACCCGGTGTATGTATATTTTACATTCTGTACTAGGTTTGCCCCGCGGTGGGGTGCACGGATAGTCGGGTTCTGGAGGGCAACGGGCCCGCATCTCAGGGCATTGAGACGGAGGGGGCTTCAGTCCAGGATTGGCGGGCTATTCGCCGCACTCGTAGGGGGTACAGGTTGACCCAGGAGGGGTGCCCAAGTTACCGGATTCCGTGAAGTGCTGGGTGGTCCATTCACGGTGCTGGAGGGGGCTGCCTCGCTTCAGGTTTTGGCGGGTGACTTGCCGCGCCCGTAGGGGTCTAGGATTTCATTGCACAGGCTATCCACACGACCAGGGGAACGTCGGGTTTCAGCAGCGGCTCTGTGAAACCCGGGGTTTCCAGATATCTGTATTGTTCTGTGATGCTGTACATTTCTGTGTTGTTGCATTTTATTCACGCCTTGAGCGAAATACTATATATTGGTATATATATATTAGTAGATGTTGTATATGTTTTACATCCGCGCTAGTCCAGTCCCCGCTCTGCCGTTAGTTAACTAACCTAACGGGTGATGACGGGACCCAGTGGCGAATGCGGATGGCATATACGTACGTCAGTATATTTTCGTTCTTTGTGGTGTGATCAATTGATGGGACTGCATTGATTCGGATCAATGCAAGATAAACAAACCTAATCTGATGTTGTTGGAACACTTTTTCAAAAAGCTGTTATTGCAAGGACGTTCTCTTTTGTTTTGCATAGTGGTATTCATTTGGAATATCCTGCTCCTCAGTCGACGAGGCAAGGGCCGAGATCCCTTCACCGGGAGTGACCCCTTGGACAGAAGTTTGCGTCAGGGCATTAACTTCACTATAGCCGATTACTTTTGCTTTGCATCGTGGTATTCAGTTGGAATATCCTGCACCTCATTCTACGGGGAAAGAGCCGAGATCCCTTCACCGGGAGTGACCTCTTTAGTAAAGGTTTTCGTCACTATATTTTATAAAAGGATATGCAGTTCCTTCAACGATATCAAGTTCATTACGTTAAAGGTTTTTCGCCAAAAACCATTCGTAGCCCTCCGTCATTTCCTACATGTATTATTTGGTATTCATGCTGCGTTTGTTGACCTAGTCAAGACGTAGTGTTCGGTAGCTAAGTGGTACTTGTTTGTTGCATAAGTGGGATTGGTTAGGACAGTCGTGCGGCCTTGTTGACCTAGTCAAGGGCACGTACGGGTGGGTTTAATGCGATCCAGAACAATGACGGGTTGAACTTGACTGGCGGTTTATGGTTTGTTGACCTAGTCAAGGTCATAAACCGCTTGGGGTAAAAATCACATCGGGAGTTTCAAAAGAACTGAAACTTGCCAGGCATGCGCATACCTTCTGGAGTGTGGTGACTTGAGTGGATTCCGTCAAGTTATCATGCGATGATAGTTGGATCCCGATTCCCACTGATGAGTTGGTTTACTCCTCGGGTGATCCCGACTAATTCTTCTTTCAGGTTTGGAGGAGAATTTGAGGTACAGTGGGAGGCTTCCTGATTAGACAAAGTGATAACCATTCTGATCTAGGTTAGAGTGCACGCTGAGTGTTTCTTTTCTCTCTCTCTGGCAGCGACCATTGACCCGACCCTGGACTATGACTCAGTGACCAAGTTGACCGAACCTTCTTAACACTGGCTTTTGGATTGTCAGAGTTGCAGACCTCATTGCCACTCCTACTTTTACCCTTTTCTCCAGGACACCCCGTATTACTACGAACGTCCACTTCCATTGGACAAAACCATCGTATGGTTATATACGAACTCGAAGGACTTCGAGGATGGTTTCTGGTTCTGGAGAAAACGGATAGGACTATTCAGTTGTCTTTTCTTTTCACCTTCTCTCGGGTTGCGAGTACTCCTTGGTTTAGGAGTAGTACACCTATTACGTAAATTGGATAGTCTTCTTCCAAACCATAGGCTGGTGCCGACCGGTAGGGAATGAAGAAAACCAGTTAACCTAGACGGTGTACAGAAGGTATTAAGTTCAGACAAAGAAAGGGATTAGTAGGAGGGCAAAGTAAATTGCGACTGATATTCACGACCAAACCAAGTATTTCTTCTCCAATCCTAAATCACCTTTGTATTTCTCCAGGACACTCCGTATCACTACGAAGATCCACAGTTTATTGGATATTCCATCGTATGGTTATATACGAACTCGAAAGGAACTTGTTCCAGTTCGGGGATGGATTCTGGTTCAGGAGAAATAGGAATAAAGTACATTCAGGTGTCTTTTATCTTCACCTTCTCTCGCATTGCGAGTGCTCCTAGGATTAGGACAGTACACCCTTTATGCTTATTGGATAGTCTTCTTCCAAACCATAGGCTGGTGCCGAACGGTAGGGAAGGAAGAAAACCAATTGGCCTAAAGGGGTGTGCGGACGGTAATGACTAAAGACATATAAAGGGATTTGGACAGATGGCAAAGAGATATACGGTTACAGTTGTGAATCTGGATAATGGAAGAGGCATTACTAGGAATACCAGGATACCCCGACGAAACATTTCAATGTTTCAGTTTCACTGTGTACTGTTAATAGAAAACTGATTTCCCGATTATACACTTACTCCAGGGTATGTATTTACCAGGTATGATTCTCACATCTGTATGGTTTTACAGATGATGAGTGGGAGTAAGTTATTGGGAATTGGGTGATCATCCTCATTATATCGGGATTCGTTGTAATCGGTGATATTTGAGGAAGTCACCTGGGTTGTTTGCCGGTCGGCAAATATTTGGTTTTGAATATCCGCTGTTGTGCACCAATTTCAAATCGATATATCTGTACGTCTATTTTCATAGAGTGAGATATACCTTTTGATATTATGTCGATGACATTTACCTATATCAGTGGATGGTTAGGTAAGGAGCATTGAACAGCGGTGTAATTCTTCTTAACCATAAGTACAGTTTTCAACCTACGACGCACAGTGAAAGAGTTGTTAGACTCAGCGGACTTATACAGAGTATTGTATGTTGTCCAGTGTCCATTAGGACAGAGGGGTTGGTGCTCGTACTATATTCGGTTTACTTATGGCTTCTCTAGATTTTAGACAGCTGTTTCGTGGAAACACAGGGTCTAAGTTTTGAGGAGTTATAGGTATTTGAATAGAGTAGAGTACCAGGTGTAGCAAGTATCGGGATTCTTCAAAGAGATTGAAGATGTAGATACTTGTGTATGATATTCAGTTGATAGTAATGATGAAGACAGATTGCTTCTCTTTCAGGTTACTCATAATTGGAAGCATTCCTAAGTTGAGTAACGCTGATCGACCTCCTTCCATTTAGTTGACATGCACTGGAGACAGCTGCATGATTTGAATCTGGTTCAATTGAATCAGTGCCTCTGTTTCTATATTGGATATAGAACAGTTCATATCTTAACGATGTTAAGGTACGGGGAGTTGTCCGGCTTATGCTTAAAACCAGACTCCGGATAACTCAAGGCACGTTTCTGTAATGGCTGTTTGTGGGTTGACCCAGGCTATGACGAGGGTTGACTTTCTACCATCTGGCAGATCAATAGAAATATTGTTCTAGACTCGCCACAGTTTTATTAAAAATGGATTTTTTCAAAAACAGCAGTGGGAGTATGGTAGAACTGGAAGTGATTCCAGAACCGCAAACGATTACTGAAGAGTTGATAAGGAACCTAAAGATTCAATCTGATTTGATATTCCATTGGCCACTCCGCAGATAAGGTGGGTAACTTCAGGCACCCGAGAGGTACTCCGGTAGCCTCAAGGACGGTGACAGGGAAGTTCTTGTTTACCCACACTTGCCATTGTTGTTGTTCCAGGCTGCGAGACCCGGCAGGAGGATGAGTATAGCGTCGTTCTAAACTAGCTTTAGAAGTGCACGTCTATATGACTCTGGCAGAGGGTTGTCGTAGTCAGTGGGAGCAGCGGAAGCATTGGTGGACTTCATGCTTATATCTATTTATAGACTAAAGCAGATATAGCAGAGTTAGATCATCTGTTTCTGATGTGACAGTCATGGGTTTGACGTCATCAGAATAGGGGATGGATCTGTTGAGAAGGTAGTAGGAAGTGATATTCCTATACTACGATCGGTTATACTTTGGTCGTCACACAGTGTTTTCTCCACATGGGACTTGGATATTTTATCAGACATACTGGTTACTAGATCTATGGTTTTAGATCTAAATTTGGGTGGTTTCCCAATCAGGGTACTTTGACAGCATTCTAAGAGTATTTAGAATGGACGACTCCTGGCATGGTAGTGTACCTGCAGGTAATGGAGTCACCCTCTCTAAAGGTGTCTTACAGACTAAAGGGGAGAGGGATACGCATGATTGACAGATCACTTGCTTAGGCAATTGAGTCAATCATGAGATGTCAAGTACCACACCAGATGTTGTTCTTGCAGTAGGTGCAATAAGTTGATATTAATCCAATCCTGGAAAAACAGTCGGAAGCAGTTTTAGAACATAAGTGAATGTTCTAGGGATATGATAACGGCTGCCTCCTTTAGGAGACGGTTATCACTCCAGGCTTCCAAGGTGACATGGACGACAAGGAGGTTGTCAGAGTTATAGTTCTCCCTCTGACGAGGGGCAGTATTTTGGACAGGTGGTCCAAGGCAATACTGAGGGCGGCATGGCGCAGGATACTGATTAAGTTCAGTTGATGATACAGTCTAAGAAGTTTGGATTTGGAGTTCATTTATGAGCTAGGTCCCATCAGACATCCAGACATTCTAAGACAGGTATTGCTCATTTCGGGAGATGGCTTTCTCCGCGAACTTGAGATATAGAGAGACATAGAAAGAAACATCACAGCGGATCCACTCACTGAGGCTATTCCTCGAACGCAATAGTTTCGCAAACGAGTTTTGTGAGACTGACTAGTAGAGGAGTTGGGTGTTCGGTATCACACGGGCTGTGAGTATGCGACATCGCAATAATTAGCCTTGAGTGCAAGTGGGAGATTGTTGGAGATAGTGCCCTCAGAGTCAATTATTGGATCACAGGCACGTGATTGCAATGATTGAGGGAGGACCTATCCCAGGAGGACAGTCTTACTCGAGATGATAGTATGCTATCTGGTTTATCTTTATCATCGTGTACTGCTTTAGGTGACCTGACATGTCGCTATTACACGTTGATAGAGCCCCTAGGATTCTTGCTTGACGACCAGCAGTATGATGGCGATCATATACGTGGGAGCTGGTAGTCTATAAGCACATCCTTAATAGGTCCCTAGTCGTAGGAGTTTCGAGACAGGGCATCGCTACTCCATTTGTAGACTAGTGTATACAGTCGAGACCCCGACGAGGGGCGGTGGCCGGTCTCACAAGCCACTGGTGTCAGTTGGTTCACCTAAGATGTATACAGGTGCTCATTGGGTTATGAGTACACCGGACAGGACTCGCCGGGAACCTGCTAGTTGGTCTTGTACCAGACGTCAGATAGCAGTTCCCAGGTGACATGTGTACAGGTTAGTTCATCGACCTGAGATCGTCATTTGTCTCGTGTGAGTTCCCACTGTGCTTTGATTACTACCCTACCACGGCTCAAAGGAGTCGTGCAAACAGGTTTTAGTTGGGTACAGTCCCGAGCCACATGGAGGCAGTGAGCGGATCTGCAGGGGTTCGTCTCTCCCGGTATTGGGGGTGAGGTCGCGCTGTGTCTAGGAGAGCCATTACGCAAAGCCCTCGGCCGAGGCAGGAGATTTACTGGTAGGTATTCCAGTAGTATCTCAGGGCGTTCTGGGCTACGCTCCGACACGACTTGTACCGCTTTTGGGGGTCTGACTTTCACCAACCCCCTAGGCCCGCCATGCGATACTCATAGACGAACGGACCGGACTGTACGGATATTGTCACTGACAGGCTCAGTTGGGTGTCGGGGTGAGCTTCCTCATCGACGTCCCTTTTGGTCAATAGCTGGTGGCCCGTTACGTATTGGCTTATACCTCTGACGTGCTAGTGGTTAAATCCACAGCCATAGTATTGACGAGTCTTTAGAGTCCACCACACTTTCAGTTACTCAGCTTTCGGGCGAAACGCTGTAGAGGCCGTATGGTGATATGGCAGGGTCCGATCAGATACGTGCGGTATTGCACGGATCAGGATCGGACAGTTTTGTACTAGTGGCCGTATAGTTATATGGCAGGGTTCGATCAGATATGTGTGGTATTGCACGGATCAGGATCGAACGGATTTTACTAGCCGGCTTTGGTTTAAGCCGGTACTAGTTTAGTACAGTGTAGATTTTGTCTCATTGCATCTGTATCCGGTCGGAATACAGATGCGGGTGTGTATGCACAGTATCGGGGTTTTCCTGTAATTTATTACGTGACCAGTTTTTTGGAGTTGCCAGTTTGCTTTCCGTTCCGGCCGGTTTTCCTTTGTTCTTTCCCGGCCGGACTTTTCCGATGGAGGGGGTAATTTGCAGTTTTGCAAATTACAGTTTGTGGAGGATTTATTTGTAAAAGTTTTTATTCTGATAGCATATTTTTGATACCATTCTTATCTTTCATCATCACTTGCTTTTTGATGATTTGAGGTGATTAGAGTTGATTTGGAGTTGATGTGAGATTGTGATGAGTGTGTTTGTTTATGGTCACCCTTCATACTCTCCTACACTTACCTCCCTTCTTGTTATGGTTTCATATTGATTCCTCCACCATTCTTCTTCTCACTTGATGAAATGGATGATAAGTGATTTCATGGTTGAGAGAAAAAAGAGAGAAGAAGAAAAAGAAAGAGAGGAAGAAGAAGAGAGAGCTTCATTCTTGAGAGTTTCTTTCTTGATCTCTTTTTCATGCTAGAAAAATGCAAGCACCATTTTTCTAATCCTTGTTTCCTCCATCATCTTCAAATGGCAACAAAACCCAAGTGAGACAATCTACTACACATTCTACAGCACATCTTGAGCATGTCGAGTTGCCGGCTTCATGCGCGAGTTGCCTCGGTATTGAGGCGGGAGCCCGTAAAAGAAGAAGGCGATGTGGTGCCCTTTCTGGCGAGGAGGCGACGATGTGGAGGCAACACTTTCCGCGGGAGATCGGGACGATGACGAGAAGACCGGAGGACTCGGATCACTCGGTATACTTCTCACCCTATCTCTTGTTAGCTAGCATTAGGTTAATGGTAAACGATCCGGGTTTTCTTTGTCCGCGGTAGCGCCGGTTTCCGAGTAAGGAAAAAATTTTGATTCCGCATTTTGGCCTCGAGCAAGAGGCCGGGGCGCTGCCGTGACGCAAAACACTTCGTGTAATGGCTCTCCTAGACACAGCACGATCTCACCCCCCAATACCGGGAGAGACGAAACCCCTACTGATCCGCTCACTGCCTCCGTGTGGCTCGGGACTGTACCCAACTAAAACCTGTTTTCACGACTCCTTTGAGCCGTGGTAGGGTAGTAATCAAAGTACAGTGGGAACTCACACGAGACAAATGACGATCTCAGGTCGATGAACTAACCTGTACACATGTCACCAGGGAACTGCTATCTGACGTCAGGTATAATACCAACTAGCATGTTCCCGGCGAGTCCTGTCCGGTGTACTCATAACCCAATGAGCACCTGTATACATCTTGGGTGAACCAACTGACACCAATGGCTTGTGAGACCGGCCACCGCCCCTTGTCGGGGTCTCGACTGTATACACTAGTCTACTATGGAGTATCGATGCCCTGTCTCGAAAACTCCCATGACTAGGGACAACTTTAAGGATGTGCTTATAGACCCCAGCTCCCACGTATATGATCGCCATCATACTGCTGGCAGTCAAGCAAGAATCCTAAGGGCTCTATCAATGTGTAATAGTGATCTGTAAGGTCATCTAAAGCAGTACAGAATGATAAAGATAAACCATGATAGCATACTATTCTCTATCAACGTGCAATAGTGAACTACAATGTCACCTAAAGCATGTACCCGATGATAAAGACAAACCAGATAGTATGTAATCCTCTCGATTAAGACTGTCCTGCCGGTATAGGTCCTCCCTCAATCATTGCAATCACGTGCCTGCGATCCAATAATTGACTTTGAGGGCACTATATCCAACAGGGACCACGTTAGAGAACGAGCTCTACACTGACTTGATTCTCCAGTCTCTTCCTTCCACTTACGCCCGGTTTATCCTGAACTTCAACATTTAAGGAAAAGAAGTTGAACTTCCGGAACTCCTCAACATGTTAAGGAGTGCAGAGGGTACCCTACAGAAAGTCAGGGAAACACCCGCTTTGTCTGTTGGAGGACCTTCTTCTTCTAGGTCCAAAGCGAAAGCTAAAGGAAAGAAGAAGAAGGCCCCTGCCAAACCAAGGGGCGGTGTTAGTAAAGTGGAAGCCAAGGGAAAGGCAAAGGTAGCAAAGGTAGCGGGACAGCTTATGGGCAAGGAAGAGTGCTTTTATTCACAAGAAAGGACACCGGAAGAAAAATTGCAGGGCTTGGAAGGCCAAGAACCAGGACCCGAAGCAAGTTGTGGCTTCGGCTTCAGGTGTGTATGTTATTGAAAACTGTCTATCAATCAACTCTACTTCCTGGGTATTGGATACCGGATCGGGATCTCATATCTGTAATTCTTTACAGGCACTGAGAAAGCGTAGGGTTTTGAAGGCAGGTGATATGACCTTCAGAGTTGCAAACGGAGCAGGCATGGATGCTGAGTCCGTAGGGGAGCTATCACTTGGGATTGACAGATGAACATGTTTTGGTTTTACGTGACTGTTATTTTGTACCCAGATCGACTTGTAATATCATATCTGTATCTTTAATGTCTAAAGAAGGTTGTGATTTTCCATTTATAAGCAATGTTGTAAACATTCACCATAATCATGTTCTGATTGGGTCGGGTACATTAAGCAATGGTATATACGTATTAAACCAACCGCAGATTTTCAATATCCAGAATACACAAAAAAGAAAATCTCCAGAAATAAATCATGCTTTCTTATGGCATTGTAGACTGGGTCACATCAATGAGACAAGGTTAACTAAGTTGCATAAAGAAGGATATTTGGATCCATTCGAATATCAATCATATGCAACTTGTCAATCATGTCTCAAAGGAAAGATGACAAAGACTCCGTTCACTGGACACGGAGTAAGAGCGAGCGAGCTCTTGGGACTCTACACAGCGATGTATGTGGTCCAATATCTACACATGCGCGAAGAGGTTATTCTTACTTCATTACTTTTACGGATGATTTTTTAAGGTATGGACATGTCTTCTTAATGAAGCATAAATCTGAAGCCTTTGAAAAATTCCAGGAATACAAGAATGAAGTAGAAAAACAAACAGGCAAAAGTATCAAGACACTGAGATCTGATCGAGGTGGTGAATACTTGAGTGCCGAGTTCCTGGGTTACCTAAAAGAGAAAGGAATTCTCTCTCAACTTACTCCTCCATACACACCACAACATAATGGTGTTTCGGAGAGAAGGAACCGAACCCTATTAGATATGGTACATTCCATGATGAGTAACGCTGAGTTGCCGCGATCTTTCTGGGGATATGCACTAGAATCAGCTGCATATCTTTTAAACCGAGTTCCAACTAAGACAGCGCCTACCACACCATATCAGATGTAGAGTGGGAAGTAACCCTATCTTCAATATATGAAGATTTCAGGATGTCCAGCCTTTGTCAAAAAGCAACATACGGACAAACTCGAGGCACGCTCAGTACTGTGCAAGTTTATGGGATACCCAAAGAACTCCAGGGGGTATCTTTTCTATTATGCAGAAGAACAAAAGGTTTTTGTCTCTCGTTATACCCACTTTCTGGAACATCAGTTCATAGAAAAAGGAACAAGTGGGAGCGCAATAGAACTGGAGGAAATTCCAGAACCACAAGCTATTACTGAAAGCTTAGTAAAACCAGAAAGTTCGAAAAAACAGGACATTCCTGTGCCGCTCCACAGGGGTAGTAGGCAGTCTCATTCGTCCGAGAGATCCTACGGTTTTCTCATAGACGGTGCAACTTTTCAAAAAATAAAAAAATAAAAAAATAAAATATTATTTTTAGGAATTTTTATAATTTAATATTATTTTATTGAATATTTTAATGTTTTGGTATAATTAAATACAGAAAAAAATTGGAAAAATTATGGAAAATTCTAAAATAGGGTATTTTATGAAATTATGCCATTTTTAAGTTTTTATGATCATTTATATGCTAATTTAGTGCTAATCGCGATTAAAAATCGCTAATCGGTTTTTTAGCAGTTTTGGTGCAATTAATGCATGCACATATCATTTTTCTTACCCTTGTGCATTTCTACCATGTTTCTTTTGGGGTTACTATTTGAGTGAGAAAGGATTTAGAGGGAAAAGAAAAAGCAAAGAAAAGAAAAGGAAAAAGGAATGTTATATGAAGTATGGGTGAGAGAGAGAACGGGGTTACTTTTGACCAAGACTTAGCCATTCTTCTTCATCTCCTTCCCTCATTTTCTCTCCCTCTCCTGCACTTGCTGCTGCTGCTGCTTCTTTCATCTCCCTCCCCTCTTCAAGACCTCAATTCATCTCAAAATCAACACCAAAACCCTATCCCCATTTCACAAAAAGTGTGCACAAGCTCAAGACCTACACATTGGACCAAGAAAGCAAGGATTTTGGCCACTAGGGGCAACTCAAGAAAATTCTTGAGTTGCGAAATGAGGTATTTTCTAGATCATTAGCTTAGTTTTTGTATTACTTATACCCCTATGTTAAGATTGAATCGATATCGTGTGATTTAGTGGATTTAGGAAAAACCTAGTTAGGTTTTGAGGGAATTTTGGGTTATGATGTGAAATTGAGCCCAGTAGAGGCCATACAAACACCTTAGTGCTACATTTGAGACCCAAACCTGAGACTTGAAATCCGGAATACGGATTTAGAAACCGATATCGGAAGATTTTTGAAATCTGTGAAGGTTATATTGAATCTGCTATCACCCCGAGACTCTGAAAATTATTTTGGATTGGCAGTGACATGTGCAGGCACCCAGGAAGCTACCACCAAGACCCCAGCCCCTAGCTCCTAGTCCCAGCCGCAAATTAATTCCCTCTGGCCGCAATTAGCAGCCAGACCTGCACCAAATTGGCTCGTTTTGGTTTTGGTGCCCCCTTATCAGTAGAGTAGACCCCTGGCATGTGCAAAATTGTCCAATTTGACTTAGGGTAAAATCTGGAGCCTTTTTCCTTAGTTGTTGTTTTGGATTCGTGTTTCCGTATTCCGTATTTTGAATTCTGGATTTTCGTATTGCGTTTTACCTCGAACACTTGACGTTTATACGACGATATCGAGGATTGATTGATGGTTTTGAAAGCGTAGTCCATAGGTTCTAACCTATAGGCCTTAGCGTATCGTTTTGGGGTTTTGTACGTCGTTTTAGTTTTGACCTCATTTTAATACGCATCTACGATATGTTGATGTGTAGGTACCCCATGAAGACTTCGGGACGACAAGCAAGCGTATGGCGACATCGACAAATGAAGACGCAAGGTGAATAGATTATATCTACGGGGGAAGTCGGGTGGATGGCGTATAGCACCCCCGCAGTCCGAAGTTGGTATACTATATATATTATATATATATATATGATAGCTTATAGTGTGTCGTGGATATTGAGTTTAGATGTACTATAGTTAGATTAGGGCATAGAAGTAAAATAGTATAGTTCCTAGTCACGAACCCTAGAATAGATTTACACCCACACGCATACACATGCTGATTTGCTATACTTATACTGTGATGATGATGGATAGTGGATGACATTGGAGATGAGTCGATGATATTGGGCATAGTGCCGAGAGATCGGTGATATGATGTGATTCGTATTTGGGATACGACATGTGATTTTTAGCGGGCCTTAGGACGTGTGTTTCACACACGCTTTCATACTTATATAGATGGTATCAGTTGTACTAGACTTAGATCAGTACCCCAGATTATGTGATATGATGATGAGGATACCAGATAATTGATGAGATAATTGTGATAATGACCCGTACCCAGCTATTGGGATGTCGTACAACGTTTACCGTACGAGCTTTATATTGATGATAGATCCGCACTCATGACTCGAGGATTGTCATATGATATACTGTATCGTACGCGATACTATTGAGGCGGGATCACCGACTATTATATTTATATATATATATATATATATATATATATATATCGACTCAGATTTAGGTGGTTTCCATACCCCTCCCAATTGACTTGATAGTTAGATCCGTAGTTTGCATAGTAGATGTTAGACTAGACCCGAGTCATACCTATTTCAAAAACTAACGAATCGGGAGTATTTTAAAGACAAGCAAAGGGAATCTATGGATAATTTCAAAAAACGCATCTTTTCTTAAAAACACCGTAGCCCTTATTTTACTAAAAACCTCGATTTGTCTTATTTCAAATGGCAAGCTGCATTATTATTCATTTATCATTTATTCTACGGCTCGCATTGCATTGCATGCTTATATGTTATTGATTCATATTCCTTTTTGCATATGCATTTACATAGTTGCATGCTCATATTAGTGTTTGACGTTGCATGCATTATAATTCATGGATTTCGTACTGTGATATGGTTGCATATGATGATTCTAGATTGTTTTACTCCTGCGTATATATATCAGTGGTATGGGACGCTGAAATATATACGTATACCCATAGTATATATATATTAGTGGTATGGGACGCTGATATATATATACACCTACCTAATATATCATCATGATGATCTATGCAAATTTACTTATGCACTATGATATGAGAGGGGCCTATGTGCTCGTTATAAGGGGCCTATGTGCTCGTTATAAGGGGCCTATATGGTCGATGTGAGGGGCCTTTATGGTCCATATGAGAGGGGCCTATGTGCTCGTTATGAGGGGCCTATATGGTCAATGTGAGGGGCCTTTAGGGTCTATATGAGAGGGGCCTATGTGCTCGTTATGAGGGGCCTTTATGGTCGATGGCCTATTATATCTCCCCTACCCCGCATTTATTTTATATGCATTGCTTCATGTATTATAGTACCTAATAGAGTACCTTTCATGACTATCGCATATACACATCACCATTTATTGCTTCATGTATTAGTAGTACCTGATAGAGTACCTTCATGTATGTTGCATACATATCGAATACATGATATATGGGATTTACTTGATATTGATATATATATATATATATATTGTGTCGATACTTGACACTGATTTTCTTATGATTTCATTCATGATATCTTCTGTTTTCATTTTACCGCATACATACCTCATATTCATGATATGTATTACCTGCGGCACTGGCACGAGCACTTAGCACTACATACATGTTTAGATGTTACATTTGTAGGGTTCCTAGGCACGCTCAAGTAGTCTCACATGGCATCAACCATGCCAATTTCAAATTTTACAAGTGCCGAGAAACCCTAATACGGATCGTTAACTAGAGTTTAGGCAATAACATGCAACTAGTTAACAACTTAACTAAGAGTAAACGGAAAATACAACCTTTGTAGATCTGGCCCTCCACCTCCATAGCTCCGCGATGAAGTCCCCTCGCTGCGATCATCGGATCCCGGGCTCTAGCGTCGGCTTCATCGGAGAAATGGGCGGGCTAGGTCGTCGACTTCGATGCCGAAGATGATCTACGTCGAGGCAACACAAGATCAAGCTCCAACTTCACCAAGTCATGAAACTTGTGAAGAAAACACCCTATACTACTTGGAAAGTGGTAGAGGATAAAGAAATAGGAAGTGGGTTCACTTTAGAATTGGATTTCTCACTCTTTTTCTCATGTTGCCATTGATGGAGGCAAGGTTTCTTCTTTGTTGAAGAAGAAGAAGAAGAAAGAATATGATGAGTATTATTTTAAAATAGAAAACAAAATGATACTTATCATAATCTCAACCATGGTTTAGTGTAGAGAATTAACTAGGGTTTAGTTGAATGGTTAGGGTTAGGACATGAAGACAAAATGGTCACTTAGTCAAAGCTTCATGAAGCTTCAACAACAAAACAAACTAAGCCACCATTTCATTTTTGCCCAAAATAAATTAATGAATAAATAAATAAAAGAATAAGTAAGTAAATCAAAACCCTAACCATTAACATAACCATGGTTTAATTCTTTACACAAACCCAAGTTTGCATGTATCATCAAACATGATACAAACAAGTGCACAAAAGTATATCACATATACAACTTGTGTACATCAAGTGAGAAAATCCAATTTAAGTGAACCAATACTAGTTAATGCAAAGTAATATATCAAATATATAATTATGCATTAAATCATTAAATCAATACTTGATTTAACGATCCGGTCATATCGCATATAACCGACTAATATCCAATGTATCGGCTTATCGAATCAATCCTTGATTCGATAACTAGGTTATATCGCATACAACCAATCGATATTCATCGCGAGAATAGAATACGGTATCACATACATGCATTATTCTCGGTCCCGTACATATCTCATATGCGCTCCTATTTCGTTTCGCTTGAGCCAGGAAACCTCTGTGTAGGACTCTAAAGACTCGTCAATACGCCGGCAGCAGGTGATGATCATATCAAACACCCACAAGCCGCAAGCGGTCTGCTAAACGTAACGGCCACCCGGGTATTGAGCGATCAGAAGATCGACGAGCAAGCCCGCTCATACTCCTGTGAATCCAACCAGTAACACTTACCGTACAGTCCGGCCTCGTCGTCTGATATGTCGCATATCTCGCCTAGGGGTGGTAAAACATCAGACCCCAATAGCTAGATAAGTCGTGTCGATATGAGGTCTATAACAGTTCGAGAAACTACAGGTAACACTTACTGGTAAATCTCAGCAACCCTGGCCAGGGATTTCCGGTTATAGCCAATCGAACACAGCACAACATCAACTCCCTATACCGGGAGAGACGAATCCCCTCCTATCGCTCATTGCCTCCATGTGATTCGGGACTGTACCCAAAAACCACCGTTTTGCACGCCCTCTTGGACGTGGTAAGGTGGAAATCAAAGCACAGTGGGAATCACACAAGACTCTATGACGATCTCGGGTCAACAGACTACTCTGTACCAGTGTCACCAGAGAACTGTCATCTGACGTAAGGTATAATACCATCTGGGAGTTCTCGGCGAGTCCGTCCAGTGTACCCAGTCTTCACTGAGCACCCGTATATCATCTCTGATGTCAAACACCAATGGATATGGGATCATCCATCGCCCATCTGTATGGGTCGAGAAGGTATACGCTAGTCTACTCTGGTATATCGATGCCCCGTCTCGATACACCCACGACTAGGGACCTTGAAGGATATACTTATGGACTACCATGTCCCCACTAGTATGATCCGCATCATAGTCCAGGTAGTCAAGTACACATCCTAAGGGCTTTACCAACATGTAACAGAGAGACAATCAGTATACACGTTAAGGTAAAGAGTAACCCGATAGCATATCATGTCGAGAAAGAAAGTCCTCCCTATATATGTCCCAGCATCCACTACAATATACATCCTATGTACAGTAATGGCCTCTAGGGCATACATATAACTAACAACATTACTACCTTAGCATGCTTCATACTTATTCATATTGAGGATTTATATCTGATCGCATTGATCTAGGATTATGTCATGCATTCGATTTCTGCTTGTAGATATTTTCAATTCACGAGTTGGCAACTCACCCCCGTTGTGCCACAGTTCTTGCAGGTTTTGCCGTACAGGTTCCATGGCGGCATTTCTGGCACACTTTTTCCTTTGCGGGTGATTTGCTTTGGTGGGTGGGTTATTTTGCATCAGAACCACCATTGTACAAGTATTATTCAGTTGTATCTAGTAATTCCATTGACCAAAACATGTATATTGTTTCAGACTTAGATACGAGTTATGTATTATTTCGACCTTAGAGTCGCGTATAGTAGTATTACGGTTTTCATGCTGATTTGAGTTTCTCTTTTTCTGAGTTTTGATTCTCGCCCTTTGGCGTTGTATATTATATTGCTTGCGTGGTTGTGACCGTCGATTGACGAAGAGATAGCTCCCGCTTGGGGATGCCTTTTATCATTGCATACATATTATTCTTGTTGTACCCCGTTCGGGGCCAGTATTTACAAAGGAAACTCTGCCGAAATTTTATAAAAGACTATTCATTTTAAAATGCATATTCGGCTTAGTAATTTAAAAACCTTGCATTTACAACATGTTTTTCTTCACTTCTAAAAACTATTTCCTTCATTTATTACTTAAAATGGTTTTAGATTTCTGGGCTTTTGGCTTACTTGGATTAGATGGAGTCCTATAGACTTCATATGATTCAAGGGCTAGTCACGTGCTCTTTCGAGTCGTGACAAAGTTGGTATCAGAGCACTAGGTTAACCTTGGTTTGAGTCTAAGTTTGACTATGTGGAGCCTGGGGCGTTTATATATATACGGAACTTAGGCTTGACCTTACGGAACTTAGACTTAGTCGAAGGGGTATTATACCCGAACTTTCGTCGCGTAGGATGACCCTTGGTTGATGGAGTAGGTAGTTTGAGTAGTGTGACATACCGTACGTATGTTCCGCGGTATATTTACGATACGCTACTCCGCTTAAGAAACCTTAGGATGTACATTTCCTTGCACAGTATTATATTCTTTCCTATGATCTATCCTCATCGATACTGGTTGTGATTTTGCTACCACGAATGCACGGGCAGAGAGAGAGCTACGGCTAGAGTTGGGTCAGCATGAGCTCGTCGCAGACGAGGGCTGACCAGGGCATGATTCCAGAGACATACGATTGCATAGAGGCTTCGTTTTATTGTGTTTTCGTGCAATGAGCGTTTGACAGATCGCTTCTACGAGATTTCTCGGACGTGCCGATCAGTACCAGAGTAGAAGGCTGCTGCTAGAGGCCAGCGAGAATGTGATGACCAATGATATATCGCTTATTCATGATGATTGAGGCGTTGTTCAGCGTACAGACGAATGAGCCTGTTGTTGCTGTAAATGACGAGATATCGCCCAGATTATTGGAGCTACTGCAGCATGAGTGTATACTTAGAGATATGATGGAAGGTCGCTAGTCACTAAGGATGAATGACTAGGATAGGTGTTCGTTCTCTTACCCCGATGCTGTTAGTGTATATGCCCTAGAGGCCATTACTGTATCATACTAGTTTGTATATTACTTAATGGAAGCTTGGGATATTCACCTTGTATATACAATCTTGCTCAAAATAGTAGCATGCTACTTGGTTTGTTTCTACTTCAATGTGTACATGTGTTTATTTTAGTATATCGCCTATACACATTAGTGGAGCCCTTAGGATCTTTGCTTGATTACCAGCGTTGTGATGGCAGTCACACTAGTGGGGCTGGGTAATCTATAAGCACATCCTTATGCAGGTCCCTGGTCGCAGGACTATCGAGACAGGGCATCGATACTCCGGAGTAGACTAGCGCATATGCTTCTCATCCCAGTGTGGGAGACGGTCTGTCCCACAGCCGTCGGTACGTCGTACTTGAGATAGTATGCGGGTGCTCGTTGGGTTACGAGTACACTGGACAGGACTCGTCGGGAACTGACTAGTTGGTATTATGCCTATCGTCAGTTATCAGTTCCCAGGTGACATGAGTACAGCTTAGTCCTCTGACTTGACACTGTTACTTCGCCTCGAGTGTGTTCCCACTGTACTTTGATTACTACCCTACCACGGCTCAAAGGAGTCGTGCAAACAGGTGGTAGTTGGGTACAGTCCCGAAGCACTTGGAGGCAGTGACGGTTAGACAGGATTCGTCTCTCCCGGTATTGGGGGTTGACATCGCGCTGTGTCTAGGAGAGCCATTACACGAGTAGTCCCAGGCCAGTGCAAACGAGATATACTGGTAGGCTTCCAGTGTTATCTCAGGGTGTTTTGGGCTTCACTCCGACACGACTTGTACCGCTATTGGGGGACTGACGTTTACCGCCCCCTAGGCCCGCCATGCGATGTATCAGACGAACAGACTGGACTGTACGGAGAATGTCACATTCAGGCTCAGTAGGAGTTCAGATGGGTTTTGCCTCGTCAATCTTCTTGTCGGCATCTACCTGGGGACCGTTACGCACAGCTAGTGCCGCTTGCGGTCTGTGGTTAAACCCACTGCCAGCATAGTGTCGAGTCTTTAGAGTCCCACACAGAAATTTATTCGCCTTTAGGCAAAAGAGTAGAGGTCGCATGGTTTTGCGACGGGTCGCATGGTATTGCGACAGGGTTCGGTCACATCCGTGCACTTGTGCACGTACAGTGTCCGGACAGTTTACACTAGCGGACTTTGGTTTAAGCCAGATCCTAGTGTACCTTTTGGGATTAGATTTATCCAGTATGTATTCGTGTTCCTCGGAACGCGGATGCGGGTGTGTATGCACAGTTGACGGAGAGACAGAGGCAGAGGATTCTCATTAGGGTTGTTTACCGTTGACAGTTGACTATTGACTGTTTGTTCAACCCTAATGAGAATATGATATGTGATTAACAATTATATTAATTAAGTATTATAGTGACATGGTTGTTGAGGGATTGACTTTGTTGACATGTTGACTTTTGTTGACTTGTTGACTTTGTTGACATGTTGACTTTTGTTGACTTGTTGACTTTGTTGACTTGTTGACTTTTGTTGACTTGTTGACTTTGTTGACCAGTTGACTAGGCTTGACTAGTTGACCATCATGATAACTATAGCTATCATTTCATGGCAAAGACTTTTGCTTGCTTGCTCTTTTGTGCAAAATGAGTGCATGAAATGATATGGCTATGGTTGCTTAAACCATCACATAATACTTGATTGATATGAGGTGTTATGATTGTTTTGGATTATGAGAGCCAAATGAGAAAAGTCTTCTCTCATTCTTTCATGCTCATTCTCTCTCTTGTTCTTGAGCTCTCATCTTCCTCCTCTTGCTCTCCCTCTCTTGACTCTATGGTTCACTTGTCTCATGAGTTGAGAACCAAGAACCATAGATAAAATCCCATACAAACTCTTCTCTACTCACTCTAGTTCACAAAGTTTAGCAAACCAAGTGAACTAGTTTCTTCAAAGTTCGAAGAAGGAGCCAAAGGTTGAAGCTTTCAGGTGGATCTATCTTCGGCGCATGGAGACGACGGGGAGAAGCCGATTCGGACGACCATCGAAGCTTGAAGACGAAGGAGTTCGAGAAAAAGAAAGGTATAACCCCCTAACCGAGTAGTTAGCAACTCGTAGTTAGGTTGTTAGTTAGATGTTTAACAAAGAACCGGGTTTTAAGTCCATGTTACCACCTCTAAGAAAATCGTTTTTTATCAAATTCCGCTTGCCCGAAAGTACCGGGAGAGGTAGTATGGACTTACAGTGGCATCAGAGCCTAGTTAAACTCTATCTAACATGTTAGCAAAGTAGCTAGAAGATCGATCAAAGAAAAAGTCGCAAAACGAACCCCGGTTTTTAAACTTTCTGTCGATTTTAAAAGTGCTGGAAAATTTTTTTGAGATACACCAAAAATCGACTCAGGGTTTTCTGAAGAAACTGCAAAAATTTGACCCCCTAACTCGATCAAAGCGCCGCGGTTCCGTGGCGGGAGCTTGCTCCCGCCGCGGAACCGCGGCCGAGTTGACTCGGTCATGGGGTTTCTTCTTTGCAGTTTGCTCATAGGGGTATTTTGGGATTTTTGGAATATGTATTTTCTGCCCAGATTTTCCAGAACGAAAATTTTATTTTTGGGGTCCTGAAAATCCGTATTTTTGATCGAACTTCTAAAAGACTTTAGCTGACGGGTTTTTCTGTGATGTGATATTTGTATTGAACGTCTGCTAATCGCTATATGTCGATTAGTGGGGGTTATACAAATCTGTGATCTGTAATGTTGCTGGAATGTGTTTATGAATATGTTGGATTGTCGCGGGTGAATAGCCGGGGGTTGTGAGACGAGAGTTCTCTTTTCTTTCAATTCATGTAAATTTGTAAATTGATGTAATAATTATTTGTATGGCCGCACAACCGGGTCGGAGTTGTAGCCGTCATTGTATAATTTCCTTTTACTGTTTTTGCTCCTAGGATAGACCCATGGAGGGGGTGCACAAACTACCGGGTATGCCGAAGTGCCGAGTTGCCTACTCACGGAGTTGAGGGAGGTTGCTTCGCTTCGGGTACTTGGCGGGTAGTTTGCCGCACCCGTAGGGGTCTTGGGTGGGGTTTTGGCTATTCACCGCGACCGTGTAATCTGCTTCTTGTTACAGGCTTGTACGAATTGCAGATTCCTAGTATATCCAATGTGTTCATCTGTGATCTGAAATGGCTATCATTGCAAATTATCTATATATGATATTATTTAGGCGTTGCTTATGTTTTACAGACGCACTAGCCCAGCCCCCGCTCTGTCGTTAGTTAAGTAACCTAACGGGTAATGACGGGGCCCCGTGGCGAATGCGAATGGCATAAGCGTACGTCATATTTTGGTTGTTTTCTGCAATGGTAGGATTAAATGATGGGACGCATTAAAAGAACTAATGCAAGAATATCACGCATTAAAAGAACTAATGTAAGAAAATAAACCAAGTTAAAATCGTTGGAACACTTTCGGAAAACCACACGGTTCTTTTCAAAACAAACTTTTAAAATGCGGAGTTTGAGCCACTCCTTTTAAAAGCTATCTCGTTCCATCGATTATATCAAGTTCTCTACGTTCACGGTTTCGCCAAAACCATTCATAGCCCTCCGTCGTTTCACATGAATAGTCAATAGTATTCAAGCTGTGTTTGTTGGCCAAAGTCAAGGCATAGTGATTGGTAGCTATTGGGTATTCATGTGCAGCATAGATAGATGCGTTGGTTTGGAACAGTCGTACTGCCTTGTTGGCCAAAGTCAAGGGTAGGTACGGGTGGATTCAAATTAACCTGGAGAACGACGGGTAGAACTTGACATGTGACTTATGATTTGTTGGCCAAAGTCAAGGTCACAAGAGCATGGGGCAAAAATCCATATCGGGAGTTTCAAAAGAACTGAAACTTGCTAGTGTTGCATACCATTTGGAGTGTGATGATTCTGGTAGGATTCCTTCAGTTTCGTCACGCGATGATATTTGGATCCCGATCCTACTGTGAGTATATGCTACTCCTCGGGAAATTTCTCACTAAACGATCAATGCTATAAACCTAGTAGGTGTCTAGAAAGGTGTTAGCGGGGCTACGCCCCCAGGGAAAAGAGGTTATTTAATTAAGGAACTTCGCGAAAGCGTTGGAAAACCTCCCTCGAAGTACCGACACTGGCCTGGCTGAACGGTTAAGCAAGTATTGTACGGTGAGATTGATCCTGACTAATTCTTCCATTTTGGTTTGAGGAGGGGTTCGAGAAACAGTGGGAGCCATCCTGTTTAGACAAACTAAAAACCACTCTAAACTTGCAAGAGCATCATGCTGAGTGTTTCTTCTCTCTCTCCTAATTGCAGCGACCAATCGACATGACTGGACTTAAGTTACTTCTAGATAAAAACATACTGACAGGGCCAAACTACAAAGATTGGCTCAGGAATGTCAAAATGGCAATCACTTACGACAAGCTGGGGTATCTTCTTACCACCAAAGCTCCCCCTGTCCCTGGTCCCACTTCCAGCGTCGCGGATAAAGAAATCCGTAAGACTTGGGAGATTGATAGCGCGAAGGCCAAGTGCCTCGTACTTGCCTCTATGGACAATGAACATCAGAGGAGGCACGAGAATATGGACTTAGAATCCATATTTCTTCATACAAAAGAACTGTATGGAGAGCAATCTCGTATCGCAAGATACGAAGCGTCGAAAAAGTTATTTTCGGCAAGGATGGCCGTCGGATCATCAGTAGCAGAACACGTGCTTAAGATGATCGGCTACACTGAGGAGCTCGCGGACCTAGGGACCATATTGGAGAGTGAGCTCTATACAGACTTAGTTCTCCAGTCCCTTCCTTCCACTTACGCCCAGTTTATACTGAACTTCAACTTACAAGAAAAAGAAGTTGAACTTTCAGAGCTCCTTAACATGCTGAGGAGCGCAGAGGGCACCCTACAGAAAGGTAGGGAAACATCCACTTTGTTTGTAGGAGGATCATCTTCTTCTAGGTCCAAGGCGAAAGCCAAGGGAAAGAAGAAGAAAGCCCCCGCCAAACCAAGGGGCGGTGTTAGTAAAGTGGATACGAAGGGAAAAGCTAAAGCAACAAAGAAAGCGGGGAAGCTTGTGGATAAGGAAGAATGCTTCTATTGTCATAAGAAAGGACACTGGAAGAATGATTGCAGGGCCTGGAAGGCCAGAACACAGGAATTGAAGCAAGTTGCAGCTTCAGCTTCAGGTGTGTATGTTATTGGAAACTGTCTTTCAATAAACTCTACTTCCTGGGTATTGGATACCGGATCAGGATCTCATATCTGTAATTCTTTGCAGGCATTGAGAAACCATAGTGTTTTGAAAGCAGGTGACATGACCCTCAGAGTTGCGAACGGAGCTAGCATGGATGCTAAAGCCGTGGGGGACTATCACCTGGGAATGTCAGATGGACATGTTTTGGTTTTGCGCAATTGCTTTTTTGTACCCAACGCAACTTGTAATATCATTTCTGTATCTTTAGTTTCTAAAGAAGGTTATGAATTTGCGTTTGTAAGAAATGTTGTAAACATTCACCTTAATCAAGTTCTGATTGGGTCAGGTACATTGAGCAATGGTATATACGTATTAAACCAACCACAGATTTTCAATGTCCAGAATACACACAAAAGAAAGTCTCCGGAAATAAATCAGACTTTCTTATGGTATTGTAGACTGGGTCACATAAATGAGAGAAGGTTGACAAAGTTACATACAGAAGGATATTTGAATCCGTTCGAATATCAATCATATGCCACTTGTCAATCCTGTCTCAAAGGAAAGATGACAAAGTCTCCGTTCACTGGACACGGAGTAAGAGCGAGCGAGCTCTTGGGACTCGTACACAGCGATGTATGCGGTCCAATGTCTACACATGCGCGAAGCGGTTTTTCTTACTTCATTACTTTTACGGATGACTTTTCAAGGTACGGTTATGTCTTCTTAATGAAACATAAGTCCGAAGCCTTTGGAAAGTTCCAGGAATATAAGAATGAAGTAGAAAAACAGACCGGCAAAAGTATCAAGATTCTAAGATCGGATCGAGGTGGTGAATACTTGAGTGCCTAGTTCCTGGACTATTTAAAAGAGAACGGAATTCTCTCTCAGCTTACTCCTCCATACACTCCACAACATAATGGTGTATCGGAGAGACGGAACCGAACCCTATTGGATATGGTACAGTCCATGATGAGTAACGCTGAGTTACCGCGATCATTCTGGGGGTATGCGCTAGAATCAGCTGCATACCTTTTGAACCGAGTTCCACTAAGACTGTTCCTACTACACCATATGAGATGTGGTGTGGGAAGAGACCCTATCTTAAGCACATTAAGACATGGGGATGTCCAGCTTTTGTTAAAAAGCAGCATGCGGACAAGCTCGAAGCACGCTCAGTACAGTGTAAGTTCGTGGGATATCCAAAGAACTCCAAGGGATATTTCTTCTACTGCGAAGAGGAACAAAAAGTTCTTGTTTCTCGTCATGCCTACTTCTTGGAAACTGAGTTTTTAGAAACCCAGATAAGTGGGAGCACAGTAGAACTGGAAGAAATTCCATAACCTCGAGCTATTACTGAAAGCTTAGTGGAACCAGAGGGTTCAAAAGAACAAGACATTCCTACGCCACTCCGTAGGAGTAGTAGGCAGTCTCATCCGCCCGAGAGATACTACGGTTTTCTCATAGATGGGGATAGAGAGGATTGCATCATAGATTATGATGAGCCTACTAGCTTCCAGCGGGCCATTCAGAGCGTTGACTCAGTAAAATGGCTGGATGCAATGCGGACCGAAATGGAGTCCATGTACACCAACAAAGTATGGACGTTGGACATTGCTCCAGACGGGGTAAAACCCGTAGGATGCAAGTGGATCCTCAAAAGGAAGATTGGTGTAGATGGACAGGTTGAGACCTATAAAGCTAGACTTGTTGCAAAGGGTTTCCGTCAAAGACCTGGCTTGGACTATGACGAAACCTTTTCTCCAGTGGCTATGCTGAAATCTATTAGGATCCTTCTTGCCATTGCTGCCTTCCACGATTATGAGATCTGGCAAATGGACGTAAAGACCTCTTTTCTAAATGGAAATTTAGAGGAGTGTGTCTATATGGACCAACCAGAGGGTTTCATTCAGAGTGGGAGCAGCGAAAAGGTGTGCAAGTTGCTTAAGTCCATCTATAGACTAAAGCAGGCATCGCGGAGTTGGAACATCTGTTTTGATGAGACGGTCAAGGAATTTGGCTTTATCAAAAATCCAGATGAACCATGCATCTATAGTAGATTTGTAGCGAGAACTGTAGTATTCCTCGTTTTGTACGTGGATGACATTCTCTTAATAGGAAATGACATTCCTATGCTACAATCTGTCAAGGGGTTCTTATCACACAGGTTCTCCATGAAAGACCTGGGTGATGCCTCATACATCCTAGGAATCCGGATCCATCGTGATAGATCCAAGAGGATATTAGGACTTTCACAGTCCAGGTACATCGACACCATACTGAAGAGATTCAGTATGGAAGATTCCAAGCGCGGTAACCTACCGGCTTGTCACGGGATCATCCTCTCTAAAGAGATGTCTCCCAAGACTGATTTGGAGAGGGATCGCATGTCTATTATACCCTACGCTTCTGCGGTAGGCTCTATAATGTATGCGATGTTGTATACCAGACCGGATGTAGCTTATGCACTAAGTGTGGTAAGCCGGTATCAATCTAACCCTGGGGAGAAACACTGGATAGCGGTAAAGAACATTCTCAAGTACCTGAGAAGGACTAAGGAGATGTTCTTGGTGTATGGCGGAAAAGACCTCCAGATCGAGGCCTTTGCTGACTCCAGCTTCCAGAGTGACAAGGATGATTCCAAGTCCATATCGGGTTTTGTCTTTACCCTCAATGGAGGGGCGGTGTATTGGAAGAGTTCCAAACAGGAAACCGTTGCAGACTCGACGATGGAAGCGGAATACATCGCTGCATCTGATGCCGCAAAAGAAGCTGTCTGGATGAGGAAGTTCTTGAAAGAACTTCAGGTGGTTCCATCCATTGTTGATCCAATACCTCTGTATTGCGACAACAACGGGGCTATAGCTTTAGCGAAGGAACCCAGGTCCCATCAGAGATCCAGACACATCTTGAGGTGGTATCACCTGATCAGGGAGATCGTGGATCGCCAGGAGATCGAGGTTCGGAGAGTCGCTTCAGAAGATAACACTGCAGATCCATTCACCAAGGCCTTGCCCCAGACTCAGTTCGAGCGGCTGATCGAGATGATAGGTCTTCGATACGCCAGTACATGGCCTTAGTGCAAGTGGGAGATTGTTAGTGTATATGCCCTAGAGGCCATTACTGTATCATACTAGTTTGTATATTACTTAATGGAAGCTTGGGATATTCACCTTGTATATACGATCTTGCTCAAAATAGTAGTATGCTACTTGGTTTGTTTCTACTTCAATGTGTACATGTGTTTATTTTAGTATATCGCCTATACACATTAGTGGAGCCCTTAGGATCTTTGCTTGATTACCAGCGTTGTGATGGCAGTCACACTAGTGGGGCTGGGTAATCTATAAGCACATCCTTATGCAGGTCCCTGGTCGCAGGACTATCGAGACAGGGCATCGATACTCCGGAGTAGACTAGCGCATGCGCTTCTCATCCCAGTGTGGGAGACGGTCTGTCCTACAGCCGTCGGTACGTCGTACTTGAGATAGTATGCGGGTGCTCGTTGGGTTATGAGTACACTGGACAGGACTCGTCGGGAACTGACTAGTTGGTATTATGCCTATCGTCAGTTATCAGTTCCCAGGCGACATGAGTACAGCTTAGTCCGCTGATTTGACACTGTCACTTCGCCTCGAGTGTGTTCCCACTGTACTTTGATTACTACCCTACCACGGCTCAAAGGAGTCGTGCAAACAGGTGGTAGTTGGGTGCAGTCCCGAAGCACTTGGAGGCAGCGACGGTTAGACAGGATTCGTCTCTCCCGGTATTGGGGGTTGACATCGCGCTGTGTCTAGGAGAGCCATTACACGAGTAGTCCCTGGCCAGGGCAAACGAGATATACTGGTAGGCTTCCAGTGTTATCTCAGGGTGTTTTGGGCTTCACTCCGACATGACTTGTACCGCTATTGGGGGACTGACGTTTACCGCCCCTTAGGCCCGCCATGCGATGTATCAGACGAAAAGACCGGACTGTACGGAGAATGTCACATTCAGGCTCAGTAGGAGTTCAGATGGGTTTCGCCTCGTCAGTCTTCTTGTCGGCATCTACCTGGAGACCGTTACGCACAGCTAGTGCCGCTTGCGGTCTATGGTTAAACCCACTGCCAGCGTAGTGTCGAGTCTTTAGAGTCCCACACAGAAAGCTATTCGCCTTTAGGCAAAAGAGTAGAGGTCGCATGGTTTTGCGACAGGTCGCATGGTATTGCGACAGGGTTCGGTCACATCCGTGCACTTGTGCACGTACAGTGTCCGGACAGTTTACACTAGCGGGCTTTGGTTTAAGCCAGATCCTAGTGTACCTTTTGGGATTGGATTTATCCAGTATGTATTCGTGTTCCTCGGAACGCGGATGCGGGTGTGTATGCACAGTTGACGGAGAGACAGAGGCAGAGGATTCTCATTAGGGTTGTTGACCGTTGACAGTTGACTATTGACTTTTTGTTCAACCCTAATGAGAATATGATATGTGATTAACAATTATATTAATTAAGTATTATGGTGACATGGTTGTTGAGGGATTGACTTTGTTGACATGTTGAATTTTGTTGACTTGTTGATTTTGTTGACATGTTGACTTTTGTTGACTTGTTGACTTTGTTGACTTGTTGACTTTTGTTGACTTGTTGACTTTGTTGACCAGTTGACTAGGCTTGACTAGTTGACCATCATGATAACTATAGCTATCATTTCATGGAAAAGACTTTTGCTTGCTTGCTCTTTTGTGCAAAATGAGTGCATGAAATGATATGGCTATGGTTGCTTAAACCATCACATAATACTTGATTGATATGAGGTGTTATGATTGTTTTGGATTATGAGAGCCAAATGAGAAAAGTCTTCTCTCATTCTTTCAAGCTCATTCTCTCTTTTGTTCTTGAGCTCTCATCTTCCTCCTCTTGCTCTCCCTCTCTTGACTCTATGGTTCACTTGTCTCATGAGTTGAGAACCAAGAACCATAGATAAAATCCCATACAAACTCTTCTCTACTCACTCTAGTTCACAAGGTTTAGCAAACCAAGTGAACTAGTTTCTTCAAAGTTCGAAGAAGGAGCCAAAGGTTGAAGCTTTCAGGTGGATCTATCTTCGGCGAAAGGAGACGACGGGGAGAAGCCGATTCGGACAACCATCGAAGCTTGAAGACGAAGGAGTTCGAGAAAAAGAAAGGTATAACCCCCTAACCGAGTAGTTAGCAACTCGTAGTTAGGTTGTTAGTTAGATGTTTAACAAAGAACCGGGTTTTAATTCCATGTTACCACCTCTAAGAAAATCGTTTTTTATCAAATTCCGCTTGCCCGAAAGTACCGGGAGAGGTAGCATGGACTTACAGATGCGAGGTCATCAGATAGATTGATTTCAGCTAGAGACGACTTCACGCAGGTTCGTTGAGAGTCGATGGAGACGATCGAATGTCAGGAGCCCATTTTCCAAGTTTAAAGTATTCGGAAAGACATGCAGGCGATTCTATGGACCCTCTAGAAAAATGAAACCCTAACTTGACATAATGACCGTGTGAAAGCCTTTGAACCTTAGGGTTTGCGGTAGTTCCGCGGCGCCATTAGTGAGGCTTGAGTTTGCCCTTCTACGGTTGGACCACCGACGTTGTGGTGTGTACTTGATGCTATTAAACTGTACCCAAGATGTTGAGCTCTTGGGGGATTATGAGGATTTGACGAATCGATCGGACGGTTCGACATCATTCGGATACCATGTGATGGGACACATTGCTTGGGAGACTCCAGATACGGGTATAGCTGTTGGAGCACATCCATGCAGCCATGAGAAGACAAGTCCGAATCAGTCGACATTGGAGCAGAGTGAAGTAAAGAGTTCTCAAGAGATTTCAACGAGATGACGTTCCACTCCGCTGACATCAGAGATGCGATATGCACGCAAAGGCATTGTGTATGGATATATCTTCCAGAAAGAGGCGCGATGAGTATGCAGCCGTTCCGGAACAAGAATTAGCTTTAGTAAAGGACGATGACTTCCGGGCAATTCAGCCGAAAAGAGATTTGAGAGAGACTTCGGATGGACCGTAGCCGAGAACATTGCAGGCGCAGATAGAGACGTGACGTCAAAGTGGACAATGATACAGACAAGCGGGACAAGAAGTACGTGCGAGACACTAATGAGATGTTGTTACTCTCCGTCAAGATTAAAGGTCGGATATGTCTACAGAGGCATTAGGATGCGACCAGCTTCCGAGTAAATGCTGTGCTGAGGACGCAGATGTCCAGAAAGCGGGAAAAGATTATGCCAGAGTATCAGCCTCCGTACAGTTCGGCTTAGGCGAGATTGGAAAAGACCTTGAGCAGGATTCTTTCCAGGACACAGCTGCAAAAAGATTTGCATCAGGGGCAGATATGTGATGTGCATTCAGAGGACCAGAGGTTGGCGCCAATGACGTGCTGCTTTACGAATGGTCGTGGGGATTAACCAAAAGATGACCAGAGAAGTGCCAGAACGGAATCGTCCCCGTTAGCGCACCTGACAGGGCCGTTGAGCCGATGGATTGCGAGGTTGGTAACCCACAGAGAAGATAAGGACCCAGAGACAGAGGACGCCAGACCGCGAGCAAGAGGCAAGTGGATGTCTTGCGCTGCTAGCATTGGGTGCACCGACACCTTCTCGACTTTGAAGGAGAATATATCGACGACGGTATTTATGATTTGTGATTTGGTGATTCGATTATCACGTATCCGTCATCTTGGATTTCGGTATTTGGATGATCTATTCGCATGATTTAGCCTTGATGACTGAGTTTCATGATATTTGTTTTCTTGCACCATGGTTGCACTTACTGGGTATTTATATTTTGTGCATAGTTATTATGCTTCAGGTATTGATTATGATTTCATGCCTATTTTATTGATTTATGCTTCCAGCATCGTTTTCATGCACTTTTAGTCTTTTTATTTGATTTGTGCATGCTGATGCACATGGTTGTGAGCTTATAAACGCGGTATACTTGATATGGATTGAACCGTATGTTAGTTATATGTATGCCCTAGAGGCCATTACTGTACATTGGATGTATATTGTAGTGGATGCTGGGACATATATAGGTAGGACTTTCTTGCTCGATATGATAGTACGCTATCTGGTTGCTCTTTATCTTAACATGTATACTTACAGTCTCTCTATTACATGTTGATAAAGCCCTTAGGATGTGTACTCGACTTCCAGGACTATGATGCAGATCATACTAGTGGGGCCTGGGTAGTCAATGAGTACATCCTTCATTGTTCCTAGTCGTGGGAATATCGAGACGGGGCATCGATATTCCAGAGTAGACTAGCGTATATCTTCTCGACCCATGTGATGGGCGATGGATGATCCCATATCCATTGGTGTTTGACATCAGAGATGGTATACGGGTGCTCAGTAGAGACTGGGTACACTGAACGGACTCACCGAAACTCCTAGATGGTATTATACCTCACATCAGATGGCAGTTCTCTGGTGACACTGGTACAGCTTATTCTGTTGACCCGAGATCGTCATAGAGTCTTGTGTGTCTCCCACTGTGCTTTGATTTCCACCCTACCACGGCTCTACTGAGTCGTGTAAACAGGTGGTTTTTGGGTACAGTCCCGATTCACATGGAGGCAATGAGCGATAGGAGGGGATTCGTCTCTCCCGGTATTAGGGGTTGATGTTGCGCTATGCTCGACTGGCCATAACTGGAAATCCCTGGCCAGGGTTGCAGTGATCTACTGGTAAGTGTTATCAGTAGTTTCACACATGTTATGGACCTCACGTCAGCATGACTTATCAAGCTATTGGGGTCTGACGTTTACTACCCCTAGACAAGATATGCGACATATCAGACGAACAGACCGGACTGTACGGTAAGTGTTACTGGTTGGATTCACAGGAGTGTGAGCGGGCTTGCTTGTCGATCTTCTGATCGCTCAATACCCGGATGGCCGTTACGTTTAGCAGACCGCTTGCGGCTTGTGGGTGTTTTATATGATCATCACCTGCTGCCGGCGTATTGACAAGTCTTTAGAGTCCTACACAGAGGTTTCCTGGCTCAAGCGAAACGAAATAGGAGCGCATATGAGATATGTGCGGGACCGAGAATAATGCATGTATGTGATACCGTATTCTATTCTCGCGATGAATGTATCGATTGGTTGTATGCGATATAACCTAGTTATCGAATCGAAGAATGATTCGATAAGTCGATACATTGGATACTAGTCGGTTATATGCGACATGACCGGATCATTGAATCAAGTGTTGATTTAATGATTTAATGTATAATTATATATATTTGATATATTACTTTACATTAACTAGTATCGGTTCACTCAAGATTGACTTTCTCACTTGAAATGCACAAGTTGTAAATGTGATATATTTTTGTGCACTTGTTTGTATCATGTTTGATGATACATGCAAACTTGGGTTTGTGTAAGACTTAAACCATGTTTAGTGAATGGTTAGGGTTTCATTTCACTTATTTATTTATCTATTTATTTTGGTTAAAAGAAAAAGGAAAACAAAATGGTTGCTTTCATACAAGAAGCTTCTTGATGCTTCATGCATCTTTGACTAAGTGACCATTTTTGTCTTCATCTCCTAACCCTAACCATTCAACTAAACCCTAGTTAATTCTCTACACTAAACCATGGTTGCAAATATGATAAGTATCATTTTATTTTCTATTTTCAATATACTTATCATATTCTTTTTATTCTTCTTCTTCTTCTTCAACATGAAGAAAGCTTGCTACCATTAATGGCAACATGAGAAAAAGAGTGAGAAATCCAATTCTAAAGTGAACCCACTTCCTATTTCTTCATCCTCTACCACTTGCCAAGTAGTATCGGGTGTTTTATTCACAAGTTTCATGACTTGGTGAAGTTGGAGCTTGATCTTGAGTTGCCTCGACGTAGATCATCTTCGGCATCGAAGTCGACGACCTAGCCCGATCATTTCTCCGACGAAACCTTTGCCAGAGTCCGGATTCCGATAGGTACAGCGGAGGGACGTCATCACGGAGCCTAGGAAGTGGAGGACCGGATCTACAATGGTTGTAGTCACTTTCCTTTAGCAATAAAGTTGTTTACTTGCTTGCATCGCCTTATCATCTAGTTAACGATCCGTATTAGGGTTTGTAGGTGTTAGTTATATGTATGCCCTAGAGGCCATTACTGTACATAGGATGTATATTGTAGTGGATGCTGGGACATATATAGGGAGGACTTTCTTGCTCGACATGATAGTTTGCTATCTGGTTGAACTTTACCTTAACGTGTATACTGATTGTCTCTCTGTTACATGTTGGTAAAGCCCTTAGGATGTGTGCTTGACTACCTGGACTATGATGTGGATCATACTAGTGGGGACATGGTAGTCCATAAGTACATCCTTCAAAGTCCCTAGTCGTGGGTGTATCGAGACGGGGCATCGATATACCAGAGTAGACTAGCGTATACCTTCTTGACCCATACAGATGGGCGATGGATGATCCCATATCCATTGGTGTTTGACATCAGAGGAGATATACGGGTGCTCAGTAGAGACTGGGTACACTGGACGGACTCGCCGAGAACTCCCAGATGGTATTATACCTCACGTCAGATGGCAGTTCTCTGGTGACACTGGTACAGAGTAGTCTGTTGACCCGAGATCGTCATAGAGTCTTGTGTGGTTCCCACTGTGCTTTGATTTCCATCTTACCACGTCCAAGAGGGCGTGCAAAACGGTGGTTTTTGGGTACAGTCCCGAGTCACATGGAGGCAATGAGCGATAGGAGGGGATTCGTCTCTCCCGGTATAGGGGGTTGATGTTGCACTGTATTCGATTGGCTATAACAGGAAATCCCTGGCCAGGGTTGCTGAGATTTACTGGTAAGTGTTACCAGTAGTTTCTCGAACAGTTATAGACCTCATATCGACACGACTTATTGAGCTATTGGGGTCTGACGTTTACCACCCCTAGGCGAGATATGGGACATATCAGACGATCAGACCGGACTGTACGGTAGTGTTACTGGTCGGATTCACTGGAGTGTGAGCGGGCTTGCTCGTCGATCTTCAGATCGCTCAATACCCGGGTGGCCGTTACGTTTAGCAGACCGCTTGCGGCTTGTGGGTGTTTGATATGATCATCACCTGCTGCCGGCGTATTGACGAGTCTTTAGAGTCCTACACAGAAGTTTCCTGGCTCAAGCGAAACGAAATAGGAGCGCATATGAGATATGTGCGGGACCGAGAATAATACCAGTATGTGATGCTGTATTCGATTCTCGCGATGTGACATTGATCGGTTATATGCGATATAGCCGGGTTATCGGATCAAGTGTTGATTCGATAAGTTGTTACTAATGATACCAGTCGGTTGTGTGCGACATGACCGGATCATTGAATCAAGTGTTGATTTAATGATTTAATGCATATTTATATATTTGATATATTTCTTTGCATCAACTAGTATCGGTTTACTTAAGATGGATTTTCTCGCTTGGGTGTGCGCATTGTATATGCGATATGTTTATGTGCACATGTTTGTATCATGTTTGATGATGCATACCACTTTGGTTAAGTGTAAAGTTTGAACCATGGTTGTGTTTATGTTTAGGGTTTTATTTTCTTAATTATTCATTTATTCTTTTTGATAAATGGATAAAAGAAAAGCAAATGAGAAAATGGTGGCTTCTTTTGTTTTGTTCATGAATCTTCATGAAGCTTTGACTTAGTTAACCATTTTGTCTCATGCTTAACCCTAACCACTCCACTAACCCTAGTTCACTCTCTACAACTAACCATGGTCATGTTATGATAAGAATGAGTTTCTTTTCTAATTAAATCAATTCATATCATAACAATTTTCTTCTTCTTCTTCCATGCTTCAAGTGAAGAAGCTTGAGGTCATCAATGGTGGATTGATGATTTGAGTGGGAAATCCAATTCTAAAGTCTACCCACTTCCTATTTCTTCATCCTCTACCTCTTGCCAAGTAGTAGAGTGTGTTTCCTTCACAAGTTTTCACGACTTGGTGAAGGTGGAGCTTGATCTTTCGATGCCTCGACGTAGATCATCTTCGGCATGGACATCGACGACCTAGCTCCCTTTTTCTCCGACGAAGCCGACTCTAGAGCCCGGATTTGATTTGGACAGCGGAGAGGACCTCGTTGCGGAGCTATGGAGGTGGAGCACCGGATCTACAAAGGTTGTATTTCCGTTAAACTTTTAGTTAAGTGTTAACTAGTTAGCTTTTTCGCCTAGACATCTAGCAGACGATCCGTAGTCGGGTCTCTCGGCACCCATAAATTTTTATATGGCATGTTCGATGCCTTGTGAGACCTCCTTGGGGTGCCTAGGAACCCTACAGTGGTATCAGAGCCTAGCTAGAGCCTTAGGCGAAGTCCAGACGGAATTTGAAGTCCGAACGAACCCGAAACCCCGATCCAATATTGCTCTCTGTCCTTTTTGCAAAAATGTGGATTTTTGTGTATTAAAAAATGCCAAAAAATTCAGCAGGTTATTGTATGAGTTACTGTGAAACACGTGACAGTAACTCGACGACGGAGGCGCGGATCCGCGGCCCCACCATAGGATTAGCGGCGGTTCCGCGGCAACTGTGTCGAGTTACACCACGTGTCTTGCACAGTAATTCATGTCTTGTAATGCTGAGTCTTCTGGAATTTTTTATTTTTTATTCAAGAGTTGAATTTTCTGCAGTTGTTTTGAGGATTCGGTGTTTCGATCGGGGTATCAAATTTTGTCTGTGTGGCTTTCCGGATAAATTTTAGAATATGTTAAAAAGTTCGACCGGATATAAATACCCAATTTTTCCCCTGTCGGGAAATTTCCAAGTGTTGGATTTTTCCATGGTTTAACGACGTTCTAAGTAGTGCAAGTAACGCGATGGTCCCTCTAGAAGACAACAAACCTTAACTCGATTATGTGACCGTCTTGAACTGCCCTTTGAACCTTCGGGTTTGGGGCAGTACGGCGTGCCACATGTGAGGCATTGGCTTGACCCTTCTACGGCTGGACCGTTGGTACTGAGGTACGAACTGAATGTTGTTAGACTTATTTCATGTGTTGATCTGTATCGGGAAAACTTGGGTGTTCGATTGTTCGATCGGAAAGTTTAACATTTTCTGTTTATCTGGAATGGGATACAATAATTGGAATTCACAATAAGTTATGTGATAACTGAATGAATGTTATAAACGTAGCAGTTTAGTCTCACTTGATCGGTTGCCACGGAATTTTGATGCGATCAAAAGTCCGTCGCAATCACGTAGCGTACGCGGATACTCGCCGGGTAAACTTAATAGACAGCCTCACTCCATAGCCCCGACCAAGTGACTGTAGGAGAACCCCGTCGCCGAAAGCATCCGTCCGGGTGCTCGCGGTAGCGGTGTTCCGCCTTGGTGCACTTCGTCGACGGCGTCGGGGGTGCGGCCGTCTACTGAAGTTTGCGACGAGCATTCGATCAGGATGTCGGGAATCTTGTTGAATTGCCCGACTCGATATTGAAAAGTGTTTTCGATTTGGAGACTAAAATGCGGGGTTTATAATTGTTAGGCATGCGATGTCTAAGAAATTCATTTGGTCAGACATGTGATGTCTGAGGTGGTTGCGGATTCCAGCTGTTGTAGTTTTACACTTTCTTTTATGTGACCGTAAGTGTAATATGTGATATCGCCGGTTTCGTTGCTATACGTCAACGACAATTGGGATGCGCATATTTACTTACGTTGATGACATGTGATGTTATGTGTTGCTGGATATGTTATATTGGATCGTCGTGTTTGAATAGCCGGGGGTTTTTATGTGAGATGAGTGTTTTTCATTTTCATTCATGTAAAAACTTGTATGTAATATTCTTTTATTGGGGCGCTTCCAGGTAGCGGAAGTAGTCACCCTTTGTATATTATTTACTTTTCCGCACTAGGATAGACCCAAGGAGGGGAGCACAAGTAACCGGGTTCTGGAGTCCAGTGGGAGACCAACTCGAGGAGTCGAGTCCGGGTCTCCTAACTCTAGAATTGGTAGGGTTGCTTGCCGCTCTCGTAGGGGTCTAAGGGTGTGGGTTTGGCTATTCATCACGACCGTGGAATCCGTGTTTTATACTGGCTCGTATTGAAAACACGGACGTCCTAGTATATCCAATATTTCATATGTTTCTTCTGCTGCGATATCTGTGATGTGATCATGTGATGTTCTATGATAGATACAGTATATAGTATATATGATATATTATATAGACGTTACTTATGTTTTACACCCGCGCTAGCCCTGCCCCGCTCTGCCGTTAGTTACCTAACCTAACGGTGCACGAGGGGACATCGAGGCGAATGCGGATGGCATAAGTGTACGTCGTATTTATCTGTGATGTTTAGGTACTTAAATGATGGGACTTCATTAATGTGATTAATGAAATAAAAGAAACCTAAGATGTTGTAGAATCGAATTTCAAAATAAAACAGGTAGATACAGTTCTTGCTTTGCACAGCGGTATATATGATATATCCTGCACCTTATTCGATGAGGAAAGGACCGAGATCCCTTTACCGGGAGTGACTCCTTTAGCAATAACTGGCAGATGCTACACACTCGGTTTGTCTTTTGATTGCTTTTAAGAGTTTTTGCTTTGCACAGTGATATATATGATATATCCCGCACCTCATTCGACGAGGAAAGGACCGACGATCCCTTCACCGGGAGTGACTCCTTTAGCAAAACTAGAAAAGCCTCAAAAACACTCCATTTCAAAATTCATTCGATCCTACAACGATATCAAGTTCATTACGCAATAGGTTTTCAGAAAAACCTGTCGTAGCCCTCCGTCATTTCAGATACGTACTAGTTAGTATTCGTGCTGCGGTTGTTTGGCCTCCGTCAAGGCGTAGTGTACGGTAGCTAACTAGTGCTTATCTGCTAGCATATGATGCGATTGGATTAGGGTATTCGTACGGCGTTGTTTGGCCTCCGTCAAGGGTCGTGCGGGTGGGTTTAATTCAATCAGGAAATGACGGGTTGAACTTGACTAGCGGACTATGGGTTGTTTGGCCTCCGTCAAGGTCATAGCGAGCTAGGGGCAAAATATTATCGGGAATTTCAAGTGTTGAAATTTGCAATGAGATTGCATACCTTCTATGAGATAGTTGGATCCCGATACCCGCTGCGAGTAAGAGTTACTCCTGGGAGAGTTTTATACATTACAATTAGCCGATCAAGTAGGTGTCTAGAAAGGTGTCAACGGGGTTACGCCTCTGGGAAAACGAGGTTTACTGTAATTAGGTTCATGCGAAAGCACGGGGGACCTCCCTCAAAGTACCGACACTGGCCTGGCTGAAAGATTGGCGAACTTGTAGTGTATAATTAATCCCGGCTAGTCTTTCCTTTTAGGGTTTGAAGGAAGATTTGATAAAAAGCAGTGGGAGCCATCCTGATTAGATAAAATAATAACCAATCTATTCTTGCAAGAGCGCACGCTGAGTGTTTTCTTCTCTCTCTCTCCTGGTAGCGACCATGTCACGCCTTAATCAAGATAATAAAACGGATTATTGACCGAACCCGCTTGTTATACTGAGCTGGGGAACGTTGGTCCCGCTCCACCTTATAATTGTTATAAGACAGAGCAGGAAATAGGGGATTACCAGAATTCCCGTGCCGCCCAAACGAAGAGAGTGCATGCTGATGCATCATCTTCGGGTTTGTTCATTATACAGAACTGTTTCTCAGTATCCTTTACGTCCTGGGTATATGATACCGGATCAGGATCCCAGATATGTAATCTGTTACATAGGGCTACAGAAAGGTAGAAGACTGAGAACGGGTGATAAGTTTCATGAGGCAGAAAACGGGGCAAGTGTTGCAACCAAGTCTGTCGGTCACTGTCACCCTGTATTACAAATACATTGATTCTGAACGAATGTTATTAGATACCGAACCTGATATACAAAATCGTATCCGTCTCTTTATTAGTAAAGAAACGATATAATTTTGTATTGTTGGATAATGTTTTGAACATTTCCTATATCAAAAGTTGATCGGTTCAGGCACGTTATCTAAAAGCATTAATGTTCTAAATCAAACTACAGTTCTTAGTATACGGATCACACATAAGAGGAAGAGTTCAGAAATGAACGGATTCTTCTTAAGGTATTGTAGACTACGACAGATCAATGTGACCCGACTAGCTGAAGTTACATGTAGATGCATATTTAAATCAGTTTGAATTTACATCTTGTGAAACTCGCCAGTCATGTCACAAAGATAAGATGACCATAGCTCCGTTTACTGGAAACAGAGAAAGAGTTAGTAAACTCTTGGGATGATACATGTTGATGTATGTAGGTCCCCAGTCTACAAATGCCAAGACTGGTTCTTTATACTTCATTACGTTCTCTGATCATCTCTTTAGATTCAGACCTATGTTCCTGTTGAAACACAAGTCCGAACCTTTTGAGATATTCACAGAATATAAGCGAGAAGTAGAGAACCAGAATACGGGTATAAGTATTATATCCTATGATGGGATCAAGGAGGAGAATACTTGAGCACGGAAATACTGGACTATTCTAAAGGAGAATGAGATTCTCTCTCAGCATTACTCCTCTGTATACACCATAGCACGATGGTATATCGGGGCGGAGCAGATACACCCTATTTGATATGGTGTGCTCTATGATGAGTAATACTGAGTTACCTTTTTCCTTTTGGGTGTTATGCACTTGAGAAGTTGCATACCTATTGAATAGGGTTCGAATCAAATCAATGCCTACCACTTCATATGTGATATGGAAAGGGAAGAGCCCATGTCTTAAGTTAGTTAAGATTTGGGGTTGTCCGGCCTATGTCTAAAAGCAAAATCCGGACAAACTCGAGGCAAGGTTAGTTATGTAGAACTGGAAAGGTTCCAGCTATGCAAACTACAGAAGATGATTTGACAGAACCAAAGGATTCAGTAGATACCAACGAACCTCAGCCTCTCCGCCGATCTAGTAGGGTTCCTCACCCACCTGAGAGATACTTCGGTTTCTCTATGACAGTGGGAGCGAGGATTGCATCATGAGATGATGACCCAACTAGTTTCGAGCTGGCCATCAGGAGTAGGACTCTGTAAGAATGGCTGGATGTTTATCGATCTGAGATGGAATCCTTATACACCAACAAAGTATGGACTTTAGTTGCTATATCTGAAGGGTTAAATCCCCATCAGGAGCAAGTATATCTTGAGAAGATTACTTGGTGTACATGGAAAAGTTGAGACTTTCAAAGCGAGAATTATTAAAGGTTTTCGTCATCGACCAGGCGTGGATAATGATGAAACCTTTTCCAGTAGCTATGCTTAAGTTCATCCAGATCCTACTTGTCACGGCTACATACCATGACTGCGATATCTGGTGGTTGGGTGTCTTGACTGCTTTTCTAAATGATGATTTAGAAGAGAGCGTCTATAAGTACACAGCCAGAGGGCCTCGTAGACAGTGGGAGCAGCGGAAACGTGTGCAAGATGTTTTATATGATAAAGCAGGCATCGCGGAGTTGGAACATCTGTTTTTGATGAATTAGTCAAAGAGTTTGACATCATCAAAATGGTAGATGAACCTTGTATAAACAAAAAGGTAGTAGGGAGTATGGTGATGATCCTCATAGAGTACGTGGATGACATACTCTTGATGGGGAAGGAGTTTCCTATGCTACGCTCAATCAATCTCCAGTTATCACAAGGATTCTCCACATAGGATCAAAATGATACCTCCTAAATCCTGAGTTTTAGATCTATGAGATAGACTTAATTGGATGTTAGGATTCTCACTAGTTGTAGTGAGATGGTATCAATCGATCCTGGGGAGAATCACTGGAAGTGTTTCAGGGTGATAAAGACGACTGAATGTCAGTCACAGGCATTGTCTTTACCCTCAGTAAAGGGACGGTATGTTGGAAGAGTTCCAAACTAGATACCGTGACATACTAGACGATAAAGGCTAGATACATCGCTATTTGAGATACTACCAAAGAGGCAGTCTGGATATATATTGGTTCATGAGATGAACTACGTTCCAACCATTGTGAGACAATGGAGTTGTGGCTTATGCCAAGGAACGTCCATCCCATCAGTGATCCAGACATATTCTAAGGCAGTATCACTTGATCATGGAGATGGTTGATCTCCAGGGAGATCGAGGTTAGGAGAGTAGACTCAGAGGACAACACAGCGGATCCACTCACAAAGGCCTGTTCCCAGAGAGAGACTTTTATGGGATGGTTGAGTATGAGATACTGCAACCACTGCTATCAGATGGCCCTAGTGCAAGTGGGAGATTGTTAGTTATATGTATGCCCTAGAGGCCATTACTGTACATAGGATGTATATTGTAGTGGATGCTGGGACATATATAGGGAGGACTTTCTTGCTCGACATGATAGTATGCTATCTGGTTGAACTTTACCTTAACGTGTATACTGATTGTCTCTCTGTTACATGTTGGTAAAGCCCTTAGGATGTGTGCTTGACTACCTGGACTATGATGTGGATCATACTAGTGGGGACATGGTAGTCCATAAGTACATCCTTCAAAGTCCCTAGTCATGGGTGTATCGAGACGGGGCATCGATATACCAGAGTAGACTAGCGTATACCTTCTTGACCCATACAGATGGGCGATGGATGATCCCATATCCATTGGTGTTTGACATCAGAGGAGATATACGGGTGCTCAGTAGAGACTGGGTACACTGGACGGACTCGCCGAGAACTCCCAGATGGTATTATACTTCACGTCAGATGGCAGTTCTCTGGTGACACTGGTACAGAGTAGTCTGTTGACCCGAGATCGTCATAGAGTCTTGTGTGGTTCCCACTGTGCTTTGATTTCCATCTTACCACGTCCAAGAGGGCGTGCAAAACGGTGGTTTTTGGGTACAGTCCCGAGTCACATGGAGGCAATGAGCGATAGGAGGGGATGCGTCTCTCCCGGTATAGGGGGTTGATGTTGCGCTGTATTCGATTGGCTATAACAGGAAATCCCTGGCCAGGGTTGCTGAGATTTACTGGTAAGTGTTACCAGTAGTTTCTCGAACAGTTATAGACCTCATATCGACACGACTTATTGAGCTATTGGGGTCTGACGTTTACCACCCCTAGGCGAGATATGCGACATATCAGACGATCAGACCGGACTGTACGGTAGTGTTACTGGTCGGATTCACTGGAGTGTGAGCGGGCTTGCTCGTCGATCTTCAGATCGCTCAATACCCGGGTGGCCGTTACGTTTAGCAGACCGCTTGCGGCTTGTGGGTGTTTGATATGATCATCACCTGCTGCCTGCGTATTGACGAGTCTTTAGAGTCCTACACAGAGGTTTCCTGGCTCAAGCGAAACGAAATAGGAGCGCATATGAGATATGTGCGGGACCGAGAATAATACCAGTATGTGATACTGTATTCGATTCTCGCGATGTGACATTGATCGGTTATATGCGATATAGCCGGGTTATCGGATCAAGTGTTGATTCGATAAGTTGTTACTAATGATACCAGTCGGTTGTGTGCGACATGACCGGATCATTGAATCAAGTGTTGATTTAATGATTTAATGCATATTTATATATTTGATATATTTCTTTGCATCAACTAGTATCGGTTTACTTAAGATGGATTTTCTTGCTCGGGTGTGCGCATTGTATATGCGATATGTTTATGTGCACATGTTTGTATCATGTTTGATGATGCATACCACTTTGGTTAAGTGTAAAGTTTGAACCATGGTTGTGTTTATGTTTAGGGTTTTATTTTCTTAATTATTCATTTATTCTTTTTGATAAATGGATAAAAGAAAAGCAAATGAGAAAATGGTGGCTTCTTTTGTTTTGTTCATGAATCTTCATGAAGCTTTGACTTAGTTAACCATTTTGTCTCATGCTTAACCCTAACCACTCCACTAACCCTAGTTCACTCTCTACAACTAACCATGGTCATGTTATGATAAGAATGAGTTTCTTTTCTAATTAAATCAATTCATATCATAACAATTTTCTTCTTCTTCTTCCTTGCTTCAAGTGAAGAAGCTTGAGGTCATCAATGGTGGATTGATGATTTGAGTGAGAAATCCAATTCTAAAGTCTACCCACTTCCTATTTCTTCATCCTCTACCTCTTGCCAAGTAGTAGAGTGTGTTTCCTTCACAAGTTTTCACGACTTGGTGAAGGTGGAGCTTGATCTTTCGATGCCTCGACGTAGATCATCTTCGGCATGGACATCGACGACCTAGCTCCCTTTTTCTCCGACGAAGCCGACTCTAGAGCCCGGATTTGATTTGGACAACGGAGAGGACCTCGTTGCGGAGCTATGGAGGTGGAGCACCGGATCTACAAAGGTTGTATTTCCGTTAAACTTTTAGTTAAGTGTTAACTAGTTAGCTTTTTCGCCTAGACATCTAGCAGACGATCCGTAGTCGGGTCTCTCGGCACCCATAAATTTTTATATGGCATGTTCGATGCCTTGTGAGACCTCCTTGGGGTGCCTAGGAACCCTACAGTAGGCACATAAAAAAATTTGAATTGGGCATGTATGATCTGTTGTGAGACCTCATTAGTGTGCCTAGGAACCCTACAGTGGTATCAGAGCCTAGCTAGAGCCTTAGGCGATGCGTAGACGGAGTTAGAAGTCCGATCGAACCGAAACCCTAATGCAAAATTGCTCTCTGTACATTTTTTGAAATCGGGGATTTTTGAGAATTAAAAATATGCAGAAAAATCAGCAGGAGTTTCTAAGAATTACTGTGAAGCACGTGCGCCTGATTCAATCAAAGCGCGGCGGAACCGCGGCTTTAGCATGGCTAATGCGGCGGTTCCGCGGCCACTTAGTCGCTTCTTCCATTTATTTTTGCACAGTAATTCCTATATTTTGGTGCTGTATTTTTTGGGAATTTTTAAATCTTACTCAAGAGTTGAGTTTTCTGGGTTGTATTGGGAGTTCGTAGATTCGATCGGATTATCAAACTTTGTCCATATGTTTTTCCAGGTAATTTTAGAATATGTTAAAAGTTCGACCAGATATAAATACCCACTTTTTTCCCTGCCGGGAAATTTCCAATTGTTGGATATTTCCGTAGTTTAATCACGTTCAAAGTAGTGCAAGTAACGCGATGGTCCCTCTAGAAGACAACAAACCTTAACTCGATTATGTGACCGTCTTGAACTGCCCTTTGAACCTTAGGGTTTGGGGCAGTACGGCATGCCATATGTGAGGCGTTGGCTTGACCCTTCTACGGCTGGACCGTTGGTACTGAGGCATGAAGTGAATGTTTTTAAACTTATTTCATGTGTTGAGCTGTTTCGGGAAAACTTGGGTGTTCGATTGTTCGATCGGAAAGTTTAACATTTTCTATTTACCCGGAATGTGATACAACATTTGGAATTCACAAGTAGTTATGAGATAACTGAATGAATGTTATAAACATAGCAGTTTAATCTCACTTGATCGGTTGCCACGGAATTTTGATGTGATCAAAAGTCCGTCGCAATCATGTAGCGTACGCGGATAGTCGCCGGGTAATTTTAATAGACAGCCTCATCCCATAGCCCCGACCAAGTGACTGTAGGAGAACCCCGTCGCCGAAAGCATCCGTTCGGGTGCTCGCGGCAGCGGTGTTCCGCCTTGGTGCACTTCTTCGACGGCGTCGGGGGTGCAGCCGCTTACTAAAGTTTGCGACGAGCATTCGATCATGATGTCGGGAATCTTGCTGAATTGCCCGAATTGATATTGAAAAGTGTTTTCGATAATGAGAATAAAATGCGGGGTTTATAATTGTTAGGCATGCGATGTCTAAGGAATTCATTTGATTAGGCATGCGATGTCTATGCAGGTTGCGGATTCCAACTGTTGTAGTTTTACACTTTCTTTTCTGTGACCGTAAGTGTAATATGTGATATCGCCGGTTTCGTTGCTATATGTCAACGACAATTGGGATGCGCACATTTACTTACGTTGATGACATGTGATGTTATGTGTTGCTGGATATGTTATATTGGATCGTCGTGTTTGAATAGCCGGGGGGTTTTTATGTGAGATGAGTGTTTTTCATTTTCATTCATGTAAAAACTTGTATGTAATATTCTTTTATTGGGGCACTTCCAGGTTGCGGAAGATGTCACCTTCTGTATATTATTTATTTTTCCGCATTAGGATAGACCCAAGGAGGGGAGCATAAGTAAACGGGTTCTAGGGTCCAGTGGGAGACCATCTCGAGGAGTCGAGTCCGGGTCTCCTAACCCTAGAATTGGTAGGGTTGCTTGCCGCTCTCGTAGGGGTCTAGGGGTGTGGCGTTGGCTATTCATCACGACCGTGGAATCCGTGTTTTATACTGGCTCGTATTAAAAACACGGACGTCCTAGTATATCCAATATTTCATATGATATTTTCTACTGCGTTATCTGTGATGTGATCATGTGATTTGTTCAGATAGATATTATATATAGTATATATGATATATTATATAGACGTTGCTTATGTTTTACACCCGCGCTAGCCCTGCCTCGCTCTGGCATTAGTTACCTAACCTAACGGTGCAGACGGGGCATCGAGGCGAATGCGGATGGTATAAGCGTACGTTATATTTATCTGTGATGTTTAGGTGGAATTAAATGATGGGATATTCATTCATGAGATTAATGAAAGAAAATAAACCTAATTGATGTTGTGGAATCAAATTTCAAAATAAAACAGGTAGCTACAGTTCTTGCTTTGCATCGCGGTGTTCATTATTGAACATCCTGCACCTTATTCGATGAGGAAAGGACCGAGATCCCTTCACCGGGAATGACTCCTTTAGCAATAACCGGCAGATGCTACACACTCGGTTTGTCTTTTGATCGCTTCTATAGTTTCTGCTTTGCACAGTGATATATATGATTGTCACGTCCCGAAAGTACGGAATATGACCGGCACTTAAACTACGAACGTCTCGAGGCGTACGTAATCTAAGTAAGCCGAAAACCCAGAAATGCAAACCAAGAAAAGTAGTAGAGTGAAGGAAAACCAATTTAAACAAGTAGTTTTAAATGTATAAGCCGAATTATGCGGTTTTAAAAAAAAACATCAATATTTCCCGAAAATTTCGGCAGAGTCTCCTTTGAAAATACTGGCTTCCAAACGGGATACAACATGAATAGTATACGAAATCAATAAACAGGCATCCCCAAGCGGGAGCTAGCTCTTCGTCAATCGACGGTCACAACCACACAAGCAATATAATATACAACGCCAACGGCGAGGATCAAAACTCAAAAGGAAACTCAAAACAACAAGAAATCCAAAGAAATATAACGCGCGACTCTAAGGTCAAAAGAATAACATCACTGGTCTCTATCTCAAAAATAAATACATGTTTGGTTGATGGAACTTCTAGATACAATAGAATAATGATATACAAGATATAATGATGGGTGCGATACAAATAACCCACCTACTAGCAAATCATCCGAAGGAAACTATGCCCGCAAAGCCGTAATGAAACCTGTACGGCAAACCTGCAAGAAACTGGGGCACAACGGGGGTGAGTTGCCAACTCATGAATAGAAAAACATCTACGAAAAGAAATCGCATAAATAACGCAACCTAGGTCAATGATCATAATATATCCTCAATTATATATATAACTTGCAACCTATAACAAGGCTAGGGTAAATATCTAACCCGAGTGTAATCTCATGTGCCCGTTTCAGTGCCTCAGGTAGCAATATATCATATGAATGAGGTATGAATGCATGAAAACAGAATACATGTAAATGAAGAACTGTTTTCATAAATTAGTGAGATTTCCTTTGTATTTTTAAAATGAGATATCATAATGAAATCTGCATAAAACAGTGCCTAGCATCGGCACAAAACGTAATCCCAATATCTCAATATCTCTGTATCACAGTCTCTGTACCTCAATATCTTGAAATCTCAATGTCTCAATCACAATATCTAGGGCGCCGTCAGTCCAGACCGGCCCCTACCATCCATCTCAAGACCACGACGGTATCCTCCGGATATCCGACGCGTCGGGTAATATCACCGGTAGGTAGTCTCCCCCTGCCAGGCTCACATCGTCATCACCACGCGCTTCTTGCCCCGGGGTACCTTACCGGGTCCACCATGTACCCGAAACGGTTCATCCGTCTTCTCGAATCGGGTCTCGAAATCCATCAGCAAACTCATGGTGGACGACTCATACATCATGGGAAAAACCGCACTTTTTTTTATTTAAAAAGAGAGAAATCAATTTATATAAGTTTTGCGGTTTTCCCCCCAAATCCAGAAAATCTCATGGAAATCCGAATCCAAATCATCAATAGCATGTAAAACCATGAATATAGGCATAACAATGAATAACAGTATGCATGAAGGGACAAGTAATAACTACAATGTTAAGCTGGCATATAAGGCAGGTACACTAATATCATGTCAAATTACTAACTAACAAGCTAAGTCAAGCAATAATATTCTCTAAGGTGTACGTGACATGGCAATTACCGATGAAGATGTGTGTGAGCCGGCAAATAAGTGTACGTGGTACATGCGCATCATCGGTAATGGTGCTGGTGTCCTAACAGCATGATATCAATAATGGAGTATGAAACATAATATAAGCATGCGATGCGAAGCAAACCACAATAATGAGCGGGAGCTGAATACTAGACGCAACTATAACTAATCTGCATTACCCTAATATAAGTCCTATAAATTGTGCCTTTTGAAATAACACGAATCATGGGGTTTTGAAAATAGGGGCTACGGTGTTTTTATGAAAGGATACGTCTTTTGAAATATCCGTAGGATCCCTTGGGCTGTCTTTTAAAATACCCACGATTTGTTAGTTTTTTGAAATAGGTAAGAATCGACTCTAATCTAACAACTAAACTAAACAAAAGGGCTAAGCTAACAAGCTGGACTACAGGTAAGGAAACTGCCTAACATCTGAGTCGATCCATATACATACCTGTATATATATTAGTCGGTGATCCCGCCTCAATAATATCATATCCGATACCATATCTATAATCAGACATCCCAAGTCAAGAGTGTGGATCAATCATCATAATATAGCTCGTACGTAAATCCGTCGTACGGCATCCCCAAATCTGGGTACGGGTTAATATCATATTCCTCACACTATTTCTCTGGTATCCTCTTTATCCAAGATCATAGTCTAGGGTACTGACCTATGTCTAGTACAATACTAATATCCTCAATATACTCATGATCTGACTACTGATCGACAATCTCGTGCAAACCGATATCATTAGCACATATCATCATCAAGGGGTATACATCGCCCAATACGGCCTAGTATCAATATCCTAGCATATCATATCTTATATCACGATCACATGTCAACCATTTTATTTAAAAACACTATTCACCCGTATCGTCGTCCCAAGATCCGCTATAACACCAGGACGTACCTCAAGTACGAATCCTGCCATATCACTAATATCACAACCACAAAACAAATCTCATCGACTCAGCTCAATCCCAAGTATCATCCTCGAATCCGTATGTGAACACATAGTCCCATACCCATGTGAACACACAACTATAAGGAATCCCATGAGCACACATAAATAGGAATGTATGCAAGTATGTATGTGTGTATGTATAGTGCAACACTACCCTAGGGTTCGCAACACTAAAATCATCCAACACACCAATATCCATCCTAAACATCGTTATTAATCCCAAATAACATATAATAATTGTTGGTGTGTATACGCATCCGTATACACCACCACGGACTGCGGGGGTGCTATACGCCATCCACCCGACTTCTTCCCGTAGATATAAATCTACTCACCTGGTCCTCGCTCGCCGGTGCCGACGTCGCCACGCGCTTGCTTGTCGTCTCGAAGTCCACATAGGGTACCTACATATCATAACGCACCGTGTCGTATTAAAATCCGACTCATGACCCAAAAACGACACGTGAATCCCACATAGGTCAAAACCTATGGTTGCTTTTACAAATCAACACAAAAAACCCCGACGTCGGCGTACAAACGCCAAACCATAGAGAAAAACTCAAACGTATCAATCGTGGTTTCACAACACCTTAATTATATATATAAAATAGGGTTAAAATCACCAAAACTTCAAATTCGCTTTAAAGCTATTTTTCCGAAAACCTAATAAGCAAAATTAACCGCTTTAATACAACCTCTTGATGTTTAAACGAATCTAGCGGCCACAATATTCACTAAATATCATAACAAAGTCATATAAACCATTCCTATAATTTATTCTTATCAATTTCCATAAATTCCAAAATTCTAGTTTACAATATACCCAAATTTAACAATTTTATAGCAAAAATGCACAAACAACAATTTAGCTTGGATTTTCATGAACTAAAGTATTAAACTATATTTTATAATGTTAATGAAGTCATGAAAAACCTAATCACATTTTTAAACCCAATATTTAAACAATTTTTTAAAACCTAGTTAGCAATTTAGCAAAATTATCACCATTTTAATTTAACAAATTAGCAATTAGCAACCAACTTAGATTTTGCATACAATTACATGTTAATCTCCTCATTACAACCATAAACTAATGATAAAACCCTAATTAAATTCAAACCCTAGTCTTGAAATTCCTAAAGTTGCAATAAAACCCAATTAAATATCAAATTTGTTAACATAGAAGCAATTAAACAACAATATATGAATAAGGTTAGAATTATACCCAAATAAATTTGAAAATCCCACAAGCACACTTAGCCTCCCAAATTGAAATCTAAATCCCTAGATCCATGCTATGGTAGCCAAGGGAAAATGGGTAGGAATTAGATTTTGATTTTGTGGGATTTTGAAGCATTTTGGATGATTTTTTTGATGGAGTTTTGAAGAGAAAAGAGAAGGAGAAAGGGGGAGCTGCTGCTGGTCCAGGTTCAGCCAAGGGGAAGTGGGGGAAAATGTGAGGGAATGGTGCCAAAAAGATCCAAGTCAAAGCCCCTCCCAATTACCATAATACCCCCACCTACTTTACTATATAAAAAAACCTTATTTTAACCCATTTCTCACATGATTTAAGGTCAAAAGGAGGGAAATAAAATTCTTGGGCTTCTACAATAGTGTGAGGCCGGCCAAGGGGAGTGAGGGTGAGTGTGAGAGACTTTACAAAAAAATTCTATGCAAAAAGACCCCCCACAATACCATATTTGCAAGTTTTAGTTCAAAATAACTATATTTTTGTTTTCCATAAAATAAATCAATTAAAACTTGAAATAAAATATTAAAAAATTATATTACAACTAGATTTTAATTAACATGATTTTAAATATTAAAATTAGCCCATTTAAATTTGTATTTATCGCTAATTTAATGTATTTTCTTACCGGCTTAAAATAATATTAAAATAATTAATTTCGGAAAAAATTTCAGAAAATTTGAAATTTCAGCAATAGCTCAATAAACACCAAATACTAGCAATTATATAGCTAGAATATGTATATTTAATTTTATAATAAAGATATTTGCATTTTGACTTTGTACAGAAAACCCCCTTATTTTACCGTTTTTTCGAAATTTCACCGAAACGATTTTCAAAACGTTACAATCTTCCCCCCTTAAAGAAATTCGGTCCCCGAATTTAAATTAAAAACTCCCCCAAATACTAAAACATCTAAGCAAAACCATCAAGTCGTCGGGTTCCAAATTCATAAATACGTAAAACAAGTCGTAGCGCAGCGCATGCGCATGAAAAAATGAGCATATAACTCAAATCAAAACTCCATCAAGCATCCCGCAATCATCGGAGTCATGGGGAAGACATCAATGCCAAATCCAAAGCAAAACCAATATGATATAACTCGAAACTATACATGTAAATATCGAATCTATATATGTAAGTATCTGAAGGAAATGCGTGCCAAATCTTTTTAAGTCTCTGTGCAACGCGTATAACACTGCACAGTGGCGGACGTTTATCATAAGAAAATAACTATATACACATATACCTTTGTTTGAAATGTACGTTCCGCCGTTTTGGAAACAATTTAGAAGGGTCTTCTTGTTTTAAACATTTCGTGTCATATCAGACACGTAGGTAAATACTGAGGCTATAGCTCGCTTTTTGGAAATCCCTTCAATAACTATCAATGCATGCAAAATATATTCAGGTACTGTCCTCTGACTAGTCCTGCTTAGTACGAAAACACATCGCAATTATCATTAAAAAAAACGTACTGCTCTATAAGAAATCAATCCCAAAATACGCGTATGAATACTACGTGCGTCTGGTGCGCACGACAATCAAAATCCATATACGTGCCATATAAGTGCACAGAAACAAGATCTAAGTGCATCGGGTGTGCACAAAGCATCTGTCGTAGGCAACGTGTGTGCCTGACAGCAAAATCAGGTGCATCTGACATGCACGAAGAATCTCGATTTAGTGCATCTGGTGTGCACCAAAATCGCACCCCAAAACATGCGCCCAATATGCGTGAAAAACCAAATCGGGTGCATCCATCGTGCACGAAATTATGAAATCCAATATCAAGTGCCGAACATGCGCAAAATTCAATCAGGTGCACAAGGTGCACAAAACAAATATCGAACATCACAATCGTAGTCGAAATCCAGTGCATCTAAGTGCACCAAATGTGAATCACTGCACTGCAAGTATATGTGAATCATACCGAGTGCAAAACCAAATCGTGTGCATGCATACGCACAAAATCAACTCAAATGTCTAAAACCGTAAAATCACAAACATGTGAAACCAAAGCACGAAAACGATATCAAGTGCAACACTGTGCAAAGATCGTAAATCCTCAATCATCAAAATCAAATCATGCGAATAAATCACCCAAAACATCAAAATCAATAATGGCGGAATAATACCGCTCAAGCACATCCTCCAAGAATCTCTGGCCAACTGCCGTGGTCACTCATAGCATGTCTCGTCGACGATCCTGAACTCTGGCCTGCCGGTGTGCATAACATGACCACTACTGGGTCCAAGTCTTTTCGTAATTTATTCCAGAAAGGTCCTATCGAGATCTCTCCCAAATCTCGTCTCAGCCGAACTGTCCGGAAGTCATCGTCCTTTCCTATATCTACATCTTGCTCTGGAACGACTGCATACTCATCGCGACTCCTTCTGGAAGGTAAATCCAAGTACCATGCCTCGGCATGCGCATCGCATCTCTGATGTCGGCGGAGTGGAACGTAGTCTTATCAAGATCTCGTACGAACCTCTTACTCCACTTTTCTCTAACGTCGACTGCTTCGGACTCGTCTCGTCGTGGCTGCATGGACTGAGCTCCAACGGCTATCCTCGTATCTGGAGTCTCCCAAGAATGCATCTCACCACCTAGCATCCGATTGAAGTCGAACCATCCGATTGATTCGTCAGAACCTCATAATCTCCCAAAAGCTCAACATCTTGGGTACAGTTTAACAGTATCGAGTACGTACCACAGCATCGATGGTCCAGCCGTAGAAGGGCAAACCCAAGCCTCGCTAATGGCGCCGTAGAACTGCCGCAAACTAGAAGGTTCAAAGGCTTTCACACGGTCATTAAGTCGAGTTAGGGTTTCATTCTTCTAGAGGGACTATAGAATTGCCTGCATGTCTTTCCGACTACTTTAAACTTGGAATAATAGGTTTCTGACATTCGATCGTCTCTGTCGACTCCCAACGTCTCCACGTGAAGTCGTCTCTAGCTGGAATCAATCTATCTGATGACCTCGCATCGGGGTAGGCGAACGATCCACATGTCTTAGTCATTCATCCTCGATGACTAGCGACCTTCTATCATTTCTTAGTACAACTCATTCTTCACTAACTCCAGCATCTGGGGCGATATCTCGTCGTTCGCAGCAATAACGGGCTCACTCGTCTGCACACTGAACCGTACCTCAATCATCATGAGTAAGCAATACACCAACGGTCATCAAAAATCTGGCTGGCCTCTATCATTGGCTCAATCCTCTAGTGCAAATCGGCACGTCCGAGTAATCTCATACAGCAATCCACCCAACGCTCGTGTCGTGGAGACACAATGAAAAGACACATCTCTGCAATCGTGTGTCACCGGAATCATGCCCTGGTCAGTCCTCGTTCTTGACGAGCTCATGCTGACCGCAACTCTAGCCGTAGCTCTCCCTGCCTGTAATCGTGGCAGCACAACCATAACTGGTACTGATGAGGCTAGATCGGAATGAATATAATACTGAGCAAAGAAATGTACATCCTAAGGCTTCTTAAGTGGAGTAGCGTATCGTAAATATGCCGCGGAACATACCTACGGTACGTCACTCTACTTTAGTCACCTATTCCATCAACCAAGGGTCATCCTACGCTCCGAAGGTAAAACCTAATGCTCTGATACCAACTTTGTCACGTCCCGAAAGTACGGAATATGACCGGCACTTAAACTACGAACGTCTCGAGGCGTACGTAATCTAAGTAAGCCGAAAACCCAGAAATGCAAACCAAGAAAAGTAGTAGAGTGAAGGAAAACCAATTTAAATAAGTAGTTTTAAATGTATAAGCCGAATTATGCGGTTTTAAAAAAAACATCAATATTTCCCGAAAATTTCGGCAGAGTCTCCTTTGAAAATACTGGCTCCCAAACGGGATACAACATGAATAGTATACGAAATCAATAAACAGGCATCCCCAAGCGGGAGCTAGCTCTTCGTCAATCGACGGTCACAACCACACAAGCAATATAATATACAACGCCAACGGCGAGGATCAAAACTCAAAAGGAAACTCAAAACAACAAGAAATCCAAAGAAATATAACGCGCGACTCTAAGGTCAAAAGAATAACATCACTGGTCTCTATCTCAAAAATAAATACATGTTTGATTGATGGAACTTCTAGATACAATAGAATAATGATATACAAGATATAATGATGGGTGCGATAAAAATAACCCACCTACTAGCAAATCACCCGAAGGAAACTATGCCCGCAAAGCCGTAATGAAACCTGTACGGCAAACCTGCAAGAAACTGGGGCACAACGGGGGTGAGTTACCAACTCGTGAATAGAAAAACATCTACGGAAAGAAATCGCATAAATAACGCAACCTAGGTCAATGATCATAATATATCCTCAATTATATATATAACTTGCAACCTATAACAAGGCTAGGGTAAATATCTAACCCGAGTGTAATCTCATGTGCCCGTGTCAGTGCCTCAGGTAGCAATATATCATATGAATGAGGTATGAATGCATGAAAACAGAATACATGTAAATGAAGAACTGTTTTCATAAATTAGTGAGATTTCCTTTGTATTTTTAAAATGAGATATCATAATGAAATCTGCATAAAACAGTGCCTAGCATCGGCACAAAACGTAATCCCAATATCTCAATATCTCTGTATCACAGTCTCTGTACCTCAATATCTTGAAATCTCAATGTCTCAATCACAATATCTAGGGCGCCGTCAGTCCAGACCGGCCCCTACCATCCATCTCAAGACCACGACGGTATCCTCCGGATATCCGACGCGTCGGGTAATATCACCGGTAGGTAGTCTCCCCCTGCCAGGCTCACATCGTCATCACCACGCGCTTCTTGCCCCGGGGTACCTTACCGGGTCCACCATGTACCTGAAACGGTTCATCCATCTCCTCGAATCGGGTCTCGAAATCCATCAGCAAACTCATGGTGGACGACTCATACATCATGGGAAAAACCGCACTTTTTTTTATTTAAAAAGAGAGAAATCAGTTTATATAAGTTTTGCGGTTTTCCCCCCAAATCCAGAAAATCTCATGGAAATCCGAATCCAAATCATCAATAGCATGTAAAACCATGAATATAGGCATAACAATGAATAACAGTATGCATGAAGGGACAAGTAATAACTACAATGTTAAGCTGGCATATAAGGCAGGTACACTAATATCATGTCAAATTACTAACTAACAAGCTAAGTCAAGCAATAATATTCTCTAAGGTGTACGTGACATGGCAATTACCGATGAAGATGTGTGTGAGCCGGCAAATAAGTGTACGTGGTACATGCGCATCATCGGTAATGGTGCTGGTGTCCTAACAGCATGATATCAATAATGGAGTATGAAACATAATATAAGCATGCGATGCGAAGCGAACCACAATAATGAGCGGGAGCTGAATACTAGACGCAACTATAACTAATCTGCATTACCCTAATATAAGTCCTATAAATGGTGCCTTTTGAAATAACACGAATCATGGGGTTTTGAAAATAGGGGCTACGGTGTTTTTATGAAAGGATACGTCTTTTGAAATATCCGTAGGATCCCTTGGGCTGTTTTTTAAAATACCCACGATTCGTTAGTTTTTTGAAATAGGTAAGAATCGACTCTAATCTAACAACTAAACTAAACAAAAGGGCTAAGCTAACAAGCTGGACTACAGGTAAGGAAACTGCCTAACATCTGAGTCGATCCATATACATACCTGTATATATATTAGTCGGTGATCCCGCCTCAATAATATCATATCCGATACCATATCTATAATCAGACATCCCAAGTCAAGAGTGTGGATCAATCATCATAATATAGCTCGTACGTAAATCCGTCGTACGGCATCCCCAAATCTGGGTACGGGTTAATATCATATTCCTCACACTATTTCTCTGGTATCCTCTTTATCCAAGATCATAGTCTAGGGTACTGACCTATGTCTAGTACAATACTAATATCCTCAATATACTCATGATCTGACTACTGATCGACAATCTCGTGCAAACCGATATCATTAGCACATATCATCATCAAGGGGTATACATCGCCCAATACGGCCTAGTATCAATATCCTAGCATATCATATCTTATATCACGATCACATGTCGACCATTTTATTTAAAAACACTATTCACCCGTATCGTCGTCCCAAGATCCGCTATAACACCAGGACGTACCTCAAGTACGAATCCTGCCATATCATTAATATCACAACCACAAAACAAATCTCATCGACTCAGCTCAATCCCAAGTATTATCCTCGAATCCGTATGTGAACACATAGTCCCATACCCATGTGAACACACAACTATAAAGAATCCCATGAGCACACATAAATAGGAATGTATACAAGTATGTATGTGTGTATGTATAGTGCAACACTACCCTAGGGTTCGCAACACTAAAATCATCCAACACACCAATATCCATCCTAAACATCGTTATTAATCCCAAATAACATATAATAATTGTTGGTGTGTATACGCATCCGTATACACCACCACGGACTGCGGGGGTGCTATACGCCATCCACCCGACTTCTTCACGTAGATATAAATCTACTCACCTTGTCCTCGCTCGCCGGTGCCGACGTCGCCACGCGCTTGCTTGTCGTCTCGAAGTCCACATGGGGTACCTACATATCATAATGCACCGTGTCGTATTAAAATCCGACTCATGACCCAAAAACGACACGTGAATCCCACATAGGTCAAAACCTATGGTTGCTTTCACAAATCAACACAAAAAACCCCGACGTCGGCGTACAAACGCCAAATCATAGAGAAAAACTCAAACGTATCAATCGTGGTTTCACAACACCTTAATTATATATATATAATAGGGTTAAAATCACCAAAACTTCAAATTCGCTTTAAAGCTATTTTTCCGAAAACCTAATAAGCAAAATTAACCGCTTTAATACAACCTCTTGATGTTTAAACGAATCTAGCGGCCACAATATTCACTAAATATCATAACAAAGTCATATAAACCATTCCTATAATTTATTCTTATTAATTTCCAAAAATTCCAAAATTCTAGTTTACAATATACCCAAATTTAACAATTTTATAGCAAAAATGCACAAACAACAATTTAGCTTGGATTTTCATGAACTAAAGTATTAAACTATATTTTATAATGTTAATGAAGTCATGAAAAACCTAATCACATTTTTAAACCCAATATTTAAACAATTTTTTAAAACCTAGTTAGCAATTTAGCAAAATTATCACCATTTTAATTTAACAAATTAGCAAGTAGCAACCAACTTAGATTTTGCATACAATTACATGTTAATCTCCTCATTACAACCATAAACTAATGATAAAATCCTAATTAAATTCAAACCCTAGTCTTGAAATTCCTAAAGTTGCAATAAAACCCAATTAAACATCAAATTTGTTAACATAGAAGAAATTAAACAACAATATATGAATAAGGTTAGAATTATACCCAAATAAATTTGAAAATCCCACAAGCACACTTAGCCTCCCAAATTGAAATCTAAATTCCTAGATCCATGCTATGGTAGCCAAAGGAAAATGGGTAGGAATTAGATTTTGATTTTGTGGGATTTTGAAGCATTTTGGATGATTTTTTTGATGGAGTTTTGAAGAGAAAAGAGAAGGAGAAAGGGGGAGCTGCTGCTGGTCCAGGTTCAGCCAAGGGGAAGTGGGGGAAAATGTGAGGGAATGGTGCCAAAAAGATCCAAGTCAAAGCCCCTCCCAATTACCATAATACCCCCACCTACTTTACTATATAAAAAAACCTTATTTTAACCCATTTCTCACAGGATTTAAGGTCAAAAGGAGGGAAATAAAATTCTTGGGCTTCTACAATAGTGTGAGGCTGGCCAAGGGGAGTGAGGGTGAGTGTGAGAGACTTTACAAAAAAATTCTATGCAAAAAGACCCCCCACAATACCATATTTGCAAGTTTTAGTTCAAAATAACTATATTTTTGTTTTCCATAAAATAAATCAATTAAAACTTGAAATAAAATATTAAAAAATTATATTACAACTATATTTTAATTAACATGATTTTAAAGATTAAAATTAGCCCATTTAAATTTGTATTTATCGCTAATTCAATGTATTTTCTTACCGGCTTAAAATAATATTAAAATAATTAATTTCGGAAAAAAATTCAGAAAATTTGAAATTTCAGCAGTGGCTCAATAAACACCAAATACTAGCAATTATATAGCTAGAATATGTATATTTAATTTTATAATAAAGATATTTGCATTTTGACTTTTTACAGAAAACCCCCTTATTTTACCGTTTTTTCGAAATTTCACCGAAACGATTTTCAAAACGTTACAATGATATATCCCGCACCTCATTCGACGAGGAAAGGGCCGACGATCCCTTCACCGGGAGTGACCCCTTTAGCAAAACTAGAAAAGCCTCAAAAACATTCCATTTAAAAACCATTTGATTCCGCAACGAGATCAAGTTCAAAGCGTTAAAGGTTTTCATAAAAACCATTCGCAACCCTCCATCATTTTAGGAAGTAGAGTACTTAGTATTCGTACTACATTTGTGGACCATAGCCGAGGCGTAGTGTACGGTAGCTAAGTGATGTCTTCCTACACCGCATATGATGCGATTAGTTAGGACAATCATGTGGCTTTGTTGACCTTAGCCAAGGGTCATGTGGGTGGGTCTAACTAATCACGAAATGACGGGTAGAACTTGACTAGTACTTATGATTTGTTGACCTTAGCCAAGGTCATAGGTGCTAGGGGTAAAAACCATTATCGGGAGTTTCAAGTATTGAAACTTGCAATGAGATTGCATACCTTCTATATGATAGTTGGATCCCGATACCCACTACGAGTAATTGTTACTTCTGGGAGAGTTTTGCACTTTACAATTAGCAGATCAAGTAGGTGTCTAAAAAGGTGTCAACGGGGTTACGCCTCTGGGAAAACGAGGTTTACTGTAATTAGGTCCGTGCGAAAGCACGGGGAACCTCTCTCAAAGTACCGACACTGGCCTGGCTGAAAGATTGGCGAACTTGTAGAGTGTAATTAATCCCGGCTAGTCTTTCCTTTTAGGGTTTGAAGGATGATTTGATAAAAACAGTGGGAGCCATCCTGATTAGTGTAGGGTTCCTAGGCACTCTCAAGAGGTCTCACAAGGCATCAACCATGCCAATTTCAAATTTTGCAAGTGCCAAGAAACTCTAATACGGATCGTTAACTAGATATATAGGCGACAAATGAAACTAGTTAACAACTTAACTACAAGAACGGAAATACAACCTTTGTAGATCCGGTCCTCCACCTCCATAGCTCCGCAATGAAGTCTCCTCGCTGTCCAAATGGAAAACCCGGGCTCTAGCGTCGGCTTCATCGGAGAAATGGGCGGGCTAGGTCATCGACTACGATGCCGAAGATGATCTACGTCGAGGCATCACTAGATCAAGCTCCAACTTCACCAAGTCAAGAAACTTGTGAAGAAAACACCCTATACTACTTGGCAAGAGGTAGAGGATGAAGAAATAGGAAGTGGGTTCACTTTAGAATTGGATTTCTCACTTGATTTCTTCACTTGCCATTGATGAGGCAAGCTTTCTTCATGTGAAGAAGAAGAAGAAGATGAAAAGAATTATGATAAGTTCTTCTCAAAAAGAAAAATAAAACAATACTTATCATAATCCAACCATGGTCAAGTATAGAGAATGAACTAGGGTTAAGTGGAATGGTTAGGGTTAAGCATGAGACAAAATGGTGACTTAGTCAAAGCTTCATGAAGCTTCAATATCAAACAAAGAAAGCCACCATTTTCTCTTTATCATTTTCTTTTGTCAAAATGAACAAAAGAAATAAATGAATGAATAAGTAAATAAACTAAAACCCTAACCACTCATATAACCATGGTTTAATCTTTACACAAACTCAAGTAAGCATGTATCATCAAACATGATACAATCAAGTGCACAAAAGTATATCACATATACAACTTGTGAACTTCAAGTGAGAAAATCCATTTAAAGTGAACCAATACTGGTTAATGCAAAGTAATATATCAAATATATAATTATGCATTAAATCATTAAATCAACACTTGATTTAACGATCCGGTCATATCGCATATAACCGACTAATATTCAATGTATCGGCTTATTGAATCAATCCTTGATTCGATAACTAGGTTATATCGCATACAACCATATCGATACATTCATCGCGAGAATAGAATACGGTATCACATACACGCATTGTTTTCGGTCCCGCACATATCTCATATGCGCTCCTATTTCGTTTCGCTTGAGCCAGGAAACCTCTGTGTAGGACTCTAAAGACTCGTCAATACGCCGGCAGCAGGTGATGATCATATCAAACACCCACAAGCCGCAAGCGGTCTGCTAAACGTAACGGCCACCCGGGTATTGAGCGATCAGAAGATCGACGAGCAAGCCCGCTCATACTCCTGTGAATCCAACCAGTAACACTTACCGTACAGTCCGGTCTCGTCGTCTGATATGTCGCATATCTCGCCTAGGGGTGGTAAACGTCAGACCCCAATAGCTCGATAAGTCGTGTCGATATGAGGTCTATAACAGTTCGAGAAACTACTGGTAACACTTACCAGTAAATCTCAGCAACCCTGGCCAGGGATTTCCGGTTATAGCCAATCGAACACAGCGCAACATCAACTCCCTATACCGGGAGAGACGAATCCCCTCCTATCGCTCATTGCCTCCATGTGACTCGGGACTGTACCCAAAAACCACCATTTTGCACGCCCTCTTGGACGTGGTAAGATAGAAATCAAAGCACAGTGGGAACCACACAAGACTCTATGACGATCTCGGGTCAACAGACTACTCTGTACCGGTGTCACCAGAGAACTACCATCTGACGTAAGGTATAATACCATCTGGGAGTTCTCGGCGAGTCCGTCCAGTGTACCCAGTCTCCACTGAGCACCCGTATATCATCTCTGATGTCAAACACCAATGGATATGGGATCATCCATCGCCCATCTGTATGGGTCGAGATGGTATACGCTAGTCTACTCTGGTATATCGATGCCCCGTCTCGATACACCCACGACTAGGGACTTTGAAGGATGTACTTATGGACTACCATGTCCCCACTAGTATGATCCGCATCATAGTCCAGGTAGTCAAGTACACATCCTAAGGGCTTTACCAACATGTAACAGAGAGACAATCAGTGTACACGTTAAGGTAAATAGCAACCAGATAGTATACTATCATGTCGAGCAAGAAAGTCCTCCCTATATATGTCCCAGCATCCACTACAATATACATCCTATGTATAGCAATGGCCTCTAGGGCATACATATAACTAACAATCTCCCACTTGCACTAGGGCCATCTGATAGCAGTGGTTGTAGTATCTCATACTCAACCATCCCATAAAAGTCTCTCTCTGGGAAAAGGCCTTTGTGAGTGGATCCGCCGTGTTGTCCTCTGAGTCTACTCTCCTAACCTCGATCACTCTGGAGATCAACCATCTCCATGATCAGGTGACACTGCCTTAGAATATGTCTGGATCACTGATGGGACGTACGTTCCTTGGCATAAGCCACAACTCCATTGTCACACAATGGGAAGGAACTAAGTTCATCTCATGAACAAATATACATCCAGACTGCCTCTTTGGTAGCATCTTAAGTAGCGATGTATCGAGCCTTTATCGTCTAGTATGCCACGGTATCTAGCTTGGAACTCTTCCAACATACCGTCCCTTTACTGAGGGTAAAGACAATGCCTGCGACTGACTCTCAGTCGTCCTTATCACCCTGGAACCCTTCCAGTGATTCTCCCCAGGATCGGTTGATACCATCTCACTACAACTAGTGAGAATTCTAACATCCAATTAGATCTATCTCATAGATCCAAAACCCAGGATTTAGGAGGTATCACTTTGATCCTTTATGGAGAATCCTTGTGATAAGCGGAGATTAACCGAGCGTAGCATAGGAAACTCCTTCCCTATCTAGAGTATGTCATCCACGTACTCTACGAGGATCACCACCATACTCCCTACTACCTTTTTGTTTATACAAGGTTCATCTACCATTTTGATGATGTCAAACTCTTTGACTTATCCATCAAAACAGATGTTCCAACTCCGCGATGCCTGCTTTATCACATAAAACATCTTGCACACGTTTCCGCTGCTCCCACTGTCTACGAAGCCCTCTGACTGTGTACTTACAGACTCTCTTTTCTGAAACATCATTTAAGAAAAGCAGTCATGACACCCAACCGCCAGATATCGTAGTCATGGTATGAAGCCGTGGCAAGTAGGATCTGAATGGACTTAAGCATAGCTCCTTAGAAAAGGTTTCATCATGATCCATACCTGGTTAATGATGAAAACCTTTAACAAGTCTAGCTTTGAAAGTCTCAACTTTTCCATCTACACCAAGTAATCTTCTCAAGATATACTTTCTCCTGATGGGGATTTAACCCTTCAGATATAGCAACCAAAGTCCATACTTTGTTGGTGTATATGGATTCCATCTCAGATCGCTAAGCATCCAGCCATTCTTACAGAGTCCCACTCCTGATGGCCAGCTCGAAACTAGTTGGGTCATCATCTCATGATGCAATCCTCGCTCCCACTGTCATAGAGTAACCGAAGTATCTCTCAGGTGGGTGAGGAAGCCTACTAGGTCGACGGAGAGGCTGAGGTTCGTTGGAATCTACTGAATCCTTTGGCTCTACCAAATCATCTGCTGTTGTTTGTATAGCTGGAACCTTTCCAGTTGTACATAACAGACCTTGCCTCGAGCTTGTCCGGATTATGCTTTTAGACATAGCCCGGACAACCCCAAATCTTAACCATTTAAAGATATGGGCTCTTCCCTTTCCATTTCACATATGAAGCGGTAGGCAATTGATTTGATTGGAACCCTATTCAATAGGTATGCAGCTTCTCAAGCGCATAACTCCCAAAAGGAAATAGGAAACACAGTAGTACTCATCATAGAGCACACCATATCACATAGGGTGCTATTGCTCCGCCCCGATATACCATCGTGCTATGGTGTATGCGGAGGAGTAATGCTGAGAGAGAATCTCATTCTCCTTTAGAATAATCTAGGATTTCCGTGCTCAAGTATTCTCCTCCTCGATCTCATCAAAGGACATAATACTTATACCCGTATTTTGGTTCTCTACTTTTAACTTATATTCTGTGAATATCTCAAAAGGTTCGGACTTGTGTTTCAACAGGAACATATGTCTGAATCTTGAGAGATCATCAGAGAATGTAATGAAGTACAAAGAACCGGTCTTGGCATGTGCAGACAGGGGACCTACATACATCAACATGTATCGTCCCAAGAGTTCACTAACTCTTTCTCTGTTTCCAATAAACAGAGCTGGTGTCATTATATCTTTATGACACGACTGGCAAGTTTCACAAGATGTAGATTCAAACTGATTTAAATATGCATCTTCATGTAACTTCAGCTAGTCGGGTCGCATTGATATGACCTAGTCTACAATGTCTCAAGAAGGATTCGTTCATTTCTGAACTCTTCCTCTTATGTGTGTTCCGTATACTAAACTGTAGTTTGATTTAGAGCATCAATGCTTTTAGATAACGTGCCTGAACTGATCAACTTTTGATATAGGAAATGTTCAAAACATTATCCAACAATACAAAATTTTATCATTTCTTTACTAATAAAGAGACTGATATGATTTTGTATATCAGGTTCGGTATTTAATAACATTCGTTCAGAATCAATGTATTGTAATACAGGGTGACAGTGACCAACAGACTTGGCTGCAATACTTGCCCCGTTTTTTGCCTCATGAAACTTATCACCCATTCTCAGTTCTTTACCTTTCTGTAGCCCTATGTAACAGATTACATATCTGGGATCCTGATCTGGTATCACATACCCAGGACGTAAAGGATACTGAGAAACAGTTCTCTGTAATGAACACACCCGAAGGAGATGCATCATATGCACTTTCTTCGTTTGGGCGGCACAGGAATTCTGGTAATCCCCAATTTCCTGCTCTGTCTTATAACAATTATAAGTTGGAGCGGGACCAACGTTCCCCAGCACAGTATAACAAGTGGGTTCGGTCAATACTTCCGTATTATTATCTTGATTAAGGCGTGATATGGTCGCTACCTAGAGAGAGAGAGAGAAGAAAACACTCAGCGTATGCTCTTGCAAGATCAGATTGGTTATTATTTTATCGAATCAGGATGGCTCCCACTGCTTTTTATCAAATCTTCCTTCAAACCCTAAAAGGAAAGACTAGCCGGGATTAATTACACACTACAAGTTCGCCAATCTTTCAGCCAGGCCAGTGTCGGTACTTTGAGGGAGGTCCCCCGTGCTTTCGCACGAACCTAATTAATGTAAACCTCGTTTTCCCAGAGGCGTAACCTCGTTAACACCTTTCTAGACACCTACTTGATCGGCTAATTGTAATGTGTAAAACTCTCCCAGGAGTAACAATTACTCGCAGCGGGTATCGGGATCCAACTATCTCATAGAAGGTATGCAATCTCATTGCAAATTTCAACACTTGAAATTCCCGATAATATTTTGCCCCTAGCGTCCTATGACCTTGACAGAGGTCAACAAACCATAGGCTGCTAGTCAAGTTCAACCCGTCATTTCCTGATTGAAGTAAACCCACCCGCACGACCCTTGACAGAGGTCAACAAGGTCGCACGACTACCCTAAATCAATCACATCATATGCTTATACAGATAAGCACTAATCAGCTACCGCACACTACGCCTTGACAGAGGTCAACAAACGCAGCACGAATACTAACCAGTACATATCTGAAATGACGGAGGGCTACGACAGGTTTTTCTGAAAACCTATTGCGTAATGAACTTGATATCGTTGTAGAATCAAATGATTTTAAAATGGAGTGTTTTTGAGGCTTTTCTAGTTTTGCTAAAGGAGTCACTCCCGGTGAAGGGATCGTCGGTCCTTTCCTCTTCGAATGAGGTGCGGGATATATCATATATATCACTGTGCAAAGCAAAAACTCTTAAAAGAAATCAAAAGACAAACCGAGTGTGTAGCATCTGCCAGTTATTGCTAAAGGAGTCACTCCCGGTGAAGGGATCTCGGTCCTTTCCTCATCGAATAAGGTGCAGGATATATCATATATACCGCTGTGCAAAGCAAGAACTGTAGCTACCCTTTTTATTTTTGAAATTCGATTCTACAACATCTTAGGTTTCTTTTATTTCATTAATCACATTAATGAAGTCCCATCATTTAAGTACCTAAACATCACAGATAAATACGACGTACACTTATGCCATCCGCATTCGCCTCGATGTCCCCTCATGCACCGTTAGGTTAGGTAACTAACGACAGAGCGGGGCAGGGCTAGCACGGGTGTAAAACATAAGTAACGCCTATATAATATATCATATATACTATATATAGTATCCATCACAGAACATATCACATGATCACATCACAGATATCGCAGCAGAAGAAACATATGAAATATTGGATATACTAGGACGTCCGTGTTTTCAATACGAGCCAGTATAAAACACGGATTCCACGGTCGTGATGAATAGCCAAACCCACACCCCTAGACCCCTACGAGAGCGGCAAGCAACCCTACCAATTCTAGAGTTAGGAGACCCGGACTCGACTCCTCGAGTTGGTCTCCCATTGGACTTCAGAACCCGGTTACTTGTGCCCTCCTCCTTGGGTCTATCCTAGTGCGGAAAAGTAAATAATATACAAAAGGTGACATCTTCCGCAACCTGAAAATGCCCCAATAAAAGAATATTACATACATGTTTTTACATGAATGAAAAAGAAAACACTCATCTCACATAAAACCCCCCGGCTATTCAAACACGACGATCCAATATAACATATCTAGCAACACATAACATCACATGTCATCAACGTAAGTAAATATGCGCATCCCAATTGTCGTTGACATATAGCAACGAAACCGGCGATATCACATGTTACACTTACGGTCACAGAAAAGAAAGTGTAAAACTACAACAGTTGGAATCCGCAACCTCTTTAGACATCGCATGCATAATCAAATGAATTCCTTAGACATCGCATGCCTAACCATTATAAACCCCGCATTTTAGTCTCATTATCGAAAACTCTTTTCAATATCAAGTCGGGCAATTCAACAAGATTCCCGACAGCCTGATCGAATGCTCGTCGCAAACTTTAGTAGGCGGCCGCACCCCCGATACCGTCGACGAAGTGCACCAAGACGGAACACCGCTGCCGCGAGCACCCGAACGGATGCTTTCGGCGACGGGGTTCTCCTACTGTCACTTGGTCGGGGCAATGGGGCAAGGCCGTCTATTAAGTTTACCCGGCGAGTATCCGCGTACGCTACGTGATTGCGACGGACTTTTGATCACATCAAAATTCCGTGGCAACCGATCAAGTGAGACTAAAGTGATGTGTTTATAACAGTCATTCAGTTATCACATAACTACTTGTGAATTCCAATTATTGTATCACATTTCAGATAAATAGAAAATGTTAAACTTTCCGATCGAACAGACGAACACCCAAGTTTTCCCGAAACAGCTCATCACATGAAATAAGTTCAAAAACATTCACTTCGTGCCTCAGTACTAACGGTCCAGCCGTAGAAGGGTCAAGCCAACGCCTCACATGTGGCACGCCGTACTGCCCTAAACCCTAAGGTTCAAAGGGCAGTTCAAGACGGTCACATAATCGAGTTAAGGTTTGTTGTCTTCTAGAGGGACCATCGCGTTACTTGCACTACTTAGAACGTCTTTAAACCACGGAAAAATCCAACACTTGGAAATTTTCCGGCAGGGGAAAAAGTGGGTATTTATATCCGGTCGACTTTTTAACATATTCTAAAAATACCCGGAAGAACACACTGACAAAATTAGACAATCCGATCGATACACCGAGTCCCCAATACAACCCAGAAAATTCAACTCTTGAAAAAATATTAAAAATTCCCAGGAAAACCAGCACTTCAAACTAAGAATTACTGTGCAAAAAGTAAAACATGATGTGACTTCTTTGCCGCGGAACTGCCGCAATAGCCTTGATATTCCCGCGGTTCCGCCGCAGTGTAGAGGAATTGGTCGCTCGAATTTCACAGTAATTCTTAAAATCTCCTGCTGATTTTTCTGCATATTTTTAATTTGGAAAAATCCCAGATTTCGAAAAAAGTCCAGAGAGCATTTTCCGGGTTAGGTTTTGGTTCGATCGGAGTTCTAACTCCGTCAACGCGTCGCCTAAGGCTCTAGCTAGGCTCTGATACCACTGTAGGGTTCCTAGGCACTCTCAAGAGGTCTCACAAGGCATCAACCATGCCAATTTCAAATTTTGCAAGTGCCGAGAAACTCTAATACGGATCGTTAACTAGATATATAGGCGACAAATGAAACTAGTTAACAACTTAACTACAAGAACGGAAATACAACCTTTGTAGATCCGGTCCTCCACCTCCATAGCTCCGCAATGAAGTCTCCTCACTGTCCAAATGGAAAACCCAGGCTCTAGCGTCGGCTACATCGGAGAAATGGGCGGGCTAGGTCATCGACTACGATGCCGAAGATGATCTACGTCGAGGCATCACTAGATCAAGCTCCAACTTCACCAAGTCAAGAAACTTGTGAAGAAAACACCCTATACTACTTGGCAAGAGGTAGAGGATGAAGAAATAGGAAGTGGGTTCACTTTAGAATTGGATTTCTCACTTGATTTCTTCACTTGCCATTGATGAGGCAAGCTTTCTTCATGTGAAGAAGAAGAAGAAGATGAAAAGAATTATGATAAGTTCTTCTCAAAAAGAAAAATAAAACAATACTTATCATAATCCAACCATGGTCAAGTGTAGAGAATGAACTAGGGTTAAGTGGAATGGTTAGGGTTAAGCATGAGACAAAATGGTGACTTAGTCAAAGCTTCATGAAGCTTCAATATCAAACAAAGAAAGCCACCATTTTCTCTTTATCATTTTCTTTTGTCAAAATGAATAAAAGAAATAAATAAATGAATAAGTAAATAAACTAAAACCCTAACCACTCATATAACCATGGTTTAATCTTTACACAAACTCAAGTAAGCATGTATCATCAAACATGATACAATCAAGTGCACAAAAGTATATCACATATACAACTTGTGAACTTCAAGTGAGAAAATCCATTTAAAGTGAACCAATACTAGTTAATGCAAAGTAATATATCAAATATATAATTATGCATTAAATCATTAAATCAACACTTGATTTAACGATCCGGTCATATCGCATATAACCGACTAATATTCAATGTATCGGCTTATTGAATCAATCCTTGATTCGATAACTAGGTTATATCGCATACAACCATATCGATACATTCATCGCGAGAATAGAATACGGTATCACATACACGCATTGTTCTCGGTCCCACACATATCTCATATGCGCTCCTATTTCGTTCGCTTGAGCCAGGAAACCTCTGTGTAGGACTCTAAAGACTCGTCAATACGCCGGCAGCAGGTGATGATCATATCAAACACCCACAAGCCGCAAGCGGTCTGCTAAACGTAACGGCCACCCGGGTATTGAGCGATCAGAAGATCGACGAGCAAGCCCGCTCATACTCCTGTGAATCCAACCAGTAACACTTACCGTACAGTCCGGTCTCGTCGTCTGATATGTCGCAATCTCGCCTAGGGGTGGTAAACGTCAGACCCCAATAGCTCGATAAGTCGTGTCAATATGAGGTCTATAACAGTTCGAGAAACTACTGGTAACACTTACCAGTAAATCTCAGCAACCCTGGCCAGGGATTTCCGGTTATAGCCAATCGAACACAGCGCAACATCAACTCCATATACCGGGAGAGAGGAATCCCTTCCTATCGCTCATTGCCTCCATGTGACTCGGGACTGTACCCAAAAACCACCGTTTTGCACGCCCTCTTGGACATGGTAAGATGGAAATCAAAGCACAGTGGGAACCACACAAGACTCTATGATGATCTCGGGTCAACAGACTACTCTGTACCAGTGTCACCAGCGAACTGCCATCTGACGTAAGGTATAATACCATCTGGGAGTTCTCGGCGAGTCCGTCCAGTGTACCCAGTCTCCACTGAGCACCCGTATATCATCTCTGATGTCAAACACCAATGGATATGGGATCATCCATCGCCCATCTGTATGGGTCGAGAAGGTATACGCTAGTCTACTCTGGTATATCGATGCCCCGTCTCGATATATCCATGACTAGGGACTTTGAAGGATGTACTTATGGACTACCATGTCCCCACTAGTATGATCCGTATCATAGTCCAGGTAGTCAAGTACACATCCTAAGGGCTTTACCAACATGTAACAGAGAGACAATCAGTGTACACGTTAAGGTAAATAGCAACCAGATAGCATACTATCATGTCGAGCAAGAAAGTCCTCCCTATATATGTCCCAGCATCCACTACAATATACATCCTATGTATAGCAATGGCCTCTAGGGCATACATATAACTAACAATTAGATAAAATAAATAACCAATCTAATCTTGCAAGAGCGCACGCAGCCTATTTTCTTCTCTCTCTCCAGGTAGCGACCATATCACGCCTTAATCAAGATAATAATATGGATGAATTGACCGAACCCGCTTGTTATACTGAGCTGGGGAACGTTGGTCTCGCTCCAACTTATAATTATTATAAGACAGAGCAGGAAATAGGGGAATACCAGGATTCCCATGCCGCCCAAACGAAGAAAGTGCATGAGATGCATCTCCTTCGGATGTGTTCATTATAAAGAATTGTTTCTCTGTATCCTCTGCATCCTGGGTATTTGATACCGGATCAAGATCCCAGATATGTAATTTGTTACATAGAGCTACAGAAAGGTAGAAAACTGAGAACGGGTGATAAGTTTCATGAGTCAGAAAATGGGGCAAGTGTTGCAGCCAAGTCTGTTGGTCACTGTCACCCTGTATTACCAATACATTGATTCTGAACAAATACTATTAGATACCGAACCTGATATACAAAATCATATCCATCTCTTTATAAGAAAAGAAATGATAAAATTTTGTATTGATGGATAATGTTTTGAACATTTCCTATATCAAAAGTTGATCAGTTCAGGCACGTTATCTAAAAGCATTGACGTTCTAAGTCAAACTACAGTTCCTAGTATATAGAACACACACAAGAGGAAGAGTTCAGAAATGAACGAATCTTTCTTGAGGCATTGTAGACTAGGTCATATCAATGCGACCCGACTGGCTGAAGTTACATTTTAGATGCATATTTAAATCAGTTTGAATTTATATCTTATGAATCTTGCCAGTCATGTCACAAAGATTAGATGACCATAGCTCCGTTTACTGGAAACAGAGAAAGAGTTAGTAAACTCTTGGGACTGATACATGATGATGTATGTAAGGTCTCCTGTCTACACATGCCAAGACTGGTTCTTTATACTTCATTACGTTCTCTGATAATCTCTCAAGATTCAGACATATGTTCCTGTTGAAACATGAGTCCGAACCTTTTGAGATATTCACAGAATATAAGCTAGAAGTAGGGAATCAATACGGGTATAAGTATTATGTCCTATGATAAGATCAGGGAGGAGAATACTTGTGCATAGAATTCTTGGACTATTCTAAAAGAAAATGAGATTCTCTCTCAGTATTACTCCTCTGAATACACCACAGCACAACGGTGTATCGGACAGAGCAATCACACAATATTAGATATGGTGTGCTCTATGATGAGTATCACTGAGTTACCTGTTTCTTTTTAAGGGGTTATGCACTTGAGAAGCAGCATACCTATTGAATTAGGTTCGAATCAAATCAGTGCCTACCACTCCATATAAGATATGGTATGGGAAGAGCCTATCTCTTAAGTAAGTTAAGATTTAGGATTGTCCGGCCTATGTCTAAAGCAAAATCCGGAAAAGATCGAGGCAAGGTCAGTTCTGTAGAATTGGAAAGGTTCCAGCTATACAAAACTGCAACTGATGATTTGAAAGAACCAAAGGATTTAATAGTTCCCAACGAACCTCAGCCTCTCCGCCGATCTGGTAGGGTTTCTCATCCGCCTAAGAGATACTTCGGTTTCTCGATGACAGTGGGAGCGAGGAATGCATCATGAGATGATGACCCAACTAGATTCGAGCAGGTCATCGAGAGTAGGGACTCTGTAAGGATGGCTGGGTGCTTAGCGATCTGAGATGGAATCCATATACACCAACAAAGTATGGACTTTGGTTGCGATATCTGAAGGGTTAAATCCCCATCAGGAGCAAGTATATCTTGAGAAGATTACTTGGTGTAGATGGAAAAGTTGAGACTTTCAAAGCTGGACTTGTTAAAGGTTTTCGTCATCAACCAGGTATGGATAATGATGAAACCTTTTTCCAGGGACTATGCTTAAGTCCATCCAGATCCTACTTGCCATTGCTACATACCATAACTACGATATCTGGTGGTTGGGTGCCATGACTGCTTTTCTAAAATAATGATTTAGAAGAGAACGTCTATAAGAACACAGCCAGAGAGCTTCGTAAACAGTGGGAGCAGCGGAAACGTGTGCAAGTTGCTTTACAAGATAAAGCAGGCATCGCGAAGTTGGAACATCTGTTTTGATGTGGTAGTCAAAGTGTTTGACTTCATCAAAATGGCAGATGAACCTTGTATATACAAAAAGGTAGTAGAGAGTAAGGTGGTCATCCTCGTATTGTACGTGGACAACATGCTCTTGATAGGAAAAGAGTTTCCTATACTACACACGGTCAATCTCCTCTTTTCACATGGATTCTCCAATAAGATCAATGTGATACCTCCTTAATCCTGGGTTTTGGATCTATGAGATAGATCTAAATGGATGTTAGGATTCTCACTAACTATAGTGAGATGGTATCAGTTGATCCTGGGGAGAATTACTGGAAACGTTCCAGGGTGATAAGGACGACTGAGTGTCAGTCGCAGGCATTGTCTTTGCCCTCAGTAAAGGGACGGTATGTTGGAAGAGTTCCAAGCTAGATACCGTGGCAAACTAGACGATAAAGGCTGGTAACATCGCTATTAAAGATACTACCAAAGAGGCAGTTTGGGTGTATATTGGTTCATAAGATGAACTAGGTTCCTACCATTGTATGACAATGGATGTGTGGCTTTGGCCCATGAACCCTGGTCCCATCAGTGACCCAGACATATTCTGAGGCAGCATCACCTGATCATGGAGATAGTTGATCTCTAGGGTGATCGAGGTAAGGAGAGTAGACTCAGAGGACAACACGGCGGATCCACTCACAAAAGCCTTTTCCTAAAGAGAGACTTTTATGGGATGGTTGAGTATGTGATACTGCAACCACTGGTACAGATGGCCCTAGTGCAAGTGGGAGACTGTTAGTTATATGTATGCCCTAGAGGCCATTACTGTATATTGGATGTATATTGTAGTGGATGCTGGGACATATATAGGTAGGACTTTCTTGCTCGACATGATAGTACGCTATCTGGTTGCTCTTTATCTTAACATGTATACTTACAGTCTCTCTATTACATGTTGATATAGCCCTTAGGATGTGTACTCGACTTCCAGGACTATGATGCAAATCATACTAGTGGGGCCTGGGTAGTCAATGAGTACATCCTTCGTTGTTCCTAGTCGTGGGAATATCGAGACGGGGCATCGATATTCCAGAGTAGACTAGCGTATATCTTCTCGACCCATGTGATGGGCGATGGATGATCCCATATCCATTGGTGATTGACATCAGAGATGGTATGCGGGTGCTCAGTGGAGACTGGGTACACTGAACGGACTCGCCGAGAACTCCAAGATGGTATTATACCTCACGTCAGATGGCAGTTCTCTGGTGACACTGGTACAGCTTAGTCTGTTGACCCGAGATCGTCATAGAGTCTTGGGTATCTCCCACTGTGCTTTGATTTCCACCCTACCACGGCTCTACTGAGTCGTGCAAACAGGTGGTTTTTGGGTACAGTCCCGATTCACATGGAGGCAATAAGCGATAGGAGGGGATTCGTCTCTCCCGGTATTGGGGGTTGATGTTGCGCTATGCTCGACTGGCCATAACCGGAAATCCCTGGCCAGGGTTGCAGTGATCTACTGGTAAGTATTATCAGTAGTTTCACACATGTTATGGACCTCACGTCAGCATGACTTATCAAGCTATTGGGGTCTGACGTTTACCACCCCTAGGCGAGATATGCGACATATCAGACGAACAGACCGGACTGTACGGTAAGTGTTACTGGTTGGATTCACAGGAGTGTGAGCGGGCTTGCTCGTCGATCTTCTGATCGCTCAATACCCGGGTGGCCGTTACGTTTAGCAGACCGCTTGCGGCTTGTGGGTGTTTGATATGATCATCACCTGTTGCCGGCGTATTGACGAGTCTTTAGAGTCCTACATAGAGGTTTCCTGGCTCAAGCGAAACGAAATAGGAGTGCATATGAGATATGTGCGGGACCGAGAATAATGCGTGTATGTGATACCATATTCTATTCTCGCGATGAATGTATCGATTGGTTGTATGCGATATAACCTAGTTATCGAATCGAAGATTGATTCGATAAGTCGATACATTGGATACTAGTCGGTTATATGCGACATGACCGGATCATTGAATCAAGTGTTGATTTAATGATTTAATGTATAATTATATTTATTTGATATATTACTTTACATTAACTAGTATTGGTTCACTCAAGATTGACTTTCTCACTTGAAATGCACAAGTTGTATATGTGATATATTTTTGTGCACTTATTTGTATCATGTTTGATGATACATGCAAACTTGGGTTTGTGTAAGACTTAAACCATGTTTAGTGAATGGTTAGGGTTTCATTTCACTTATTTATTTATCTATTTATTTTGGTTAAAAGAAAAAGGAAAACAAAATGGTTGCTTTCATACAAGAAGCTTCTTGATGCTTCATGCATCTTTGACCAAGTGACCATTTTTGTCTTCATCTCCTAACCCTAACCATTCAAATAAACCCTAGTTAATTCTCTACACTAAACCATGGTTGCAAATATGATAAGTATCATTTTATTTTCTATTTTCAATATACTTATCATAATCTTTTTATTCTTCTTCTTCTTCTTCAACATGAAGAAAGCTTGCTACCATTAATGGCAACATGAGAAAAAGAGTGAGAAATCTAATTCTAAAGTGAACCCACTTCCTATTTCTTCATCCTCTACCACTTGCCAAGTAGTATAGGGTGTTTTCTTCACAAGTTTCATGACTTGGTGAAGTTGGTGCTTGATCTTGAGTTGCCTCGACGTAGATCATCTTCGGCATCGAAGTCGACGACCTAGCCCGATCATTTCTCCGACGAAACCTTCGTCAGAGTCCGGATTCCGATAGGTACAGCGGAGGGACATCATCACGGAGCCTAGGAAGTGGAGGACCGGATCTACAAAGGTTGTAGTCACTTTCCTTTAGCAATAAAGTTGTTTACTTGCTTGCATCGCCATATCATCTAGTTAACGATCCGTATTAGGGTTTGTAGGCACATAAAAAAAATTGAATTGGGCATGTTTGATCTGTTGTGAGACCTCATTAGTGTGCCTAGGAACCCTACACCGTATGGTATACCGTCGATTTCGATTCTGATATTGATATTGATTTCTTGCACTCCGTGCATTTGATTTGGATTTTCGCGCGTGATGAGCGCATGTTTTGAGAAACGATTTTGGTGCACACCAGATGCACTAAATCGGAATTCTTTGTGTATGTCAGATGCACCTGATTTGGCTGTCAGGCACACACGTTGCCTATGACAGATGTTGTGTGCACACCTGTTGCACCTAGATGTGTTTTGTGCACCTGTATGGCACATATATGGATCTTGATTTCCATGCACACTAGACGCACAGGGTATTCTTATATACATTTTTGGGATTGATTTCTTATGGAGAAGTACATTTTTATGATATTTTCTATGTGTTTTCATACTGAGCAGGACTAGTCAGAGGACGGTACCTAGATATATTTTGCATGCATTTACTTCAGCTATTTATATATATAGTTCTGATTATATCATATTGGTTTTGTTTTGGATTTGGCATTCGTGTTTTTATCATGACTCCGATGATTGCGGGATGCTTGACGGAGTTTCGATTTTGAGTTATCTGCACATTACTCAGGCGCATGCGTTGCGTTAAGATGCGTTTATGTATTGATGATTTCGGAGCCCCGACGACTTGGCCTTTTACTGAAATGTTTTAGAATTTGGGGGATTAATTTTAAATTCGGGGATCGAATTTCTTTAAGGGGGGAAGATTGTAACATTTCAAAAAAAAATTTATTTTTGGGAATTTTTATAATTTAATATTATTTTATTGAATATTTTAATGTTTTGGTATAATTAAATACAGAAAAAAATTGGAAAAATTATGGAAAATTCTAAAATAGGGAATTTTATGGAATTATGCCATTTTTAAGTTTTTATGATCATTTATATGCTAATTTAGTGCTAATCGCGATTAAAAATCGCTAATCGGATTTTTAGCATTTTTGGTGCAAAGCATGCACATATCATTTTTCCTACCCTTGTGCATTTCTACCATGTTTCTTTTGGGGTTACTATTTGAGTGAGAAAGGATTTAGAGGGAAAAGAAAAAGAAAAGAAAAGGAAAGGAAAAAGGAATATTATATGAAGTATGGGTGAGAGAGAGAAAGGGGTTACTTTTGACCAAGACTTAGCCATTCTTCTTCATCTCCTTCCCTCATTTTCTCTCCCTCTCCTTCACTTGCTGCTGCTGCTGCTTCTTTCATCTCCCTCCCCACTTCAAGACCTCAATTCATCTCAAAAAAAACACCAAAACCCTATCCCCATTTCACAAAAAGTGTGCACAAGCTCAAGAACTACACATTGGACCATGAAAGCAAGGATTTTGGCCACTAGGGGCAACTCAAGAAAATTCTTGAGTTGCCAAATGAGTTATTTTTTGGATCATTAGCTTAGTTTTTGTATTACTTATACCCCTATGTTAAGATTGAATCGATATCGTGTGATTTAGTGGATTTAGGAAAAACCTAGTTAGGTTTTGAGGGAATTTTGGGTTATGATGTGAAATTGAGCCCAGTAGAGGCCATACAAACACCTTAGTGCTAGATTTGAGACCCAAACCTGAGACTTGAAATCCGGAATACGGATTTAGAAACCGATATTGGAAGATTTTTGAAATCTGTGAAGGTTATATTGAATCTGCTATCACCCCGAGACTCTGAAAATTATTTTGGATTGGCAGTGACATGTGCAGGCACCCAGGAAGCTACCATCAAGACCCCAGCCCCTAGCTCCTAGTCCCAGCCGCAAATTAATTCCCTCAGGCCGCAATTTGCGGCCAGACCTGCACCAAATTGGCTCGTTTTGGTTTTGGTGCCCCCTTATCAGTAGAGTAGACCCCTGGCATGTGCAAAATTGTCCAATTTGACTTAGGGTAAAATCTGGAGCCTTTTTCCTTTATTGCTGTTTTGGATTCGTGTTTCCGTATTCCATATTTTGAATTCTGGATTTGCATATTGTGTTTTACCTCGAATACTTGGCGTTTATACGACGATATCGAGGATTGATTGATGGTTTTGAAAGCGTAGTCCATAGGTTCTAACCTATTGTAAGTGCACGGCGGCGCCCCGGCCGTCAATCCGACGGCCAATTGCGGAAGCGGTGAATAACTTAAATTTTGCGAACTTAGCAAACCGGCACCACCGCGCACTATAACCCGGATCGAACCATTAACTAGTCCTAGCTATCTACAAGAAAGGGAATAGAGATATACCGACGATCCAAGTCCTCCGGTCTTCTCGTCATCGTCCCGATTTCCTGCGGAATGTCCCGTCTCCTCCTCGTCGCCGGAAGTGCACCACATCGCCTACTTCTTTTACGGGCTCCCACCTCAATGCCGAGGCAACTCGGGCACGAAGCCGGCTACTCGACGTGCCCAAGGTTCGCTGTAGAATATAATGTAGAGGCTTGTGTCTCATTTGGGATTATGGAGTTGCCTTTTGTGGAGGAATAGAAGTGAACTTTTGGAGAGGGAGTTGTAGGGATTTTCCAAAACTCAAGATACAAAAATTCCCACCTCATGAAATGAAATCCCCTCTCCATCAAGGAAATGGCCGGCCCCCAATATTGGTGTGATTGGAGAGAGAGAGAGAATGGCTTGATCAATAATGCAAAGAAAATGATGGCTTGGAAAGTCCAACACTCAACAACCATCTCCTCTCCCATCATCACAACCAAAGTCAAGAAATCATGAAAACAAAGTCAAGAAGTCAAGGTAAGGTGCAACCATGATGAAGTCAAAAAGTCAAGCAAGGTCAAGGTATGGTGAGCCATCATGATACAAGGAAATATGCAAAGACCCCCTCCACAATTGCTTATTTGCAACAATGCAAATAAGCCCTCCTCCACCAATCTTCGGCCAATGAACGGAACAAAGGAAATTGGCCGAAACGGAAAGCAAACTGGCAACTCCAGAAAACTGGTCCCGTAATAAATTACAGGAAAACCCCGATACTGTGCATACACACCCGCATCTGTATTTCGACCGAAATACAAATGCAATGAGACAAACTCTACACTGTACTATGCTAGGATCCGGCTTATACCAAAACCGGCTAGTAATATCCGTTTGATCCTGATCCGTGCAATACCGCACGTATCTGATCGAACCCTGCCATATAACCATACGGCCTATAGTACAAACTGTCCGATCCTGATCCGTGCAATACCGCACGTATTTGATCGGACCTTGCCATATCTCCATACGGCCTCTACAACCTTTCGCCCGAAAGCTGAGTAACAGAAATGTGGGGGACTCTAAAGACTCATCAACACCTTGGTTGTGGATTTAACCACTAGCACGTCAGAGGTATAAGCCAATACGTAACGGGCTACCAGGTACTGACTAAAAGGGATGTCTGTGAGCGAACTCAGCCTGACAACCCTACTGAACCTGTCAGTGACAATATCCGTACAGTCCGGTCCGTTCGTCTATGAGCATCGCATGGCGGGCTTAGGGGGTTGGTAAAAGTCAGACCCCCAAAAGCGGTACAAGTCGTGTCGGAGTGTAGCCCAGAACACCCTGAGATACTACTGGAATACCTACCAGTAAATCTCCTTGCCTCGGCCGAGGGCTTCGTGTAATGGCTCTCCTAGACACAGCACGACCTCACCCCCAATACCGGGAGAGACGAACCCCTGAAGATACGCTCACTGCCTCCATGTGGCTCGGGACTGTACCCAACTAAAACCAGTTTGCACGACTCCTTTGAGCCGTGGTAGGGTAGTAATCAAAGTACAGTGGGAACTCACACGAGACAAATGACGATCCCCAGGTCGATGAACTAACCTGCACACATGTCACCAGGGAACTGCCATCTGACGTCTGGTATATGACCAACTAGCATGTTCCCGGCGAGTCCTGTCCGGTGTACTCATAACCCAATGAGCACCTGTATACATCTTAGGTGATCCAACTGACACCAGTGGCTTGTGAGACCGGCCACCGCCCCTCATCGGGGTCTCGACTGTATACACTAGTCTACTATGGAGTATCGATGCCCTGTCTCGAAACTCTCACGACTAGGGACCTTTTAAGGATATGCTTATAGACCCCCAGCTCCCACTTATATGATCGCCCTCATACTGCTGGTGGTCAAGCAAGAATCCTAGGGGCTCTATCAACGTGTAATAGCGACGTGTCAGGTCACTTAAAACAGTACACGATGATAAAGGTAAACCAGATAGCATACTATCATCTCGAGTAAGACTGTCCTACCGGGATAGGTCCTCCATCAATCATTGCAATCACGTACCTGTGACCTAATAATTGACTCTGAGGGCACTATCTCCAACAATCTCCCACTTGCACTCAAGGCTAATTATTGCGATGTCGCATACTCACAGCCCGTGTGATACCGAACACCCAACTCCTCTACTAGTCAGTCTCACAAAGCTCGTTTGCGAAACTATTGTGTTCGAGGAATAGCCTCAGTGAGTGGATCCGCTTTGTTGTTTCTTTCTATGTCTCTCTATATCTCAAGTTCGCGGAGAAACCCATCTCCCGAAATGAGCAATACCTGTCTTAGGATGTGTCTGGATGTCTGATGGGACATAGCTCATAAATAAGCTCCAAATCCAAACTTCTTAGACTGTATCGTCAACTGAACTTAATCAGTATCCTGCGCCATGCCACCCTCAGTATTGCCTTGGACCACCTGTCCAAAATACTGCCCCTCATCAGAAGGAAAACTATAGCTCTAACAACCTCCTTGTCGTCCATGTCACCTTGGAAGCCTGGAATGATAACTGTTTCCCGAATGAGGCTGTCGTTATCATATCCCTAGAACATCCACTTATGTTCTAAAACTGCTTCCGACTGTTTCTCCAGGATTGGATTAATATCAACTTATTGCATCTAGTGCAAGAACAATGTCTGGTGTGGTACTTGACATCTCATGATTGACTCAATTGCCTATGCAAGTGATCTGCCAATCATGCACATCCCTCTCTATTTTAGTCTGTAAGACACCTTTAGAGAGGGTGACTCCATCTTCTGCAGGTACACTACCGTGCATGGAGTCGTCCATTCTAAATACCCTTAGAATGCTGTCTAAGTACCCAAATTGGGAGACTCCCCAAATCTAGATCTAAAACTATAGATCTAGTAACCAGTATGTCTGATATAAAATCCATTTCTTTTGTGGAGAAACCACTGTGTGACGACCAAAGTATATCCGACTGTAGTATAGGAGTTTCCTTTCCTACTCTGTGCATGTCATCCAAATACCAGGACATCACACCCTACTACCTTCTCAACAGATCCATCCCCTATTCTGATGAAGTCAAACCCATGACTGTCATGTCAGAAATAGATGATCTATCTCCGCTACTGGTGCTTCAGTCTGTAAATAGACATAAGCTACCTGTCCACCAATGCTTCCGCTGCTCCCACTGACTACGACAACCCTCTGGCAGAGTCATATAGACGTACACTTCTAAAGCAAGTTTAGAACGACGCTATACTCATCCTCCTGCCGGGTCTCACAGTCTGGAACAACAGCAATGGTAAGTGTGGGTAAACAAGAACTTCCCTGTCACTGTCCTTGAGGCTATCGTAGTACCTCTCGGGTGCCTGAAGTTACCCACCTTATCTGCGGAGTGGCCAATGGAATGTCAATCCAGATTGAATCTTTAGGTTCCTTATCAAATCTTCAGTAATCGTTTGTGGTTCTGGAATCACTTCCAGTTCTACCATACTCCCACTTTTGTTTTCTGAAAAAATCCATTTTTATTAAAACTGTGGCGAGTCTAGAACAATATCGCTATTGTTCATCCAGATGGTAGAAAGTCAACCCTCGTCATAGCCTGGGTCAACCCACAAACAGCCATTACAGAAACGTGCCTTGAGTTGTCCAGTGTCTGGTTTTAATCATAAACCGGACAACTCCCCGTACCTTAACATCGTCAAGATATGAACTGTTCTATATCCCATATAGGACCAGAGGCACTGATTTAATTGAACCAGATTCAAATCATGCAACTGTCTCCAGTGCATGTCAACTTAATGGAAGGAGGACGATCAGCGTTACTCAACTTAGGAATGCTTCCAATTATGAGTAACCTGAAAGAGAAGCAATTTCTCTTAATCATTACTGTCAACTGAATACCATGCACAAGTACCTACATCTTCGATCACTTTGAAGAATCCCGATACTTGCTACACCTGGTTCTCTACTCTATTCAAATACCTATAACTTCTCCAAATTCGGACCCTGTGTTTTCACGAAACACCTGCCTAAAAAACTAGAGAAGTCATAAGTAAACCGAATATAGTACGAGGACCAACCCCTCTGTCCTGATGGACCCTGGACAACATACAATACTCTGTATAAGTCCCTTGAGTCTGATAACTCATTCACTGTGTGTCGTAGGTTGAAAACTGTACTTATGGTTAAGAAGAATTACACCGCTGTTTAATGCTCCTTACCTAACCATCCACTGATATAGGTAAATGTCGTAGACATAATTTCAAAAAGGTATATCTCACTCTATGAAAATAGACGTACAGATATATCAATTTGAAATTGGTGCATAACTGCGGATATTCAAAACCAAATATTTGCCAACCGGCAAACAGCCCAGGTGATTTCCTCAAATATCACCGATTACAACGAATCCCGATATAATGAGGATGATCACCTAATTCCCAATAACTTACTCCCACTCATCATCTGTAAAACCATACAGATGTGAGAATCGTACCTGGTAAATACATACCCTGGGGTGAGTATCTAATCGGGAAATCAGTTTTCCTTTAACATTACACAGTGAAACTGAAACATTGAAATGTTCCGATGGGGTATCCTGGTATTCCTAGTAATGCCTCTTCCAGATTCACGACTGTAACCGTATAATTCTTTGCCACCTCTCCAAATCCCTTCATATGTCTTTAGTCATTACCTTGTGCACACCCCTTTAGGCCAAATGGTTTTCTTCCTTCCCTACCGTTCGGCACCAGCCTATGGTTTGGAAGAAGACTATCCAATAAGCATAATGGGTGTACTGTCCTAATCCCAGGAGCACTCGCAAAGCGAGAGAAGGTGAAGATAAAGGACACCTGAATAAACCTTATTCCTATTTCTCCTGGACCAGAATCCATCCCCGAACTGGAACAAGTTCCTTTCGAGTTCGTATATAACCATACGATGGAGTATCCAATAAACTGTGGATCTTCGTAGTGATACGGAGTGTCCTGGAGAAATACAAAGGTGATTTTAGGATTGGCGAAGGAATACTTGGTTTGGTCGTGAATATCTGTTGCAATTTACTTTGCCCTCTTACTAATCCCTTGCTTTGTCTGAACTTAATACCTTCTGTACACCATCGTTATGCTAATTGGTTTTCTTCATTCCCTACCGGTCGGCACCAGCCTAAGGTTTGGAAGAAGACTATCCAATTTGCGTAATAGGTGTACTATCTCCTAAAACAAGGAGTACTCGCAACCTGAGAGAAGGTAAAAGGAAAAGACAACTGAATAATCCTATCCGTTTTCTCCAGAACCTGAAACCATCCTCGAATAAATTCTTTCGAGTTCGTATCTAACCATACGATGGTTTTGTCCAATGGAAGTGGACGTTCGTAGTAATACGGGGTGTCCTGGAGAAAAGGGTAAAAGTAGGAGTGGTAATGAGGTTTGCAACTCTGACAATCCAAAAGCCGGTGTCAAGAAGGTTCGGTTAATTTGGTTACTGAGTCATAGTCTTAGGGTCGGGTCAATGGTCGCTGCCAAAGAGAGAGAGAACAGAAACACTCAGCGTGCACTCTAACCTAGATCAGAATGGTTACCAATTTATCTAATCTGGAATCCTCCCACTGTACCTCAAATTCTCCTCCAAACCTGAAAGAAGAATTAGTCGGGGTCACCCGAGGAGTAAACTAACTCATCAGTGGGAATCGGGATCCAACTATCATCGCATGATAACGTGACGGAATCCGCTCACGCTACCACACTCCAGAAGGTATGCGCATATCTGGCAAGTTTCAGTTCTTTTGAAACTCCCGATGTGATTTCTGCCCCATGCTCTTATGACCTTGACTTTGGCCAACAAATCATAAGTCACATGTCAAGTTCTACCCGTCATTCTCCAGGTTGATTCGAATCCACCCGCACAAGCCCTTGACTTTGGCCAACAAGGCTATACGACTGTTCCAAACCAACGCATCTATCTATGCTGCATATGAATAACCAACAGCTACCAAACACTGTGCCTTGACTTTGGCCAACAAACACAGCTTGAATACTATTGACTACCCATATGAAACGACGGAGGGCTACGAATGGTTTCTGGCGAAAACCTTTAACGTAATGAACTTGATATCGTTGAAGGAACGGATAGCTTTTTAAAAATATAGTGACGAAAACCTTTGCTAAAGAGGTCACTCCCGGTGAAGGGATCTCGGCTCTTTCCCCGTAGAATGAGGTGCAGGATATTCCAACTGAATACCACGGTGCAAAGCAAAAGTAGTCGGCTATAGTGTAGTTAATGCCCTGACGCAAACTTCTGTCCAAGGGGTCACTCCCGGTGAAGGGATCTCGGCCCTTGCCTCGTCGACTGAGGAGCAGGATATTCCAAATGAATACCGCGATGCAAAACAAAAGTGAATGTCCTTGCAATAACAGCTTTTTGAAAAATGTTCCAACAACATCAGATTAGGTTTGTTTTAACTTGCATTGATCCGAATCAATGCAGTCCCATCAATTGATCACACCACAAAGAACGAAAATATACTGATGTACGTATATGCCATCCGCATTCGCCACTGGGTCCCATCATTACCCGTTAGGTTAACTAACTAACGACAGAGCGGGGACTGGACTAGCGCGGATGTAAAACATATACAGCATCTACTAATATATATACCAATATATTATATTTCGCTCAAGGCGTGAATAAAATGCAACATCACAGATATGTACAGCATCACAGAAACAATACAGATATCTGGGATCTCCGGGTTTCACAGAGCCACTACTGAAACCCGACGTTCCCCTGGTCGTGTGGATAGCCTGTGCAATGAAATCCTAGACCCCTATGGGCGCGGCAAGTCACCCGCCAAAACCTGAAGCGAGGCAGCCCCCTTCAGCGCCGTGAATGGACCACCCAGCACTTCACGGAATCCGGTAACTTGGGCACCCCTCCTGGGTCAACCTGTACCCCCTACGAGTGCGGCGAATAGCCCGCCAATCCTAGAGTGAAGCCCCCTCCGTCCCAATGCCATGAGATGCGGGCTTGTTGCCCTCCAGAATCCGGCTATCCGTGCACCCCTCCGCGGGGTAATCCTAGTACAGAAAGTAAAATATACATACAACGGGTACATCGACCGCAACCTGGTCGTGCCCCAAAATAATAATACAAACAGGCAGTGACGGCAGTCCACATGTCGGACGCTCGCCCCGCAATATCAAATGTACATAATACAACATAACTGTACTAGCATTGCAACCAGGCTATCCCCACGACCGATCCGCAACATCACAGCAAAAACAGAACATCAACGTGAAAATCACGTTCGCAAATCCGTCTAACCGGGCTATAGCAGTTAGAATGGATTTACCGATCAAGTGACATTCACGGTCGCAGATATAATGTAAATACTGTGAAATAATGTGTTTAAAATATCCGACCGATCAAAATTTAACAAGTGGGCCCCAAAATAATACTGTAGCAGTTAAAGAAATTATGGGCCCAAAATTAATGTTCCAAAACCCCTAAAATAAGCCCAGAGGCCCACTGGAAAAATCCGACCCATTGAACCTTTCATTCTGCGGCGGAACCGCGGCCCCAGGTGGGTATTGGCCGCGGTTCCGCGCTCTGACTGAAAAGTCAACGGTTCGAATTTTCCCAGAAGTCTTATGTCATCCTGTACAGTACTTTTATACAACCTGAAAAATTTTTGGGGACCAAAAAATTTCAACAGAAAACTGTCGTGAGCAAATACGGGTTTTTGGACATTTCGATCGATCGGAACTGAAAAACACATTACACAAAGCTAGACTAAGTTAATGGGGAGGCTCTGATACCACTGTAAGTGCACGGCAGCGCCCCGGCCGTCAATCCGACGGCCAATTGCGGAAGCGGTGAATAACTTAAATTTTGCGAACTTAGCAAACCGGCACCACCGCGCACTATAACCCGGATCGAACCATTAACTAGTCCTAGCTATCTACAAGAAAGGGAATAGAGATATACCGACGATCCAAGTCCTCCGGTCTTCTCGTCATCGTCCCGATTTCCTGCGGAATGTCCCGTCTCCTCCTCGTCGCCGGAAGTGCACCACATCGCCTACTTCTTTTACGGGCTCCCACCTCAATGCCGAGGCAACTCGGGCACGAAGCCGGCTACTCGACGTGCCCAAGGTTCGCTGTAGAATATAATGTAGAGGCTTGTGTCTCATTTGGGATTATGGAGTTGCCTTTTGTGGAGGAATAGAAGTGAACTTTTGGAGAGGGAGTTGTAGGGATTTTCCAAAACTCAAGATACAAAAATTCCCACCTCATGAAATGAAATCCCCTCTCCATCAAGGAAATGGCCGGCCCCCAATATTGGTGTGATTGGAGAGAGAGAGAGAATGGCTTGATCAATAATGCAAAGAAAATGATGGCTTGGAAAGTCCAACACTCAACAACCATCTCCTCTCCCATCATCACAACCAAAGTCAAGAAATCATGAAAACAAAGTCAAGAAGTCAAGGTAAGGTGCAACCATGATGAAGTCAAAAAGTCAAGCAAGGTCAAGGTATGGTGAGCCATCATGATACAAGGAAATATGCAAAGACCCCCTCCACAATTGCTTATTTGCAACAATGCAAATAAGCCCTCCTCCACCAATCTTCGGCCAATGAACGGAACAAAGGAAATTGGCCGAAACGGAAAGCAAACTGGCATCTCCAGAAAACTGGTCCCGTAATAAATTACAGGAAAACCCCGATACTGTGCATACACACCCGCATCTGTATTTCGACTGAAATACAAATGCAATGAGACAAACTCTACACTGTACTATGCTAGGATCCGGCTTATACCAAAACCGGCTAGTAATATCCGTTCGATCCTGATCCGTGCAATACCGCACGTATCTGATCGAACCCTGCCATATAACCATACGGCCTATAGTACAAACTGTCCGATCCTGATCCGTGCAATACCGCACGTATTTGATCGGACCTTGCCATATCTCCATACGGCCTCTACAACCTTTCGCCCGAAAGCTGAGTAACAGAAATGTGGGGGACTCTAAAGACTCATCAACACCTTGGTTGTGGATTTAACCACTAGCACGTCAGAGGTATAAGCCAATACGTAACGGGCTACCAGGTACTGACTAAAAGGGATGTCTGTGAGCGAACTCAGCCTGACAACCCTACTGAGCCTGTCAGTGACAATATCCGTACAGTCCGGTCCGTTCGTCTATGAGCATCGCATGGCGGGCCTAGGGGGGTGGTAAAAGTCAGACCCCCAAAAGCGGTACAAGTCGTGTCGGAGTGTAGCCCAGAACACCCTGAGATACTACTGGAATACCTACCAGTAAATCTCCTTGCCTCGGCCGAGGGCTTCGTGTAATGGCTCTCCTAGACACAGCACGACCTCACCCCCAATACCGGGAGAGACGAACCCCTGAAGATACGCTCACTGCCTCCATGTGGCTCGGGACTGTACCCAACTAAAACCTGTTTGCACGACTCCTTTGAGCCGTGGTAGGGTAGTAATCAAAGTACAGTGGGAACTCACACGAGACAAATGACGATCCCCAGGTCGATGAACTAACCTGCACACATGTCACCAGGGAACTGCCATCTGACGTCTGGTATATGACCAACTAGCATGTTCCCGGCGAGTCCTGTCCGGTGTACTCATAACCCAATGAGCACCTGTATACATCTTAGGTGATCCAACTGACACCAGTAGCTTATGAGACCGGCCACCGCCCCTCGTCGGGGTCTCGACTGTATACACTAGTCTACTATGAAGTATCGATGCCCTGTCTCGAAACTCTCACGACTAGGGACCTTTTAAGGATATGCTTATAGACCCCCAGCTCCCACTTATATGATCGCCCTCATACTGCTGGTGGTCAAGCAAGAATCCTAGGGGCTCTATCAACGTGTAATAGCGACGTGTCAGGTCACTTAAAACAGTACACGATGATAAAGGTAAACCAGATAGCATACTATCATCTCGAGTAAGACTGTCCTACCGGGATAGGTCCTCCATCAATCATTGCAATCACGTACCTGTGACCTAATAATTGACTCTGAGGGCACTATCTCCAACACCTATAGGCCTTAGCGTATCGTTTTGGGGTTTTATACGTCGTTTTAGTTTTGACCTCGTTTTAATATGCATCTACGATATGTTTATGTGTAGGTACCCCATGAAGACTTCGAGATGACAAGCAAGCGTGTGGCGACATCGACAAATGAAGACGCAAGGTGAGTAGATTATATCTACGGGGGAAGTCGGGTGGATGGCGTATAGCACCCCCGCAGTCCGAAGTTGGTATACTATATATATATGATAGCTTATAGTGTGTCGTGGATATTGAGTTTAGATGTACTATATTTAGATTAGGGCGTAGAAGTAAACTAATATAGTTCCTAGTCGCAAACCCTAGAATAGGTTTACACCCACACGCACACACATGCTGATTTGCTATACTTATACTGTGATGATGATGGATAGTGGATGACATTGGAGATGAGTCGATGATATTGGGCATAGTGCCGAGAGATCGGTGATATGATGTGATTCGTATTTGGGATACGACATGTTTTTTTTAGCGGGCCTTGGAACGTGTGTTTCACACACTCATTCATACTTATATAGATGGTATCAGTTGTACTAGACTTAGATCAGTACCCCAGATTATGTGATATGATGATGAGGATACAAGATAATTGATGAGATAATTGTGATAATGACCCGTACCCAGCTATTGGGATACCGTACGACGATTTGCCGTACGAGCTTTATATTGATGATAGATCCACACTCATAACTCGAGGATTGTCATATGACATACTGTATCGTACGCGATACTATCGAGGCAGGATCACCGACTATTATATTTATATATATATATATATATCGACTCAGATTTAGGTGGTTTCCATACCCCTTCCGATTGACTTGATAGTTAGATCCGTAGTTTGCATAGTAGATGTTAGACTAGACCCGAGTCATACCTATTTCAAAAACTAACGAATCGAGGATATTTTAAAGACAAGTAAAGGGAATCTATGGATAATTTCAAAAAACGCATCTTTTCTTAAAAACACCGTAGCCCTTATTTTACTAAAAACCCCGATTTGTCTTATTTCAAATGGCAAGCTGCATTATTATTCATTTATCATTTATTCTACGGCTCGCATTGCATTGCATGTTTATATGTTATTGATTTATATTCTTTTGTGCATATGCCTTTACATAGATGCATGATCATATTAGTGTTTCACGTTGCATGTAATATAATTCATGGATTTCGCACTGTGATATAGTTGCATATGATGATTCTGAATTGTTTTACTCCTGCGTATATATATATCAGTGGTATGGGACGCTGAAATATATACGTATACCCATAGTATATATATATTAGTGGTATGGGACGCTGATATATATATACACCTACCTAATATATCATCATGATGATCTATGCAAATTTACTTATGCATTATGATATGAGAGGGGCCTATGTGCTCGTTATGAGGGGCCTATATGATCGATGTGAGGGGCCTTTATGGTCCATATGAGAGGGGCCTATGTGCTCGTTATGAGGGGCCTATATGGTCGATGTGAGGGGCCTTTGTGGTCCATATGAGAGGGGCCTATGTGCTCGTTATGAGGGGCCTATATGGTCAATGTGAGGGGTATTTAGGGTCCATATGAGAGGGGCCTATGTGCTCGTTATAAGGGGCCTTTATGGTCGATGGCATATTATATCTCCCCTACCCCACATTTATTTTATATGCATTGATTCATGTATTAGTAGTACCTGATAGAGTACCTTTCATGACTATCGCATATACACATCACCATTTATTGCTTCATGTATTAGTAGTACCTGATAGAGTACCTTCATGAATGTTGCATACATATCGAATACATGATATATGGGATTTACTTGATATTGATATATATATATTTTGTGTCGATGCTTGACACTGATTTTCTGATGATTTCATTCATGATATCTTCTGTTTTCATTTTACCGCATACATACATCATATTCATGATATGTATTACCTGAGGCACTGGCACGAGCACTTAGCACCACATACATGTTTAGATGTTACATTGCTACCTTAGCATGCTTTAGACTTATTCATATTGAGGGTTTATATCTGATCGTATTGACCTAGGATTATGTCATGCATTCAATTTCTGCTTGTAGATATTTTCTATTCATGAGTTGGCAACTCACTCCCGTTGTGCCACAGTTCTTGCAGGTTTTGCCGTACAGGTTCCATGGCGGCATTTCTGGCACACTTTTTCCTTTGCGGGTGATTTGCTTTGGTAGGTGGGTTCTTTTGCATCAGAACCACCATTGTACAAGTATTATTCAGTTGTATCTAGTAATTCCATCAACCAAAACTTGTATATTGTTTTAGACATAGACACGAGTTATGTATTATTTCGACCTTAGAGTCGCGTGTAGTAGTATTACGGTTTTCATGCTGATTGGAGTTTCTCTTTTTCTGAGTTTTGATCCTCGCCCTTCGGCGTTTTATATTATATTGCTTGCGTGGTTGTGACCGTCGATTGACGAAGAGCTAGCTCCCGCTTGGGGATGCCTTTTATCATTGCATACATATTATTCTTGGTGTACCCCATTCGGGGCCAGTATTTACAAAGGAAACTCTGCCGAAATTTTATAAAAGACTATACATTTTAAAATGCATATTCGGCTTAGTAATTTAAAAACCTTGTATTTAGAACATGTTTTTCTTCACTTCTAAAAACTATTTCCTTCATTTATTACTTAAAATGGTTTTAGATTTCTGGGCTTTTGGCATACTTGGATTAGATGGAGTCCTCTAGACTTCCTATGATTCAAGGGCCAGTCACGTGCTCTTTCGGGTCGTGACAGACGGGATAGACAGGATTGCATCATTGATATTGATTAGCCCACTAGCTTCCAGCAGGACATTCAGAGCACTGACTCGGTAAAATGGCTGGATACAATGCGGACCGAGATGGAGTCCATGTACACCAACAAAGTATGGACTTTGGACATTGCTCCAGAAGGGGTAAAGCTCGTAGGCTGCAAATGGATCTTCAAAAGGAAGATTGGTGTGGATGGACAGGTTGAGACCTATAAGGCTAGACTTGTTGCAAAGGGTTTTCGTCAAAGACCGTGTTTGGACTATGACGAAACCTTTTCTCCAGTGGCTATGCTCAAATCCATTCGGATCCTTCTTGCCATTGCTGCCTTCCACGATTATGAGATTTAGCAAATGGACGTAAAAACCGCTTTTCTAAATGGAAATTTAGAGGAGTGTGTCTATATGGACCAGCTAGAGAGTTTCATTCAGAGTGGGAGCAGCGGGAACGTTTGCAAGTTGCTTAAGTCCATTTATGGACTGAAGCAGGCATCGCGGAGTTGGAACATCTGTTTTGATGAGACGGTCAAAGAATTTGGCTTTATCAAAAATCCAGTTGAACCATGTATTTATAGTAAGATTGTAGCATGAACTGTCGTATTCCTCGTTTTATACGTGGATGACATTCTCTTGATGGGAAATGACATTCCTATGCTACAATCTGTCAAAGGGTTCTTGTCACACGGGTTCTCCATGAAAGACCTGGGTGATGCCTCATACATTCTGGGGATCCGGATCTATCGTGATAGCTCCAAGAGGATATTAGGACTTTCACAGTCCAGGTATATCGACACCATACTGAAAAGATTCAGTATGGAAGATTCCAAGTGCAGTAATTTGCCGGCTTGTCACAGGATCACCCTCTCCAAAGAGATGTCTCCCAAGACTGATTTGGAAAGGGATCGCATGTCTATCATACCCTATGCCTCTGCGGTAGGCTCTATAATGTATGCGATGTTGTGTACCAGACCAGATGTAGCTTATGCACTGAGTGTAGTAAGCCGGTATCAGTCAAACCTGGGGAGAAGCACTGGATAGCGGTAAAGAACATTCTGAAGTACCTTAGAAGGACTAAGGATATGTTTTTGGTTTACGGCAGAAAAACCCTCTAGATTGAGGCCTTTGCTGACTCCAGCTTCCAGAGTGACAAGGATGACTCCAAATCCATGTCGGGTTATATCTTTACCCTCAATGGAGGGGCGGTGTGTTGGAAGAGTTCCAAACAGGAAACCGTTGCTGACTCGACGATGGAAGCGGAATATATCGCAGCATCTGATGCCGCAAAAGAAGCCGTCTGGATGAGGAAGTTCTTGACAGAACTTCAGGTGGTTCCGTCCATTATTGATCCAATACCTCTGTATTGTGACAACAACGGGGCTATAGCTTTAGCAAAGGAACCCAGGTCCCATCAGAAGTCCAGACACATCTTGAGGCGGTATCACCTAATCAGGGAGATCGTGGATCGCCGGGAGATCGAGGTTCGGAGGGTTGCTACAGAAGATAACACTGCAGATCCATTCACAAAGGCCTTTCCTCAGACGCAGTTCGAGAGGCTATTCGAGATGATAGGTCTGCGATATGCCAGCACATGGCCTTAGTGCAAATGGGAGATTGTTAGTGTGATATGCCCTAGAGGCCATTATTGTAAAGTACTAGTTTGTATATTACATTTTGGAGGCTTGGGATATATACACTGATTGACATTCTTGCTCAATATGGTAGTATGCTACTTGGTTTGTATCTATCTTAATATGTGTATGTGTTTCTTTTAACATATTGCTAATACATATTGATAGAGCCCTTAGGATCTTTTGCTTGACTACCAGCGTTTGTGATGGCAGTCTCACTAGTGGGGGCTGGGTTGTCTATAAGCACATCGTTATACAGGTCCCTGGTTGTAGGATTATCAAGACAGGGCATCGATACTCCAGAGTAGACTAGTGTATATGCTTCTCATCCCAGGAGGAGAGATGGTCTGTCCCACAGCCATCAGTACGTCGTACTGGAGATAGTATGCAGGTGCTCGTTAGGTTACGAGTACACTGGACAGGACTCGCTGGGAACTGTTGGTTGGTATTATACCTATCGTCAGTTATCAGTTCCCAGGTGACATGAGTACAGCTTAGTCTGTTGACTTGACACTGTCACTCCGCCTCGAGTGTGTTCCCACTGTTCTTAGATTACTACCCTACCACGGCTCGAATGAGTCGTGCAAACAGGTAGTAGTTGGGTGCAGTCCCGAAGCGCTTGGAGACAGTGATGGTTAGACAGGATTCGTCTCTCCCGGTATTGGGAGTTGATATCGCGCTGTGTCTAGGAGAGCCATTACACAAAGTCCCTGGCCAGGGCAAGCAAGATTTGCTGGTAGGTTTTCCAGTAGTTTCTCAGGGTGTTCTGGGCTACACTCCGACACGACATGTACCGCTATTAGGGGATTGACGTTTACCGCCCCCTAGGCCCGACATGCGATATTCTCAGACGAACAGACCGGACTGTACGGAGATTGTCACATTCAGGCTCAGTAGGTGTTCGGATGGGTTCACCTCAATGGTCTTCTTATCGGCATCTACCTGAGGACCGTTACGTACAGCTAGTACCGCTTGCGGCTTGTGGTTAAACCCACTGCCAGCGTAGTGTCAAGTCTTTAGAGTCCCATACAGAGGGTTGTTCGACTTTGGGCAAAACAGAGTAGAGGTCGCATGGTTTTGCGACGGGGTTCGTTCACATCCGCGCACTTGTGCACGTTTGGTGTCCGGGCAGTTATTACTAGCGGGCTTTGGTTGAAGCCAGATCCTAGTATCTGTTTTGGGGTTGGTTTTGTCTCATTGTATTCGTCTTCCTCGGAACACGGATGCGGGTGTGTATGCACAGTTGACAGAGGCAGAGGAACCTCATTAGGGTTTTTGACCGTTGACTTTTTCTAAACCCTAATGAGAATGAGAAATATGATTAATAATATTAATTAAGGATAATTGTGCCATGGTTAGGGTTGGGTTGACCATTTGACTTATTGACTTTTGTTGACCATGATGATTTCTTTTGCAAAGATGCTTCTTGAAGCTTGCATTAGCATTTAATGTGAAATGATAATGGTCAAATCAACTAACCATCACAATTTTCCTAATTATTATTATTATTCACATATTCTCTCATATGAGAGCAAGGTTGGGATTATTATCGCATTCTCTCTTGCTCATTCTCTCTTTTGAAAAGTTCTCCCTCTTCCTCTCTCTCAAAGCTCTCTTGTTTCATAAGTTGAAAAACATGAGCTTTGTGAGATAAAACCATCAAGACAACTCTCTACTCATTCTAGGGTTCTTAGTCTAGCAAGCCAAGCACTCTAGTTACCTCTTGGTTGAGGTAGGAGATCAAGGTAGAGGCCTTCGGATGGATCTTTCTTCGGCAAAGAGAAGACGAAGAGGAGGAGCCGTCTACACCACTCCAAGAAGCTAGCAACAAGGAGAACCATAACAAGAAGAGAAGGAGTTCAAGAATTAGGTATAACCATCTTACCTAGTAGTTAAAACTTGTAGTTAGTTTGTTAGTTTTTGTTTAGCAAAGATCCTTCATGGTTAGTCTATGTTTCCTTATGATAAAAATCCATTTTTTACTCTTTCCGCCTCCTCTTAAGTACCGGGGTGCGTTACATAGACTTACATGCTTTAGTAGGTGGGTTCACTTGCATCGTGACCACCCTTGTATTTATTTTAATCAGTTGTATCTAGTAATTCTATCAACCAGACTTGTATATTTATTTCAGACTTAGAAAACCAGTTGTGTATTATTTCGACCTTAGAGTCGCGCGTTGTAGTATTATGGTTTTCTTGGTGATTTTGAGTTTCCTTTTGAGTTTTGATCCTCGCCCTTCGGCGTTGTATATTATATTGCTTGCGTGGTTGTGACCGTCAATTGACGAAGAGTTATTTCCCGCTTGGGTATGCCTTTCATCATTGTGCATATATTATTCATGTTGTATCCTGTTTGGGGCCAGTTTTTACAAAGGAAACTCTGCCGAAATTTTCAGAAAAGACTTGAGGTTTTCAAAATTCATATTCGGCTTACTTATTTATAAATCTTGTTTTTAAAACATGCTTTCTTCACTTCTTTAAAACTAGTTTTCCTTCATTTACTATTTAAAATGGTTTTAGATTTTGGGCTTTTGGCTTACTTGAATTAGATGAGGTCCTATAGACTTCATATGATTCAAGGGCCAGTCACGTGCTATTTCGGGTCGTGACAAAGTTAGTATCTGATCACTAGGTTAACCTTGGTTCGAGTCTAAGTTTGACTATGCGGAGCCTAGAGCATTTGTATATATTCAGAACTTAGGCTTGACCTTACGGAACTTAGACTTAGTCGAGAGGGTATTAGACCCGAACTTTCGTCACATAGAACGACCTTGGTTGATGGAGTAGGTGACTTAAAGAGAGTGACGTACCGTGTGTATATTCCGTGGCATACTTACGATACGCCACTCCACTTAAGAAGCCTTAGGATGTATATTTCCTTGCACAGTATTATATTCATTCCTATGATCTATCCTCATCGATATTGATTATGATTTTACTGCCACGATTACACGGGCAGAGAGAGCTACGGCTAGAGTTGCGGTCAGCACGAGCTCGTTACGATGAGGACTGACCAGGGCATGATTCCAGGGACATGCGATTTCATAGAGAAGCGTCGTTTTATTGTGTTTTCGTGCCATGAGCGTTTGATGTATCGCTTATTCATGATGATTGAGGCACTGTTCAGCGTGCAGACGAATGAGCCAGTTGTCGCTGCAAATGACGAGATATCGCCCAGATGTTGGAGATACTGCAACATAAGTATATACTTAGAGATATGATAGAAGATCACTAGTCACCCATGGAGGAAAGACCATGACATGTGGTTCGTTCGCTTACCCCGATAAGAGGTCATCAGATAGATTGATTCCAGCTAGAGACGACTTCACGCAGGTACATTGAGAGTTGATGGAGACGATCGAATGTCAGGAGCCCATTTTCCAAGTTTAAAGTATTCAGAGACAAATGCAAGTAATGCTATGGACCCTCTAGAAGAATGAAACCCTAACTCGACGTAATGACCATGGAACGCCTTTGAACCTTAGGGTTTGCGGCAGTTTAGCGGTGCCATTTGTGAGGCTTGGGTTTGCCTTTCTACGGTTGGTCCACAGCTGCTATGGCATGTACTGGAATACTATTAAACTGTACTCAAGATGTTGAGCTCTTGGGGGATTATGAGGTTTTGACGACGATCGAATGGTTCGACATCTTTCGGATATCATGTGATGGGATACATTACTTGGAAGGCTCCAAATACAAGTATAGCCGTTGGAGCACGGTCCATGCAGCCACGATGAGACGAGTCTGAAGCAGTTGACAGCAGAGAAAAGTGGAGTAAGAGGTTCGTACGAGATCTTGATGAGATGACGTTCCACTCCGCCGACATCAGAGATGCGATAGGCATGCAGAGGCGTTGATTATTAATATATCTTCCAGAAGAAGTCGCGATGAGAATGCAGCCGTTCCGGAACAAGAAACAGATAAAGTAAAGGGTGGTAACTTCCGGGCAAATCGGCAGAAACAAGATTTGAGAGAGACTTCGACAGGACCTTTCTGGAATACTATACGAGTAGACTTGGACCCAGGAGAGGTCATATTACGCACACCCAGCAAGCCAGAGTTCGGCATCGTCGACGAAATAGTTGGACAGAAATCTGTAGAGGATGTGCCAGAGCGAGACTGTTTCCGTCGTCATTCCATATTGGGCCGTTGAGCCGAGAAGCTATATATCTAGCAATGCACAGTGAGAGACAAGAGCCTAAAAGCACCAGGCGCCAAACCATGAACAGGAGGCAAGTAGAGATCTTGCTCTGCTAGTATTGGATGCACCGACACCTTCTCGACTTTGAAGGAGAAAATATCGACGACGGTATTTATGATTTGTGATTTGGTGATTCGATTATCATACATCCGTCACCATGGATTTCGGTATTTTGGGTGGTCCATTCGCATGATTTAGTCTTGATGACTGAGTGTCATGATATTTATTTTCGTGCACCATGGTTGCACCTACTGAGTATTTATATTTTGTGCACAGTTATTGCACTTGATATCGTTTTGTGCCTTGGTCGCACATGTTTATGATTTCATGGATTTCATACAGTTGGGTTGATTCTGTGCACATGGTATGCACACGATTTGTTTTTTTTTTTTTGCACTCGGTATAGCTTATATGCGCTTGTAGTGCATTAATATGTGATTTGTGCACGCTGATGCACATGGCTGTAAGATTATATATCACGGTATACCTGATTTGGATTGAGCTTTATTGTATACCGTCGATTTCGACTATGATATTGATGTTGATTTCGTGCACTCTGTGCATTTGATTTGGATTCTTGCACATATTTGGCGTACTTGGGTTGGATTTTACGCATTCGGCGCTTGTTATTGGATTTCGTGATTTCGTGCATATTGGATGCACATGATTTAGATTTTATTCGTGCATGATGGATACACCTGATTTGGATTTTCGCGCATGTTGGTCGCAAGTTATGAGATGCGATTTTGGTGCACACCAGATGCACTAAATCGGGATTCCTCGTGCATATCTGATGCACCTGATTTTGCTATCAGGCACACACGTTGTCTCTAACAGGTGTTACGTGCACACCCGTTGCACTTAGATGTTGTTTCTGTGCACATGTATGGCACATATATGGATTTTGATTTCCGTGCGCACCAGACGCATGTAGCATTCATATGCACATTTTGGGATTGATTTCTTATGGAGCAGTACGTTTTTATGATATTTGCTATCTGTTTTCGTACTGAGCAGGACTAGTCAGAGAACAGTACCTGGATATATTTTGCATGCATTGATAGTTATCAAAGGGATTTCCAAAAAAGAGAGCTATAGTCTCAGTAATTACCTACGTGTCTGATATGACACGAAACGTTTAAAACAAGAAACCCCTTCTAAATTGTTTTCAAAACGGCGGAACGTACATATTAAACAAAGGATAAGTATATTTATAGTTATTTTCTTATAATAGACATCCGCCACTGTGCCGCGATACACGCATCGCAGCAACATGAAAGGTTTGGCATGCATTTCTTTTAGATGTTTACATGTACAGATTTGATGGTTACATGTATAATTTGATGTATATCATATTGGTTTCGTTTTGGATATGATATTGGTGTCTTCACCATGACTCCGATGATTGCGGGATACTTGACGGAGTTTTGATTTTGAGTTATCTGCTCATTGTTCGTGCGCACGCATTACGCTACGACGTGTTTTATGTATTGACGATTTCGGAGCCCCGACAACTCGGACTTTTTACTGAAATGTTTTAGTATTTGAGGGCTTTAAATTTAAATTCAGGGACCGAATTTCTTTAAGGGGGAAGATTGTAACATTTCAGAAAAATAAAATATTATTTTTGGGAATTTTTATAATTAAATAATATTATATTGAATATTTTAATAAGACGGTATAATTAAATACCGATAAATTAGGAAAATTTTGGAAAATTATGGAAATTTCTAAAAAGAGGGTACTTTATGTGATTCATGCAGATTATGAGAGTTTATGATTTATTTGACACTAATTTTGTGCTAATCACGATTAAAAATCATTAATCGAACTTTAAGCGTGTTTTGTGCACATGTCATTTTTTTCACACTTGTTACATTTTTCCTACATGATTTTGGGTGTATGGTTATTTTTTTGGGTTTACTATTGCCAAGAGAAGAAAACAAAACAAAACAAAAAGAAATGGAATAAAGAATAGAATAGTGGAGGGATGGGCATGAGAGAGAGTGGGAGGGTAAGGGGTCAAACCTAGGACCAAGTTTCCATTCCCACTTCACTCTTCACCATTTTCTCTCCTCTCCTCACTCACTTAATGCTGCTGCTGCCTCCTCTCTCCCCTTGCCTCTCTACCTCCTCAAATCATCATAATAAACCCATTAAAACCCCATCCCACTTTCACAAAAATTGTGCACTGGCTCTCAAGCAACCCTTTGGACCAAGAAAGCATGCATTTTGGACATTTGGGGCAACTCAAGAAAATTCTTGAGTTGGCAAATGAGGTATTCTCTTAACCATTAGCCTAGTATTTCCATTGTTTTTACATCCATGTTAAATTAGAACCGATATTGTGTGGTTTTGGGAAGTTTGAAAACTTGAGTTGAGGATCAGGGTTTTAGTTGAACCCAAAGGTGAAATTAAGGCTAGTAGAGGATACACAACCCCTGTGGTGATTGATTGGAGACCTAAACCAGAGACTAGAACCTATTTTAACAGACTTAGAAACCCGATATCGGAAGAATTTTGGATTCTGTGAGTGTATTATGAAATCTGCTAACACCCGGAGCCTCTGAAAATTTTTTAGCAAACACAGAGGGATGTGCAGGTAACCTGGAGTGTACCACCAAAACCCTAGCCCCTACCCTCTCCTCTAGGCCGCAAATTAATTCATTATGGCCGCAATTTGCGGCTAGAGCAGTTTGGAAGTGATTCGATTTTGTTCCAGGGCCTTATCTCCAGTAAATTAGACCCTTGGCATATGCAAAATTGGCTGATTTCACCTAGGGTAAAATCTAGGATCTTTTTCTTGTGTTGGCGCATTGTTTTATGACTTGTCTTAACATGGATTTTAGTATTTGATAATTCGTTTCCGTCGTGTGGCGTTTGAACGTCAACGACTAGGGTTATTGGTCGTGTTTGCATGCGAGACTATAGGTTTTTATCTATGAGAGTAACGGGTGCCGTTTTTGGTTTTCCGGTGTGATTTTAATATGCATTTGCGATTGGATTTATGTGTAGGTACCCCACGTGATGTTGAGACGTTAAAGATGAAGATGGCGACATCGGCGTCGGCACACAAGAAGCAAGGTGAGTAGATTATATCTACGGGGGAAGTCGGGTGGATGGCGTATAGCATCCCCGTAGTTCGATATTTAGTATGCTATATATACTATATATATATATATATATGATAGCTTTATGTATGACATGGATATTCAAGATATGATTAGGTGTTCAATGGTTAGATTAGTGTTATTAGAAGTGAACTAGTATAGCTTCTTAGTTGCGAACCCTAGAATAGGTTTACACCACACGCACACACATACTTACCTTTTATACTTGTGCGTATATGGGGATACGTATATATATACACACACATAGGTATGGGACGATGTATATATATACACGTATACCTACACTTCAATGATGAGGATAGTGGATGATATTTGGAGATGAGTCGATGAGATTGAGCATGGTGCCATGAGATCGGTGATATGATATGGTTCGTATTATGAGATACGACATGAGATTTTAGCGGGCCTTTGGACGTGTGTTTTACACACGTATTTATATTTATATAGATGGTATCAGTTGTACTAGATTTAGATTAGTACCCCGGTTCATGAGATATGATGATAAGGATACCAAATAATTGATGAGATAAATGTGAGATTCGACCCGTACCCAAATTTGGGATGCCGTACGACGGATTTACGTACGAGCTATATATTGATGATAGATCCGCACTCTTGACTCGAGGATGTCATATTGTATATTGTATCATATGTGATACTATTGAGGCGAGATCACCGACTATTATATGTGTGTGTGTGTGCGTGTGTATATATCGACTCAGATTTAGGTGGTTTTCGTACCCTTTTGATTAGCTTATTAGTTAGATCCGTAGTTTACTTAGTAGATGTTAGACTAGACCCGAGTCATACCTTTTTCAAAACTAACGAATCGTGAGTATTTTAAAGACAGGCCAAGAGATTATACGGATATTTTCAAAAGACGCATATTTTCTTAAAAACACCGTAGCCCTTATTTTTCTAAACACCACGATTCGTCTTATTTCAAATGGTAAAACTGTATGACATTTATATATTGATGTAGATTCTTCACTGTTGCGTTTATTATTCGATTTCCGCATATTCTTGCTATTCGCATCGCATTGCATGTGTAAATGTGTTTATTGTTATATTAAACCCATGCTGTCAGGAAACCAGCACCATTATCGATGATGCGTATGTTCCACGTACACCTACTTGCCGGCTCACACACTTCATCATCGATAATTGCCATGTCACTACACAGTAGGATTGTTGCATCAGGATATGACTAATTGTACACCCATACTTGTATACATACGTATTTGCACATACATAGATGATTCTGGCTTTATTTTGGAGATTTGGGAACCGCAAGATATATTTTAAAACTGGATTCCTTTAAAAGAGCGGTTTTCCTCTCGATGTGTGCATATTACTGTTTTATGTTGCATGATATACGGATATGCTTACATTTCTATCACATGTAGCATACATCATGCTTTATGATTTACGCATTGAGATATGTCGTTTTCATGAGATTTCTGGATTTGAGAACCGTGGTCATTTTAAAAGAATGTATGCATTGTTTAAAAACCCGGTTACTCTTGATATGATATTTCAGTGCGTCCACCATGCGTTTTCTCGGTTCTGAGACGTGTGACATGTGAAACCCGATTCGAGGGGCTGGATGAGGCCAATTGCGGGTACATGGTGGACCCGGTATGGTACCCCGGGGCGAGAACGGATCTGTCGTGCAGTAAGTGATGAGCCTGGCAGAAAGACCACTACATACCGGTGATAGTATTTAGGCTCGGCGGATATCCAGAGGATACCGACCAGAGTCGAGAGATGATATGGGCCGATCCGGACTGACGGAGCCCGTAGGCCGATCCGGACTGACGGAGCCCGATATATGAGGATTTGCGTACCAATGCTGGGCACGGGTTTCATGATGTATTCGAGTGTCGATGTTGGGTACTCAGGTTCCTTGATTTTGATGTGTCGCGAGGGACACACGTTGATTTATATCCTCATACTCCCATGCATATGCTTTATGATATTTTTATGCATGATGTTTTATGTCATTGGGTGACACGTGGACGAGATCCACATACATACAGACATTGATTACATAGTTGGATGATATCCACATGCTTATAGACTTCATGATATAGTTGACATTGATTCATGTTGATTACATTGATCATACCTCATACTTATGATATGTAGCTACCTGAGGCACTGACACGAGCACATGGTACTACACTTATTTATAGATGTTTACCTTTGCCACCTTAGCATGCTTCAGACTTTATCATATTGAGGATATATATATTACTGATCGTTTGACCTAGGATTGAGTCATACATACGATTTCTGCTCTGTGATGTTTTCTACTCACGAGTTGGCAACCCACTCCCGTTGTACCACAGTTCTTGCAGGTTTTGCCGTACAGGTTTCATTGCGGCTTTCTTGCACACTGCTTCTTTTCTGGGTGATTGCTTTGGTAGGTGGGTTCACTCGCATCGTGACCACCGTTGTATTTATTTTAATCAGTTGTATCTAGTAATTCCATCAACCAGACTTGCATATTTATTTCAGACTTAGAAAACCAGTTGTGTATTATTTCGACCTTAGAGTCGTGTGTTGTAGTATTATGGTTTTCTTGATGATTTTGAGTTTCCTTTTGAGTTTTCATCCTCGCCCTTTGGCATTGTATATTATATTGCTTGCGTGGTTGTGACCGTCGATTGACAAAGAGCTAGCTCCCGCTTGGGGATGCCTTTCATCATTGTGCATATATTATTCATATTGTACCCCGTTTGGGGCCAGTTTTTACAAAGGAAACTCTGCCGAAATTTTCAGAAAAGACTTGAGGTTTTAAAAATACATATTCGGCTTACTTATTTAAAAATCTTGTTTTTAAAACATGTGAAAGGCTTACTTATTTAAAAATCTTGTAGGCTTACTTATTTAAAAATTTTGTTTTTAAAACATGTTTTCTTCATTTCTTTAAAACTAGTTTTCCTTCATTTACTATTTAAAATGGTTTTAGATTCTGGGCTTTTGGCTTACTTGAATTAGATGAGGTCCTATAGACTTTATATGATTCAAGGGCCAGTCACGTGCTATTTTGGGTCATGACAGTGAAGAACAACTATCCACTAAAACTCTGCATCAATCTCCTATTTCACAAATTTCCACTATCAACCACTTAAAGAGCGTATCTCGACTATCCGGCGAGTTGCAAGTCATGTTCAATCATGACCTTGCCCGGAGCCTTACAAGATTTCCAAAAACACAAATCCAGCATCCCTGATACTCTGTAGAAGAATCTGGCTAAGCTCACCTTCGAAAACTCATCCTAATTCGTCGGAGGAAAACCTACTACACAATCTCTTTCTTGAGCGACTTTCATCACGTCTGAGCAAGATCCATCGGAAGAAGCTAACTAACTTCCTCGATTTTACCTCGGAGAGCTACTATGGATTAAAAGTCCTAACCATCCCACATCTGAACGGCTACAACTCCTTCTGATCCATCTACATTTGTAAACATCGTCAACTTTTAACTTCATGAACTCTGGAAGCAACATCTCGATAACATCAGCAATGATTGATACTGCTGTCTGAACAGTAGGCGACACCACGATCTTCGTAAAGGGGAAAACATCACGCCTCAAGTCCGGCTAATCTCCATCAATGACTCTACCATCTGGTGCGGATCCCGAAGAAACTCGCTCCAATGTTAGAACTCGATCAATATCAATAAACGACGTGTCTCTATATCATAGGAATGTCACCCTGGCCAGTCCTTGTCCCAGACAAGTCTGCTCTGACCGTACCTCTAACTGCAGCACTCTCGACTTTCCTAAATATGGTGACCGGACCAATCAACATGCACTGACAAGGATAGATCAACGAAATGAATAGAAGGAAGATCTCAAGATAAAAATCCTAAGGTAACTTAGGCGGAGTATCATATCGTAAATATGCCGCGGAACATGTACGGTACGTCACTCTACTTAGTACCTACTCCATCAACTAAGGTCATCCTACATAATGAAAGTTCGGGTATAAGACCCCCAAAGTCAAGTCTAAGTCCTATAAGTTCAAGTCTAGGTAACAAAATGTATGCCCAGACTCCATATAACCAACTTAGACTCGAACAAAGGTTAAACCAAACGCTCTGATACCAATTTTGTCACGACCCAAATATGGCACGTGACCGTCACTTAAATCACGTGACATCTAAAGACGTTGATGCGGTTCAAGTAAGCCGAAACCCGGAATCTAACACTACTACAAATAGGGATTGCCCCTACGGATAAATCCGTAGGCGCAAACCACTGCCCCTACGGCTATATCCGTAGGGGCATGAAATTACGCCGTAGGTGCAAATGCCGCAGGTGCAAGTCTTAGCCATAAACATGCCCCTACGGTTAAATACTTGCCCCTACGGCTTAATGCATAGGTCCATATGTCCCTACGGATTAGACTGTAGGGAAAAAAAGTTATTTAATTTATCGGTTTATAAAATAAAATAGTTGTCCCTACGGATAACTCCGTAGGACTAAATTGCTGCCCCTACGGATACATGCATAGGTCCAGATGTGTCGGGGCAAAATATCATGTATCCTGATATTTTGTCCCTACGGATACCTATGTAGGGGCATGTTTATGCCCCTACGGTCCAATCCTTAGGGACAAGTATAACCCCTCTTACTCAGATCATAGGGGCAAAATATCAGGTATCCTGATATTTTGCCCCTACGGATAAATGCGTAGGGGCAAAGTAGGACCCTACGGATTAATCCGTAGGTGCAATGTTTGGCCCTACGGTTTAATCCGTAGGGACATATTATCAGGGATATTTTAAAAAAATGGTTTCCTGTTTTTTCCTCGCCCTGTGCATAATAATATATACATCATATATAAAATTAATAAACACGCGGAATATATACCGTAGTATTCATAATCTACATCTCACGCATAATATATAAAAGAAATCAACAAGCAGAATACGATATCAATCTAAATCAATATGAACACGCAAACACCACCAATATCAATATCGTCCAAAATATATACAATATGTATAATATAAGTAAATACATGTTTAAAATATAAGAATCAAAAAGCTACACAAGCTCGGTCCAGTTCCACCTCTGATAAACGCCGTAATCTGGCGCGCCTGCTCCTCGGATATACCCTGAGTCAATATCTTGAGCAATGCGGAGTGTGCGGGAGTCTGAGCGGGCTGTGGAGCTATAGGAGTGGTCTGCGCAACCGCCGCCGAGGTAGTGGCTTGCAGAGCCGCAGCCGCGAGAGTCTGAGCGGGCTATGGAGCTATAGGAGTTGTCTGCGCAACCGCAGCCAAGATAGTGGCTTGCGGAGCCGCATCCAAATGAGATGCATGTGGAGGCTCAGCCGATGTACCCTGTCGTGTCTGTTCAATTTTGTGTGTAATAAACGAGTAAGAACTGTGTATTAGTCGATTCCGTATCATTATCAGGTTAGTACGAAACCCCAATCTATGTATACTTAGGGACTTAGGCCTCGTTTGGATATCTAGTTTGGAAAACCGTAGTTTATTTTAATTAAACAGTTCTATGTATGTATGATTTATCAAAGCTAAGTCTACAGTCAAATAAGCTTAGGCTACGTACTAATATTGGATATGTTGCTATCTATAATATGACATAATATTTTACTATTAAGTAGTATACATACCAATATCTCCTTCAACTCCTGAATGGTGGCCTTCAAGGTTTCCAGTTCTTGCTCAAAACGTCACTCACGGGAGATAGAGGAAGTAACTGCCGGAGTGGAGTCCAACCTCATATGGGCCCTGCTAGGACCCAGTCCCCGGCCTCTCTCCCAACCTCCGTGGTGCTCTCCGTGTGCGGCGTCTAAGAATGGGGTCAGCAGCATCGGATCGTTCTGTCCAGTAAAATCGATCCCCGATGCCTCCGCCTGCTCAACCACCCGCTCCTACACCCACATTAACCAGTAAAATATAAGTATATCATTTAAATTTGAACCTTTCAAAACAAAAATTTCAAATAGCAGTTGAATAAATATTAACACTTACGCAATACTCCTGGGTAGCAGTGTCGGGGTATCGAAGCTCGCCCGTGGCGGGATCTGTCGAGGTGCCGTGGACGGCAAGATACGCGGATAGCACACTCGGTGTACCACCCTGCGCCAGGGTCTGAGCTATCTGCAATTCGCCAAAAATTTACATATATTAGAAAAAACTCTTAATATTACATTATATCACAAAGGCCGGTCTATTGTAATTTACCGATAACTCCATGGTACGAGTAATATTCCTCGAGCCACCTGTATAAGTGGGGCGACCCCTCTTCGCCGACTTTCTATTCTCTTTATTTTGATCCGCCTGTTTCTGCACAACACATTCAGATTTAGTTTTCTAATTAAGCAACACAAAAAAATAAATTATATACTAAACAATGAATTGCATTTAAAATACATACCAGTTTGCGATGAAAGTCGAAATATTGGCACGATAGAGGTGGCATCGACACCATCTCAACAGATGATCGCCACTCGATATTTTGGCTACAATCAGTATCCCCTGGATATCTGCCGTACCTAATCGAACCCCTGTCAGTATCCCCTGGATAGCTGCCGTGCTCATCTCAATCTTCGGTCAGTATCCCCTGGATATCTGCCGTGCTCAATTCTATCTCTGGTATCGAGTATCCTCGCTAGGCTCCCCCGCCTCAATGCGGCTATCCTGTCCCTCGGTCTCGACCGGGTCCACCATATATCCAATTGTATATCTCTCCCACTCAGTCTGGATAACGTAAAAATCAGCGACCGTATATCTCACCCACTCAGTCCGGAATAAAACCAGAAAACACAAAGCTCATGGTGAACGTTTTTCTCATCATATCAAAATATCAAGTAAGGAATGAGAATAGTTGCATAGATTGTATTGATGATATACTATATATGTATATATATATAACAGTGTCCCATACCACCGATATATATATCGTCAAGAGTAAAATACCCAGAAATCCCAAGAAAACCAATATACAGCATCTATAGTACTACAATATGAATAGGAAAAGACTACGTAATCATATCACATAACATAATGATTTCAATTCTAATGTGTCATGGCACTACTAATGATGTGTAGTATAGCATACGCGTCTGTGCTCGTGCAACATGAAAATCATTAGTATCTGTGCAAGTGTTTTACGGTGTAACAATCTATATATTAACATATATATAATAGAACGACTCTACAGTGACATGGCAGTACCAATGAGGTGTAGTGTAAGATATATTTACGTGCTTGTGCAACATAGTACTCATTGGTATTTATGCAGTGTTCTATCAGGGTGCGCGTAACGCAGAAACATATAATATAGATAATATAATGCAAACTTGTAAAGTAATCTAAACGTACTTATTGTAATTACTTATTATGAGCTATACCATTATCTTTAGAAAGGATCGGAACGTTAAGTTTGAAATAAGGAAGCTGCCTTAGATTTAAAATAGATGTTTGTTTTAGAAACTGGCACGCATCCTGCTAGTTTATTTCAAAGACAACGAACCGTGGTTTTTAAAATAATATAGCTCATACCAGTATTACATCCTAAAACAGAAAATAATCTATCTTTACGAGTCAAAAACTAAATTGACCGTTATTCGGCATACAAAGTTCATCATATCGCTATATCCATATTATCTTAAGTACGGCATGATCTCTCGTACAAACCCATCAAATCATACCCATATCATACGGATCAATATCACGTATATCTCATTTAAAAACTTCATATGAATCTTTATGCAAACAGGGGGCATACAAGATGCAATACTGTATCAATATTTTGAAGAAATGCTAAACTTAACTGGATATCACAATAATAGTTATAAGGTTGCGGGGGTGATATACGCCATCCACCCGACTTCCCCCGTAGATGTAAATCTACTCACCGGAAATACGTCGTATCTTCTCAGGAATCGCCAATCCTTTTTCCTTTCCTTGCGGCCTCCGAAGTCCCCGTATTTGAATCTAACATAGCAATAACTTGTATAAGGAAACGGCTGCATTCCAATACGTCAAAATCAATAAAACGCAAGTTGTACGTGCTAATTACACTACGTACGACCATCGCAAACGATCTAATATTTAACCTCACTAAACTCTAACCCAACTCTGCATCGCGACAGAAAACAGATCGCGATACGTTTTAACCGTATCGTATTTGAGATTTTAGATCCCTTTTTCTGATATTAGCTTTCAAATTTTATATACAGTTAAACTGACTTAATTAAACAATACCAAAATAACCATAATTCTACACAGAGACCTATCCAATAACCCAAATCACCAACTCCCCTTACAAATCTGGCGACGCCGGAATTTCCCTGTTGGTCGCCGGCCCAAAACCGATCCCCTTGGTTCGTGTTCCTATAGGTTGTTCTAGGTATAACATACATCATTTTGGCACTGTTTTATTAAGTTAAAATTTATCTAAACTACAGCAGATTACTACAGAGTCCATTTTTGCTTAAAATACGATATTATGGACACTTTGATTTCAAACTTTGAACTAGTTACAGAATTAAATCTCTACTGTGATTAAGGATTTCACCCACTAATAACTTGCTGGAAGAACACCCTCCAAGATGCACAAGCTCCTTGTCCTAGCTTGATGGTGAGGAATCCCTAGACTTAGCTCTTTTCTTCTCCTTTCTCTTGTTCTTCTATGTTGCTTTGGTTTTCTATTTATTTCTTTTTAAATTTTCAGAGTTTAATTTAGCTACTGAACTGAATATATGCTATATATATGAAAGAAAGAAAGGATAAGGGGAAGGAGGAGGTGTCAAAGGCCAAGGGTGCCATCTTCATGCAAGGAGGAGGTGTGGAGAGGGTGTGTGCATGCAAGAATGATATGGAATTAGTTTTCTTTTTCCAAAATAAAATATCTCTTGGATAATATTCTGAACATAACCCTAATTTACCCCTTTTCACTCACACTCATAACAATTTTCCAATTTGCACAACATCCTAAACTTTACATAAGAACCCTTCACAACTTATGTTATTATATAATACTTTTTTTATTAAAATGAAGCTAAAATTCTCATTAAAACCCTTATAATTTATTTATGTTGCATACTAAAATTTTAATTTAATTTATTTTACATCCATCTTATGAAATCGTTTTATTTGGTTTTAATAACTTTTTAATTTAACCTTTTATTATTTAATTAATTAATTTTATTTATTTCCAAATTTTCTGAATGTTACAATATTCCCCCCTTAAGAAAATTCGGTCCACGAATTTAAAAATTAACTAGACATACCTTCAAAAAGCTGTGGAAATCTCATTCGCATCGCATCCTCGGTTTCCCAAGTAATCTCATCGCAATTCCTTCCTTGCCCAAAGAACCCTTACCGATGGAAGTACCCTGGGTCTCAGTTTCTTTGCCTGTCGGTCTAGAATAGTGACTGGCTGCACTCTGCAGGATAAATCCGGCTCAAGCTGTAAGGTCTGATGCTGGATCGCGTAAGAAGGATCGTGAAGATACTTGCGAAGCATCGATACGTGAAACACCGGCTGCACATCGGGAAAACTCAGTGAAAGTGCTAAACGATAACCTACAGCACCCACTCTCTCCAGAATCTCGTAAGGTCCGACATAACTGGGGCTGAGCTTTCCCATTTTCCCGAAACGCATCACACCTTCATCAGAGACACACGAAGGAACACATGGTCTCCCACATCAAACTTGAGTTTACGACGTCGTCGACCTGCATATGATTTCTGTCTGCACTGGGCTGCTCTCATTCTGTCTCGTATCAATTGAATCTTTTCCGTAGTCTCCTATACTACCTGCAGTCCCAAAATGCTACTCTCGCTCGGTTCCATCTAGCAAACAAGCGGTCGACATTTCCTTCCATATAAAGCTTCAAAGGGAGCCATCTGGATCGTCTTCTGAAAACTATTGTTGTACGAAAATTCTATCAAAGGTAAGTGACGATCCCAACTACCACCGAAATCAAGGCTGCAAGCTCGAAGCATATCCTCTAAAGTATGAATGGTCCGCTCTGACTGACCATCCGTCTGTGGGTGAAAAGTTGTACTAAAACTCAATCGTGTACCAAGAGTTTCTTGAAGTTTCTGCCATAGCCTGTTAGTAAACTGGGTATCCCTATCTGACCCTATGCTTATTGGAACTCCATGCAATCGGACAATCTCGTTAATATAAATCTTAGCATACTGCGTAAACCCATACGCCGTCTTCACTGGTAGAAAGTGAGCTACCTTTGTCAATCTATCTACAATCACCCAAATGAAATCATACCCTCTGCTGGTCCTGGGTAGACCCACCATGAAATCTATGGAAATCTGTTCACATTTCTACTCCGGAATGGGTAAGGGCTGCAATTCTCCAGCCGGCCTCTGGTGCTCTGCCTTGACTTGCTGACAAGTCAAGCATCTCGAAACAAACTCCGCAACGTTCCTCTTCATTCCTTCCCACCAATAAACATCCTTCAAGCCATGATACATCTTGGTGGAACCAGGATGAATACTGTATGCTTATCTATGGGACTCCTTTAAGATCTCAAGTCTCAATCCATCCGAATCTGGCACATAAAGACGAGTCCCAAAACGTAATACTCCACGGCCATCTATCACGAACTCCGACTCTTTACCCTGCCTAATCTGATCCATAATCTCCGTCATACTAGCATCTGCGGCTGTGTCTCTCGAATACGACCCAATAACTGAGGTCGGGTGCGAACATGTGCTAACGGTCCTCCTGTCAGTGTGAACTCAAACTGTACACGGCTATCAGATAAAATTTACCAGTCTGTAGAAGACTGCCTCTGTAAGGTGCGCAAATGAGATAAGCTACTTCCAAGCCTCCGACTCAAAGCATTTGTTACAACATTTGCTTTTCCTGGATGATACAAGATCTCATAATCGTAATCCTTCACGAGTTCCATCCATCTACGCTGCTTTAGATTCAGATCCATCTGCTGAAAATATACTTTAAGCTCTTATGATCTGTGAAAATCTGGCACGGCTCTCCATACAAGTAATGCCTCCAAATCTTCAGTACAAATACTACTGCAGCCATCTCCAAATCATGAGTGGGGTAGTTCTTCTTGTGCCTCTTCAATTATCGAGAAGTATAAGCTACAACCCTGCCGTGCTGCATCAATACACAGCCTAAACCCACTCGAGAGGCATCACAATATACCACGAACCCACCAGACCCGGAAGGTAACGATAAGATAGGTGCAGTCGTCAATCGAGTCTTTAACTGTTGGAGACTCTGTTCACATGCATCTGTCCAAAAAAATGGAACTTCCTTCCTAGTCAATCCGGTCAACGGTGCAGCGATCCGAGAAAAATCCTGCGCAAAACATCTGTAAAAACCGGCCAGACCCAAGAAATTTCGGACCTCTGTAACTGAAGCAGGTCTGGGCCAATGTCGTACCGCTTCTATCTTCTTTGGGTCCATACGTATCCCATCTCTTGCAACTACGTGACCCAAGAAATCTACACTATCCAGCCAGAAAGCACACTTGGAGAATTTAGCGAATCCGTTACTTCAGATACCCTGTAGAGAAGTCTGGCTAATCTCACCTTCGAATACTCGTCCCAACTGGTCGGAGGAAAGCTTACTATACTATCTCCTTCTTGAACTACTTGCACCTGATCTGAATAAACTCCATCGGATGAAATACATCAATTTCACCGATCTCGTATCGAAGCGCCACAACGGATTAAAATCCTAACCATCTCACCTCTGAACTACTATGAATCTTATTAATCCATCTATACTGGTAATGTCGTCAACCATTTAACTTCATGGACTCGGGAAGCAACATCTCGATAACCTCAGCAATGATTGTTACCATTTTCTAACAGTACGTGACACCACGATTTTCACAGAGAAGAAAAACATCACGTCTCAAGTCTGTCTGATCTCTAACAATGACTCTACCATCTGGTGCGGATCCCGAAGAACTTGCCCCACCATTTGAACTCGATCATATATGAATAAACGACGTGTCTCTATATCATCGAAAAGTCACCCCAGTCAGTCCTTGTCCCAGACAAGTCTACTCTGACCGTATCTCTAACTGTAACCCTCTCGGCCCTCATAACATGGTGATCGAACAACCAATCATGCACTGACGAAGATAGATCAACGGAAAGAATAGATGGAAGATCTCAAGATATAAATCCTAAAGTATCTTAGGCGGAGTATCATATCGTAAATATGTCGCGGAACATATGTATGGTACGTCACTCTACTTAGTACCTACTCCATCAACAAAAGTCATCCTATATAAAGAAAGTTCGGGTATAAGACCCCCAAAGTCAAGTCTAAGTCCTATAAGGTCAAGTCCAGGTAACAAAATATATACCCACACTCCATATAGTCAAACTTGACTCGAACAAAGGTTAAACCAAACGCTCTGATACCAACTTTGTCATGACCCAAATATGGCACGTGACCGGCACTTAAAACACGTGACATCTAAAGACATCGACGAAATCTAAGTAAGCCGAAACCCGGAATCTAAACCCTTTTTGAAAATATTGGAGGTGAGGTTTAAATAATCATCCGATAAAATCAATTTAAAATAACATCTAAATTTAACTAAGTATATTGAAAAGCATTTATGACGTTTTGAAACTTGACATCACCTCCTTTGCATTTTTATAAAAACCCAATACAACATAATGAAATAGCATCGCAACGGAAGCTAGTCTCCGCGTCCAATCGATGGAGCAACCAATCAATCTAAAGCAGAAGTCGACTCCGAAGAGTATGACAACTCAAGACACAACTCTAATCCTCGCTTCTAAGTCCATAATATACCATTTCTAAGTTGATGAAGTTTCCGCTAGATACAAGAATATATAAATAATCAAGAGTGGGTAGGATACAATAACAACTCACTTACCCATCAATCCCCAAAAGAATGCGTGCCCAACCCGCTGATAATCCAAGCGGTAAAACCTGAAAGAAACTGCAGCACAACGGGGATGAGTTGCCAACTCAGTGAATAAAACTACATCTAAAGGTAGAAATCGAAATGCATGACGATTCCTAGGTCATAAGAATAGTAGTGTCATAAACTGTACCGATGTACTATATGATATGCATAAGTGCAATACTAACTATCATGCAATTCCAAGTATACTATCTCAATGTCATATGAGTCAAAATCATGAATCTAGATTCCGTATTGGAATCCCCTTTTTTGTCTATGACTGTCTGTACAAATATATACAGGTACTGTCCCCCGGATCAGTCCTGGCGGAATTCAATAAATAATATCTATCGGTGCACCTCATGATAATGATCGTATCAATATACATATAGATGTCCAGCATTGACATCAAAATCCGAAATCTCTCGTGTCCAGTATCGACACGTAAATACAGATACCGTCGACACCATCTCAACAGATGATCGCCACCCGATATTTTGGCTACGATCAGTATCGCCTGGATATCTGCCATACCTAATCGAACCCCGGTCAGTATCCCCTATAAGACCATGTTGCCCACCCCGGTGCTTGCGAGGAGGCGGAATAGGTAAAAACGATTTTTTAACACAAGGCAACATGGACTAGAAACTAAAGGATCTTTGCTAAATAAAAACGTAGCAAACTAACTACAAGTTTAGCTACTTGGTTAGAAAGTTATACCTAGGTCTTGAACTCCTTCTCTTCTTGCTCCTTGGAGTGGTGTGAAAGGCTCCTCCTCGTCATCTTCTCGTTGCCGAAGAAAAATCCACTCGAAGGCCTCTATCTTGAGCTCCTACATTAACCAAGAGGTAACTAAAGTGCTTGGCTTGCTAAACCTAGAACCCTAGAATGAGTAGAGTGAAGTCTTTATGGTTTTATCTCAAGAGCTCATGGTTCTCAACACATGAGAGATGAGAGCTTTAAGAGAGGAAGAGGATGAGCTCAAAACATGAGAGAGAAAGAGCAAGAGAGAATGAGGATATTTTGCAACCATACTCTTATATGAGAGAATTATGAAATAATAATAATAATTAAAGAAATTGTGATGGTTCATTTGGAATGACCATTATCATTTCACATTAAATGAAATTTGCAAGAATCAAGAAGCATTTTTCATGTGAAATGATGATGTCAAATTGTCAACATAAGTCAACCGGTCAACCAAAGTCAAAAGGTCAACAAAAGTCAAATGGTCAACCTAACCATGGCACAATTATCTTTAATTAAAATCATTAATCATATTTCTCATTCTCATTAGGGTTTGGAAAAAGTCAACGGTCAACAACCCTAATGAGAATCCTCTGCCTCTGTCAACTGTGCATACACACCCGCATCCGTGTTCCGAGGAACATGAATACAATGAGATAAAACCAATCCCAAAACAAATACTAGGATCTGGCTTAACCAAAACCCACTAGTAATAACTACCCGGATAGCAAATGTGCACAAGTGTGCGGATGTGAACGAAGCCCGTCGCAAAACCATGCGACCTCCACTCTGTTTTGCCCAAAAGCGAACAGCCCTCTGTGTGGGACTCTAAAGACTCGACACTACGCTGGCAGTGGGTTTAGCCACAGGCTGCAAGCGGTAGTAGCTGTACGTAATGGTCCCCAGGTAGATGCCGATAAGAAGACCGATGAGGTGAACCCATCCGAACTCCTACAGAGCCTGAATGTGACAATCTCCGTACAGTTCGGTCTGTTCGTCTGTGAGTATCGCATGGCGGGCCTAGGGGGCGGTAAACGTCAGTCCCCTAATAGCTGTAAGTGCACGGCGGCGTCCCGGCCGTCAGTCCGACGCCGAAATGAGAAAACGAAAAACTTTTCAAACTAGAAAACCGGCACCACCGCGCACTTTAAAACCCGGATCGGGCCATTAACCTAGTCCTAGCAAACTAGAAAATGGGAAGAAAGCTATACCGAGTGATCCGTGTCCTCCGGTCCTCGGCCTCCGTCCCGATCTCCTCGCGGAATCTCCGGTCTTCATCTCCTCATCGGAACGGGCACCACATCGCCGGGTTCTTTTACGGGCTCCCACGTCTGGACCGAGGCAACTCGAGCACGAAGTTGGCGAGTCGACGTGCCCAAGGATGTTGTAGATAAAGTGTAGAATGGTTTGTCTCTTGGGGTTTGAAGTTGCCACTTTGATGGAGGTGAAGAATGGAAATGAGCTTAGGATTTTTGGTGTAATCTAAAATGATATGAGATGAACATTTTGCAACCTCCCAAATAAACCCCACTCTCTCCCTTTACTTGAAGTGGCCGGCCAAACTCATGGTGGAGAGAAAAAAGGAATCTATATTGCAAGAGAAGAAAATGTATCATAATAAGAAGAAAATGGTCACACCATTTTCTAAATCAATCCCTTCATAATCCATCACCATAAATGCTAGCCATCATGAAGCAAAAGGAATCTAATGACGCTAGAAATATCATAATCCCTCAATAACAAATAAACCCCTCCACTTAGCTAATTTGCAAATTTGCAAATTAGCCCCTCCATCAGAAAAATCCGGCCGTGAAGGAACAAAGGAAAACTGGCCGGAACGGAATGCAAAATGGCAACTTCAGAAAACTGATCCCGTAATAAATTACAGGAAAACCCCGTGACTGCATATACATGCCCGCATTTTTATTCCCACTGAATACAAATGCAAAGAGACAAAATCTACACTGTACAATACTAGGATCCGGCTTAAACCAAAGACCGCTAGTATTATCCGTCCGATCATGATTCGTGCAATACCGCACGTATCTGATCGAACCCTGTCATATCTCCATACGACCTCTACAGCGTTTCGCCCGAAACTTAAGAAACTGGTCTGTGGGGGACTCTAAAGACTCGTCAATACTTTGGCTGTGGATTTAACCACTAGCACGTCAGAGGTATTAGCCATACGTGATGGGCTACCAGGTATTGACCAAAAGGGACGTCGATGACTGAACTCATCCTGACACCCTACTGAGCCTGTCACTGACAATATCCGTACAGTCCGGTCCGTTCGTCTATGAGCATCGCATGGCGGGCCTAGGGGGTTGGTAAAAGTCAGACCCCCAAAAGCGGTAAAAGTCGTGTCGGAGTGTAGCCCAAAACACCCTGAGATACTACTGGAATACCTACCAGTAAATCTCCTGCCTTGGCCAAGGACTTCGTGTAATGGCTCTCCTAGACACAGCGCAACCTCACCCCCAATACCGGGAGAGACGAACCCCTGAAGATCCGCTCACTGCCTCCATGTGGCTCGGGACTGTACCCAACTAAAACCTGTTTGCACGTCTCCTTTGAGCGTGGTAGGGTAGTAATCAAAGCACAGTGGGAACTCACACGAGACAAATGACGATCTTAGGTCGATGAACTAACATGTACACATGTCACCAGGGAACTGCTATCTGACGTCAGGTATAAGACCAACTAGCTTGTTCCCGGTGAGTCCTATCCGGTGTACTCATAACCCAATGAGCACCTGTATACATCTTAGGTGAACCAACTGACACCAGTGGCTTGTGAGACCGGCCACCGCCCCTCGTTGGGGTCTCGACTGTATACACTAGTCTACTCTAGAGTATCGATGCCCTGTCTCGAAACTCCCACGACTAGGGACCTTTTAAGGATGTGCTTATAGACCCCAGCTCCCACGTATATGATCGCCCTCATACTGCTGGCAGTCAAGCAAGAATCCTAGGGGCTCTATCAACGTGCAATAGTGACCTGTAAGGTCACCTAAAGCAGTACACGATGATAAAGATAAACCAGATAGCATACTATCATCTTGAGTAAGACTGTCCTACCGGTATAGGTCCTCCCTCAATCATTGCAATCATGTGCCTGTGATTTAATAATTGACTCTGAGGGAACTATCTCCAACAATCTCCCACTTGCACTCAAGGCTAATTATTGCGATGTCGCATACTCACAGCCCGTGTGATACCGAACACCTAATTCCTCTACTAGTCAGTCTCACAATGCTCGTTTGCGAAACTATTGCGTTCGAGGAATAGCCTCAGTGAGTGGATCCGCTGTGATGTTTCTTTCTATGTCTCTCTTTATCTCAAGTTTGCGGAGAAACCCATCTCCCAAAATGAGCAATACCTGTCTTAGAATATGTTTGGATGTCTGATGGGACCAAGTTCATAAGTGAACTCCAAATCCAAATTTCTTAGACTGTATCGTCAACTGAACTTAATCAGTATCCTGCCCCATGCCTCCCTCAGTATCCGCCTGGACCACCTGTCCAAAATACTGCCCCTTTTCAAAGGGAGAACTATAACTCTGACAGTCACTCTGTCATCCAGGTCACCTTGGAAGCCTGGAATGATAACTGTCTCCCAAAGGAGGCTGCCGTTATCATTTCCCTAGAACATCAACTTATGTTCTAAAACTGCTATCGATCGTTTCTCCAGGATTGGATTAATATCAACTTACTGCATCTCGTGCAAAAACAACATCTGGTGTGGTACTTGACATCTCATGATTGACTCAATTGCCTAAGCAAGTGATCTGCCGATCATGCACATCCCTCTCCCCTTTAGTCTGTAAGACACCTTTAGAGAGGGTGACTCCATTACCTGCCGGTATACTACCGTGCCAGGAGTCGTCCATTCTAAAACACCTTTAGAATGTCGTCTAAGTACCCAGATTGGGACACTTCCCAAATCTAAATCTAAAACCATAGATCTAGGAACCAGAATGCCTGATATAATATCCAATTCCTATGTGGAGAAACCACTGTGTGACAACCAAAGTTTAACCGACCGTAGTATAGGAATTTCACTTCCTACTTTGTGTATGTCATCCAAATACCAGGACATCACACCCTACTACCTTCTTAACAGATCCATCCCCTATTCTGATGAAGTCAAACCTATGACTGTCATATCAGAAATAGATGATCTATCTCCGCTATACCTCTTTAGTCCATAAATAGACATAAGCCACTTGTCCACTATGCTTCCGCTGCTCCCACTGACTACGATAATCCTCTGGCAGAGTCATATACATGTACACTTCTAAAGCTAGTTTAGAACGACGCTATACTCATCCTCCTGCCGGGTCTCATAGCCTGGAACAACAGTAGTGTCAAGTCTGGGTAAACAAGAACCTCCCTGTCACCGTTTTTTAGCATACCGAAGTACCTCTCGAGTGCCTGAGGTTACCCACCATATCTGCGGAGTGGCCAATGGAATGTCAAACTAGATTGAATCTTTAGGTTCTTATCAAATCTTCAGTAATCGTTTGCGGTTCTGGAATCACTTCCAGTTCTACCATACTCCCACTTCTGTTTTCTGAAAAAATCCATTTTTATTAAAACTGTGGCGAGTCAAGAACAATATCACTATTGATCGTCCTGATGGTAGAAAGTCAACCCTCTTCATAGCCTGGGTCAACCCACAAATAGCCATTACAGAAACGTGCCTTGAGTTATCCAGAGTCTGGTTTTAAGCATAAGCTGGACAACTCCCCGTACCTTAACAATGTCAAGATATGAATTGTTCTGTATCCAATATAGAAACAGAGGCACTGATTTAATTGAACCAGATTCAAATCATGCAGCTGTCTCCAGAGCATGTTAACTAAATGGAAAGAGGCCGATCAGCAATACTCAACTTAGGAGTACTTCCAATTATGAGTAACCTGAAGGAGAAGCAAGTTCTCTTAATCATTACTATCAACTGAATACCACACACAAGTATCAACATCTTCGATCAACTTGAAGAATCCCGATACTTGTAACATCTGGTTCTCTACTTTACTCTTATACCTATAACTTCTCAAAACTTGGACCCTGTGTTTCTACAAAACACCTGTCTAAAAACTAGAGAAGTCATAAGTAAACCGAATATAGTACGAGGACCAACCCCTCTATCCTAATGGACACTGGACAATATACAATACTCTGTATAAGTCCCCTGAGTCTAGTGACTCATTTACTGTGTGCCGTAGGTTGAAAACTGTACTTATGGTTAAGAAGAATTACACCGCTGTTTAATGCTCCTTACCTAACTATCCACTGATATAGGTAAATGTCATGGACATAATTTCAAAAAGGTATATCTCGCTCTATAAAAATAGACGTACAGATATATCAATTTGAAATTGGTGCATAACAACGGATATTCAAAACCAAATATTTGCCGTCCGGCAAACAGCCCAGGCGATTTCCTCAAATATCACCATTTACAACGAATCCCGATATAATGAGGATGATCACCTAATTCCCAATAACTTACTCCCACTCATCATCTGTAAAACCATACAGATGTGAGAATCAAACCTGGTAAATACATACCCTGGAGCAAGTGTCTAATTGGGAAATCAGCTTTCTTTTAACAGTATACAGTGAAACTGAAACATAGAAATGTTTCGATGGGGTATCCCGGTATTCCTAGTAATGCCTCTTCCATTATCCAGATTCACAACTGTAACCGTATAATTCTTTGCCATCTCTCTAAATCCCTTTATATGCCTTTAGTCATTACCTTCTATACACCCTCTTAGGCTAAATGGTTTTCTTCCTTCCCTACCGTTCGGCACCAGCCTATGGTTTGGAAGAAGACTATCCAATAAGCATAATGGGTGTACTGTCCTAATCCTAGGAGCACTCGCAATGCGAGAGAAGGTGAAGATAAAAGACACCGAATAAACCTTATTCTTATTTCTCCTTAACCAGAATCTATCCCCGAACTGGAACAAGTACCTTTCGAGTTCGTATATAACCATACGATGGAGTATCCAATAAACTGTGGATCTTCGTAGTGATATGGAGTGTCCTGGAGAAATACAAAGGTGATTTAGGATTGGTGAAGAAATACTTGGTTTGGTCGTGAATAACAGTCGCAATTTACCTTGCCCTCTTACTAATCCCATGATATGTCTTTACTTAATACCTTCTATACACCATCGTTGAGCTAATTGGTTTTCTTCATTCCCCACCGTTCGGCACCAGCCTAAGGTTTGGAAGAAGACTATCCAATTTGCGTAATAGGTGTATTATCTCCTAAACCAAGGAGTACTCGCAACCTGAGAGAAGGTAAAAGGAAAAGACAACTGAATAGTCCTATTCGTTTTCTCCAGAACCGGAAACCATCCTCGAATAAATTCTTTCGAGTTCGTATATAACCATACTATGGTTTTATCCAATGGAAGTGGACGTTCGTAGTAATACGGGGTGTCCTGGAGAAAAGGGTAAAAGTAGGAGTGGCAATGAGGTTTCCAACTCTGACAATCCAAAAGCCAGTGTTTAAGAAGGTTCGGTTAATTTTGGTCACTGAGTCATAGTCAAGGGTCGGGTCATGGTCACTGCCAAAGAGAGAGAGAAAAGAAACACTCAGCGTGCACTCTAACCTAAATCAGAATGGTTACCAATTTATCTAATCTGGAAACCTCCCACTGTAACGTCAAATTCTCCTCCAAACCTGAAAGAAGAATTAGTCGGGATCACCCGAGAAGTAAACCAACTCATCAGTGGGAATCGGGATCCAACTATCATCGCATGATAACGTGACGGAATCCGCTCACGTTATCACACTCCAGAAGGTATGCGCATATCTGGCAAGTTTCAGTTTCTTTAGAAACTCCAAATGTGATTTTTGCCCCATGTTCTTATGACCTTGATGAAGGTCAACAAATCATAAGTCACATGTCAAGTTCTACCCATCATTGTCCAGGTTAATTTGAACCCACCCGTACAAGCCCTTGACGAAAGTCAACAAGGCTATACGACTGTCCCAAACCAACGCATCTATCTATGCAGCAGAAAGGTAACAAGCAGCTACCATACACTATGCCTTGACGAAGGTCAACAAACATAACATGAATACTACGTGCTACCCGTCTGAAATGACGGAGGGCTACGAATGGTTTCTGGCGAAAAACCTTTAACATAATGAACTTGATATCGTTGAAGGAACCGGATAGCTTTTAAAAAATATAGAGGCGAAAACCTTTGCTAAAGAGGTCACTCCCGGTGAAGGGATCTCGGCTCTTTCCCCGTAGAATGAGGTGCAGGATATTCCAACTGAATACCACGATGCAAAGCAAAAGTAAACGACTATAGTGAAGTTATTGCCCTGACGCAAACTTCTGTCCAAGGGGTCACTCCCGGTGAAGGAATCTCGGCTCTTGCCTCATCGACTGAGGTGTTGGATATTCATAACCGAATACCACTGTGCAAAACAAAAGAGAACGTCCTTGCAATAACAGCTTTTTGAAAAATGTTCCAACAACATCAGAATAGGTTTGTTTAGCTTGCATTGATCCAAATCAACGCAGTCCCATCAATTGATCACACCACAAAAGAACGAAAATATGATGTACGTATATGCCATCTGCATTCGCCACTGGGTCCCGTCATCACCCGTTAGGTTACTTAACTAACGACAGAGCGGGGACTGGACTAGCGCGGATGCAAAACATATACAACATCTACTAGTATATATATCAATATATAATATTCGCTCAAGGCGTGATAAAATGCAACATCACGGAAATCTAATAAGCATCACAGAACAATACAGATATCTGGGATCCCCGGGTTTCATAGAGCCGCTACTGAAACCCGACGTTCCCCTGGTCGTGTGGATAGCTTGTGCAATGAAATCCTAGACCCCTACGGGCGCGGCAAGTTACCCGCCAAAACCTGAAGCGAGGCAGCCCCCTTCAGCAACGTGAATGGACCACCCAGCACTTCATGGAATCCGGTAACTTGGGCACCCCTCCTGGGTCAACTTGTATCCCCTACGAGTGCGGCGAGTAGCCCGCCAATTCTAGAGTGAAGCCCCTTCCGTCTCAACGCCATAAGATGCAGGCCCGTTGCCCTCTAAAACCCGGCTATCTGTGCACCCCTCCGCAGGGTAATCCTAGTACAGAAAGTAAAATATACAACGGGTACATCGACCTCAGCCCGGTCGTGCCCCAAAAGAATAATATACAAACAGGCAGTGACGGCAGTCCACATGTCGGGCGCTCGCCCCGCAATATCAAATGTACATAATAAACCAAACTGTACTACCATTGCATCCAGGCTATCCACCACGACAATCCGCAACATCACAGCACAATACAGAACATCAACGTGAATGTCACGTTCGCAAATCCGTCTAAAAGGGCTATAGCAGTTAGACAGGATTTACCGATCAAATGACATTCACGGTCGCAGATATAATGTAAATACTGTGAACTAACATGTTTAAAATATTCGATCGATCAAATTTACCGAAGTGGGCCCCAAGCACTACTGTAGCACTCAAAGAAAATCTGGGCCCAAAAATAATATACCAAAACCCCTAATTTCAAGTCAGGAACCTACTGAAGAAAAACGATGCAGAGAGCTTACTGTTAAGCGGCGGAACCGCGGCCAAAAGGGGGTTACGGTTGCGGTTCCGCGGCTATACAGTGACAACATGCTACCGTATTTCTTTAGTGTTCACTAAAAACCCTGCCTGATTTTCTGCAATACACCAAATTATTTTTCAAGCACAAACAATTTCGACAGAGAACTGAACCAGAAAATGCGGGTTTTCGGAAAATCCATTCGATCGAACTTGTAAACACGTTAGAGCAAGCTAGACAAGGTTAATGGTGTTGGAGATAGTGCCCTCAGAGTCAATTATTGGATCGCAGGTATGTGATTGCAATGATTGCGGAGGACCTATACCGGTAGGACAGTCTTACCCGAGATGATAGTATGCTATCTGGTTTGCCATTATCAGTCGTGTACATGTTCAGGTGACTGATGACATGTTACACATTGATAGAGCCCTTAGGATCTTGCTTTACTACCAACAGTATGATGGCGATCATATACGTGAGAGTTGGGTGGTTTATAAGCATATCCTTAACTGTCGTCCCTAGTCGTGGGAGTTTCGAGACAGGGCATCGATACTCCGGAGTAGACTAGTGTATACAGTCGAGACCCCGAAGAGGGGCGGTGGCCGGTCTCACAAGCCACTGGTGTCAGTTGGATCACCTAAGATGTATACAGGTGCTCATTGGGTTATGAGTACACCGGACAGGACTCGCCGGGAATCTGCTAGTTGGTACTATACCTATCGTCAGATAGCAGTTCCCTGGTGACATGTGTACAGGTTAGTTCATCGACCTGAGATCGTCATTTGTCTCGTGTGAGTTCCCACTGTGCTTTGATTTCTACCCTACCACGGCTCAAAGGAGTCGTGCAAACAGGTAGTTTTTGGGTACAGTCCCGAGCCACATGGAGGTACGTGAGCGGATCGGCAGGGGATTCGTCTCTCCCGGTATTGGGGGTGAGATCGTGCTGTGTCTAGGAGAGCCATTACACAAAGCCCACAGCCGTGGCAGCTGATTTACTGGTAGGTACTCCAGTAGTATCTCAGGGTGTTATTGGGCTACACTCCGACACGACTTATACTGCTATTGGGGGTCTAACGTTACTAGCCCCCTAGGCAGATATGCGATACTCATAGACGAACGGACCGGACTGTATATACATTGTCACTGTTAGGTTCAGTAGGGTTTCCGGATGAGTTCGCTCATCGGCCTCCCTTGAGGTCAGTCCATGGGCAGCCGTTACGCATAGCTAGTGCCGCTGACGGTTTGTAGTTAAACCTACTGCCAGGGTACTGACGAGTCATTAGAGTCCCCTATAAAAAGTTTCCCAAGTTCGAGCGAAACGTTGTAGAGGCCGTATGGTTTTATGGCAGGGTTCGGAAAATGCACGTGCGTTTACGCACGTGTCATTTTTCGGGCAGATAATACTGGTAGGCTTTGGTTTAAGCCGGATCCGAGTATTATATTGAGTAGATATAATATCTTTGTCCCAGTTGCATTTGTATTCGGTCGTAATACAAATGCGGGTATTTTTATACAGTTTCGGGGTTATCCTGAAATTCGTTTAGGGATCACTTTTGGAAGTTGCCAGTTTTCAGTTTTCTATCAGCCGTCTTTTAACATTCGGGTAAAGACGGATTTATCTTTTCTTGGATGAGTGTGGAAGATTCTAGAAGCATCTAGAAGGTGGTGACAAGGCTTGTGACTCACTTGTTCATTTATGGTGCATTTATTGTGTTCACACTTTGTGTTCACACTAGATATTTTTCCTTGTTGTCACCTCCCCCTCTCCTACACTCACCCCCCCAACTCCTATAAGATGGCCGGCCCCTTCCCCTTCTCTCACTCACTCTCACTTGATGGTTGTTAAAAGATTATGATAGTTTTTGGGGTGTATGGAAATTTCATTGCTCATTTCATTCCATCACCCGAATCAATTGGCAACTTCATTAATCGTTCGTCCATAGCTTTGGACGGAACGAAACAAAGTATTCTACTCATTCTCTACATCAATCTTGGTCGTCTCTTTTAGCAAACTTGACGACCGAGTTGCCTTGAGTCAGAGGCGGGAGCCCGTTTAAAGAATAGTTGACGTGGTGCCACCTGGACGAGCAGATCGGAGATCGAAGAGATCAGAGCAGCCGCAACGGAGCGTGGGATGATGGTTAAAGAACGAAAGACTCGGATCGTTCGGTATAACCTTTCTACTCTCTTTACAGTTTATTAGTTTAGCAATAATGGCAGATCCGGGTTATAGTATACGATAGCGCCAGTTAAAAAGTTTTTGTTCCGCATTTAGCTTCTGTAGACGGCCGGGGCGCTACCGTAGACTTACAAATGGCATGGCTCTGATACCATTGTAAGTGCACGGCGGCGCCCCGGCCGTCAGTCCGACGCCGAAATGCGGAAACGAAAAACTTTTCAAACTAGAAAACCGGCACCACCGCGCACTTTAAAACCCGGATCGGGCCATTAACCTGCTCCTAGCAAACTAGAAAATGGGAAGAAAGCTATACCGAGCGATCCGTGTCCTCCGGTCTTCGGCCTCCGTCCCGATCTCCTCGCGGAATCTCCGGTCTTCATCTCCTTATCGGAACGGGCACCACATCGCCGGGTTCTTTTACGGGCTCCCACCTCTGGACCGAGGCAACTCGAGCACGAAGTTGGCGAGTCGACGTGCCCATGGATGCTGTAGATGATGTGTAAAATGGTTTGTCTCTTGGGGTTTGAAGTTGCCACTTTGATGGAGGTGAAGAATGGAAATGAGCTTAGGATTTTTGGTGTAATCTAAAATGATATGAGATGAACATTTTGCCACCTCCCAAATGAACCTCACTCTCTCCCCTTACTTGAAGTGGCCGGCCAAACTCATGGTGGAGAGAAAAAAGGAATCTATATTGCAAGAGAAGAAAATGTATCATAATGAAAAGAAAATGGTCACACCATTTTCCAAATCAATCCCTTCATAATCCATCACCATAAATGCTAGCCATCATGAAGCAAAAGGAATCTAATGATGCTAGAAATATCATAATCCCTCAATAACAAATAAACCCCTCCACTTAGCTAATTTGCAAATTTGCAAATTAGCCCCTCCATCAGAAAAATCCGGCCGTGAAGGAACAAAGGAAAACTGGCCGGAACGGAATGCAAACTGGCAACTTCAGAAAACTGATCCCATAATAAATTACAGGAAAACCCCGCGACTGCATATACATGCCCGCATTTGTATTCCCACTGAATACAAATGCAAAGAGACAAAATCTACACTGTACAATACTAGGATCCGGCTTAAACAAAAGCCCGCTAATATTATCCGTCCGATCATGATTCGTGCAATACCGCACGTATCTGATCGAACCCTGCCATATCTCCATATGGCCTCTACAGCGTTTCGCCCGAAACTTGAGAAACTGGTCTGTGGGGGACTCTAAAGACTCGTCAATATTTTGGCTGTGGATTTAACCACTAGCACGTCAGAGGTATTAGCCATACGTGACGGGCTACCAAGTATTGACCAAAAGGGACGTCGATGAGCGAACTCATCCTGACACCCTACTGAGCCTGTCAGTGACAATATCCGTACAGTCCGGTCCGTTCGTCTATGAGCATCGCATGGCGAGCCTAGGGGGTTGGTAAAAGTCAGACCCCCAAAAGCGGTAAAAGTCGTGTCGGAGTGTAGCCCAAAACACCCTGAGATACTACTGGAATACCTACCAGTAAATATCCTGCCTTGGCCAAGGACTTCGTGTAATGGCTCTCCTAGACACAGCGCGACCTCACCCCCAATACCGGGAGAGACGAACCCCTGAAGATCCGCTCACTGCCTCCATGTGGCTCGGGACTGTACCCAACTAAAACCTGTTTGCACGTCTCCTTTGAGCGTGGTAGGGTAGTAATCAAAGCACAATGGGAACTCACACGAGACAAATGACGATCTTAGGTCGATGAACTAACCTGTACACATGTCACCAGGGAACTGCTATCTGACGTCAGGTATAAGACCAACTAGCATGTTCCCGGCGAATCCTATCTGGTGTACTCATAACCCAATGAGCACCTGTATACATCTTAGGTGAACCAACTGACACCAGTGGCTTGTGAGACCGGTCAACGCTTCTCGTCGGGGTCTCGACTGTATACACTAGTCTACTCTGGAGTATCGATGCCCTGTCTCGAAACACCCACGACTAGGGACCTTTTAAGGATGTGCTTATAGACCCCAGCTCCCACGTATATGATCACCCTCATACTGCTGGCAGTCAAGCAAGAATCCTAGGGGCTCTATCAACGTGCAATAGTGACCTGTAAGGTCTCCTAAAGCAGTACACGATGATAAAAATAAACCAGATAGCATACTGTTAGTTATATGTATGCCCTAGAGGCCGTTACTGTACGTACGATGTATATTGTAATGGATGCTTGGACATATATAGGGAGGACTTTCTTGCTCGACATGATAGTATGCTATCTGGTTGTACTTTATCTTAACATGTACTCTGATTGTCTCTATGTTACATGTTGATAAAGCCCTTAGGATATGTACTCGACTACTGGGACTATGATAAGATCATACTAGTGGGGTCACGGTAGTCGATGAGTACATCCTATAACTGTTCCTAGTCGAGGGTGTATCGAGACAGGGCATCGATGCACCAGAGTAGACTAGCGTATACGCATCTTGACCCATATGATGGGCGATGGATGATCCCATATCCATCGGTGTTTGACATCAAGGATGGTGTACGGGTGCTCAGTGGAGACTGGGTACACTGGACAGACTCGCCGAGAACTCCCAGATGGTATTATACCACACGTCAGATGGCAGTTCTCCGGTGATACTGGTACTGAGTAGTCTGTTGACCCGAGATCGTCATAGAGTCTTGTGTGATTCCCACTGTGCTTTGATTTCCATCATACCACGTCCAAGAGGGCGTGCAAAAAGGTGGCTTTTGGGTACAGTCCCGAATCACATGGTGGCAATGAGCTATAGGAGGGGATCGTCTCTCCCGGTATAGGGAGTTGATGTTGTGCTGTGTTCGATTGGCTATAACCGGAAATCCCTGGCCAGGGTTGTTGAGATTTACTGGTAAGTATTATCAGTAGTTTCTCGAACTGTTATAGACCTCATATCGACACGACTTATCGAGCTACTGGGGTCTGACGTTCACCACCCCTAGGTGAGATATGCAACATATCAGACAACGAGACCGGACTGTACGGGAGTGTTACTGATTGGATTCACAGGAGAAGTTACAGGCTTGCTTGTTGATCTTCTGAGCACTCAATACCTGGGTGGCTGTTACGTTTAGCTGACCGCTTGCAGCTTGTGGGTGTTTGATATGATCATCACATATTGCCGGCGTATTGACGATTCTTTAGAGTCCTACACAGAGGTTTCTTGGCTCAGGCGAAACGGAATAGGGGCACATATGTGATATGTGTGGGACCGAGGATAATGCGATATGAGATACTGTATTCTATTCTCGCGATATTTGATATCAGCCGGTTCATCGGATCAAGTGTTGATTCGATGAATCGGTACGGATAAATATTAGTCGGTTATATACGATATAGCCGGATTGTCGGATCAAGTGTTGATTCGATAATTTAATGTATAATAATATATATGATATATTAAATTACATTAACTAATATTTGCTCACTAAAAGATTCTTTTTCTCACTCGGGTAATACATTGATATATATGCGATATATGTTAATTGTATTATTTTATTTTGTTACGATAAATATTATATATGTGATATATAATATTGTAACATGATATGATAACTAATGCAACATGTTTAGTAGAGTTTAAACATGATTAGGGTTTGGATTAGGGTTAAGCTTTCTAGATGATTCTAGAAGGTTTAGTTTTTGTCATGATAAAGATATTTGTCTTGATATTTTTGTGTGACTCATTCTTAACTCAACCCAAACCCTAGCCCTTGGTTAATTCTCTACGATGGTTAAGTCAACCATGGTTGCATTATTTATCATATTAATCCTTTCAATATTCATCACAAAAGAAAATGAATCACTATTCTTCTTCTTCCTCCTTTTGCAAAGCTTTCTTGCTTTTTATTTGTGATGAAAAATGAGTGAGTAAATGAAAATAAAAGAGAGCAAAAATCCTACTTCATCATCCTCATCTACCCTTGCCATTTAGATGAGGGTGTTCACATCATATTATGAGTGTTAGCTTGTGTTAACGAAACTTCAAGGTAGATCATCTTTGTATCGAAGATCGGAAGCAAAAGTTGCATCATTCTCTTTGTCAAGCCTCTCGAGAGTCCAGAACACGATGATCGCAGCGAAGGGACCTCAACACGGAGCTTAAGAAGTGAAAGACCGGATCTACAAAGGCTGTAATCCCTCTCACTTAGTGTTAAAGTGTTTAAAATGTTTTTTTTCGCCTAAACCCTAGTTTAAAGATCCGGCTTCGGGTTGTTCGGCACGGCTAATTTTTTAATCGGGCATGGTTGATGCCTTGTAGACCCTTGTGCGCGTGTCTAGCAACCCAACAGTGGTATCAGTGCTACTAGGCATTAGATGTCGACCTATGGGGGGTTCTCACTGTGTGACAGTGTGGCAAAGCATAGGCTCTTACCCCCAGGGTGTCCCGAGACCGGAAGGTGTTCCGGCGGGTTGTAGTCCTCGCGAGGGGGCATGCGTAAAAAGTAGCTGCTGAGGGACCCGTTGGTGCCACGGTGACCCCATTGGATGGGGTGGCTGCCTGACCAACAGTAGTATCAGAGCCAAGGTAGAGCTTTAGGCGATGTCTAGACGAAGTTTAAAGTCCGATCGAACCCGAAAACCCCGACACGAACCCTTCTCTGTACATTTTTCAAAAATGTGGTTTTTTCTGAATTAAAAATGCTCAGAAAAACAAGCAGGAAAAACTAAGAATTACTGTGAAGTACGGTCAACTAACTCAATATTTTGACTGCGGAACCGCGGCCAAAACATGGGTTTCACCGCGGTTCCGCGGCCAAAATTTAGACTTAGTCCCTGAAATTTCACTTAATTATTCTTAGGTCCTTTCTTGTTATTTTTTTCTGAGAATATTTTAATTCCACTCAAGAGTTGAGTTTTCTAGGGTTGTATTGGGGAATCGTTGATTCGATCAAATAATTTCACTTTGTTTAGTTTGTCTGGGTAATTTTTAGAAACTGTTAAGAAGTTCGAACGGATATCAATAACTCACTTTTTCTCCGGTCGGAAAATTTTTCAAAAGCTGGATTTTTTTTCTCGAGTTTAAGAACGTTCTAAGTCGTGCATGTAATGCGGTGGACCCTCTAGAAGACAATAAACCTTAACTCGATTATGTGACCGTCTTGAACTGCCTTTAAACCTTAGGGTTTAGGGCAGTACGGCGTGCCACATGTGAGGCGTTGGCTTGACCCTTCTACGGCTGGACCATTGGTACTGTGGCATGTGATGGATGTTTTTAAACTGATTTCAAGTGTTGAGATATATTGGGAAATCTTGGGTGTTTGATTATTCGATCGGAAAGTTTAACATTGTCTATTTATCTGGATTGTGATACAATATTTGGAATCCACATGTAGTTATGAGATAACTAATTTGAATGTTATAAATCTAGCAGTTCAGTCTCAGTTGATCGGTTGCTACGGAATTTTGATGTGATCAAAAGTCCGTCGCAATCACGTAGCGTAAGCGGATACTCGCCGGGTAAACTTAATAGACAGCTACGCCCCATAGCCCCGACCAAGTGACTGTAGGAGAACCCCGTCGCCGAAAGCATCCGTTCGGGTGCTCGCGACAGCGGTGTTCCGCCTTAGTGCACTTCGTCGACGGCATCTGAGGGTGCGGCCATCTACTAAAGTTTGCGACGAGCTTTCAATCAGAATATCGGGAATCTTGTTGAATTCCCCGACTTGACATTGAAAAGAGTTTTCGATAAAGAGACTAAAATGCGGGGTTTATAATTGTTAGGCATGCGATGTCTAAGTAATTCATTTGGTTAGGCATGCGATGTCTAAAGAGATTGCGGATTCCAACTGTTGTAGTTTTACACTTTCTTTTCTGTGACCGTAAGCGTAGTATGTGGTGTATCGCCGGCTTCGTTGCTATACATCAACGACAATCGGGATACGCATACTTGCTTACGTTGATGATATGAGATATTATGTGTTGCTGTGATATGTTGTATTGGATCGTCGCGTTTGAATAGCCAGGGGTTTTATGTGAGATGAGAGTTTCTTCTTTTTGTTCATGTAAAATTCATTTGTATGTAATATTCTTTTATTGGGGCACTTCCAGGTTGCGGAAGATGTCACCGTTGTATATTATTTACTTTTCCGCATTAGGTAGACCCAAGGCGGGGAGCACAAGTAACCGGGTTCTATGGTCCAGTGGGAGACCATCTCGAGGAGTCGAGACCGGGTCTCCTAACCCTAGAATTGGAAGTGTTGCTTGCCGCTCTCGTAGGGGTCTAGGGATGTGGGTTTGGCTATTCATCGCGACCGTGGAATCCGTGTTTTATACAGGCTCATATTGAAAACACGGACGTCCTAATATATCCAATATTTCATATATGTTCTTCTGCTGCAATGTTCTGTGATGAGATCATATTACTGCCTGAGACGAATGTTTATATTATATATATGAGATATATGTTATATTGCAGGTTTCGTTTCAAAAGAGATGCTTGTGAAGCATAATAAAATGGGACTTCATTAATGAGATTAATGAAAATAAAAGAAACCTAAGATGTTGTAGAAACTTGTTTAAAAACTGGTAGCTCTAGTTCTTGCTTTGCATAGAGCTGTTCCTTGTAGAACATCCAGCACCTTATTCGATAAGGAAAGAGCCGAGATCCCTTCACCGGGAGTGACCTCTTTAGTGAAACTAGCAGATGCTACAAACTCGGTTTGTCTTTTGATTGCTTCTATAGTTCTCGCTTTGCACAGCGGTATATATGATATACCCTGCACCTTATTCGATGAGGAAAGGGCCGACGATCCCTTCACCGGGAGTGACCCCTTTAGCAAAACTAGAAAAACCTCAAAAACATTCCATTTAAAAATCACTCGATTCTACAACGATATCAAGTTCATTACGCAAAGGGTTTTCTTAAAAACCTATCGTAGCCCTCCGTCATTTCAGATAAGTATTACTTAGTATTCGTGCTGCGGTAGTTTGGCCTTCGTCAAGGCGTAGTGTACGGTAGCTAACTAGTGCTTATCTGCTAGCATATGATGCGATTGGATTAGGGTATTCGTACGGCGTAGTTTGGCCTTCGTCAAGGGTCGTGCGGGTGGGTTTAATTCAATCAAGAAATGAACGGGTTGAACTTGACTAGCGGACTATGGGTAGTTTGGCCTTCGTCAAGGTCATAGGACGCTAGGGGTAAAATATTATTGGGAATTTCAAGTGTTGAAATTTGCAATGAGATTGCATACCTTCTATGAGATAGTTGGATCCCGATACCCGCTGCGAGTAAGAGTTACTCCTGGGAGAGTTTTACACATTACAATTAGCCGATCAAGTAGGTGTCTAGAAAGGTGTTAACGGGGTTATGCCTCTGGGAAAATAAGGTTTACTTTAATTAGGTTCGTGCGAAAGCACGGGGGACCTCCCTCAAAGTACCGACACTGGCCTGGCTGAAAGATTGGCAAACTTGTAGCGTGTAATTAATCCCGGCTAGTCTTTCCTTTTAGGGTTTGAAGGAAGATTTGATTAAAACAGTGGGAGACATCCTGATTAGATATATTAAATAACCAATCTAATCTTGCAAGAGCATACGCTGAGTGTTTTCTTCTCTCTCTCTCCAGGTAGCGACTATATCACGCCTTAATCAAGATAATAAAACGGATGAATTAACTGAACCTGCTTGTTATACTGAGCTGGGGAACGTTGGTCCTGCTCCAACTTATAATTGTTATAAGACAGAGCAGGAAATTAGGGAATACCAGATTTCCCGTACCGCCCAAACGAAGAAAGTGCATGCTGATGCATCTTCCTCGGGTGTGTTCATTACAGAGAACTGTTTCTCAGTGTCCTTTACGTCCTGGGTATGTGATACCGGATCAGGATCCCGCACATGTAATCTGTTACATGGGCTACAGATAGGTAGAGAACTGAGAACGAGTGATAAGTTTCATGAGACAGAAAACAGTGCAAGTGTTGCAGCCAAGTCTGTTGGTCACCCTGTATTACCAGAATACATTGATTATGAACGAATGTTATTAGATACCGAACCTGATATACAAATTCATATCGGTCTCTTTATTAGTAAAGAAGGATATAATTTTGTATTGTTGGATAATGTTTTGAACATTTCCTATATCAAGAGTTGATCGGTTCAGGCACGTTATCTAAAAGCATTGACGTTCTAAATCAAACTACAGTTCTTAGTATACGGAACACACACAAGAGGAAGAGTTCAGAAATGAACGAATCCTTCTTGAGGCATTGTAGACTAGGTCATATCAATGCGACCCGACTAGCTAAGTTACATTTGGATGCATATCTGTTTGAATTTACATCTTGTGAAACTTGCCGGTCTTGTCACAAAGATAAGATGACTTTAGCTCTGTTTATTGGAAACAGAGAAAGAGTTAGTGAACTCTTGGGATTGATACATGCTGATGTATGAAAGTCTCCTTTCTACACATGCCAAGAACGGTTCTTTTTACTTCATTACATTCTCTGATAATCTCTCAAGATTCAGACATATGTTTCTGTTGAAACACAAGTCCGAAGCTTTTGAGATATTCACAGAATATAAGTTAGAAGTAGAGAACCAAAATACGGGTATAAGTATTATGTCCTTTGATGAGATCAGGGAGGAGAATACTTAAGCACGGAATTCCTGGACTATTCTAAAGGAGAATGAGATTCTCTCTCGGCATTACTCCTCCGTATACACCATAGCACGATGGAATATCGGGGCGGAGCAATAGCACCTTATGTGATATGGTGTGCTCTATGATGAGTACTACTGAGTTTCCTATTTCCTTTTTGGAGTTATGCACTTGAGAAGATGCATACTTATTGAATAGGGTTCAAATCAAATCAGTTGCCTACCACTTCATATGTGATATGGAAAGGGAAGAGCCCATATCTTAAGTTTGTTAAGATTTGGGGTTGTCCGGCCTATGTCTAAAAGCAAAATCCGGACAAGCACGAGGCAAGGTCTGTTATGTAGAACTGGAAATGTTCCAGCTATACAAACTGCAGCTGATGATCTGGTAGAACCAAAGGATTCAATAGTTTCCAACGAACCTCAGCCTCTCCGCCGATCTAGTAGGGTTCCTCACCCACCTGAGAGATACTTTGGTTTCTCTATGACAGTGGGAGCGAGGATTGCATAATGAGATGATGACCCAACTAGTTTCGAGCTGGCCATCAGGAGTGGGACTCTGTAAGAATGGCTGGATGCTTAGTGATCTGAGATGGAATCCTTATACACCAACAAAGTATGGACTTTGGTTGCTTTATCTGAAGGGTTAAATCCCCATCAGGAGCGAGTATATCTTGAGAAGATTACTTGGTGTACATGGAAAAGTTAAGACTTTCAAAGCTATGCTTTAGTCCATCCAGATCCTACTTGCCACTGCTACCTACCACGACTACGATATCTGATGGTTGGGTGTCATGACTGCTTTTCTAAATATGTTTTAGAAGAAAGCGTCTATAAGTACACAGCCAGAGAGCTTCGTAGATAGTGGGAGCAGCGGAAATGTGTGCAAGATGTTTTATCTGATAAAGCAGGTATCGCAGAGTTGGAACATCTGTTTTGATGTGGTAGTCAAAGAGTTTGACTTCATCAAAATGGTAGATGAACCTTGTATATACAAAAAGGTAGTAGAGAGTATGATGGTGATCCTCGTAGAGTACGTGGATGACATACTCTTGATAGGGAAGGAGTTTCTTGTGCTACGCTCGGTCAATCTCCGCTTATCACAAGGATTCTCCATATCGGATCAAAGTGATACCTCCTAAATCCTGGGTTTTGGATCTATGAGATAGATCTAATTGGATGTTAGGATACTCACTAGTTGTAGTGAGATGGTATCAATCGATCCTGGGGAGAATCACTGGAAATGTTCCAGGGTGATAAGGACGACTGAATGTCAGTCGCAGGCATTGTCTTTACCCTCAGTGGAAGGATGGTATGTTGGAAGAGTTCCAAGCTAGATACCGTGACATACTAGACGATTAAAGGCAAGATACATCGTTACCAAGGATGCTACCAAAGAAACAGTCTGGATATATATAAGTTCATGAGATGAACTTCGTTCCTACCATTGTGTGACAATATAGTTATGGCTTGTGCCAAGGAACCCTCGTCCCATCAGAAATCCAGATACAATTCTTAGACAGTATCACCTGATCATGGAGATGGTTGATCTCCAGGGAGATCGAGGTTAGGAGAGTAGACACAGAGGACAACAGCGCGGATCCACTCACAAAGGCCTTTTTCCCTGTAGAGACTTTTATGGGATGGTTGAGTATGAGATACTTCAACCGCAGCTAATTGTTGGGTATGCGATACCACAACAGATGGCCCTAGTGCAAGTGGGAGATTGTTAGTAATATGTATGCCCTAGAGGCCATTACTGTACGTACGATGTATATTGTAATGGATGCTTGGACATATATTGGGAGGACTTTCTTGCTCGACATGATAGTATGCTATCTGGTTGTACTTTATCTTAACATGTACTCTGATTGTCTCTATGTTACATGTTGATAAAGCCCTTAGGATATGTACTCGACTACTGGCACTATGATGAGATCATACTAGTGGGGCCACGGTAGTCGATGAGTACATCCTATAACTGTTCCTAGTCGAGGGTGTTATCGAGACAGGGCATCGATGTACCAGAGTAGACTAGCGTATACGCATCTTGACCCATATGATGGGCGATGGATGATCCCATATCCATCGGGGTTTGACATCAAGGATGGTGTACGGGTGCTCAGTGGAGATTGGGTACACTAGGAGGACTCGCCGAGAACTCCCAGATGGTATTATACCACATGTCAGATGGCAGTTCTCCGGTGATACTGGTACAGAGTAGTCTGTTGACCCGAGATCGTCATAGAGACTTGTGTGATTCCCACTGTGCTTTGATTTCCATCATACCACGTCCAAGAAGGCGTGCAAAAAGATGGCTTTTGGGTACAGTCCCGAATCACATGGAGGCAATGAGCGATAGGAGGGGATTCGTCTCTCCCGGTATAGGGAGTTGATGTTGTGCTGTGTTCGATTGGCTATAACCGGAAATCCCTGGCCAGGGTTGTTGAGATTTACTGGTAAGTGTTATCAGTAGTTTCTCGAACTGTTATAGACCTCATATCGACACGACTTATCGAGCTACTGGGGTCTGACGTTTACCACCCCTAAGTGAGATATGCAACATATCAGACGACGAGACCGGACTGTACGGGAGTGTTACTGATTGGATTCACAGGAGAAGTTACAGGCTTGCTTTTTGATCTTCTGAGCGCTCAATACATGGGTGGCTGTTACGTTTAGCTGACCGCTTGCAGCTTGTGGGTGCTTGATATGATCATCACCTACTGCCGGCGTATTGACGATTCTTTAGAGTCCTACACAGAGGTTTCTTGGCTCAGACGAAACGGAGTAGGGGCACATATGTGATATGTGCGGGACCGAGGATAATGCGATATGAGATACCGTATTCTATTCTCGCAATATTTGATATCAGCCGGGTCATCGGATCAAGTGTTGATTCGATGAATCGGTACGGATAAATATTAGTCGGTTATATGCGATATAGCCGGATTGTCGGATCAAGTGTTGATTCGATAATTTAATGTATAATAATATATATGATATATTAAATTACATTAACTAATATTTGCTCACTAAAAGATTCTTTTTCTCACTCGGGTAATACATTGATATATATCTGATATATGTTAATTGTATTATTTTATTTTGTTACGATAAATATTATATATGTGATATATAATATTGTAACATGATATGATAACTAATGCAACATGTTTAGTGGAGTTTATGTTAGTTATATATATGCCCTAAAGGCCATTACTGTACATTGGATGTATATTGTAGTGGATGCTGGGACATATATAGGTAGGACTTTCTTGCTCGACATGATAGTACGCTATCTGGTTGCACTTTATCTTAACGTGTATACTTTCTGTCTCTCTGTTATATGTCGATAAAGCCCTTAGGATGTGTACTCGACTTCCAGGACTGTGATGCAGATCATACTAGTGGGGCCTGGATAGTCCATGAGTGCATCCTTCAATGTTCCTAGTCGAGGGAATATCGAGACGGGGCATCGATATTCCAGAGTAGACTAGCGTGTATTTTCTCGACCCATGTGATGGGCGATGGATGATCCCATATCCATTGGTGCTTGACATCAGAGATGGTATACGGGTGCTCAGTGGAGACTGGGTACACTGAACGGACTCGCCGAGAACTCCCAGATGGTATTATACCTCACGTCAGATGGCAGTTCTCTGGTGACACTGGTACAGCTTAGTCTGTTGACCCAAGATCATCATAGAGTCTTGTGTGTCTCCCACTGTGCTTTGATTTCCACCCTACCACGGCTCTACTGAGTCGTGCAAACAGGTGGTTTTTGGGTACAGTCCCGATTCACATGGAGGCAATGAGTGATAGGAGGGGATTCGTCTCTCCCGGTATTGGGGGTTGATGTTGCGCAATGCACGACTGGCCATAACAGGAAATCCCTGGCCAGGGTTGCAGTGATATACTGGTAAGAGTTATCAGTAGTTTCACGATAGTTATGGACCCTACGTCGGCATGACTTATCGAGCTATTGGGGTCTGACGTTTACCACCCCTAGGCGAGATATGCGACATATCAAACGAACAGACCGGACTGTACGGTAAGTGTTACTGGTTGGATTCACAGGAGTGTGAGCGGGCTTGCTCGTCGATCTTCTGATCGCTCAATACCCGGGTGGCCGTTACGTTTAGCAGACCGCTTGCGGCTTGTGGGTGTTTGATATGATCATCATCTGCTGCCGGCGTATTGACGAGTCTTTAGAGTCCTACACAGAGGTTTCCTGGCTCAAGCGAAACGAAATAGGAGCACATATGGGATATGTGCGGGACCGAGAATAATGCGTGTATGTGATACCGTATTTCACTCTGGCGATGTATGTGTCGAATGGTTGTATGAGATATAACCTGGTTATCGAATCAAGGATTGATTCGATAAGCCGATACATTGGATACTAGCCGGTTATATGCGACATGACCGGATCGTTAAATCAAGTGTTGATTTAATGATTTAATGTAGAATTATATATTTGATATATTACTTTGCATCAACTAGTATTGGTTCACTTTAAATGGATTTTCTCACTTGAATTGTGCAAGTTGTATATGTGATATACATTTGTGCACATGATTGTATCATGTTTGATGATACATGTTTACTTGGTTAAGTGTAAAGAATTAAACCATGGTTAAGTTTATGATTAGGGTTTTCTTTTTTCTTACTTATTTATTTGTTTATTTATTTTTGGAAAAGATGAGAAAAGAATGGTTGCTATTTTTGTTTTTAGTTGAAGTTTCATGAAGCATTGACTTAGTCATCATTCTTGTCTCATGCTTAACCCTAACCATCCAAGTTAACCATGGTCCATTCTCTACAATTAACCAAGGGTTAATATATGATAAGTATTGATTTATTTATCCAATAATTCAAGACTTATCATATCATCTTCTTCTTCTTCATCTTCTTCTTCCATGAAGAAAGCTTGCTACTCCAATGGCAAGTGATGAAAACTAGTGAGAAATCCAAAACTAAAGTCTACCCACTTCCTATTTCTTCATCCTCTACCTCTTGCCAAGTAGTATAGGGTGTTTCCTTCATAAGTTTTCTTGACTTGGTGAAGTTGGAGCTTGATCTAGCGATGCCTCGACGTAGATCATCTTCGGCATCGTCGTCGATGACCTAGCCCGCTTTTCTCCGATGAAACCGACGCTAGAGCCCAAGATCCGATTTGTACAGCGAGGATACTTCATCGCGGAGCTTAGGAGGTGGAGGACCGGATCTACAAAGGTTGTAGCCCCTTCCCTTTAGCTATAATTCCGTTTACTAGCTTGCATCGCCTTGATTTCTGGTTAACGATCCGTATTAGGGTTTGTAGGCACAAGGAATTTTTGATTTGTGCATGTTTGACCACTTGTGAGACTCCATTAGAGTGCTTAGGAACCCTACAGTGGTATCAGAGCCTAGCTAGAGCCTTAGGCGATGCGTAGACGGAGTTAGAAGTCCGATCGACCCGAAACCCCGATTTTAACATGCTCTCTGGACTTTTTTGAAAAACGTGGTTTTTTCCAGATTAAAAATATGCAGAAAAATCAGCAGGAAGATCTAAGACTTACTGTAAAATTCGATGGCCTGATTCCTTAAAGTCGTCACGGATCCGCGGCATGAGCATGCTCATGCGGCGGTTCCGCGGCTAGTTTGTCGTTTTGTGCATCGAAGTTTGCACCGTAATTCTTAGTAAGCAGTGCTGGTTTTCCTGGGAATATTTTAATATTTATTCCAGAGTTTTATTTTCTGGGTTGTATTGGGAACTCAGTGTATCGATCGGATTGTCTGATTTTGTCAGTGTGTTTCTGGGTATTTTTTTAGAATATGTTAAAAAGTTCGATCGGATATAAATACCCATTTTTTCCCCTGCCGGGAAATTTCCAATTGTTGGATTTTTCCGTAGTTTAACGACGTTCTAAGTAGTGCAAGTAACGCGATGGACCCTCTAGAAGACAACAAACCTTAACTCGATTATGTGACCGTCTTGAACTGCCCTTTGAACCTTCGGGTTTGGGGCAGTACGGCGTGCCACATGTGAGGCGTTGGCTTGACCTTTCTACGGCTGGACCGTTGGTACTGAGGCACGAACTGAATGTTGTTAGACTTATTTCATGTGTTGAGCTGTTTCGGGAAAACTTGGGTGTTCGAATGTTCAATCGGAAAGTTTAACATTTTCTATTTATCCGGAATGTGATACAATAATTGGAATTCATAAGTAGTTATGTGATAACGGAATGAATGTTATAAACATAGCAGTTTAGTCTCCCTTGATCGGTTGCCACGGAGTTTTGATGTGATCAAAAGTCCGTCGCAATCATGTAGCGTACGCGGATACTCGCCGGGTAAACTTAATAGACAGCCTCACCCCATAGCCCCGACCAAGTGACTGTAGGAGAACCCCGTCGCCGAGAGCATCCGTTCGGGTGCTCGTGGTAGCGGTGTTTCGCCTTGGTGCACTTCGTCGACGGCATCGGGGGTGCGGCCGCCTACTGAAGTTTGCGACGAGCATTCGATCAGAATGTCGGGAATCCTGTTGAATTGCCCGACTTGATATTGAAAAGTGTTTTCGATAATGAGACTAAAATGCGGGGTTTATAATTGTTAGGCATGCGATGTCTAAAGAATTCATTTGGTCAGACATGCGATGTCTGAGGTGGTTGCGGATTCCAACTGTTGTAGTTTTACACTTTTTTTTCTGTGACCGTAAGTGTAATATGTGATATCGCCGGTTTCGTTGCTATATGTCAACGACAATTAGGATGCACATATTTACTTACGTTGATGACATGTGATGTTATGTGTTGCTGGATATGTTATATTGGATCGTCGTGTTTGAATAGCCGGGGGTTTTTATGTGAGATGAGTGTTTTTCATTTTCATTCATGTAAAAACTTGTATGTAATATTCTTTTATTGGGGCACTTCCAGGTTGCGGAAGATGTCACCGTTGATGTATATTATTTACTTTTCTGCACTAGGATAGACCCAAGGAGGGGAGCACAAGTAACCGGGTTCTAGGGTCCAGTGGGAGACCATCTCGGGGAGTCGAGTCCGGGTCTCCTAACCCTAGAATTGGTAGGGTTGCTTGCCGCTCTCGTAGGGGTCTAGGGGTGTGGGATAGGCTATTCATCACGACCGTGGAATCCGTGTTTTATACTGGCTCGTATTGAAAACACGGACGTCCTAGTATATCCAATATTTCATATGTTTCTTCTGCTGTGATTTATCTGTGATGTGATCATGTGATGTTCTGTGACAGATATAGTATATAGTATATATGATATATTATATAGACGTTGCTTATGTTTTACACCCGCGCTAGCCCTGCCCCGCTCTGCCGTTAGTTACCTAACCTAACGGTGCAGACGGGACATCGAGGCGAATGCGGATGGCATAAGCGTACGTTATATTTATCTGTAATGATTAAGTGGACTTAAATGATGGGATATTCATTAATGTGATTAATGAAAGAAAATAAACCTAATTGATGTTGTGGAATCGAATTTCAAAATAAAAACAGGTAGCTACAGTTCTTGCTTTGCATCGCGGTGTTCCTTGTAGAACATCTTGCACCTTATTCGATAGGGAAAGGACCGAGATCCCTTCACCGGGAGTGACTCCTTTAGCAATAACCGGCAGATGCTACATCACTCGGTTTGTCTTTTGATAGCTTCTATAGTTTCCGCTTTGCACAGTGATATATATGATATATCCCGCACCTCATTCGACGAGGAAAGGGCCGACGATCCCTTCACCGGGAGTGACCCCTTTAGCAAAACTAGAAAAGCCTGGAAAACGTTCCATTTAAAAACCATTTGATTCCGCAACGAGATCAAGTTCAAAGCGTTAAAGGTTTTCACAAAAACCATTCGCAACCCTCCGTCATTTTAGGAAGTAGAGTACTTAGTATTCGTGCTGTGTTTGTTGACCATAGTCAAGGCACAGTGTACGGTAGCTAAGTGATGTCTTCCTACACCGCATATGATGCGATTAGTTAGGACAGCCGCGTGACTTTGTTGACCTTAGTTAAGGGTCATGTGGGTGGGTCTAATTAATCACGAAATGACGGGTAGAACTTGACTAGTACTTATGATTTGTTGGCCATAGTTAAGGTCATAGGTGCTAGGGGTAAAAATCTTTATCGGGAGTTTCAAGTGTTGAAATTTGCAATGCGATTGCATACCTTCTATATGATAGTTGGATCCCGATACCCACTGCGAGTAATTGTTACTCCTCGGAGAGTTTTGCACTTTGCAATTAGCCGATCAAGTAGGTGTCTAGAAAGGTGTCAACGGGGTTACGCCTCTGGGAAAACGAGGTTTACTGTAATTAGGTCCGTGCGAAAGCACGGGAAACCTCCCTCAAAGTACCGACACTGGCCTGGCTGAAAGATTGGCGAACTTGTAGAGTGTAATTAATCCCGGCTAGTCTTTCCTTTTAAGGTTTGAAGGAAGATTTGATAAAAACAGTGGGAGCCATCCTGATTAGATAAAATATATAACCAATCTAATCTTGCAAGAGCGCACGCAGAGTGTTTTCTTCTCTCTCTCTCCTGGTAGCGACCATATCACGCCTTAATCAAGATAATAAAATGGATGTATTGACCGAACCCGCTTGTTATACTGAGCTGGGGAACGTTGGTCCCGCTCCAACTTATAATTGTTATAAGACAGAGCAGGAAATAGGGGAATACCAGAATTCCTATGCCGCCCAAACGAAGAAAGTGCATATGATGCATCATCTTCGGGTGTGTTCATTACATAGAACTGTTTCTCAGTATCCTCCGCATCCTGGGTATCTGATACCGGATCAGGATCCTAGATATGTAATCTGTTACATAGGGCTACAAAAGGGGTAGAAAAACTGAGAACGGGTGATAAGTTTCATGAGGCAGAAAACGGGGCAAGTGTTGCAGCCAAGTCTGTTGGTCACTGTCACCCTGTATTACCAATACATTGATTCTGAACAAATGCTATTAGATACCGAACCTGATATACAAAATCATATCAGTCTCTTTATTAGTAAAGAAATGATAAAAATTTTTATTGATGGATAATGTTTTGAACATTTCCTATATCAAAAGTTGATCGGTTTAGGCACGTTATCTAAAAGCATTGACGTTCTAAATCAAACTACAGTTCTTAGTATTCAGAACACACACAAGAGGAAGAGTTCAGAAATGAACGAATTCTTCTTGAGGTTTTGTAGACTAGGTCATATCAATGCGACCCGACTAGCTGAAGTTACATTCAGATGCATATTTAAATCAGTTTGAATTTACATCTTGTGAAACTTGCCAGTCATGTCACAAAGATATAATGACACCAGCTCTGTTTACTGGAAACTGAGAAAGAGTTAGTAAACTCTTGGGACTGATGCATGATGATGTATGTAAGGTCTCCTGTCTACACATGCCAGGACTGGTTCTTTATACTTCATTATATTCTCTGATAATCTCTCAAGATTCAGTCATATATTCCTGTTGAAATATAAGTCCGAACCTTTTGAGGTATTCACAGAATATAAGTAGGAAGTAGAGAACCAATATATGGGTATAAGTATTATGTCCTATGATGAGATCAGGGAGGAGAATACTTGTGCATGGAATCCTTGGACTATTCTAAAGGAAAATGAGATTCTCTCTCAGTATTACTCCTCTGAATACACCACAGCACAACGGTGTATCGGGGCGGAGCAATCACACAATATTAGATATCGTGTGCTCTATGATGAGTATTATTGAGTTACCTATTTCCTTTTGGGAGTTATGCGCTTGAGAAGCTGCATACCTATTGAATAGGGTTCGAATCAAATCACTGCCTACCACTTCATATGTGATATGGAAAGGGAAGAGCCCATATCTTAAGTTAGTTAAGATTTGGGGTTGTCCGGCCTATGTCAAAAGAAAAATCCGGACAAGATCGAGGCAAGGTCAGTTCTGTAGAACTGGAAAGGTTCAAGCTATTCGAAACTACAGCTGAAGATTTGACAGAACCAAAGGATTTTATAGTTCCCGACGAACCTCAGCCTCTCCGCCGATCTAGCAGGGTTCCTCACCTGCTTGAGAGATACTTCGGTTTCTCGATGACAGTGGGAGCAAGGATTGCATCATGAGATGATGACCCAACTAGATTCGAGCAGGCCATCAAGAGTAGGGACTCTGTAAGAATGGCTGGATGCTTAGCCATCTGAGATGGAATCCATATACACCAACAAAGTATGGACTTTGGTTGCGATATCTGAAGGGTTAAATCCCCATCAGGAGCAAGTATATCTTGAGAAGATTACTTGGTGTAGATGGACAAGTTGAGACTTTCAAAGCTAGACTTGTTAAAGGTTTTCGTCATCAACCAGGCACGGATAATGATGAAACCTTTTCCAGGGACTATGCTTAAGTCCATCTAGATCCTACTTGCCACGGCTACATACCATGACTACGATATCTGGTGGTTGGGTGCCATGACAACTTTTCTAAATAATGATTTAGAAGAGAACGTCTATAAGAACACAGCCAGAGGGCCTCGTAGACAGTGGGAGCAGCGGAAACGTGTGCAAGATGCTTTATAGGATAAAGCAGGCATCGCGGAGTTGGAACATTTGTTTTGATGGATTAGTCAAAGAAGTTGACATCATCAAAATGGTAGATGAACCTTGTATAAACAAAAAGGTTGTAGGGAGTATAGTGACGATCCTCGTAGAGTACGTGGATGACATACTCTTGTTAGGGAAGGAGTTTCCTATGCTACGCTCGATCAATCTCCGCTTATCACAAAGATTTTCCATATAGGATCAAAGTGATACCTACTAAATCCTAAGCTTTGGATCTATGAGATAGATCTAATTGGATGTTAGGATACTCACTAGTTGTAGTGAGATGGTATCAATCGATCCTGGGGAGAATCACTGGAAGAGTTCCAGAGTGATAAAGACGACTGAATGTCAGTCACAGGCATTGTCTTTACCCTTAGTAAAGGGACGGTATGTTGGAAGAGTTCCAAGCTAGATACCGTGGCAAACTAGACGATAAAGGCTGGTAACATCGCTATTAAAGATACTACCAAAGAGGCAGTTTGGGTGTATATTGGTTCATAAGATGAACTTGGTTCCTGCCATTGTACGACAATGGAAGTGTGGTTTTGGCCCTGGAACCCTGGTCCCATCAGTGACCCTGACATATTCTGAGGCAGCATCACCTGATCATAGAGATAGTTAATCTCCAGGATGATCGAGGTTAGGAGAGTAGACTCAGAGGACAACACGGCGGATCCACTCACGAAGGCCTTTTCCCAAAGAGAGACTTTTAAGGGATGGTTGAGTATGTGATACTGCAACCACTGCTACAGATGGCCCTAGTGCAAGTGGGAGATTGTTAGTTATATATATGCCCTAGAGGCCATTACTGTACATTGGATGTATATTGTAGTGGATGCTGGGACATATATAGGTAGGACTTTCTTGCTCGACATGATAGTACGCTATCTGGTTGCACTTTATCTTAACGTGTATACTTTCTGTCTCTCTGTTACATGTTGATAAAGCCCTTAGGATGTGTACTCGACTTCCAGGACTGTGATGCAGATCATACTAGTGGGGCCTGGATAGTCCATGAGTGCATCCTTCATTGTTCCTAGTCGAGGGAATATCGAGACGGGGCATCGATATTCCAGAGTAGACTAGCGTGTATTTTCTCGACCCATGTGATGGGCGATGGATGATCCCATATCCATTGGTGTTTGACATCAGAGATGGTATACGGGTGCTCAGTGGAGACTGGGTACACTGAACGGACTCGCCGAGAACTCCCAGATGGTATTATACCTCACGTCAGATGGCAGTTCTCTGGTGACACTGGTACAGCTTAGTCTGTTGACCCAAGATCGTCATAGAGTCTTGTGTGTCTCCCACTGTGCTTTGATTTCCACCCTACCACAGCTCTACTGAGTCGTGCAAACAGGTGGTTTTTGGGTACAGTCTCGATTCACATGGAGGCAATGAGCAATAGGAGGGGATTCGTCTCTCCCGGTATTGGGGGTTGATGTTGCGCAATGCACGACTGGCCATAACAGGAAATCCCTGGCCAGGGTTGCAGTGATATACTGGTAAGAGTTATCAGTAGTTTCACGATAGTTATGGACCCTACGTCGGCATGACTTATCGAGCTATTGGGGTCTGACGTTTACCACCCCTAGGCGAGATATGCGACATATCAGACGAACAGACCGGACTGTACGGTAAGTGTTACTGGTTGGATTCACAGGAGTGTGAGCGGTCTTACTCGTCGATCTTCTGATCGCTCAATACCCGGGTGTCCGTTACGTTTAGCAGACCGCTTGCGGCTTGTGGGTGTTTGATATGATCATCATCTGCTGCCGGCGTATTGACGAGTCTTTAGAGTCCTACACAGAGGTTTCCTGGCTCAAGCGAAACGAAATAGGAGCACATATGGGATATGTACGGGACCGAGAATAATGCGTGTATGTGATACCTTATTTCACTCTCGCGATGTATGTGTCGAATGGTTGTATGAGATATAACCTGGTTATCGAATCAAGGATTGATTCGATATGCCGATACATTGGATACTAGCCGGTTATATGCGACATGACCGGATCGTTAAATCAAGTGTTGATTTAATGATTTAATGTAGAATTATATATTTGATATATTACTTTGCATCAACTAGTATTGGTTCAGTTTAAATGGATTTTCTCACTTGAATTGTGCAAGTTGTATATGTGATATACATTTGTGCACATGATTGTATCATGTTTGATGATACATGTTTACTTGGTTAAGTGTAAAGAATTAAACCATGGTTAAGTTTATGATTAGGGTTTTCTTTTTTCTTACTTATTTATTTGTTTATTTATTTTTGGAAAAGATGAGAAAAGAATGGTTGCTATTTTTGTTTTTAGTTGAAGTTTCATGAAGCATTGACTTAGTCATCATTCTTGTCTCATGCTTAACCCTAACCATCCAAGTTAACCATGGTCCATTCTCTACAATTAACCAAGGGTTAATATATGATAAGTATTGATTTATTTATCCAATAATTCAAGACTTATCATATCATCTTCTTCTTCTTCATCTTCTTCCATGAAGAAAGCTTGCTACTCCAATGGCAAGTGATGAAAACTAGTGAGAAATCCAAAACTAAAGTCTACCCACTTCCTATTTCTTCATCCTCTACCTCTTGCCAAGTAGTATAGGGTGTTTCCTTTACAAGTTTTCTTGACTTGGTGAAGTTGGAGCTTGATCTAGCGATGCCTCGACGTAGATCATCTTCGGCATCGTCGTCGATGACCTAGCCCGCTTTTCTCCGATGAAACCGACGCTAGAGCCCAAGATCCGATTTGTACAGCGAGGATACTTCATCACGGAGCTTAGAAGGTGGAGGACCGGATCTACAAAGGTTGTAGCCCCTTCCCTTTAGCTATAATTCCGTTTACTAGCTTGCATCGCCTTGATTTCTAGTTAACGATCCGTATTAGGGTTTGTAGGCACAAGGAATTTTTGATTTGTGCATGTTTGACCACTTGTGAGACTCCATTAGAGTGCCTAGGAACCCTACAGTTTAAACATGATTAGGGTTTGGATTTTGGTTAAACTTTCTAGATGATTCTAGAAGGTTTAGTTTTTGTCATGATAAAGATATTTGTCTTGATATTTTTGTGTGACTCATTCTTAACTCAACCCAAACCCTAGCCCTTGGTTAATTCTCTACAATGGTTAAGTCAACCATGGTTGCATTATTTATCATATTAATCCTTTCATTATTCATCACAAAAGAAAATGAATCACTATTCTTCTTCTTCCTCCTTTTGCAAAGCTTTCTTGCTTTTTATTTGTGATGAAAAATGAGTGAGTAAATGAAAATAAAAGAGAGAAAAAATCCTACTTCATCATCCTCATCTACCCTTACCATTTAGATGAGGGTGTTCACATCATATTATGAGTGTTATCTTGTGTTAACGAAACTTCAAGGTAGATCATCTTTGTATCGAAGATCGGAAGCAAAGGTTGCATCATTCTCTTCGTGAAGCCTCTCGAGAGTCCAGAACACGATGATCGCAGCGAAGGGACTTCAACACGGAGCTTAAGAAGTGAAGGACCGGATCTACAAAGGTTGTAATCCCTCTCACTTAGTGTTAAAGTGTTTAACATGTTTTTTTCCGCCTAAACCCTAGTTTAAAGATTCGGCTTCGGGTTGTTCGGCACGGCTAATTTTTTAATCGGGCATGGTTGATACCCTGTAGACCCTTGTGCGTGTGCCTAGCAACCCAACACATACTATCATCTTGAGTAAGACTGTCCTACCGGAATAGGTCCTCCCTCAATCATTGCAATCACGTGCCTGTGATCCAATAATTGACTCTGAGGGCACTATCTCCAACAATAGCGGTACAAGTCATGTCGGAGTGTAGCCCAGAACACCTTGAGATAGCACTGGAAACGCTACTAGTATATCTCGCTTGCCCTGGCCAGGGACTTTGTGTAATGGCTCTCCTAGACACAGCGCGATATCAACCCCCAATACCGGGAAAGACGAATCCTGTCTAACCGTCACTGCCTTCAAGTACTTCGGGACTGCACCCAACTACTACCTGTTTGCACAACTCATTTGAGCTGTGGCAGGATAGCAATCTAAGAACAGTGGGAACACACTCGAGGCGAAGTGACAGTGTCAAGTCAATGGACTATGCTGTACTTATGTTACCTGGGAACTGATAACTGACGATAGGTATAATACCAAACCAACAGTTCCCAGTGAGTCCTGTCCAGTGTACTCATAACCTAATGAGCACCTGCATACTATCTCCAGTATGACGTACTGATGGCTGTAGGACAGACCATCTCCCCTCCTGGGGTGAGAAGCGTATACACTAGTCTACTCTGGAGTATCGATGCCCTGTCTCGATAATCCTACGACTAGGGACCTGTATAAGGATGTGCTTATAGATTACCCAGCCCCCACTAGTGTGACTGCCATCACAACGCTGGTAATCAAGCAAAGATCCTAAAGGCTCCACTAATATGTATAAGCTATATGCTAAAAGAAACATACGCATATATTGAAGTAGAAACAAACCAAGTAGCATACTACCATTTTGAGCAAGATTGTCTATACAACTGTGAATATCCTAAACTTCCATTAAATAATATACACACTAGTATGATACAGTAATGGCATCTAGGGCATATACACTAACAATCTCCCACTTGCACTAGGGCCATGTACTGGCGTATCGAAGACCTATCATCTCGATCAGCCGCTCGAACTGAGTCTGGAGTATGGCCTTAGTGAATGGATCTGCAGTGTTATCTTCTGTAGCAACCCTCCGAACCTCAATCTCCGGGCGATCCACGATCTCCCTGATCAGGTGATACCGCCTCAAGATGTGTCTGGACTTCTGATGGGACCTGGGTTCCTTTGCTAAAGCTATAGCCCCGTTGTTGTCACAATACAGAGGAATTGGATCAACAATGGATGAAACCACCTGAAGTTCTGTCAAGAACTTCCTCATCCAGACTGCTTCTTTTGCGGCATCAGATGCTGCGATATATTCCGCTTCCATCGTCGAGTCAGCAATGGTTTCCTGTTTGGAACTCTTCCAACACGCCGCCCCTCCATTAAGGGTAAAGACATATCCCGACATGGATTTAGAGTCATCCTTGTCACTCTGGAAGCTGGAGTCAGCAAAAGCCTCGATCTGGAGGTCTTTTCCGCCGTAAACCAAAAACATATCCTTAGTCCTTCTCAGGTACTTTAGAATGTTCTTTACCGCTATCCAGTGTTTCTCCCCAGGGTTTGACTGATACCGGCTTACCACACTCAGTGCATAAGCTACATCTGGTCTGGTACACAACATCGCATACATTATAGAGCCTACCGCAGATGCGTAGGATATAATAGACATCCGATCCCTTTCCAAATCAGTCTTGAGAGACATCTCTTTGGAGAGGGTGATCCCGTGACAAGCCGGTAAATTACCCCGCTTGGAATCTTCCATACTGAATCTTTTTAGTATGGTGTCGATGTACCTGGACTGTGAAAATCCTAATATCCTCTCGGACCTATCACGATAGATCCGAATCCCCAGAATGTAAGAGGCATCACGCAGGTCTTTCATGGAGAACCTGTGTGACAAGAACCCTTTGACAGATTGTAGCATAGGAATGTCATTTCCTATCAAGAGAATGTCATCCACGTATAAAACGAGGAATACGACAGTTCGTGCTACAATTTTACTATAAATGCATGGTTCATCTGGATTTTTAATAAAGCCAAATTCTTTGACAGTCTCATCAAAACAGATGTTCCAACTCCGCGATGCCCGCTTTAGTCCATAAATGGACTTAAGCAACTTGCATACTTTCCCGCTGCTCCCACTCTGAATGAAACCCTCTGGCTGGTCCATATAGACACACTCCTCCAAATTTCCATTTAGAAAAGCGGTCTATACGACCATCTGCCAAATCTCATAATCGTGGAAGGCAGCAATGGCAAGAAGGATCCTTATGGATTTGAGCATAGCCACTGGAGAAAAGGTTTCATCATAGTCCAAACCAGGTCTTTGACGAAAACCCTTTGCAACAAGTCTAGCCTTATAGGTCTCAACCTGTCCATCTACACCAATATTCCTTTTGAAGATCCATTTGCAGCCTACGGGTTTTACCCCTTCTGGAGCAACGTCCAAAGTCCATACTTTGTTGGTGTACATGGACTCCATCTCGGTCCGCATTGCATCCAGCCATTTTACTGAGTCAGTGCTCTGAATGGACTGCTGGAAGCTAGTCGACCCATCATTATCAATGATGCAATCCTCTCTATCCCCGTCTATGAGAAAACCATATTATCTCTCGGGCTGATGAAACTTCCTACTACTCCTGTGGAGCGGCGCAGGAATGTCCTGTTTTTTCGAACCTTCTGGTTCTTATAAGCTTTCAGTAATAGCTTGTGGTTCTGGAATTTCTTCCAATTCTATTGTGCTACCACTTATCTGATTTTCTAAAAATTCAGTTTCCAAGAAGTAGGCATGAAGAGAAACAAATACCTTTTGTTCCTCTCCGCAATAGAAGAAATATCCCTTGGAGTTCTTTGGATATCCCACAAACTTGCACTGTACTGAGCGTGCCTCGAGTTTGTCCGCATGCTGCTTTTTGACAAAAGCTGGACATCCCCATGTCTTAATGTGCTTAAGATAAGGTTTCTTCCCACTCCACATCTGATATGGTGTGGTAGGCACTTTCTTAGTTGGAACTCGGTTCAAAAGATATGCAAATGATTCTAGTGCATATCCCCAGAAAGATCGCGGCAACTCAGCGTTACTCATCATGGAACATACCATATCCAATAGGGTTCGGCTCCGTCTCTCCGATACACCATTATGTTATGGGGTGTATGGAGGAGTAAGTTGAGAGAGAATTCCATTCTCTTTTAAGTAATCCAAGAATTTGGCACTATTGGGTATAGTGCCCTCAAAGTCAATTATTGGATCGCAGGTACGTGATTGCAATAATTGAGGAGGACCTATACCAGTAGCACAATCTTACTCGAGAAGATAGTATGCTATCTGATTTGCCTTTATCAGTCGTGTACAGGTTCAGGTGATTGATCACTATTACACGTTGATAGAGCCCTTAGAATCTTGCTTGACTACCAACAGTATGATGGCGATCATATACGTGAGAGTTGGGTAGTCTATAAGCATATACTTAAATGTGGTCCCTAGTCGTGGGAGTTTCGAGACAGGGCATCGATACTCCGGAGTAGACTAGTGTATAGCGGTGGCCGGTCTCATAAGCCACTGGTGTCAGTTGGATCACCTAAGATGTATACAGGTGCTCATTGGGTTATGAGTACACCGGACAGGACTTGCCGAGAACCTGCTAGTTGGTATTTATACCTAGCATCAGATGGCAGTTCCATGGTGACATGTGTACAGGTTAGTTCATCGACCTGAGGTCGTCATTTGTCTCGTGTGAGTTCCTACTGTTCTTTGATTTCTACCCTACCACGGCTCAAAGGAGTCGTACAAACAGGTCTTTTTTGGGTACAGTCCCGAGCCACATGGAGGCAAGTGAGCGGATCGGCAGGGGATTCGTCTCTCCCGGTATTGGGGGTGAGATCGCGCTATGTCTAGGAGAGCCATTACACAAAACCCTCGGCCGAGATAGGAGATTTACTGGTAGGTACTCCAGTAGTATCTCAGGGTGTTCTGGGCTACACTCTGACACGACTTATACCGCTTTTGGGGGTCTGACGTTACCAGCCCCCTAAGCCCGATATGTGATACTCATAGACGAACGGACCGGACTGTATGTATATTGTCACTGTTAGGCTCAGTAGGGTCCCAGGATGAGTTCGCTCATCGGCTTCCCTTGAGGTCAGTACATGGGCAGCCGTTACGCACAGCTAGTGCCGCTGACGGCTTATGGTTAAACCCACTGCCAGGGTACTGATGAGTCATTAGAGTCCCCCACAGATAATTTCCCAAGTTCGGGCGAAACGTTGTAGAGGCCGTATGGTTTTATAGCAGGGTTCGGAAAATGCACGTGCGTTTACGCACGTGTCATATTTCGGGCAGATAATACTGGTGGGTTTTGGTTTAAGCCGGATCCAAGTATTATACTGCGTAGATATAATATCTTTGTCTCAGTTGCATTTGTATTCGGTCGTAATACAAATGCGGGTATGTTTATACTGTTACGAGGTTATCCTGAATTCGATTCGGGATCGCTTTTCGAAGTTGCTGGTTTTCTATCACCCGTCTTAAACATTCGGTTTAATGCGGATTTATCTTTTTCTTGTGGGTGAATCATTTGGGTGAGTCATGAGTGTGGAAGATTCTAGAATGGTGACTAGGTTTAGTGTGTCACCATTTTGCATTAAATGGTTGATGACTAGGTTTATGTAACTCATTAGTTTGCATTAAATGTTTTGCAAGGTGTTATGTGAATCATTCATTTTCATTATTGCTTATGGTCACCCCTCTTGCTCCTACAATCACCCCTCCCCCACCTCATATAGTGGCCGGCCCTTATGGATGCCCAATTGATTGATTTTTCCACTCTCTCACTTGGTAGAAAAAGATGATGATTAATTTGGTTCATGGAAATTTGATAGCTCTTTTCTCATTACTCCAAAAGGCAACTTCATTAACCGTTCATCCATGGTTTTGGATTAAGCGAGACAAAGTGTTTTACTCATTCTCTACATCAATCATGGACATGTCGACTAGCAAACTTCACGTCCGAGTTGCCTCAGTTCAGAGGCGGGAGCCCGTTTAAAGATCCGTAGATGTGGTGCCACCTAGACGAGGAACCAGGAGATCGGAGCAGCCGCAACGGAGCGTGGGATGATGGTTAAAGACCGAAGGACTCAGATCGTTCGGTATAGCCTTTCTACCCACTTTGAAGTTTGTTAGTTTAGCCTTAATGGCAGATCCGGGTTATAGTATGCGATAGCGCCAGTTAAAAAGTTTTTGTTCCGCGTTTGGCGTCTGAATGACGGCCGGGGCGCTACCGTAGACTTATATGGTATCAGAGCCACGCCATTAAGCTTTACTAACTTGTGCTAACGCGTTTAAAATATCGATCGAACGGAATTTTGAAAACTACAATTTTCTGTGTAAAGTTTCTGTCGATTTTAAAAACAGGTCTAAAAATTATTTTGAGCATCTCAGAAAATCGTGCAGGCTTTTCTAAGAACACAATAGAAATTTGCGCCCCTGACTCAACCGTACGGCCGCGGAACCGCCGCACATGCCTGACTTTGGCTGCGGATCCGCGACCTTCTTGGTGTTTCAGTGGGCCAAATTTCTTCTAGGGCTTCTTCATAGGAAATTATGGTTTCTGGAATATTTCTTTTGGGCCCAGATTTTATTACTGTACAGCAAATGTATGTGGGGCCCACATCGGGAAGTTTTGTCAATCAGAATTTAAACTTGTTAGTTTACAGTACTTACATTATATCTCCGACCGTGAATGTCATTCGAGCGGTAAATTGCGTCTAATAGCTATAGTTCTTTTAGACGGATTTGCGAACGTGACATTCGCGTTGATGTTCTGTATTGTGCTGTGATGTTGCGGATTTGTCTTGGTGATAGCAGTGTGCAATGGTAGTGCAGTTTGAATTTATTTGTACATTTGATATTGCGGGGCGTGTAAGTCGATGTACAACACCCCACGACTTGCGGGGAGGCGGAAATATGAAAAACGATCTTGTTCTTTGCTTAAACATCGACTAACCGCATGAATCGAAGCTAAACGATAACTAACATCAAACATAGAAGTTAACAACTACTATGTAAAGGGATTATACCTAAAGAACCGTGTCCTTCTTCTTTACGAACTCCACCTCCTCCTCGGCCTTCTCCAAGTAGTAGACGATCCACCACGAGAGCTAAACTCCAAGCTTTGCCTCTAAACTTGAGGCAACTAGGTATCTTTAAGTGCTAATCAAAGTACCTAGATGAAATAGAGTATGGTTATGGATTAAGTAGTCTAACTAATCCTTGTACTCAACACATGAGAGGGGAGGATTAGGGTTTGAAGAGAGAGAGCTTGAGGAGAGAGAAGATGAACATAATAATGAGAAGAGAAAATGAGTTATCATAATATATATCAAGCATTTTTATTTATCAAGAAAAGAAAAGAAAATGATTTACAACCATGCTTGATAAATATCTTGTGGTGATTCATCTCCATGAGTCATTAAGCAATTATGAAGCATTAATGACATGGATGAATCATCCATATGACTCACTAATCTCATTCAATGTATATGCCACCTAAAGCTCCTTAGTCACCATCTTCTAGAAGCTTCTCGCGCAATTACGAGAACGCCCCTCCTAACCGTGAAAACACGGAAAAACTTTAGACTGTATAAATCCAATAAACGGATACTAGTAACTGGCTTAAACCAAAGCCGACTAGTAAAAACTGTCCGAAAGTCGTACGTGCGAAAACACACGTATGCGTCCGAACCCTTGTCGTAAAACCATACGGCCTCTATATCATTTCGCCTGGAGTAGGGAAACTCTCTGCGTGGGACTCTAGAGACTCGACTACTACGCTGGCAGTGAGTTTAACCACAGACCGCAAGCGGCACTAGCTGTACGTAACGGTCCCCAGGTAGATGTCGATAAGAAGGCCGATGAGGAAACCCATCCGAACTCCTACTGAGTCTGATGTGACAATCTCCGTACAGTCTGGTCCGTTCGTCTAAGACTATCGCATATCGGGCCTAGGGGGGCTGCAAGCGTCAGTCCCCTAATAGCGGTATAAGTCGTGTCGGAGCGAAGCCCATTACACCCTGAGAAACTACTGGAACCTACCAGCAAATCTCGCTTGCCCTGGCCAGGGACTTTGCGTAATGGCTCTCTGACACAGCGCGATATCAACCCCCAATACCGGGAGAGACGAATCCTATCTAACCGCCACTGCCTCCAAGTGCTCGGGACTGCACCCAACTGCTACCTGTTTGCACGACTCCTTTGAGCCGTGGTAGGGTAGCAATCTAAGAACAGTGGGACACACTCGAGGCGAAGTAGCAGTGTCAAGTCTGCGGACTATGCTGTACTCATGTCACCTGGGAACTGTTCACTGACGACTGGTATAAAACCAACCAACAGTTCCCTGTGAGTCCTGTCCGGTGTACCCATAACCTAACGAGCACCTGCATACTATCTCCGGTACGACGTACTGACGGCTGTGGGATAGACCATCTCCCCAACTGGGATGAGAAGCGTACACACTAGTCTACTCCGGAGTATCGATGCCCTGTCTCGATAATCCAACGACTAGGGACCTGAATAAGGATGTGCTTGTAGACTACCCAGCCCCCACTAGTGTGACTGCCATCACAACGCTGGTAGTCAAGCAAGATCCTAAGAGCTCTATCAATACGTATACTCACATATTAAGATAGAAAAAACCAAGTAGCATACTACCATGTTTAGCAAGACTGTTATATACATGTGAATATCCCAAGCTTCCATTAAGTAATATACAAACTAATATGATACAATAATGGCCTCTAGGGCATATACACTAACAATCTCCCACTTGCACTAGGGCCATGTACTGGCATATCGAAGACCGACGATCTCGAGTAGCCTCTCGAACTGAATCTGAGGTAGGGCCTTTGTGAATGGATCAGCAATGTTCTCTTCAGAAGCAACTCTCCGAACCTCGATCTCCCGACGATTAATGATCTCCCTGATCAGGTGATACTGCCTTAAGATGTGTCTGGATTTCTGATGGGACCTTGGTTCCTTCGCTAAAGCTATAGCTCCGTTGTTGTCGCAATACAGAGGTATTGGATCAACTATGGTAGGAACCATCTGAAGTTCTGTTAGGAACTTCTTCATCCAGACTGCTTCTTTTGCGGCATCGCAAGCAGCTATATACTCCGCTTCCATCGTCGAGTCAGCAACGATGTCCTGCTTGGAGCTCTTCCAGCACACTGCCCCTCCATTGAGGGTAAAGACATAACCCGACATGGACTTGGAATCGTCCTTATCACTCTGGAAGCCGGAATCAGCAAAGGCCTCCAACCTGAGGTCTTTTCCGCCGTAAACCAAGAACATCTCCTTAGTCCTTCTCAAGTACTTGAGAATGTTCTTTACTGCTATCCAGTGCTTCTCCCCTGGGTCTGACTGATAACGACTTACCACGCTCAGTGCGTAAGCTACATCTGGTCTGTTGCACAACATCGCATACATTATAGAGCCTACCGCAGAAGCGTAGGGTATAATAGACATGCGTTCCCTTTCCAAATCAGTCTTGGGAGACATCTCTTTGGAGAGGGTGATTCCGTGACAAGCCGGTAGATTACCGCGCTTAGAATCTTCCATACTGAATCTTTTCAGTACAGTGTCGATATACCTGGACTGCGAAAGTCCCAACATCCTTCTGGATCTATCACGATAGATCCAGATCCCCAGAATGTAAGAGGCATCACCCAGGTCTTTCATGAAGAACCTGTGTGAAAAGAATCCTTTGACAGATTGTAGCATAGGAATGTCATTTCCTATCAATAGAATGTCATCCACGTACAAGATGAGGAATACGACACTTCTGGCTACAACTTTACTATATATGCATGGTTCATCTGGATTTTTGATAAAGTCATATTCTTTGACTGTCTCATCAAAACAGATGTTCCAACTCCGCGATGCCTGCTTTAGTCCATAAATGGACTTAAGCAGCTTGCATACTTTCCCGCTGCTCCCACTCTGATTGAAACCCTCTGGCTGATCCATATAGACGCACTCTTCTAAATTTCCATTCAGAAAAGCCGTCTTTACGTCCATCTGCCAGATTTCATAATCATGGAAGGCAACAATAGCAAGAAGGACCCGAATGGATTTGAGCATAGCTACTGGAGAAAAAGTTTCATCATAGTCCAAACCAGGTCTTTGACGAAAACCCTTTGCAACAAGTCTAGCCTTATAGGTTTCCACCTGTCCATCTACACCAATCTTTTTCTTGAAGATCCATTTGCATCCTATGGGTTTTACCCCATCTGGAGCAAAGTCCAAAGTCCATACTTTGTTGGTGTACATGGACTCCATTTCGGTTCGCATTGCATCTAGCCATCGAACCGAGTCGCCGCTCTGTATGGCCTGCTGGAAGTCGGTAGGTTCATCATCATCTATGATGCAATCCTCTCTATCCCCATCTATGAGAGAACCGTAGTATCTCTCAGGCGGATGAGACGGCCTACTACTCCTGCGGAAGGGTGCGGGAATGTCCTGTTCTTCTTGAACTACTGGTTCTACAAAACTTTCAATATTAGTTTGTGGTTGTGGAATTTCTTCCAGTTCTATTTCGCTCCCACTTGATTCCTTTTCTAAAAACTGATGTTCTAGAAAATGGGCATTATGAGAAACAAATACCTTTTGTTCCTCTGCGTAATAGAATAGATATCCCCTGGAGTTCTTTGGATATCCCACAAACTTACACTTTACTGATCGTGCCTCGAGCTTGTCCACATGCTGCTTTTTAACAAAAGCTGGACATCCCCAAATCTTTATATACTGTAGATGGGGTTTCTTCCCGCTCCACATCTGATATGGAGTGGTAGGCACAGTCTTGGTAGGAACCATGTTTAAAAGATATGCCGCTGATTCTAGCGCATAACCCTAGAAAGATCGCGGTAACTCAGCATTGCTCATCATGGATCGTACCATATCTAATAGGGTTCGATTCCGTCTCTCCGATACACCATTATGCTGTGGAGTGTATGGAGGAGTAAGCTGAGAGAGAATTCCTTTCTCTTTTAGGTAACCTAGGAACTCGGCACTTAAGTATTCACCACCTCTATCAGATCTAAGTGTCTTGATACTTTTGCCGGTTTGGTTTTCTACTTCATTCTTATACTCTTGGAATTTCTCAAAAGCCTCAGATTTATGTTTCATCAGATAAATGAATCCGTATCTTGAGTAATCATCCGTGAAAGTAATGAAATAGGAAAAACCACCTCTTGCATGCGTAGACATTGGACCACATACATCGCTGTGTATGAGTCCTAAGAGCCCGCACGCTCTTACTCCATGTCCAGTAAATGGAGTCTTTGTCATCTTTCCTTTGAGACAAGATTGACAGGTATCATAAGTTTGATATTCAAACGAGTCCAAATATCTTTCTCTATGCAACTTAGTTAACCTTCTCTCATTGATGTGACCCAGTCTACAATGCCATAAGAAAGCTTTATTTAAATCTGGAGACTTTCTTTTTAGTGTGTTCTGGACATTGAAAATTTGGAGTTGGTTTAAGACATATATACCGTTATTTAGTGTACCGGACCCAATCAAACCATGATTAAGGTGGATGTTAACAACATCTCTTACAAACGTGAAATCATAACCTTTATTTGATAACAAGGAAACTGATATGATATTACACGTTAAGCTTGGTACAAAAAAACAGTTATGTAAAATCAAAATGTTTCCACTCGTCAATCCTAGGTGATAATCCCCGACGGACGCAGCTCCCACGCTAGCTCCGTTAGCAACCTTTAGGGTCATATCACCTTCCTTCAGCACTCTACGGTTTCTCAGTGCCTGCAATGAATTGCAAATATGAGATCCTGATCCGATATCCAATACCCAGGAAGTAGAGTTAATTGACAGACAATTCTCAATTACAAACACACCTGAAGTCGAAGCCACAGCTTGCTTCGATTCCTGGTTCTTGGCGTTCCACGCCTTGCAATCTTTCTTCCAGTGCCCTTTCCTGTGACAATGGAAGCACTCATCCTGGCCCACTACCGGTACCGCAAACTTTTTCTTTCCCTTCCCTCCCACCTTACTAACACCTCCTCTAGGTTTAGTGGCGGCCTTCTTCTTCCTTCCTTTGGCCCTAGCCTTGGACCCGGAAGAAGATGCACCGCCAACAAACATAGCGGGTGTTTCCCTTATCTTCTGCAAAGTGCCCTCTGCACTCCTTAACATGTTCAGGAGTTCCGGAAGTTCAACTTCTTTTCTTTGAATGTTGAAGTTCAGGATAAACTGGGCGTAGGTGTGAGGAAGGGACTGGAGAATAAGGTCTGTATAGAGCTCATTATCCAAAGTCGTCCCAAGGTCTGCGAGCTCTTCTATATAGCCGATCATCTTTAGGACATGTTCTCCTACCGATGACCCGACAACCAACCTCGCTCGAAACAAGTTCTTAGAGGTCTCGTATCTTGCTATACGAGATTGCTCTCCATAAAGTTCCTTTGTATGGAGAAATATGCCATCTAGTTCCATATCCTCGTGCCTCCTTTGATGTTCATTGTTCATCGAGGCAAGCACGATGCACTTGGTTTTCGCGCAATCGAAATCCCAGGTTTTGCGGATTTCCTTATCCGCATTACTGGATTTGGGACCAGGGACAGCAGGTGCCGTAGCGGTGAGGACGTACCCCAATTTGTCATAGGTCAAAGCCATTTTGACATTCCGCAGCCAATCTTTATAGTTTGGCCCTGTCAGTATATTTTTCTCTAAAAGTAACTTAAGTCCAGTCATTTTCAGGGTCGCTGCAAATAGGAGAGAGAGAAGAAAACTCTTTAGCATGATGCTTTTGCAAGTTTAGAATGGTTTTTAGTTTATCTAAACTGGATGGCTCCCACTGTTTCTCGAATCCTTCCTCAAACCATAAAAGAAGAATTAGCCAGGACTATTCTCACCATACAATACTTGCTTAACCGTTCAGCCAGGCTAGTGTCGATACTTCGAGGGAGGTTTTCCAACGCTTTCGCGAAGTTCCTTAATTAAATAACCTCTTTTCTCTGGGGGCGTAACCCCGCTGACACCTTTCTTGACACCTACTTAGTTTATAGCATTGATCGTTAAGTGACGAATCTCCTGATAAGTAGTATATACTCACAGTAGGATCGGGATCCAAATATCATTGTATGATAATGTTGAAGGAATCCTACCAACATTCATCAAACTCCAAATGGTATGCAACTCTTTGCAAATTTCAGTTTCTTTAGAAATTCCCGATATATATTTTTGCCCCATGCACTTATGACCTTGGCGTTAGGTCAAAATGTCATAAGTCACATGTCAAGTTCTACCCATCATTATCTTGTCAATTTGAACCCATCCGTATATATCCTTGACGTTCGACCAAAATGATAATACGACTGTCCCAAACTAACTCATCTATCTATGCAACAAATGAATATCCAGTAGCTACCAAACACTATGCCTTAGCGTTATGTCAAAATACATAGCTTGAATACTACTGAATACCCAGATGAAATGACGGAGGGCTACGAATGGTTTTGGCGAAACCGTGAACGTAGTAAACTTGATATAACCGAAGGAACCTGATAGCTTTTAAAAGGAGTAGTTAAAGCTCCGCATTTTAAAAAAAATATCTGTTTTAAAATTAACCGAGTGGTTTCTTTTAAATTGTTCCAACGATTAAACTTTTGGTTTATTTTCTTTGCATTATAAATAATGCGTCCCATCATTAACCTATCATTGCAGAAAACAACGAAAATACAACGTCCTCTTATGCCATCCGCATTCGCCATGGGGTCCCGTCATCACCCGTTAGGTTACTTAACTAACGACAGAGCGGGGGCTGGGCTAGCGCGGGTGTAAAACATAAGTGACGTCTAAATAGCTATCATATATAGATATTGTACATTCGTCAGACGCAATAATAGGCATTCCAGATCACAGATGAACTTTATTGGATTTACAAGCAATCCGTGTTTGTTTTGAGCCTGCAACAAAAGACGGATTACACAGTTGTGATGAATAGCCATTACCCCACCCAAGACCCCAACGGGTACGGCAAACTACCCACCCGGCAGTTTGTGCACCCCACCTTGGGTCTGTCCTAGGAGCAAAAACAGTAAAATGAAATAATACAACGGTGGCTACAACCGCAACCTGGATGTGCCCCGCAAAATAATATTACAACAAATTACATTTACATCAAATGAATTAAATAATAACCCATCACTTAACCCCGGCTAAACATCACAACAGTCCAACACAGTTCATATCCACAAACAGTAAAAACCATTACAGAAATGTGCAACCCCCAGCCAACCAACATACTAGCAGTTAGGGGAGGTTTACGAACACATTATACAAACACAGATATAATCCAACAAGCAAATACCGTATAATTTCGATCGATTAAACACATTTAATTTTGCTCCAATACTTCTCTGTAAATCTGAAACGTGAGCAAAAATTAAAAATTCCAGAAAATACCAAATATCACAGAGAACCAGCAAGGGAAAATTGGGCTTGTGAATCGGCAACTCGGCGACGGAATCGCGGCGGATCGGGGGGATTCGCCGCGGTTCTGCGGCAGTTTAGTCGATTCGTGAGCCCAGTTTTCTTGGGTGTTCTAATACTATCATTTTGGGCTTTCTGAACCTGCCTGGAAAATTTTTGGACTTCATTTAAAAATCGACAGAAACCATGATATCGGGGTTTTCCGGTTTTGGTTTTTTCCGTTCAAAATTCATACAATTTTACAAGTGGGTTATTTATTGTTTAGCGAGGCTCTGATACCACTGTAAGTCGATGTACAACACCCCACGACTTGCGGGGAGGCGGAAATATGAAAAACGATCTTGTTCTTTGCTTAAACATCGACTAACCGTATGAATCGAAGCTAAACGATAACTAACATCAAACATAGAAGTTAACAACTACTATGTAAAGGGATTATACCTAAAGAACCGTGTCCTTCATCTTTACGAGCTCCACCTCCTCCTCGGCCTTCTCCAAGTAGTAGACGATCCACCACGAGAGCTAAACTCCAAGCTTTGCCTCTAAACTTGAGGCAACTAGGTATCTTTAAGTGCTAATCAAAGTACCTAGATGAAATAGAGTATGGTTATGGATTAAGTAGTCTAACTAATCCTTGTACTCAACACATGAGAGGGGAGGATTAGGGTTTGAAGAGAGAGAGCTTGAGGAGAGAGAAGATGAACATAATAATGAGAAGAGAAAATGAGTTATCATAATATATATCAAGCATTTTTATTTATCAAGAAAAGAAAAGAAAATGATTTACAACCATGCTTGATAAATATCTTGTGGTGATTCATCTCCATGAGTCATTAAGCAATTATGAAGCATTAATGACATGGATGAATCATCCATATGACTCACTAATCTCATTCAATGTATATGCCACCTAAAGCTCCTTAGTCACCATCTTCTAGAAGCTTCTCGCGCAATTACGAGAACGCCCCTCCTAACCGTGAAAACACGAAAAAACTTTAGACTGTATAAATCCAATAACCGGATACTAGTAACTGGCTTAAACCAAAGCCGACTAGTAAAAACTGTCCGAAAGTCGTACGTGCGAAAACACACGTATGCGTCCGAACCCTTGTCGTAAAACCATACGGCCTCTATATCGTTTCGCCTGGGGTAGGGAAACTCTCTGCGTGGGACTCTAGAGACTCGACTACTACGCTGGCAGTGGGTTTAACCACAGACCGCAAGCGGCACTAGCTGTACGTAACGGTCCCCAGGTAGATGTCGATAAGAAGGCCGATGAGGAAACCCATCCGAACTCCTACTGAGTCTGATGTGACAATCTCCGTACAGTCCGGTCCGTTCGTCTAAGACTATCGCATATCGGGCCTAGGGAGGCGGCAAGCGTCAGTCCCCTAATAGCGGTATAAGTCGTGTCGGAGCGAAGCCCATTACACCCTGAGAAACTACCGGAACCTACCAGCAAATCTCGCTTGCCCTGGCCAGGGACTTTGCGTAATGGCTCTCTGACACCGCGCGATATCAACCCCCAATACCGGGAGAGACGAATCCTATCTAACCGCCACTGCCTCCAAGTGCTCGGGACTGCACCCAACTGCTACCTGTTTGCACGACTCCTTTGAGTCGTGGTAGGGTAGCAATCTAAGAACAGTGGGACACACTCGAGGCGAAGTAGCAGTGTCAAGTCTGCGGACTATGCTGTACTCATGTCACCTGGGAACTGTTCACTGACGACTGGTATAAAACCAACCAACAGTTCCCTGTGAGTCCTGTCCGGTGTACCCGTAACCTAACGAGCACCTGCATACTATCTCCGGTACGACATACTGACGGCGGTGGGACAGACCATCTCCCCAACTGGGATGAGAAGCGTACACACTAGTCTACTCCGGAGTATCGATGCCATGTCTCGATAATCCAACGACTAGGGACCTGAATAAGGATGTGCTTGTAGACTACCCAGCCCCCACTAGTGTGACTGCCATCACAACGCTGGTAGTCAAGCAAGATCCTAAGAGCTCTATCAATACGTATACTCACATATTAAGATAGAAAAAACCAAGTAGCATACTACCATGTTTAGCAAGACTGTTATATACATGTGAATATCCCAAGCTTCCATTAAGTAATATACAAACTAATATGATACAATAATGGCCTCTAGGGCATATACACTAACAGGGCGAGCGTCCAACATGTGGACTGTCGTCACTGCCTGTTTGTATAATATTCTTTTGGGGCACGACCGGGCTGAGGTCCATGTACCCGTTGTACATATTTTTCATTACTTTACTAGGTTTACCCCGCGACGGAGTGCACGGATAGCCGGGTTCTGGAGGGCAACGAGTCTGCATCTCATGGCTTTGAGAGGCAGAGGGACCTCATTTTAGAATTGGCAGACTATTCGCCGCACTCGTAGGGGGTACAGGTTGACCCAAGGAGGGGTGCTCAAGTTACCGGATTCCGTGAAGTGCAGGGTGGTCCATTCACTTTGCTGTAGGGGGCTGCCTCGCTTCAGGTTTTGGCGGGTAACTTGCCGCACCCGTAGGGGTCTAGGTTTCATTGCACAGGCTATCTACACGACCAGGGGAACGTCGGGTTTCAGTAGCGGCTCTATGAAACCCGGGGATCCCAGACTATCATGTATTGTTCTCTGATGCTTATTACTTTTCTGTAATGTTGCATATTATCACGCCTGGAGCGATTATTGTATATTGGTATATATACTAGTAGATGTTGTATATGTTTTACACCTGCGCTAGTCCAGTCCCCGCTCTGTCGTTAGTTAAGTAACCTAACGGGTGATGACGGGACCCAGTGACAAATGCGGATAGCATATACGTACATTTTATTTTCGTTCTTTTCTGGTGTGATTAACTGATGGGACTGCGTTGATTCTGATCAATGCAAAGGAAAACAAACCTATTTGGATGTTGTTGGAACAGTTTTAAAAAGTGTTATTACAAAGACGTTTCAATTTGTTTTGCACAGTGGTATTCGGTTGGAATATCCTGCACCTCATTCGACGAGGCAAGGGCCGATATCCCTTCACTGGGAGTGACCCCTTGGGCAGAAGTTTGTGTCAGGGTAATAACTTCACTATAGTCAATTACAAGTTGCTTTGCATCGCGGTATTCAGTTGGAATATCCTGCACCTCATTCCACGAGGAAAGAGCCGAGATCCCTTCACCGGGAGTGACCTCTTTAGCAAAGGTTTTCGCCACTATATTTTTATAAAAAGCTATCAGGTTCCTTCAGCGATATCAAGTTCATTACGTTAAAGGTTTTTCACCAAAAACCAGTCGTAGCCCTCCGTCATTTCATTTGGGTATTCAGTAGTATTCAAGCTATGTATTTTGACCTACGCCAAGGCATAGTGTTTGGTAGCTGCTGGGTATTCATCTGTTACATAGATAGATGAGTTGGTTTGGGACAGTCGTTCTGCCATTTGGCCCATGTCAGGGGCATGTACGAGTGGGTTCAAATTGACAAGATAATGATGGGTAGAACTTGGCATGTGACTTATGACATTTTGACCTACGCCAAGGTCATAAGGGCATGGGGCAAAAATCGTATCGGGAGTTTCTAAAGAAACTGAAACTTGCCAATTATGCGCGTACCTTCTGGAGTGTGATAACATGAGTGGATTCCTTCACGTTATCATGCGATGAGAGTTGGATCCCAATTCCCACTGATGAGTTGGTTTACTCTTCGGGTGATCCCGATTGATTCTTCTTTTAGGTTTGGAGGAGAATTTGACAGTACAGTGGGAGGTTTCCTGATTAGATAAAGTGATAACCATTCTGATCTAGGTTAGAGTGCACGCAGAGTGTTTCTTTTCTCTCTCTCTTTGGCAGCGACCTTTGACTTACCCTAGACTATGACTCGGTGACCAAGTTGACCGAACCTTCTTAAAATACTGGTTTTTGGATTGTCTAAGTTGCATAAGTCATTGCCACTCCTTCTTTTACCCTTTGCATTTCTCAGAACACCCCGTATTACTATGGACATCTACTTCTATTGGATGGATCCATCGTATGGTTATATACGAACTCGAAAGGACTTCTTCGAGGATGGATCCAGGTTCAGGAGAAAATGAATTGGTTTATTCAATTGTCTTTTATTATCACATTCTCTCATGTTGCGAGGGCTCCTTGGTTTAGGAGAGTACACCTATTACGCTTATTGGACAGTCTTCTTCCAAACCATATGCAGGTGCCGAAAGGTAGGGAATGAAGAAAACCAATTAGCCTAAGTAGGGTGTACAGAAGGTAATAAGTAAAGACAAAATAAAAGAATTAGAAAAAGGGCAAAGTAAATTGCGACTGCTATCATTCACGACCAAACCGCGTAGTTCATCGCCACTCCTATTTCACCTTTATTTTTTTCCCCAGTTCGGGAGAAATAGAATAAGGTATTATTCAGTTGTCTTTAATCATCACCTTCTCTCAAGTTGTGAATACTCCTAGGATAAGGAGAGTACACCTATTATGCTTGCTAGATAGTCTTCTTCGAAACCATAGGCTGGTGCCGAACGGTATGGAAAGAAGAAGACCACTTAGCCTAAAGGGGTGTACAGAAGGTAATGAATAAAGACAAATAAAGGGATTTGGAGAGATGGCAAAGAAATATACGGTTATAGTCATGAATTGGATTATGGAAGAGGCATTACTAGGAATACCAGGATACCTCTATGAAACATTTTCATGTTTCAGTGCATTGTTAAAGGAAAACTGATTTCCCGATTATATACTTACTTCAGGGTATGTATTTACCAGGTTTTATTCTCATATCTGTATGGTTTTACAGATGATAAGTGGGAGTAAGTTATTGGGAACTAGGTGATCATCCTTATTATATAGGAATTCGTTGTAATTGGTGATATTTGAGGAAATCGCCTGGGTACAGTTTTCAACCTACGACGCACAAAGTTTTGAGTTATTCGGCTCAGGGGACTCATACAGAGTATTGTATGCTGTCCAGTGTCCATCAGGACAAAAGGGTTGGTCCTCGTACTATGTTCTGTTTACTTGTGACTTCTCTAGTTTTTAGACAAGTGTTTCGTAGAAATACAATGTCTAAGTTTTGAGAAGTTATGGGTATAGGAATAAAGTAGAGAACCAGATGTCACAAGTATCGGGATTCTTCAAAGAGATCGAAGATGTAGATACTTATGATTGGTATTCAGTTAATGGTTTTGAGAAACTTGTTTCTCTTTCAGGTTACTCATAATTGGATGTATTCCTAAGTTGAGTAATACTGATTAGCCTCTCTCCATTAAGTTGATATACACTGGAGACAGCTGCATGATTTGAATCTGGTTCCAATTAAATAAATGCCAAAATTTCTATATTGGATATAGAATGGTTCATATCTTAACGATGTTAAGGTACGGTGAGTTGTCTGGCTTATGATTAAAATGTTGGAGATAGTGCCCTCAGAGTCAATTATTGGATCACAGGCACGTGATTGCAATGATTGAGGGAGGACCTATACCGGTAGGACAGTCTTACTCAAGATGATAGTATAATATCTGGTTTATCTTTATCATCGTGTACTGCTTTAGGTGACCCTACAGGTCACTATTGCACTTTGATAGAGCCCTTAAGATTCTTGCTTGACTGCCAGCAGTATGAGGGCGATCATATACGTGGGAGCTGGGGTCTATAAGCACATCCTTAAAAGGTCCCTAATCGTGGGAGTTTCGAGACAGGGCATCGATACTCCAGAGTAGACTAGTGTATACAGTCGAGACCCCGACGAGGGGCGGTGGCCGGTCTCACAAGCCATTGGTGTCAGTTGGTTCGCCTAAGATGTATACAGGTGCTCATTGGGTTATGAGTACACCGGACAGGACTCGCCGGGAACCTGCTAGTTGGTATTATACCTGACGTCAGATAGCAGTTCCCTGGTGACATGTGTACAGGTTAGTTCATCGACCTGAGATCGTCATTTGTCTCGTGTGAGTTCCCACTGTACTTTGATTACTACCCTACCACGCTCAAAGGAGACGTGCAAACAGGTTTTAGTTGGGTACAGTCCCGAGCCACATAGAGGCAGTGAGAGGATCTGCAGGGATTCGTCTCTCCCGGTATTGGGGGTGAGGTCGCGCTGTGTCTAGGAAAGCCAGTACATGAAAAGTCCTTGGCCAAGGCAGGAGATTTACTGGTAGGTATTCCAGTAGTATCTCAGGGTGTTCTGGGCTGCACTCCGACACGACTTGTACCGCTTTTGGGGGTCTGACTTTTACCAACCCCCTAGGCCCGCCATGTGATGCTCATAGACGAATGGACCGGACTGTACGGATATTTTCACTGACAGGCTCAGTAGGGTGTCTGGATGGGTTCGCTCATCGACGTCCCTTTTGGTCAATACCTGGTAGCCCGTTAGGTATAGGCTAATACCTCTGACGTGCTAGTGGTTAAATCCACAACCAAAGTATTGACGAGTCTTTAGAGTCTCCCACAGACCAGTTTCTCAAGTTTCGGGCGAAACGCTAGAGGCCGTATGGAGATATGGCAGGGTTCGATCAGATACGTGCGGTATTGCACGGATCATGATCGGACGGATAATACTAGTGGGCTTTGGTTTAAGCCGGATCCTAGTATTGTACAGTGTAGATTTTGTCTCTTTGCATCTGTATTCAGTGGGAATACAAATGCGGGTATGTATATACAGTCGCGGGGTTTTCCTGTAATTTATTACGGGATCAGTTTTCTGAAGTTGCCAGTTTGCATTCCGTTCCGGCCAGTTTTCCTTTGTTCCTTCACGGCCGGACTTTTTGATGGAGGGGGTTATTTGCAATTGTGCAAATAAGTTATTGTGGAGGGGTTTCTTGCATTTGTGGCATTATGATAGATTTAGCATCATGAGATTCCATTTTATTCTTATCCTTTGCATTAATGAGATAAGAAAAGATTTGAAATGGTGTGACTTTTATTCCTAGTTTTCTTCACATCTCTTATGGTCACCTTGAGCTATCCTACACTCACCTCCTTTCTTGTTTTTTCTCCACCATTTTTCCTAGAAGGGGCCGGCCACTTTGGGAGAGGGAAAGGGGGTTCATTTTTTATGAGGGAAAATTTGTTCATCTCATTTTCTTGCTACACAAATTCAAGCTCCACTTAAAAGTTCATAGTTCATTCTATTCCTCCATCAAGGCAACTTCACCTCATTGAGACAAAGGTTTTCTACACTAGTCTACAGCAAACCTTGAACGCGTCGGCTAGCCAACTTCGCGCCCGAGTTGCCTCGATCCAGAGGTGGGAGCCCGTAAAAGAACCCGGCGATGTGGCGCCCGTTTCGACGAGGAGGCGAAGACCGGAGATTCCGCGAGGAGATCGGAGTGGAGGCGAAGACCAAAGGACACGGATCGCTTGGTATAGCTCTCTACCCTTTCTTGTGTTTGCTAGAGTTAAGTTAATGGCCCGATCCGGGATTTTTTGTGCGCGGTGGTGCCGGTTTCTAAGTTCTAGAAAAGTTTCGTTTCCGCATTCCGGCGTCTGATTGACGGCCGGGGTGCCGCCGTGCACTTACACTGGTATCAGAGCCACGCCATTAACCTTGTCTAGCTTGCTCTAGTATGTTAAAAGACTCGATCGAACAAAAATCCCAAAAACCGTAATTCGTGTGCATCAGGTTTCTGTCGAAATTTTTTGGGCTCTAAAAATTTTTCAGGTTGTTGCAGAAACACATGCAGGCAGTTCTAAGTATTCTGGGAAAATTCGATGCAATGATCTCTTAGTATGACCGCGGAAACGTGGCCAAACCCCTGCTTTGGCCGCGGTTCAGCGATGGGAAAGTGCTATCTTTGCACCAAGTTTTCACAGTAGGCTTCTGGTTAGGAATTGGGGGTTTTGGGATATTCTTTTTGGGCCCAGATTTTCTGTGAGTGCTACAGTTGTGCTTGGGGCCCACTTCGATAAATTTGATCGATCGAAAATTTTAAACATGTTAGTTCACAGTATTTACATTATATCTGCGACCGTGAATGTCATTTGATCGGTAAATCCTGTCTAACTGCTATAGCCCTTTTAGACGGATTTGCGAACGTGACATTCACGTTGATGTTCTGTGTTGTGCTGTGATGTTGCGGATTGGTCGTGGGGGATAGCCTGGATGCAATGGTAGTACAGTTTTGTTTTATTATGTACATTTCATATTGCGGGGAGAGCATCCGACATGTGGACTGCCGTCACTGCCTATTTGTATATTATTCTTTTGGGGCACGACCGGGTCGAGGTCGATGTACCCGTTGTATATTTTACTTTCTGTACTAGGATTACCCCGCGGAAAGGTGCACGGGTAGCCGGGTTCTAGAGGGCAACGAGCCCGCATCTCATGGCGTTGAGACGGAGGGGGCTTTACTCTAGAATTGACGGGCTATTCACCGCACTCGTAGGGAGTACAGGTTGACCCAGGAGGGGTGCCCAAGTTACCGGATTCCTTGAAGTGTTGGGTGGTGTATTCACGTTGCTGAAGAGGGCTGCCTCGCTTCAGGTTTTGGCGGGTAACTTGCTGCGCCCGTTGGGGTCTAGGATTTCATTGCACAGGCTATCCACACGACCAGGGGAACGTCGGGTTTCAGTAGCGGCTCCATGAAACCCGGGGATCCCAGATATCTGTATTGTTCTGTGATGCTGGTTACATTTCTGTGATGTTGCATTTTATCACGCCTTGAGCTAAATATTATATATACTAGTAGATGTTGTATATGTTTTGCATCCGCGCTAGTCCAGTCCCCGCTCTGTCGTTAGTTAAGTAACCTAACGGGTGATGATTGGACCCAGTGGCGAATGCGGATAGCATATACGTACATCATTATTTTCGTTCTTTTGTGGTGTGATCAATTGATGGGACTGCGTTGATTCGGATCAATGCAAGATAAACAAACCTATTTGATATTGTTGGAACAATTTTTCAAAAAGCTGTTATTGCAAGGGCATTCTCTTTTATTTTGCACAGTGGTATTCAGTTGGAATATCCTGCTCCTCAGTCGACGAGGCAAGGGCCGAGATCCCTTCACCGGGAGTGACCCCTTGGATAGAAGTTTGCGTCAGGGCAATAACTTCACTATAGCCGATTACTTTTGCTTTGCATCATGGTATTCAGTTGGAATATCCTGCACCTCATTCTACGGGGAAAGAGCCGAGATCCCTTCACCGGGAGTGACCTCTTTAGCAAAGGTTTTCGTCACTATATTTTTAAAAGCTATCCAGTTCCTTCAACGATATCAAGTTCATTACGTTAAAGGTTTTCGCCAGAAACCATTCGTAGCCCTCCGTCGTTTCATATGGGTAGTCAATAGTATTCAAGCTGTGCTTGTTGGCCAAAGTCAAGGCACAGTGTTTGGTAGCTATTGGGTATTCATATGCTGCATAGATAGATGCGTTGGTTTGGGACAGTCGTATTGCCTTGTTAGCCCTAGTCAAGGGCTTGTACGGGTGGGTTCAAATTAACCTGGACAATGACGGGTAGAACTTGACATATGACTTATGATTTGTTGGCCTTCGTCAAGGTCATAAGAGCATGGGGCAAAAATCACATCGGGGGTTTCTAAAGAAACTGAAACTTGCCAGATATGCGCATACCTTCTGGAGTGTGATAGCGTGAGTGGATTCCGTCATGTTATCATGCGATGATAGTTGGATCCCGATTCCCACTGATGAGTTGGTTTACTCCTCGGGTGATCCCGACTAATTCTTCTTTCAGGTTTGGAGAAGAATTTGAGGTTACAGTGGGAGGTTTCCTGATTAGATAAAGTGATAACCATTCTGATCTAGGTTAGAGTGCACGCTGAGTGTTTCTTTTCTCTCTCTCTTTGGCAGCGACCATGGCCCGACCCTTGACTATGACTCAGTGACCAAAATTAACCGAACCTTCTTAAACACTGGCTTTTGGATTGTCAGAGTTGCAAACCTCATTGCCACTCCTACTTTTACCCTTTTCTCCAGGACACCCCGTATTACTACGAACGTCCACTTCCATTGGACAAAACCATCGTATGGTTATATACGAACTCGAAGGAATTTATTCGAGGATGGTTTCTGGTTCTGGAGAAAACGAATAGGACTATTCAGTTCTCTTTTCCTTTTACCTTCTCTCGGGTTGCGAGTACTCCTTGGTTTAGGAGATAGTACACCTATTACGCAAATTGGATAGTCTTCTTCCAAACCCTAGGCTGGTGCCGAACGGTGGGGAATGAAGAAAACCAATTAGCATAACGATGGTGTACATAAGGTATTAAGTAAAGACATATCAAGGGATTAGTAAGAGGGCAAAGTAAATTGTGACTGATATTCACGACCAAACCAAGTATTTCTTCGCCAATCCTAAATCACCTTTGTATTTCTCCAGAACACTCCGTATTACTACGAAGATCCACATTTTATTGGATACTCCATCGTATGGTTATATACGAACTCGAAAGGAACTTGTTCCAGTTCGGAGATGGATTCTGGTTCAGGAGAAATAGGAATAAGGTTTATTCAGGTGTCTTTTATCTTCACCTTCTCTCGCGTTGCGAGTGCTCCTAGGACTAGGACAGTACACCCATTACGCTTATTGGATAGTTTTCTTCCAAACCATAGGCTGGTGCCGAACGGTAGGGAAGGAAGAAAACCATTTGGCCTAAGGGGGTGTGCAGAAGGTAATGACTAAAGACATATAAAGGGATTTGGAGAGATGGCAAAGAATTATACGGTTACAGTTGTGAATCTGGATAATGGAAAAGGCATTACTAGGAATACCAGTATACCCCATCGAAACATTTCAATGTTTCAGTTTCACCGTGTACTGTTAAAAGAAAACTGATTTCCCAATTAGACACTTGCTCCAGGGTATGTATTTACCAGGTATGATTCTCACATCTGTATGGTTTTACAGATGATGAGTGGGAGTAAGTTATTAGGAATTAGGTGATCATCCTCATTATATCGGGATTCGTTGTAATTGGTGATATTTGAGGAAATCACCTGGGCTGTTTGCCGGACGGCAAATATTTGGTTTTGAATATCCGTTGTTATGCACCAATTTCAAATTGATATATCTGTACGTCTATTTTTATAGAGTGAGATATACCTTTTTGAAATTATGTCCATGACATTTACCTATATCAGTGGATGGTTAGGTAAGGAGCATTGAACAGCGGTGTAATTCTTCTTAACCATAAGTACAGTTTTCAACCTACGACACACAGTGAATGAGTCACTAGACTCAGGGGACTTATACAGAGTATTGTATATTGTCCAGTGTCCATTAGGACAGAGGGGTTGGTCCTCGTATTATATTCGGTTTACTTATCGCTTCTCTGGTTCTTAGACAGGTGTTTCGTAGAAACACAGGGTCCAAGTTTTGAGAAGTTATAGGTATAAGAATAAAGTAGAGAACCAGGTATCGCAAGTATCGGAATTCTTCAAAGTGATCGAAGATGTAGATACTTGTGTATGGTATTCAGTTGATAGTAATGATTAAGAGAACTTGCTTCTCTTTCAGGTTACTCATAATTGGAAGCATTCCTAAGTTGAGTAACGCTGATTGGCCTCCTTCCATTTAGTAGACATGCACTGGAGACAGCTGCATAATTTGAATCTGGTTCAATTAAATCAGTGCCTCTGTTTCTATATTGGATATAGAACAGTTCATATCTTGACATTGTTAAGATACAGGGAGTTGTCCGGCTTATGCTTAAAACCAGACTCTGGATAACTCAAGGCACGTTTCTGTAATAGCTATTTGTGGGTTGACCCGGGCTATGACGAGGGTTGAATTTCTACCATCTGGAAGATCAATTGTGATATTGTTCTTGACTCGCCACAGTTTTAACAAAAATGGATTTTTTCAGAAAACAGTAGTGGGAGTATGGTAGAACTGGAAGTAATTCCAGAACCGCAAACGATTACTGAAGATTTGATAAGAACCTAAAGATTCAATCTGGTTTGACATTCCATTAGCCACTCCGCAGATAAAGTGGGTAACCTCAGGCACCCGAGAGGTACTTCGGTATGCTCAAGGACGGTGGCAGGGAGGTTCTTGTTTACCCAGACTTGCCATTGCTGTTGTTCCAGACTGTGAGACTCGGCAGGAGGATGAGTATAGCGTCGTTCTAAACTAGCTTTAGAATTGCACGTGTATATGACTCTGCCAGAGGGTTGTCGTAGTCAGTGGGAGCAACGGAAGCATGGTAGACAAGTGGCTTATATCTATTTATAGACTAAAGCAGATATAGCGGAGATAGATCATCTATTTTTGATGTGACAGTCATAGGTTTGACTTCATCAGAATAGGGGATGGATCTGTTAAGATGGTAGTAGGGTGTGATGTCCAGGTATTTGGATGACATACACAGAGTAGGAAGTGAAATTCCTATACTACGATCGGTTATACTTTGGTCGTCACACGGTGGTTTCTCCACACAGGACTTGGATATTATATCAGACATTCTGGTTACTAGATTTATGGTTTTAGATCTAGATTTGGGTGGTTTCCCAATCAGGGTACTTTGACAACATTCTATGAGTATTTAGAATGGACGACTCCTGGCACAGTAGTATACCTGCAGGTGATGGGGTCACCCTCTCTAAAGGTGTCTTACAGACTTAAAGGGAGAAGGATGTGCATGATTGGCAGATCACTTGCTTAGGCAATTGAGCCAATCATGAGATGTCAAGTACCACACCAGATGTTGTTCTTGCAGTAGGTGCAATAAGTTGATATTGATCCAATCCTGGAGAAACGATCGGAAGCAGTTTTAGAACATAAGTGAATGTTCTAGAGATATGATAACGACAGCCCCATTCGGGAGAAAGTTATCATTCCAGGCTTCCAAGGTGACCTGGATGACAGAGAGGTTGTCAGAGTTATAGTTTTCCTTCTGACGAGGGGCAGTATTTTGGACAGGTGGTCCAAGGGGATACTGAGGGAGGCATGGCGCAGGATACTGATTAAGTTCAGTTAACGATACAGTCTAAGAAGTTTCGATTTGGAGTTCATTTATGAGCTAGGTCCCATCAGATATCCAGACATATTCTAAGACAGGTATTGCTCATTTCGGGAGATGGCTTTCTCCGTGAACTTGAGATAAAGAAAGACATAGAAAGAAACATCACAGCGGATCCACTCACTGAGGCTATTCCTCGAACGCAATAGTTTTACAAACGAGCTTTGTGAGACTGACTAGTAGAGGAGTTGGGTGTTCGGTATCACACGGGCTGTGAGTATGCGACATCGCAATAATTAGCCTTGAGTGCAAGTAGGAGATTGTTGGAGATAGTGCCCTCAGAGTCAATTATTGGATCACAGGCACGTGATTGCAATGATTGAGGGAGGACCTATACCGGTAGGACAGTCTTACTCAAGATGATAGTATGCTATCTGGTTTATCTTTATCATCGTGTACTGCTTTAGGTGACCCTACAGGTCACTATTGCATGTTGATAGATCCCTTAGGATTCTTGCTTGACTACCAGCAGTATGAGGGCGATCATATACGTGGGAGCTGGGGTCTATAAGCACATCCTTAAAAGGTCCCTAGTCGTGGGAGTTTCGAGACAGGGCATCGATACTCCAGAGTAGACTAGTGTATACAGTCGAGACCCCGACGAGGGGCGGTGGCCGGTCTCACAAGCCACTGGTGTCAGTTGGTTCACCTAAGATGTATACAGGTGCTTATTGGGTTATGAGTACACCGGACAGGACTCGCCGGGAACCTGTTAGTTGGTATTATACCTGACGTCAGATAGCAATTCCCTGGTGACATGTGTACAGGTTAGTTCATCGACCTGAGATCGTCATTTGTCTCGTGTGAGTTCCCACTGTGCTTTGATTACTACCCTACCACGCTCAAAGGAGACGTGCAAACAGGTTTTAGTTGGGTACAGTCCCGAGCCACATAGAGGCACTGAGCGGATCTGCAGGGGTTCGTCTCTCCCGGTATTGGGGGTGAGGTTGCGCTGTGTCTAGGAAAGCCAGTACATGAAAAGTCCTTGGCCAAGGCAGGAGATTTACTGGTAGGTATTCCAGTAGTATCTCAGGGTGTTCTGGGCTGCACTCCGACACGACTTGTACCGCTTTTGGGGGTCTGACTTTTACCAACCCCCTAGGCCCGCCATGCGATGCTCATAGACGAACGGACCGGACTGTACGGATATTGTCACTGACAGGCTCAATAGGGTATCAGGATGGGTTCACTCATCGATGTCCCTTTTGGTCGATACCTGGTAGCCCGTTACGTATAGGCTAATACCTCTGACGTGCTAGTGGTTAAATCCACAACCAAAGTATTGACGAGTCTTTAGAGTCCCCCATAGACCAGTTTCTTAAGTTTCGGGCGAAACGCTGTAGAGGCCGTATGGAGATATGGCAGGGTTCGATCATATACGTGCGGTATTGCACGGATCATGATCGGACGGATAATACTAGCGGGCTTTGGTTTAAGCCGGATCCTAGTATTGTACAGTGTAGATTTTGTCTCTTTGCATCTGTATTCAGTGGGAATACAAATGCGGGTATGTATATACAGTCGCGGGGTTTTCCTGTAATTTATTACGGGACCAGTTTTCTGAAGTTGCCAGTTTACATTCCGTTCCGGCCAGTTTTTCTTTGTTCCTTCACGACCGGACTTTTTGATGGAGGGGGTTATTTGCAATTGTGCAAATAAGTTATTGTGGAGGGGTTTCTTTCATTTGTGGCATTATGATAGATTTAGCATCATGAGATTCCATTTTATTCTTATCCTTTGCATTAATGAGATAAGAAAAGATTTGAAATGGTGTGACTTTTATTCCTAGTTTTCTTCACATCTCTTATGGTCACCTTGAGCTATCCTACACTCACCTCCCTTCTTGTTTTTTCTCCACCATTTTTCCTAGAAGGGGCCGGCCACTTTGGGAGAGGGAAAGGGGGTTCATTTTTTATGAGGGAAAATTTGTTCATCTCATTTTCTTGCTACACAAATTCAAGCTCCACTTAAAAGTTCATAGTTCATTCTATTCCTCCATCAAGGCAACTTCACCCTATTGAGACAAAGGTTTTCTACACTAGTCTACAGCAAACCTTGGACGCGTCGGCAAGCCAACTTCGCACCCGAGTTGCCTCAGTCCAGAGGTGGGACCCCGTAAAAGAACCCGGCGATGTGGTGCCCGTTTCGACGAGGAGGCGAAGATCGGAGATTTCGCGAGGAGATCGGAGTGGAGGCGAAGACCGAAAGACACGGATCGTTTGGTATAGCTCTCTACCCTTTCTTGTGTCTGCTAGAGTTAGGTTAATGGCCCGATCCGGGATTTTTTGTGCGCGGTGGTGTCGGTTTCTAAGTTCTAGAAAAGTTTCGTTTCCGCATTCCGGCGTCGGATTGACGGCCGGGGCGCCGCCGTGCACTTACACAAAACCAGACTCTGGATAACTCAAGGCACATTTCTGTAATGGCAGTTTGTAGGTTGGCCCAGGCTATGTCGAGGGTTGACTTTCTACCATCTGGAAGATCAATAGTGATATTGTTCTTGACTCGCCACAGTTTTAGTAAAATGGATTTTTTTCAGAAAACAGTAGTGGGAGTATGGTAGAACTGGAAGTGATTCCAGAACCGCAAACGATTACGGAAAATTTAATATGACCTAAAGTTTCAATCAAGTTTGACATTCCATTAGCCACTCCGCAGATATGTTGGGTAACCTCAGACACCCGAGAGGTACTCCGGTAGCTTCAAGGACGGTGACAGGGAGGTTCTTATCTACCCAGACTTGACACTGCTGTTGTTCCAGGCTATGAGACCCGGCAGAGGATAAGTATATCGTCGTTCTAAACTAGCTTTAGAAGTGCGCGAATATATTATTCTGCCAGAGGGTTGTTGTGGTCAGTGGGAGCAGCGGAAGCATAGTGTGCAAGTAGCATATGTGTATTTATAGACTAGAGCAGATATAGCGGAGATAGATCATCTAATTTTGATGTGACAGTCATAAGTTTGACTTCATCAGAACAGGGGATGGATCTGTTGAGAAGGTGGTAGGGTGTAATGTCCTGGTATTTGGATGACATACACAGAGTAGGAGGTAAAATTCCTATACTACGATCGGTTGTAATGTGGTTGTCACACAGTTTTTTCTCCACAAAGGATATGTATATAATATCTGACATTCTGGTTACTAGATCTATGGTTTTAGATCTAGATTTGGGTAGTTTCCCAATATGGGTACTTTGACAGTATTCTAATAGTATTTTAGAATAGATGACTCCTGGCATGGTGGTGTACCTGCAGATGATGGAGTCACCCTCTCTAAAGGTGTCTACAGACTAAAGGGGAGAGGGAAGTGCATGCTTGGCATATCACTTGCTTAGGCAATTGAGTCAATCGTGAGATATCAAGTACCACACCAGATGTTGTTTTTGCACTAGATGCAATAAGTTTGTATTAATCCAATCCTGGAGAAACATAAGGAAGCAGTCTTAGAACATAAGTGCATGTTCTACGGATTTGATGACGGCAGCCTCCTTCGGGGGACGGTTATCATTCCAGGCTTCAAAGGTGACATGGATGACAGAGTGATTGTAAGAGTTATAGTTTTCCCTCTGACAAAGGGGACAGTATTATAGACAGGTGGTCCAAGAGGATACTGTGGGAGGCATGGTGCAGGATACTGATTAGATTCAGTTATCGATACAGTCTAAGAAGTTTGGATTTGGAGTTCATTTATGAACTAGGTCCCATCAGATATCCAAACATATTCTAAGACAGATATTACTCAATTCGGGAGATGGCTTTCTCCGCGAACTTGAGATTAAGAGAGACATAAAAAGAAACATCAGGGTGGATCCACTCACTGAGGCTATTTCTCGAACACAATAGTTTTACAAACGGGCTTTGTGAAACTGATTAGTAGAGAAGTTGGGTGTTCGATATCACACGGGCTGTGAATATGAGACATTGCAATAATTAGCCTTAAGTGCAAGTGGGAGATTGTTGGGTATAGTGCCCTCAAAGTCAATTATTGGATCGCAGGTACGTGATTGCAATGATTGAGGAGGACCTATACCGGTAGCACAGTCTTACTCGAGAAGATAGTATGCTATCTGGTTTGCCTTTATCAGTCGTGTACAGGTTCAGGTGACTGATCACTATTACACGTTGATAGAGCCCTTAGGATCTTGCTTGACTACCAACAGTATGATGGCGATCATATACGTTAGAGTTGGGTAGTCTATAAGCATATCCTTAAATGTGGTCCCTAGTCGTGGGAGTTTCGAGACAGGGCATCGATACTCCGGAGTAGACTAGTGTATACAGTCGAGACCCCGACGAGGGGCGGTGGCCGGTCTCACAAGCCACTGGTGTCAGTTGGATCACCTAAGATGTATACAGGTGCTCATTGGGTTATGAGTACACCGGACAGGACTCGCCGGGAACCTACTAGTTGGTATTTATACCTAGCGTCAGATGGCAGTTCCCTGGTGACATGTATACAGGTTAGTTCATCGACCTGAGGTCGTCATTTGTCTCGCGTGAGTTCCCACTGTGCTTTGATTTCTACCCTACCACAGCTCAAAGGAGTCGTGCAAACAGGTCTTTTTTGGGTACAGTCCAGAGCAACATGGAGGCAAGTGAGCGGATCGGCATGGGATTCGTCTCTCCCGGTATTGGGGGTGAGATCGCGCTGTGTCTAGGAGAGCCATTACACAAAACCCTCGGCCGAGGTAGGAGATTTACTGATAGGTACTCCAGTAGTATCTCAGGGTGTTCTGGGCTACACTCCGACACGACTTATACCGCTTTTGGGGGTCTGACGTTACCAACCCCCTAGGCCCGATATGCGATACTCATAGACGAACGAACCGGACTGTATGTATATTGTCACTGTTAGGCTCAGTAGGGTTCCAGGATGAGTTCGCTCATCGGCTTCCCTTGAGGTCAGTACGTGGGTAGCCGTTACACACAGCTAGTGCCGCTGACGGCTTATGGTTAAACCCACTGCCAGGGTACTGACGAGTCATTAGAGTCCCCCACAGATAGTTTCCCAAGTTCGGGCGAAACATTGTAGAGGCCATATGGTTTTATGGCAGGGTTCGGAAAATGCACGTGCGTTTACGCACGTGTCATATTTCGGGCAGATAATACTGGTGAGCTTTGGTTTAAGCCGGATCCGAGTATTATACTGTGTAGATATAATATCTTTGTCTCAGTTGCATTTGTATTCGGTCGTAATACAAATGCGGGTATGTTTATACTGTTACGAGGTTATCCTGAAATTCGTTTCGGGATCGCTTTTCGAAGTTGTCGGTTTTATATCACCCGTCTTAAACATTCGCTTTAATGCGGATTTATCTTTTTCTTGTGGGTGAGTCATTTGGGTGAGTCATGAGTGTGGAAGATTCTAGAATGGTGACTAGGTTTAGTGTGTCACCATTTTGCATTAAATGGTTGATGACTAGGTTTATGTGACTCATTAGTTTGCAATAAATGTTTTGCAAGGTGTTATGTGAATCATTCATTTTCATTATTGCTTATGGTCACCCCCCTTGCTCCTACAATCACCCCCCACCTCATATAGTGGCCGGCCCTTATGGATGCCCAATTGATTGATTTTTCTACTCTCTCACTTGGTAGAAAAAGATGATGATTAATTTGGTTCATGGAAATTTGATAGCTCTTTTCTCATTACTCCAAAAGGCAACTTCATTAACCGTTCATCCATGATTTTGAATGAAGCGAGACAAAGTGTTCTACTCATTCTCTACATCAATCTTGGACATGTCGGCTAGCAAATTTCATGTCCGAGTTGCCTCGGTTCAGAGGCGGGAGCCCGTTTAAAGATCTGTAGATGTGGTGCCACCTCGACGAGAAGCCAGGAGATCGGAGCAGCCGCGACGGAGTGTGGGATGATGGTTAAAGACCGAAGGACTCAGATCGTTCATTATAGCCTTTCTACCCACTTTGTAGTTTGTTAGTTTAGCGTTAATGGCAGATCCGAGTTATAGTATGCTATAGCGCCAGTTAAAAAGTTTTTGTTCCGCGTTTGGCGTCTGAATGACGGCTGGGGCGCTACCGTAGACTTACAGGTACTTAAGTATTCACCACCTCGCTCAGATCTCGGTGTCTTGATACTTTTGCCTGTTTGTTTTTCTACTTCATTCTTGTATTCCTTGAATTTTTCAAAGGCTTCAGATTTATGCTTCATTAAGAAGACATATCCATACCTCGAAAAATCATCCGTGAAAGTAATGAAGTAAGAATAACCACTTCGTGCATGTGTAGACATTGGACCGCATACATCGCTATGTACGAGTCCCAAGAGCTCACTCGCTCTTACTCCGTGTCTAGTGAACGGAGTCTTTGTCATCTTTCCTTTGAGACATGATTGACAAGTTGCATAGATATTCGAACGGATCCAAATATCCTTCTTTATGTAACTTAGTTAACCTTGTCTCATTGATGTGACCCAATCTACAATGCCATAAGAAAGCATGATTTATTTCTGGAGACTTTCTCTTGTGTGTATTCTGGACATTGAAAATCTGTGGTTGGTTCAATACGTATATACCGTTACTTAATGTACCCGACCCAATCAGAACATGATTAAGGTGAATGTTTACAACATTGCTTACAAATGCAAAATCATAACCTTCTTTAGACATTAAAGATACAGATATGATATTATAAGTCGCACTGGGTACAAAATAATAGTCACGCAAAACCAAAACATATCCATCTGACAATCCCAAGTGATAGTCCCCTACGGACTCAGCATCCCTACCAGCTCCGTTTGTAACTCTGAAGGTCATATCACCTGCCTTCAAAACCCTACGCTTTCTCAGTGCCTGCAAAGAATTACAGATATGAGATCCTGATCCGGTATCCAATACCCAGGAAGTAGAGTTTATTGATAGACAGTTTTCAATAACATACACACCTGAAGCCGAAACCTGCTTCGGGTCCTGGTTCTTGGCCTTCCAAGCCCTTCAATCCTTTTTCCAGTGTCCTTTCTTATGACAATAGAAGCACTCTTCCTTTCCCACAAGCTGTCCCGCTACTTTGGCTACTTTTGCCTTTCCCTTAGCTTCCACTTTACTAACACCGCCCCTTGGTTTGGTGGGGGCTTTCTTCTTCTTTCCCTTGGCTTTTGCATTGGACCTAGAAGAGGAAGATCCTCCAACAAACAAAGTGGATGTTTTCCTTACTTTCTGTAGGGTGCCCTCTGCACTCCTCAACATGTTGAGGAGTTCTGAAAGTTCAACTTCTTTTCCTTGCATGTTGAAGTTCAGGATAAACTGGGCGTAAGTTGAAGGAAGGGACTGGAGAATCAAGTCAGTGTAGAGCTCGTTCTCTAACGTGGTCCCGAGGTCCGCGAGCTCTTCAATATAGCCAATCATATTAAGCACGTGTTCCTCTCCAGATGATCCGACGGCCAATCTCTGCGAAAACAACTTTTTCGAGACTTCGTATCTGGCGATACGGGATTGCTCTCCATACAGATCTTTTGTATGGAGAAATATGGATTCAAGATCCATATCCTCGTGCCTCCTCTGATGTTCATTGTCCATAGAGGCAAGCACGATGCACTTGGCCCTCGCGTAATCAATCTCCCAGGTCTCACGAATTTCCTTATCAGCGACGCTGGATTGAGGACCTGGGACAGGGGGAGCTTTGGTGGTAAGAAGATACCCCAACTTGTCATAAGTGATTGCCATTTTGACATTCCTGAGCCAATCTTTGTAGTTTGGCCCTGTCAGTATGTTTTTATCTAGTAGTAACTTAAGGCTGGTCATGATGTTTGGTCGCTGCAATTAGAAGAGAGAGAAGAAACACTTTAGCATGATGCTCTTGCAAGTTTAGAGTGGTTTTTAGTTTGTCTAAATAGGATGGCTCCCACTGTTTCTCGAATTCTTCCTCAAACCATAAAAGAAGAATTTAGTCGGGATCGATCTCACCATACAATACTTGCTTAACCGTTCAGCCAAGCCAGTGTTGATACTTCGAGGAAGGTTTTCCAACGCTTTCGCGAAGTTCCTTAATTAAGTAACCTCTTTTCCCTGTGGGCGAAGCCCCGCTAACACCTTTCTATACACCTACTTGGTTTATAGCATTGATCGTTAAGTGAGAAAGTTTCCCGAGAAGTAGCATATACTCACAGTAGGATCGGGATCCAAATATCATCGTGTGATAAAGCTGAAGGAATCCTACCAGAATCATCACACTCCAAATGGTATGCAGCACTAGCAAGTTTCAGTTTCTTTAGAAACTCCCGATGTGGATTTTTGCCCCATGCTCTTATGACCTTGATTTTGGCCAACAAATCATAAGTCACATGTCAAGTTCTACCCGTCATTTTCCAGGTTAATTTGAACCCACCTGTACCTACCCTTGACTTTGGCCAACAAGGCAGTACGACTGTCCCAAACCAACGCATCTATCTATGCTACACATGAATATCCAATAGCTACCAATCACTATGCCTTGACTTTGGCCAACAAACACAGCTTAAATACAATTGACTATCCATGTGAAATGACGGAGGGCTATGAATGGTTTTGGCAAAACCGTGAACGTAGTGAACTTGATATAATCGAAGGAACCTGATAGCTTTTAAAAGGAGTGGTTTAAGCTCCGCGTTTAAAAGTTGTTTTGAAAACAAACCGAGTGGTTTTAAAATTGTTCCAACGATTTAACTTTGGTTTATTTTCTTGCATTAATTTAATGCGTCCCATCAATTAATCCTACCACTGCAGAAAACAACGAAAATATGACGTACGCTTATGCCATCCGCATTCGCCACGGGCCCCTGTAGGGTTACTAGGCACTCTAATAAGGTTCTACAAGGCATCAACCATGCCGGATTAAAATTTTAGCCGTGCCGAATAACTCTAAACAAGATCTTTGCTAGAAAATTAGGTTAATACATGCAAGTTAAACTCTTAACACTAAGTGAATACGAAATACAACCTTTGTAGATCGGTCCTTCACTTCTAAAGCTCCTTGTAGTAGTCCCTTCGCTGCGATCATCGAACACCCGGACTCTCGGACGGCTCCATGAGAAGAGGCAACGGTATTGCTTGAAGTTTTCGAGGCCGAAGATGATCTACGTCGAGGGAATACGAACTCAAGCTTCTACTTCACTAACCAACGAATTAGTGAAGCAAATACCCTAAACTAAAGTGCTAGTCTAGTAGAGGATGGTGAAATAGGAAATGGGTACACTTTAGAATTTGATTTCTCACTTTGTATCTCTCTTTTTCAAACCCTAGAAAGAAAATCAAGGAGGAAGAAGTTGAGCTCAAAATGAATATGAAAAATGATCAAGAGAGAGAATGAGCTAACCATGGTGAGTGAGTATCATATACTAACTCATGTAGAGACATTACCATGGATAATTATAGTGGTTAGGTTAACTAATATCTTAAGTAAAACAAAAGTAGTGGACTAAGTCAATGCAACCATAAGCTTCATGAAGCTTCATGCATATGAGCTCATTCTCCACTATTTTAATATTACTTTGGATATTAAAACCCTACCAATATAATTAGTATGGTGTATGTCTCATACACCCATGATAGTTGTATCAACAACCATGATACAATATGCACACAAATAAATATATATCACATATATATTAAGTTGTGCACAAGTGAGAAAAAACAAATGCTTAAGTGAACCAATGTTAGTTAATGTAAATTAATATATCACATATACAATTATACACTAAATTATCAAATCAACACTTGACTTAATAATCCGGTTATATCATATATAACCGACTAACATTCAATGCATCGACTAATCGAATCAACCCTTGATTCGATAACTTGGTTATATCGCATATAACCGATCGACACAAACATCGCGAGAATAGAATACGGTATCACATACTCGCATTATTCTCGGTCCCGCACATATCACATATGCGCTCCTATTTCGTTTTGCCTGAGCCAGTAAAACCTCTATGTAGGACTCTAAAGACTCGTCAATATGCCGGCAGTAGGTGATGATCATATCAAGCACCCACAAGCCGTCAGCGGTACTAGTTGGACGTAACGGCTACCTAGGTACTGAGCGATCAGAAGATCAGCAAGCAAGCCCGCTCCAACTCCTGCAAAAAGCCTGACAGTGACACTACCGTACAGTCCGGTCTTCTCGTCTGATATGTCGCATATCAAGTCTAGGGGTGGTAAAACGTCAGACCCCAATAACCGATAAGTCATGCCGATATGAGGCTCATAACGGGTCAAGAAACTACTGGTAACACTTACCAGTAAATCTCTAAACCAGCTCTGGCCAGGGACTTCCCTGTTATGGCCAATCCAGCATAGCGCAACATCAACCCCCAATATCGGGAGAGACGAAACCCCTCCTATCGCTCATTGCCTCCATGTAACTCGGGACTGTACCCAAAAACCACCGTTTTGCACGCCCTCTTGGACGTGGTAAGGTGGAAATCAAAGCACAGTGGGAATCACACAAGACTCTATGACGATCTCGGGTCTACAGACTAACCTGTACCAGTGTCACCAGAGAACTGCCATCTGACGTAAGGTATAATACCATCTGGGAGTTCTCGGCGAGTCCGTCCAGTGTACCCAGTCTCCACTGAGCACCCGTATATCATCTCTGATGTCAAACACCAATGGATATGGGATCATCCATCGCCCATCTGTATGGGTCGAGAAGGTATACGCTAGTCTACTCTGGTATATCGATGCCCCGTCTCGATACACCCACGACTAGGGACCTTAAAGGATGTACTTATGGACTACCATGTCCCCACTAGTATGATCTGCACGATAGTCCAGGTAGTCAAGTACACATCCTAAGAGCTTTACCAACATGTAACAGAGAGACAAGCAGTGTACACGTTAAGGTAAAGAGTAACCAGATAGCATACTATCATGTCGAGCAAGAAAGTCCTCCCTATATATGTCCAAGCATCCACTACAATATACATCACATGTATAGTAATGGCCTTTAAGGCATACATATAACTAACAATCTCCCACTTGCACTAGGGCCATCTGATAACAGTGGTTGAAGTATCTCATACTCAACCATCCCATAAAAGTCTCTCTCTGGGAAAAGGCCTTTGTGAGTGGATCCGCCGTGTTGTCCTCTGAGTCTACTCTCCTGACCTCGATCCTCTGGAGATCAACTATCTCTATGATCAGATGACACTGCCTTAGAATATGTCTGGATCACTAATGGGACGGACGTTCCTTGGCTTAAGCCACTACTCCATTGTCTCACAATGGTAGGAACGAAGTTCATCTCATGAACTAATATACACCCAGACTGCCTCTTTGGTAGTATCTTTGGTAGCGATGTATCCAGCCTTTATCGTCTAGTATGCCACGGTATCTGTCTTGGAACTCTTCCAAACTACCGTCCCTTTACTGAGGGTAAAGACAATGCCTGTGACTGACATTCAGTCGTCCTTATCACTCTGGAACCTTTCTAGTGATTCTCCCCAGGATCGATTGATACCATCTCACTACAACTAGTGAGTATCCTAACATCCAATTAGATCTATCTCATTGATCCAAAACCCAGGATTTAGTAGGTATCACTTTGATCCTATATGGAGAATCCTTGTGATAAGCGGAGATTGATCGAGCGTAGCATAGTAAACTCCTTTCTTATCAAGAGTATGTTATCCACGTACTCTACGAGGATCTCCACCATACTCTCTACTACCTTTTTGTATATACAAGGTTCATCTACCATTTTGATGAAGTCAAACTCTTTAACTAACACATCAAAACAGACGTTCCAACTCTGCGATGCCTGCTTTATCACATAAAACATCTTGCACACGTTTCCGCTGCTCCCACTGTCTACGAAGCTTTCTGGCTGTGTACTTATAGACGCTCTCTTCTAAAACATCATTTAGAAAAGCAGTCATGACACCCAACCGCCAGATATCGTAGTCATGGTATGTAGCAATGGCAAGTAGGATCTGGATGGACTTAAGCATAGCTACTTAGAAAAGGTTTCATCATAATCCATACCCGGTCAATGATGCAAACCTTTAACAAGTCTAGATTTGAAAGTCTCAAATTTTCCATGTACACCAAGTAATCTTCTCAGGATATACTTGCTCCTGATGGGGATTTAACCCTTCAGATAAAGCAACCAAAGTCCATACTTTGTTGGTGTATAAGGATTCCATCTCAGATCGATAAGTATCCAGCCATTCTTACAGAGTCTCACTCCTGATGGCCTGCTCGAAATTAGTTGAGTCATCATCTCATGATGTAATTCTCGCTCCCACTGTCATAGAGAAACTAAAGTATCTCTCAGGTGGGTGAGGAACCCTACCAGATCGGCGGAGAGGCTGAGGTTCGTTGAGAGCTATTGAATCCTCCGGTTCTACCAAATCGTCAGCTGTAGTTTGTATAGCTGGAACTCCTTCCAGTTCTACCTCATGACCAAAAATTTGTTTCCAAAATAAATTCCTTTTTCCCAAAAAGGTGGCATGCCTAGAAACAAAACATCTTTTATTCCTCGGTGCGGTAGAAGATATTCCTTTGCAAATGCTTAGGATATCCAACAAACTTCCACAGATCTGACTTTGCCTCGAGTTTGTCCGGATTTTTCTTTTAGACATAGGCCGGACAACCCCAAATCTTAACTGACTTAAGAGATGGGCTCTTCCCTTACCATATCTCATATGGAGTGGTAGGCACCTGATTTGGTTGGAACGCCATTCAATAAGTATGCAGCTTTATAAGTGCATAACACCCAAAAGGAAATAGGTAACTCAGTAGTACTCATCATAGAGCACACTTTATCATATAGGGTGTGATTGCTCCGCCCCGATACACCGACGTGCTGCGGTGTATACGGAGGAGTAATGCTGAGAGAGAATCTCATTCTCTTTTAGAATAGTCCAGGAATCCCATGCTCAAGTATTCTCCTCCCTGATCATATCAAAGGACATAATACTTGTACCCATTTTGGTTCTTTACTTCTAACTTATATTCTGTGAATATCTCAAAAGCTTCGGACTTCTGTTTCAACAGGAACATATGTCTGAATCTTGAGAGATCATCAGAGAATGTAATGAAGTACAAAGAACCGGTCTTGGCATGTGTAGACAGGGGATGTTCATACATCAATATGTATCATCCCAAGAGTTCACTAACTCTTTCTTTGTTTCCAATAAACAGAGCTATGGTCATCTTATCTCTGTGACATGACCAGCAAGTTTCACAAGATGTAAATTCAAACTAATTTAAATATGCATCTTTATGTAACTTCAGCTAGTCGGGTTGCATTGATATGACCTAGTCTACAATACCTCAAGAAGGATTCGTTCATTTCTGAACTCTTCCTCTTGTGTGTGTTCTGTATACTAAGAATTGTAGTTCAATTTAGAACATCAATGCTTTTAGATAACGTGCCTGAACCGATCAACTTTTGATATAGGAAATGTTCAAAACATTATCCAACAATACAAAATTATATCCTTTCTTTACTAATAAAGAGACTGATATGATTTTGTATATCAGGTTCGGTATCTAATAACATTCGTTCAGAATCAATGTATTCTGGTAATACAGGGTGATAGTGACCAACAGACTTGGCTGCAACACTTGCACCGTTTTCTATCTCATGAAACTTATCACCCGTTCTCAGTTCTCTACCATTCTATAGCCCATGTAACAAATTACATATGTGGGATCCTGATCTGGTATCACATACCCAGGACGTAAAGGATACTGAGAAACGGTGCCCTGTAATGAACACACCCGAAGATGATGCATCAGCATGCACTTTCTTCGTTTGGGCGAGACGGGAATTCTGGTAATCCCCTATTTCCTGCTCTGTCTTATAACAATTATAAGTTGGAGCAGGACCAACGTTCCCCAGTGCAGTATAACAAGCGGGTTCGGTCAATACATCCGTATTATTATCTTGATTAAGGCGTGATATGGTCGCTACCTGGAGAGAGAGAGAGAGAAGAAAACACTCTGCGTGCGCTCTTGCAAGATCAGATTGGTTATTATTTTATCTAATCAGGATGGCTCCCACTGTTTTTATCAAATCTTCCTTCAAACCCTAAAAGGAAAGACTAGATGGGATTAATTACACCCTACAACTTCGCCAATCTTTCAGCCAGGCCAGTGTCGGTACTTTGAGGGAGGTTCCCCGTGCTTTCGTACGGACCTAATTAAAGTAAACCTCGTTTTCCCAGAGGCGTAACCCCGTTGACACCTTTCTAGACACCTTCTTGATCAGCTAATTGTAATGTGTAAAACTCTTCCAGGAGTAACAATTACTCGCAGTGGGTATCAGGATCCAACTATCTAATAGAAGGTATGCAATCTCATTGCAAATTTCAACACTTGAAATTCCCGATAATTTTGCCCCAAGCATCCTATGACCTTGACGGAGGTCAACAAACCACAGGGTGCAAGTCAAGTTCAACCCGTCATTTCTTGATTGAATCAAACCCACCCGCACGACCTTTGACGGAGGTCAACAAGGTCGTATGACTACCCTAATCCAATCTGCATCATATGCATAAGCAGATAAATACTAGTTAGCTACCGCACACTATGCCTTGACGGAGGTCAACAAACGTAGCACGAATACTGAGTAGGACTTATCTGAAACGACGGAGGGCTATGATAGGTTTTTCTGAAAAGCTATTGCGTAATGAACTTGATATCATTGTAGAATCAAATGATTTTAAAATGGAGTGTTTTTTAGGCTTTTACTAGTTTCTCTAAAGAGGTCACTCCCGGTGAAGGGATCTCGGCTCTTTCCTTATGGAATAAGGTGCAGGACATATCATATATATCACTATGCAAAGAAAGAACTAGAAAAGCAATCAAAAGACAAAACCGAGGGGTGTAGCATCTGCCAGTCATTGCTAAAGGGATCACTCCCGGTGAAGGGATCTCGGTCATTTCCTTATCAAATAAGGTGCAGGATGTTCTACAAAAAAACACCGCGATGCAAAGCAAGAACTGTAGCTACCTGTTTTTGAAAATTCGATTCCACAATATCTTTTAGGTTTCTTTTACTTTCATTAATCACATTAATGAAGTCCCATCATTTAAGCACCTAAACATCACAGATAAATACGACGGACACTTATGCCATCTGCATTCGCCTCGATGTCCCCTCGTGCACCGTTAGGTTATGTAACTAACGGCAGAGCGGGGCAGGGCTAGCGCGGGTGTAAAACATAAGTAACGTCTATATAATATATCATATATACTATATACAGTATCTATCACAACATATCAAATAATCACATCATAGATATCGCAGCAGAAAAAACATATGAAATATTGGATATACTAGGATGTCCGTGTTTTATTTTGAGCCTCTATAAAACACGGATTCCACGGTCGCGATGAATAGCCAAACCCACACCCCTAGACCCCTACGAGAGCGGTAAGCAACCCTTCCAATTCTAGAGTTAGAAGACCCGGACTCGACTCCTCGAGTTGGTCTCCCACTGGACTCCAGAACCCGGTTACTTGTGCTCTCCTCCTTGGGTCTATCCTAGTGCGGTAAAGTAAATAATATACAAATGGGTGACATCGACCTCATCCCGGAAGTGCCCTAATAAAAAAATATTACATACAATTAATTTTACATGAATGAAAATAAAAACTCTCATCTCACATAAAAAAAACCCGGCTATTCAAAACACGACGATCCAATATAACATATCCAGCAACACATAACATCGCATGTCATCAACGTAAGTAAATATGCGCATCCCAATTGTCGTTGACATATAGCAACGAAACCGGCGATATCACATATTACACTTACGGTCGCAGAAAAGAAAGTGTAAAACTACAACAGTTGGAATCCGCAACCTCCTTAGACATCGCATGCCTAACAATTATAAACCCCGCATTTTAGTCTCTATATCGAAAACACTTTTCAATATCTAGTCGGGCAATTCAACAAAATTCCCGATAAGTGATCGAATGCTCGTCGCAAACTTTAGTAGACGGCCGCACCCCCGGATGCCGTCGACGAAGTGCACTAAGGCGGAACACCACTGCCGCGAGCACCCAAACGGATACTTTTGGCGACGGGGTTCTCCTACAGTCACTTGGTCGGGGCTTTGGGGCATGGCTGTCTATTAAGTTTACCCGGCGAGTATCCGCGTACGCTACGTGATTGCAGCGGACTTTTGATCGCATCAAAATTCCGTGGCAACCGATCATTTGAGACTAAACTGCTATGTTTATAACATCCAAATTAGTTATCTCATAACTACTTGTAGATTCCAAATATTGTATCACATTCCAGATAAATAGACAATTTTAAACTTTCCGATCGAATGATCAAACACCCAAGTTTTCCCAAATATATCTCAACACTTGAGGGAGTTTAAAAACATCCATCACATGCTACAGTACCATTGGTCCAGCCGTAGAAGGGTCAAGCCAACGCCTCATATGTGGCACGCCGTACTGCCCCAAACCCTAAGGTTCAAAAGGCAGTTCAAGACGGTCACATAATCGAGTTAAGGTTTGTTGTCTTCTAGAGGGTCCATTGCGTAACTTGCACGATTTAGACGTTCTTAAACTACGGAAAAAATCCAACACTTGGAAATTTTCCGGGTCGGGAAAAAGTGAGTTATTGATATCCGTTCGAACTTTTTAATACTTTCTAAATATCAGGAAAACACAACGAAATTAAATATTCCAATCGAATCAACGATTACAAAATAAACCCCAGAATACTCAACACTTGAGTCAGTTTTAAAAATACCCAGAAAAATGCAGGAATGGCTATGGATGTTACTGCACAAAGAACCGTCCCTAATTCCATTTTATTGTCGCGGTACCGCCGCGACAAGTGGGTTATTGCCACGGTTCCGTGGCCACGTGGAGGACTTAGGGGCTCGTTTTTCATGGTAATTCTTAGAAAACCCTGCTGAATTTTTTAGGTATTTTTAATTCAAAAAAATCCCAGTTTAGAAAAAATTTCCAGAGAGAGGTTTACTTTGTCGTTTCCGGGTTCGATCGGGGTTTTAATTTCGTATACACGTCACCTAATGCTCTAGCTAGGCTCTGATACCACTGTAGGGTTACTAGGCACTCTAATAAGGTTTTACAAGGCATCAACCATGCCGGATTAAAATTTTAGTCGTGCCGAATAACTCTAAACAAGATCTTTGCTAGAAAATTAGGTTAATACATGCAAGTTAAACTCTTTAACACTAAGTGAATACGAAATACAACCTTTGTAGATCGGTCCTTCACTTCTAAAGCTCCTTGTAGTAGTCCCTTCGCTGCGATCATCGAACATCCGGACTCTCGGACGACTCCATGAGAAGAGGCAACGATATTTCTTGAAGTCTTCGAGGCCGAAGATGATCTACGTCGAGGGAATACGAACTCAAACTTCTACTTCACTAACCAAAAAATTAGTGAAGCAAACACCCTAAACTAAAGTGCTAGTCTAGTAGAGGATGGTGAAATAGGAAATGGGTACACTTTAGAATTTGATTTCTCACTTTGTATCTCTCTCTTTTTCAAACCATAGAAAGAAAATCAAGGAGGAAAAAGATGAGCTCAAAATGAATATGAAAAATGATCAAGAGAGAGAATGAGCTAACCATGGTGAGTGAGTATCATATACTAACTCATGTAGAGACATTACCATGGCTAATTATAATGGTTAGGTTAACTAATATCTTAAGTAAAACAAAAGTAGTGGACTAAGTCAATGCAACCATAAGCTTCATGAAGCTTCATGCATATGAGCTCATTCTCCACTATTTTAGAATTACTTTGGATATTAAAACCCTACCAATATAATTAGTATGGTGTATGTCTCATACACCCATGATAGTTGTATCAACAACCATGATACAATATGCACACAAATAAATATATATCACATATATATTAAGTTGTGCACAAGTGAGAAAAAACAAATGCTTAAGTGAACCAATGTTAGTTAATGTAAATTAGTATATCAAATATACAATTATACACTAAATTATCAAATCAACACTTGACTTAATAATCCGGTTATATCATATATAACCGACTAACATTCAATGCATCGACTTATCGAATCAACCCTTAATTCGATAACTTGGTTATATCGCATATAACCGATCGACACAAACATCGCAAGAATAGAATGCGGTATCACATACTCGCATTATTCTCAGTCCCGCACATATCACATATGCGCTCCTATTTCGTTTTGCCTGAGCCAGTAAAACCTCTATGTAGGACTCTAAAGACTCGTCAATACGCCGGCAGTAGGTGATGATCATATCAAGCACCCACAAGCCGTCAGCGGTACTAGCTGGACGTAACGGCTACCCGGGTACTGAGCAATCAGAAGATCTGCAAGCAAGCCCGCTCCAACTCCTGCAAAAAGCCTGACAGTGACACTACCGTACAGTCCGGTCTCCTCGTCTGATATATCGCATATCAAGTCTAGGGGTGGTAAAACGTCAGACCCCAATAACCGATAAGTCATACCGATATGAGGCTCATAACGGGTCGAGAAACTACTGGTAACACTTACCAGTAAATCTCTAAACCAGCCCTGGTCAGGGACTTCCCTGTTATGGCCAATCGAGTATAGTGCAACATCAACCCCCAATACCGGGAGAGACGAAACCCCTCCTATCGCTCATTGCCTCCATGTGACTCGGACTATACCCAAAAACCACCGTTTTGCACGCCCTCTTGGACGTGGTAAGGTGGAAATCAAAGCACAGTGGGAATCACACAAGCCTCTATGACGATCTCGGGTCTACAGACTAACCTGTACCAGTGTCACCAGAGAACTGCCATCTGACGTAAGGTATAATACCATCTGGGAGTTCTCGGCGAGTCCGTTTAGTGTACCCAGTCTCCACTGAGCACCCGTATATCATCTCTGATGTAAAACACCAATGGATATGGGATCATCCATCGCCCATCTGTATGGGTCGAGAAGGTATACGCTAGTCTACTCTGATATATCGATGTCCCGTCTCGATGCACCCATGACTAGGGACCTTGAAGGATGTACTTATGGACTACCATGTCCCCACTAGTATGATCCACGCCACAGTCCAGGTAGTCAAGTACACATCCTAAGAGCTTTACCAACATGTAACAGAGAGACAGGCAGTGTACACGTTAAGGTAAAGAGTAACCAGATAGCATACTATCATGTCAAGCAAGAAATTCCTCCCTATATATGTCCAAGTATCCACTACAATATACATCACATGTATAGTAATGGCCTCTAGGGCATACATATAACTAACAGCCCCGTCATCACCCGTTCGGTTACTTAACTAACGACAGAGCGGGGGCTGGACTAACGCGGATGCAAAACATAAGCAACGCCTACTAGATATCATATATAGATATATACATTCTTCAGATGCAATGATATCCATTCCAGATCACAGATGAACACATTGGATATGCTAGGAATCCGTGTTTCGTTCAAGCCTGCAACGAAAGACGGATTACACGGTCACAGTGACTAGCCAAACCCCACCCTAGACCTCTACGGGTGCGGCAAATTACCCGCCAAGTACCCGAAGCGAAGCAACCTCCCTCAAAAACGTGAGTAGGCCACTCGGCACTTCAAAATACCCGGTAGTTTGTGCACCCCACCTTGGGTCTATCCTAGGAGAAAAAAACAGTAAAAGAAATAATATACAATGGCGGCTACAACCTCATCCTGGATGTGCGGCCATACAAATAATATTACATCAATTACAAATTACATCAAATGAAAGATAAAGAAACTCTCATCTCACAACCCCCGGCTATTCATCCGCGACAATCCAACAAGTTCATATACACAATCCAACAACACAGATCACAGATATGCACAACCCCCACTAATCGACATATAGCGATTAGTCGACGTTAGTACATATATCACATAACATATATAACCATCTAGCAAAATTTTGAAGAACTTCGATCAAAATACCAATTTGTAACTATCCCAAACACAACATTGTTCTCTGGATAATCTGGGCAGAAACAAAATATCTTTAAAATGTAAGGTTTGTCTAGCACCCTATAATGAGTTTTGAAGCATCGCATGTCCCAAAGTTTAAATTTTGATGGTACTAAACAAGCATGCAAAGGAATCGATCCTAGAAAATTAGGGTTTCGAAATTAAAGCTTTATAAAGTTAGGGTTTCGAGACTACAACCTTTGTAGCTCCCTATTGCTGGACTCCTTGGTGTCTTGGGTGTTGAATGGAGGTCCTCTTGAAGTCCTCTCGCGTCCACGACGATCCACCACGGAGTTCTCCGTCCAAGCTCGCAACTTCGTAAAACCGAAGAGAACACTCTAAACAAGTCGGCTAAACTTGTGTAGAATGAAGTTGTGGTTTAGAATCTCACTTCAAAAACCTTTCATTAAGTGTGTATTATTTACTAGAAAAAACTAGAGAGCAAAAGGAAGAAGGAGGATGAAGATGGAGGCTTTCTTTTTAACAAGGGTTGATATGATAACCTAGAAAAGAAATGAAATATATCTATATATATTTTATTTCTTCTCATGACCAACCATGGTTAAGTGATGGAGACATAATTTAACTTGAGTTTTAAATGATAAAGAGAAGGAAAACTCAAGGTTAGAGGTAGGTGAGTTTGGTTAGGTTAGAAGAAGAATGTAGAAGCTAGTGAAGATTATCCTTTTCTTTTCAATTTTGGTTTTAAACACAAAATCAAATAATAATCCATCATTTAATCCATGGTGTGAGTCTTATATTGCCACCATTTCCATGTGCTAACAACCATGATAGATGGGTGTATGTATGTATGCATGTATGCACATCCACATGTGCATGAAACTAGAATGAAAGAAAGAAATACATGTATGCATGCATACATCCATCATATACTAGAAAGGTTTTAAGTGAGAAAACTAATGGTTAGATGATAAATCAACACTTGATTCATCAATCCGGCCATATCACATATGACCCCACCAAAAGCAAGCCGCCCGATCAATGTTCGGTATCCTATACGCGCAATTTAATCGGGTGCATGCGCATATCGCATACGCGCACCACAACGTTTCGTCTGGACTGGGTAACTCCTTTGTGGGACTCTAAGACTCGTCAATATGCCGGCAGAGGGTGATGATCATATCAGGTACCCTCAAGCCGCAAGCGGTCAGCTAAACGTAACGGCCACCCGGGTATTGAGCGATCAGAAGAAAACAAGCGAACCTGCTACAACTCCCGTCGAGCCAACCGGCAACACTACCGTACAGTCCGGTCTCTTCGTCAGATATGCTGCATATCGAGCCTAGGGATGGTCACGTCGACCCTAATAACTCAATAAGTCGTGCCGGTGAATGGTCTATAACAGATCGAGAAACTACTGATAACACTTATCAGCAATTCTCAGCAGCCCTGGCCAAGGACTTACTGATATAACCAGCCGGGCACAGTACAGCATCAACTCCCAATACCGGGAGAGACGAAACCCCTCCTATCGCTCATTGCCTTCGTGTGTCTCGGGACTGTACCCAACGGCCACCTGATTGCACGACTCAGTATAGCCGTGGTAGGGTGGCAATCAAAGTACAGTGGGAGAACACACACGACTCCATGAAGATCTTGGGTCTAGAGACTAACCTGTACCAGTGTCACCTGAGAACTGCTATCCGACGATAGATATAATTCCATATAGGAGTTCTCGGTGAGTCCGTCCAGTGTACCCAGTCCCCACTGAGCACCCGTATATGATCTTGATGTCAAACATCGATGAATGTGGGAACATTCATCGCCCATCGTATGGGTCTAGTATCATATACGCTAGTCTACTCTGGTATATCAATGCCCCGTCTCGATATACCTACGACTAGGGACTTTCCAAGATATGGTTATAGACTACAGATGTCCCACTAGTATGATCTTCATCATAATCAGAGCAGTCAAGCCAATATCCTCAGGGCTTTATCAGCATGTATGAGTGAATAATAAGCATGATCAAATCAACATGTCAGATAAAGAAGAACCGGATAGCATACTATCATGTCGAGCAAGAATGCATACTGAATATATATATACATGTATAGATACATCCACTATCACATAATGGCCTCTAGGGCATACATATATCCAACAATCTCCCACTTGCACTAAGGCCAATTATTGGCGTATCTCATACCCAACATCTCAAAAAGTCGCTCATGTTGCGGCTGAGGGAGGGCCTTGGTGAATGGATCCGCGGCGTTATTCTTTGTGTCTACCCTCCTAATCTCGATCTCGCGGCGATCTACAATCTCCCGGATCAAATGAAAACGCCTCAGGATGTGTCTGGACCGCTGATGGGATCTGGGCTCCTTGGCCAACGCCATAGCCCTATTATTGCCACAATACAGAGGTATTGGATCAATAATGGTTAGAACTACTCCTAGCTCCGAGACGAACTTCTTCATCCAGACGGCTTCCTTGGCGGCATCATTTGCAGCAATATACTCAGCTTCCATCGTAGAGTCTGCAACGATATCTTGTTTGGAACTCTTCCAACTCACCGCCCCTCCATTGAGGGTAAATACAAACCCAGAGATAGATTTGATGTCGTCCTTATCGCTCTAGAAGCTCGAATCGGTAAAGGCCTCCATTTGGAGATCTCCATTACCATACACCAAGAACAATTCTTTAGTCCTTCGCAAGTACTTAAGAATGTTCTTCACAGCTGTCCAGTGATTCTCCCCTGGGTTGGATTGATACCTGCTTACAACACTAAGTGCATAAGCTACATCTGGGCGTGTACATAACAACACTAAGTGCATAAGCTACATCTGGGCGTGTACATAACATCGTATACATTATAGATCCTACTGCCGAAGCATAGGGTATAATACTCATGCGAGCTCTCTCTTCATCGGTCTTTGGGCAAGAATCCTTGGAGAGAGTGCCCCATGGCAAGCGGGTAAGGCACCCCGTTTGGAGTCTTCCATACTAAACCTTTTTAGGATGGTGTCAATGTACCTGGTTTGGAACAATCCCAATAACCTTTTGGATCTATCCCTATAGATCCTTATGCCCAGAATGTATGTGGCATCACCCAGGTCCTTCATGGAGAACCTCAGTGATAAGAAAGATTTGACCGACTTTAGCATAGGAATATCATTTCCTATCAGAAGAATGTCGTCCACGTACAATACGAGGAATGTGACAGCTCTCCCTACAGCCTTCTTATAAACACAAGGTTCATCTGGATTTTTGATGAAATCAAACTCTTTGATGACATCATCGAAACAGATGTTCCAAATCCGTGATGCTTGCTTTAACCCATATATGGATTTAAGCAATTTACATGCTTTCCCGCTGCTCCCACTGTCAATGAAGCCCTCTGGCTGATCCATATAAACGCATTCTTCTAAATTTCCATTTAGAAATGCGGTTTTAACGTCCATCTGCCAGATTTCATAGTCGTAGTGAGCAGCAATAGCAAGTAGGATCCGAATGGATTTAAGCATGGCTACGGGAGAAAAAGTCTCGTCATAGTCCAAACCTGGTCTTTGACGAAAACCCTTCGCCACAAGTCTTGCCTTATAGGTCTCTACCTGCCTATCTACACCAATCTTTCTTTTAAAGATCCATTTACACCCCACAGGTTTTACCCCAGGGGGCACAACGTCCAAAGTCCATACTTTGTTGGTGTACATAGACTCCATTTCGGATCTCATGGCATCCAGCCACTTCACAGAGTCTTTACTCGTGATAGCTTGCTGAAAACTGGTAGGATCATCATCATCCATGATGCAATCTTTTCCGTTACCATCAATGAGGAAACCGTAGTACCTCTCCGGTGGGCGAGAAGTCCTACCAGACCTACAGAGTGGCCGAGGTTCTTCAGTTTCTGCTGCAACAGCCGGTTCAACCAAATCGTCATTTGTAGTTTGTGTCTCTAGAACCACTTCTAGATCTACCACCTTGCCATCATCTTTATCTGTGAAAAACTCTTTTTCTAAGAATGTGGCATACTGAGAAACGAACACTTTTTGTTCCTCTTTGTGGTAGAATAGATATCCATAAGAATTCTTTGGATATCGTACAAAGTTACACATGACTGACCGTGTCTCGAGTTTGTCCGGATTCTGCTTTTTAACATAGGCCGGGCAACCCCAAATCTTAATTATTTTAAGAGATGGTCTCTCCCCATGCCATATCTCATATGGTGTGGTGGACACGGTTTTGGTTGGAACCCTGTTTAGCAGAAATGCTGCAGTCTCCAATGCATGCCCCCAAAACGAGACGGGTAACTCAGCGTCACTCATCATGGACCGGACCATATCTAATAGGGTCCTATTCCTTCGTTCTGACACACCGTTGTGCTGTGGTGTGTAAGGAGGAGTGAGCTGAGAGAGAATCCCATTCTCTTTTAAGAAGTTTGCAAATTCTGCACTGAGATACTCACCACCTCGATCTGATCGAAGCATCTTGATACTCAAGCCGGTTTGTTTTTCTACTTCTTGTTTATATATTCAATGAATTTCTCAAAAGCTTCGGACTTGTGTTTTAATAAAAATACATGACCGAATCTTGAGAAATCGTCAGTGAATGTAATGAAGTATGAAAAACCGCCTCTAGCCTGTGTAGACATAGGCCCACATACATCACTATGTATGAGGCCCAGGAGCTGAGTAGCTCTTTCTCCGTGTCCGGTAAACGGAGTTTTAGTCATTTTACCCTTGATACAAGACTGGCAAGTCGCATAAGATTTATATTCAAAAGAATTTAAATATCCATCTTTGTGTAACTTGTTTAGTCTTGTTTCGTTAATATGACCAAGTCTACAGTGCCAAAGAAAAGTTTCATTTAATTCTGAAAGTTTTCTTTTATTAGTGTGTTGTATACTGAAAACTGTGTGTTGATTTAGGACATATATTCCATTGTTAAGCGTACCATACCCAACCAACATTTGATTCAGGTTAATGTTCATAACATTGTTCTGCAATACAAAATTATACCCTTCATTGTCCAACAAAGAAACGGATATTATATTACATAGCATACTTGGTACAAAATAACATGGATTTAAAACCAAAATACATCCAGATGGAAACCCCAAGTGATACTCTCCCACTGCGACTGTATGTACATTGGAACCATTTCCAACGCGGAGAGTATGGTCACCTGTCCTCAAAACCTTGCTATTTCTCAGCCCCTGCATAGAATTGCAAATGTGAGAACCTGAACCGGTATCCAATACCCAGGAAGCAGAGTTTATAGAAAAACAGTTTTCAGTCACAAACGCACCTGAAGCAGAAGCATCACCATGCTTCTTCTTGAGACTTAAGTACTCCGTGCAATTGCGCTTCCAATGTCCTGTCTTGTGGCAATGAAAACATTCGCCTTTCCCCGGGTCTCCAGTTTTGGACTTTCCCTTTCCCTTCACCTTTTTAACTCCGCCCTTAGGATTAGTGGGTTTCTTCTTTTTCTTTCCCTTGGCCTTAGCTTTCGGGCGAGAAGAAGAAGACTGTCCAATAGTCATAACGGGAGTTTTTGCTAACTTCATAGTGCTCTCTGAACTCCTTAACATATTAAGGAGTTCAGGGAGTTCCTTCTCCATGCCATACATGTTAAAGTTCACTATGAACTGAGCAAAGGTGGAGGGCAGGGACTGCAGAATAATATCTATATATTGTTCATTGTCCATCGTCCATCCAAGGTCCTCAAGCTCTTCAATAAGAGCTATCATCTTCAGAACATGGTCTCCTACAGGTGTGCCAGGGGCCATCCGCATCTGAAACAATTTCTTTGATGCTTCGTATCGTAATACGCGGGATTGCTCCCCATACAACTCCTTTGTATGGAGCAATATACCGTGAATGTCCATGTCCTCGTGCTGCTTTTGATGTGTGTTGTCCATCGATGCAAGCGCGAGGCATTTGGCCGTGGCACAGTCAGCGTCCCATGTCTTGCGGACTTCAATGTCCGCAACTGAGGATTTTGGACCAGGGACGGGCGGGGCTGAAGCCGTGAGGACATATGATACTTTATCATAAGTCAAGGCGATTTTCAGATTCCTCAGCCAATCTTTATAGTTGGTCCCATTCAGTTTGTTTTTATCTAGTAGAAGCTTGAGTCCAGTCATGGGTATCTGCCATTAAGAGAGAGAAAAGAATACACTCAGCGAAAGCTCTTGCATAGATTAGATTGGTTATTATCTTGTCTAATCGATGTTTCCCACTGCTTTTATCGAGTTTTTCTTTCAAACCTTAAAATGAAAAACTAGCCAGGATTAATTACAGTCTACAACATCGCTAACCGTTCAGCCAGGCCAGTGTCGGTACTTGAGGGAGGTTCCCCGTGCTTTCGCACGGACCTAATTAGAGTAAACCTCATTTTCCCAGAGGCGGAGCCCCGTTAACACCTTTCTAGACACCTAATGAGTTAGCTAATTGTAAATTGTAAAATTCTCCTAGGAGCAACTATTGCCCACAGTGGGATCGGGATCCAACCATCACATGGAAGGTATGCAATCTCATTGCAAATTTCAACTATTGAAATTCCCGATGTGGTTTTTACCCCTGGCACTTATGACCTTAACTAAGGTCAACAAATCATAAGTACCAGTCAAGTTCTACCCGTCATTTCTTGATTAATTAGACCCACTCATATGACCCTTAACTAAGGTCAACAAAGTCATAAGAATGTCCTAATTAATCTGCATCATATGCAATGTAGGAAGACATCACTTAGCTACCGTACACTACGCCTTAACTATAGTCAACAAACGTAGCACGAATACTAAGTACTCTACTTCCTAAAATGACGGAGGGTTGCGGATGATTTTTAAGAAAATCTTTAACGCTTTGAACTTGATATCGTTGTAGAATCAAATGGTTTTCAAAAGGAGTGGCTTAAGCTCCGCAGTTTTGAAATATAGCTTTTTTATAAATAGCCGAGTAGTTTTCAAATCCGATTCTACAACATCTTTTTAGGTTTATTTTCTTTACATTAATCACATTAATGTAATCCCATCATTTAAGTCCTTAAGCCAATCACAGAAAAGAAACGAAAATAACACGTACGCTTATGCCATCCGCATTCACCGCAATGTTCCGTTATGCACCGTTAGGTTACTTAACTAACGGCATACCGGGACGGGACTAGCGCGGGTGTAAAACATAAGCAACGTCTACTATATATCATATATATAATATGTCATTCGTCTCAGATATCACAGAACACAGGCACCAGAAATATAGATATAACGTGGGATATACTAGGACGTCCGTATTTAGTATTTAGCCAGAATAGAAAATACGGATTCCACAGTCGCGATGAATAGCCAAGCCCACACCCCGGACCCTTACGAGAGCGGCAAGTGACCCTACCAATTCTGGAGTTTAGGAGACCCGGTCTCGACTCCTTGAGATGGCCTCCCACTGAACCCCAGAACCCGGTCACCTGTGCTCCCCTCCTTGGGTCCATCCTAATGCGGAAAAGTAAATAATATACAACACTGGTGACACAACCTCAACCCGGGAGTGCCCCAAATAAAAGAATATTACATTACATTTGAATATACATGAATGAAAATTTAAAACTCTCATCTCACATAAAAAACCCGGCTATTCAATCGCGACAATCCTGCACATCATATCTCAGCAACACATAATATCTCATATCATCAACGTAAGTAAGTATGCATACCCCAATTGTCGTTGATGTATAGCAACAAAACCGGCGATATCGTACATACTACACTTACGGTCACAGAAAAGAAAGTGTAAAACTACAATATTTGGAAACCACATTCTCTTTAGACATCATAAATGCGAAATATCACATATTTCGTATTTCATGCCTAAACTATATGAATTCCACATATTGTATCATATTCCAGATAAACAGACAGTATTAAAGTTTTTCGAACGTACGATCAAGTACTCAAGATTCACTAAAGCTCAACACTTGAGCAGGGTTCAAAAATCCGGAGTGTGACACAGTAGTAGCGGTCCAGCCGTAGAAGGGTCAAGCCAACGCCTCGCATGTGGCACGCCGTACTGCCCCAAACCCTAAGGTTCAAAGGGCAGTTCAAGACGGTCACATAATCGAGTTAAGGTTTGTTGTCTTCTAGAGGGACCACCACGAAAGAGACTTGCACGTATTTCCAAAGTATTTAAACCCCGTGAACAGTGAGCAAATGATACTCGTTCAAACACTTCAATACTTTCTAATTTACCCGGAAAAGCCACGAAATCAAAATTCCGATCGAATCGACGAGTCCAAAACCATCTCCAGAATTTTTCAAAACTAAATACAGATTAAAAATACCCAAAAAAAATATATAAGCAGATTCCAGAATTACTGTAAAAAAATTATCCATGAATTGATGTATACGGCCGCGGAACCGCGGCCTAAGCAAGCTTAGGCCGCGTTTCCGCGGCGGTAATTACTGTTCATTGAATAATTTTTGTACCGTAATCCTTATTTTTACCTGCTGAATTTTTTACATATTTTTAATTCTGAAAAATGTCAAATTTTAGAAAATTTCCAGAGAGCACTCTAAAATGTCGTATTTCGGTTCGATCGGAGTTTTAACTTCGTAAAAAGGTCGCCTAATGTTCTAGGTCGGCTGTGATACCAATGTAAGGTTTGTCTAGCACCCTATAATGAGTTTTGAAGCATCACATGTCCCAAAGTTTAAATTTTGATGGTGCTAAACAAGCATGCAAAGGAATCGATCCTAGAAAATTAGGGTTTCGAAATTAAAGCTTTATAAAGTTAGGGTTTCGAGACTATAACCTTTGTAGCTCCCTATTGCTGGACTCCTTGGTATCTTGGGTGTTGAATGGAGGTCCTCTTGAAGTCCTCTCGCGTCCACAACGATCCACCACGGAGTTCTCCGTCCAAGCTCGCAACTTCGTAAAACCGAAGAGAACACTCTAAACAAGTCGGCTAAACTTGTGTAGAATGAAGTTGTGGTTTAGAATCTCACTTCAAAAACCTTTCTTTAAGTGTGTATTACTCACTAGAAAAAACTAGAGAGCAAAAGGAAGAAGGCGGATGAAGATGGAGGCTTTCTTTTTAACAAGGGTTGATATGATAACCTAGAAAAGAAATGAAATATATCTATATATATTTTATTTCTTCTCATGACCAACCATGGTTAAGTGATGGAGACATAATTTAACTTGAGTTTTAAATGATAAAGAGAAGGATAACTCAAGATTAGAGGTAGGTGAGCTTGGTTAGGTTAGAAGAAGAATGTAGAAGCTAGTGAAGATTATCCTTTTCTTTTCAATTTTGGTTTTAAACACAAAATCAAATAATAATCCATCATTTAATCCATGGTGTGAGTCTTATATTGCCACCATTTTCATGTGCTAACAACCATGATAGATGGGTGTATGTATGTATGCATGTATGCACATCCACATGTGCATGAAACTAGAATGAAAGAAAGAAACACATGTATGCATGCATACATCCATCATATACTAGAAAGGTTTTAAGTGAGAAAACTAATGGTTAAATGATAAATCAACACTTGATTCATCAATCCGGCCATATCACATATGACCCCACCAAAAGCAAGCCGCCCGATCAATGTTCGGTATCCTATACGCGCAATTTAATCGGGTGCATGCGCATATCGCATACGCGCACCACAACGTTTCGTCTGGACTGGGTAACTCCTTTGTGGGACTCTAAGACTCGTCAATACACCGGCAGAGGGTGATGATCATATCAGGTACCCTCAAGTCGCAAGCGGTCAGCTAAACGTAACGGCCACCCGGGTATTGAGCGATCAGAAGAAAACAAGCGAACCTGCTACAACTCCCGTCGAGCCAACCGGCAACACTACCGTACAGTCCGGTCTCTTCGTCAGATATGCTGTATATCGAGCCTAGGGATGGTCACGTCGACCCTAATAACTCAATAAGTCGTGCCGGTGAATGGTCTATAACAGATCGAGAAATTACTGATAACACTTATCAGCAATTCTCAGCAGCCCTAGCCAGGGACTTACTGATATAACCAGTCGGGCACAGTACAGCATCAACTCCCAATACCGGGAGAGACGAAACCCCTCCTATCGCTCATTGCCTTCGTGTGTCTCGGGACTGTACCTAACGGCCACCTGTTTGCACGACTCAGTAGAGCCGTGGTAGGGTGGCAATCAAAGTACAGTGGGAGAACACACACGACTCCATGACGATCTAGGGTCTAGAGACTAACCTGTACCAGTGTCACCTGAGAACTGCTATCCGACGATAGATATAATTCCATATAGGAGTTCTCGGTGAGTCCGTCCAGTGTACCCAGTCCCCACTGAGCACCCGTATATGATCTTGATGTCAAACATCGATGAATGTGGGAACATTCATCGCCCATCATATGGGTCTAGTATCATATACGCTAGTCTACTCTGGTATATCAATGCCCCATCTCGATATACCTACGACTAGGGACTTTCCAGGATATGCTTATAGACTACAGATGTCCCACTAGTATGATCTTCATCATAATCAGAGCAGTCAAGCCAATATCCTCAGGGCTTTATCAGCATGTATGAGTGAATAATAAGCATGATCAAATCAACATGTCAGATAAAGAAGAACCGGATAGCATACTATCATGTCGAGCAAGAATGCATACTGAATATATATATACATGTATAGATACATCCACTATCACATAATGGCCTCTAGGGCATACATATATCCAACAAAAAATCCCAAAACATCATTCTGAACAATCTGCAAGAAATTCGAGTCACGGCCGAGTCAACTCGGCCGCGGAACCGCGGCGAAACGCTTACTTTCGCCGCGCTTCCGCGGCTCTTTGACCGAGTCGTGAGCTCGTTTTTCTTGCTTGTTCCTAAAAAACCCTGCACCGATTTTTAAGGTATGTGGAAATATGTTTAGAGATGTTTTAAAAATCGGCAGAAAGTATGAAATTTTGACATGTTTCGCGATTTTTTTTCGGATCAAAGTTCTAAACACTTTGCTAACATACTAGTTGTTGTTTAGCTAGGCTCTGATACCACTTTAAGTCCACGTTGCCCACCCCGGTGCTTGCGGGGAGGCGGAATAGGCAAAAACGATTTTTTAACATAAGGCAACATGGACTAGAAACTAGAGGATCTTTGCTAAACAAAAACCTAGCAAACTAACTCCAAGTTTAGCTACTTGGTTAGAAGGTTATACCTAGGTCTTGAACTCCTTCTCTTCTTGCTCCTTGGAGTGGTGTGAAAGGATCCTCCTTGTCGTCTTCTCGTTGCCGAAGAAAGATCCACCCGAAGGCCTCTACCTTGAGCTCCTACCTCAACCAAGAGGTAACTAAAGTGCTTGGCTTGCTAAACCTAGAACCCTAGAATGAGTAAAGTGAAGTCTTGATGGTTTTATCTGAAGAGCTCATGGTTCTCAACACATGAGAGATGAGAGCTTTGAGAGAGGAAGAGGATGAGCTTAAAACATGAGAGAGAAAGAGCAAGAGAGAATGAGGATATTTTGCAACCATACTCTCATATGAGAGAATTATGAAATAATAATAATAATTAAAGAAATTGTGATGGTTCATTTGGAATGACCATTATCATTTCACATTAAATGAAATTTGCAAGAATCAAGAAGCATCTTTCATGTGAAATGATGATGGTCAAATTGTCAACATAAGTCAACCGGTCAACCAAAGTCAAAAGGTCAACAAAAGTCAAATGGTCAACCTAACCATGGCACAATTATCTTTAATTAATAACATTAATCATATTTCTCATTCTCATTAGGGTTTGGAAAAAGTCAACGGTCAACAACCCTAATGAGAATCATCTTCCTCTGTCAACTGTGCATACACACCCGCATCCGTGTTCTGAGGAACACGAATACAATGAGATAAAACCAATCCCAAAACAAATACTAGGATCTGGTTTAAACCAAAGCCCACTAGTAATAATTGCCCGGACAGCAAACGTGCATAAGTGCGCGGATGTGAACGAACCCCGTCGCAAAACCATGCGACCTCTATTCTGTTTTGCCCAAAGGCGAACAGCCCTCTGAGTAGGACTCTAAAGACTCGACATGATGCTGGCAGTGGGTTTAACCATAGGCCGCAAGCGGTACTAGTTGTACGTAACGGTCACCAGGTAGATGCCGATAAGAAGACGGATGAGGTGAACCCATCCGAACTCCTACTGAGCCTGAATGTGACAATCTCCGTACAGTCCGGTCTGTTCGTCTGAGAGTATCGCATGGCGGGCCTAGGGGGCGGAAAACGTCAGTCCCCTAATAGCGGTACAAGTCGTTTCGGAGTGTAGCCCAGAACACCCTGAGATAGCACTGGCAACGCTACCAGTATATCTCGCTTGCCCTGGCCAGGGACTTTGTGTAATAGCTCTCCTAGACACAGCGCGATATCAACCCCCAATACCGGGAGAGACGAATCCTGTCTAACCGTCACTGCCTCCAAGTGTTTCGGGACTGCACCCAACTACTACCTGTTTGGACGACTCATTTGAGCTGTGGTAGGGTAGCAATCTAAGAACAGTGGGAACACACTCGAGGCGAAGTGACAGTGTCAAGTCAACGGACTATGCTGTACTCATGTGACCTGGGAACTGATAACTGACGATAGGTATAATACCAAACCAACAGTTCCCAGGGAGTCCTGTCCAGTGTACTCGTAACCTAACGAGCACCTGCATACTATCTCCAGTACGACGTACTGATGGCTGTGGGACAGACCATCTCCCCTCCTGGGATGAGAAGCGTATACACTAGTCTACTCTGGAGTATCGATGCACTGTCTCGATAATCCTACGACTAGGGACCTGTATAAGGATGTGCTTATAGATTACCCAGCCCCCACTAGTGTGACTGCCATCACAATGCTGGTAATCAAGCAAAGATCCTAAGTACTCCACTAATATGTATAAGCTATATGCTAAAAGAAACATACACACATATTGAAGTAGAAACAAACCAAGTAGCATACTACCATTTTGAGCAAGATTGTCTATACAACTGTGAATATCCCAAGCTTCCATTAAGTAATATACACACTAATATGATACAGTAATGGCCTCTACGGCATATACACTAACATCCTCTGGATAGCTGCCGTGCTCATCTCAATTTTCGGTCAGTATCCCCTGGATATCTGCCGTGCTCAATTCTATCTCCGGTATCGAGTATCCTCGCTAGGCTCCGCCGCCTCAATGCGGCTATCCTGTCCCTCGGTCTCGACCGGGTCCACCATATATCCAACTGTATATCTCCCCCACTCAGTCTGGATAACGTAAAAATCCGCGACCGTATATCTCCTCCACTCAGTCCAGAATAAAACCAGAAAACACAAAGCTCATGGTGGACATTTTTCTCATCATATCAAAATATTAAGTAAGGAATAAGAATAGTTGCATAGATTGTATTGATGATATACCATATATGTATATATATAACAGTGTCCTATACCACCGATATATATATCATCAAGAGTAAAATACCCAGAAATCCCATGAAAACCAATACACAGCATCTATAGTACTACAATATGAATATGAAAAGACTACGTAATCATATCACATAACATAATGATTTCAATTCTAATGTGTCATGGCACTACTAATGATGTGTAGTGTAGCATACGCGTATATGCTCATGCAACATGGAAATCATTAGTATTTGTGCAAGTGTTTTACGGTGTAACAATCTATATATTAACATATATATAACAGAACGACTCTACAGTGACATGGCAGTACCAATAAGGTGTAGTGTAACATATATTTACGTGCTTGTGCAGCATAGTACTCATTGGTATTTGTGCAGTGTTCTATCAGAGTGGGCGTAACGCAGAAACATATAATATAGATAATATAATGCAAACCTGTAAAGTAATCTAAACATACTTATTGTAATTACTTATTATGAGCTATACCATTTTCTTTAGAAATGATCGGAATGTTAAGTTTGAAATAAGGAAGCTGCCTTAGATTTAAAATAGATGTTTGTTTTAGAAACTGGCACGCATCCTGGTAGTTTATTTCAAAGACAACGAACCGTGGTTTTTAAAATAATATAGCTCATACCAGTATTACATCCTAAAACAGAACATAATCTATCTCTACGAGTCAAAGACTAAATTGACCGTTATTCGGCATACAAAGTCCATCATATCGCTATATCCATATTATCTTAAGTACGGCATGATCCCTTGTACAAACCCATCAAATCATACCCATATCATACGGATCAATATCACGTATATCTCATTTAAAAACTTCATATGAAACTTTATGCAAACAGGGGGCATACAAGATGCAATACTGTATCAATATTTTGAAAAAAAACTAAACTTAACTAGATATCACAATAATAGTTATAAGGTTGCGAGGGTGCTATACGCTATCCACCTAACTTTCCCCGTAGATGTAAATCTACTCACCGGAAATACGCCGTATCTTCTCAGGAATCGCCAATCTTTTTTCCTTTCCTTGCGGTCTCTGAAGTCCCCGTATTTGAATCTAATATAGCAATAAATGTATAAGGAAACGGCTGCATTCCAATATGTCAAAATCTATAAAACGCAAATTGTACGTGCTAATTACACTACGTACGACCATCGCAAACGATCTAATATTTAACCTCACTGAACTCTAACCCAACTCTGCATCGCGACAGAAAACAAATCGCGATACGTTTTAACCGTGTCGTATTTGAGATTTTAGATCCCTTTTTCCGATATTAGCTTTCAGATTTTATAAACAGTTAAACTAACTTAATTAAACAATACCAAAATAACCATAATTCAACACAGAGATCTACCCAACAACCCAAATCACCAACTCCCCTTACAAATCCGGCGACGCCGGAATTTCCTTGTTGGTCGCCGGCCCAAAACCGATCCCCTTAGTTTGTGTTCCTATAGGTTGTTCTAGGTATAACATACATCATTTTGGCACTGTTTTGTTAAGTTAAAATTTATCTAAACTGCGGCAGATTACTACAGAGTCCATTTTTGCTTAAAATACGATATTATGGACACTTTTGTTGGATATAGTGCCCTCAAAGTCAATTATTGGATCGCAGGCATGCGATTGCAATGATTGAGGAGGACCTATACCGGTAGGACAGTCTTACTCGAGATGATAGTATGCTATCTAGTTTGCCTTTATCAGTCGTGTACAGGTTCAGGTGACTGATCACTATTACACATTAATAGAGCCCTTAGGATCTTGCTTGACTACCAACGGTATGATGGCGATCATATACGTGAGAATTGGGTAGTCTATAAGCACATCCTTAATTGTGGTCCCTAGTCGTGGGAGTTTCGAAATAGGGCATCGATACTACGGAGTAGACTAGTGTATACAGTCGAGACCCCGGTGAGGGGCGGTGGCCGGTCTCATAAGCCACTGGTGTCAGTTGGATCACCTAAAATGTATACAGGTGCTCATTGGGTTATGAGTGCACCGGACAGGACTCGCCGGGAACCTGCTAGTTGGTATTTATACCTAGCGTTAGATAGCAGTTCCCTGGTGACATGTGTATAGGTTAGTTCATCGACCTGAGGTCGTCATTTGTCTCGTGTGAGTTCCCACTGTGCTTTGATTTCTACCCTACCACGGCTCAAAGGAGTCGTGCAAACAGGTCTTTTTTGGGTACAGTCCCGAGCCACATGGAGGCAAGTGAGAGGATCAGCAGGGGATTCGTCTCTCCCGGTATTGGGGGTGAGAATGCACTGTGTCTAGGAGAGCCATTACATAAAGCTCTCGACCGAGGCAGGAGATTTACTGGTAGGTACTCCAGTAGTATCTCAGGGTGTTCTGGGCTACACTCCGACACGACTTATACCGCTATTGGGGGTCTGACGTTATCAGCCCTTAGGCCCGATATGCGATACTCATAGACGAACGGACCGGACTGTATGTATATTTCACTGTTAGGCTCAGTTGGGTTCCAGGATGAGTTCGCTCATCGGCTTCCCTTGAGGTCAGTACATGGGCAGCCGTTACGCACTGCTAGTGGCGCTGACGTGCTTGTGGTTAAACCCACTGCCAGGGTACTGATGAGTCATTAGAGTTCCCCACAGATAGTTTCCCAAGTTCAGGCGAAACGTTGTAGAGGCCGTATGGTTTTATGGCAGGGTTCGCAAAATGCACGTACGTTTACGCACGTGTCATATTTCGGGCAGATAATACTGGTGGGCTTAGGTTTAAGCTGGATCCGAGTATTATACTGTGTAGATATAATATCTTTGTCTCAGTTGCATTTGTATTCATTCATAATACAAATGCGGGTATGTATGTACAGTTACGGGGTTATCCTGAAATTCGTTTCGGGATCGCTTTTCGAAGTTGCCAGTTTTCTATCACCCGTCTTAAACATTCGGTTTAATGCGGATTTATCTTTTTCATTTGGGTGAGTCATGAGAGTGAGTCATGAGAGTTCTTCTAGATTATGATGAGGTGTTTAAGTGTGTCACCATTTTGCATTAAATAGTTTTTGCAAGGTGGCATTTTCATTAATGTGTTTTGGTTTGAACTTGGATATTTCTTCTTGATCTTTTCCCTTATGGTCACCCCCTTGCTCCTACACTCACTCTCCTCCTCTCCTATATGTGGCCGGCCCTCATGGAAGCTCCTTGATGCTTTTTCCACTCTCTCTCTTTGTGAGATGATGATTCATTTGCAAAAAGATATACCTCATTTCTCATTACATGATTAAAGAGGCAACTTCATTAACCGTTCATCTATGGTTTTGGATGAAACGAGACAAAGTATTCTACTCATTCTCTACATCAATCTTGGACATGTCGGCTAGCAAACTTCATGTCCGAGTTGCCTCGGTTCAGAGGCGGGAGCCCGTACAAATATCCGTTGACGTGGTGCCACCTGGACGAGGAGACCGGAGATCGAGCGAGATCGCAGATGCTGCAAAGGAGCGTGGGATGATGGCTAAAGACCGAAGGACTCGGATCGTTTGGTATAGCTTTCTACCCACTTTGTAGTTTGTTAGTTTAGCGTTAATGGCAAGATCCGGGTTATAGTATGCGATAGCGCCAGTTATAAAAGTTTTTGTTCCGCGTTTGGCGTCAGAAAGACGGCCGGGGTGCTACCGTAGACTTACATTGGTATCAGAGTCACGCTATTAAGCTTTACTAACTTGTTCTATCGCGTTTAAAACATCGATCGAATGGAATTTCGAAAACCGCATTTTTCTGTGTAAAGTTTCTGTCGATTTTAAAATCATTTTGAGCATCACAGAAAATCGTGCAGGCTTTTTTAAGAGTACTGAAGAAATTGGGTTGACTGATTCCACTGTGCTGCCGCGGAACCGCCGCACAAACCATGGTTTGGCCGTGGTTCTGCGGTCAGTTAGTGGCTACAGTGCACCAAAATTCTTCTGGGGCTCTTTCATGGGAAATTGGGGTTTCTGGAATTTTTCTTTTGGGCCCAGATTTTATTACTGTACTGCAGATGTACGTGGGGCCCACTTCGGGAAGTTTTGTCGATCGAAATTTTAAACTTGTTAGTTTACAGTACTTACATTATATCTACGACCGTGAATGTCATTCAAGCGGTAAATTGCGTCTAATTACTATAGTCCTTTTAGACGGATTTGCGAACGTGACATTCGCGTTGATGTTCTGTGTTGTGCTGTGATGTTGCGGATTTCTCGTGGTGGATAGCAGTGTGCAATGGTAGTGCAGTTTGGATTTATTTGTACATTTGATATTGCGGGGCGAGCGTCCAACATGTGGACTACCGTCACTGCCTGTTTGTATAATATTCTTTTGGGGCACGACCGGGCTGAGGTCCATGTACCCGTTGTACATATTTTTCATTTCTGTACTAAGTTTTACCCCGTGACGGAGTGCACGGATAGCCGGGTTCTGGAGGGCAACGAGTCCGCATCTCATGGCTTTGAGAGGCAGAGGGGCCTCACTCTAGAATTGGCAGACTATTCGCTGCACTCGTAGGGGGTACAGGTTGACCCAAGGAGGGGTGCTCAAGTTACCGGATTCCGTGAAGTGCAGGGTGGTCTATTCACTATGCTGTAGGGGCTGCCTCGCTTCAGGTTTTGGCGGGTAACTTGCCGCACCCGTAGGGGTCTAGGTTTTCATTGCACAGGCTATCCACACAACCAGGGAAACGTCGGGTTTCAGTAGCGGCTCTGTGAAACCCGGGAATCCCAGATTATCTGTATTGTTCTGTGATACTTATTATTTTTCTGTAATGTTGCATATTATCGCGCCTGGAGCAATTATTGTATATTGGTATATATACTAGTAGATGTTGTATATGTTTGACACCCGCGCTAGTCCAGTCCCCGCTCTGTCGTTAGTTAAGTAACCTAACGGGTGATGACTGGACCCAGTGACGAATACGGATGGCATATACGTACATTTTATTTTCGTTCTTTTCTGGTGTGATTGATTGAAGGGACTGCGTTGATTCTGATCAATGAAAGGAAAAAAAACCTGTTTGGATGTTGTTGGAACAGTTTTTTTAAAAAGTGTTATTACAAGGACGTTTTCTTTTGTTTTGCACAGTGGTATTCAGTTGGAATATCCTGCACCTCATTCGACAAGGCAAGGGCCGATATCCCTTCACCGGGAGTGACCCCTTGGGCAGAAGTTTGCGTCAGGGTAATAACTTCACTATAGTCGATTACATGTTGCTATGCATCGCGGTATTCAGTTGGAATATCCTGCACCTCATTCCATGAGAAAAGAGCCGAGATCCCTTCACCGGGAGTGACCGCTTTAGCAAAAGTTTTCGCCACTATATTTTTATAAAAAGCTATCAGGTTCCTTCAGCGATATCAAGTTCATTACGTTAAAGGTTTTTCGCCAAAAACCAGCCATAGCCCTCCGTCATTTCATTTGGGTATTCAGTAGTATTCAAGCTATGTATTTTGACCTACGCCAAGGCATAGTGTTTGGTAGCTGCTGGGTATTCATTTGTTGCATAGATAGATGAGTTGGTTTGGGACAGTCATTCTGCCATTTGGCCCAAGTCAGGGGCATGTACGGGTGGGTTCAAATTGACAAGATAATGATGGGTAGAACTTGGCATGTGACTTATGGCATTTTGGCCTACGTCAAGGTCATAAGAGCATGGGGCAAAAATCTTATCGGGAGTTTCTAAAGAAACTGAAACTTTCCAGACATGCACATACATTCTGGAGTGTGATAACATGAGTGGATTCCTTCATGTTATCATGCGATGAGAGTTGGATCCCGATTCCCACTGATGAGTTAGTTTACTCTTCGGGTGATCCCGATTGATTCTTCTTTCAGGTTTGGAGGAAAATTTGACAGTACAGTGGGAGGTTTCCTGATTAGATAAAGTGATAACCATTCTGATCTAGGTTAGAGTGCACGCAGAGTGTTTCTTTTCTCTCTCTCTCTTTGGCAGCGACCTTTGACCGAGCCTAGACTATGACTCAGTGACCAAGTTGACCGAACCTTCTTAAAATACTGGCTTTTGGATTGTCTAAGTTGCATAAGCCATTGTCGCTCCTTCTTTTACCCTTCGCATTTCTCAGAACACCCCGTATTACTACGGACATCCACTTCTATTGGATAGATCCATTGTTTGGTTATATACGAACTCGAAGGGACTTCTTCAAGGATGGATCCAGGTTCAGGAGAAATAGAATTGGTTTATTCAGTTGTCTTTTATTATCACCTTCTCTCAGGTTGCGAGGGCTCCTTAGTTTAGGAGAGTACACCTATTTCGCTTATTGGATAGTCTTCTTCCAAACCATAGGCAGGTGCCGAAAGGTAGGGAATGAAGAAAACCAATTAGCCTAAGTAGGGTGTACAGAAGATAATAACTAAAGACAAACTAAAGGGATTAGAAAGAGGGCAAAGTAAATTGCGACTGCTATCATTCACGACCAAACCGCGTAGTTCATCGCCACTCCTATTTCACCTTTGCTTTTTTCCCCAGTTCGGGAGAAATATAATAAGGTATTATGCAGTTGTCTTTTATCATCACCTTCTCTCAAGTTACGAGTACTCCTAAGATTAGGAGGGTACACCTATTATGCTTACTGGATAGTCTTCTTCCAAACCATAGGCTTGTGCCGAACAGTAGGGAAGGAAGAAAACCACTTAGCCTAAAGGGGTGTACAGAAGGTAATGAATAAAGATAAATAAAAGGATTTGGAGAGATGGCAAAAAAATATACGGTTATAGTCATGAATTGGATTATGGAAGAGGCATTACTAGGAATACCAGGATACCCCTACGAAACATTTTCATATTTCAATTTCACTGTGCATTGTTCAAGGAAAACTGTTTTCCCGATTAGATACTTACTCCAGGGTATGTATTTACCAGGTATGATTCTCACATCTGTATGGTTTTACAGATGATGAGTGGGAGTGAGTTATTGGGAATTAGGTGATCATCCTCATTATATCGGAATTCGTTGTAATTGGTGATATTTGAGGAAATCGCCTGGGTACAGTTTTCAACCTACGACGCACAGGTTTTGAGTTATTCAACTCAGCGGACTTATACAGAGTATTGTATGTTGTCCAGTGTCCATCAGGACAAAGGGGTTGGTCCTCGTACTATATTCTGTTTACTTGTGACTTCTCTAGTTTTTAGACAAGTGTTTCGTAGAAATACAATGTCTAAGTTTTTAGAAGTTTTAGGTATAAGAATAAAGTAGAGAACCAGGTGTCGCAAGTATCGGGATTCTTCAAAGAGATCGAAGATGTAGATACTTATGATTGGTATTCAGATGATAGTAATGGTTTTGAGAAACTTGTTTCTCTTTCAGGTTACTCATAATTGGATGTATTCCTAAGTTGAGTAATGCTGATTAGCCTCTTTCCATTAAGTTGATATGCACTGGAGACAGCTGCATGATTTGAATCTGGTTCCAATTAAATTAGTGCCAAAGTATCTATATTGGATATAGAATGGTTCATATCTTAACGATGTTAAGGTATGGGGAGTTGTCCGGCTTATGATTAAATCCAGACTCTGGATAACTCAAGGCATGTTTCTGTAATGGCAGTTTGTGGGTTGACCCAGTCTATGACGAGGGTTGATTTTCTACCATCTGGAAGATCAATAGTGATATTGTTCTTGACTCGCCACAGTTTTAGTGAAATGGATTTTTCAGAAAACAGTAGTGGGAGTATGGTAGAACTGGAAGTGATTCCAGAACCGCAAACGATTATGGAAAATTTAATAGGACCTAAAGATTCAATCAGGTTTGACATTCCATTAGCCACTCCGCAGATATGGTGGGTAACCTCAGACACCCGAGAGGTACTCCGGTAGCCTCAAGGACGGTGACAGGGAGGTTCTTGTTTACCCAGACTTGACACTACTATTGTTCCAGGCTATGAGACCCGGCAGGAGGTTCAGTATAGCGCCATTCTAAACTATCTTTAGAAGTGCATGTATATATTATTCTGCCAGAGGGTTGTTGTGGTCAGTGGGAGCAGCGGAAGCATAGTGGGCAAGTAGCTTATATCTATTTATAGACTAGAGCAGATATAGTGGAGATAGATCATTTAATTTTGATGTGACAGTCATAGGTTTGACTTCATCAGAATAGGGGATGGATCTGTTAAGAAGGTAGTAGGGTGTGATATCCTGGTATTTGGATGACATACACAGAGTGGGAAGTAAAATTCCTATACTACGATCGGTTGTACTGTGGTTGTCACACAGTTGTTTCTCCACAAAGGATATGGATATAATATCTGACATTCTGGTTTCTAGATCTATGGTTTTAGATCTAGATTTGGGTAGTTTCCCAATATGGGTACTTTGACAGTATTCTAATAGTATTTTAGAATAGTTGACTCCTGGCATGGGGGTGTACCTGCAGATGATGGAGTCACCCTCTCTAAAGGTGTCTTACAGACTAAAGGAGAGAGGTATGTGCATGATTGGCAGATCACTTGCTTAGGCAATTGAGTCAATCATGAGATGTCAAGTACCATACCAGATGTTGTTTTTGCACTAAATGCAATAAGTTTGTATTAATCCAATTCTGGAGAAACATAAGGAAGCAGTTTTAGAACATAAGGGAATGTTCTACGGATTTGATGACGGCAGCCTCCTTTGGAGACGGTTATCATTCTAGGCTTCAAAGGTGACATGGATGACAGAGTGATTGTCAGAGTTATAGTTTTCCCTCTGACGAGGGACAGTATTATGGACAGGTGGTCCAAGAGGATACTGTGGGAGGCATGGTGCTGGACACTGATTAGTTTCAGTGATCGATACAGTCTAAGAAGTTTGGGTTTGGAGTTCATTTATGAACTAGGTCCCATTAGATATCCAGACAAATTCTAAGACAGGTATTACTCAATTCGGGAGATGGCTTTCTCCATGAACTTGAGATTAAGAGAGACATAGAAAGAAATATCGGGGCGGATCCACTCGCTGAGACTATTTCTTGAACACAAGAGTTTTACAAACGGGCTTTGTGAAACTGATTAGTAGAGGAGTTGGATGTTCGGTATCACACGGGCTGTGAGAATGTGACATAGCAATAATTAGCCTTAAGTGCAAGTGGGAGATTGTTGGATATAGTGCCCTCAAAGTCAATTATTGGATCGCAGGCACGTGATTGCAATGATTGAGGAGGACCTATACCGGTAGGACAGTCTTACTCGAGATGATAGTATGCTATCTGGTTTGCCTTTATCAGTCATGTACAGATTCAGGTGACTGATCACTATTACACGTTGATAGAGCCCTTAGGATCTTGCTTGACTGCCAACAGTATGATGGCGATCATATACGTGAGAGTTGGGTAGTCTATAAGCACATCCTTAATTGTGGTCCCTAGTCGTTGGAGTTTCGAGACAGGGCGTCGATACTCCAGAGTAGACTAGTGTATACAGTCGAGACCCCGACGGGGGGCGTGGCCGGTCTCATAAGCCACTGGTGTCTGTTGGATCACCTAAGATGTATACAGGTGCTCATTGGGTTATGAGTACACCGGACAAGAATCGCCGGGAACCTGCTAGTTGGTATTTATACCTAGCGTCAGATAGCAGTTCCCTGGTGACATGTGTACAGGTTAGTTCATCGATCTGAGGTCGTCATTTGTCTCGTGTGAGTTCCCACTGTGCTTTGATTTCTACCCTACCATGGCTCAAAGGAGTCGTGCAAACAGGTCTTTTTTGGGTATAGTCCCGAGCCACATGGAGGCAAGTGAGCGGATCGGCAGAGGATTCGTCTCTCCCGGTATTGGGGGTGAGATCACGTTGTGTCTAGGAGAGCCATTACATAAAGCTCTCGGCCGAGGCAGGAGATTTACTGGTAGGTGCTCCAGTAGTATCTCAGGGTGTTCTGGGCTACACTCCGACACGACTTATACCGCTATTGGGGGTCTGACGTTACCAGCCCCCTAGGCCCGATATGCGATACTCATAGACGAACGGACCGGACTGTATGTATATTGTCACTGTTAGACTCAGTAGGGTTCCAGGATGAGTTCGCTCATCGGCTTCCCTTGAGGTCAGTACATGGGCAGACGTTACGCACTGCTAGTGGCGCTGACGTGCTTATGGTTAAACCCACTGCCAGGGTACTGATGAGTCATTAGAGTTCCCCACAGATAGTTTCCCAAGTTCGGGCGAAACGTTGTAGAGGCCGTATGGTTTTATGGCAGGGTTCCGAAAATGCACGTGCGTTTACGCACGTGTCATATTTCGGGCAGATAATACTGGTGGGCTTTGGTTTAAGCCGAATCCGAGTATTATACTGTGTAGATATAATATCTTTGTCTTAATTGCATTTGTATTCGGTCGTAATACAAATGCGGGTATGTATGTACAGTTACGGGGTTATCCTGAAATTCGTTTCGGGATCGCTTTTCGAAGTTGCCAGTTTTCTATCACCCGTCTTAAACATTCGGTTTAATGCGGATTTATCTTTTTCATTTGGGTGAGTCATGAGGGTGAGTCATGAAAGTGCTTCTAGATTATGATGAGGTGTTTAAGTGTGTCACCATTTTGCATTAAATAGTTTTTGCAAGGTGGCATTTGCATTAATGTGTTTTGGTTTGAACTTGGATAGTTCTTCATGATCTTTTCCCTTATGGTCACCCCCTTGCTCCTACACTCACTCTCCTCCTCTTCTATATGTGGCCGGCCCTCATGGAACCCCCTTGATGCTTTTTCCACTCTCTCACTTTGTGAGATGATGATTCATTTGCAAAAAGATATACCTCATTTGTCATTACATGATTAAAGAGGCAACTTCATTAACCGTTAATCCATGATTTTGGATGAAACGAGACAAAGTATTCTACTCATTCTCTACATCAATCTTGGACATGTCGGCTAGCAAACTTCATGTCCGAGTTGCCTCGGTTCAGAGGCGGGAGCTCGTATAAAGATCCGTTGACGTGGTGCCACCTGGACGAGGAGACCAGAGATCGAGCAAGATCGCAGATGCCGCAAAGGTGCGTGGGATGATGGCTAAAGACCGAAGAACTCGGATCGTTTGGTATAGCTTTCTACCCAGTTTGTAGTTTGTTAGTTTAGCGTTAATGGCAAGATCCGGGTTATAGTATGCGATAGCGCCAGTTATAAAAGTTTTTGTTCCGCGTTTGGCGTCAGAATGACGGCCGGGGCGCTACCATAGATTTACAACTTTGATTTCAAAGTTTGAACTAGTTACAGAATTAAATCCCTACTGTGATTAAGGATTTCACCTACTAATAATTTGCTGGAAGAACACCCTCCAAGATACACAAGCTCCTTGTCCTAGCTTGATGGCGAGGAATCCTAGACTTAGCTCTTTTCTTCTCCTTTCTCTTGTTCTTCTATGCTGCTTTGGTTTTCTATTTATTTCTTTTTAAATTTTCAGAGTTTAATTTAGCTACTGAACTGAATATAAGCTATATATATGAAAGAAAGAAAGGATCAGGGGAAGGAGAAGGTGTCAAAGGCCAAGGGTGCCATCTTCATGCAAGAGGAGGTATGGAGAGGGTGTGTGCATGCAAGAATGATATGGAATTAGTTTTCTTTTTCCAAAATGAAATATCTCTTGGATAATATTCTGAACATAATCCTAATTTACCCCTTTTCACTCACACTCATAACAATTTTCCAATTTGCACAATATCCTAAACTTTACATAAGAACCCTTCACAACTTATGTTATTATATAATACCTATTTTATTAAAATGAAGCTAAAATTCTCATTAAAACCCTTATAATTTATTTATGTTCCATACTAAAATTTTAATTTATTTTATTTTACATCCATCTTATGAAATCGTCTTATTTGGTTTTAATAACCTTTTAATTTAACCTTTTATTATTTAATTAATCAATTTTATTTATTTCCAAATTTTCTGAATGTTACAAGCTCCCTACGCAGCTCTCCGGGCGGCAAAACCGCTCTGCCTCTGCCTCTGCCTCTGCTGGTGCTGCGGCTGGAGCTCCTGCCGCCCCTCGCTGCTCCCGTCATCGTCATCAAATCTAGATAAAACGGTTCGTGGACGCATTAGACAATCATTACAAGCATTGACTATATATGTATAAATCATAAAATGTGAAGTAATAATATAACATTACTGATAACCTTTTTCGTTTTGTGGACGCATTAGACATATCTACTTGGATTTCATCATCGATATCATTTCTAACTCACGTAACTTCATGATCATCCGAAGACAACCCGTCATTCGAAACAGACGGTCGGATCACTCTAAGTCTTCTCTCTTCTTTAACTTCATCGCTGTCCTCGAATTCTGGGACATCGTAGACATCTCTGGGTTTCCAACGGCATACGACACTCCATCCCGAATGCTTCAAACACTGTGAGTAGTATACTTGGAACGCTTGGTTCGGAAAGATAAACGGATCTTCCTAACCGTAAAATCGAAGTGTGTTCACACTGGTCAATCCATATTCATATTTCCAAATCCTGAGATTACTTCTCCACTTATCCGTATCGGTTCGCGTATCGTACAAAGTACACTGAAATATATAAAAGGATTCTGATCGTCCGGGATATTGGATGCCGAGTATACAATTTAAGTATCCATAATAAATCACACCATCCGATCCTAACGTCGCGATCCCACTATTCTGAGTGGTTTTAGATGTTTCTATGTCCTTAATTTCGAATTTGTATCCAAGGACACCGAAACCTTTATAATATGCAACCTCCATACTAGAAAATTGAGCTAAACATTTTGAATCACTCTCTAATGATGCAGACAAGTTCGGATCGTGGATCTAACAAAACAAATTTTACGACAAATCCATAACAATATAAGTTTAGATTAAAACTGATAGCAATAACATGTTATTAGAATAAATTACATAATCTGCAACCCAATCACAAAAATTATCCTGATGATATTTTTCCAATCGTTCATCGTTCCAATCAGGATGCCCCTCACGTACCTCGTTAAAATGAATTCTGTTCTCGACAATAAATTATGACATTAATATTATATCATTTCATACATACAAACACAAATATAACAATTAATCCAAAAAAACTTACTCTCTAATTTTTTCAAGACATGCGCAATTAAGCAAGATAAACCGGCATATCTTGTTGATAAATGATCAGTCGAAAATATTGCATTCTTAACACGGCAATTTCCCTATCATTTGCATTCATTTAGAAGTGTTCGGCATTCATATTTCACATATTAGCAAATCAGTCGTTAAATATCAGATTTCATGTGTTAGACTTTTAAACCGGCATTTTAAGGGAAATTGACCGCATTTCATGGCATTGCATCATCTCTGTATTTGCGCAACACTTGTGTCACGACCCGACAGTACGGAACGTGACCGGCACTTAGATTACGAAGCGTCTAGAGGCGCCACGTAACCTAAGTAAGCCGAAGCCCAGAAATCTAAACCATAAAAGAAGAAGAAGAAGAAAACAAGTTTAAAAGCATCAGCAAATTTTCTCAAAAATTTCGGCAGAGTCTCCTCTATAAAAACTGGCCCCCAAATGGGTACAACAAGTATAATATACATAAACAGTAAAAAGCATCCCCAAACGGGAGCTAGCTCAACGCCAACAGGCGGAAACAACCACAACAAGCACAATAATATACAACGCCAAAGGGCGAGGCTCAAAACATAAAAGAAAACAAAACCACCAGATCAAAATAATACATGCGCGACTCTAAGGTCGAAATAAAAGACTGGTCCAATAAACTTATCAAGTAATACAAGTATGGTTGATGGAGCTTACTAGATACAAATGAATGAATAAAAGTACAATGGTGGTTCGGATACAAGTGAACCAACCTACCGTGCAAATCACCCTGAAGAAAAGATGTGCCAACAAGCTGCCACGGAAGCCTGTACATCGAACCTGTAAAGAATTTGGCACAACGGGGGTGAGTTGCCAACTCGTGAGTAGAAGACATCTACGAAAAGAAATCGAATGCACGACGCTATCCTAGGTCATAATAATGCACTATTATATTCCAATCCACAGTAATAGCAGGGTAAAACTACGTGTAAGTGCAGATACTCCGTGCTCGTGTCAGTGCCTCATATAATACTATGCCATATGAAATGAAATGCATGCACCATGAATGTAAAGTAACAAATCCTGAAATCCAGATATATATGTATAAGAAATCTGTAGCTGTTATCATAGTAAAATGTGTATAAGAATCTGAAATCTCAACAAAGAAATCCATGGAAATCCGTGTCAAGCATCGACACAACACATGTAATCTCAAGTCTCAATATCTCGGGCTCCGTCAGTCCGGATCTGCCCATATCATCAAATCTCACGACAACGGCCGGTATCCTCCGGATATCCGCCGCGCCAGACATCACCGGTAGGTAGCCTTCCCCTGCCAGGCTCATCGTCTACAACTCGATCTTCTTGCCCCGGGGTACCATACCGGGCCCACCATGTACCCGAGACGGTTCATCCACTCCTCGAATCGGGTCTCGAAATCCATCAGAAAACATGAAACCTCATGGTGGACGACACATACATCACGAGAAAACCGCATCATATGTTTTTTTTTTAAAAAAGAGAGGAAGAGGAGAGAGAGAAGTTTTTACATATTCTTGCAGTTTTCCCCAAAATCCAGAAATCACATAGAAATCCAAATCTCAAAATCATGAGTAACTATATGATAAGTGTCGGCATATGCCCATAATACTGCATGATAACAAGAAAATATGAATGCATGAATGTCTAAGCAATAAATATCATGTCTGTACTAATGTCAGAGAATAATCACAATATTATATCGGTCTAGTAGTTAACTGATTCTATCCATAAAAGACAATATGATCTAAAGTGTACGTGACATAGCAATTACCGATGATGATGTGTGTGAGCCGGCAAATAAGTGTGCGTGGAATATGCGCATCATCGGTAATAGTGCTGGTGTCCTAACAGGTAAAGTTTATACAATTTATAGCAATATATAAAAGAACATGCACCATGATGATTACAGTATGAATGCAAGACAGATGTGCATTATCCACTTCTCTGCGATATACGAGTACAACCACCACTATATAAATCAAACCTAAACTAGTGTCTATCTAACCTTCTAAGGAACTTAACCTAAGAAACTAGTCCTTAAGAAACAAGAGTCTACCTAGGTCTAAATCAATATCTCTAATAGTCGGCGATCCAGCCTCAATAGCGTCACGTACGAAGTACGGCTTCCTCAATCAAGAGTGCGGATCAATCATCATATCTATACCTCGTACGGTAAAATCCATCGTACGGCATCCCAATATCGGGGTACGGGTCAAGTATCTCCTAGGTGTCTCATTATTCGTGTAATGTCATATGTATCATATTGTGATTAAGTCATACTGATATCATATCGTCCTCAAGTCACACCTCTATGATATCGACATCAGGTCACACCTATATGATGTCGTAATCAAGTCATACATATCCCATATCGTGATCAATCACAAGTTACAGTCCGGGTACTATTTTAGAGTTCCATGAACCTCAATATCATCACTACCCATTATAATTTATGTATACCTGTTCATGATCTCATTCTCTAATGATCCGCTAACACTTTAATACGACTGTATAGTCAAGAATCACGGCATCAAGCCCAGTTCTGCCGTTTCATTCCCGTGTATCATATCACATCAATCAATCCCATATACGTGTTATATATACATGTATATACCTATACCTAGTTCTATATATATACACATACACGTATACCCCATGTCGAATTTCAGTGGGTGCGTGTGTGTGTTTCTGTCTGAAACCTACGAACCTCTTCCAAGGTACTTATCCTCTGATATGGTTTTCCTAAATCAGTCTAGTCCAGCTTAGGGTCAATACTAGGGTCCTACTGATTAAGAATCTAGGGTCACATCTGGTTTCCTAATGACACTAAGTACTATTCCTATGCTACGTTGCGGGGGTGCTAAACGCCATCCACCCGACTTCCCCCCGTAGATATGCATCTACTCACCTGGTCCATGTCTGCCGAAGACAGTGTCGCCATCCTCCTCTTCATCGTCCGCAGTCCACATGAGGGGTACCTAAACGCAAACATATAAATAGTATCGTAAACTGAATCACATACGAAAGTCAAACGATACAAGGAACAAGCACAGGTTAAAACCTATGTCCCGTCCATGCAAAAGAACCAAATATCGCTCGATATCGGCGTACAAACTCCGATGGATCGATATAAACATCAACAAATAACTCGTAGTTTTAAAACACCTTACTTATATTATAAAACATGATTAAATCCATCGAAACCCTAAAATCAATCAAATCGTCTAATTTCGTAAAACCCAAAAATGCCAATTTACCGTTTTTCATCAAAACTTGACATTTAAATGAACCCAATGGTCATAAAACTCATTAAATAGAATAACTAGACTATACAAACCATTACTATATTTTTATTACACAAATTTGTATTAATTTGAAATTTCTAGTTTGCAACCTTTAACAATTTTCAACATTTTTCAAGCAAAATACCACAATTCCACCACAAAACGTGATTTTGCATGAATTAATATATTAAACTACAATTCATGATGATAATGATATAATGAAACCATGATTATATTTTTAATTTCATTTATATAGGAATTTCCAAAATCTAGTTTACAAAATACTAGCATTTTATTACTATTTTCCAATTATCAAAGGAAACTAGTGATCAAACTAAGTTTTTCTTTCCATTAACATGCTAATATTCTCATTAAAACTACAATCTAATGATAACAACCTTAATAAGAATTTTATTTTACCCACAAACACATTTTAGAAAAATCTAGTTAGCTAAATAGCTTGATTAAAACAATTTGAATAAACAATTTATTATACAACAACCATGCAAGATTTTTCCACTCTAAAAGATGTTAAACTAGATATTATAACCTTATTTAATTAATAAAAACCACAACTTGAATTTACAAACCCTAACTTGAATTTTAAAATTTGCAACTAGAATTAATTTAATAAATCTAATTATGCTTTAAAAGAAACATCTAATAGAAATAAAAAAAAGAAGAAGGAAATTTATACCTTCAAAATATGAAATACAAACATGAAAATGAGCCTCCAAAATGCATGCTTTCCCACTCCAAAATCCATGTAAAGAAGAGCAAAGAACAATGGGTAGGAATTTATTAGGATTTTGTGGAATTTTAATTGAATTTTTGCTGTATTTTTGATGAATTTTGGAGCAAAATAAAATGAGGAAAATGGGGGCTACCATGGGGGGTGAGGCCGGCCATTTTTGGAGGTGAGGGAGAGAAGGAAGAGAGTGACAAAAGTTGTGTAGAAGTCTCCACCAAAATATCACTTCATTATGTCTTTTCATGCAATTCTTTATTTTTCTTTTATTTCTTTACTATAGCAACTCAAGAAAGCTCTAGAAAATAGGAAAAATTTGCAAATAAATTTTGCATGATACACACTAAATTCTAACATGCCATGGCTCATTTTTACAAATTAAAACCATTTAAATTTGTAATTTACACTAATTTAGTGTAAAAAATAAAGCTTATGTTAGTATTTAAAATAATTAATTTAGGAAAAATATTTAATTAAACTAAAAATTTATAAGTGGCTAAATAAACACCATTTACTAGTAATTACATAATTAAAATAGGTATTTTTGAAATTATAATGAAAAACAATCACGGCTAGGTTTTACGAAAAATACATTTTACTTTGCCGAAAATCATAAAATTCACGTAAACAATTTTATTCATTTAATTATTTATTTAATTATTTTTAAAACGTTACAATCTTCCCCTCTTTAAGAAATTCGGTCCCCGAATTTAAATTAAAACTCCCCCTCTAAATATTAAAATATTTAGCAAACACTCAAATCGTCGGGGCTCCGAAATCATCAATACATAACTAAAATCAACTTCGTCAAGCATAACGCAATCATCGGAGTTATGGCGAGAATAAAATATCAAAACCCAGTATGAAAACCATCATAATATACATCAATCTATAACTTATATATAGTTCGTATCCTAGTAAAATCGCCTAAACATCATAATAAAGAAGCATACAAAAACCCCTCTTGAAAATCGCCGTGCAATGCACGTGTCACGGCATAAGCAGCGGACGTTTATTTTAAAAAAAAAAATATATATATATATATATATATATATATATATATATATATATATTTTATTTAACATACACGTCCCGCCTGCTTACTAAATCAAATAATAATGATTATGAAACATACTGCTCAAACTGAAATCAATCCCAATAATATCATAAAAATATCATGTGCGTCCGGTGCGCACTGAAATCGAAACCAAATACAGATGCCATAAATACACAAAAAACAAAACTCAGTGCAACAGGTGTGCACCAAAAACATCTGTCAAGTGCAATGGGCGTGCACGACTCAATATCAGGTGCATCTAATCTGCACAAAACCCCGATTTAGTGCATCTGGTGTGCACAAAATCGCATCAAGTGCGCCAAGTATGCGTAAGAATCCTAATCAGGTGCACATGGTGTACGAAAACATACATCGAATATCAAAATCGAAATCACAGCACAAAAATGCATGAAAACTAGGTCGAAACATATGTCAAAATCATGTGTAACCCCTATGCACGAAATCAAATAATAAAAAAAATATCAAAATATATAAAACCAAATCAAGTGTACCGGGTGTGTACTAAACAACATCAATACGACTGATACATGAAACACAAATAGAATTTACTGAAGGTACACACATGAAATACCAATCGTAAAACAAAGTCCTCAAAATACCAAAATCCAATCAACGAAAATATGAAATTCAAATCGCTAAATCACAATCGTAAACACTATCGTCAATGTGTGCCACTTTCCTCTGATGTCGATTGCTTCGAACTCGTCCCTTCGTAGCTGTGCTGGCTGCGCTACCGACGGCAATACTCATATCTAGAGTCTCCCACGTAGTCGATCCCTTCACTTGATATCCGGACTACATTAAACTTTTCGATCGATCCATCAAAATCCCATAATTCCCCGAGAGCTCAACACTCAAGTACAGTTTAAAAATATCCGGTACATACCCCAGCATCGATGATCCAGCCGTAGAAGGGCAAACCCAAGCCTCACTAATGGCATCGCGGAACTGCCGTAAACCCTAAGGTTCAAGGGCGTTCTCGTGGTCATTATGTCGAGTTAGGGTTTCATTCTTCTACAGGGTCCATCGAAATACCTGCATGTTCTTCCGAATACCTTAAACTTGGGAAAATGGTTTTCTGATAATCGTTCGAACCCTTTAACTTCATCCGGACGGCATATGAATACCCTTCGTTCGGACGCTAAGCAATGCTTCAATCCTCAAGAATAAACGATACCTTAATGGTTATCGCATTTGAGCCGCAGCTCCCTCTGCCCGTGGTAACAGAAACCACCATCCGATATCGACGAAGATAGATCAAAGGAACGAATGAAATACGGTGCAAGCAATGTACATCCTAAGGCTCCTTAAGCAGAGTAGCGTATCGTAAGTATGCCGCGGACCATACCCACGGTACGTTACTCTACCTAAATCGCCTACTCCATCAACCAAGGGTCACCTAGATTTATACAAGGTTAAACCTAGCGCTCTGATACCAACTTTGTCACGACCCGACAGTACGGAACGTGACCGGCACTTAGATTACGAAGCGTCTAGAGGCGCCACGTAACCTAAGTAAGCCGAAGCCCAGAAATCTAAACCATAAAAGAAGAAGAAGAAGAAAACAAGTTTAAAAGCATCAGCAAATTTTCTCAAAAATTTCGGCAGAGTCTCCTCTATAAAAACTGGCCCCCAAATGGGTACAACAAGTATAATATACATAAACAGTAAAAAGCATCCCCAAACGGGAGCTAGCTCAACGCCAACAGGCGGAAACAACCACAACAAGCACAATAATATACAACGCCAAAGGGCGAGGCTCAAAACATAAAAGAAAACAAAACCACCAGATCAAAATAATACATGCGCGACTCTAAGGTCGAAATAAAAGACTGGTCCAATAAACTTATCAAGTAATACAAGTATGGTTGATGGAGCTTACTAGATACAAATGAATGAATAAAAGTACAATGGTGGTTCGGATACAAGTGAACCAACCTACCGTGCAAATCACCCTGAAGAAAAGATGTGCCAACAAGCTGCCACGGAAGCCTGTACATCGAACCTGTAAAGAATTTGGCACAACGGGGGTGAGTTGCCAACTCGTGAGTAGAAGACATCTACGAAAAGAAATCGAATGCACGACGCTATCCTAGGTCATAATAATGCACTATTATATTCCAATCCACAGTAATAGCAGGGTAAAACTACGTGTAAGTGCAGATACTCCGTGCTCGTGTCAGTGCCTCATATAATACTATGCCATATGAAATGAAATGCATGCACCATGAATGTAAAGTAACAAATCCTGAAATCCAGATATATATGTATAAGAAATCTGTAGCTGTTATCATAGTAAAATGTGTATAAGAATCTGAAATCTCAACAAAGAAATCCATGGAAATCCGTGTCAAGCATCGACACAACACATGTAATCTCAAGTCTCAATATCTCGGGCTCCGTCAGTCCGGATCTGCCCATATCATCAAATCTCACGACAACGGCCGGTATCCTCCGGATATCCGCCGCGCCAGACATCACCGGTAGGTAGCCTTCCCCTGCCAGGCTCATCGTCTACAACTCGATCTTCTTGCCCCGGGGTACCATACCGGGCCCACCATGTACCCGAGACGGTTCATCCACTCCTCGAATCGGGTCTCGAAATCCATCAGAAAACATGAAACCTCATGGTGGACGACACATACATCACGAGAAAACCGCATCATATGTTTTTTTTTTAAAAAAGAGAGGAAGAGGAGAGAGAGAAGTTTTTACATATTCTTGCAGTTTTCCCCAAAATCCAGAAATCACATAGAAATCCAAATCTCAAAATCATGAGTAACTATATGATAAGTGTCGGCATATGCCCATAATACTGCATGATAACAAGAAAATATGAATGCATGAATGTCTAAGCAATAAATATCATGTCTGTACTAATGTCAGAGAATAATCACAATATTATATCGGTCTAGTAGTTAACTGATTCTATCCATAAAAGACAATATGATCTAAAGTGTACGTGACATAGCAATTACCGATGATGATGTGTGTGAGCCGGCAAATAAGTGTGCGTGGAATATGCGCATCATCGGTAATAGTGCTGGTGTCCTAACAGGTAAAGTTTATACAATTTATAGCAATATATAAAAGAACATGCACCATGATGATTACAGTATGAATGCAAGACAGATGTGCATTATCCACTTCTCTGCGATATACGAGTACAACCACCACTATATAAATCAAACCTAAACTAGTGTCTATCTAACCTTCTAAGGAACTTAACCTAAGAAACTAGTCCTTAAGAAACAAGAGTCTACCTAGGTCTAAATCAATATCTCTAATAGTCGGCGATCCAGCCTCAATAGCGTCACGTACGAAGTACGGCTTCCTCAATCAAGAGTGCGGATCAATCATCATATCTATACCTCGTACGGTAAAATCCATCGTACGGCATCCCAATATCGGGGTACGGGTCAAGTATCTCCTAGGTGTCTCATTATTCGTGTAATGTCATATGTATCATATTGTGATTAAGTCATACTGATATCATATCGTCCTCAAGTCACACCTCTATGATATCGACATCAGGTCACACCTATATGATGTCGTAATCAAGTCATACATATCCCATATCGTGATCAATCACAAGTTACAGTCCGGGTACTATTTTAGAGTTCCATGAACCTCAATATCATCACTACCCATTATAATTTATGTATACCTGTTCATGATCTCATTCTCTAATGATCCGCTAACACTTTAATACGACTGTATAGTCAAGAATCACGGCATCAAGCCCAGTTCTGCCGTTTCATTCCCGTGTATCATATCACATCAATCAATCCCATATACGTGTTATATATACATGTATATACCTATACCTAGTTCTATATATATACACATACACGTATACCCCATGTCGAATTTCAGTGGGTGCGTGTGTGTGTTTCTGTCTGAAACCTACGAACCTCTTCCAAGGTACTTATCCTCTGATATGGTTTTCCTAAATCAGTCTAGTCCAGCTTAGGGTCAATACTAGGGTCCTACTGATTAAGAATCTAGGGTCACATCTGGTTTCCTAATGACACTAAGTACTATTCCTATGCTACGTTGCGGGGGTGCTAAACGCCATCCACCCGACTTCCCCCCGTAGATATGCATCTACTCACCTGGTCCATGTCTGCCGAAGACAGTGTCGCCATCCTCCTCTTCATCGTCCGCAGTCCACATGAGGGGTACCTAAACGCAAACATATAAATAGTATCGTAAACTGAATCACATACGAAAGTCAAACGATACAAGGAACAAGCACAGGTTAAAACCTATGTCCCGTCCATGCAAAAGAACCAAATATCGCTCGATATCGGCGTACAAACTCCGATGGATCGATATAAACATCAACAAATAACTCGTAGTTTTAAAACACCTTACTTATATTATAAAACATGATTAAATCCATCGAAACCCTAAAATCAATCAAATCGTCTAATTTCGTAAAACCCAAAAATGCCAATTTACCGTTTTTCATCAAAACTTGACATTTAAATGAACCCAATGGTCATAAAACTCATTAAATAGAATAACTAGACTATACAAACCATTACTATATTTTTATTACACAAATTTGTATTAATTTGAAATTTCTAGTTTGCAACCTTTAACAATTTTCAACATTTTTCAAGCAAAATACCACAATTCCACCACAAAACGTGATTTTGCATGAATTAATATATTAAACTACAATTCATGATGATAATGATATAATGAAACCATGATTATATTTTTAATTTCATTTATATAGGAATTTCCAAAATCTAGTTTACAAAATACTAGCATTTTATTACTATTTTCCAATTATCAAAGGAAACTAGTGATCAAACTAAGTTTTTCTTTCCATTAACATGCTAATATTCTCATTAAAACTACAATCTAATGATAACAACCTTAATAAGAATTTTATTTTACCCACAAACACATTTTAGAAAAATCTAGTTAGCTAAATAGCTTGATTAAAACAATTTGAATAAACAATTTATTATACAACAACCATGCAAGATTTTTCCACTCTAAAAGATGTTAAACTAGATATTATAACCTTATTTAATTAATAAAAACCACAACTTGAATTTACAAACCCTAACTTGAATTTTAAAATTTGCAACTAGAATTAATTTAATAAATCTAATTATGCTTTAAAAGAAACATCTAATAGAAATAAAAAAAAGAAGAAGGAAATTTATACCTTCAAAATATGAAATACAAACATGAAAATGAGCCTCCAAAATGCATGCTTTCCCACTCCAAAATCCATGTAAAGAAGAGCAAAGAACAATGGGTAGGAATTTATTAGGATTTTGTGGAATTTTAATTGAATTTTTGCTGTATTTTTGATGAATTTTGGAGCAAAATAAAATGAGGAAAATGGGGGCTACCATGGGGGGTGAGGCCGGCCATTTTTGGAGGTGAGGGAGAGAAGGAAGAGAGTGACAAAAGTTGTGTAGAAGTCTCCACCAAAATATCACTTCATTATGTCTTTTCATGCAATTCTTTATTTTTCTTTTATTTCTTTACTATAGCAACTCAAGAAAGCTCTAGAAAATAGGAAAAATTTGCAAATAAATTTGGCATGATACACACTAAATTCTAACATGCCATGGCTCATTTTTACAAATTAAAACCATTTAAATTTGTAATTTACACTAATTTAGTGTAAAAAAATAAAGCTTATGTTAGTATTTAAAATAATTAATTTAGGAAAAATATTTAATTAAACTAAAAATTTATAAGTGGCTAAATAAACACCATTTACTAGTAATTACATAATTAAAATAGGTATTTTTGAAATTATAATGAAAAACAATCACGGCTAGGTTTTACGAAAAATACATTTTACTTTGCCGAAAATCATAAAATTCACGTAAACAATTTTATTCATTTAATTATTTATTTAATTATTTTTAAAACGTTACAACTTGTCTTGAGAAATTGTGCAGGAAAATCCGGAAGAAAAGCCAAAATTGTCATTTTGCTTATCAAACTTTACACCAACTCCAAGTTTTGAGATCTGGTAGCAATCCAAAGGGAGAAATACAATTCAACATATCAAAGAAAGTCCCACAACTCAAGCCCAACAAGCACCAGAAGAACCAAGCCCTGAAGCTTCAAAAGAGCCGCGGAACCGCGGCGGGAGCCGGCTTGAGCCGCGGTTCCGCGGCGGTTTGGTCAGATCATCATTCCAATTTTGCATCATTATTCCTATCTCAGTGGCTACAGCTCAGAAATACAGGCCAAATTCTAGAAAACCCTCGAATCTTCTTCCAGATCAGCAAAAGATGATTAATTAAGCTAATCCTAATTAAGCTCCTAATTAACCTCTTCTAGAAGCTCCCTCCTAACTAATCACATCTAGAACCTTCTCCTCTAACTAACTTTTGTAGGGAAATTCAAATTTCCTCAACAAACTTTTGGAGGGAAACTTAGAATTTGAAATCCTAGATCTAGGGTTTGGATATCTATAAATAGAAGCCTAGACCTAGGGTTAAAAGCTAATCAATTTTAGTTGGTTCATCATTAGTTAGTTCAATAATCTTCATTATTCTTTCCCTCTTACATCATCTTCTTCCACAAGTCGAGTGACAAGGCTTGTGCGAAACCCTAACCCTAATTCCACTCCAAATTCAAGATCTTGAGTACCAATCAAGCAAGAAGCCTTCAACCTTTTAGGAGCCGAGCCGATCTCCAATCGAGCAAGTGATCCAAGCCGATCCGCGACTCACGGGGACGAGCGAAGCCAAATCGACGATCGAGTTCTTCCTCTTGTAGTTCTTGAGCGAATGTAATGAAATTGTTGATATAAATAAAAGGTGAAATTCTTTTATCTTGCTTTCTTTAAATTCTTGCATCATGATTAGATCTCAATTTGTGATTGTAGTTCTTGTTGTGATGTTCGAGTAAAACTCCGCTCGTAAAGGAGTCGAGACGATCAATAGAATGATGATGTAAATAATCTTAATACGATTCTTGAGTCCTACGAGCTTTGTAAACCCTAGCAAGTTCAATAATCGATGACCTAGTTTCGTTGCGATGATTTCTTGATTGTGATCGCTCGAAATTAGGGATCTACGATCGTTTCTTGAATTTACTAGAGGCTCGAATGTGAATGATATCGACAAAAGAACAAGGGATAAGATGAAACCCTAGTTTCATAAGAAATCCCTAATTCTTGATCGATCATCATCGATCTAGTATCAATTCATCGAAGGATAAGAATACGTCATTGTAAGATTACATCACATTTATAGATCCGATCGATTCCTACGAGCCTCATTTCGATTCTTGATATTTGGTTGGAAAAATCATCAAACTATCAATTCTTGATTCTATCTTTTTCTTGTTATTAGATCTAGATTTTTCTAATTCTTAAACTTCAAATACAAATCATGAATTGTCTTGTTTTCTTTTCTTTAAAATTTCAATTCATCTAATTCAAAAGACGAACTATTACACTGTCCCTGTGGACGATCCGCACTTACTAACGCGCTACAATCGACACCGTTATTGATTGCGGTCAAAATATTTTTGGTTGTGATTTCTTTACAAATTTTCTCAAACTCACACAACAAAAATCATCAATCAAATGGCGCCGTTGCCGGGGATAGTGCGCTAATTGTTCGTATTTTGAAATTTGAGTTAAAAAATTTATTCCATTATAATTTTTAGATCTAAACTCGCACAAACCCTAATACGTGTGTTGTGATTTGATTGCGAGAAAATCTGGAATCATTGGAGCTTGGACAAAATTTTTGTGAAAATTCCAGAGAGCTGGAGACATCAACAGCAAGCTGCTGTAAAAATTTTGTGCAGTGTTCCCATACTTTGACCGCGGAAGGGCGGCATTAGAAGGCTATTGCGGCGGAACCGCGGCCCTTTTGAGGGTTCTCTGTACAATTTTTCTCTCAGGTGCTTTCTTACCTTCTTCTCTCTCCTCTTTTTAGCTCCAACTAACATTTTGTACAGGTTTCTTTGCAAATATTCGCAGCGCGCAAAAAGCAAAAATATATTGTGCGTGTTTTTGATTCTTGGTTGTTTGCATATTAATACGGATATTAAGGGGCACGACCAAATCCAGATTAGGTGGGGAGTTCATTACCCTTCCTAAGCCCCAAAAATCATAAACTTGCATCCGCATTTACCCGCATTAATTAAAAAATATCTAGAGATGACTCTAAGGACCGTCGCGCTCACTTAGGACAAGAGAAGGCCATGGGTAATTCATTGCTTATCCGCGTTTTCTTGTGGTGTCTAAGGCAAGTGTGTCAAAGGCTAGTGGTTATTAATTAGGCCCACTACTTACGTAGTGGAGTACCTTCCCACTTACCTGGCACTTACCTGGCCACAGGGGGACAAAAAGGCAGTGGAGGATTTATCCTGCGACTTGTCTTTGGTAGTTAGGAGCGGTCTAGAGTTTGACCTAGGTTTTGTGTGTTGCATTTAGTTTGTTGCATCATTTTTTCAAAAATCCGTCCTATTTTTAAAACAAACACCGCATTCATCATTTTCCCCTAATTATAAGTCAACGCTGCCACTTGTACTAACCCTTTTTAGTGCAAGATAGGCTGGACAACAGGATTCTAGTGCCTGTTAGTCCGCGTTCCTTGATCGACCCTAAAGTCGGTATTTCTACACTTACCTTTTCTTTACCCACAATCATACCCACATCGATGGATCCGTCTCCATCGAATTTCTTTACCACTACTCTGCCGCCGTCCGTTGGTGCGCAGAATTCACCTCGCATCTCTCTCCAAGAGAGGTGCTATCCTACACTGTTAGTTATATGTATGCCCTAGAGGCCATTACTGTACATTGGATGTATATTATAGTGGATGCTGGGACATATATAGGGAGGACTTTCTTGCTCGACATGATAGTATGCTATCTGGTTAATCTTTACCTTAACGTGTACATTGATTGTCTCTCTGTTACATGTTGGTAAAGCCCTTAGGATGTGTACTTGACTACCTGGACTATGATGCGGATCATACTAGTGGGGACGAGGTAGTCCATAAGTACATCCTTCAAGGTCCCTAGTCGTGGGTGTATCGAGACGGGGCATCGATATACCAGAGTAGACTAGCGTATACCTTCTCGACCTATACAGATGGACGATGGATGATCCCATATCCATTGGTGTTTGACATCAGAGATGATATACGGGTGCTCAGTGGAGACTGGGTACACTGGACGGACTCGCCGAGAACTCCCAGATGGTATTATACCTTACGTCAGATGGCAGTTCTATGGTGACACTGGTACAGAGTAGTCTGTTGACCCGAGATCGTCATAGAGTCTTGTGTGGTTCCCACTGTGCTTTGATTTCCACCTTACCAAGTCCAAGAGGGCGTGCAAAACGGTGGTTTTTGGGTACAGTCCCGAATCACATGGAGGCAATGAGCGATAGGAGGGGATTCGTCTCTCCCGGTATAGGGGGTTGATGTTGCGCTGTGTTCGATTGGCTATAACCGGAAATCCCTGGCCAGGGTTGCTGAGATTTACTGGTAAGTGTTACCAGTAGTTTCTCGAACTGTTATAGACCTCATATCGACACGACTTATCGAGCTGTTGGGGTCTGACGTTTACCACCCCTATGCGAGATATGCGACATATCAGACGATGAGACCGGACTGTACGGTAAGTGTTACTGGTTGGATTCACAGGAGTATGAGCGGGCTTGCTCGTCGATCTTCTGATCACTCAATACCCGGGTGGCCGTTACGTTTAGCAGACCACTTGCGGCTTGTGGGTGTTTGATATGATCATCACCTGCTGCCGGCGTATTGACGAGTCTTTAGAGTCCTACACAGAGGTTTCCTGGCTCAAGCAAAACGAAATAGGAGCGCATATGAGATATGTGCGGGACCGAGAATAATGCGTGTATGGGATACCGTATTCTATTCTCGCGATAAATGTATCGATTGGTTGTATGCGATATAACCTAGTTATCGAATCGAGGATTGATTCGATAAGCCGATACATTGGATATTAGTCGGTCATATGCGATATGACCGGATCGTTAAATCAAGTGTTGATTTAATGATTTAATGTATAATTATATATTTTATATATTACTTTGCATTAACTAGTATTGGTTCATTTTAAAAGGATTTTCTCACTTGATGTGCACATTGTATATGTGATATATTTTTGTGTGCACTTGATTGTATCATGTTTGATAATACATGCTCACTTGAGTTTGTGTAAAGATTAAACCATGGTTATTTAAATGGTTAGGGTTTTGATTTTCATATCTATTTATTTATTTATTTATTTTGAAAAGATGAAGAGAAATGGTGGCTTTCTTTGTTTGTTATTGAAGCTTCATGAAGCTTTGACTTAGTGACCATTTTTGTCTTCATGCTTAACCCTAACCATTCACCTAACCCTAGTTTACTCTCTACACTTGACCATGGTTAGAGTATGATAAGTATTCCTTGTATTTTCTATTTTAGAAAATACATATTATATTCTATCTTCTTCTTCTTCTTCTTCTTCAAGATGAAGAAGCTTGCTACCAACAATGGCAACTTGAGAAAAAGAGTGAGAAATCCAATTCTAAAGTGAACCCACTTCCTATTTCTTCATCCTCTACCTCTTGCCAAGTAGTATAGGGTGTTTTCTTCACAAGTTTCATGACTTGGTGAAGTGGGAGCTTGATCTTGTGATGCCTCGACGTAGATCATCTTCGGCATCGTAGTCGATGACCTAGCCCGCCCATTTCTCCGATGAAGCCGAAGCTAGAGTCCGAGATTCGATTTGTACAGCGAGGGGACTTCATCATGGAGTTATGGAGGTGGAGTACCGGATCTACAAAGGTTGTATTTCCGTTCCCTTAGTTAAGTTGTTAACTAGTTGCTTGTTTCGCCTAAAATTCTAGTTAACGATCCGTATTAGGGTTTCTCGGCACATGTAAAATTTTGAAATTGGCATGGTTGATGCCTTGTGAGACCTCTAGTGTGTGCACTAGGAACCCTACCGTGGTATCAGAGCCTAGCTAGAGCCTTAGGCGATGCGTAGACGAAGTTTGAAATCCGAACGAACCCGAAACCCTAAAATTTCACGCTCTCTGGACTTTTTTCAAAAACTGGGTTTTTTCCAGATTAAAAATGCTTAAAAAATTCAGCAGGGAATTATAAGAATTACGGTGCAAAATTTGACCAATGATAGCTCAAACATGCGGCGGAACCGCGGCAGAAGCCTAGCTTCTGCGGCGATTCCGCGGCTCTCTGGTGACGTCAGCCCTCCATGTTTGCACAGTAATTCCTCTTTCACAGTGCTGAGTTTTATGGGAATTTTTAATATTTATTCAAGAGTTGAATTTTCTGGGGTTGTTTTGGGGATTCGATGATTCGATCGGATTATCAGATTTTGTCTATGTGGATTCCGGATAATTTTTGAATATGTTAAAAAGTTCGACCGGATATAAATACGCACCTTTTCCCCTGTCGGGAAATTTCCAAGTGTTGGATCTTTCCGTAGTTTAACGACGTTCTAAGTAGTGCAAGTAACGCGATGGTCCCTCTAGAAGACAACAAACCTTAACTCGATTATGTGACCGTCTTGAACTGCCCTTTGAACCTTAGGGTTTGGGGCAGAACGGCGTGCCACATGTGAGGCGTTGGCTTGACCCTTCTACGGCTAGACCGTTGGTACTGAGGCATGAACTGAATGTTTTTAGACATATTTCATGTGTTGAGCTATATCGGGAAAACTTGGGTGTTCGATTGTTCGATCGGAAAGTTTAACATTTTCTATCTTATTCGGAATGTGATACAATAATTGGAATTCACAAGAAGTTATGAGATAACTGATATGAATGTTATAAACATAGCAGTTTAGTTTCACTTGATCGGTTGCCACGGAATTTTGATGTGATCAAAAGTCCGTCGCAATCACGTAGCGTACGTGGATACTTGCCGATAAACTTAATAGACAGCTACACCCCTTAGCCCCGACCAAGTGACTGTAGGAGAACCCCGTCGCCGAAAGCATCCGTTCGGGTGCTCGCGGTAGCGGTGTTCCGCCTTGGTACACTTCGTCGACGGTATCGGGGGTGCGGCCGTCTACTAAAGTTTGCGACGAGTATTTGATCAGGATGTCGGGAATCTTGTTGAATTGCCCGACTTGATATTGAAAAGTGTTTTCGATTTTGAGACTAAAATGCGGGGTTTATAATTGTTAGGCATGCGATGTCTAAGGAATTCATTTGATTAGGCATGCGATGTCTATGCAGGTTGCGGATTCCAACTGTTGTAGTTTTACACTTTCTTTTCTATGACCGTAAGTGTAATATGTGATATCGCCGGTTTCGTTGCTATATGTCAACGACAATTGGGATGGGCATATTTACTTACGTTGATGACATGTGATGTTATGTGTTGCTGGATATATTATATTGGATCGTCGTGTTTGAATAGCCGGGGGTTTTTTATGTGAGATGAGTGTTTTTCATTTTCATTCATGTAAAAAACTTGTATGTAATATTCTTTTATTGGGGCACTTCCAGGTTGCGGAAGATGTCACCCTTTGTATATTATTTACTTTTCCGTACTAGGATAGACCCAAGGAGGGGAGCACAAGTAACCGGGTTCTGGAGTCCAGTGGGAGACCAACTCGAGGAGTCGAGTCCGGGTCTCCTAACTCTAGAATTGGTAGAGTTGCTTTCCGCTCTCGTAGGGGTCTAGGGGTGTGGGTTTGGCTATTCATCACGACCGTGGAATCCGTGTTTTATACTGGCTCGTATTGAAAACACGGACGTCCTAGTATATCCAATATTTCATATGTTTCTTCTGCTACGATATCTGTGATGTGATCATGTGATGTTCTGTGATAAATACTGTATATAGTATATATGATATATTATATAGACGTTACTTATGTTTTACACCCGCGCTAGCCCTGCCCCGCTCTGCCGTTAGTTACCTAACCTAACGGTGCACGAGGGGACATCGAGGCGAATGCGGATGGCATAAGTGTACGTCGTATTTATCTGTGATGTTTAGGTATTTAAATGATGGGACTTCATTAATGTGATTAATGAAATAAAAGAAACCTAAAGATGTTGTAGAATTGAATTTCAAAAATAAAACAGGTAGCTACAGTTCTTACTTTGCACAGCGGTATATATGATATATCCTGCACCTTATTCGATGAGGAAAGGGCCGACGATCCCTTCGCCGGGAGTGACCCCTTTAGCAATAACTGGCAGATGCTATACACTCGGTTTGTCTTTTGATAGATTCTATAGTTTCTGCTTTGCACAGTGATATATATGATATATCCCGCACCTCATTCGACGAGGAAAGGACCGACGATCCCTTCACCGGGAGTGACTCCTTTAGCAAAACTAGAAAAGCCTCAAAAACACTCCATTTTAAAATCATTTGATTCTACAACGATATCAAGTTCATTACGCAATAGGTTTTCAGAAAAAACTGTCGTAGCCCTCCGTCATTTCAGATAAGTCTTGTTTAGTATTCGTGCTGCATTTGTTGACCTTGTCAAGGCGCAGTGTGCGGTAGCTAACCAGTATTTATCTGCTTATGCATATGATGCAGATTGGGTTAGGGTAGTCGTACGGCCTTGTTGACCTTGTCAAGGATCGTGCGGGTGGGTTTGATTCAATCAAGAAATGACGGGTTGAACTTGACTTGCGGTCTATGGTTTGTTGACCTTGTCAAGGTCATAGATCGTTTGGGGCAAAATATTATCGGGAATTTCAAGTGTTGAAATTTGCAATGAGATTGCATACCTTCTATGAGATAGTTGGATCCCAATACCCGCTGCGAGTAAGAGTTACTCCTGGGAAAGTTTTACACATTACAATTAGCCGATCAAGTAGGTATCTAGAAAGGTGTTAACGAGGTTACGCCTCTGGGAAAACGAGGTTTACTGTAATTAGGTTCGTGCGAAAGCACGGGGGACCTCCCTCAAAGTACCGACACTGGCCTGGCTGAAAGATTGGCGAACTTGTAGTGTGTAATTAATCCCGGCTAGTCTTTCCTTTTAGGGTTTGAAGGAAGATTTGATAAAAACAGTGGGAGCCATCCTGATTAGATAAAATAATAACCAATCTATTCTTGCAAGAGCGCACGCTGAGTGTTTTCTTCTCTCTATCTCCAGGTAGCGACCATATCACGCCTTAATCAAGATAATAATACGGATGTATTGACCGAACCCGCTTGTTATACTGAGCTGGGGAACGTTGGTCCCGCTCCAACTTATAATTGTTATAAGACAGAGCAGGAAATTGTGGAATACCAGAATTCCTATGCCGCCCAAACGAAGAAAGTGCATATGATGCATCTCCTTCGGGTGTGTTCATTACAAAGAACTGTTTCTCTGTATCCTCTACATTCTGGGTATTTGATACCAGATCAGGATCCCAGATATGTAATATGTTACATAGGGCTACAGAAAGGTAGAAAACTGAGAACGGGTGATAAGTTTCATGAGGCAGAAATCGGGGCAAGTGTTGCAGCCAAGTCTGTTGGTCACTGTCACCCTGTATTACCAATACATTGATTCTGAACAAATGCTATTAGATACCGAACCTGATATACAAAATCGTATCAGTCTCTTTATTAGTAAAGAAAGGATATAATTTTGTATTGTTGGATAATGTTTTTGAACATTTCCTATATCAAAAGTTGATCGGTTCAGGCACGTTATCTAAAAGCATTGACGTTCTAAATCAAACTACAGTTCCTAGTATACGGAACACACACAAGAGGAATAGTTCAGAAATGAACGAATCCTTCTTGAGGCATTGTAGACTAGGTCATATCAATACGACCCGACTGGCTGAAGTTACATTTAGATGCATATTTAAATCAGTTTGAATTTACATCTTGTGAAACTTGCCAGTCATGTCACAAAGATAAGATGACCATAGCACTGTTTATTGGAAACAGAGAAAGAGTTGGTAAACTCTTGGGATGATACATATTGATGTATGTAGATCCCCTGTCTATAAATGCCAAGACCGGTTCTTTTTACTTCATTACATTCTCTGATCATCTCTCAAGATTCAGACATATGTTCCTGTTGAAACACAAGTCCGAACCTTTTGAGATATTCACAGAATATGATTTAGAAGTAGAGAACCAATATGGGTATAAGTATTATGTCCTTTGATGAGATCGAGGAGGAGAATACTTGAGCACGGAAATCCTGGACTATTCTAAAAGGAGAATGAGATTCTCTCTCAGCATTACTCCTCCGTATACACCATAGCACGATGGTATATCGGGGCGGAGCAATAGCACCCTATGTGATATGGTGTGCTCTATGATGAGTACCACTGAGTTTCCTATTTCCTTTTGGGAGTTATGCGCTTGAGAAGCTGCATACCTATTGAATAGGGTTCCAATCAAATCAATTGCCTACCGCTTCATATGTGATATGGAAAGGGAAGAGCCCATATCTTAAGTTGGTTAAGATTTGGGGGTTTTCGGGCTATGTCTAAAAGCATAATCCGGACAAGCTTGAGGCAAATACTGTTATGTAGAACTGGAATGGTTCCAGCCATACAAACTGCAGATGATGATTTGATAGAACCAAAGGATTCAATAGTAACCAACGAACTTCAGCCTCTCCGCCGATCTAGTAGAGTTCATCACCCACCTGAGAGATACTTTGGTTTCTCGATGACAGTGGGAGCGAGGATTGCATCATGAGATGGTGACCCAACTAGTTTCGAGCTGGCCATCAGGAGTAGGACTCTGTAAGAATGGCTGGACGCTTAGTGATCTGAGATCGAATCCTTATACACCAACAAAGTATGGACTTTGGTTGCTATATCTGAAGGGTTAAATCCCCATCAGGAGCAAGTATATCATGAGAAGATTACTTGGTGTACATGGAAAAGTTGAGACTTTCAAAGCTAGACTTGTTAAAGGTTTGCATCATGGACCAGGTATGGATCATGATGAAACTTTTTCTAAAGATCTATGCTTAAGTCCATCCAGATCCTACTTGCCACGGCTACATACCATGACTATGATATCTGGTGGTTGGGTGTCATGACTGCTTTTCTAAATGATGTTTTGGAAGAGAGCGCCTATAAGTACACAGCCAGAGGGCTTCGTAGACAGTGGGAGCAGCGGAAACGTGTGCAAGATGCTTTATAGGATAAAGCAGGCATCGCGGAGTTGGAACATCTGTTTTGATGTGGTAGTCAAAGAGTTTGACTTTATCAAAATGGTAGATGAACCTTGTATAAACGAAAAGGTAGTAGGGAGTATGATGGTGATCCTAGTAGAGTACGTGGATGACATACTCTTGATAGGGAAGGAGTTTCCTATGCTACGCTCGGTCGATCTCCGCTTATCACATGGATTCTCCATATAGGATCAAAGTGAAACCTTCTAAATCCTGGGTTTTGGATCTATGAGATAGATCTAAATGGATGTTAGGATTCTCACTAGCTGAAGTGAGATGGTATCAATTGATCCTGGGGAGAATCACTGGAAGTGTTCCAGGGTGATAAGGACGACTGAATGTCAGTCACAGGCATTGTCTTTACCCTCAGTGGAGGGATGGTATGTTGGAAGAGTTCCAAGCTAGATACCGTGGCATACTAGACGATTAAAGGCTGAATATATCGCTACTTAAGATGCTACCAAAGAGGCTGTCTGGGTGTATATTAGTTCATGAGATGAACTTAGTTCCTCCCATTGTGTGACAATGGAGTTGTGGCTTATGCCAAGGAACGTCCGTCCCATCAGTGATCCAGACATATTCTAAGGCAGTATCACCTGATCATGGAGATGGTTGATCTCCAAGGAAATCGAGGTTAGGAGAGTAGACTCAGAGGACAACACAGCGGATCCACTCACAAAGGCCTTTTCCCAGAGAGAGACTTTTATGGGATGGTTGAGTATGAGATACTACAACCACTGCTATCAGATGGCCCTAGTGCAAGTGGGAGATTGTTAGTTATATGTATGCCCTAGAGGCCATTACTGTACATTGGATGTATATTGTAGTGGATGTTGGGACATATATAGGGAGGACTTTCTTGCTCGACATGATAGTATGCTATCTGGTTACTCTTTACCTTAACGTGTGCATTGATTGTCTCTCTGTTACATGTTGGTAAAGCCCTTAGGATGTGTACTTGACTACTTGGACTATGATGCGGATCATACTAGTGGGGACGAGGTAGTCCATAAGTACATCCTTCAGGGTCCCTAGTCATGGGTGTATCGAGACGGGGCATCGATATACCAGAGTAGACTAGCGTATACCTTCTCGACCCATACAGATGGGCGATGGATGATCCCATATCCATTGGTGTTTGACATCAGAGATGATATACGGGTGCTCAGTGGAGACTGGGTACACTGGACGGACTCGCCGAGAACTCCCAGATGGTATTATACCTTATGTCAGATGGCAGTTCTCTGGTGACACTGGTACAGAGTAGTCTGTTGACCCGAGATCGTCATAGAGTCTTGTGTGGTTCCCACTGTGCTTTGATTTCCACCTTACCACGTCCAAGAGGGCGTGCAAAACGGTGGTTTTTGGGTACAGTCCCGAATCACATGGAGGCAATGAGCGATAGGAGGGGATTCGTCTCTCCCGGTATAGGGGGTTGATGTTGCGCTGTGTTCGATTGGCTATAACCGAAAATCCCTGGCCAGAGTTGCTGAGATTTACTGGTAAGTGTTACCAGTAGTTTCTCGAACTGTTATAGACCTCATATCGACACGACTTATCGAGCTGTTGCGGTCTGACGTTTACCACCCCTAGGCGAGATATGCGACATATCAGACGACGAGACCGGACTGTACGGTAAGTGTTACTGGTTGGATTCACAGGAGTATAAGCGGGCTTGCTCGTCGATCTTCTGATCGCTCAATACCCGGGTGGCCGTTACGTTTAGCAGACCGCTTGCGGCTTGTGGGTGTTTGATATGATCATCACCTGCTGCCAGCGTATTGACGAGTCTTTAGAGTCCTACATAGAGGTTTCCTGGCTCAAGTAAAACGAAATAGGAGCGCATATGAGATATGTGCGGGACCGAGAATAATGCGTGTATGGGATACCGTATTCTATTCTCGCGATAAATATATCGATTGGTTGTATGCGATATAACCTAGTTATCGAATCGAGGATTGATTCGATAAGCCGATACATTGGATATTAGTCGGTCATATGCGGTATGACCGGATCGTTAAATCAAGTGTTGATTTAATGATTTAATGTATAGTTATATATTTGATATATTACTTTGCATTAACTAGTATTGGTTCATTTTAAAAGGATTTTCTCACTTGATGTGCACATCGTATATGTGATATATTTTTGTGTGCACTTGATTGTATCATGTTTGATGATACATGCTCACTTGAGTTTGTGTAAAGATTAAACCATGGTTATTTAAATGGTTAGGGTTTTGATTTTCATATCTATTTATTTATTTATTTATTTTGAAAAGATGAAGAGAAATGGTCTTTCTTTGTTTGTTATTGAAGCTTCATGAAGCTTTGACTTAGTGACCATTTTTGTCTTCATGCTTAACCCTAACCATTCACCTAACCCTAGTTTACTCTCTACACTTGACATGGTTAGAGTATGATAAGTATTCCTTGTATTTTCTATTTTAGAAAATACATATTATATTCTATCTTCTTCTTCTTCTTCTTCTTCAAGATGAAGAAGCTTGCTACCAACAATGGCAACTTGAGAAAAAGAGTGAGAAATCCAATTCTAAAGTGAACCCACTTCCTATTTCTTCATCCTCTACCTCTTGCCAAGTAGTATAGGGTGTTTTCTTCACAAGTTTCATGACTTGGTGAAGTGGGAGCTTGATCTTGTGATTCCTCGACGTAGATCATCTTCGGCATCGTAGTCGATGACCTAGCCCGCCCATTTCTCCGATACAGCTGAAGCTAGAGTCCGGGATTCGATTTGTACAGCGAGGGGACTTCATCATGGAGTTATGGAGGTAGAGTACCGGATCTACAAAGGTTGTATTTTCGTTCCCTTAGTTAAGTTGTTAACTAGTTGCTTGTTTCGCCTAAAATTCTAGTTAACGATCCGTATTAGGGTTTCTCGGCACATGTAAAATTTTGAAATTGGCATGGTTGATGCCTTGTGAGACCTCTAGTGTGTGCACTAGGAACCCTACATACACGAGGCCCACTTTCCACCTGTCTTTCCACACTACCAGCCAACAGGGAAAATTTTCAAATTAAACCCCAATACATCAACCTTCTACCAAAATTTCACGGTCTCGAGTCTGAAGACGCATATGCATTTATCACCAAATTTGAAAATGTATGCGCAATGATGGGTACCTCACAGTTGTCTGTGGATGCTTTGCGTCTTCGTCTTCTCCCATTTACCTTGTGCGATTTAGCCGAGAAGTGGCTATATAACACTACCGCACATTCCATTTCAAAATGGGATGAATTCGTCAAAGCATTCCTGAAGAAATTTTACCCACATCAAAAGACAGCTCGAGTCCGTAGTGAAATCTATCAATTCACCCAGCTTCCAAATAAAACATTTTCAAAATGTCTTGAACGTTTCAAGGATCTGTTAGTCCAATGTCCACATCACGGCATCCCGAGATGGGAACTGTGCCGAATCATTTATGAGGGCATTACTCCTTACACAAGACAGACCCTTGAATCCATGTGTCAAGGCAACTTTATGACCAAAGATGATGGGGAAGCCTGGAATTTTCTAGAAAATTTCGCTGAAAAATCTTTACAGTGGGAGGGTGTGAGTCAATCGTCTAGGGATGGCAATGATATTTCCATAGGAGTTAGAACTGACATTGCAGCTATCAACAAGAAACTCGAGACTATGGAAAACAAATTTTTAGCCGCCACCCTAAGTCAAATGTCACTCTCCAAAACTGTATGTGGCTGCTGTTCTGATCCGTCTCACTTGACAGAAGAATGTCCGTTTCAAGGTCATGAGCTTATCGATTCTGCTTACCAACAAGGACCTAGGAACGATCCTTATTCTTCCACATATAATCAGGGTTGGAGGAATCACCCTAATTTTGCTTGGAACCAATCCCACTCTCAAAACACGGTTCCAAACACGAATCATTTCCAAAGGGTCCCTCCACCACAACAGCAGCCACCACTTCAATTGAGTCAGCACCCCTTCCAAGCACAAAACTTTCAAAATCCGGCCAACACTTTTGCACCATCTAGTCCTTTGCAATTGACCGGTACAGATAATACCTCTGCACTAGCACAAACCTTGGATACTTTCATGAAACAATCCATCCAAGGGACGGCAAGTTTGCAATCTTCCATCGAGAATGTGATAAAGATCATTGTCTCTCAAAATGATAATATCAAATCGATGGAAACACAAATTGCACAACTAAAAGCCGAAATGAGTGCAAGAGAGAAAGGGAAACTTCCAGCTCAACCTTTACCCAATCCTGGCTATTCACATCATGTGGATGCAATCACGTTGAGATCTGGAAGAGTGCTTGACAATCACGTTGGGGAAGAGTTTGATGATACTGAAAAATCAATCAATAACACCCCGGCTGAGACCTTTCCTCACACACACCCTTCTAGTTCTGATCCTTGTTCTTCTACCCCACCACCTTCTTATGAGCCTATTCTTCGTTTCCCAAAAGGCTCGCCACTTCAGCCCACCTCTTTTACTCCTCCACAGACGATCCCCATTTCTATTTTGGGATCGGTTCCACACACACTTCCTTCTCCTATGATGGACCCAGCGCTTATTGCTAAAGCACCTTACCCTAACCGGTTAAGGGCAAACACACCGAGTCCACATATGGAGAAGATTATGAAAATTTTTAAGCAAGTTAACACCAACATCCCTCTCCTAGATGCCATCCAACAAGTTCCGTCCTATACGAAAACTCTTAAGAACTTGTGCACTAGGAAGAGGAAGACTCAAGTGCCCAAGAAGATTTTCATGGAAAAAACAATAGACACGGCTTTCCCCGAACAATTACCGAGAAAACGTAAGGATCCTGGATATCCTACTATTTCCGTTTCTATTGGGGAAAAACACATCAACCGTGCTCTACTAGACCTTGGCGCTAGTGTTAACTTGCTTCCATATTCAGTCTATGAGCAACTAGGTATCGGAGAGTTGAAGCCAACCCATTGCACTCTCCAGATGGCTGACCGATCGATCACCAAACCTAGGGGTGAACTGGAGGATGTGTTAATAAAAATCGGGGAATTTATATTCCCTGTGGACTTTATTGTAATTGATACACAGCCTGTAGCGAACCCACGGAATCAAATTCCGGTGATTTTAGGTCACCCCTTTTTGGCCACTTCCAATGCAATAATCAACTGTCGTAATGGTTCTATGACCCTATCCTTCGGAAATAGGTCAATAGAGCTGAACATTTACAAGTTGGGAAGTGTACCCTCCGAACCTATTGCTCAGGTCTGTTCTGTCGACTTAATGGATGTCGACAGCAGCGAATTTGATGATCCTCCTGATACCGATCTTGACTCTTTTCATACGTTATTGTTTGACCCAACTATGTATCATACACATACGGACTCTTCCACCGAGATGTCCGGGTCAACAATTAACACGGATTATGAACCGTTCTTAGAGTCTGAAGATCACCCCGCACTTTGTGATGACATTCTTCTCCGGGGTATTGATGGAACTTTTGAGGAAATCTTCGCTGATGAACTCGCATTTTTTAATGACACGGGTGTTGAGATGAATCATCTCCCAATCACTGAAATTGAACCTCCACCCCTTTTTCTGAATTGTAAAAAGAATGCGAGTAATCCATCACATTCACTGCATCGTCTCTCCAAAATGAGACGCACACACATTCTATTCCACCACTTACCCTTTCCCCACTTCTTCTTCCACCAACCAGAGCACTGCATTGATAAAATTTTCGAATGGTTGGTGTTGACGTACGGTCTTTGCAAAGCTTGGCATCGACCACTGATTTTTGACCCCCTCATATGATTTTCAAAGATTAACATTGCATAAGTTTGGGGGGGCATCTTTTTTCTGGCTCTTGAAAAGAAAAGTTTTACAAAATTTTGAGCCAAAAATAAGTTTGGGGGAGGTTCTTCACTTATATATTTTGCCCCCACTAATAAATTCCTCCCAAGCTTACAGGATTTTCGAGATTTAGCAGATGGCAATAGTGAGGACACTGTTGAAAACAAGTTTGGGGGAGGTTTGTGCTTATTTTCGCATCATTTGCATCATACTTTGCATAAGCACAAAACATTTTCGAAAAAAAAACCTATAAAAATTTAAAAATTTTCAAAAATAAAAATATTTTTTGTACATAAATAAGATAATAAAAGTTTAGATAGTGAAAAATTACATCCATGAGATTAGAAAAATTTAAGAAAACTAAGAAAATTAGAAGTTTTCTTATACGAACTAGTAATAAGTAGTTATGAGCCGTTGTCCCAAGGGTTAGTAAGATGAAAGACGTCACTAATCTAAGGATAAAAATAGTCTGAAAAATAGTTTCTATTCTGAAAGCCAAACATTTTGAACGTTGATACCCTGCTATTCGCACTTACACACGTCTTAAAGCCCGGGATAGTAGAGGATACCTTGAAATGCTCTTGTCTTAAAGCCAATGTATGAAGGAAATAAATAAATAAAAATGAAGAAAATATAAAGTGGTGAGAAAAATGGACACTGGTTTTGTTATCACCAAGGGCAATAAAAAATATATAGCGAGGGTGCATTTTCACCTAGTGCCCTAAGGCCAACTGGTCTGGGAGTCACTGCTAAGCCTTAGGTGGTGCAAGACGAGGAAAATACACCAAGTAAGCAAGCACAGGAGTAATCGGTCGGTTAGTACCTCAAGAAGTATTAACGGTCGCATGAAAGTGTGTGAGCAATCTCATCTAAATATTCATTAATTAAAAAGTATTGGGGCTGATGGACAAGAGTATGATAGCTTGAATTGAATTCTCCGGGTGTAGGGGTGTCTTTACACACACGCAGGGTTATATGATCGATGTTTGGAAGAAAGATAAGAATGAAGAATAAGACGATGTTTTATTGAGGGAGGACGTGATTTCTAACATCTTTTCATGACCATTAAGATAGGGCTCATGACAACCGAAAAGCTAGCTTAGTTGGAAACCCTAATTTTCAAGGCTTTTCTTTTACAATTCTTGTCTTTAAATGTAATATTCATGATCTTCCTTTTATTATTGGATTTTATGGGTGCAATCCGCTGAAAACCCTCAGGAGACAACACTCCTCCTACTAGGGACATCTAGAGGTTTAAAGGCTTGTTGCACGTGCTCAGTGCAATCGTGTTGCCTACGAAAGTGTGCTAGTTAGTTTTTCTCTTTCTTTATTTTCTCCTTCTCTTTTTAATAAAACAGTTCGCTCGAGACGATCGAAATTAAGTTTGGGGGAATTTGATCAGTCCAAAATATTGCATTCTTAACACGGCAATTTCCCTATCATTTGCATTCATTTAGAAGTGTTCGGCATTCATATTTCACATATTAGCAAATCAGTCGTTAAATATCAGATTTCATGTGTTAGACTTTTAAACCGGCACTTTAAGGGAAATTGACCGCATTTCATGGCATTGCATCATCTCTGTATTTGCGCAACACTTGTCTTGAGAAATTGTGCAGGAAAATCCGGAAGAAAAGCCAAAATTGTCATTTTGCTGATCAAACTTTACACCAACTCCAAGTTTTGAGATCTGGTAGCAATCCAAAAGGAGAAGTACAATTCAACATATCAAAGAAAGTCCCACAACTCAAGACCAACAAGCACCAGAAGAACCAAGCCCTGAAGCTTCAAAAGAGCCGCGGAACCGCGGCGGGAGCCGGATTGAGCCGCGGTTCCGCGGCGGTTTGGTCAGATCATCATTCCAATTTTGCATCATTATTCCTATCTCAGTGGCTACAGCTCAGAAATACATGCCAAATTCTAGAAAACCCTCGAATCTTCTTCCAGATCAGCAAAAGATGATTAATTAAGCTAATCCTAATTAAGCTCCTAACTAACCTCTTCTAGAAGCTCCCTCCTAACTAATCACATCTAGAAGCTTCTCCTCTAACTAACTTTTGGAGGGAAATTCAAATTTCCTCAACAAACTTTTGGAGGGAAACTTAGAATTTGAAATCCTAGATCTAGGGTTTGGATATCTATAAATAGAAGCCTAGACCTAGGGTTAAAAGCTAATCAATTTTAGTTGGTTCATCATTAGTTAGTTCAATAATCTTCATTATTCTTTCCCACTTACATCATCTTCTTCCACAAGTCTAGTGACAAGGCTTGTGCGAAACCCTAACCCTAATTCCACTCCAAATTCAAGATCTTGAGTACCAATCAAGCAAGAAGCCTTCAACCTTTTAGGAGCCGAGCCGATCTCCAATCGAGCAAGTGATCCAAGCCGATCCGCGACTCATGGGGACGAGCGAAGCCAAATCGACGATCGAGTTCTTCCTCTTGTAGTTCTTGAGCGAATGTAATGAAATTGTTGATATAAATAAAAGGTGAAATACTTTTATCTTGCTTTCTTTAAATTCTTGCATCATGATTAGATCTCAATTTGTGATTGTAGTTCTTGTTGTGATGTTCGAGTAAAACTCCGCTCGTAAAGGAGTCGAGACGATCAATAGAATGATGATGTAACAAATCTTAATACGATTCTTGAGTCCTACGAGCTTTGTAAACCCTAGCAAGTTCAATAATCGATGACCTAGTTTCGTTGCGATGCTTTCTTGATTGTGATCGCTCGAAATTAGGGATCTACGATCGTTTCTTGAATTTACTAGAGGCTAGAATGTGAATGATATCGACAAAAGAACAAGGGATAAGATGAAACCCTAGTTTCATAAGAAATCCCTAATTCTTGACCGATCATCATCGATCTAGTATCAATTCATCGAAGGATAAGAATACGTCATTGTAAGATTACATCACATCTATAGATCCGATCGATTCCTACAAGCCTCATTTCGATTCTTGATATTTGGTTGGAAAAATCATCAAACTATCAATTCTTGATTCTATCTTTTTCTTGTTATTAGATCTAGATTTTTCTAATTCTTGAACTTCAAATACAAATCATGAATTGTCTTGTTTTCTTTTCTTTAAAATTTCAATTCATCTAATTCAAAATACGAACTATTACACTGTCCCTGTGGACGATCCGCACTTACTAACGCGCTACAATCGACACCGTTATTGATTGCGGTCAAAATATTTTTGGTTGTGATTTCTTTACAAATTTTCTCAAACTCACACAACAAAAATCATCAATCAATAAACATAGTGTCTACCCTCTTATAATCGGCTTTACCATATGGCCCATCTTGAATTCTTCGAGGCCGGTTAAGTCTCGTCTCAATGTTCTCGTCTAGATAGCGGGAAAAAATGTGGTTGCTTCATCTAGAAGATAACCTTGCATGATAGAACCCTCTGGTCAATTTCTATTGCGTATATACTTTTTAAGAGTGTAGTGGTACCTAAAGAAAATATGTTGAATAAATAAATACGGGCATACAGGACAACAATAATTTTAAAAATTGCGCGAAACGAAAAATTCCACGTACCTCTCGACGGGATACATCCATCGATATTGTACCAGTCCGGCTAACTTAGCCTCAGTTGCAAGATGAACCGTCAGGTGTATTATGATATCGAAGAATGACGGTGGGAAAATACGCTCAAACTTGCAAAGTATCAACGCAATAGAATTTTCTAGTTTATCCAGCGTCACAACATCCAGTTTTTAGCGCATAAATCTCTGAAAAAACAACATTGGTCATTGATTACTAGACCAAACGATTCGGGGAGAGAAGTCCTGAGGGCTAATGGGAGAAGGTGCTCTACGATAATATGGTGATCATGACTTTTCAGCTCATCGATCTTGCCTTTCATAATTTTTATCTTCTTGCTGAATGATCCTGAGAAACCTATGGGAACTTTCAAATCATGCAACACCTGCAGAAATCTTTTCTTCTCCGGTTGTGACATATGTTAAGCGGCATTGGGAAGTACAAACTTACTTGGTTTACCCGTTACCAGTTTAGGATGCAATTCACTTCTTATTTCCCAGTCCTGTGATCCATCCGAGTATTGAGGTTATCTTTCGATTTCCCGTCTTTACAAAGAAGCAAGTTGAGTATATGCTCGAATACTCCCTTCTCTATATGCATGGTGTCCAGACAATGACGCACTAAATTTGTTGACCAGTACGGAAGTTTGAAGAAAATGCTTAACTTGTTCCAGAATGGTGGTTTGATATGTTTTGTCGGATCCATCCCGAAGGTCACATTATTGTAACCATCCCACTGAGCAGTCACGTCCTCTCCGGACAATGGGGCTGTAGGTCCAAGAAGCTCCTGATGACCATCAAAGTGAACAGCGTCTAACCTGTAGGGATGGTCTAGAGGCAAGGAAACGTCGATAGCCGTAATAACAAGCCTTCCTGCTAAAATTCAAGAATTTCGATGTTGTATGTTGATGGCAATGAGGACATGCTTTGTGACCATGTACGGCCCAACCTGAGAGCATTCCATACGCAGGAAAGTTATTAATTGTCCACATTAAAGCCGCACGCAGTATGAAGGTTGTATTTGTGTTTGCATCGTAAGTCTTTACACCATCAATGAACAAAGATTTTAACTCCTCGATCAGAGGTCGGAGATAGACATCGATATTGTCTCCCGGTGAGTTTGGTCCGTCGATAAGAAGAGGCATCATAAAGAATGATTGGTCCATAGCCAACCAAGGCGACAGATTATAAATTATCATTACAACGGACCATGTGTTGTGGCTTCCAGCCATATAGTTGAATGGGCAGAAGCCATCACTAGCCAGTCCGAGCCTGACATTGCGAGGATCGCTACTGAATATTGCATGCCTCCTATCGAAATCCTTCCATGTCAATGAATCTCTTGGATGGCTCATTTTTCCATCTTCACTTGGAGGAGCACGGTGATGCCAAATCATTGCCTCGGCTGTTTTCTTGCACCTGACTAGCCTCTGCAGCCTCTATGTTATGGGAAAGTATCGTGCTATCTTGACAGGTATATCGGGCTTCTTATCAGAATCTTTCGGCTTATACCTGGCATCTCCGCATGTTGGACACTCTTTCAAATCTGAATTCTCTTTCCGGTACAACACGTAATTTTTAGGACATGCTTGAATTTTCTCACACTTCAGACCCAAATCAGACATCATCTCCTGGGATCCATACCAGCTGTCGGGCATGTTATTTCCCGGTGCCATAGAATCTTTCAAGAACGAAAGAAGTATTGGGAATGACATGTTGCTCCATCCATTTAGGCACTTAATCTGGAAAAGTTGGACGAACCATGAGAGGGTGGAATACTTTGCATTCTCATAAATTGTTTTTCTAGCATCATTCATGAAATTTTCATATTTATCCGCATGCGGTCCTTGACCGGAAGGAATGTCATCTTCGGTACGAATAGATTCACCTAGGGCAGCCTCTACCATATCCTCCATTTCTTCTGATGGAAAGAAATTACCGTCTTCTTCTTCTGCCGCATTACCGTCTTCTCCTTCTTCTCCTGCCGCAATATCGTCTTCTCCTTCTTCTTCTGCCGCATTACTGCGTTCTTCTCCTTCCCCGTGGTATAGCCAACTTGTATAAAGTCTAGTAAAATCATTTTTTACGATATGAAGCTCTGCCAATTCTACCTTCTGCCAGTACTTATTCCCACATCTATCGCATGGGCAGAGAATCTTCTTTATCACGATCTTATTATGTGCGCGTGCAAATTCAATAAAAGCAGCAACTCCTGCAACAAACTTAGGTTGCATACGTTGTTGCCAATCCACATACATCCAGTCCTTAACTCTGACGTACTCATAGGCCATGTTAGACTGTATAACATATAAATTGTAGGTTATGATGACTATATTGAGAAATCTAAGAACGGGATGGTTACTGACAAAGGAGAAAATCCGTGTATATGCTTTGTGTATGCGTTTGTCGTTGAAAAGAATAAATTATCGATAATCAAAATTAGATTTGAGGATACTCATGTATAAGAATATGAAAGTTTTATATTATCATCGAGTATCATATATTGGTTTTAACTTGAACATCTTGAATCACTCTCTAATGATGCGTTTGTTATGTATTCTTGTTGTATGTGTGTGTTTCGGCTGTCGGGGGTAAGGCTTCTATCCCATTAAGAATGTATAGAGTGGACACCCATTCGCTTGTGCTTTCAACCGTTTCGAGTAAATTTCGGCAGCACCTCCCCGCTGTTCTCCGAGTACACTGTAATAGAATAGATAATTATTTCAAAGCTGTGAAACAACGTTGAAATGAATATCTAATCTATCTTTGTACACGGAGAACCAGCGGAAAAGTACCGACGAAATATCTCGAAACAGATGAAAACACAAGTGAATGAAGGTGTTTGCTTTATACATTCCTAACTTTTCCATACGGGACAAATCTATCGGTTATCATACGATTGAATCTTCTCGTCACATAGACTACACGACGGTTGTTAGTATCAAGCTATACCGTCCGATATTTAACAACCTTCGTATAGTTCTATGTCACGATGAACATCAAACGTATGTTAACCGATAGATGGGAACTAAGTGGCGCTTTGAGTTTCATATATGAGTATCGATGAGAATATGAAAGTTTCATATTATTATCGAGTATCATATATTGGTTTTAACTTGAATATCTTGAATCACTCTCTAATGATACGTTTGTTGTGTATTCTTGTTGTATGTGTGTGTTTCGGCTGTCAGGGGTAAGGCTTCTATCCCATTAAGAATGTATAGAGCGGACACCCATTCGCTTGTGCTTTCAACCGTTTCGAGTAAATTTCGTCAGCACCTCCCCGCTGTTCTCCGAGTACACTGTAATAGAATAGATAATCATTTCAAAGCTGTGAAACAACGTTGAAATGAACATCTAATCTATTTTTGTACACGGAGAACCAGCGAAAAAGTACCGACGAAATATCTCGAAACGGATGAAAACACAAGTGAATGTAGATGTTTACTTTATACATTCCTAACTTGTCCATACGGGACAAATCTATCGGTTATCATACGATTGAATCTTCTCGTCACATGGACTACACGACGGTTGTTAGTACCGAGCTATACCGTCCGATATTTAACAACCTTCGTATAGTTCTATGTCACGACGAGCATCGAACGTATGTTAACCGATAGATGGGGACTAAGTGGCGCTTTGAGTTTCATATATGAATATCGATGAGAATATGAAAGTTTCATATTATCATCGAGTATCATATATTGGTTTTAACTTGAACATTTTGTAAGTCCACGTTGCCCACCCCGGTACTTGCGGAGAGGCGGAAAACGGAATAAAAATCAAATTTTTATCAACTTAGGCAACATGTACTAGACAAAGAAGGATCTTTGCTAAACAAAAACAAGCTAAAGCTAACTAGAAACTAGCTAAGTGTTAGAAAGGTTATACCTAGGGCTTTATGTCCTTCTCTCCTTGCTCCTTGGAGTAGTGGAAAGAGGTCACCTTTGTCGTCTTCTCACGTCGAAGAAAGATCCACCCGAAAGCCTCAACCTTTGGCTTCAACTCCAAGCTAGAAGTAACTAGGGTGCAAGAAGTGCTAATTCTAGAACCCTAGATGAGAGTAGAGATTATCAAGAAGAGGTTTTTCTCAAGCTCAAGTGTTTCTCAACACATGAGAGGGGAGAGCTTGAGGGAGAGGAAGAACAAGAGAGAGAAAATAAAATGATCGAATGAGAGAATAATAACCATTCTCACATATATGTGTGAATTACTTTAAATTGATAATTAGCTAGATAATTGTCATGGTTAATCATGACATGACCATTATCATTTCATATTTAATGCTAATTGCAAGGATCAAAGAGCATCTTCCAAATGAAATGATGATGGTCAAAGTGTCAACCTAGGTCAACAAGTCAAGGAGGCCAAATGGTCAACAACCATAACCATGCACAATTATACTAATATCAATTAACCATAATACACACATAAGCATTAGGGTTAGTAAAATGACTATAGTCATTAACCCTAATCAAAGTCCTCTCCCTCTGTCTCAAGCAACTGTGCATACGCACCCGTATTCGTGATCCGAGGAACACGAATACAATGAGAAAAACCAATCCCAAATCATATACTAGGATCTGGCTTAAACCAAAGCCCGCTAGTATAAGCTGTCCGGACAGCAAACGTGCACAAGTGCGCGGATGTGAACGAACCCTGTCGCAAAACCATGCGACCTCTACTCATTTTGCCTAAAGGTGAATAGCTCTCTGTGTGGGACTCTAAAGACTCGACACTACGCTGGCAGTGGGTTTAACCACAGACCGCAAGCGGCACTAGCTGTACGTAACGGTCCCCAGGTAGATGTCGATAAGAAGACTGACGAGGTGAACCCCATCTGAACTCCTACTGAGCCTGTATGTGACAGTCTCCGTACAGTCCGGTCTGTTCGTCTGATACATCGCATGGCGGGCCTAGGGGGCGGTGAACGCCAGTCCCCTAATAGCGGTACAAGTCGTGTCGGAGTGTAGCCCAGAACACCTTGAGATAACACTGGAAACCTACCAGTATATCTCGCTTGCCCTGGCCAGGGACTACTCGTGTAATGGCTCTCCTGGACACAGCGCGATGTCAACCCCCAATACCGGGAGAGACGAATCCTGTCTAACCGTCACTGCCTCCAAGTGCTTTGGGACTGCACCCAAAAACTACCTGTTTGCACGACTCCTTTGAGCCGTGGTAGGGTAGTAATCAAAGTGCAGTGGGAACACACTCGAGGCGAAGTGACAGTGTCAAGTCAGCGGACTAAGCTGTACTCATGTCACCTGGGAACTGATAACTGACGATAGGTATAATACCAACCAACAGTTCCCGACGAGTCCTGTCCAGTGTACTCGTAACCTAACGAGCACCCGCATACTATCTCAAATACGACGTACTGACGGCTGTGGGACAGACCGTCTCCCATACTGGGATGAGAAGCGCATACGCTAGTCTACTCCGGAGTATCGATGCCCTGTCTCGATAGTCCAACGACTAGGGACCTGTATAAGGATGTGCTTATAGATCACCCAGCTCCCACGAGTGTGAGCGCCATCACAACGCTGGTAATCAAGCAAAGATCCTAAGGGCTCTACTAATATGTATATCAGCGATATGCTAAAAGAAACACATGCACATATTAAAGCAGAGACAAACCAAGTAGCATACTACCATTTCGAGCAAGATTGTATATACAACTGTGAATATCCCAAGCTTCCATCAAGTAATATACAAACTAGTATGATACAGTAATGGCCTCTAGGGCATATACACTAACAATCTCCCACTTGCACTAAGGCCATGTACTGGCGTATCGAAGACCTATCATCTCGATCAGCCGCTCGAACTGAGTCTGGGGCAAGGCCTTGGTGAATGGATCTGCTGTGTTATCCTCTGAAGCAACCCTCCGAACCTCGATCTCCTGGCGATCCACGATCTCCCTGATCAGGTGATACCGCCTCAAGATGTGTCTGGATTTCTGATGGGACCTGGGTTCCTTCGCTAAGGCTATAGCCCCGTTGTTGTCGCAATACAGAGGTATTGGGTCAACAATGGACGGAACCACCTGAAGTTCTTTCAAGAACTTCCTCATCCAGACAGCTTCTTTTGCGGCATCAGATGCAGCGATGTATTCCGCTTCTATAGTCGAGTCAGCAACGGTTTCCTGTTTGGAGCTCTTCCAACACACCGCCCCTCCATTGAGGGTAAAGACAAAACCCGACATGGACTTGGAATCATCCTTGTCACTCTGGAAGCTGGAGTCAGCAAAGGCCTCAATCTGGAGGTCTTTTCCGCCATACACCAAGAACATCTCCTTAGTCCTTCTCAGGTACTTGAGAATGTTCTTTACTGCTATCCAATGTTTCTCCCCAGGGTTTGACTGATACCTGCTTACCACACTCAGTGCATAAGCCACATCCGGTCTGGTACACAACATCGCATACATTATAGAGCCTACCGCAGAAGCGTAGGGTATAATAGACATGTGATCCCTCTCCAAATCAGTCTTGGGAGACATCTCTTTGGAGAGGGTGATCCCGTGACAAGCCGGTAGATTACCGCGCTTGGAATCTTCCATACCGAATCTCTTCAGTATGGTGTCGATGTACCTGGACTGCGAAAGTCTTAATATCCTCTTGGATCTGTCACGGTAGATCCGGATACCTAGAATGTATGAGGCATCACCCAGGTCTTTCATGGAGAACCTGTGTGACAAGAACCCCTTGACAGATTGTAGCATAGGAATATCATTTCCTATTAAGAGAATGTCATCCACGTATAAAACGAGGAATACTACAGTTCTCGCTACAAATCTACAATAGATGCATGGTTCATCTGGATTTTTGATAAAGCCAAATTCTTTGACCGTTTCATCAAAACAGATGTTCCAACTCCGCGATGCCTGCTTTAGTCCATAAATGGACTTAAGCAACTTGCACACCTTTCCACTGCTCCCACTCTGAATGAAACCCTCTGGCTGGTCCATATAGACACACTCCTCTAAATGTCCATTTAGAAAAGCTGTCTTTACGTCCATCTGCCAAATCTCATAATCGTGGAAGGCAGCAATGGCAAGAAGGATTCGAATGGATTTCAGCATAGCTACTGGAGAAAAGGTTTCGTCATAGTCCAAACCAGGTCTTTGACGAAAACCCTTTGCAACCAGTCTAGCTTTATAGGTCTCAACCTGTCCATCTACACCAATCTTCCTTTTGAAGATCCACTTGCATCCTACGGGTTTTACCCCATCTGGAGCAATGTCCAACGTCCATACTTTGTTGGTGTACATGGACTCCATTTCGGTCCGCATTGCATCCAGCCATTTTACCGAGTCGACGCTCTGAATGGCTTGCTGGAAGCTAGTAGGCTCATCACAATCTATGATGCAATCCTCTCTATCCCCGTCAATGAGAAAACCGTAGTATCTCTCGGGTGGATGAGACTACCTACTACTCCTGCGGAGTGGCGTGGGAATGTCTTGATCTTTCGAACCCTCTGGCTCTACTAAGCTTTCAATAATAGTTTGTGGTTCTGGAATTTCTTCCAGTTCTATCGCGCTCCCACTTATTTCTTTTTCTATGAACTGGTGTTCCAGAAAATGGGCATTACGAGAAACAAGGACTTTTTGTTCCTCTGCGTAATAGAAAAGATACCCCCTGGAGTTCTTTGGGTATCCCACAAACTTGCACAGTACTGAGCGTGCCTCGAGTTTGTCCGCATGCTGCTTTTTGACATAAGCTGGACATCCCCAAATCTTCAAGTATTGAAGATATGGTTTCTTCCCACTCCATAACTCATATGGTGTGGTAGGCACAGTCTTAGTGGGAACTCGGTTCAAAAGGTATGCAGCTGTTTCTAGCGCATATCCCTAGAACGATCGCGGCAACTCAGCGTTACTCATCATGGACCGTACCATATCCAATAGGGTTCGGTTCCGTCTCTCCGATACACCGTTATGTTGCGGAGTGTATGGAGGAGTAAGCTGAGAGAGAATTCCATTCTCTTTTAAGTAACCCAGGAACTCGGCACTTAAGTATTCACCACCTCGATCAGATCTCAGTGCCTTGATACTTTTGCCTGTTTGTTTTTCTACTTCATTCTTATATTCCTGGAACTTTTCAAAAGCTTCAGATTTATGCTTCATCAAGAAGACATGTCCGAACCTTGAGAAATCATCCGTAAAAGTAATGAAGTAAGAATAACCGCTTCGCGCATGTAGACATTGGACCGCACACATCGCTGTGTACGAGTCCCAAGAGCTCGCTCGCTCTTACTCCGTGTCCAGTGAACGGAGTCTTTGTCATCTTTCCTTTGAGACAGGATTGACAAGTTGCATACGATTGATATTCGAACGGATCCAAATATCCTTCTGCATGTAACTTAGTCAACCTTCTCTCATTGATGTGACCCAGTCTACAATGCCATAAGAAAGTTTTATTGATTTCTGGAGACTTTCTTTTGTGTGTATTCTGGACATTGAAAATCTGTGGTTGGTTTAATACGTATATACCGTTGTTCAATGTACCTGACCCAATCAAAACTTGATTAAGGTGAATGTTCACTACATTACTTACAAATGCAAATTCATAACCTTCTTTAGATAATAAAGATACAGAAATGATATTACAGGTTGCATTTGGTACATAATAACAACTACGCAAAACCAAAAAATGTCCATCCGACAATCCCAGGTGATAGTCCCCCACGGCCTCAGCATCCATGCTAGCACCGTTTGCAACTCTGAGGGTCATGTCACCTGCCTTCAAAACTCTACGCTTTCTCAACGCCTGCAAAGAATTACAGATATGAGATCCTGATCCGGTATCCAATACCCAGGATGTAGAGTTTATTGATAGACAGTTTTTCAATAACATACACACCTGAAGCTGAAGCTGCAACTCGCTTCAAATCCTGTGTTCTGGCCTTCCAAGCCTTGCAATCCTATTTCCAGTGACCACTTTTATGACAATAGAAGTATTCTTCCTTCCCCACCAGCTTTCCCGCTATCTTTGTTGCTTTTCCTTTTCCCTTCGTATCCACTTTACTGACACCGCCTCTTGGTTTGGCGGGGGCTTTCTTCTTCTTACCCTTGGCTTTCGCCCTGGATCTAGAAGAGGAAGATCCTCCTACAAACAAAGTGGATGTCTCCCTACCTTTCTGTAGGGTGCCCTCAGCACTCCTCAACATGTTCAGAAGTTCGGAAAGTTCAACCTCCTTTCCTTGCATGTTGAAGTTAAGAATAAACTGGGCGTAAGCGGAAGGAAGGGACTGGAGAATCAAATCAGTATAGAGTTCATTCTCCAACGTGGTCCCAAGGTCCGCGAGCTCCTCTATGTAGCCAATCATCTTAAGCACGTGTTCCGCTACCGATGATCCGACGGCCAACCTTGCCGAAAACAACTTCTTCGACACTTCGTATCTTGCGATACGAGACTGCTCTCCATACAGTTCTTTTGTATGAAGAAATATGGACTCTAGGTCCATATTCTCGTGACTCCTCTGATTTTCGTTGTCCATCGAGGCTAGTACGAAGCATCTGGCCTTCGCGCAATCTATTTCCCAGGTTTTGTAGATTTCCCTATCTACGACACTGGTTTTGGGACCTGGGACAGGGGGAGCTTTAGTGGTAAGGACATACCCCAACTTGTCGTAAGTGATTGCCATCTTGACATTCCTGAGCCAATCTTTGTAGTTTGGCCCTGTCAATATGTTTTTATCTAGTAATAACTTAAGTCCGGTCATGTTGAATGGTCGCTGCAATTAGGAGAGAGAAAAGAAACATTTTAGCATGATGCTCTTGCAAGTTTAGAGTGGTTTTTAATTTGTCTAAACTGGATGGCTCCCACTGTCTCTCGAATCCCTTCTCAAACCGTAAAGAAAGGATTAGTCAGGATCAATCTCACCGTACAATACTTGCTTAACCGTTCAGCCAGGCCAGTGTCGGTACTTCGAGGGAGGTTTTCCAACGCTTTCGCGAAGTTCCTTAATTAAGTAACCTCTTTTCCCTGTGGGCGTAGCCCCGCTAACACCTTTCTAGACACCTACTAGGTTTATAGCATTGATCGTTAAGTGAGAGTTTTCCCGAGGAGTAGCATATACTCACAGTAGGATCGGGATCCAAATATCATTGTGTGATAAAACCGAAGGAATCCTACCAGAATCATCACACTCCAAATGGTATGCAGCGCTAGCAAGTTTCAGTACTTATGAAACTCCCGATGTGGATTTTTGCCCCATGCTCTTATGACCCTGGCGTGAGGTCAAAATGTCATAAATCACATGTCAAGTTCTTCCCATCATTATCCCGGTTAATTTGAACCCACCCGTACCTACCCTTGACGTAGGCCAAAATGGCAGTACGACTGTCTCAAACCAACGCATTCTATCTACGCAACAGATAAATATCCGGCAGCTACCAATCACTATGCCTTGGCGTGAGGTCAAAATACATAACTTGAATACTACAGAATATTTAACTGAAATGATGGAGGGCTACGGATGGTTTTGGCGAAACCGTCAACGTAGTGAACTTGATATAATCGATGGAACGAGATAGCTTTTAAAAGGAGTGGTTCAAGCTCCGCGTTTAAAAGTTTAGTTTTGAAAAGAACCGAGTGGTTTTCAAAGTGTTCCAATCGACTTTTACTTGGTTTATTTTCTTGCATTAGTTCTTTTAATGCGTCCCATCATTTAATCCTACCATTGCAGAAAACAACCAAAATATGACGTACGCTTATGCCATTCGCATTCGCCACGGGGCCTCGTCATCACCCGTTAGGTTACTTAACTAACGACAGAGCGGGGGCTGGGCTAGCGCGGCTGTAAAACATAAGCAACGCCTAAATAGTTATCATATATAAATATATAGCAATGATAGACATTACAGATCACAGATGAATACATTGGATATACTAGGAATCCGCAATCCGTTCGAGCCTGCAATGAAAAACGGATTACACGGTCGCGGTGAATAGCCAATACCCCACCCAAGACCCCTACGGGTGCGGCAAACTACCCGCCAAGTACCCGAAGCGAAGCAACCTCCCTCACCACCGTGAGTAGGCCACTCGGCACTTCGAGATACCCGGTAGTTTGTGCACCCCCTCCATGGGTCTATCCTAGGAGCAAAAACAGTAAAAAGAATTATACAATGACGGCTACAACCCCGACCCGGTTGTGCGGCCATACAAATAATATTACATCAATTTACATGTTACAATGAATGAAAGAAAAAGAAACACTCATCTTACATCCACCCCGGCTATTCACCCGCGACAATCCAACACATTCATATACACATACCATCATCAAACACAGATCACAGATATGTATAACCCCGACTAATCGACATATAGCGATTAGCCGACGTTCAATACATATAAACATCACAGATATAACCCTTATAGTCAAAGTGTAGTGAAGTTCGATAAAAATACGGATTTATAGGCCCCCAAAAACAAATTTCTATTCTGGAAAATCTGGGCACATATAAACCATCTTAAAAATCCCAAAACCAAGCCAGAAAAACACTGCACCAAACTCGACCCAGAGACGAGCCAACTCGGCCGCGGTTGCGCGGCAATAGCTTGCTATTGCCGCGGAACCGCGGCGCCTTGGTCGAGTCTCTGGACCGGGTTTGGTGGCTTTCTTCACAAAACCCTGAGACGATTTTTGGAGTATGACAAATTTTATTTTGAGCAGGAAAAAATTTAACAGAAAGTTAGGGTTTTCATATTTTGGTTTTTCGATTTTACCGATCAAACTTCCATACACTTTCACTACCTAACTAGTTTATGTTTAGTTAGGCTCTGATACCACTGTAAGTCCACGTTGCCCACCCCGGTACTTGCGGGGAGGCGGAAAACGGAATAAAAATCAAATTTTTATCAACTTAGGCAACATGGACTAGACAAAGAAGGATCTTTGCTAAACAAAAACAAGCTAAAGCTAACTACAAACTAGCTAAGTGTTAGAAAGGTTATACCTAGGGCTTTATGTCCTTCTCTCCTTGCTCCTTGGAGTAGTGGAAAGAAGTCACCTTTGTCGTCTTCTCACGTCGAAGAAAGATCCACCCGAAAGCCTCAACCTTTGGCTTCAACTCCAAGCTAGAAGTAACTAGGGTGCAAGAAGTGCTAATTCTAGAACCCTAGATGAGAGTAGAGATTATCAAGAAGAGGTTTTTCTCAAGCTCAACTGTTTCTCAACACATGAGAGGGGAGAGCTTAAGGGAGAGGAAGAACAAGAGAGAGAAAATAAAATGATCGAATGAGAGAATAATAACCATTCTCACATATATGTGTGAATTACTTTAAATTGATAATTAGCTAGATAATTGTCATGGTTAATCATGACATGACCATTATCATTTCATATTTAATGCTAATTGCAAGGATCAAAGAGCATCTTCCAAATGAAATGATGATGGTCAAAGCGTCAACCTAGGTCAACAAGTCAAGAAGGTCAAATGGTCAACAACCATAACCATGCACAATTATACTAATATCAATTAACCATAATACACACATAAGCATTAGGGTTAGTAAAATGACAATAGTCATTAACCCTAATCAAAGTCCTCTCCCTCTGTCTCAAGCAACTGTGCATACGCACCCGTATTCGTGATCCGAGGAACACGAATACAATGAGAAAAACCAATCCCAAATCATATATTAGGATCTGGCTTAAACCAAAGCCTGCTAGTATAAGCTGTCCGGACAGCAAACGTGCACAAGTGCGCGGATGTGAACGAACCCTGTCGCAAAACCATGCGGCCTCTACTCATTTTGCCTAAAGGCGAATAGCTCTCTGTGTGGGACTCTAAAGACTCGACACTACGCTGGCAGTGGGTTTAACCACAGACCGCAAACGGCACTAGCTGTGCGTAACGGTCCCCAGGTAGATGTCGATAAGAAGACTGACGAGGTGAACCCCATCTGAACTCCTACTGAGCCTGTATGTAACAGTCTCCGTACAGTCCGGTCTATTCGTCTGATACATCGCATGGCGGGCCTAGGGGGGCGGTGAACGTCAGTCCCCTAATAGCGGTACAAGTCGTGTCGGAGTGTAGCCCAGAACACCCTGAGATAACACTGGAAACCTACCAGTATATCTCGCTTGCTCTGGCCAGGGACTACTCGTGTAATGGCTCTCCTGGACACAGCGCGATGTCAACCCCCAATACCGGGAGAGACGAATCCTGTCTAACCGTCACTGCCTCCAAGTGCTTCGGGACTGCACCCAAAAACTACCTGTTTGCACGACTCCTTTGAGCCGTGGTAGGGTAGTAATCAAAGTGCAGTGGGAACACACTCGAGGCGAAGTGACAGTGTCAAGTCAGCGGACTAAGCTGTACTCATGTCACCTGGGAACTGATAACTGACGATAGGTATAATACCAACCAACAGTTCCCGACGAGTCCTGTCCAGTGTACTCGTAACCTAACGAGCACCCGCATACTATCTCAAGTACGACGTACTGACGGCTGTGGGACAGACCGTCTCCCACACTGGGATGAGAAGCGCATACGCTAGTCTACTCCGGAGTATCGATGCCCTGTCTCGATAGTCCAACGACTAGGGACCTGTATAAGGATGTGCTTATAGATCACCCAGCTCCCACAAGTGTGAGCGCCATCAACGCTGGTAATAAAGCAAAGATCCTAAGGGCTCTACTAATATGTATATCAGCGATATGCTAAAAGAAACACATGCACATATTAAAGCAGAGACAAACCAAGTAGCATACTACCATTTCGAGCAAGATTGTATATACAACTGTGAATATCCCAAGCTTCCATCAAGTAATATACAAACTAGTATGATACAGTAATGGCCTCTAGGGCATATACACTAACACATTTAACGTGAATAGGTTTTACGTTTACATTTCATTATTAAGGGTTTGAAATTTCAAGTTTAGGGTAAATTTTTCTTGCGTTTACGGTAAAGTTGTACGTTTACGTTATCATCGAGTATTCTACTGAATGAACTAGTGCACCATAAACCCTAACCCTAAATAACCCAAATTAACCTAATTAACCACAATTAACCATAATCGTTAGCCTAACACAAATTATCCCTACTTAACCCAATTTACCCAAATTAACCTAATTAACCCTAATCAGGTCAAACTAAACCCAATTTATACAAATTAACCTAATTAACCCTAATTAACACCCTAACCCTTTCAAATTATCACCAATTAACTCAAATTAACCATACCCTCTAATTAACCCAAATTAACCCTAGCCTCTAACCCTAAACCTGAACCAAACCCTAACCCTAACCCTAACTACCCTAACCCTAAGCCCAACTAATTAACCCTAGCCCCAACCCCAACCGAACCCTAACCCCTAACCCAGCCCCAGCCCTATCCCCAACCAAGCCCCAGCCCCAGCCCCTACCCCAGCCCCAGCCCCAGCCTCAGCTGAACCCCGAACCCTAACCCTAACTCCAACCCCAACCCCAACCGAACCCTAACCCTAACCTAAACCTAAACTGAACCCGATGGAAACCCTAACCCTCACCCCTACCCGAACCATGAACCCTAAACCCTAGCCCTAACATCATCAAAATTATAAATAATTGGAGATTTACTAACCTGTAGCGGGCGGTGGAGGAGACGACGGAGGAGATCGATGGTCGACGATGCAATCGGCGACGAGTCACGGGCAGTGTCGATGAGGAAGTTTTGGGAACGAGGGCGGTGGCGGGCCGCGGGTGGAGGGCGGTGGCGACGACGAGAAAATTCGAGACGCGGGAACGAGATCGAGACGCGCGAGAGATTGAGAGAAAATTGGGGAAAGAGATCGAGGCGTAGGGCTTTTCTGTGCCTTTTTTTATTAAATACCCATATACATGCCCCTACGGATTTAACCGTAGGGCATTTGTTTGCGGCTCCGTAGTGTAAGTCTACGGTAGCGCCCCGGCCGTCTTTCCGAGGCCAAAATGCGGAAACGAAACTTTTTCTTTACTTGATAACCGGTGCTACCGCATACTAAAACCCCGGATCGGACCATTAACCTACTACTAGCAATCTAGAGAAAGGATAGAATGCTATACCGAGCGATCCGTGTCCTTCGGTCTTCGGCCACCATCCCAAGCTCCTCGCGAAATCTCCGGTCTCGATCTCCTCGTCGGAAAGGGCACCACATCGAGAAGTCTTTTTACGGACTCCCACCTCTGAACCGAGGCAACTCGGACACGAAGTTGGCTAGCCGACGTGTCCAAGATTGCTGTAGACTGAGTGTAGAACTCTATGTCTCAAGGTTAATCAAAGTTTCCATTTTGGATGGAGGTAGAGAAAAACTTTGAAGATGAACTAAAGAGTTTTTGGTGCAAAATGAGATGAACCATTTTCACACAATAAATGGGGCTCCCCAATTATGGCTCGGCCAAAATTTGGCAGTGGGAAAAATGAGTTTAGGAGGTGAGCACAATCTAATGGGAGAGTGACCATAAGGAAAGATTCACATCATAAAACTTTGGGTTTCCAAGAAGCATTAAATGCTAACAATGATGCTCACAAAAAACACTTCAATCAATCAAGCAAGCAAGAATTTTCTGGAGCCCCAGCACCACATAAAAAAACCCATTTGCTAATTGCACATTTGCAAATTAGCCCCTCCATGTAAAATTCAGCCAACGAAAGAAAGAAAGGAAAATTGCCGAAAAGGGAAAGCAAGCTGGCAACTTCAAAAAGTGATCCGGTAAAAAATTACAGGATAACCCCGCGACTGTATATAGATACCCGCATTTGTATTCCGACCGAATACAAATGCAATGAGACAAAATCTACACTATATAATACTAGGATCCGGCTTAAACCAAAGCCCGCTAGTATTATCCGTCCGAACCATAACACGTGCACAAGTGCACGCGTACGTTCGAACCCTGCCATAAATCCATACGGCCTCTACAACATTTCGCCCGAAACTTGAGAAACTGTCTGTGGGGGACTCTAAAGACTCGTCAATACTTTGGCTGTAGATTTAACCACTAGCACGTCAGAGGTATTAGCCGTACGTAACGGGGTACCAAGTATGACCAAAAGGGAGGTCGATGAGCGAACTCATCCTGACACCCTACTGAGCCTGTCAGTGACAATATCCGTACAGTCCGGTCCGTTCGTCTATGAGCATCGCATGTCGGGCCTAAGGGGTTGGTAAAAGTCAGACCCCCAAAAGCGGTACAAGTCGTGTCGGAGTGTAGCCCAGAACACTCTGAGATACTACTGGAATACCTACCAGTAAATCTCCTGCCTTGGCCAAGGATTTCGTGTAATGACTTTCCTAGACACAGCGCGACATCACCCCCAATACCGGGAGAGACGAACCCCTGCAGATCCGCTCACTGCCTCCATGTAGCTTGGGACTGTACCCAACTAAAACCTGTTTGCATGACTCCGTTGAGCCATGGTAGGGTAGTAATCAAAGCACAGTGGGAACTCATACGAGACAAATGACGATCTCAGGTCGATGAACTAACCTGTACACATGTCACCAGGGAACTGCTATCTGACGTCAGGTATAATACCAACTAGCATGTTCCCGGCGTGTCCTGTCCGGTGCACTCATAACCCAATGAGCATCTGTATACATCTTAAGTGAACCAACTGACACCAGTGGCTTATGAGACCGGCCACCGCCCCTCGTCGGGGTCTCGACTGTATACATTAGTCTACTCTAGAATATCGATGCCCTGTCTCGAAAACTCCCATGACTAGGGACCTTTTAAGGATGTGCATATAGACCCCAGCTCCCACGTATATGATCGCCATCATACTGCTGGCAGTCAAGCAAGAATCCTAAGGGCTCTATCAACGTGTAATAGCGACCTGTAAGGTCACCTAAAACAGTACACAATGATAAAGACAAACCATGGTAGCACACTATTCTCTATCAACGTGTAATAGTGAACTACAATGTCACCTAAAGCATGTACACGGTGATAAAGACAAACCAGATAGTATACAAACCTCTCGAGTAAGATTGTCCTACCGGTATAGGTCCTCCCTCAATCATTGCAATCGCGTGCCTGTGATCCAATAATTGACTCTGAGGGCACTATATCCAACACATAGGGCCAAACAACAATTTAAGATTTAATATTTTTAAAATAAAACATAGGCCACCGTAGGGACAACCATGTGGACCTACGGATTAGTCCGTAGGGGCAATAAAACGTTGCCCCTATGGATTCCTGTATCCGTAGGGGCAACCCCATATTTTAGTAGTGTAAACCCTTTTTGAAATTATTGGAGGTGAGTTTAAAATAGTCATCAGATGGAATCAATTTAAATAACATTTAAATTTAACTAAGTATGTTTGAAAAGCATCTATGACGTTTTGAAATTTGACAGCACCTCCTTTGAAAATTTTACATAAAAACCTGATACAACTACAACAATAAAATAGCATCCCAAAGGGAGCTAGCTTTCACGTCTAAACGACGGAACGGCCAAACAATCTATATCAGAAGTTGACTCTAAAGAGTGTGACCTCAGAATTTTTAAGTCTCGCTTCTAAGTCCACAATATACCATTCCTAAGTTGATGGAGTTTCCACTAGATACCAAATATATGAATAATCAAGAGTGAGTATGATACAATAATAACCTACTTACCAATCAATCACCGAAAGGAATGTGTGCCCAAGCCGCTGATAATCCAAACGGTAAGACCTGCAAGAAACTGTGGCACAACGGGGATGAGTTGCCAACTCAGTGAATAAAAGTACATCTAAAGGTAGAACTCGAAATGCACGACGATAGGTAGGTCATAAGTATAGTACTACCATAATCGTACTAATATACTATATGATATGCATATATATATATATATATATATATATATATATATATCATAATGCAACACTAACTATCATGCAACCCCATATAGAATATACATATAGGTACTGTCCCCCGGATCAGTCCTAGTCGAACCCAATAAATGAAATCTAACTGTGTATCTCATGATAACAATCATATCAATATATATATATATATGGATGCCCAGTATCGACATTGAAATCAGAAATCTCTCATGCCCAGCACCAACACGTAAATGCAGATACCGTCGACACCATCTCAACAGATGATCGCCACCCGATATCCCTGGTCCGGTTGGTATCCCCTGGATATCCGCCGTGGCCATCGAACCCCGGTCAGTATCCCCTAGATATCTGTCGTGCTCATCTCTATCTCCGGTATCGAGTATCCTCGTTAGGCTCCCCGTCTATAATGCGGCTATCCTTCCTCTTGGCCTCGAACCGGGTCCAGCATACATCCTGCTGTATAGCTACCCCACTCAGTACGGATAAGTCACAAATTCGAAACCGTATAGCTACCCCCACCCGGTTCGGATACAAAAACTCAGAAAAACCTAAAACTCATGGTGGACGTTAAATCATCATCTTCAGAAAACATCAAGTAAAGAAAGAGAATATTTGCCTAGATTAGCCTGATGATATATTATATATATACATATATAACAGCGTCCCATACCATTGATATATATCATCAAAAGTAAAACGTCCAGAAAACTCATAAAATCAAATATAACATTCGTAATGCTGGTATTCACAATATTTTACAGATAATAAGGTAAAGTGCGTAAATAAATCATACAATCAGATACACTTATCAATCCTACTGTGTCATGGCAATACTAATGATGTGTAGTGTAACATACGCGTCTGTGCTCGTGCCGCATGGCAATCATTAGTATTTGTGCAAGTGTACTAAAGGTGTAATAGCCTACTCATATCAACATCTGTATACATATTACGGAGTATAACAGTTCTACAGTGACATGGCAGTACCAATGAGATGTGGTGTAACATACATGTACGTGCTTGTGCAACATAGTACTCATTGGTATTTGTAAAGTGTTCTATCAGAGTGTTAGTATTACAAAAACGTGTACTATCGATAAATATAATGCGAACATGTAAAATAAATCTATGCATAACTAATAACTGTACTTACTTCTATGAACTATATCATTATCTTTGAAAAGAAAACGAAACGTTGGTTTTGAGATAAGGAAGCTGCCTTAGAATAAAATAGATATTCATTTTGGAAATTGGTACCACATCCTTGTATTTTATCATTAAAAGGGAAATGAATCGTAGATTTTAAAAGAATATAGCTCACACAAGTATTACATCCTAAAACGGAAAATAATCTAACTCTACGAGTCTAAAGGAACACTTGGCCGTTATTCGGCATATAAATCTCATCATTTCCAATACATATAATTCCTCGTATAATGTCTCATATTATCACTATATCTCAAATCCTCTTTAGTACGGCATGATCCTTCGTACCAACTTATCAAACCATCCGTAAACTATATGCACATGAGTATCATACTAGATACAATTTAATTCAAATATCCATATCTTAATAAATTTCTAAAACTGCTATATATCATAATACTATTTATAAGGTTGCGGGGTACTATACGCCATCACCCGACTTCCCCTGTAGATGTAAATCTACTCACCAACTTGATGAGCTTGCTGAATTCCACGCTTCTAAGTTCGTCAACTCCGTCTAGAAATCCTTCGTGATCGCACCTATAATCGTATTTAAGATCATATCGATGTAAATATCATATTGAAAACCAAACAACGAGCTAAGTACCCGTAGGTTAGAACCTACAGCTCATTTACCCCAAAGATGATCAATTGCCCCTGAACTTAACGTACAAACGTCAACATTTCAGTTGCGGTACAGAAATACAGAAAATCATATCGAATTGTCGAAAACTTTAACAAAACTCAACTAAACATTCCCAGATTTCTCTGTATGAATATTGGGACAAGTCAAACAATACCATAGCTTATAATATAACCTATTAGAGCTACAGAAGAAAACACAATCCCAAAGTTCACCACAAATCCGGCGAGCTCGGATATTGGGCTTATGTCGCCGGCCCAAACATAGGGTTGGGGTCTTAGGCTTTGAGTGAAATTCTCTAGTGATCTCATTATAGTTTTGGTCTTGTTAGTTTTTCTAGTAATTGTACCTAATAGTTCCAGATTCAATTGCAGTGAGCTAGATATCACAAAATCCTAGTTTATGATACTGCACCAACTAAACAGGCTATGTGAGGATAATGTGATTATCTAACACCTATACTAACCTACGTTAACCCTATTCTGATCGTAACGTGTAAAAAACAGAACTCATGATACGATATATCCGTGTCGTATATAGGATTTTAACTCCAAAACTAATATTAGCCTCCAGATTTCCTATACTGTTAAAATAACTTAAATAAACAATACCAAACATCTTAACACCTATACAGAGACCTACCCTAAAAACCACAACACCTAAACCCCTCAAAAAACCGGCGAGATCGGATTTTCCCTACGTGTCGCCGGCCGATATCCGAGAAAGTAGGCTCGTCTTCCTAGGGTTAATTCTAGGTCCAATATATAGTATTATGATACTGTTTAGTTAGGCTAATTTTCATCTAAACTATAGTAGATTAACAGAGAGCCAAATTTTTCCTAAAATACCATATATCCGATATCCGATTTCTATACTTAAGCATTTCAGAACTAAACTTCTACAGTGTTTACAGATTATACCTACAGAGGATTGCTGGAAAGTCTTCCACCAAGATGCACAAGCTCCTAATTCCTAGCTAAAGGGTGGTGGTGAAATCTTTAGCATCTAGCTTTTTCTTCACTTCTTTTTCCTTTTCGTTTCTTTGTTGTTTGTTCTAAGATATTTTTCTTTTCTTTTTCCCCTCAGTTGATTCTTTAATTCACAGGATATATGAACTGAACCATCTAAGGATAATGAGTGAGATTTGTAGGAGGAGGTGTCACTTAGTAAGGAGGTGGTAATCTCATGCAAGTAGGATGCGTAGCATGGAAGAGGATGGTGTGTTCATACAAGGAGGAGGTGTAGCATGAAGTGTCATGTAGGATAAGTTATGCCATGAGTGTAACTTAAGCTTAACCTTGACCTTTATCCCTTTTACACTTAAACCCTCACAAATTTCAAATTTCCACAATTAACTAAACTCTTCACAAAACCCCTCATGATACTTACTATTATAAAAACAACTATTTTCTTTACAAATTTATTCTACCACATTTTAAAAGACCTTTTTTATTACTACCACAATAAAAATAATTGTTTTGATTAGATAAATAAAATAATTAATTAACTAAAATATTTCAAAATGTTACATCTAGGGACTACTACTTGGAGCTTTAGAAGTGAAAGACCGGTCTACAAAAATTGTAAACCCTTTTCACTTAGTTTAGATCTTGTTTTCTTACACTAAAACCCTAATTCTCATGTTAGATTCTAGGTTAGTATGACTTAGCACTCTAGATTTTTTTAAATTGCATACTTGATACTTGTAGAAAGCTAGTAGAGGTGCTAAGACATACTTTCATGGTATCAGAGTGTAACACCTTAGGATTTGTTTAGTGAATAATTATATTTAAATATTGGGTTTTTAACAAAAAGTTTACCAAATTGTGTTTTAAATATTTTTCCTAATTTAATAAATATTTTTCCAAAATTTTCCTAGGCTTGCACACACATGTGCATGTAAACTAGGGTTTTTAAAATGAGTTATTACCATGATTATTAACCATGGTGGGTTAATCATGGGATTAAGTCTTTTGGTTTTAAATTAAGTTATTTAAGTTTAATTAGTAGGTAGTAATTACTTTAATTTGAATTTGTTTTTGAGTGTTGACTTGTGAGAGAGAGGAAGTGGGCATCATGGCTTAGCCCATGCTTGCCATTAATGAAGAGAGAGAGAGTGAGGGGTTGACATTTGGAGTGATGATTTTTCCCTCTCATTCTTTGTTTCTTTCCCTCAACCTCACACACTCACACACACACTTACCTTCAGCTCCAGCAGCAACACAACAGCAGCACCTGAAGCCAGAAACAGCAGCAGCAACTGAAGCAGCAGCAGCAGCCAGAGGCAGTAGCAGCAGCAGCAGAGAGCAGTAGCAGCAGCACAGTGAGCAGCAGCAGCACCAGCACCAAGTGCAGCCCCTTCCCTGCACCTCTTCATCTTCCTCCAGCTCCCTAGGGTCAAGTGTGAGGTATATTTTCTAAACTTATTCCTTAGTTTGCTTGGTTAGTGTAGTTTTGCATCGGTTAGTGGTTTTTAGTGTGATTTAGTGCGATATGGGGTGTTTAGTGGGAACCTTGTGCTAATGTGGTGTGAATTAGTTTCAGTAGGTTGTTAGTGGGTTGTTGAGACCATATTAACCTAGTTTAACCCCGATTGCACTAAAATACCACCAGTTTTCCAAATTGATGCAAATCCGTCGTTTTTAAGAAAAACTGAGTTTTCTGGAACTGCTTTTGACCCGATGAGTTCAGAATGAAATTGAGAAGACTGCAGTATAGTGGATAGGTGCTGATACCCCAGATTTAACCCGACCCCCTAACTCCTTCTTGAGGCCGCCAATTAATTCGTTCTGGCCGCAATTTGCGACCAGATGGGTAGGGTTTGGGTTAGGATTTGGTCCTGTAGGTGTCTGCTAGTGTGTAGGGTGCTGTGATATATATATTTTTGTAAGTTTAGTTCTGTATAGAAATCTGGGACCAAATACCTGTTTTGCCGTTTTTCTAAACCTTCGCGACACGCGTGATACGTGAGTAGGTTTGGGGTTTCTGCGTATCGCGACGCGTCGGGGTAGTTTCAGGCGCGTGATCACACGTTTTAGCGTATCGCGCACACGCGCGATTGGTTTGCGACACGGGTTTCTAGTTGGACCGTAATGTCGCAATTCTGTGAAATTGAGCTTATGTGTGATATATGTTATGTGATTCTAGGTTCGCAGGCCAGTGAGACGAACGCTGCGAAGAAGGGCAAGCAAGTCGTCGGCTACACTTAGCGCGAGACTCGGTGAGCAGATTTCACATCTACGGGGATATCGCCCGCATGGCGTTATACGTCAGGGCTGATAGGACTTTATTATTATATGTTGCATGTACCCCATAGACTATCATCGCATATTGCATTCCCTGCCACATATATATATATATGCTTAGAACTGATAGAACACCGCACTATTACTAACGGTTTATGTTGCACGGGCACTATTTGCATGCTACACACACACCGTTAGTAATTGCCATGCCACACTCACTGTAGAGCTGCCATGATTATATTATTGTAGTTCATCTTACATATGATTGATTTACATTGTATCACTCATTGGATTTACTTAGTGATGGATTTTCATGTGATTTCTCGTTTTGAGGACCGTGGAATTTTTTAAGAAAAGATGCACCATTTTGAAAAAACCCGGTACCTCGTGATATGATATTTTGGTGCGTCCACCACGCGTTTTCTCGGTGCTGAGACGTGTGCTTGAAACCCGATTCGAGGAGTGGATGTTCCGTTTGCGGGTTCGTGGTGGGCCCGGTATGGTTCCCCTCGGCGAGATGATCGATGGGTTTTGCCGATTGAGCCTGGAGGCGGGCGAGTACCTACCGGTGATTGGTTGGACCTGGCAGTTGTCCGGAGGATACTGACCAGAGTCGAGAGATGGATGCGGGATGTCCGTACTGTCGGGGCCGAGGGCCGCTACCGCAGATGGACCCTGATTGTTAGGATACGTGCGTGTTCAAGTTCTAGTTTAAATACCGCAATCAAGACGGTTTCGCTTGTAGCTAGCCGGTTGAGTACGGGTCGTCCGCAGGGAGATGGGAATCTTTTTCTATGTGTTTTTCGACGAGTTAAGTCCGGTTGTTCAGATTTTGTTTGTGATTAACTAAGTGTTGAGTTGATATTTAAAGAGAGCATGTTAGGGTTAGGATTAGGTTAGTTTGAGTTAGGAGTCTCCACATCTTTCGTTGCCCCTCTTAATATCGGTGTTACGGTAATCGGCAACAACGGGGATTAGCACGACTAGGAAGGACTTTGCAAGTATAAGCTAGGCTTTCCAACGCATAAGTCTTCCTTTTGGTGATTGTCCGTCCGTTCTTGGCTCTTAGCCATAACCTCCGGTTAATTCAACCACAACCGGTCTCACTACGGAATCACCGCTATCATGTAGGATAGGGTGCCGTAAGGAGCGGATTGTGGTTCAATTAACGGGAGTCGATTTAAGCTGTTGGGCAAGGAAAGAGTGAGAGAGATTTCCTTCTCTCAAACTTCCCTTATCCTACCCTAACAAGTATGAACTACTCACACATCATGATAAGGAAAAACAAAACAAAACAAAAGAGGAAGATAGAAAGAAGGAGATTAGAAGAATACGACTAACTATTTGCGACCTCACCTTGGCGAGGATCGAGCGTAAGTATCATTGTCGTATGAATGATAAAGAAAAAGAGAGAAGAAAGAAACAATCAAGCAAATAACAACAACTACTTAACAATTAAAATTACAACAAATCACAACAAGTAAAGAAAGAGACAAGCATGATAATAAAAATGGTCTTCTTTATTCATCACTCTTCACTCAAAAGCTCACTACAAGTTTAATGGAGAAGAGGTGAGAAGAGGAAGAAGAACAACACTAAAACTAGGCAAAATGAAAATACAAGAATTCCCCTTTCCTTCACAAAGTTCTGGGCTATTTATAGGCCAGAAAATGAAACTCTAGGGCAACCACCAGAACCCAAACAGAATGACCAAAATACCCCAAAAAAACTCCCTGTCTTTGGCGCCAGAATGGCCGCGGATCCGCGGCCTGGACCCCACTTTGGCCGCGGATCCGCGGCCCTATAGTTGAATTGGGCTTTCCTATTTTTTGGGCTTCCCTGGTTTTCTGTCTCCTTTATTCTGGTATGTGTATTTTCTCAATTTGACTCCACGATTTTTCCAGAATTTCTGTTGAGGGAAAGGTGGAATTTTTGTCAAGATTTTGTCATGATTGCCTCGAGCTCCGCGTAGATCTCTTGGATTTTGTGCTACCATTGAGCCTTGTGCATGAGGGTGACATTGATTTGACATTTTGTCTTCCTAAACTGGTATCTGGCAACATACGGATGACGAGCGGAGACCGTGTTTTCTCAGTGGTTGGCAGGAACCCGGATTTTGTTGTGTTTTCCATGAATTTCACCGTTTTTAGAACCGAGAACCTGTATCCTGCAATTGACTAGCAAACACGGCTCAAGAGTATCTACCGATATGCAATGTGACAAAAATAGGGCGGTACGAAAATGCAAAAATCTGATATGAACAAATACCCCCAAACTTATCATTTGCTCGTCCCGAGCAAAGCCCATTTATTCACAAAAAATTTCCTAACCTCACTTTCGCAGGGAACGCGATTGCACTGAGCATGTGCAACAAGCCGTTAAACCTCTAAGTGTCCCTAGTAGGAGGAGTGTTGTCTCCTGAGGGTTTTCAGCGGATACTACCCACAAAATCCGGTCAAGTTGGTTTTGTAAAATAACTAAGCTTCAAACCCTAAAGTTTTGTTTTAGAAAATAACAATTCTATAATCCTAAGTCTAGACTATCGAACCTTTATTTTTCACACCTCGCTTCTTATTTAACTACAGATTTTATATGTCTTTACGTGCAGTGCAAATAGGGTCGTTAAGTTCCAGAAGGATCGATTAAAGTCATCATGTCGCACAATAAAGCCCAGATAACAATTTTAAAAGGATCACATAAGTTTTATAAAGAGTTAAGCATTTTTTAAGTTTCGTTTTCCAGTAAGGTTTCAACTTCAGAATTTCCATCTTCCATAACAGGAAACTAAGTCGTATTTTTCACTCCACCTTTTTCTTGTTTTCATTTCATACACACCTCTGTGAACGTGCAATAGTCTTTATCATAGAATAAAATCTTCATATCTCCGCTAAAATTTTTATAAAAGCCTGTCTTTTATCAAGATTATTCTCACACAAAGAACCGTTAGGAATTTTAACTCGGAGAGAACACTTGCTTGACTTTGTTTTAAAACTGGACTTTCTAGGCTTCTTAGCGAGCTTTGGGCCAATGCACCCAAACCAGTTGGTTTTAGGGCATTAGGTGTAGAAACACCCCAGCGGACTTAATTACTCAAGTTACCTAGGTCCAAAAACAAAAGACAGTTTGGCGTAAAAATCAGATGATTTGATACGAACGGAGATATAACCGGCAGTTCAAATATTTTTTTGGATAAAAGACGTGTTTAGTGAGTTTGGTGTGTAATCATTCCAATCAAGTTTCAGATGGGTTATTTTTCAGACTTAGCTCCAATTACGGCATCAATAACATTCCTTCATATTCGCTTTACTTCATAAACTATTCTTGACATTACTTATTTCAGAACAAACATATTTGATCCTCAGAAAATCATTTATCTGTTTAAAAGTTTAAACATGAAAGACTTGTTATCTAATTCCCAAAATCTTACGACACGTGTAGTGTGATGTAAAGACGTATATCAGCTATAGTTAACTTCAAAGGAGAGTTATCATTCAGGTTTTCAAAATCCAAACAGAAGATCTAGTTATTCCTATTTTTTCAAACAAAAAAAACCGTCGAATGTTGAATCAGAGTTCTTCCACAAGCTAACTTGATAAAAAAGTTTTTATATTTTTTTAGAAAATTTTTAAATTTTTATGGATTTTATGGATATTAAATATGCAGATGCAAAATATACATATGAATGCGAAGGTAAGAAATGCGTACCGAGCGTACCCCCAAACTTAAACTGGACAGTGTCCTCACTGTCGTAGCATGAAAAGATCATTTGAAGGGTCAAAAATGTCGGTTAGCGATACACAAATTTTTAGTTGTTTTTGTTTTTAAAGAAAAGAAAAAGAATATACACAAATAGATACAAAATGGTTTGTACCTACCCCCAAACTTATTTGGAACAGTGTCCACTGTTCTTGGCTGGATAACCGAAGTTTGGAGGTAGGCAGAGGAAGATCATTCAGGGTAAACCGGCTCCTGTAAGAACAGGAGCTCCTCTGTTGGTTCGGCGCTAAGGTACGGTTTGCATCGGTGTCCGTTTACTTTGAAAAGTGAACCGTCCTTTGGATTCTCCAAATCCACAGCGCCCTGCGGATACACATTCCGCACAAAATACGGCCCTTTCCAGCGAGATCTGAGCTTTCCAGGATGGAAGTGAAGTCGGGTGTCGTAAAGCAGTACCTGTTGACCAGGTACGAAGGTTTTGCGCAAAAGGTGTTTATCGTGAAATACCTTCGTTCGATTCTTAACAACAACCGCGTTGTCGTAAGCCTCATCCCTAAGCTCATTCAGTTCGTTCAACTGCAGCTTCCGATGGCTGCCTGCATCCTCGATAGACAGATTCAGCTCCTTTATCGCCCAAAATGCGCGATGCTCTATTTCGACAGGAAGGTGGCAGGCTTTTCCGTACACAAGCCGATAGGGAGACATGCCAAGGTCGGTCTTATAAGCGGTTCTAAATGCCCAAAGGGCATCAGTGAGTTTCAGAGACCAATCCTTACGGTTCTTGGAAACCGTCTTCTCCAGTATCTGCTTGATTTGCCGATTTGAAACTTCGGCCTGCCCGCAGGTTTGAGGGTGGTAGGGCGTAGAGAGCTTATGATTAATGGAGTATTTCTGCATCAAGGCTTCGAAAGTTTTATTGCAGAAATGACTTCCATTGTCGCTAATGATCGCTCGGGGGTGCCCAAACCGTGAGAAAATGTTTTCTTTAAGGAACCTAACGACAACCTTGTTGTCGTTAGTTCGGCTGGGCACAGCCTCGACCCATTTAGAGACGTAATCAACAGCTAGAAGGATGTACAAGTTCCCAAAAGAGCTGGGAAACGGCCCCATGAAATCTATCCCCCAAACATCGAAAATCTCCACAACCAAGATCGGTTGGAGCGGCATCTCGTTCCTCCGGGATATCCGGCCCATGTGTTGGCACCGGGAGCAAGTCTTGCAATAGTCGTGAGCGTCTTTGAAGAGCTGTGGCCAGTAGAAACCACATTGCAAGATCTTCTCAGCTGTCTTTCTGGGCCCAAAATGCCCGCCACACGCTTGATCGTGGCAAAATGACAGCACACTCTTGAATTCCTCATCAGGGACACACCGACGAATAATCTGGTCGGGACAGTACTTGAACAAGTAGGGTTCGTCCCAGTAAAAGTGTTTTACTTGGGATAAGAAGCGAAGTCTGTCCTGACTCGACCATTCGGTCGGTAGTAATCCCGTGGCCAAATAGTTCACAATATCTGCGAACCAGGATTCGCAAGATACTGTCAAGAGTTGTTCATCCGGGAAAACGTCGTTAATTGGAATTGGAAGCGAAGGCGAAGAAGGAAGTCGTGAGAGATGGTCGGCAACTACGTTTTCACATCCTCGTTTGTCCTTAATGACAAGGTCAAACTCTTGGAGCAAAAGGATCCAACGTATTAACCGAGATTTTGCATCTTTCTTCGCAAAAAGATGGCGCAGAGCAGAATGGTCCGTGTAGACAATGACTGGAGAGCCGATGAGGTAGGGCCTGAACTTTTCTAAAGCAAATACAACAGCTAAGAATTCCTTCTCAGTTGTTGTATAGTTAAGTTGGGCGTCGTTCAGGGTTCGGCTTGCGTAGTAGATTACGTGCGGCATCTTGTTGATGTGTTGTCCAAGGACAGCACCGATGGCAAAGTCGGATGCATCGCACATAATCTCGAATGGGTGCGTCCAGTCAGGTGAAGAAAGAACGGGAGCAGAAGTGAGTGAGCGTTTCAGTGACTCGAATGCAGTCACACAGCCCGAGTTGAAGTCGAATGGTGTGTCCTTGGCCAGCAAAAGAGTCAAGGGCCTAGCAATCTTGCTAAAGTCCTTGATGAACCGTCTATAGAAACCGGCATGGCCAAGGAAGGCTCGGATATCTCTGACGCATCGGGGAGGAGGCAGATTGGAAATGACCTCAATCTTTGCTTTGTCAACCTCTATGCCATTTTGCGAGATGATATGTCCTAAGACAATACCTTCGCGCACCATGAAGTGGCATTTCTCCCAGTTCAAAGTGAGATTCTTGTCCTTACATCGGGTAAGGACAGCGTCAAGATGCAGCAAACACTCGTCAAAGGAGTCGCCGAAGATGGAGAAGTCATCCATGAAAATCTCCAGAAATTTTTCCACCATGTCAGAGAAAATTCCCATCATACACCGCTGGAAGGTAGCGGGTGCATTGCATAACCCAAAGGGCATGCGTCGATATGCAAACGTGCCGAAAGGACAAGTGAAAGTGGTCTTGTCCTGGTCTTTTTCGGCGATGGGAATTTGATTATAGCCAGAGTAGCCATCAAGAAAACAATAGTACTCATGTCCGGCCAATCGTTCAAGCATCTGGTCAATGAAGGGTAGCGGAAAGTGGTCTTTCCGCGTTGCGGCGTTGAGTTTTCTGTAATCAATGCAAACTCGCCACCCAGTTGGGGTGCGAGTAGGGATTAACTCATTCACCTCGTTGGTGATGACCGTGATGCCCGACTTCTTAGGGACAACGTGAATGGGGCTGACCCACTGGCTATCCGAGATAGGGTAAATAATACCACTATCTAGACATTTGACGATCTCCTTCTTCACAGCCTCTTTCATGACTGGATTAAGACGTCTTTGTGGATCCCGGGCTGGTTTGGCATCCTCCATCAGATGAATGTGATGCTCAACGATGAGGGGACTAATCCCCTTGATGTCCGCCATGGACCAGCCAAAAGCTTGCCTGTTGCTGTGCAAGACCGCGAGAAGGGCTTTCTCTTGCTCGGGAGCTAGAGAAGCCGAGACGATGACAGGGAGGGTCTCGTTCTCACCTAAGTAAGCATACTTAAGGTGAGACGGCAACGGCTTGAGTTCGAGCGTTGGAGGTGAAATGATGGAAGGCAAGACTGGTGCAAAGGTCTCGAACTCAAAGGACTCCAGCAAAGGTTCAAAGCGAGTGTAGGCAACCGAGTTGGATGCTTCAGGTAACTCATCCGGAAAGTCGAAAGATTCAAACTCGGGTTGTGCGCGGCTAAGATCGTTCAAGAACGTGAAACACTCGTATTCGTTGTCGGGCGCAGAAGCAACAGCAGGTTCGAAGAGAAACGCACTAGTGGCGTCAAGATTATCGTGTTCAAACAGAAACTCCTCGAATTCACACTCTTCTGGGGTGATCTCCTGGATCGAGCTGACATCCAGTATATGAGCATTAGGTTCGGCGGGCTGATTCCCCAACCTAAAGATGTTGAGTTCAATTGTCATGTTTCCAAAAGAGAGGTTCATCGAACCATTGCGACAATTGATCACAGCATTTGAGGTTGCGAGAAATGGGCGACCGAGTATCACCGGAATTTGATTCCGGGGGTTAGCTACAGGCTGTGTGTCTAATACAATGAAGTCAACGGGGAATATGAAGTCCCCGACTCTTATCAACACATCCTCTAGCTCACCCCTAGGGTGGGTGATCGATCGGTCGGCCATTTGGAGAGTGCAGTGTGTGGGTTTCAACTCTCCGACGCCTAATTGCTCGTATACTGAATACGGAAGCAAGTTAACACTGGCACCAAGATCTAATAGTGCGCGATTGATGTTCTTATCCCCAATAGTAATTGAAATCGTAGGACAGCCAGGGTCCTTCCGTTTTTGTGGTAAAGATTGGGTAAGGGCATCACTCACAGCACTAGCCAAGAAAACCTTCTTGGGTACCTGAGACTTCCTCTTTTTCGTGCACAAGTCCTTTAAGATTTTCGCGTAAGATGGGACTTGTTGGACAGCATCTAAAAGAGGAATGTTAATGTTAACTTGCTTGAATAACTCCAAAATCTTCTCCATTTGTGGATTTTGTTTGTTAGACCTCAACCGGTTTGGAAATGGAACATTTTGAAAATTGGTTGAGTCTAATGCTGGAGGAGGAGATTTTGGAGTTGGAACGGATCCCAGAATAGGTGTTTTCGTGGAGTGAGAAGTGGGTCCGTTCAGAGCAGAAGAAGAGGAAGGAGAGCCTGTTGAAGAATGGAGAATAGGCTCAGAAGACGAAGAAGAAGAAGAAGAAGAAGAAGCGGCCGGGGTGTCATCGTTGATTCGCTTGCCAATGTTGTTTTGCAGCATCCTTCCCGATCTCAGTGTAGTCACGGCACTCACGTTATGGTTTTGTTGTTCAAGAGCAACATGTGCATTATGTGGGTGACGGGATTTGGAAGTGGCTGGGACGGGAGCTTCCCTTTCTCTCGCTCGCTCAAGGCCGCGTTCAGCTGTGCAATCTGGGCCTCGATGGTCTTGATGCTTTGCCCGTGTGCGGCAGTGTGTTGCACTAAGGATTGAATCGAAGACTGGATGTTGGCGGTAGATTGAGTCGATTGTTTAACAAACGCCTCCAGACTTCGCTCGAGCGAGGAAACCTTATCGTTGTTTGACGGAACAAAGTTGTTTGGTGGAAAAGAATTGTTGGGTGCAAAGTTGTTCGTCTGATTTTGGAAAGGTTGGGGTTGGAAGGGCTGCTGATATTGATGCTGAGTTTGTTGTTGCGCTTGTTGTTGCGGCGGAGGGGCCCTTTGGAAATTGTTGCCCTGGAATTGATTCTGATTCTGATTCCAGGCGAAATTGGGATGGTTCCTCCAACCGGGATTGTAGGTGGAAGAGTATGGATCATTCCTCGGTCTTTGCTGGAAGGCAGCATTAACCTGATCCTGTCCTTGTGAGGGTGGATTGTAAAGACACTCTTCAGTCAAGTGGGAAGGATCGGAACAACAAGCGCGGATGGTACGAAGGGGGAGAACAGGGGTGGGGGCAGGAGCAGAAAATTTGCTCTCTATCGCTTCAAGCTTTCGTGTTATAGCAGCCATTTCAGCTTTCATCGCAATAGAGACATCGAGTTGGTGGATTCCTACCCTAGACTGACCGGTAGAAATGGAGGTAGAAGAAGAAGAAGTCGGTCTGGTGCTCTCCCACTGTAGCGTTTGCTCCGCAAGATCGTCAAAGAACTGCCACGCTTCCTCGTCAGATTTCGATAGGAAGTGGCCCTGACAGATGGTTTCCAGCAACTGCTTCGTTGCTGGGTTCAGTCCCTCGTATAAGGTTTGGCAGAGCTGCCATTTCTCTATACCGTGGTGAGGACACTGAACAAGAAGGTCTTTGTACCGGTCAAAGCACTTCCAGAAGGGTTCAGAAGGAAGCTGGGAGAATTGGTTGATTTCATTTCGAATTCTGGCGGTCTTATGATTTGGATAGAATTTTTTCAGAAACGCTTTAACAAACTCGTCCCAGCTGGTGATTGAGTGGGAAGCGGTGCTATACAGCCATTTTTCAGCGAGATCGCATAAAGTGAACGGAATGACCCGTAGACGTATAGCATCGTCCGACAGCTGGGTGGTTTTCATCATGGCACAGACATTTTGAAATTTATTGATGAAGATATAGGCATCTTCAGATTCAAGCCCGTGAAAACGTGGAAGCATGTTGATGAAATGGGGCTTAATTTCAAAGTTGTCCCCATTGGCCGGAGGAAGAGAAAGGCAGGTGGGAAGTGCAGAACGGGTGGGATAGAAACGATCCTGGAGCGCGATTCGCTGCGGCGCTACAACAGGCGGAGGTGGTGGGAGATTGGTCTCCGTAGGAGGTGGAGCCAATCCAGCGGTGTTCAAAGAGATGTTCGGATTAAATCCCGACATCGCGGAAGAAGAGGTTGGTGAAGGTGAAGATGTATGAACAGAATTCCGGTCAACGTCGGAGTTGGCCGGCAAAGGAAGGGGTGAAAGAGGAGTGGACGGAGTATCGACTTCGGAGTCGATCGCGTAGTCGGTCGCGACTAACGTAACGCGGACTAGACGGGCGCTAGTGTCCCGAGTCCAAGCGGACATACACTAAACGAGTTTAGTATAGTCAAAGCGGAGAAGGTGAGGGTAAGAAAACGTCAATGGAGAAAGGCGATGGGTGGTGGGTGAAAATGGATTTGGCGACAAAAGGGCAAGTTTTTATAAAAGTTTTTGATTTTTTTTTCTTTTTTCTTTTTATGTTTTTAGAAAGAGATTTACAGAAATATGTACGGAAATACGGCTTAAGCAATCACAAACAAGATATGCACAATCACACCTAGATCTAGGGTAACCTAGGTCTACTAGACCTGCTCCTGAACTTGATTGTCGAAGTTAAACAGTGTCGAGAAACAGGCTTAAAAATACACCGATCACGAGGCCAGGTAAGTGCAGAGATAAGGGGAGGTTGTCCAACGCTTTCGCGAAGTTCCTTAATTAAATAACCCTTTCTCTTTCGGCGGTTGCGCCTTTAACACTTTCCTAGACACCCCGTAAATAATATACGGTTAAGCGAGGTTCTAAACACGGTTTATCTTCTCCTAATGAGCGCGAAGTCCTTAGGGCTGAAGTCTAGTATTTTTTAATTTACAATGGACAATGCATATGCTTTAGTGATTTTTGGGGTCCTGGGAAGGGTGATGAAATCCCCACCCAATCTGAATTGGTTTCAAGCCCCTTAAGTCCGTATTAAAGAAATGCAAAGCTGTAACAAATCAACTGCAAACAATTTTTATTTGCGGCGTAAAGAATCCTGCACAAGAACAGTTTATTGGAAGGGGAAGAAGAATTTGCGCAAAGAAAGCTGCAGAAAACACAGTTCAGTGGAGTTCAGAGGAGTGGAGAGAGGCAGAGGGACTTACAGAGAGATTTTGGCACACTGACCCCACCAAGTGGCCGCGGTTCCGCGGCAATAAGGCCCTACTGCCGCGGTTCCGCGGCGGAAATGAGGAATAGGTGCTTCATTTTTCTGGTGTGGGCTCTGTTTGGTGTCCTCTGCTTGTCTGGATGTGTGGAATTCTGATATGCTCACTGTATCTGCTCCAGATTTTTACAGTAGACCGGATGGTTCGTTTTTGTCCGTCGCGGTGTAGCCGCGAACTGTGGGTCTATCTTCCCACGTCTTTGGCACTGTACTTGAACTCCGTATTTTCAACGTCTTGGCCACGGAACTTGAACCTTGTATTTTCCTGCACACTTGCACAAAAGCTAATCAAAAATAACAAGATGATTTTTTTACAAAGTATATTTTTTTGTTGGTTTTTTTTTTTATACTTACAAATTAACCCGAAATTACACAAAGAAATAAACTACCGTCTCCCCGGCAACGGCGCCATTTGATTGTTAGGATATGTGCGTGTTCAAGTTCTAGTTTAAATACCGCAATCAAGACGGTTTCGCTTGTAGCTAGCCGGTTGAGTACGGGTCGTCCGCAGGGAGATGGGAATCTTTTTCTATGTGTTTTTCGACGAGTTAAGTCCGGTTGTTCATATTTTGTTTGTGATTAACTAAGTGTTGAGTTGATATTTAAAGAGAGCATGTTAGGGTTAGGATTAGGTTAGTTTGAGTTAGGAGTCTCCACATCTTTCGTTGCCCCTCTTAATATCGGTGTTACGGTAATCGGCAACAACGGGGATTAGCACGACTAGGAAGGACTTTGCGAGTATAAGCTAGGCTTTCCAACGCATAAGTCTTCCTTTTGGTGCTTGTCCGTCCGTTCTTGGCTCTTAGCCATAACCTCCGGTTAATTCAACCACAACCGGTCTCACTACGGAATCACCGCTATCATGTAGGATAGGGTGCCGTAAGGAGCGGATTGTGGTTCAATTAACGGGAGTCGATTTAAGCTGTTGGGCAAGGAAAGAGTGAGAGAGATTTCCTTCTCTCAAACTTCCCTTATCCTACCCTAACAAGTATGAACTACTCACACATCATGATAAGGAAAAACAAAACAAAACAAAAGAGGAAGATAGAAAGAAGGAGATTAGAAGAATACGACTAACTATTTGCGACCTCACCTTGGCGAGGATCGAGCGTAAGTATCATTGTCGTATGAATGATAAAGAAAAAGAGAGAAGAAAGAAACAATCAAGCAAATAACAACAACTACTTAACAATTAAAATTACAACAAATCACAACAAGTAAAGAAAGAGACAAGCATGATAATAAAAATGGTCTTCTTTATTCATCACTCTTCACTCAAAAGCTCACTACAAGTTTAATGGAGAAGAGGTGAGAAGAGGAAGAAGAACAACACTAAAACTAGGCAAAATGAAAATACAAGAATTCCCCTTTCCTTCACAAAGTTCTGGGCTATTTATAGGCCAGAAAATGAAACTCTAGGGCAACCACCAGAACCCAAACAGAATGACCAAAATACCCCAAAAAAACTCCCTGTCTTTGGCGCCAGAATGGCCGCGGATCCGCGGCCTGGACCCCACTTTGGCCGCGGATCCGCGGCCCTATAGTTGAATTGGGCTTTCCTATTTTTTGGGCTTCCCTGGTTTTCTGTCTCCTTTATTCTGGTATGTGTATTTTCTCAATTTGACTCCACGATTTTTCCAAAATTTCTGTTGAGGGAAAGGTGGACTTTTTGTCAAAATTTTGTCATGATTGCCTCGAGCTCCGCGTAGATCTCTTGGATTTTGTGCTACCATTGAGCCTTGTGCATGAGGGTGACATTGATTTGACATTTTGTCTTCCTAAACTGGTATCTGGCAACATACGGATGACGAGCGGAGACCGTGTTTTCTCAGTGGTTGGCAGGAACCCGGATTTTGTTGTGTTTTCCATGAATTTCACCATTTTTAGAACCGAGAACCTGTATCCTGCAATTGACTAGCAAACACGGCTCAAGAGTATCTACCGATATGCAATGTGACAAAAATTAGGCGGTATGAAAATGCAAAAATCTGATATGAACAGACCCCGTGGGCCGATCCGGACTGACGGAGCCCGATATACGAGGATTTGCGTGTCGATGCTGGACACGAGTATTTTATGATATTTTGGGTGCCGATGTTGGGCACTCGTGATTTCTCAGAGATATACAGGATTTGAGGGCCGATGGGTGTGCCGGCGCCTGAGTGTATTTGGGATTTGGGTGCAGTCTGAGGCACTGATTATTGCTTTCCATGTTGACATATCCATGTAGATGTTATTTATCCCATGCTCAGTATTGATTACTATATACCTCATCCTGTAGCATTTACCTGATAGAGCACTTGCATTACTATTGCATCCACTGTTTGGCGTGCATTGACATCATCTGCTGGCATTAGTAGAGCCGCGCTATATGTGCATGCTCGCGATCACCTTTATATGTTATCTCTATTCACGAGTTGGCAACTCACCCCCGTTGTGCCACAGTATTTGCAGGTTGCCCTTGGGAGTAGTCACGGCTGGCTGTTTACCGCATCTTTTGGCACAGATACCATTGCTGAGGCGAATTAGCCTTTTGCTGTCAGGTGGGTTTTGTACGGTATCTGTTATCTTTCAGTTGTATATTGATGTATCTAGTATTCTCCATCTACCGTTCTGTATTGACTTAAAGACAGTTGTGAGGACGTTATGTATGATTTTATACTCTGGTGTCGAGCTCGCATGTGAGCCGACTTTATTTTATGCAGTCTTATCTTTGTGATATTTGTCCTTGCTTTACTGTGTATTCTTCGCTACGGCGTCGTATATCATATTGTGATGCTTATTCATTTCACTTGTTATTTCTGCAACACCTTGCTTTTACCCGACTTACGGGACAAATGTTTAAAAAAGGAAATGTTGCCAAAATTATAAAAATTATAACTCTTGAATTAAAAAGGATTTCTATTAAATAAATGGAAGTTTCTCAGATATGTATGACTGTTTTTACAAAAATGTTCCAATCACTCTTTATTTATTGGTTTTGATTTCTGGGTTCGGCTTACTTAGCCGCGTTACGCCTGTAGACGTTGCGTGGTTAAGTGCCGGTCACGAGTCGAAATTCTCGGGTCGTGACACAGAGTCAAGCTAGAGACTTAGGCGTAGTCTAAATGACGTTAAAGTGTTCGATCAAAATTTTAAAACCGGTATTTTACATGTTTCTGTCCAATTTTTCAAACGTTGAAATTTTACAGATTAAAAATTCTCAGAAAATCATGCAGGTAATTATATAGAGCCCCAAGAAGAACGAGAGCCTAACTCCAACAAATGGCTACGGAACCGCGCCTAAACCATGTTTTGGCTACGGTTCCGCCGCCGATTTGAGAGGTTATGGACTCATTTTTCTTCTGCTGCTTCATTGTGTGTGTCATTTTAGAATTTCTGGGTATTTTTGGTGAGGCTCAAGTTGTTGAGGTCTCTGTGATTTGCTGGTGTTTGAAATATCGATCGAAATGTTTAACATCATCTAGATAGCTTTAATATGTTATACAATTTTTGGAATCCACATTGATTAATTTTGTGAAAACTAGTTATCGATTTGTAAATCTCGTGTTTTAGTCTCAAGTGATGGATTGCTATGGAGTTTCGATTCGGATCAAAACTCCGTCGCAATCTCGTATTGTACGCGAACACTCGCCGGGAGACACTACTAGACAACCACGCCCTATAGCCTCGACCAAGTGACGATAGGAGAACCCTATGGCCAAAAGCATCCACTAGGGTGCTCACGGCCACGTTGTTCCGCCCAAGTGCACTTCGTTGACGGCCTCGGGGGGTGCGGGTTCCCGACAAGCATTCGATTATTTTATCAGGAATCTTGTTGAATTGCCCGCCTTTATTTTTGAAAAGTGTTTTCAATTCGAGACTTAAATGCAAGGTTTATAGGGTTAGGCATGAAATCCGGAATATGTGATAATCCGGGTTTATGATGTCTAAGGATGATGCGGATTCTAATTATTGTAGTTTTCATTTCTTTTCTGCGACCGTAAGTGTAATATGTGGAAGTATCCCCGATCTCTTTGCTATACATCAACGACATTAGGGATACGCATATTTACTTACATTGATGACATGTGATATTATTGTTTGCTGTTGATATTTTATATTGGATCATCGTGATTGAACAGCCGGGGGGTTTTACGTAAGATGAGAGTTTTTTCAATTTTCATTCATGTAAATATTTATATGTAATATTCTTTTATTGGGACACTTCCGGGTTGAGGTTTTTATCTATATTGATGTATATTATTTACTTTTCTGCATTAGGATAGACCCAAGGTAGGGAGCACAAGTAACCGGGTTCTAGAATCTAGTGGGAGGACATCTCGAGGAGTCGAGACCGGTCGCCTAACTCTAGAATTGGCAGGGTTGCTTGCCGCTTGATTAGTTGAGTGTTATAGGTTCACCAAAAATATTTTACCGCAATCAAGAACGGCGTCGCATGAAGCTAGCCGGTGAATACGGGTCGATCCACAGAGATGTGTAATTTTCTTACGTGTTTTTACGAGTTGATTCCAATGGTTGTTTGGTTTTCGTTGATTGATTTTAAAAACTAAGTTGTATGCTGATTAAGGAACTTGTTAGGGTTAGGTCTAAGGTAAGGTTGATAAGATCAATATTAACACCTCTTTCAATGCCTTCGATTAAAACTTTTTAGAAGTCATAACAATTATTAGTAAAGGGGATTAGGATGATTGGGGAGAAACGAAGTTTCTTCCTCTTGATCCTTGTCCGTCCTTTCCTACTAATTGCTATAACCTTCATGAACGTCATGCATGTCCGGTCCTTTATACTACGGTTTCACCGTTACCTCGTAGGTAGGGTGCCGTAGGGAGCGGATCATGCATGCGTGCATGAAGTTCTACTTATGAAAATTTATTGGCATTGAAAGAGATGAGAGATATTCATCTCTCAACCCCTCCTTTATTCCTAACCCTAACAAGCGAGGAAATTACTCGTTCATTAGGGGATCTTCTAAAAATAACATTTTGAAAACACTTACCGATTGCATTTAAAAGAACTACACTAAATTAAACTAGGGCAATGGTATGATTAATCTAAGGCAAGAATTAAACTAGAGAGCTAGGGCAATAATTAAATTATAACTAAGGCAGAAATTAAAAATAAAAACTTACAGAAAAATGATGCTCTTAATCTCCCAAGAATTCTGAAAATTTATTTCATTGAAAAGAGGCCTCCGGTTTACAAACTTGTGATTACAATTTATAAGTAAACAGGGAAAACTAGGGTTACAGATTCTCGCGCATGCGATTTTACAGATATGCCCACGAAAAATCCCAACCCTCGCACCGACACAAAAAGTCTGCACCGACACGGGCACTAAGCGGCCGCGGAACCGCGGCATTGGTTGGCTTGGGCCGCGGTTCCGCGGCCCATTGGTGAGTTCAGATCACCAAACTTCCTGGGCTGCATACTGGTTATTTGGGCTTCTTTATTCTTCACTACTTTTCTCTGTTTGGGTTTTTATTCTTCTCCAGATCTTTCAGTGAAAAACTTGTAGCGATCTTTTAACCGTTTGCCTTGACATTTTGGACCTTGCACTGTTCTTCGTCTTGGCTTGACTAGAATCCTTCTATTTGTTGGTCAAAAGTCCCTTTTTCTGTCGTCTTGTGTCTTTTTCACTGTTTTCGCTTCAAAAACCAGTAACCTGTAACATGTAGCAGACATGTGTCAAAAGCACCTGTTTCTTTATAAAACTCATAAGAATGGGGAATATAAAATGTAATATTATGATATGAACAAATACCCCCAAACTTATCTTTTACTCGTCCTCGAGCAAACTTATTTTTTTTATTCTCGATAAAAACCTAACCTTGCCGCACTTTCGCAGGGAAACGCGATTGCACTGAGCTCGTGCAACAGGCCGTTAAACCTCTAGGTGTCCCTAGTAGGAGGAGTGTTGTCTCCTGAGGGTTTTCAGCGGATTACACCCACAAAATCCTATCAATTTGACTTTTTCGATAATAATTCTCCAATTAGGTTTTCTAACACAGAATTCTATTATCATCGACTCGTAAATTATCCATCCACATTCTTCACACTTCCTTATCAATTAACTTAAGATTATATATGTTTTATAGAATCACTCAGCTTTCGGCATTTCTTAAGTTTTCCTTTTAGGGTTCCATCTCCACTTAAGAATTTTTCTATCAACTCTACTAAAGATACAAGTTTTATTCTTCATTCCTTTCTCTTATCTAAACTCTAATCACATATTCCCACGTGTGTGTATAGATCACCCCTACACTTGGAAATTCAAATCAAGCAATCATACTCTTGTCCGTTGTCCAAAGCACTTATTAATTGGTGAATTTTTAATTTCGCTTACACATCCTTCATGCGACCGTTAATACTTCTTGAGCTACCAACAACCGATTACAAGATGTGTTAGCACTTTAAGCGTACTTCCTAGTTTTGCAACACCCAAGGCTTTAGCAGTGACTCCCAAACCAGTTGGTCTAAGGCACTAGGTGATGAAGCACCCTTGCTAAAAATTTTCTATTTTTAGCCTTAAGTAATCACGAAAACCAGTGTTCATTTTTTTCTTTATTCACTCTTTTTTTTTCCTTTTATTTTTATTGTACTAGGACTTTAGACAAGAGCATTTCAAGGTCTCCTCTACTATTCCAAGTTTCAAGGTGCGTGATTGTGCAAATTGTAGGGTATACATTTTCAGAGTCTACATTTAAGTTAGGAATTATTTTTCAAACTTATACTCTAATAAAAATCAACTTTTTTCCTTCATTTCGACTTAGCCCAGTAAGTGAACCCAAAATTTGCCTATTTCTAAATAAACTACGAAGACATATACTTTCTACCGTTAATTTTTAAAGAAGGTTATTTTTAGGATTTTTAATTTACCAAGTCTAAGATCTAGTTGTTCGTAGCTAGTTATCCTATTTGTCAAACTCAAGTTAGATATGGCCAAAATTGAATACAATAATTTTTATAATTTTTGAAATTTTTCAATTTTTATGGGTTTTAAAATAATTATGCAAATGCAAAAATATGTACAAATGAATACGATGGAAGAAGACGTACCGAGCATACCCCCAAACTTAAACTTGACAGTGTCCTCACTGTCATGCTGCACCAAGAGGGTCAAAATGTCGGCACTCCCCTGTTTATTTATTTATAATTTTTTTTATTGTTAAAAGAAAAACAAAAATATGTACAGAAAGGCCCCCCCAAACTTCAGTGAAACAATGTTAGACATTACTGCCAGACTTTGCACAGACCAAATATCAACACCAACCAGTCGAAAAATTTATCTGTAAAAAGTGTCGGTTAGTGGAAGAACATGTTGTACCGATCCAGAAAGAATTGGGGAAGATAGGAGTGATGGTAGGGAAAGTGTGGAAGTGAATAAATATGATGTGGTGATGAATCAAAACGAGAATGAGAATGATCAGCAATCAGTGGAATATTGGTATTCTCATAGCTTATTAAAAGAAATGGGGGTGGTTCAACTTCTAAAGGAGGAGGTTGACTCACCACAATACCCCCAAAATGTTTCTGTGGGTCCTTTATTGACTTGGCATCATCCATCAATTGCATATGATATTCAATTATATGGGAACTAATCTCCTCGATGTCCGCCATAGTCCAACCGAAAACTTGCCGCCTATCTTGTAAGACCTTTAAAATAGCGTTCTCTTGCTCGAAGGCTAGAGAGGCTGATATTATAATGGGAAAAGTCTTATTCTCACCTATGTAAGCATATTTAAGGTGAGGCGGCAAGGACATGAATTCGAGTTTCGGAGGCGAAAGAATCATTGGGGAATCTACCTCAAACTCAAAGGACTCCAACACAGGTTCGAAATCACCGCAAACAACCGATTTGGATGGTTCAACTAACTCATCCAAAAATTTAAACGACTCATATTCGGGCTGTGAGTCGTCATCATCCGAAAAAGTGAAACTTTCATAATCAATATCGGTTGTATCAACTGTGGTAGGCTCAAGGAGGGACGCACTAGTGGCGTCAAAACTGTTCTCATCAAACAAAAATCTTTCAAACTCGCAGTCCTCCTGCGTGATTTCGTGAATAAAGCAAACTTCTCGTGTACTAGTATTAGGCACGGGAGGCAGACTTCCTAACTTGTAAATGTTGAACTCACTAGACGTCTTCCCGAAGGATAAAGTCATGGAGCCATTGCGACAGTTTATTACAACATTGGAAGTGGCCAAAAATGGTCGACCGAGGATCACCGGAATTTAGTTCCGTGAGTTAGCAACAGGTTGTGTACCTATAACAATAAAATCAACAGGGAATATGAACTCCCCAAGTTTGATCAACACATCCTCTAGCTCACCCCTTGGACGGGTGATTGATCGATCAGCCATTTGAAGAGTACAGTGAGTGGGCTTAAGCTCTCCAATGCCTAATTGCTCGTACACAGAATAAGGTAGCAAATTGACACTAGCACCAAGATCAAGTAGTGCTCTATTGATGTTCTTGTCCCCAATTGTTATCGAAATGGTAGGACGACCGGGGTCCTTTTGCTTTTGGGGTAAAGAATTGACAAGTGCATCGCTAATAGCACTAGCCACAAAAACTTTATTTGGTACTTGTGACTTCCTCTTTTTGGTGCATAAGTCCTTTAAGATTTTTGCATATGAAGGAACTTGTTGGATCGCATCCAAAAAAAGGATATTTATGCTAACCTGTTTGAACATCTCAACAATCTTCTCCATTTGTGGAGTTGGTTTATTGGATCTCAACCGGTTTGGAAAAGGAGCATTTTGAAAGGTTGTTGAGTCCAATTTTTATGGATCAGATTGTTGAGCTGGAACGGAACCCCGTGTAGATGTGTTCGTGTTGTTAGAAGTGGGTCCGTTCGAGCTAGAAGGAGTAGAGCCTTGTGAATGATGGAGAACAGGCTCTAACGAAGAAGAAGAAGGTGAAGAAGAACCACCGGCAGGGGTGTCATCATGAATACCCACATTGTTTTGCAACATTTTTCCCGATCTCAACATGGTCACTGCGTTTACGTTATGAGTTTGCTGTTGATTTGCAGCATGTGCGTGACCGGGGTTGGGCAGTGGTTGAGACGGGAGCTTTCCTTTTTCACGCTCGCTCAAAACTGCATTGAGTTGTGCAATTTGTGCCTCAATAGATTTGATGCTTTGATCGTGTGAGGCACTGTTTTGCACCAAAAATTGAATAGAAGTCTCTAGTCTTGCTGTAGATTGTGTAGATTGCTTTAGGAACGCATCTAGACTTCTTTCGAGCGAGCTAACCTTGTCATTATTAGGTTGAACATAATTGTTTGGCGGGTAAGCGGTGTTAGGCACAAAATTGTTCACCTGATTAGGGTAAGGTTGCTGTTGAAAAGGTTGCTGTTGAAATTGAGTTTGTGGAGGTGCTTGTTGTTGTTGTGGAGGAGGCCCTTGAAAATTGTTATTTCCTTGGAATTGTTGATTTTGGTTCCAAGCGAAATTTGGGTGACTCCTCCACCCTGGATTGTATGTCGAAGAGTACGGATCGTTTCTTTGTCGTTGCTGAAATGTAGTATTGACTTGATCATGTCCTTGAGTAGATGCATTATAAGGACACGCTTCGGTTAGGTGCGATGGATCCGCACAACAAGCACAAACAGTTCGTGGAGGCATAACAGGGGCAGGAGAAGGCGATGAGATTTTGGTCTCAATCGCTTCTAGCTTTTTCGTAAGAGCGGCCATCTCGGCCTTCATAGCAATCGACATCTCTACTTGATGTATGCCTGCCCTAGATTGACCACTAGAAGAAGATGATGTGGTCTTGGTACTCTCCCACTGAATTGTTTGCTCACTAAGATCCTCAAGAAACTGCCACGCTTCGTCACTAGACTTGGAGAGAAAATGACCTTGACATATGGTTTCTAGCAACTGCTTCGTTGCCGAGTTCAATCCCTCGTATAATGTTTGGCAAAGTTGCCAACTTTCGATCCCGTGATGAGGGCATTGAACGAGTAGGTTTTTGAATCTTTCAAAACACTTCCAAAATGGTTCGGAAGGAAGCTGTGAGAATTGTATAATCTCATTACGGATTCTAGCAGTTTTGTGGTGAGGATAGAACTTTTTAAGAAAAGCTTTCACAAACTCGTCCCAATTTCTAATGGAGTGTGATGCGGTGCTGTATAGCCACTTCTCGGCTAGGTCACATAAGGTAAAAGGAATGACCCTTAGCCTTATAGCGTCATCACTTAATTGGGTCGTTTTCATCATAGCGCACATATTTTGGAATTTATTGATAAAGATATATGCATCTTCAGATTCCAAACCATGAAATTTTGGCAGCATATTGATGAAATGTGGTTTTATTTCAAAATTGTCCCCATTTGCCGGTGGGGGTGAAAGACAGGTAGGTAAAGAAGTGCGGACGGGGTAGAAGAGATCCTGGAGCGCAACTCGTGCGGGCGCTTCAACAGGCGGTTGATTCGGGTTATTCGCACCTAACGGAGGTGGAATCATTCCCGTCGGTAAGGTATTGTCGGGGTTGAATCCCGACATGCCTTCGGAGAAAGAATTTGAAGGTGGAGGTAAGAAAATGGACGGAATGTCGACTTCGGTGTCGAAGGGTTCGTCAGTCGGTACCAACGAAATACGGACTAATCGGGCGTTAGTATCCCTAGTCCAAAGTGACATACACTAAAGGGGTAATGTAGTCAAAAAAAATGAAAGACAGAATGTGGAGGTAAGATAACGTCAATGAAGGGAAGTGGTGTAAGTGAGTTGCAAGTTTTCTTTAGCGACAAGTTGCAAGTTTTGAAAAGATTTTTCTTTTTTTTTTATGTGAGAATGTTTGCAAAGAGATTTTTGAAAAGAGACTCGTGACACAATTGCTATCAACCACACATGCACAATCAGGCCTAGATCTAGGGTCACCTAGGTCTGCTAGACAGCTCCTAATTAGGGCTAGAAATAGGACCTCAAACTGCCTCTTCACCGTCAATTGCGGCCAGGTAAGTTCCATGTAAGTGGGAGGCTCCTCGCTACAAGTAGCGGTCCTAATTAAGTAACCACTTACCTTGACACACTTTCCTAGACACCGCAAAGTCAGTTAGGATAAACGGTCAATGCCTATACTAGTCCTTTTTCCTATTGAGCTCGACGTCCTTAGGGCTGAGTCTAGTATTTTTTAATTAGTAGTGGTCAATGCAAATGCTTTAAAGTGATTGCTGGGGTCCTGGGAAGGGTGATGAAATCCCCACCCAATCTGAGTTTGGTCAATTAGCCCCTTAAAGTCCGATTAAATTATGCAAAACATTAAATTCACTTGCAATCAAAAAATTTTAGCGCGGCGCAAAGAAACCTGCAGAAAATCTGTTATTTAGAAGGGGGAAGAAGAGTTTTTAGCGCAAAGAATTCCTGCAGAAAATTTTTACAAAAGATATATGGAGGTTGACAGAGGAGAGAGGAAGAAAACAAACCATGCAATTTTTACGCAGCGAAGCCAACAAAAAGCCGCAGAATCGCGGTTTTGATGGGGTATTTGCGGCGGAACCGCGGTCTCGTGGGGGGTTCAGGTCTCCAGAAAATTTGTATGGCTCTGTTGTGTCAATCCACCTCTGTTCCGATGTGCACTTTTCTGATTTGCCTTCTGTAAAATTCCAGATCCGCGATTCTTCGCTGTTCCTGCAACATTCAAACAATAAACCCTTCAAACAGATAAAAATTGATAAAAAAATTTTGTATTTTTTTCTATTTTCAGATTTTTATGATTTTTAAGATTTATATCAACCCGAAATTACACAAAAGAAATTTTAAGTCATCCCCGGCAACGGCGCCATTTGATTAGTTGAGTGTTATAGGTTCACCAAAAATATTTTACCGCAATCAAGAACGGTGTCGCATGAAGCTAGCCAGTGAATACGGGTCGATCCACAGAGATGTGTAATTTTCTTACGTGTTTTTACGAGTTAATTCCAATGGTTGTTTGGTTTTTGTTGATTGATTTTAAAAACTAAGTTGTATGCTGATTAAGGAACTTGTTAGGGTTAGGTCTAAGGTAGGGTTGATAAGATCAATATTAACACCTCTTTCAATGCCTTCGATTAAAACTTTTTAGAAGTCATAACAATTATTAGTAAAAGGGATTAGGATGATTGGGAAGAAACGAAGTTTCTTCCTCTTGATCCTTGTCCGTCCTTTCCTACTAATTGCTATAACCTTCATGGACGTCGTGCATGTCCGGTCCTTTATACTACGGTTTCACCGTTACCTCGTGGGTAGGGTGCCGTAGGGAGCGGATCATGCATGCGTGCATGAAGTTCTACTTATGAAAATTTATTGGCATTGAAAGAGATGATAGATATTCATCTCTCAACCCCTCCTTTATTCCTAACCCTAACATGCGAGGAAATTACTCGCTCATTAGGGGATCTTCTAAAAATAACATTTTGAAAACACTTACCGATTGCATTTAAAAGAACTACACTAAATTAAACTAGGGCAATGGTATGATTAATCTAAGACAAGAATTAAACTAGAGAGCTAGGGCAATAATTAAATTATAACTAAGGCAGAAATTAAAAATAAAAACTTACAGAAAAATGATGCTCTTAATCTCCCAAGAATTCTGAAAATTTATTTCATTGAAAAGAGGCCTCCGGTTTACAAACTTGTGATTACAATTTATAAGTAAACAGGGAAAACTAGGGTTACAGATTCTCGCGCATGCGATTTTACAGATATGCCCACGAAAAATCCCAACTCTCGCACCGACGCACCGACACAAAAAGTCTGCACCGACACGGGCACTAAGCGGCCGCGGAACCGCGGCATTGGTTGGCTTGGGCCGCGGTTCCGCGGCCCATTGGTGAGTTCAGATCACCAAACTTCCTGGGCTGCATACTGGTTATTTGGGCTTCTTTATTCTTCACTACTTTTCTCTGTTTGGCTTTTTATTCTTCTCCAGATCTTCAGTGAAAAACTTGTAGCGATCTTTTAACCGTTTGCCTTGACATTTTGGACCTTGTACTGTTCTTCGTCTAGGCTTGACTAGGATCCTTCTATTTGTTGGTCAAAAGTCCCTTTTTCTGTCGTCTTGTGTCTTTTTCACTGTTTTCGCTCCAAAAACCAGTAACCTGTAACATGTAGCAGACATGTGTCAAAAGCACATGTTTCTTTATAAAACGCATAAGAATGGGGAATATAAAATGTAATATTATGATATGAACACCGCTCTTGTAGGGGTCTAGGGATATGAGCTTGGCTATTCATCACAACCGTGGAATCCGTGTTTTTCATTACTTGCTTAATCTAAAACACGGACCTCCTAGTATATCATATATTTCATATGTTTGCTTCTGCTGTTTCTGTGATATGATGTGATCATATAACTGCGTAAAACAAATGCTACTTATATATGATATACTAGTAAACACTATATATGTTTTTCATCTGCGCTAGTCCTGACCCCGCCCTGTCGTAAGTTAAGTAACCTTGTAGTGAAGACCCGGGTCCTTGTGGCGAATGCGGATGGCATATATGTGTGTTTTATTTTCGTTTCTTCTGTGATATTTAGGGAACATAAATGATGGGACGTCATTAATGAGATTAATGAAAAGAAAGGAAACCTAAAAGATGTTGTAGAATCAAATTTTTTAAAAAGATAGCTCTAGTTCTTGCTTTGCATAACGATATTTGAAAGTCTACCCTAGCACCACCACTTGGTCAAAACCGACATCATGCATGCAACTTTAAAATTTTCGGGATGCTAAGCTAGACTAACCAAAGATCTAACTAGATTATTAAGGTTACTATGATGATATCACAAAAACTAGCTAAGAGAAGGAGGCAACAACCTTTGAAGACCGAGTCCTTCTCTTCAAAAGCTCCGGGTTGTAGTCCCTACGACTCCACAAGGCTCCACTTAAGGATTGAACAAGCTTCCTTTTGCAATCTTCGCACCGAAGATGATCCACCCGAAACTTCGCTAATCCAAATTATCTCTTCACTAAACTCTTTAGTGAAAAAAACACACTACACTTAAGTACTAATCAAGTATAGGATAGTGAAGTAGGGGTTTTGTTTGCTCACTAGGATTCTCACAAGCCCTAGGTTTCACAACTCATGTGAGTGTTAGGGCTTGGAGGAGATGAGGAGGAAAATGAAGAGTGCTAGAGAGAAAAGAGCTCATGTGGGGAAAAATCACAAGTGTAGAAACTCAAGTGTAGAATGGCTTAACAAATAGCTCACTCATTGAAGCATGGAATATCATCCAATATAATATAACAACCATACTTCTATCGTGATACCAAATGAATAAAGAAATATCAAAGCCATGATTCACCCCATTTCTCATTTTCCACCTCATCATTTCCATTTCTAATAAATAGAAAATCAACCATGCTTCATTATATATATATATATATATATAAACAAAATAATTAGTGAGCAATAATATTAGTTAATATATAATTATATCAAATATAAATGTATATCATATTATTAAATCAACGCTTGATTCAATAATCCGGTTATATCACGTATAACCTGTTAGTTATATGTATGCCCTAGAGGCCATTACTGTATATAGGATGTATATTGTAGTGGATGCAGGGACATATATAGGGAGGACTTTCTTGCTCGACATGATAGTATGCTATCTGGTTGAACTTTACCTTAACGTGTATACTGATTGTCTCTCTGTTACATGTTGGTAAAGCCCTTAGGATGTGTGCTTGACTACCTGGACTATGATGCGGATCATACTAGTGGGGACATGGTAGTCCATAAGTACATCCTTCAAAGTCCCTAGTCGAGGGTGTATCGAGACGGGGCATCGATATACCAGAGTAGACTAGCGTATACCTTCTCGACCCATACAGATGGGCGATGGATGATCCCATATCCATTGGTGTTTGACATCAGAGATGATATACGGGTGCTCAGTAGAGACTGGATACACTGGACGGACTCGCCGAGAACTCTCAGATGGTATTATACCTCACGTCAGATGGCAGTTCTCTGGTGACACTGGTACAGAGTAGTCTGTTGACCCGAGATCGTCATAGAGTCTTGTGTGGTTCCCACTGTGCTTTGATTTCCATCTTACCACGTCCAAGAGGGCGTGCAAAACGGTGGTTTTTGGGTACAGTCCCGAGTCACATGGAGGCAATGAGCGATAGGAGGGGATTCGTCTCTCCCGGTATAGGGGGTTGATGTTGCGCTGTGTTCGATTGGCTATAACAGGAAATCCCTGACCAGGGTTGCTGAGATTTACTGGTAAGTGTTACCAGTAGTTTCTCGAATAGTTATAGACCTCATATCGACACGACTTATCGAGCTATTGGGGTCTGACGTTTACCACCCCTAGGCAAGATATGCGACATATCAGACGATCAGACCGTACTGTACGGTAGTGTTACTGGTTGAATTCACTGGAGTGTGAGCGGGCTTGCTCGTCGATCTTCAGATCGCTCAATACCCGGGTGGCCGTTACGTTTAGCAGACCGCTTGCGGCTTGTGGGTGCTTGATATGATCATCACCTGCTGCCGGCGTATTGACGAGTCTTTAGAGTCCTACACAGAGGTTTCCTGGTTCAAGCGAAACGAAATAGGAGCGCATATGAGATATGCGCGGCACCGAGAATAATGCGTGTATGTGATACCGTATTCTATTCTCGCGATGAATGTGTCGAATGGTTGTATGCGATATAACCTAGTTATCGAATCGAGGATTGATTCGATAAGCCGATACATTGGATACTAGTCGGTTATATGCGATATGAACGGATCGTTAAATCAAGTGTTGATTTAATGATTTAATGTATAATTATATATTTGATATATTACTTTACATTAACTAGTATTGGTTCACTTTAAATGGATTTTCTCACTCGGTTTGTGCACATTGTATATGTGATATACTTTTGTACACATGATTGTATCATGTTTGATGATACATGTTTCCTTGGTTAAATGTAAAGAACTAAACCATGGTTAAACATATAATTAGGGTTTTATTTTTCCATTACTTATTTATTCATTTATTTATTTGTTTATACATTTTGGAAAATAAATGGAAAAGAGAAAAGAATGGTGGCTTTATTTGTTGTTTAGTTGAAGCTTCATGAAGCTTTGACTTTGTCCACCATTCTTATCTCATCCTTAACCCTAACCATTCCTTTAACCATGATTGATTCTCTACACATTACCATAGTTAACATTATGATAAGGTTTGATTATTCTTTTCTTTTTAATTAACTTATCATATCATTTTTCTTCTTCTTCTTCCTTGAACTCAAGAAGAAAACCTTGAGGTCATCAATGGTGATTGATGATAAAGAGTGAGAAATCCAATTCTAAATTGAACCCACTTCCTATTTCTTCATCCTCTACCTCTTGCCAAGTAGTAGAGTGTGTTTTCTTCATAAGTTTCATGACTTGGTGAAGGTGGAGCTTGATTTAGCGATGCCTCGACGTAGATCATCTTCGGCACGAAGCCGACGACCTTGCCCGCTCTTTCTCCGATAAAGCCGACGCTAGAGCCTGGATTTTGATTTGGACAGCGGAGATGACTTCATCACGGAGCCGTGGAGGTGGAGGACCGGATCTACAAAGGTTGTATTTCCGTATTCTTTATAGTTAAGTTGTTAACTAGTTTTCATTTTCGCCTAGATTTCTAGCCAACGATCCGTAGTCGGGTTTCTCGGCACCTAGAATTTTTGAAATTGGCATGGTTGATGCCTTGTGAGACCTCATTAGGGTGCCTAGGAACCCTACAGTGGTATCAGAGCCTAGCTAGAGCCTTAGGCGAAGTCTAGACGGAATTTGAAGTCCGAACGAACCCGAAACCCAATTCCGATCATGCTCTCTGTACTTTTTTGAAAACAGTGAGTTTTTCCATATTAAAAATATCCAGAAAATCAAGCAGGGTGTTTTATGAAATACTGTGAAAAACGGAGACCTAACTCCGTCATAACGCCGCGGAACCGCGGCCTAAGCCCACGTGGCGCGGCGGTTCCGCGGCAACACTGTTGACTCTTTGACTCCTATTTTCACAGTAATTCCTATTTAACTGTGCTGAGTTCTCTGGGTATTTTTTAAATTTTATTCAAGAGTTGAATTTTCTGGGTTGTTTTGGGGATTCGAATGTTCGATCGGATTATCAAATTTTGTCTATGTGGCTTTCCGGATAAATTTTAGAATATGTTAAAAAGTTCGACCGGATATAAATACCCAATTTTTCCCCTGTCGGGAAATTTCCAAGTGTTGGATTTTTCCGAAGTTTAACGACGTTCTAAGTAGTGCAAGTAACGCGATGGACCCTCTAGAAGACAACAAACCTTAACTCGATTATGTGACCGTCTTGAACTGCCCTTTGAACCTTCGGGTTTGGGGCAGTACGGCGTGCCACATGTGAGGCGTTGGCTTGACCCTTCTACGGCTGGACCGTTGGTACTGAGGCACGAACTGAATGTTGTTAGACTTATTTCATGTGTTGATCTGTATCGGGAAAACTTGGGTGTTCGATTGTTCGATCGGAAAGTTTGACATTTTATATTTATCCGGAATGGGATACAATAATTGGAATTCATAAATAGTTATGAGATAACGGAATGAATATTATAAACATAGCAGTTTAGTCTCACTTGATCGGTTGCCACGGAATTTTGATGTGATCAAAAGTCCGTCGCAATCACGTAGCGTACGCGGATACTCGCCGATAAACTTAATAGACAGCCTCACTCCATAACCCCGACCAAGTGACTGTAGGAGAACCCCGTCGCCGAAAGCATCCGTTCGGGTGCTCGCGGTAGCGGTGTTCCGCCTTGGTGCACTTCGTCGACGGTATCGGGGGTGCGGCCATCTACTGAAGTTTGCGACGAGCATTCGATCAGGATGTCGGGAATCCTGTTGAATTGCCCGACTTGGTATTGAAAAGTGTTTTCGATTTTGAGACTGAAATGCGGGGTTTATAACTGTTAGGCATGCGATGTCTAAGGTATTCATTTAATTAGGCATGCGATGTCTATGCAGATTGCGGATTCCAACTGTTGTAGTTTTACACTTTCTTTTCTGTGACCGTAAGTGTAATATATGATATCGCCGGTTTCGTTGCTATATGTCAACGACAATTGGGATGGACATATTTACTTACGTTGATGACATGTGATGTTATGTGTTGCTGGATATGTTATATTGGATCTTCGTGTTTGAATAGCCGGGGGTTTTTATGTGAGATGAGTGTTTTTCATTTTCATTCATGTAAAAACTTGTATGTAATATTCTTTTATTGGGACACTTCCAGGTTGCGGAAGTTGTCACCGTTTGTATATTATTTACTTTTCCGCACTAGGATAGACCCAAGGAGGAGGGCACAAGTAACCGGGTTCTGGAGTCCAGTGGGAGACCAACTCGAGGAGTCGAGTCCGGGTCTCCTAACTCTAGAATTGGTAGGGTTGCTTGCCGCTCTCGTAGGGGTCTTGGGGTGTGGGTTTGGCTATTCATCACGACCGTGGAATCCGTGTTTTGTACTGGCTCATATTGAAAACACGGACGTCCTAGTATATCCAATATTTCATATGATTCTTCTGCTGCGATATCTGTGATGTGATCATGTGATGTTCTGTGATAGATACAGTATATAGTATATATGATATATTATATAGATGTTACTTATGTTTTACACCCGCGCTAGCCCTGCCCCGCTCTGCCGTTAGTTACCTAACCTAACGGTGCACGAGGGGACATCGAGGCGAATGCGGATGGCATAAGTGTACGTCGTATTTATCTGTGATGATTAGGCACTTAAATGATGGGACTTCATTAATGTGATTAATGAAATAAAAGAAATCTAAGATGTTGTAGAATCGAATTTCAAAATTAAAACAGGTAGCTACAGTTCTTGCTTTGCACAGCGGTATATGTGATATATCCTGCACCTTATTCGATGAGGAAAGGACCGAGATCCCTTCACCGGGAGTGACTCCTTTAGCAATAACTGGCAGATGCTACACACTCGGTTTGTCTTTTGATTGCTTTTAAGAGTTTTTGCTTTGCACAGTGATATATGTGATATATTCCGCACCTCATTCGACGAGGAAAGGACCGACGATCCCTTCACCGAGAGTGACTCCTTTAGCAAAACTAGAAAAGCCTCAAAAGCACTCCATTTTAAAATCATTTGATTCTACAGCGATATCAAGTTCATTACGCAATAGGTTTTCAGAAAAACCTGTCGTAGCCTCCGTCATTTCAGATATGTACTAGTTAGTATTCGTGCTGCGGTTGTTTGGCCTCCGTCAAGGCGCAGTGTACGGTAGCTAACTAGTGCTTATCTGCTAGCATATGATGCGATTGGATTAGGGTATTCGTACGGCGTTGTTTGGCCTCCGTCAAGGGTCGTGCGGGTGGGTTTAATTCAATCAGGAAATGACGGGTTGAACTTGACTAGCGGACTATGGGTTGTTTGGCCTCCGTCAAGGTCATAGTGAGCTAGGGGCAAAATATTATCGGGAATTTCAAGTGTTGAAATTTGCAATGAGATTGCATACCTTCTATGAGATAGTTGGATCCCGATACCCGCTGCAAGTAAGAGTTACTCCTGCGAGAGTTTTATACATTACAATTAGCCGATCAAGTAGGTGTCTAGAAAGGTGTTAATGATGTTACGCCTCTGGGAAAACGAGGTTTACAGTAATTAGGTTCGTGCGAAAGCACGGGGGACCTCCCTCAAAGTACCGACACTGGCCTGGCTGAAAAATTGGCAAACTTGTAGTGTGTAATTAATCCCGGCTAGTCTTTCCTTTTAGGGTTTGAAGGAAGATTTGATAAAAAGCAGTGGGAGCCATCCTGATTAGATAAAATAATAACCAATCTATTCTTGCAAGAGCGCACGCTGAGTGTTTTCTTCTCTCTCTCTCTCCTGGTAGCGACCATATCACGCCTTAATCAAGATAATAATACGGAATATTGACCGAACCCGCTTGTTATACTGAGCTGGGGAACGTTGGTCCCGCTCCAACTTATAATTGTTATAAGACAGAGCAGGAAATTGGGGAATACCAGATTTCCCGTGCCGCCCAAACGAGGAGAGTGCATGATGATGCATCATCTTCGGGTGTGTTCATTATATAGAACTGTTTCTCAGTGTCCTTTACGTCCTGGGTATGTGATACCAGATCAGGATCCCAGATATGTAATCTGTTACATAGGGCTACAAAAGGGTAGAAAAACTGAGAACGGGTGATAAGTTTCATGAGACAGAAAACGGGGCAAGAGTTGCAGCCAAGTCTGTCGGTCACTGTCACCCTGTATTACCAATACATTGATTCTGAATGAATGTTATTAGATACCGAACCTGATATACAAAATCATATCTGTCTCTTTATTAGTAAAGAAATGATAAAATTTTGTATTGTTGGATAATGTTTTGAACATTTCCTATATCAAAAGTTGATCGGATCAGGCACGTTATCTAAAAGCGTTGATGTTCTAAATCAAACTACAGTTCTTTAGTATACGGAACACACACAAGAGGAAGAGTTCAGAACTGAACGAATCCTTCTTGAGGTATTGTAGACTAGGTCATATCAATGCGACCCGACTAGCTGAAGTTACATGTAGATGCATATTTAAATCAGTTTGAATCTACATCTTGTGAAACTCGCCAGTCATGTCACAAAGATAAGATGACCATAGCTCCGTTTACTGGAAACAGAGAAAGAGTTAGTGAACTCTTGGGATGATACATGTTGATGTATGTAGGTCCCCTGTCTACACATGCCAGGACTGATTCTTTATACTTCATTACATTCTCTGATAATCTCTCAAGATTCAGATATATGTTCCTGTTGAAACACAAGTCAGAACCTTTTGAGATATTCACAGAATATAAGTTAGAAGTAGAGAACCAATACGGGTATAAGTATTATGTCCTTTGATGAGATCAAGGAGGAGAATACTTGAGCACGAAATTCCTGGACTATTCTAAAGGAGAATGGGATTCTCTCTCAGCATTACTCCTCCGTATACACCATAGCACGATGGTATATCGGGGCGGAGCAATAACACCCTATATGATAAGGTGTGCTCTATGATGAGTACTACTGAGTTACCTATTTCCTTTTTGGGAGTTATGCACTTGAGAAGCTGCATACCTATTGAATAGGGTTCGAATCAAATCAGTTTCCTACCACTTCATATGAGACATGGTATGGTAAGAGCCCATGTCTTAAGCTAGTTAAGATTTGGGGTTGACCGGCCTATGTCTGAAAGCATAATCCGGACAAGCTCGAGGCAAGGTCAGTTATGTACAACTGGAAAGGTTCCAGCTATACAAACTACAGCTGATGATTTGATAGAACCAAAGGATTCAGTAGATTCCAATGAACCTCAGCCTCTCCGCCGATCTAGTAGGGTTCCTCACCCACCTGAGAGATACTTCTGTTTCTCTATGACAGTGGGAGCGAGGATTGCATCATGAGATGATGACCCAACTAGTTTCGAGCTGGCCATCAGGAGTAAGACTCTGTAAGAATGGCTGGATGCTTAGTGATCTGAGATGGAATCCATATACACCAACAAAGTATGGACTTTGGTTGCTATATCTGAAGGGTTAAATCCCCATCAGGAGCAAGTATATCTTGAGAAGATTACTTGGTGTACATGGAAAAGTTGAGACTTTCAAAGCTAGACTTGTTAAGGGTTTTCGTCATCGACCAGGCGTGGATAATGATGAAACCTTTTCCAGTGGCTATGCTTAAGTCCATTCAGATCCTACTTACCACGGCTACATACCATGACTACGATATCTGGTGGTTGGGTGTCATGACTGCTTTTCTAAATGATAATTTGGAAGAGAGCGTCTATAAGTACACAGCCAGAGGGACTCGTAGACAGTGGGAGCAGCGGAAACGTGTGCAAGCTGCCTTATAGGATAAAGCAGGCGGAGTTAGAACGTCTGTTTTGATGAAGTAGTCAAAGAGTTTGACATCATCAAAATGGTAGATGAACCTTGTATATACAAAAAGGGAGTAGGGAGTATGGTGATGATCCTCGTAGAGTACGTGGATGACATACTCTTGATAGGGAAGGAGTTTCCTATGCTACGCTCGATCAATCTCCGCTTATCACAATGATTCTCCATATAGGATCAAAGTGATACCTCCTAAATCTTGGATTTTGGATCTATGAGATAGATTTAAATAGATGTTAGGATACTCACTAGTTGTAGTGAGATGGTATCAGTTGATCCTGGGGAAAATCACTGGAAGTGTTCCAGGGTGATAAAGACGACTGAATGTCAGTCACAGGCATTGTCTATACCCTCAGTAAAGGGACGGTATGCTGGAAGAGTTCCAAGCTAGATACCGTGACATACTAGACGATAAAGGCTGGATACATCGCTACTTAAGATGCTACCAAAGAGGCTGTTTGGGTGTATATTGGTTCATGAGATGAACTATGTTCCTTCCATTGTGTGACAATGGAGTTGTGGCTTATGCCAAGGAACGCCGGTCCCATCAGTGATCCAGACATATTCTAAGGCAGTATCACTTGATCATGGAGATGGTTGATCTCCAGGGAGATCGAGGTTAGGAGAGTAGATTCAGAGGACAACACAGCGGATCCACTCACAAAGGCCTGTTCCCAGAGAGAGATTTTTATGGGATGGTTGAGTATGAAATACTACAACCACTGCTACAGATGGCCCTAGTGCAAGTGGGAGATTGTTAGTTATATGTATGCCCTAGAGGCCATTACTGTACATAGGATGTATATTGTAGTGGATGCTGGGACATATATAGGGAGGACTTTCTTGCTCGACATGATAGTATGCTATCTGGTTGAACTTTACCTTAACGTGTATACTGATTGTCTCTCTGTTACATGTTAGTAAAGCCCTTAGGATGTGTGCTTGACTACCTGGACTATGATGCGGATCATACTAGTGAGGACATGGTAGTCCATAAGTACATCCTTCAAAGTCCCTAATCGAGGGTGTATCGAGACGGGGCATCGATATACCAGAGTAGACTAGCGTATACCTTCTCGACCCATACAGATGGGCGATGGATGATCCCATATCCATTGGTGTTTGACATCAGAGATGATATACGGGTGCTCAGTAGAGACTGGGTACACTGGACGGACTCGCCGAGAACTCCCAGATGGTATTATACCTCACGTCAGATGGCAGTTCTCTGGTGACACTGGTACAGAGTAGTCTGTTGACCCGAGATCGTCATAGAGTCTTGTGTGGTTCCCACTGTGCTTTGATTTCCATCTTACCACGTCCAAGAGGGCGTGCAAAACGGTGGTTTTTGGGTACAGTCCCGAGTCACATGGAGGCAATGAGCGATAGGAGGGGATTCGTCTCTCCCGGTATAGGGGGTTGATGTTGCGCTGTGTTCGATTGGCTATAACAGGAAATCCCTGGCCAGGGTTGCTGAGATTTACTGGTAAGTGTTACCAGTAGTTTCTCGAATAGTTATAGACCTCATATCGACACGACTTATCGAGCTATTGGGGTCTGACGTTTACCACCCCTAGGCAAGATATGCGACATATCAGACGATCAGACCGTACTGTACGGTAGTGTTACTGGTTGGATTCACTGGAGTGTGAGCGGGCTTGCTCGTCGATCTTCAGATCGCTCAATACCCGGGTGGCCGTTACGTTTAGCAGACCGCTTGCGGCTTGTGGGTGCTTGATATGATCATCACCTGCTGCCGGCGTATTGACGAGTCTTTAGAGTCCTACACAGAGGTTTCCTGGTTCAAGCGAAACGAAATAGGAGCGCATATGAGATATGTGCGGGACCGAGAATAATGCGTGTATGTGATACCGTATTCTATTCTCGCGATGAATGTGTCGAATGGTTGTATGCGATATAACCTAGTTATCGAATCGAGGATTGATTCGATAAGCCGATACATTGGATACTAGTCGGTTATATGCGATATGACCGGATCGTTAAATCAAGTGTTGATTTAATGATTTAATGTATAATTATATATTTGATATATTACTTTACATTAACTAGTATTGGTTCACTTTAAATGGATTTTCTCACTCGGTTTGTGCACATTGTATATGTGATATACTTTTGTACACATGATTGTATCATGTTTGATGATACATGTTTCCTTGGTTAAGTGTAAAGAATTAAACCTTGGTTAAACATATAATTAGGGTTTTATTTTTCCATTACTTATTTATTCATTTATTTATTTGTTTATACATTTTGGAAAATAAATGGAAAAGAGAAAAGAATGGTGGCTTTATTTGTTGTTTAGTTGAAGCTTCATGAAGCTTTGACTTTGTCCACCATTCTTATCTCATCCTTAACCCTAACCATTCCTTTAACCATGATTGATTCTCTACACATTACCATAGTTAACATTATGATAAGGTTTGATTATTCTTTTCTTTTTAATTAACTTATCATATCATTTTTCTTCTTCTTCTTCCTTGAACTCAAGAAGAAAACCTTGAGGTCATCAATGGTGATTGATGATAAAGAGTGAGAAATACAATTCTAAATTGAACCCACTTCCTATTTCTTCATCCTCTACCTCTTGCCAAGTAGTAGAGTGTGTTTTCTTCACAAGTTTCATGACTTGGTGAAGGTGGAGCTTGATTTAGCGATGCCTCGACGTAGATCATCTTCGGCACGAAGCCGACGACCTTGCCCGCTCTTTCTCCGATGAAGCCGACGCTAGAGCCCGGATTTTGATTTGGACAGCGGAGATGACTTCATCACGGAGCCGTGGAGGTGGAGGACCGGATCTACAAAGGTTGTATTTCCGTATTCTTTATAGTTAAGTTGTTAACTAGTTTTCATTTTCGCCTAGATTTCTAGCCAACGATCCGTAGTCGGGTTTCTCAGCACGTAGAATTTTTGAAATTGGCATGGTTGATGCCTTGTGAGACCTCATTAGGGTGCCTAGGAACCCTACATAACCTACTAATATCATTTATCTATATATCACATTATCAAATCAATACTTGATCCGATGATCCGGTTATATCTCATATAACCTAACCGATAACAAATAACCGCCAGATTATAATACGGTATCTCATACTCGTATTTAATCAGGCCCCCGCACATATCAGCACATGTGCCCTACTTCATTTCGCTTGAATTAGGAAACTTCTGTGTAGCACTCTAAAAACTCATCAATACGCCAGCTGTCGGAACCCAGTTCTTACTCACGGAGCAAAATACCACACGGAACAAAGTGTCATGTTAAGTGGGCGGGGGCCACCTCTTGAATCCGTGGGGCCACCTCTTGAGTCCATAGGACCCACTGTAGAACAATGGGGAATTTTCGGAATACATTCCGAAAGGGGACAGATCTGTACTATAAATGGAATGATACCACTCTTCAATACAGAGACGCCTTTTAAGTGAATCGGAACTATAGGAGCTTAAGAACTCCGTAGTTAAGCGTGCTTGGGCCAGGGAAGTCTTGGGATGGGTGACCTCCTGAGAAGTGGCCCCTGGTCGGGTCATCCCGAAGGACAAAACCGTGCGGGTTCGGCCAGAGCGGACAATACTCTCTGTATTGGGGGTGGGGCGTGACACCGGCAATAGGTGATGATCACATCAGTCACCCACAAGCCGTCAGCGGTACTAGCTTGACGTAACAGCTATCTAGGTATTGAGCGAATAGAAGATCAACAAGAAAGTTTGTCCAAACTCCCATGAAGCCTATAAGTAACACTTACCATACAGTCCGGTCTCTTCGTATGATATGTCACATATCGAGTCTGGGGGGGTATCGTCAGACCCCAGTAACTTGATAAGTCATGCCGATATATGGCTCATAACGTTTCGAGAAACTACTGATAACACTTATCAGTAAATCTCATCAGTCCTGACCAAGGACTTACTGTTATAGCCAATCGAGCATAGCGCAACATCAACTCCCAATACCGGGAGAGACGAAACCCCTTCTATCGCTCACTGCCTCCATGTGACTCGGGATTGTAACTAAAATCCATCCGTACGACTCTTTTGAACCGTGGTAGGGAGGAAATCAAAACACGGTGGGAGCCACACAAGACACTATGACGATCTAGGGTCTACAGACTAATCTGTACCGGTGTTAGCAGAGAACTGCTATCTGACGATAGGTATAGTACCAACTAGGAATACTTGGCGAGTCCTGTTCAGTATACTCATTCTCTAATGAGCACCTGTGTACAATCTTTGATGTCAAATATCAATGGTTATGGGATCAACCATCGCCCCATATAGAGTCAAGAAACGTACACACTAGTCTAGCCTGGAATATCGATACACTGTCTCGATACTCACTCAACTAGAAACATTTAAAGGATGTGCTTATAAACTATACAAATCCCAGTAGTATGATTTAGCAATTGGTTGGATTCCAAATAGAATACTGGAGGAGATGGAGAAACAATTTGATGCTCCTAGAAGAGGGCCGCACCTCATTAATTTGAGAACAGTGTGCAGCCACATAAAGGTTGGTATTACTTGCTAAACAGGTTTATAAATTGGTTTTTGGGATGAATATTTTATGGGCAAACGTCATGAAAGAGAAGTAGCAAATTAGAGTGCTCGAAGAAATTAGTAGAAAGAGATCAAAATGCTCAGCGATATGGAAAGGGATATGGAAAGGGCTGTCGGCGGCGGCACATCTCGCCATGGACAACTTAAAGTGGCAAGTTGGAAATGGAAATACCATAGAAATTAAGCTTCCTGTTAAATAAAAGGGATGCATGTTGGTCCGTCTTGTAACAGGTGCTTGCAAGCAGTTGAGGATATAGACCATTTAGCATGGAGTTGTCTCTACTCACAACAGGTATGGTTAACTGCTTCCCTAGCCATTGGTGTTGATGTTATTAATGTAGTGGCGTCATCTTCTTTCGTCGAGATTATGTCCGGTGACAGTATGGGTAAAGGGACGGGAGGGAGAGAAAAGGAGAAAGCACATGGTTTGTCTATGTTTTGTGGCGTATTTGGAAGAGTAGGAATGATCTTTATATTTAGGAACAAGAGAAGCAGCACACAAAGCATTTGTCGGAATTCTTGTGGGGAATTGGAGGCGTTTTGGGCAGCGAGGAGATGGTCTACTCTAGAAAAAGCACCGAGCATGGTGAATGTATGGGGTTTGCTCCCGAGTTGGATGAAATTAAAATCTATTTTTCGATGGCGGTGTGTCCCTGAATAAAAGCCGTTGTGCTTTTATTCTTGCGTTCACAGGCAGGGATCATTCTTATGGCTGCGTATTTCGTTGTTGTAAGTTTGAGTGTAGTTGAGGCTGACCCACACGGGCTCTGGCATGGGGTGATGGAAGCAAGGAAGCGATTCCTTCAATCTAAATTATGGATTGAGGGCGACTCTTTGTTGGTCATCAATGCATTGTTACAAAATAACCCATCCAACTCCATCTGTGGGATGCCTATATTTCAAGACGTGAAGTGCTCGTTGAATCAAGGGCGCGGTTGGAGAGCCTCACATATTTACAGTGAAGGAAATGAGTCAGCTGATTGGCTCGTTAAGCAAGCAATAAATTTAACCGCGACGAATACATGTGATGGAGCTCCTTTTCGGGCCTCCGTCGGATGTTGTCTTCCGTTAATCTCGCAGTGGACTTGGTTGATTACCCTTCTTTGCGTATGGGTCTCAATGGGTTTTTGGAGGAAGAGGTGAGATGAGGAGGTTGGTGCCGAGTACCTGCAAAGAAGTCCCGGGATGGTTTGGTACCACCAAGGACCCTCCGACGCTCAAGTTAGTAATGAGATCCGAGCAGAGTAACGGCTTAAAAGTGTAAAAAATGGCTTACTTGACCCCTCTGTGATGGGGGTTTATATAGCGATGGGGCACGCAGCAGCAGGCGCGAGAATCTCGCCGGTGGTTACGCCCCCCAACGTCACGCCCGCGTAGGAACCGGATCGCCCATTAATGGGGATCGTGATGGCATGGAACGAGAGATGTTGTTGGTGCAGAATCGGCGCATGGCGAGATTCGCGGAGCGGCGGTTACGCCTGTGAGCGACGACCTCGGTCGGAGGGCCGAGGAAGACGGCCTCGGACTGGAGCTCGGGACGAGCGAGAAGGCCGAGAAGTCCTGGCCCTGTGGCAGCTCGGCGCGAGCCACGGGACCGAGGAGGCCAATCTGCAGGGGACCCCGAGGAGGGCCAGCTTGTGTTTGCAAGTCGGGTATATGGTAGCTTGGTTGGCCCCCATGGGCCCCTTCTTCTGAGTCCTAGGGCACGTCACCTGCCACGTGTCATGATCTTGAGGATCGCCAATATCGAGCACTATCATTAGCCCCCCACTCTTGTCCCGACCAGCTAGTGGTCGGGTCAGGAGTGGACTGCCGGGCCTCCCGAGGTGAGATCCATTCTAGGGCTTCGTCGGGACGAGTCCTCGGGCCGTCGGTTGTCTCTCCCGCTTGCGAATCGAGGTGAGATCTCCGCATCTTAAAGAGGGTGTGCCGGTTCGTGCACTCTGTAACTGAAGCAATGGTCCATATGTCAAACGACGATTGGCCGGCACGACGTATGCGGGCCTGTGGCACCCGATGGGACGCGGTTCAGTGCAAGACTGACACGTGGCGCGATCAGAGCCGCTGGGCGTGAGGAGTCGTTTCGGCGGGAGATGACAGGAACCGTTGGATGCGGCCGTACGCAGTAATAAAACGGGGCGGGGCCCACCTCAGGGCCCCCAATCTTTCATTTCCTTCTTCCTTGAGTCGCCGCCGTTCGGCGTCCTTCCTCCTTTGGGATGCATGGCTCGCTCCCACTCTTCGGGCAGCCCGCGCCAGGAGGAAGCTAGTAGCATAGCTGAGCCCCCAGCCAGCTCGTGCCTTCCGCCGGATTCTCTACCGGCGACAGGGCCGTCCCCTTCGTCGACGGCGTCTGGTGGTTTCTCCGGCAGCGGCCAGAGTCATCCACAGTTACCCGAGTCCCAGACGCGGGACAGAGGGAAGGGCAAAGGCAGGCCCCTTCTCAAGAGGAAGAGGACGGTTTCTCACGCGCCGTCGTCGAAGGCCCCTGAAGGAATTCCCGTGCGATAGGGTGGCGCCGTCTTCACGGTTCCGTCTGGACTTTCTGTCGCCGCTGGCCTGCCCGCCGGGATGGAGGAGTCGGCTGGGGGAAAGCTTCCGTGCGGCTCCTTAAGGGATCAATTAGAGGCCATGGCCCAGGGGGCACTCCAGGTACGAATCCCTTCATGCGTATTTGTCTTGGCATACCTTCCCTTGGTTCGGAAGCCATCTGGTTTCTTATCGGCTTTCCGTCAGGTTCTTCAACACTGCGCCCTTGCCACTCGCATGGAGGCCGAGGGGGCATTCCACACTCCGAGGCCAATGAAGGCATTCTCTTCGGAAGTCGAGATTTTGCAACGCGACCTGCACCAGGAGAGGGCAAGGGCTGACGTTGTGGCGGGCCAGGCGGAGGCTGCGGAACTTGCCAACTCGGCGACTCGGAGTGCCCTTCGTCGTCTGAACGCGTCTCTCCAAGTTGCCGATAAGAAACTGGCGGACATGGCCGAACGCTTTGCGGCCCTGGAAAAAAAGAGGGACGCCAGCAGAAGAGATGCTGAGGCAGCCCTTATGGTGGCCTGGGTTGCCGAGGTTCGGGCCAAGCAAGCTGTAGCCGATTATAAGACGTCGGAGCAGTTTTACGCCAAGCTCGGGGAGTATTCTGCAGTCGCGTGGAGCAATGCCCTGGACGCCGTGAAGGAACGGCTTCCTGAGTTCGATGATGGTGAGCTCCGCGCTCGGGCTCCACTTCCAGTGGCGAGGCCTCCGGTGGGAGATGGCGTGGGGAGCAGGGCGCATCCCGGGCGGTAAGATCCCCGGCGGTAGAGCCCCCGGTGGGCCGAGATACCAGCGATGAAGGGACCGGAATAAGCCTCCGAGCAGTTTGTAGGGCAGGGGAGGCCCAGAATACCCTTTGTAAAAACTTTGCTTTGGTTATACAATTTTTGTTTCGTTGGTTTGCATTTCATCTTCTATGTGTGAAGGATGTTCGCAGGATATCTTTGCTTGTATTGTCGTGTTTTCGTGTCAGGTTGGTCATTTGTCTGGCGATCTCCTGTCGAGTTGACTTCAATCACTAGCCGGCGAGTGTGTCAAGCGCTGCCGCGGAGGTATCCTCATGGCCCCCGAGGTCGATGGGAGATCGTTCAGAATTGGATGAACCTGACGTCTTGGATCCTCTCCTGGCCACAGGGCACCTTTGTGTGGGGTTGGGCAGGGTAGTTGTGCAGGTGCTTCTTGCGCGGTCTTACCGATCGCTGGCGTTGGGGTAGGGAGCTACCAGCCGAGTTTGACCGAGCAGGGTGGCTATTTGGTTGTCTCTTTCGAGGGCTTTGATCCCTGTCGGTTGTGGTAGGAAGCTACCAGCCGGGGATAGCCGAGCAAGGGCTCGACCGTCTCTGGGAGGACTTTGGGCCTTAGCTTGGGAGGGCTGCGGAAGGCCATTAAGAATGACCGGGCAGTGAAGCTGCGCGGTTGCCTCTTGGCGAGGGCTTTGACTTCTGGCGTCGTGTGTAGGCAACTATCAGCCTGGGATGAATGAGCGAGGTAGCCGCTCTGGTGCCTCTTGTGAGGGCCTTTGATCCCTGGCGTCGAGGGTAGTGAGCTACCAGCCGGAGTAGACCGAACAGGGTAGCTGCTCGGTTGCCTCTTGCGAGGGCTTTGATCCTTCAGGACGGGGACTGAGCAGGGTTACTGCCCAGTGCCTCTTGGCGAGCACTTTGATCCATGTCGGTTGTGGTAGGAAGCTACCAGCCAGGGATAGCCGAGCAAGGACCCGACCGCCTCTGGGAGGACTTTGGTCCTTGGCGCGGGAAGAGCTATAAGGTTGTAAGAAGCCTACCAAGGTCCCTTGGTCGGGCAGGGTTATTTCCCGGTGCCTCTTGGCGAGGGCTTTTGTCCTGAAGGATAGCCGAGCGAGGGAACCTCGGGCTCGACTGCCTCTGGGAGGGCTTTTTGATCCCTGGCGTTGTGGCAGGGAAGCTGCCCGCGGGGGATAGCCGAGCGAGGGAGCCTTAGGCTCGACTGCCTTTAGGAGGGCTTTTTGATCCCCCGGCGTTGCGGCAGTGAAGCTGCCCGCAGGGGATAGCCGAGCGAGAGATCCTCGGGCTCGAACGCCTCTGGGAGGGCTTTTTCGTTGTAAAGGAGGAGCTCTACCAGGGGAAAAAGATTCGGTGTTTCTTTATTCGTATGGGTAGGAATTTTAGACAACGCTTTACACCATCTTGTTAAAGGGAAATCTCCAAAGGTGGCTGGGGTGCGACACTTCGCTAGCTTTGACCTCATTGGTATAGCTTAAGCTTTTCGGCGTTGTAAGGCCGCGGGAGCTTCCGTCCGTCCGCGTCCACTAGGCGGTAGGCTCCGCCGGGGAGCACTTCATAGACGAGGAAAGGACCTTCCCACTTTGGGGAGTACTTGTGAAGCCTGCCTTGGTCGATGAATTCGTTCTGCCGTAGGACTAGGTCCCCGGTCGTGAAGGAGCGGTGTTTCACTCGAGCGTTGTAGTATCGGGCCGTCTGCTGTTGATAGGCAGCGGCTCTGATCTAGGCCCGATCCCTTTTCTCCAACAGTATGTCGAGGTTGGTTCGTAGTGCCATGGTGTTCGCGTCATCGTCGAAATGCTCGACCCGGTGACTGGGCAGCTCGATCTCTGCTGGGACCATCGTTTCGGTCCCGTAGCAGAGGCTGAAAGGGGTCTCCCTGGTGGGAGTCTTTTTTGACGTGCGCAGGGCCCATAAGACCCGGGGTATCTATTCGACCCAACTGCCTTGTCTCCCTTCCAGGCGGGTTCGGAGACCTCGGAGGACGTCTTGGTTAGCGACCTCGGCCTGCCCGTTACATTGGGGATGCGCGACCACGGCGAACTTCATGAAGATATGGTATTCTTTGCAGAAGTCTCTTACTTTCTCGTTCTCAAAGTTCGTCCCATGGTCGGTGATGATGCACCTCGGGATTTCGAACCGGAGTATCAGGTTGTTTTGCAGGAACTTGATGGTTGTGGCGGCGTACGGTTTTCTGATGGGGACGGCCTCGATCCACTTGGTGAAGTAGTCCACCGCGACGAGGACGTATTTATGCCTGCCAGTTCCGGTAAGGAACTGGCCGATCATGTCCAATCCCCACTGGGCGAATAGCCACGGGGACGTCAGGGCAGTTAGCTCGGTAGCCGGGAGGTAGGGAATACTGCTGTGGAGTTGGTAGCTCTTGCACCTCCTGACCAGCTTCAACGCGTCCTCGTGCATGGTGGGCCAGTAGTACCCTTGGAGTAGCGCCTTTTGGATCAAGGTTCGAGCTCCCTGGTGTGCGCCGCCCACCCCTTCATGGATTTCCCGAAGGACGTAGTCGGTTTTGTGGGAGTCAACGCACCGGAGCAAGGGCTGGGTGAAGGCCTTCTTGTAGAGGTTCCCGTTGCTCCAGAAGAAGTGGGCGGCTTTGGCCCGGAGGCGGCGGGCGGCCGCCCTGTCCTCCGGGAGCGTGCCGTTCTTCAGGAATTCCACGAGGGGCTTCTTCCAATCCTGGTCGCTCTTCTGCGCCGTGTACACGTAGAGCGTCGCCGCCTCGTCTCCCACGCTGGGTCGGGTCAAGGTTTCGAAGAGTATTGACCGCCTATTGTTGGCCGAGTACGACGAAGCTAGCTTGCTCAGGGCATCTGCTTGAGTATTCAGTTGCCTGGGTATTTGTTCCACCTGGAGTTCGTCGAAGTTTTTTCGGATCTTCCTCACTTCGTCCAGGTACTTCATCATTAGAGGCTCTCGAGCCTCGAAGCGACCAGTCACTTGGCCGACAACTAGGGCCGAGTCGCTGCGGATTCGAATAATCTTCAGCCCCAGCCCGACGGCCATGCGCAGTCCGGTCAGGAGGGCCTCGTATTCTGCCGCGTTGTTCGACGCTTTGAAACCGAGCCTCAAGGAATACTCTATTTCAGCTTCGTTTTGGCCCCGGATGATGAGGCCAGCACCGCAGCCTTCCTCGGTGGAAGACCCGTCGACGTAGATGATCCACTCCGGAGCTGAGCTGGGGCCTTCCTGGACAGGATGCTGGGCTGTGAGGGGCGGCGTGGAATCCGGTTTCCTGCTAGGGATGGTGCATTCGATGATGAAATCGGCCAGGGCCTGCGCCTTGATCGCTTGCCTCGGGAAATACCTTATGTCGAATTGAGATAGCTCCCATCTCCATTTCTCTAGACGGCCTGAGGATTCCGGTGATGCCAAGATAGCCCCCAACGGGCGCTCAGTGAGGACGATGATGGTGTGTGCTTGAAAGTAATGCCGCAGTTTCCGTGAGGTTACCACGAGAGCCAGGACAATCTTCTCTATGGCGGGGTACCTCGTCTCCGCGTCCTTGAACACATGGCTCACATAGTACACCGGCTTCTGTGCTCCCTCGGCCTCTCGGACGAGCACCGGCCTGCTGCTTGGTCAGATACTGCCAGGTACAGCGACAGCTCGTCCTCTTCTACTGGCCGGGTGAGCAGGGGCGGTGTTGCGAGGTGCTTCTTCAATTGGTCGAAGGCGGCTTGGCAATCCTCCGACCACTCGAACCTCAGAATTTTCCTCAGCGCTTTGAAGAACGAAAGGCACTTCTCCCCCGACCTGGACATGAAACGACTCAGAGCGGCGACCCGCCCTGTGAGCCGCATGATCTCGACGTTGGTCTTGGGTGCGGCCATGCTCGGGATGGCGTCGATCTTCTCTGGGTTAGCTTCGATTCCGCGGTGAGTGACCATGAACCCGAGGAATTTCCCTCCGGTGACTCCGAATGCGCACTTGGCGGGGTTCAGCTTCATGTTGAATTTGCGAAGCACTCCAAATGCCTCGCTCAGGTCCTTGGTATGGTCGGCCGACGAGACGGACTTGACGAGCATGTCGTCAACGTAGACTTCCATGTTCCTGCCGATCTGTGGCTTGAACATGCGATTGACCAGCCTCTGATATGTGGCCCGGCATTCTTGAGGCCGAAGGGCATCACCTTGTAACAGTACACTCCCCGGTCCGTGGTGAATGTGGTCATATCTTCGTCGTCGAGATTCATGCGGATTTGGTTATAGCCAGAGAAGGCGTCCATGAAGCTCAGAAGCTCGTGCCCGGCCGAGCTGTCGACGAGCTGGTCTATGCGGGGGAGCGGGAAGTTTTCCTTGGGGCAGGCCTTGTTGAGGTCGGTGAAGTCGACGCACATACGCCACTTCCCACTCGACTTCTTGACCAGAACCACGTTTGCCAGCCACTCCAAGTAGAGAACATTCCTGATGAAGTTGGCGGCGAGGAGCCGGTCAACTTCCTCTTCGATAGCCTTCTGTTTGACCGGGGCGAAGCTTCTTTTCTTCTGCCTGACGGGTCAGGCCGTAAGATCAACTCCGAGCTTATGGGAGATGATTTTGGGGTCGATCCAGGGCATGTCAGCCGGTGCCCAGGCGAAGACGTCGGAGTTGCTTCTGAGGAATTCGATTAGGTCGTCCCGCTGAATTCTTGTCAGGAGTGACCCGACCTGGACGGTCTTTCCTTGGTCTCCTTCCGCTAAGGGCACCTCAGTCAGAGGTTCGGCCGGTGCTCCACGGACCTCCTTCCGCTCGTCCCGGGTGTCCAGGGACCCCTTAATGTCGCCGCATGCATCGACGCTATCAGCGTGCTGCTCGGGGGAAGATGCCTCTGTTAGGCCTACCTCCGCGACCCACTGGCTCTCGTATGCCCGACCTACCCCACCCTGATCGAGAGAGGAATTTTATCGCCAGGTGGTATGTCGAGATCTGGGCCTGGAGGGAGTTCAGCGTTGGCCGGCCGAGGAGGACGTTGTAGGCCGATGGGACCCTCGCCACGATGAAGTCCACAGGCAGTGTGCGCGTGCGGCCGGGCTCCCCGATCATGAACTGCAGGGTGACCACCCCTTGTGCCGGGATGGAGTGGTTGGTGAACCCCGAGAGGACGTGGGAGGTCGGTCGCAAGTCTGTTGAGGCAAGCCCCATACGCAAAAAGCAGTCGTGGAAGAGGATGTCCGCCGAGCTGCCTGAATCAATGAGTATTCGGTGGACCTCGTATCGGTGAATTTGTGCTATGATCACCAACGGGTCGCTATGGGGCACAGATTTACCGTGGAGATCCTCGTCGCCAAAGGTGATGGGCTCTCGGCCCCTAGCCCTTTTGCTCGGACGGTCGCCGGAGCCTGTGAGACGGCAGCCAGCGGGGAGGCCGACGACCTTAGGCGGGGGTTTGCTCGCATCTCCGCTGTGAGGGAGGCGACAGCGGGCGTTTGGATCTTTAGGGGAATCGGTTGTCATGTGGGCGGAGATCGAAAGGCCAACTTTTGTTTTTGTGGAGTTGTGCTTCCCACAGACGGCGCCAACTGATGGAGCTCCTTTTCGGGCCTCCGTCAGATGTTGTCTTCCGTTGATCTCGCAATGGACTTGGTTGATTACCTTCCTTTGCGTGTGGGTCTCAATGGGTTTTTGGAGGAAGAGGTGAGGTGAGGAAGTTAGTGCCGAGTACCTGCAAAGAAGTCCCGGGGTGGTTTGGTACTACCAAGGACCCTCCGACGCTCAAGTTAGTGATGAGATCCGAGCAGAGTAACGGCTTAAAAGTGTAAAAGATGGCTTACTTGACCCCTCTGTGATGGGGGTTTATATAGCGATGGGGCACGCAGCAGCAAACGCGAGAATCTCGCCGGTGGTTACGCCCCCCGACGTCACGCCCGCGTAGGAAGCGGATCGCCCATTAATGGGGATCGTGATGGCGTGGAACATGGGATGTTGTTGGCACAGAATCGGCGCATGGTGAGATTCGCGGAGCGGCGGTTACGCCTGTGAGCGACGACCTCGGTCGGATGGCCGAGGAAGACGGCCTCGGACTGGAGCTCAGGACGAGCGAGGATGCCGAGGAATCCTGACCCTGTGGCAGCTCGGCGCGAGCCATGGGACTGAGGAGGCCAATCTGCAGGAGGCCCCGAGAAGGGTCAGCTTGTGTTTTCAAGTCAGGTACAGGGTGGCTTGATTGGCCCCCGTGGGCCCCTTCTTCTGAGTCCTAGGGCACGTCACCTGCCACGTGTCATGATCTTAGGGATCGCCAATATCGAGCACTATCAACATGGGTTGTAAATTTTCATGAGGAACTATTGGCGTTATGTAGGAGAGACACCTCTAGGCTTGACTCGCGGGAAAAAAAGGGTTTGGATACAATTTTCTAACGAAATTAAGTCCAGAAGGGCAGATTGCTATTTGTAAATATGTTGAGGGACATGGACTCAATTTTGCAAATAAGCCAAAAAAGAGCATGAGCCGGAACCCATACAACTTTCTATTGTTATATCTCTCTGTGTGCTGAGCACGTGCAAAAAAGCCCTTTAATTTTATGCCACGTGGGCAATACTGATGTGTCAAAAATTAGAAATTTTGATTTATATTATATTTGAAATAAAATATAAAACATAAAGCTTTTGTGGTTATTGTTACTATTCATCCATAACAAATTCCCCACAACTGAAAGAGTTTATATTCATATCATCTCTGTACCTCTTCTCATTCGCATGATCTCGTCCCTCCAATTAATTCTTTAAAAATCTTTTTAAATTTTTGTGATATCAAAATATACAGACATGCTCGCACGTGCAAATATACTAGAATAATATAAATATAAATCCCTGGTTCAAGCCTCAAGCTTTTAGGCTTGATTAAACCTTTTCTTTTTTCTATTTTATCCCTGCTATTCAATTTAATTATTATTTAACTTAAATGTAATCTTGTTTTTCTTTTGTCTTCGTGCATGGAAAATTAGACTCCACCTCTTTAATTTAAGAAAATCTGCTTTTGGTCTCTTATTGCAAGAAAATAATCCTCCGCCCCTATAATTTATAATTTAAGTTAATATGCATTTAACCCATTCTAAACTTATCTTCGGATTCATGCAATATATTTTCTTATGAATTATTTGCATTTTTTTCATACAAATTGTCACTATTCAATCTAAATTGTACCGTAATATTTATGGAAAGTATTTTCTTCCTAAACACACATGAATGAAAAATTAGATGAGATTTTTGATCTCTTTTAAAAATTGCAATCAATCAGTCCGTTATTAATTTGTATATGTACATGCATGAAAAATTAGATGTGACTCAGATGTATTTTGAAAAATTGTCGTCAACAATATCACTATTACTTTGTATATGTTCTCATCGATCGGATACGTCCATCCACTGTTACTTTGCATAAGTACATGCATAGAAAATTATATAAGCTCGGGTATCTTTTGAAAAATTAGAATCGACATTTTCACTATTACTTTTGTATACGTTCTTATCGATCAGATACGGATTAGATGTAGATGTTACCATATTCATATCATATGGTTATTGGCAGATGCACATATGGATATGGATAGTAATAAGTGAAAATCTGTATATTATGGATCGACTACCAATAAAATTATAAAATACATGTTAAAAGTTTGGCTCAATGCCAAAAAAATCCCAGACCTTTTAGCTAAAATACGAGAAACCCCCAAATAGTATCTAAATACACAAGAAACTACCATAAAACATTTGAAATACACAAGAAACTACTACAAAAACTTTCAAAAATTATGAGAAACCCCCAAAAATCAGGTGCCACGTTAGCAATAAATAGTACAAAACTGCATACCATTGGGCTTTCTCGTAATTTTAAAACTATTTGAGAGTTTCTCATATTTTAACTAAAAAATTTGAGGGTTACTTTAAAATTAAGCCTAAAAGTTATATACATTTTTGAAGCATATATTATAAGCAATGAGTTGAATTATATAATATGAAAATTAGCAAGAGAAGAGTATATGATGAGTGAAAATAATCGTCGTCTGAAAGAGAATTGAGGTCGACAGCAATAATGGCTGGAAGATTCCAGAAAAAATCTTTTAAAATTTCAAATGCAGTTAGTCATGATGGTATGAATTCCCGAATGCAATTTGTCAACCGTTAAATATATGTAATAGGTAGAAAAGTGTAAAAACAAATACTTTTCTGGAATTATTTTGAAAGAAAGTGAAGAAATTTTCTAATTGTTTCAAAAGGGACTCGATTTATTTTAGATTTGAAAGATTTGCCTACAACAAAATTTAGTTAGGATTCAGTCATAAACGATAACATATTTTTTGGCAACTTCTCATGCCCCGTGCATGAAGACAAGGAGTCACTTGCTAGTTATTATATATTATGTAGAAAGTTATAAGGTGTCTCCAAAATCAAGCTTTTTTGTCTTTTCTTATGTAAAATTAGCTTTAGTCCCCCTTTTCCTTTGGTATTTCCATTTAGATCCTTGGTTTATATATTTGAGCTCAATTTTCCTTGTGTTTTTCTATGGAAAATTTATTGTAGCCTCCGTTTTTTCTGGATAATTCCATTCAGATCCTTGGTTCAGATATTTAAGCTTAATTTTGGTCTCAAAAAATTATATTTAGCCCCTAATTTTTTTTTGGAGATTTCTATCTGGATCCTTGGCTCCAATATTTTCAATTGGTTATGAAATTGTCGAACTTTCCAATCACCACTTCTTATTCTTGTATGGTTTCAACTAATCACGTGAGTGAATCATAAGTTTGGAAAATTACATGTAGCTTCCAATCGTAATGATAGCACTTGACTATATATCCAGGCTTTCAATTAAAATGTTTTATTGCTATCTGTGTCTTTATGCAATTGTTTTAAAATTGTCGATAACTAAATATAGCTTAGCTTACTGATTATAATGAATAAAAATAATTCTTATCATTTCATGCAATTTTTACCGAGAATAAGAAGTGAAATACCAAGATCTCTTCTTTATAAAACTTGCATTTGAACTGATCAAGCTCGTTTTTCACAGTATGCGGAAAATTTAGCTCAGGCCCCTATTTTACTTGAAATTTTCGTTTGTACTTTTGCTCAAGTGTTTGTAATTGGATGTGATTTAAGCATATTTAATGTCCTCTTGCATGACAATTTTAAATTTAATATACAACAATTTCTTACAGACTAACCTCTTATCAAGTACAATCATTATTACACGATTTTAAATTTGGTACAATCATTATTACACGATTTTAAATTTGGCTTGAGAAAATCTACGGTTGAACTTCCGTCCCAGCAGCATGCTTCTAGTGAAATTCTAGGACTTCATATATGCACACGTGTTACCAATTTTGCTTTTCCTAAATTTATAGGACTTTTCATTGAAGTCTTCATGAGACGATGCAATGAAGTCTTCATGAGTATCGCATTTCTAATAATCGGAGACGTGTAGAAGGTAGTTAACAAGAAAAAGATTATACTTCAGGGAATTAACACACCGCTGAAAAATCACCAAGGTATCATATAGCAATTTACCCAATCAAATTAGCTTTTTGTTTTTTCAGTTTAGAAGAGTCATCACCACAAAATGTCCATATTGATATAGAACATGTTGTCTCCTTACACAACACACGTTCTGCTTTCTGTATCATGTGAATATTTTGATTTTTTAATTTATTTTATTAAACAGGCAATTTTGCTTTGCTTTTTCTCTGGGGAAAAAATAAAGAGCTCTCCCCGACAATGGGGTAGAATGTACGCATATATAAAATCATCATGCTAAATCAATTTTACCACGGCTACAAAGGGATGAAGATACTATCTCCTAAAAATGATGGTGAAAACTACCCTCCTAATCTAACGCCATACATTGTCAAATGGATATTGAGGTGAAATTTGTTTCTCCCCATCAATTCAACAATGTATGGTGAAATTAGCAAGAATGGAGTCATTATTATTAATGATAATATCCCTACTAATAATGATGGAGAGACCCATAACCCAATCCGATCGTTGTTTGTAATTCATATTTATAACATTCTCTTTTTTACCTCAATACCCACTGTAAGAATCAACTTTAGGAAGCGCGGAATAATAACATGACTGTTTGAAGTTGATGTTAAAGGCAGCAGACACAAGCCAATATAATAGTTATCTTCCTGTACAATGTTTTGTTAAAAACCTCAAGACTCGAGGAGCCTTTGGAAAAATTAACTCAAGAAGCCTTTTTCTCATGAAATCATCTAGGCATCAGTTAAAACAGGTAAATTATACTACGGCACCATAAAATTTTCATTGTATTGGTAAATACCATAAACTGCACAAACTACACTAAATAAACAAAAGCACCCAGTTACTACAGCTAAAACAGTTCAGTTTGTTATCTGTCGAGAAACATCACCACACAGCCTACCTTCAAATGACCGTTAAATTTTTATTTTATCCCCAAACTTCCTTATAACTCGGTTTTCTCACTTCTTTTACTTCTGATTTTGTTTGTGCCTCAACATCTTGAAGCAATGTATTTGTACATCAAATAAGAAGTAACTGAAGAAAATCAAGTGAAAGAAAGTATAAAACAAGCATTACATATTAATCATTTAAGGATCACATCACTGCAGTAACAGTTTTGGAGACAGACTTCACGACACTTAAAGACGATACTCATTGCGACAGATTGGGATGGTTTATGGTGTTCTAATGTAACTTACGAAGTATATAATTTTACAACAAAAAATAGTACCTGCTGGTTCAATATTGCAGTTGACAGCCTAGCATGCAAAAAGAGGAGAAAAAATAGTGCGTACCTGATCCTCCACTGAGACCTAATATCAACAAAATAATGCATAAAATAAATAACTGCTCCAATCTGTGTAAAAGCAGGACAGCTAAGACCTGGAAACCAGTGCTATTATTTTCTAACCCCCACCCCACCCCACCCCCACCACCCACACAATCTAAATCATGATCTCAAGCAAATTAGTGCCAAAACCTAAGGAATCGTACGGAACGGGCAAGCCTCATATAGATTCTGCAATCCAAAACCATAGAAATCTAATTCATCTATAAAATTCAGCAAGCCACAAAGCCAGAAAGATCTATCTAGTCTAAGAAAATAATAATCAGACAACAAATCACAACTCGATCAACATCCTGCTAGATGCTGCTTCACGAAAGCATGGCAGAATACAGTAGATGTTCCAGGAGACGATCTTCTAAGCATAAAACTAGCAGAAGCTCTAGTGATCCACCTGAATAAACCAGTGACATCTAGAACAATGCTGAAGCTAAAGTGCCTATCTCCCATAAGGATGATATCTACCACCAGAGGGCCCCGCACTGCCGACGCCACCATAGCCGCCGCCTCCTCTGCCACCATAAACCCCGCCAGAGCCAAAACCACGACCTGAACCTGTATCATATCCACCACCACCACCGTAGCTAGAACCACCACCATAGCTAGAACCACCAGCATATCCACCATATCCCTCATCGCGCCCATAACCACCTAAGCCAGCACCAGCACCATAACCCCCACCACCATAACCTCCGCCATAAGAACCAAAGCGACTAGAATAACCCCCTAGGGATGATTCTCCTCTATAACCACCCCCTAAGCCGCCGCCAAAACTACCATATCCACCAATGCCAAATTCACCTGCACCACTACCATAACCTCCCCCATATTCACCAAGCCTAGGACCGAGACCACCACCAGGTGTCCTATAAGATGGAGCGAAATCGTCTGTACCATAATCGTTATAAGAGCTGCCATATCCACCAAGACCGCTGCCACCATAGTGGCGGCCACCCCTAGGTTCACTAGAGAATGAAGGTGGTGGATTTGAGGATGTCTTTGGTTCTGCCTTCTTTATCTCAACCTACAATAGAGGAAGAATATTAACCCTAAGGTCTTTCTGAGAATGTGTCTATAGAGGCGAAGTGTGCTAAGCTCCATGGACCCAGCTAATATCAAAAGCCTAAATAACATAAACTTAGTATGTAAAGGGTTAAATCTGTATGAGTTGTTCTATAGATGCAGTCATGTTTCATATCTAAGTAATGCATAGAATTCCTGTCCTAACCGAGTAGATATTCGCAGTTATGCTTTATGGTTTGCAAATTTAAATGATGCATGCCACTCGTTGCCGACTTCATTAATTGTAACTTTATATTATATTACAGTGCAACATACTTTATTACTATGCATACAAATATCAAGATGCAACATGATAAAGATTCATATAGTGTTGAAATACGATTGCATTAACTATTATTGCTTTGCAATTCAATAGCAAAGAAATTCCAATATGCAGCATTTGAAAATATATATATGCAACGAAGACGAAGAATCCTGCTAGTTTACAGCAGATAAACTGGAGAGAGCCACATTTTTTTATGCATGGCTTTCCCAGAGATATGAAATGACATAAAAGCACATTACTATATACTTGCCAATATTGGCACAAGGAAAAATTCTTAATGAACAATGTTTTGATGTAACCTTTCACTGGACGAACCTGACTACCAGAAAAATCAATCATATTGCCCTTGGATAACAAGTCGTCCACATCTTGTTCAGAGTCAAAGACTATAAATCCAAAGCCCCGTGATCGATTAGTACTATGGTCACGGATGATCTCATGCTCAACCACCTTTCCATACTTGGAAAAGAAACTCTTCAATTCGTCTGATAAGAGTGTCACATGTTACAAGAACCGACTTAGGACTTTGTAATTTCTTTACATTATGCAAAATGCCAATTAGAATGTCGAAAGAAAAAGGAAATTACCTTCTGCTACGGTTGTTGGTATCCCGCCAACAAATATCTTTTTTGTTTTAAAATCTTTAGCTTGAGCAGCACCCTTAGGAATGGTTCTTTTGATTTCAACCTGTAGATGCATGCATTATGGTGAGCTTATTTCTATGAACTTGAAGGACTGCTAGCAAATTGCGAAAAAAGAGTTGATTGCATGACCATAAATAGCCTCCAGAAATCTTATATGACACTTGACTAACTTACGCACTCAAAAGATTACTGCAAGAAGAGAGAGAGAGGGGGGGCAGGTTGTGGGATGTGAAAGGGGGGATCCCATGTGGTAAATTTTACAATTTTGCTTTGAATTTGGCCCTGCTTTTAAAGAAAGAAAATATAACTCCATTCATCCATAGAAACAAGGCTTACAGTTAAAAAATGCTCAACGAACTTCCAACATATCCTAAACTAAAATGTACTGCCTTAGCAGAAGCTCTACAATGGACTTTAAGATTATATAGGTCACTATTCACTCTGCCCATCGACTCTCGCTCTGTAGAGCTGTGATCTTGGCATCATATGATTATTATCATGGCATAATGTCGTATCACATTGCGTGCACCTTATAATTTGAATGTGCACCTTCTTTATACGGATATGGACAGAACATGGCAGGACATCCATATATGACTTGAAAGTAATTACACATGAAACCACAACATATCCAAATAATATAATGTCACGCTATGTTCAATCCCATCATGCTGACAGAATTTAAATGAACGGTTCATAGAATTTCTTCCGAGAACCTTAATTTCCATTATTTGTATTTGTTAAGTTATAAAATCTGCTTCCAACAAAATTCCAATTCAGGTTCTTAGGGCGAACAAACTCTGTGATGAGATAATAAATGCAGCATCTCCCCAAACTATGACACAATACGCAGGTAGCATCACGCCATTGATGTTTACAGGACTGATTAAAATTCATATAGCCCACTGCAAACCCCTAATAGACCAAATCAAGTTCTTTTTTATCTTAATTTTGTTATAATATATGAAGCTTTCAGCATAACCTAAAACCAGGATCTGCGGTCAAGCAAACTTTATGATACGAGGATCGCTACACGTTAAAGGTAAAGTGTTCCTTCCAAGCATGAGATTTTGAGTTATAGACATTATGGGGGAACAGAGAACATAACCTGAAGATGTCAACAAGGCGAATATGCATATACATATAACCTGAATATGTCAACCAAGTACCTATTACATGAGCTAGGTAATTATTTTTTACCTGTTGTTGTATGTGGTTGTGGTTATAGTTTGGAATTTGATAATATTTCAATATAGTCATGTCTATGTCCTAATAATTAGGAACTAGCTGAGTCACTGTATCAGGGCTGAGCCGTATCATATATGTGTCCATGCTTTCGTAGATTACATCTTGCTAACCATGATAACAGGACCGTGAAAACTTTGAAGTAGCCCCTTCAGACTTTAATAGGCCAAATCAGATTTCTTTTTCTTTTTTTTCATCTCAGCGTTGGTCTAAGATAAACTTGCAAAAAGATAAACAAACCACGTCTGAGATCAAGTAAACTATATGACTAAGAGGATATCCAAGAGTTAGTTCAATTGTTTAATCCCAGTGTAAGATTCTAGGTAATAAGCAACTAAGGAGGTACACAGACGGGTTTAGGGAATGAGATTTTAGGGGTACCAGGCACATATCCGTATACAGATAACCTGAATATGTCGACCTAGAACTTATACATGAGATAGGAAATTATTTGGGGATAAGTGTGCATTTTCTGATGAACACTTGCTTTTTGTAGGCCAACAGTTTAGAAAAACTAATTACTGAATAGTTTTATCATAATAAAGAATGGTCAAATCATGCTATTTATTGAACATAAGGTCAGCAAAATGATCCTTTTAATTTATGCATAATTTTGTAAAGCTTACAAAACAAAGTGGCGATGTGCTTGTTGATACAAGTTTGGTCTTGACAAGGTAAGGCATGTGTTTTGCTATAAATTGGACAAAATAAAAAGTAATATTTCACCTCCATTTACAAAAATTTCATCATTGCTTCAATTTATCAATGATCGTCATCGCACAAAGGCTAAGTTGAATAAACACCCATAATAAGATTGTGGAATATAATATATATTGAATGCAACAATGTAATTCCTCAAAACATAAGCATATATTCTGATATTCCAAAAGGAACAAAGCGCGTCTTCGGACACATGGAACTGTTGCACTGCTCAATATATTCGAATGAGATTCAATTGAAAATACTATCTCACTGAAGGCCAAGTTGAAAGAAATCACATAAAACTGAGGTCATATAGGAAAATGGTATGTATTGTACTCTCGTAAAATATAAGCTTTTATGAAAAGCCACACAAAAGAAAAAAAGAACGTAAATGTTGCTATGAAAAGGTTTTATTCATCAATATTACGTATGATTGAATGAGACTGACACATCTATCAATATATAACATTTTAGTGAAGAAAAGGCACATTATGTGTATATTCTTAATCTAGGTACATCACATCTATGTTCATTATTAAAGCATAATAATACTTGTGATCGTATTTGAAAGAAACAAATGGAAGGCACATACCATATGGATGCTGATCATATATATGGGTGAGTAATCATTCTCTAGAGAGGAGTTCTAGTCATTAGGTCTTTGATCCGAGTGCTACAAGTAAATTGGGGATGGTTACAACATCCATCATGATTCATGTCTTTTCGTGCCATTATATATATATATATATAGAGAGAGAGAGAGAGAGAGAGAGGTGGCGGCCCCTTCTTCAAAAATGAGCCCCCGCCCCTAAACACGCATAACCCGTGTATTTCATCGATCCAAACCGACCATCTTAATCTATGTATCATGAAACCTCTATATACAAAAAATATCGGGATTTAAAGACTAACTAGGGTTGCATCCGGATCCGGATAACCAAATACGGATACGGATTTTGATATCCAGCCGGATACGGATACCGCTATATATTTAAATATTCTTCCGGATACAAATACGAGTTCAGAAAAAATGCCCGGATACGGATACGAATATCCGGATATGTGAAGCCAGATACGGATACGGATATCTGCATAAAAATAAAAGAAAATATATCTTTTTATATTATTTTCTCTCCTTAAAATGCCTATTTAAACCATATGTTTTGAAAATACCTTATAGGGGATGTGAATAAGGTTTCTGTGTGTTCTATAGCAAATTTAAAAACTTTATTACTTAATCGTGTTAGATTAACAAGTTTCTACGGAATAATTTAAATAAGTTAAATAATGAAACTTGTAGCAATAATCAACACAAAGCAGAAAAGAAAATTAGACTAAAGAGCAATACAAACACAAAAGAATTGTTGACTAGGTTTCACCACTCCCTGTGGCTAATCCCCGCCTTAGACCACTTTCTCCGGATTTTCTACTATATGCCAATGTGAAGAATACAATCATTCTTCACTAAGATCACCCAGGAAAAAACTCATTTTTCCCACTTGAATTCACGATACACCTCTCGTAGGGATAAAAACGATCCTTTTTCAAGCATTTACAATCGTTTACAATGATCCAAACTTGATGCTCACTCACAATCTTATGATCTCAAAGATTAATACGAATTAGGCTTGAGAATAGTTTTGAGAGATTATTGAAAGTTTAATGCTCTTATGAAAATGGAAAAGGTTTGAAATTTTAAGCACAAGAAGAAAAGAATGAATGAATGAATTATTGAATAGTTTGATGAGAAAAGCGTTTGATCTCATGGGTATTTATAGGAGTGGTAGGGGTTGCCATTTGTACAGAATCATAACTGCCAAAAACAGTTAATTACTGTTATAAACGGTTTAAAATCAAAATGGCTTAAACACCCATTCGTTTGAAAATTCAAAATAAAAAAATAACGGTTAGAAACTGCCATATCAAACGTCTGGAGCCAAACGTCTGCAGTTCAAATTTTTTCTAAAAACGTCAGATCCCGACGTCACCTTTTAAAAACAGAAACTGACTTGCTGAAAAATTTCTTTCGCAGGCATCTTGTGCAAACGTTTGCAGTTCAAAAAATTCTTAAAGAGACGTCAGCTTAGACGTCTCTACAATAGAAACAGAGATTTGAAAATGAAAAATTCCTTCAGCAGACGTCTGCTATTTCAAAAATATCCTTAAGCAGACGTCTGGCTCAGACGTCTGCAGTATGTCTAAATTTGAAATCAGATAGAAAATTTTGAAGAGTTTGAATCCAACAAACATGTTAAACATCTTTTGATCAAATAGAAAACATCCGAAGAATGGAAGAGTTGAGAAAGGGTTTCTAACCTTATGAAATCAATACTAAACTTAATAATAAATAAAGACTACATTCTTCGACTCGGTTCTTTTTCGGTCTTCATTTCCTTCATTTGTTAATTTGAGACATTTTTTGTTTCTTGATAAAACTTGCATCATGTTGTGTGCTTGCGTCAAGCCTACATGCCATATTGACGTTTTGAGCACGAATCTTATTGAAGACAATAACTGCTTGATGTTGAGATATTGTGCTAGCTATAATCATGATTAAGAACCTGGAAACGTTGGTAACATATGAATTATTCTTTAAATATAGTTTTGTTCTAAATGATCAAAACTGAAGATCGTATGGCACAAGTGTCGACAATCTCCCCCTTTTTTATATTTAGCAAAACTTATTTAAAGCATTCATGATATATGTCAAAATAGAAATTAGAATTAAATGCTCTCCCTCAATTCATGCCCGGTTGAAAAAAATCTTTAAATTCGTATTAATGTATCATACCACTAATACTATTTTTCAAGAAGCACCATGAAGACGTGTCATAACTCAAATTTTCACCAATGTATGATATGATATATGATATTTATGATTATTTTCTCCTTTTTGAAAATATCAAAAGTTAACACAATTAGAGCAAGAGGTAAGGAAATATACACGAATAGATAATTTTGTTGTTGAAATTTCATTTGAATATAAAAATATACATGAATCGAGCATAACAAATGAATAATTCAAGCATGATATGAAGCATGATGAACCAATTCATAATAATAACATAAAGAGGATAAGGTTTAAAACTACATAATAATAGAAAACAAAATAAAAACTAATACATAAGCAAACCGATATTCAAGACTGTTCTTCCGGATTTTGTAGGTCTCGACTCTTGATTACTTCCATATGGTGGCGGAGGGGCAATATTAAGGTTGGAGTAGAGATAGACCATGTGATAATCAAGATGCCCCGTAATACGATCCACAATCCGATTTTCTAATTCTTGATAGTCGAAATCTTGAGGGGTTGCTTGAGTAGGAGCATCAATAGGAATTTAGGGCCAAATTTTACTTATATAGAAATCATGAACGGTTAGGATAAGATAAGAGAAAATCGAACGATCAGATTTCATCTGATCGGTTCGAAAAATTGCCCGTGCAGATGTCTGGTCATAGATACCTTTTTTAAACTGCAGATACAAAAAGTTTGTTCCAGACATCTAATGTGATTTTCTAAGAAAATTTGTTTATGTTTAAAGGAAATTTTAAACGGGTTTTATATATAACAGAACATAAAAACACTTATTAATTTAAACGAAACAAAGTACATAAAATAAAAAAAAAACATTACATAACACTTAAACAAACATTAAAATAAATATTAACCTAATCTAATCTTCTTTCTTGAATTTCTCTATGACTTCAGTGCTCCGTTACTTGATGATCATTGATCAAAGAAGATTGCGGTGTCATCGGTGAAGGTTTGCCTAAACAATAACACAAGTCCAGCAATAGGAGTTGGTTGTGGAGTTGGATTTGGTAGTGGAATAAAAGAGGATGGAACAGAATCCTCGCTAGGATCCTTACTCAGATGAGGACTCAAGGGTCCTGACTTCACTTTTTGGAACTCTCACCGTTCTCAAACTTCATCTTCCTCTTAACATTCTCCATGTCAATATTTTCTAAAGAAAACAATTCTGAATAGAATTGAATACTATTTATATATAAAAGAAACCACCCAAAAGAAGTTCTTTGTAACTATATATTTAATTTTTCTAACTCCTTTTTATTTGAATTTCATATTTTAAATACTTACTTAAATTTTGTTTGATCACAGATTAACTAATTTTGTTAATTATTTCAAAATATTTATTAATTAATTACCAATATATAAAATTAAATAGAAACGGTTAGAGCAAACGTCTGGTGGAGACGTCTGGCTCTGAAATTAATTGGACCAGAAGTCTGGTACAGGTAAAGACGTCTGGTTCCAATAAAAAATTTCTATGCATGTCTTTTAAAGGTTGTTTAATGATTAAAAATGATTAAATCAATCATATTGAGTTCTCTAATATGAGAAAATCTAGTTTTATCTAGAAGCTTAGTAAATATATCTGCAAGTTGATGATCAGTTGACACATTCCAAAACAATATCTCCTTTATGAAAATGAACTCTATGGAAATGATATCGTATGTCAATGTGTTTAGTCCGAGAATGTTGATCCGCATTTTTGATCATATGAATTGTACTTGTATTGTCACAAAGCATAGGGATTTTTAAAATACTTTCATTAGTCTTCATGTGGGCATTTCATCCATAAACTTTGTGCACAAGCACCAGCAGCAATGTATTCTGCCTCGACAGTCGATAGAGCCACTGAATTTTGTTTCTTAAAAATCCAAGACAAGACAGTTTCCTAAAAAGTGACATGTGTCACTAGTGCTCTTTCGATCTTTTAAGCTTCCGACATAATCAGTATATGAATAACTGGTTAAGCAAAACAAGTTATTCTTTGGATACCATAATCAGAATTTATGGTTCTTTTGAGATATCAAAAAATTATTTTCACAACGATCAAGTGTGACACTTTAGGATTAGCCTGAAACCTAGCACACAAACATATACTAAATATAATATCAGGTCTACTAGCAGTAAATATAATAGACGTCTTATCATTCCACAATAAAGTCTTGTGTCAACTTCTTAGCCATCTTTATCGTCAGTGAGTTTGGTGTTGGTAACTATTGATATTTCACAAGTCTTTGCGTTGTTCAGTCAAATTTCTTTATTAATTCTCTAGTGTATTTGGCTTGACTAACGAAGACATCGTCTATTTGCTTTATTTGAAATCCGAGAAAGAAGTTAAGTTCTCCTATCATGCTCATTTCAAATTCATCTTGCATAGTTTGGCGAACTTTTCACAAAGACATTCATTTGTCGAACCAAAGATGATGTCGTCAACATATTTGGACAGTTAAAATATCTTGTTTTAAAGTTTTTGTAAATATAGTTGTCTACGTTACCCTCTGTAAAACCTATATTTTCTAGAAATGTACTTGAACGTTCATACCAAGCACGAGAAGCTTGCTTAAGACCGTCTAGTATTTTTCTTAATTTATAAACGTGATTTGGAAATGGATGATTCTCGAATCCAGGGGTTGCGATACATATACTTTCTCGTCTATTTAACCATTTATGAAAGCATTTGTAACATCCATTTAAAAACCTCTAAAGTTTTTATAGCAAGCGTGTGCTAGTAGGATACGTATGGCTTCTAATCTAGCCATGGGTGCATAGGTTTCATCGTAGTCTATACTCTCAATTTGATTATACCCTTAGGCTACTAAACGGGATTTGTTTTTAACTACTTTATCTGATTCGTCAAGTTTATTCTTAAATAAACACTTGTCAAGTTTAGTTTATACATGTGTTGAAAGTAGATGAACGTGTTACAACTCTTTTATCAATATCTCCAATGATCAAATCCTTAGGATGATCTCTATTGAATTGCCAATCTTTTATAAGATCTTCATCCACGACTTGTTGAATATCTTCTATATGTGATTCTGCAATTTCCCTTTTCAATTGATAGATTCTCTAAACCATTTGAGATGTTTGGCTCATCATCAATTTGTAAGGTTTTAGTGATTGAGTTGTTTTCATCAAATTCAATGTGCATACTTTTTTATATAACTTGTGTTCTTTTATTATAGACACGATAGACTTTGATGGTCATAGAATAACCAACAAAAATGCACGTCGCGTTAAAAGTCAAATACCTAAGTTGTCTAAAGTGTTTAAAATAAAACATTTGCACCCAAAAACTTTAAAATACTTAATATATGAGGTTCTACTATAGAATAGTTCGTATGGAATTTTATTAAGGATTTTTCTAATGCTAACTCTATTAATGATTTAGCAAGATGTATTAACGGCTTCAGCCCAAAAATACATAGATAAGTTATTTTCATTTAACATAGTTCGTGCCATTCTTTATAAGAAACGATTCTTTCTTTCAACACCATTTTGTTGTGGTATTCGATACATGAAAATGCATGTTTATATTCTTTCTTATTACAATATTTTTCAAATAGAGTGTTTCAAATTCTCCACCGTGATCACTTCTAATTCTAGAAATATTAATATTCATTTCATTTTGAATACGTTTGAAGAAAAAATTGAAAATATTAAATGTTTCATCCTTTGTTTTGAGAAAGAATATCCATGTAAACCTTCAAAAGCTGTCTACTCTAACATAAGTATAGAGTTTTCCTACCTGACTAGAATTCCTACTAAGACCAAATAAATCCATGTGAATTAGTTGTAAAGGATTGCTAGTAAAGACTTCATTTTTAGGTTTAAATAAGGATATAGTTTGTTTACCTTTAGACATGCATCACATTGTTTATCTTTTTCATATTTTAATCTAGGGATTCTGAAACTAAGTTATTCTTATAAATTTTAGATAACGTATCCATAGATGCATGGATTTAGGGTCCATGCTATTATGATGAAAATAGCATGGGTGCTATGTAGATCCAACCTACATTTGTTTTGTGTGTGGTTAGGATCTATTCCTATCACCATCAATTTTTTGGGACCTATATGATAAAAGAATCCCTTAAAAAGTGAATATACCCCAACCACACGCAAAACAAATGTGTGGTTGGGATCTACATAGCATCCATGTTATTTTCATCATAATAGAATGAACCCGAAATCCTAGATGCATGGCCTAGTCTCCTATGCCAAAGCTAAGATTCATCATTGTTATTTACAACTAGACATTTCATATCTTTATTATTATGTGTAGATAATATAGATATTGTATCGTTTTCCGGTTAAAATTATTGTGATGTTATAGATAATTTTGCAAATGCTCTTTTCAAATATTACGTTGTATCCCCTCTATCACAAAATTGACCGACACTAAACAGATTATGTTTTAAGCTATCTACATACAATACATCATTAATAATAGTAATATCAAAATCATTAATAAATGAAATGGCAGCTTTACCGATTATGTTTGCCCTTTTATTGTCTCCAAAGGTAACGAAGCCACCTTCTCTTGATAGCGTTTGGAAGCAATTTATATATCCAGTCATATGCCTCGAGCAACCACTATCAAGGATCCACTTCTCATTATGTTGTTTGGGATTCTGCAAATCGGGATGATAGTGTGATCTTAGGAATCCATATCATTTTAGGTGCACTAGGGATAGGAATGTAATGATATTTATAAGTTGAGTTCAATTTGATACTACAATACCTAGATATATGTCCTAATGTACAACAATAATTACATGTATTTGCGTATTTATTACCATATCTATATGTGTTTGAAGTTTTAACAAATTTGTTTTGGTTTTCATATTTTCTAAAGGGCGAATGGATACTATCGATATAAGCAATGTCAAAAGGGTGAAAGAGAGACTGAAAAAAGCATGAATGGAGATGATACGAAAAGATATGGTTGCCAAAGGCCTCAATGAAAGTATATTGTTCGATAGGAGTGAGTGGAGACGGAGGATTCATGTGCTGGACCCGGCGTGATTCTCATGTTAGTTCATGTAGCCTACACCATATGCTTGGGATAAAAGGCTTGGTCGTTGTTATAGTTTTCATATTTTGAATCATCGTGAAAACCTAAACCTACACCTTGATGTTTATAACGATTCATACAAGTTCCTAGCATGACGTCACGATTGTCCTTAGCTTTAATAGATTTAAAAATCATATTATCTTTAATTTCTAATTTCTTTTTTAAATCAAAAATCTCATTTTTTTAAGTTTCTATTGAATTAAGTGTATTCATATGAGTTTCTTCTATTAAAACTAATTTTTCTTTTAAATCAATATTTTCTAAATTTAATTTATCATATTCAATTTTAATAGAATTATCCTTATTATTACTATCTTTTAATTGCTTATATTTAGTGTGAATCTTATCATAATTAGATTTTAAATAAAAGCATAACTTGAGTAAATTTTATTTAGATAAATTATTAACATCAAGGGTATCATCACTAACCTTATCTTCTACAGCCATGAAGCACATATTCGCAACTTTTTATTTTTCGAACTCGCTCGAGTCATATTCATCCCATATGACTTGAAAGGCGTCTTCCTGACCCTTTTTCCATTTGAATTTATCTTTTTTCCCTTTTAGATTCGGACAATCTGCCTTTATGTGACCCTCTTTCTCACATTCAAAACATCGCAGTCTTCTTTGAACTCAATCGTTTCTTTATGGAATTGCCTCTATTTTTCAAAAACCTCTTAAAATGCCTTGCAATATTTGTCATTTCTTCATCGTCAATTTCATCGCCGCTTGATAGATGAGATTCTTTAATCTTGCTTGATGATGCCTTTAAAGCGATATTCTTGCGTTAATTGTCTTCTTTCAACTTGATACTTCCAAGTTGCATCTCATATGTTTTCAACTTACCGATGAAAGTATCAACACTCAATGCACTAATGTCGTTTGCTTCTTCAATTGCTGTGATCTTTGGCCGCCAAGTCATGGTTACCGATCACAAATTTTTATAATTCTTTTCTTTTTCTACAAATGTTTTTCTTAAGTTGAATAATTCAGTTACTATGTTGTTAAACCTAGAATACATAGAATCAATCGTCTCATTTTCTTTCATTGAAAACATTTCTTATTCATGCATGAGACGATTAATTTTACTCTTTTACTTGATTTGTTCCTTCATGTGCAGTCTCAAGTGCACTCCATATATCATGAGTGGTTTGACACAGAAATTCTATTGAATTCCTCTGGAACAAGTGAGAAATGAATGGCATTCATGGCTGTTACATTTAGGGTCATAGATCGTTTATTAAGAATTGCATAGAGTAAATATATCTAGGATCTCTAAATCTATATATTGTAAAAATATCATCTTAGTTTTCCAAAATTGAAAGTTTGTGCCATTAAAATGTGGAGATTGCGTGACGGATTGTCCGTCTAATTGGTTTGCCATTTTAGAATCAAAATCTGAAGATGTTAATCTTAAAATATGAGAAACCATGCTCTAGTACCAATTGAAAATACCTTAGAAGGGAATAAGGTTTCTAAGTGTACTATGACAAATTTAAATAGTTAATTACTTAATCGTGTTAGATTAACAAGTTTCTGCGAAATAATTTAAACAAGTTAAATAATGAAACTTGTAGCAATAATCAACACAGCAGAAAAGAAAATTAGAGTAAAGAGCAATACGAACACAAGAGAATTGTTGACTAGGGTTCACCACTCCCTATGGCTAATCCCCACCTGAGACCATTTTCTCAGGATTTTCCACTATATACCAATGTGAAGAACGCAATCTTCTTCACTAGGATCATCCAGGAAAAAAATCGTTTTTCCTACTTGAATCCTTGATTCAGACAATAAGAGGCCTCCCGTAGAGAAGAAAACGATCCTTCTTCAAGGATTTACAATCGTTTACAATGATCAAAACTTGACGCTCATTCACAATCTTATGATCTCAAAGATTAACACCAATTAGGCTTAAGGATTGTTTGGAGAGATTATTGAAAGTTTAAGGCTCTTAAGAAAATGGAAAAAGTGAACTTTTAAGCACAAGATGAAAAGAATGAATGAATTATTGAATAGATTGGTGAGAAAAGTGTTTGATCTCATGGGTATTTATAGAAGTGGTAGGGGTTGCCATTTGTACAGAATCTTAACTGCCAAAAATAGATGACTGTTAAGACGGTTTAAAATCAAATGGCGTAAACACCCATTCGTTCGAAAATTCAAAATAAAAAATATCTGTCAAAAACTGCCATGTCAAACATCAGGGACCAAACGTCTACAGTTTAAAATTTTCCTAAAAACATCTGCCAGGAACGTCTCCTTTTAAAAACAGAAATTGACTTGCTGAAAAATTTCTTTACCAGACGTCACCCGTTTGCAGTTCAAAAATTCTTAAAGAGACGTCTGCTTAGACATCTCTGTAATAGAAACAGAGATTTGAAAATGGAAAATCCCTTCGGCAGACATCTGTGCCAGACAACTGTGATTTCAAAAAAAATCTTAAGCAGACGTCTACAGTATGTCTAAATTTGAGATCAGATAGAAAATTTTGAAAAGTTTGAATCCAACGAATATGTTAGACGTCTCTTGATCTAAGAAAAGACATCTGAATAATAGAACGGAGTTGGAAAATAGTTTCTAACCTTGTGAGATCAGCTCTAGACTTAATAATAAATAAAGACTACATTCAACTCGGTTCTTCTTCGGTCTTCATTTCCTTGATTTGTTATTTTGAGACGTCTCTGTTTCTTGATAAAACTTGCATCATGTTGTGTGCTTGCGTCTAGTCTTCATGCCATATCGACGTTTTAAGTGCGAATCTTATTAAAGGTAATCACTGCTTGATGTTAAGATATTGTGCTAGCTACAGTCATGATTAAAAACTTGGAAACGTCGTTAATAACAAGAATTTTTTAAATATAATTTTTTTCGTTCCATCAATTTTTTAATAAAATTGTTTTAAAATACGCTAATTATATATTTAGTATATTGTTAACATATTTATTTATATAATATTCATTTTCATGTAAATTTGTCAAAATCAAATAATTTTAAGTCATTAAATAAGCATTCAATAAAATATATCGATTACATACGCATTTCCGCTTCACATTTATATATATCTTATTTATACAAATACATGATACATATCCATATTCGTCTCTCTAATATCCACTTGGTATCCATATCCGTTTTTTCCAGATACAGATATAAATATTTCTTACCGGACCATATGTATATCCATAACCATATCCGAAACTAGAAATCGGATATGGATATTGTAACTCTCATATCCGATCCGTATTCGATCCGAATGCAACCCTACCTCTAACACGTTCATCAAGCGACCATAATTTTCCTATACCGATAAGCCGTTAATTTTTCTATCTGCTTGATCAACGCGTTAAAGGTCTAAAAATCCCGAGATTTTTTGTATATAGAGGTTTCATGATATGTAGATTAAGATGGCCAGTTTGGATCGGTGAAATACACAGGGGTATGTGTGTTCAGGGGCGGAAGCTCGTTTTTTAGGGACGCCCCCTCATACCTCTTTTCCTATATATATGTGTGTGAGAGCGCGCCGACACCTCATACCCCTATATATATATGGCTTTTTCGAATACACCCCCAAAAACTTGACTAACTGTTAAAAAAGCCATCTTTTTCAATTTAATTGTAAAAAAGCCCCCCAAACTCCTCCGTTAATGAATAAAGCCTTTCTGTTAGATCAACTCGAGTTCGACTCAAGTTAAGTTAACCAAGGGGCATTTACTCTTAAGTTTGCATAGGAGACGGTGGTGGCAGCAACCAGGCGGTGACCAAGTAGGAACAGAGGGGGCGGCGACCAAAGGAGCGGTGAGCCAGTAGGGATCGAGGAAGGAGGTGGACCAATGGGGGATGAAGATAATGATGGCGGTGATGATGATCGTGATGGTGATGATTCTAATGATGAAGGTGGTGGTGATGGAGGGCAAAGGGGGAAGGGCGGAAAGGGGGCAAGGGCAGGCGATGAGGTGGGTGTGATGGGGATGAAAAAGATGATGATGGTAGTGGTTATGATTTTGATGATGAAGGTGGTGGTGATCCATGGGGTGACAGCAAGGGGGAAGGGGGAGGTGGGGGAGAGAAGAAGGGAGAGGGCGGGTGATGGGGAGTGGGGAGATGAGGAAGATGGTGGTGGTGGTGGTGATGGTGGAAGGAGTGATGATGGTGATGATAGTGGTGGTGGTCCGACGAGGTGACGGTGGTGAAATGTTGGTGATCGGGGGTTGGAGGAGGTCGTGGGGATGCGGTGATAATGGTGCAGTGAGATGATGAAGAAGAAGATGGTGATGAAGATGGTGGCTGTGGAGGTCAAGGAGAAAGAGAGGTTGGGGGTTAGGGTTAGAGTAAAACAGTAATTTTAAACCCCTAACTGCGACATTAGACGGTGTTAGCGTCAAGAGTAACCAGAGAGGCTTTTTTAGTTGAGTAAGCGGTTTTGGGAGGCTTTTTTAGAATTAAATTGAAAAGGGGGCTTTTTTACAATTAGCTACGTTTTGGGGGTGTATATCCAAAAAAACCTATATATATATAAGAAAAGGATAACAAGGAGAAGCAAGTCCTACCAAGAGGAGAAAAGCCCATCTCTGAATATACTTCTGACATGAGACGAGTTAAGAGAAAAATGGTTTGGTTTAACCTCAATTTACTCCTTTTGCACATTTTATTTACAACAGGAAAATGCAGTAAATTCAATCTAACCAACCAACAAGATATTATATAAAACCACAAGAACATGGAGTTCACTTTGATAATATAAAGAACTGCTACAATATATTGGGATACTATTCAAATATATCTAACCGTTCGTTAATCTCATATTTGGAACCGGATAACAGAATTTACAGCTCTATGCAGAAGGTCCATGTCTGTCAAAATGCAAGTAGGACTAAACAATCACATGAGAATAAGAATTTGGATTTGTTTACATTGCAGATGGTGTAGTCAATGTGCATATTGCATGGGAAGTAGATTGACAAGATCAGAGCCTAATCGCAGTTTGGGGTCCATTTAGATCGACATTTATTAGTTAGACTTAAGTTAGATCCACTGTGGGTTCATTTTTTTATCCATACCAACGTATGTATGAAAAAACAATACTTCTTAACTAAGAGAGATACGGTTCACTGGTTCAGATTTCAATAGATTGAGACCTCTTAAGCAAAAGGAATCAGCATTTTTTACCTAGTGTGTTTTAGATTTAGAACAATTGATAAAAAGTATTTAAAAAATGTCATATAAGGTTCCAAAACCATGTGTTGTTATGTTAGTATGTAGTTTAAGATTCTAAAACTAAAATAAAGAACAACAATAGAAAGAGCACCTTATATTTGATACTGTATTTTAATCATTCTAAGAGACATGACTTTTATTTCCAGTCATCAGGCCAAAGTAGTTCTATTGCCCCATACCTGACCAGCCTAATTCCATTTCGATTTTCATAGGAAAGAAAAAAAATATGCTGGTAATAACACAATTGCATTAAAAAAAATTGGACACGGAAAATGGTATGTATTGAAATAACTGAACTAGTCCTCTCAAAGAAACATCTTAAATGAGCATTACAACAAAATGAAAGTGCATGTCCAAGAGACGAGAAAAATACTATTTCATGATGCCCGAGACCATAGGAAGAAAAAAAATAGAACGATAGGTAAAATATTAAAGAGTTATACATTAAAATTGCATATTAAATATCCATCTTCAGAACACCAACAGGGGGAAAATATAATACGCATAATCAATAAACATAACAAAAAATGTGACTGAAGCAATATTCTACAGTTTCTGATAGGACTTACTGTCTTTCCATTGATAGCATGTGTGTCTTCCATTACTTGATCCACAACAGAAGGGTCCGCATATGTGATAAACCCAAAACCCCTTGGTTGGTGAGTGTGTCGGTCCTTCATTATCACCGAGTCAATAATCTGGCCGTATTTTCCAAAATGCTTCAGGAAAGTGGCTGGTATTTTCAAAGAGAATTAAACAAATATACGCAAAATAAGTTAGAAAATATGGTTAATGTATCCCAAGCTCTGATCTTACTGTAAAAACTTGTGTCAAGGACATAGAAGAAATAAATCAAATTATGTGCTTTCTATTTTAACTACCTGATATCAAAACCAGGTTATAAACTAGGCGTTTACTTGTGTATTCATGCATATATACCGAATCCAAATGGTAAATAACTAATTTTATATGTATGAGGTCAAGGATGTCCTATGAATTTGTGTGTATAGGTGACGGTTAACAGAACAAAAGAAGGCTCATATCCTGAAAAGAGAAAAACATGTAGGAAATGGTTGAATTAAGGAGATGTGATGACTTTGAGGGCATACACCTCACAGAGCTTGCAAGTGATTCAAGTAACCAGGTGTTTGGCTGATCTTAACAAAACAATCTCACTTCAATTTGCAAATACCAGGATGATAATGACACTGCAGGGTCAGAGACCTGAGGCACAAAATACTGCATTCGCCATGATGAGTGCTTCACATACCAAATGCCTTTTATGTAAGATAATGCACAATAATATTAGTGAAAACTAATACAAATCATAGATGGTTAAAGAAACAGCCAAATTTTATGGGCAAAAAACTGTTGTTAAAAACTAAAACTGAATGGATGAATGAGATGTACAATGTCATGCAGTAGAAACTGGTTAAACACCTTCAAACAACGGAATGGGCCAATAAATATAAAAATAATACGCAGCTGAATAGACGATAAAATCTGCAGAACGACAAATGGCAGCTGCAGTGCCGGTAATAGCATGCAACAGAGAAATGTGACCATAATGAAACCTTCACAGCATAATAACCTTCGTAAATGTATGAAATGCTAAATAGAGATCTTATTAAGGATAAAAAAGCATACTATAACTACCTTTGTTCCAGCTTCAACTCATTTGCCCAATAAATCTCCCTTAACCACAAAGTATGAGATGTTCACAATTTGGCATATCGAATGCACAATTAATTTCTTCTAACCAAGTTATCTGTAACCTAAATTTTCTTTTGCTGCAAGTCCCCAAACCCGTCCACTTCAATTTCAACAAAAACATCTCCCTGTTCTTCAGTAACATCAAATCAAGAAGTGGGAGGAGAGAGGGATACAGAGTGAAATTTTTTGTTAAGAAATGAAGTTGTGAAGGAAAAAGAGGTGGAACTATTTCAATTGTTTGTGGTGGCTTGTGGCCTTGTTGTAGGTTCAGGTATAGAAATCCTATCATGTTTGGTGGCACATAGACAGATTAAAATTAAGTCTCGGAAGACGTAGATAAGGACGAGACACATGACGATGATGACGATGACAGTTATTCTTTCAGATCACAATTGAGGTTTGATGGAATCACAATGGAATTGTGATGATCGGTGACAGATAAAGAGGTTAAGGAAAATGATGATACTTTAGAAGCGAATTGTATGGGGATGTAAAGATGGAAACATGCAAGATAAAACTGGAAAAAGTTTAGTTCCAATTTAGGTTGCACGGATACTTCCAATGGGTTGCCGTATCCATGTCCGACACGTATCAGACACCACCGATACTTGCACGACACGTATCGGAAGCGTTGTGTATATATCATATATGTATAATATGTGTTCTATATGTGTCGTATGCATATAAACATATTTTTAGTATGTTATTAGCGTGTAGCATTTTAGACTTGTTAATTTTTCCTTGTTTAATATTGACATAACAATTTGATATCTTATTTATCTTTATAACATTATATATAGCCGTGTCCCCGTATCTCATATTTTAGGACTTTGCCGTATCGCCGTATCGTATTGTGTGGTATCCATGTCCCTGAATCCATGTCCCTGAATCCATGTCTATACAACCTTGGTTACAATCCAATGCTGATCAAAGATGAATATAGTGACTAAAGTGGGTTTGCAAATGATAGAATAGTGATGGGAAGATGATGGCAATAATAATGATGGTGACGGCTTTCTTATTGAGATGGATTGAAAAAATCTGAAGGTAATTCCTATAGCAAGATCATTGTTCAAAAGAAGTGGTAAAAAGAAGACTTCTAGTTATTGTTATTAGTTAGATGAATTACATAAACTAACCATTAATTAAACATTAGTTTTGAAGAAATGATATCTACTATAAAGAAAAACATAATTAGACAAACATATAACAATTTTATTGTCTATTGATTTACTATAACGTTTTTAGAGGAGAATTACTACTAACGACAAAATAGAGAGTAATACTTTTCTACCCGACCTAGTAGTTCCATATAGGTTGCCGGGTGGTGATTGATTACCAGATAAGGGTACCTTTGCGACTTGAACACCTACCCCACTGTTAACCAATCACCAACACAGTAGCCTACATGGTATCTATCGAGTTGGTGGGTTAAGCATGTCCATAACATAAATAAGCAACTTAGTGCTAATGGTGGAAAAATGATTTATATTGAAGTTGCTAAATAATTTAACAGATTTTACTATTGGTATTTATATAATGATATATTGCCCAAAAAAATTAGCATGAGATGAATAGCCAGACAAATAAATATTTTATCATCAATGGTTGAAGAGATGGATCATTTCAAATATTACAATAATAAGTCGCCTAATTTCTTTTTCTCCTTTTTCCTTCTAATTTTATGGACTGGATGAGGGACGGGACGTGGAAGGGAAACTTTTGTGTGGTAACGATTCAGCACATAATATTCCGATTGAAAAGTGAACACATTATGAGTTGAAGTTGTAATGCAAAAGGTTTATCTTTCCCTTGACTGTAATTTTTTGGAGTAGGCCTATTGACACAACCTGCCCTAGCATGATTTTAAGGTCACAATTTCATAATGCTATGGGATAAACAAGAAGGCAAAGGGTAAGGTTTTTATATTCCCATTTATGTAAAATGCAGGAAAGGGAACAAATGTAAAGTGGGCATGATTTAATAGGCCCACAAATCATTAAAATTCAACAATTAGAAGGTATTGGGCGTAGTTCTCATATGTTCTGTAGTAGTTATAATTTCTGTGCATGGTCAAAGTAGTATCGAAAATATACTACGGCTCAATATCCTAGGAAACCCAAACTACGAGATAGAAATATCATTGCATAACAATACAACACATAGAACAATATGAATGGCCAATTGACAATTTGAAACAAAAATGTCAAAAGACATAATAGCCATATGAAACAAGACTGACTTCAAACTTATAAACTATAAAAACTGATTATTCACTCATATCCCAATATAATACACGAAAAGAAAATAATGATGAAAGCAACATATGATCAATGCCTTAAATTGAAATTAATTAGGAGAAAATCAAAGTATCCCACTGGTCAGCATAAACAACTAGGCAGAAACCCTAATTTCACATGTTCGAAGGCATAACTGAAAGAAAACCTAAGAAAAAACATTCGATTACTCGCATAGTTCCAAAACCTAATCATAGAGTACGAAAACACAACACATATCACGCATATCTGAAATTTGACAAGCTAAACCCTAAAATTTCAAGATAGATTGAGAGACCCACCCATGCTCGTGTCTCGTGGAAGACCTCCGATGAAAATCTTCCTGCAATCACAAAAGCAACAGCAAAAGGAAACGCATCAGAAAATCCCAAATCGAAAAATCAAAGAAGATGAATCGCGTTGAGATATCAACCCAGGGCTCGCTCCATCGTGTTCGTTGCTCTTCGCGTCCTTGGGCATGGCTGCGGCTCTCGATGGGGCGCTGGATCTCGGAAACTAGGGTTTCTTTGCTAGGGTTGGGCGAGAGATTGGGGATTTGGTTTTCTCGCCTCGAATGCGAGAGGTTTATAAACGGAGAGAGCTTTATCGAAGATCTTACCTTGGATCGATCTCAACCGTTGGCTGCCTTCATGTTTTATTCCACACACGCCCCTTTAATTAAATTTACCACTGTTTCGGTAGGGTAAATTACACTAAGATATGCTTAACTATCACGTTTTTTCAATAAATATCTTAAGTCCATTACTTATAATAAAATATCGAATTTTTCGAGTTGAATACACTCAAAAGCAGCACAAAAAGTTTTTTGCTGTTATAAATGAACTCTATTGAATGTTAGTGAGAAAGCAAGATAGTTTAGGGTATTTTAGTGCCCATATCGGTATTTAGTCCTAAAAGCTTAAGGGGTTGTTTGACAATTAGCAAGATAGATGAAAGCAAGAAAGTAGGTGCAGAGACGCTACAATAGGCAAGTAGAAAGAAAGTAACACCATAAGAAAGCGGTAAAAATATATTTGTTAGGTCTTAAATGTTGGATATGTATGCCCGCCTGTATTGTATAGGATATTAGGGATATGTATGTACAGGACAATCTTACTCAGTTGTATATAATATATTATCTGAGTTATCTTTGTCTTGGTATGTGTATTTCTTTCTCTTACTGCTTTATATTGTTTACACATATTGATAAAAACTCGATACAGTAGTATACTATTTTGGATTGTTTTTATCTTAACATGTGCATATGTTATACTCGATATTACATATAGCGGATATATGTTGATAAAACCCGTAGGATTTTGCTTGACTACCAGCGTTATGATGGCGATCATACTAGTGGAAGATGGGTAGTCCATAAGCACATCCTTAAAGGTCCCAAGTCGCGGGAATATCGAGACTGGGTATCGATATTCCAGAGTAGACTTGTGTATACGTTTCTAAACCCCGACGAGGGGCGGTGGTTGGTCCCACAGCCATTGCTGTGATCACCTAAGATTGTATACAGGTGCTCACTGGGGTGAGTGCACTGGACGGACTCGCCGAGAACCTCTAAATAGCATTATACATATCGTCAAATAGCGGTTCTTAGGTGATATGAGTACAGGTTAGTCTTTAGACCTGAGATCATCATTTGTCTCGTGTGAGTTCCCACTGTGCTTTGATCACTGTCTTATCATGGCTCTACTGAGTCGTGCAAACAGGTTTTAGTTGAGTACAGTCCCGAACCACATAGAGGCAATGAGTGATTGTCAGGGATCCGTCTCTCCTGGTATTGGGAGTCGATATCACACTATGTCCAGATGGCCAGAACTATAGGACTTTGGCCAAGGCAGTTGAGATTTACTGATGATTAGATCAGTAGTTTCTCGGATTGGTCCTTGTTAGTTATATATATGCCCTAGAGGCATTACTGTACATGCGATGTATATTGTAGTGGATGCTTGGACATATATAGGAAGGACTTTCTTACTCGACATGACAGTATGCTATCTGATTGCTCTTTATCTTAACATGTACACTTATTGTCTCTCTATTACATGTTGATAAAGCCATTAGGATGAGTACTTGACTACCAGGATTATGATGCTGATCATACTACTGGGGCAGAGGTAGTCGGCAAGTACATCCTTCAAATGTTCCTAATCGTAGGAGTATCGAGACAGGGCATCGATACCCCCGAGTAGACTAGCATATACGCTTCTCGACCCATATGATGGGCGATGGATGATCCCATATCCATTGGTGCTTGACATCAGAGGAGGTATACGGGTGCTCAGTGGAGACTGGGTACACTGGACGGACTCGCCGAGAACTCCTAGATGGTATTATACCTATCGTTAGATAGCAGTTCTCTGGTGACAATGGTACATGTTAGTTTGTCGATCCGAGATCGTCATAGAGTCTTGTGTGATTCCCACTGTGCTTTGATTTCCACTATACCACGGTCAAGAGATCAAGCAAAAAGGTGGTTTTTGGGTACAGTCCCGAGTCACATAGAGGCAATGAGCGATAGGAAGGGATTCGTCTATCCCGGTATTGGGAGTTGATATTGCGCTATACTCGATTGGCCATAACAGGAAATTCCTGGCCAGGGTTGCCGAGATTTACTAGTAAGTGTTATCAGTAGTTTCTCGAACCGTTATGGACCTTGCATCGGCATGACTTATCAGGCTATTGGGATCTGACGTTATACCACCCCCAGACTTTAATATGCGACATATCTGACGAAGAGACAGGACTGTACGGTAGTGTTACCGATTAGATTCGCAGGAGTATGAGCAGGCTTGCTTGTTGATCTTCTGATCGCTCAATACCCGGGTGGCCGTTACGTTTAGCAGACCGCTTGCGGCTTGTAGGTGTTTGATATGATTATCACCTATTACCGGCGTATTGACGAGTCTTTAGAGTCCTACACAGAGGTTTCATGTTTCATGCGAAACGAAGTAGGAGCCCATATGTAATATGTGCGGGACCGAGATTAATGTGTGTATGTGATACCGCATTCTATTCTCGCGATATATGATATCGGTCGGTTATATATGATATAGCCGGGTTATCGGATCAAGTGTTGATTCGATAAGTTGATTCATATGATATTAGTCAGTTGTATGTGATAAAGCCGGATTATTAAATCAAGTGTTTTTGATAATTTAATGTATAATTATATATTTGATATATTAATTTACATTAACTAATATTTGCTCACTAAGTATTCTTTTTCTCACTTGTGTGAATATAGTATATACGTGATATATATTAATGTACATTTTCTTTGTGTCATGCTTGATCCCACATTATACATAGGTGTATGAGACTTACACCATGCTTGATATAATGTAGGGTTTATATTTATCTAAGTAATTCAAAAATGGATGGATATTTGGCATGGCTACAAGCTTGTAGAAGCTTGTAGAAATATTGACCAAGTCCACCATTTTTGTTTCACTTGTAGATATTTATTAACCCAACCATTATACTAACCATGGTAAACTCTCTACATGAGTTAGTGTATGACACTAACTCACCCATGGTTCACATTCTCACCTTATGAGTTTCACTTTGTTCACTCACTTCATCTTCTTTTTCCTCATGAAAAGCTTGCTAGCTTTTTCCAAGATGAGAAAATATTGTGAGAAAAAGAAAACTAAAGAGAGCCCATTTCCTACTTCACCATCCTCTACTATTAGTCATTTAGTTTAGGGTGTTTACTTCACTAAACCCTAATTTAGTGAAAAGGTAGCATGAGCATGAGTCTCCTCGACGTAGATCATCTTCGGCCTCGAAGAGTTCGAGCAAGTTTGTATCTTTCACCTTGTGGAGCCTCTCAAGGGTTCGGGAGATTCTTACTCACAGCAAAGGGACTTCCACACAGAGCATTTGAAGTGAAGGACCGGTCTATAAAGATTGTATTCCGCATTCACTTAGTTGTTAAGATATTAACATTGCTAGTTTGTTTAAATCTCTAGTTAAGATTCTAGGGTTAGAGTTATTTAGAAAGGCATTTTTTTGAAAACGGCATGGACGATGCCTCCCAAAACCTTGCTGACGCGCTAAGTATCACTACAGTGGTATCAGAGCCAAACTAGAGATTTAAACGATGTTTGTTAGGATTATGAAACCGAAACAACTCCGAAACACCCGATATAAATTCCTAGTTTCTATCGAATTTTAAATGGCCTCTAAAAAAATTTTTAGCAACTGCAGAATGTTGTATGTGATATAACATGAACACTATCAATATTTGAAGCAATTTGACATGTTTTTGGCCGGACAAATCACTACAAAAACCGAGCACAAGGGGCCATTCTGGGCTTTTTGGCTTCAAATTTTTAGGGTGTTCCAGTTTCTGGGTTTTGGTGTTTCAGCTGTTGCTTGTTTTTGCTAAATTTACATGTGATGTTAACTTTCTGCAGAGGCAATTCGGAGTGTTTCGTAATCGTAATTCTAACATGTATCCGGGTTATTTAGACGACGTTAAAAAGTTCGAACGGATATCAATAACCCATATTTCCCCTCGCTGGAAATTTTCCAAGAGTTGGATATTTTTTCAAGTTTAAAATCTTCAGAAAATCATGCAAGCGATTATGTGGATCCTCTAGAAGAATGATAACCAAACTAGACTTTTTGGATCGCGGAACCGCGGTCATACCCTAGGGTTTACGGTAGTTCCGTGGCGACATGAGTGAGGCATGGGTCAGCCCTTCTACGGATGGTTCATATGAGCTGTGACATGTTCCAGGGTACTTTTTGAACTCCGCTCAAGTGTTGAGCCCTTTGGAAAATTTTGGGTGTTTTTTTATTCGATCGAAAAGTTTAATATCGTCTAGCTATCTATGATTGTGATACAATATTTGGAATCCACAAAATTAGCTATGAGATAACTAGTTTGAATTTTATAAATCTAGCAGTTTAATCTCATTTGATCGGTTGCCACGGAATTTTGATGAGGATCAAAAGTCTGTCGCAATTACGTAGCGTACGCGGATACTCGCCGGGTAACCTTACTAAATAGCCATGCCCCATAGTCCCGACCAGGTGACTGTAGGAGAACCCCGTCGCCAAAAGCATCCATACGGGTGCTCGCGGCTACGGTGTTCCGCCTTAGTGCACTTCGTCAACGATATCCGGGGTGCGGCCGTCTACTAAAGTTTCCAACGAGCATTCGATCAGGTTATCAGAAATCTTGTTGAATTACCCGACATGTTAAGTGTTTTCAATATCGAGACTAAAATGCGGGGTTTATAATTGTTAGGCATGTGATGTCTAAGGAATTCATTTGGTTGGACATGAAATCCAAAGTATGTGATACATTGGGTTTATGATGTCTAAGTGTTGGGTTACCCTTGCACCTAGTCTAGGGTTTGGTAGCATCACTCATGCCAATTTTAAAATTAGAGAGGTGCAAAGCTAACCAACCATGAATCTTGCTAGAATTTCTAGGGTAACAAACTTGTATCACATACAAATAAGAAAAGAGATAGGGATTACAACTTTTGTAGTCTGTTCCTTCGCTTCATAAGCTCCGTGTTGAGGTCCCTTCGCTGCGATCATCACGAACTCCGACTCTCGAGTGGCTCCATGAGGTAAATGAGACACCTTGCTAGTAGTCTTCATGATCTAAGATGATCTACCTTGAAGAATCTCTAACCCAAGCTAACACTTCACTAATCAACTCATTAGAGAAGTGAACACCCTAATCTAAGTAGCCAGAATAGATGAGGATGATGAAGTAGGAATTTTGCTCTCTTTTTTTTTCAATATCTCACTTTTATTCACCACTTTTGAAAAAGCTAGTGAAGCTTTTCTACAAGGAAGAAGAAGCAAGAAGAAGAGCTAATCCTTTTGTGATGAATAATGAATTATTGTTATGGTTACAATTACAACCATGGGTTAAGTATGATAGCCTTAACCCTTGTAAAAAATAAACCATAGGTTAAGGGTTTGGGTTTGGTTAACTAATGACTCCACAAAAATCCAAAGAGAAATGACAAAGTCAAAGCTTCATGAAAGATCATGCATAAAGCTAACCCAAATGCTAACCCTAATCCAAACCCTAACTAAGTTTAAACCCAACAAACATATTGCATTTGTAACCCTAACTTGTTACAATATTATATATCACATATACAATATTTAATGTAACAAAAGAAAATAATACAATCAACATATATCGCATATATATCAATGTATTATCCGGTGAGAAAATGAATCAATAAAGCGAGCTTATATTAGTTAACGTAATGTAATATATCACATATATAATTATACATTAAATTATCGAATCAACACTTGATCCGACAATCCGGCTATGTTGTATATAACCGACTAATATAGCATGTACTATTTTATCGAACCAACACTTGATCCGATGACCCGGCTATATCACATACACCCGGCCGATATCACATATTGTGAGAATAGAATACGGTATCTCATATCGTATTATTCTCGGTCCCGCACATATCACATATGTGCTCCTACTCCATTTTGCCTGAGCCAGGAAACCTCTGTGTAGGACTCTAAAGAATCGTCAATACGCCGGCAGTAGGTGATGATTATATCAAACACCACAAGCTGCAAGCGGTCAGCTAAACGTAACAGCCACCCAGGTATTGAGCGATCAGAAGATCAACAAGCAAGCCTGTACATTCTCCTGTGAATCCAATCAGTAACACTACCGTACAGTCCGGTCTCTTCGTCTGATATGTCACATATCAAGTCTAGGGGTGGTAAACGTCAGATCCCATTAACCGATAAGTCGTGTCGATGTGAGGCTCATAACGGGTCGAGAAACTACTGATAACTCTTACCACTAGCACTCCATATCAGCCCTGGCCAGGGACTTCCAGTTATAGCCAATCGAACCCCCGTATTTCTCCTGTGCTCTTTTGGCTTCATTTTAAGTTTCCTAGTATTGTTTATTTAGCCCAATTTTCATGTGATGATCTGTTTGACCTGGGGCTAATTCGTAGTGCTTCGTAGTCGTATAACTTAACACTGTATTGGTAACCTTGACTATTTTTAGCGGTTCGATCGAACCTCGCACACCACATTTTGTACCCCGCTGAAATTTCCAAGTGTTGTAATTTTCCGAAGTTGATTATATTCGTTAAATCGTGCAAGTACCTCTATGGACCCCCTAGAAGACATAATAACCTTAACTCGATTCTATGCCCGCGGAACCGCATTCGAACCTTTGGGCTTGCCGTAGTTCCGTGGTGTCATAGGTGAGGCGTTGGTTAACTCCTTCTACGGCTGGACCATAGACACAGTGGCACGGTTTTTGAGTGTTTTGACTCTGCTTAAGTGTTGAGCTCACGGGGGTAATTTGTGAGTGTATGTTGATTCGATCGAAACGTTAAACATCGTCATGATAGTCTGTGATTGTGATACAATTTGTGGAATTCATATAGTTAGGCATGAAATCCGTAATATGTGATATTTCGGGTTTACGATGCTAAGGTGATGGATTCCAAATGTTGTAGTTTTTCACTTTTCTTTTCTGCGACCGTAAGCGTAGTATGTGGGGTATTGCCGGCTTCATTGCTAAACATCAACGACAATCGGGATACGCATACTTACTTACGTTGATGATATGAGATATTATTGTTAGTGCATGTTGCATGCTCCCACAACTCTTGTGAGGGGGCGGAAGTGATGAACGAAAATTTTCTTTGCATACAACACGCACTTTCCAAAAGATCTTGTCTAAACCATAACTAGAAAACCCTAACTAGAGATCTTATCTACTATGTTAGGAATTATACCTTGATGATACGGTCATTCGGGTCTTCTCTTTGATGCAACTCCTTTGCTCATTGTCTTCTCTTTTGATGATGTTGCCGATGTCTTCGATCTCCTGCCTCCCAAGACCTAGATGATCCACCCGAGAGTTATCGTGCAAGTTAGAAACTCTTCACAAGAGTTTAACCTAGTGACCAAGTTTGCTAGAAGAGGTCACTAGGATTATGTAGAGATTAGTGTATTGGATTAACTTAAGGTCCTAAGCTTTGGATTCACATCTCATGTGAAGGTGAAAGCTAGGAAGAAGAAGGAGGAGAGAAGGATGAGAGAAGAAGGGGAGAGAAAGTGTTTGTCATAATGAAAGAGTTCAAGCATGATGAAAAAAGATATAGCACCAAAAGAAATAATTGAAGCATGCATTATAAAATTAGCACCATGCTTCAATAGTAACTCCAAAACAATATAAAATAATACAATCCATTATCTCAACCATGCTTGTACTTTTTAATTTCCACCTCATTTATTTATTTTCATAAAATAAATAATGTCATTATGAGGTGGCACATTCTAGAAGGTATTCTGGTAACAATTACAAGAATACCCCTCCTCCGTATACCGTATACCCGTACCCGAATTCCAAAAAATACGAATACCATTAATCCAATAATATAATACCGGTATCCGGCTTAAACCAAAGCCTGCCAGTATTATCCTTCCGATTATTATTCCTGTATCAATTACACGAACATAATCGAAAACCAACCGCAACACCTTACGGCTGCCGTAACAACTTACGGCCTCTACATCTTTCGCCTGAACAAAGGAACCCTCTGTGTGGGACTCTAAAGAATCGACAGTACGCTGGCAGTGGGTTTAACCACAAGCACGTCAGCGGCACTAGCTGTGCGTAACGGCTACCTAGGTACATGACGAAAAGGTGGCCGACGAGCGCACTCATCATAACCCCTACGAGCCTGCAAGCAACACTTACCGTACAATCTGGTCTCTTCGTCTGATACGTCGCATATGAAGTCTAGGGGTGGTAAATGTCAGACCCCAACAACTTTATAAGTCATGCTGATTTACGGCTCATAACAGTTCGAGGAACTACTGATAACACTTATCAGTAATCCTCGAGAACCCTGGCCAGGGAATTAGGTGTTATAGCCGATCAAATATAGCGCGACATCAACTTCCTATACCGGGAGAGACGAAACCCTTCCTATCGCTCACTGTCTCCATGTGATTCGGGACTGTACCCAAAGTCCACCTGTTTGCACGACTCAATAGAGCCGTCGTAGGGAGGAAATCAAAGTACAGTGGGAATCACACAAGACACTATGATGATCTCGGGTCTACAGACTAACCTGTACAAGTGTCGCCAGAGAACTGCTATCTGACAATAGGTATATATACCATCTAGGAGTTCTCGGCGAGTCCTATTCGGTGTACCCATTCTCCAATGAGCACCTGTGTACAATCTTTGATGTCAAACACCAATGGTTGTGGAATCAACCATCGCCCCCAGGGTCAAGAAACGTACACACTAGTCTAATCTGGTAATACCGATGCCCTGTATCGATATACCCTCGACTAGGAACTATTAAAGGATATGCTTGTAGACTGCCTAGGCCCCACTAGTATGATCTCATCATAATCCTGGCAGTCAAGCATAGTCTTAAGGGCTTCATCAACATGCATATAAAGATATGAAATCTAACACAACACATCACATGTTAAGATGAAGATAAACCAGATAGCATACTATCATTTCGAGCAAAGATTGTTTCTGTACATATACATGCCTAGCATCCTATACAGTACAGGCCTCTAGGGCATATATATCTAACAATCTCCCACTTGCACTAAGGCCTGTAGTTGATGCAATAAGTACCGACTAGAACCGGTTGCCGGCGTACCGCATGCCCAACGGCTCAAACAGTTTCTCAAACTGTACTTGAGGGATGGCCTTGGTGAATGGATCTGCCGAGTTGTCTTTCGTGTCTACTCTCCGTACCTCGATATCCCGGCGATCCACTATCTTCCTGATGAGGTGATACCGCCTCAAGATATGTCTGGATTTTTGATGGGACCTCGGTTCCTTTGCCAAAGCCATGGCTCCATTGTTATCGCAATACAAAGGTATTGGATTAGCAATGGATGGAACCACTTGAAGTTCGGAAATGAACTTCCTCATCCAGACTGCCTCTTTTGCGGCATCATTAGCAGCAATATACTCAGCTTCCATCGTGGAGTCAGCGACGGTATCTTATTTGGAACTCTTCCAACATACCGCCCCTCCATTTAAGGTAAATACAAACCCTAAGATGGACTTACTATCATCCTTGTCGCTCTGGAAGCTGGAGTTGGTAAAGCCCTCCATTTGGAGATCTCCGTTACTATACACCAAGAACATTTCTTTAGTTCTTCTCAAGTACTTCAGAATGTTCTTCACAGCAGTCCAGTGTTTCTCCCCTGGGTTGGATTGATACCTGCTTACTGCACTCAGTGCATAAGCTACATCTGGACGAGTACATAACATCACATACATTATAGATCCTACTGCCGAAGCGTAGGGTATAATGCTCATGCGAGCCCTCTCCTCATCAGTCTTTGGAGACATCTCTTTAGAGAGGGTGATCCCGTGACAAGCGGGTAAATTACCCCTCTTGGAATCTTCCATACTAAATCTCTTTAGTATGGTGTCAATGTATCTCGATTGGGACAATCCCAATAATTTCTTAGATCTATCTCTATAGATCTTAATCCCCAGAATGTACGAGGCATCGCCTAGGTCTTTCATGGAGAACCTCTGCGATAAGAATAGTTTAATCGATTGTAGCATAGGAATATCATTTCCTATCAAGAGAATGTCGTCCACGTACAATACGAGGAATGTAACAGTACTCTCTACAATCCTTTTATAAATACATGGTTCATCCACATTTTTGATAAAACCAAACTCTTTGATTGTATCATCAAAGTAGATGTTCCAACTCCGTGATGTCTGCTTTAATCCATAGATGGATTTATGCAGCCTGCATGTTTTTCCGCTGCTCCCACTATCAATGAAGCCTTCTGGCTGATCCATAAATACGCATTCTTCTAAATTACCATTTAGAAATGCCGTTTTAACATCCATCTGCCAGATCTCATAATCATAGTGAGCAGCTATAGCAAGCAGGATCTGAATGGATTTGAGCATCGCGACTGGTGAAAAGGTTTCATCATAGTCCAAGCCCGGTCTTTGACGAAATCCTTTTGCTACCAGCCTAGCTTTATAGGTCTCCACCTGACCATCCACACCGATCTTTCTTTTAAAGATCCATTTGCACCCTATGGGTTTTACTCCAGAAGGTGCAGTCTCCAAAGTCCATACTTTGTTGGTGTGCATGGATTCCATTTCGGATCTCATGGCATCCGGCCACTTCACTGAGTCACCCCTCGTGATAGCTTGCTGAAAACTAGTAGGGTCATCATCATCCATGATGCAATCTTCTCTATCACCATCAATTAGAAAACCATAGTATCTATCAGGTGAGCGAGAAGTCCTACTAGATCTACGGAGTGGCTATTGAAACCTCAGGTTCAACTAAATCATCGGTAATTGTTTGTGTATCTGGAATTTTTTCCAGTTCTACCGCATTGCCAACAGTATCATTCGTAAAAAAATCATTTTCTAAAAATGTGGCATACTGAGAAACAAACACTATTTGTTCCTCCTTGTGGTAGAAAAGATATCCACACGAGTGTTTTGGATATCCCACAAATCTACACAAAACCGATCATGTCTCAAGTTTGTCCGGATTCTGTGTTTTCACATAAGCCGGACAACCCCATATCTTAACTCTTTTAAGAGATGGTCTCTTCCCATACCATATCTCATATGGAGTGGTAGACACGGTTTTGGTCGGAACCCTATTCAATAGATGAATCGCAGTTTCTAATGCGTGCCCCAGAATGATATTGGTAACTCAGCATCACTCATCATAGATCGTACCATATCTAATAGGGTACGATTCCTCCTTTTCAATACTCCATTATGCTGTGGTGTGTATGGAGGAGTGAGCTGAGAGAGAATCCTATTCTGTTTTAGGAAATCTAGAAACTCTAAGCTTAGATACTCACCTCCTCGATCTGATTGAAGTTTCTTGATACTTAAGCCTGTTTGTTTTTCTACTTCAGATTTATACTCCTTGAATTTTTCGAAGGCTTCAGACTTATGTTTCAACAAGAACACGTGCCCGAATCTTGATAAATCATTAGTGAAGGTTATGAAGTACGAAAAACCACCTCTTGCATGTGTAGACATTGGTCCATATACATCACTATGTATGAGGTCTAAGAGTTCTGTAGCTCTCTCTCCGTGTCCAGTAAACGGAGTTTTGGTCATTTTACCTTGGATGCAAGATTGGCAAGTCGCATAAGATTTATATTCAAACGAGTTTAAATATCCATCTTTATGTAGCTTGGTTAGTCTTGTTTCGTTAATATGACCAAGTCTACAATGCCAAATGAAAGCTTCATTTATGTTTGAAACATTTCTTTTGTTTGCGTGTTGTATATGAAAAACTGTATGCTGATTTAGGACGTATATCCCATTATTTAATGTACCATACCCAATCAACTCTTGATTAAGGTTAATGTTCATAATGTAAGTCCATGTCACGCACCCCACGAACTTGCGGGGAGGCGGAATATATGAAAAACGATTATCAAAACTTCGTAACACGGACTTGAGCGCATGAATCGTTTCTAAACCGTTACTAGCAAACTACGAAAGGTTTAACTACTCAGATTCGAAGTTATACCTCACGTTACTTGTCCTTCGGGTCTTCATCGTGGTCCTCCACTCCTCGTAGGCTCCTTGGAACATCGGCACCTCAACGGCCTCCTTGAATCAAAGATGATCCACCCGAGAGCTCCTACGCCAAGCTTTATCTCTAACTTGAGATAACTAGGTTGCTCAAAGTGCTAATCTAAGCTACCTAGGGGATATAAAGTGAGGTTATGGATGTATTAGTCTAGCTAACCCTTGATCTCAACACATGAGAGGTTAGGGTTAGGGTTTCAAGAATGAGAGAGCTTGAGGAGAGAGAAGGTGATGATAAGAATGATATTGAAAAACGAACTCATTAGAATATATCAACCATAACAATTTATCAAATAACTAATATATATGATTAATCATCATAGTTGATGCATTCACCTTGTGTGATTCATCTCATGAGTCATTAGCTTCATAAATGAAGCATTAACTCCATGGATGAATCATACAAATGAGTTATTAAGCAATAAATGCTTATGCCACCTTAACCCCCAAGTCACCATGCTTCTAGAAGCTTCCCGGAAAATTACGAGAACGCCCCTCCAATCCGTGAAAACACAGAAAAACATTAGACTGTATAAATCCAATAACCTGATACTAGAATCTGGTTTAAACCAAAGCCGGCTAGTAAAAACTGTCCGAACGCCGTACGTGCGTTTAAACATGTATGCGTCCGAACCCTTATCGTAAAACCATACGACCTCTATATCGTTTCGCCTGGAGCAGGGAAACTCTCTGTGTGGGACTCTAAAGACTCGACACTACGCTGGCAGTGGGTTTAACCACAGACCGCAAGCGGCACTAGCTGTACGTAACGGTCCCCAGGTAGATGTCGATAAGAAGGCCGATGAGGAAAACCATCCGAACTCCTACTGAGCCTGATGTGACAATCTCCGTACAGTCCGGTCTATTCGTCTAAGATTATCGCATATCAAGCCTAGGGGCGGCAAGCGTCAGTCCCCTAATAGCGGTATAAGTCGTGTCGGAGCGTAGCCCATTACACCCTGAGAAACTACTGGAACCTACCAGTAAATCTCGCTTGCCCTGGTCAGGGACTTAGCGTAATGGCTCTCTGACACAGCGCGATATCAACTCCCAATATCGGGAGAGACGAATCCTGTCTAACTGCCACTGCCTCCAAGTGCTCGGGACTGCACCCAACTGCTACCTGTTTGCACGACTCCTTTGAGCCGTGGTAGGGTAGTAATCTAAGAACAGTGGGACACACTCGAGGCAAAGTAGCAGTGTCAAGTCTGCGAACTATGCTGTACTCATGTCACCTGGGAACTGTTAACTGACGACGGGTATAATACCAACCAATCAGTTCCCCTGTGAGTCCTGTCCGGTGTACCCGTAACCTAACGAGCACCTGTATACTATCTCCAGTACAACGTACTGATGGATGTAGGACAGACCATCTCCCCAACTGGGATGAGAAGCGTACACACTTAGTCTACTCCGGAATATCGATACCCTATCTCGATAATCCAACGACCAGGGACCTGTATAGGATGTTGCTTACAGACTACCCAGCCCCCACTAGTGTGGCTGCCATCACGACGCTGGTAATCAAGCAAAGATCCTATGGGCTCTACTAATATGTATAAGTGATACGTAACAAGAAACATATGCTCATATTAAAGTAGACGCAGACCAAGTAGCATACTACCATGTTTAACAAGACTGTATATACAACTGTGAATATCCCAAGCTTCCATTAAGTAATATACATACAAGTATGATACAATAATGGCCCCTAGGGCATATACACTAACAATCTCCCGCTTGCACTAGGGCCATGAGCTGGCATATTGTAGACCTATCATCTCGAATAGCCTCTCGAACTGCGTCTGAGGAATGGCCTTTGTGAATGGATCAGCAATGTTATTCTCCGTCTCTACTCTCTTCACCTCGATCTCCCGGCGATCGACGATCTCCCTGATCAGTTGATACCGCCTTAAGATGTGTCTGGACTTCTGATGGGACCTGGGTTCCTTCGCTAAAGCTATAGCGCCGTTGTTGTCACAATACAGAGGTATTGGATCAACACTGGTAGGAACCACTTGAAGTTCTGTGAGGAACTTTTTCATCCGGACAGCTTCTTTTGCGGCATCGCAAGCAGCTATGTACTCCGCTTCCATTGTTGAGTCAGCAACGGTCTCCTGCTTGGAACTCTTCCAACAGACTGCCCCTCCATTGAGAGTAAAGACATAACCCGACATGGACTTGGAGTCATCCTTGTCACTCTGGAAGCCGGAGTCGGCAAAGGCCTCCATCTGGAGGTCTTTTCCGCCATACACCAAGAACATCTCCTTAGTCCTCCTTAGGTACTTGAGAATGTTCTTTACTGCTATCCAGTGCTTCTCCCCTGGGTTTGCCTGATACCGGCTTACAACGCTCAATGCGTATGTTACATCTGGTCTGGTACATAACATTGCATACATTATAGAGCCTATCGCAGAAGCGTAGGGTATAATCGACATGCGATCCCTTTCCAAATCAGTCTTGGGAGACATCTCTTTGGAGAGGGTGATTCCGTGACAAGCCGGTAGGTTACCGCGCTTAGAATCATCCATACTGAATCTCTTCACTATGGTGTCTATGTACCTGGACTGTGAAAGTCCCAACATCCTCTTTGATCTATCACGATAGATCCAGATCCCCAGAATGTAGGTGGCATCACCCAGGTCTTTCATGGAGAATTTATGTGACAAGAATCTTTTGACTGACTGTAACATAGGAATATCATTTCCTATTAGGAGAATGTCATCCACGTACAAAACGAGGAATAATACAGCTCTCCCTACAATCTTACTGTATATGCAAGGTTCATCTGGATTTTTGATAAAGTTGAATTCTTTGAGAGCATCATCAAAACAGATGTTCCAACTCCGCGATGCCTGCTTTAGTCCATAAATGAACTTAAGCAACTTGCATACTTTACCGCTGCTCCCACTCTGAATGAATCCCTCTGGCTGATTCATATAGACGCTCTCTTCCAAATTACCATTTAGAAAGGCCGTCTTTACGTCCATCTGCCAGATTTCATAATCGTGGAAGGCAGCAATAGCAAGAAGGACCCGAATAGATTTAAGCATAGCCACTGGAGAAAAGGTTTCGTCATAGTCCAAACCAGGTCTTTGACGGAAACCCTTTGCAACAAGTCTAGCCTTATAGGTTTCAACCTGTCTATCTACACCAATCTTCTTTTTGAAGATCCATTTGCATCCTACGGGTTTTACCCCATCTGGAGCAATGTCCAAAGTCCATACTTTGTTAGTGTACATGGACTCCATTTCGGTCCGCATTGCATCCAGCCATTTTACTGAGTCACCGCTCTGAATGGCTTGCTGGAAGCTAGTAGGCTCATCATAGTCAATAGTGCAATCTTCTCTATCCCCGTCTATGAGAAAACCGTAGTATCTCTCAGGCGGATGAGATTGCCTACTACTCCTACGGAGTGGCATCGGGATGTTCCGTTCTTCTGAACCTTCTGGTTCTTCCAAGCTTTCAGTAATAGCTTGTGGTTCTGGAATTTCTTCCAGTTCTACTACGCTCCCACTTGTTCCTTTTTCTAAAAACTGATGTTCCAAAAAGTGGGCATGACGAGAAACAAAAACCTTTTGTTCCTCCGCGTAATAGAAATAATATCCTTTGGAATTCTTCGGATATCCTACAAATCTACACTGTACTGATCGTGCCTCGAGCTTGTCCGCATGCTGCCTTTTTACAAAAGCTGGACATCCCCATGTCTTCAGGTACTGAAGATAGGGTTTCTTCCCACTCCACATCTGATATGGTGTGGTAGGCACAGTCTTGGTTGGAACTTTGTTCAAAAGATATGCAGCTGATTCTAGTGCATATCCTCAGAATGATCGCGGTAACTCAGCCTTACTCATCATGGAATGAACCATATCCAATAGGGTTCGATTCCTCCTTTCTGATACACCGTTGTGTTGTGGTGTGTATGGAGGAGTAAGCTGAGAGAGAATATTATTCTCTTTTAAGTAACCTAGGAACTTGGCACTTAAGTATTCACCACCTCGATCAGATCTCAGTGTCTTGATACTTTTGCCTTTTTGGTTTTCCACTTCATTATTGTATTCCTGGAATTTCTCAAAGGCCTCGGATTTATGTTTCATCAAGAAGACATGTCCATACCTAGAGAAATCATCCGTAAAAGTAATGAAGTAGGAATAACCACCTCTCGCATGTGTAGATATTGGACCGCACACATCACTGTGTATGAGTCCTAAGAGCTCGCTTGCTCTTACTCCGTGTCCAGTAAACGGAGTCTTGGTCATCTTTCCTATGAGACAAGATTCACAAGTAGCATAAGATTGATATTCGAACGGATTCAAATATCCTTCTCTATGTAACTTAGTCAACCTTCTCTCATTGATGTGACCTAGTCTACAATGCCATAAGAAAGCTTGATTTAATTCCGGAGACTTTCTTTTAAGTGTATTCTGGACATTGAAAACCTGAGCTTGACTTAATACGTATATACCGTTATCTAATGTACCTGATCCAATCAGAATTTGATTTAGGTGGATGTGAACTACATCGCTTACGAATGTAAAATCATATCCCTCTCTTGAAAGTGAGGACACTGATATGATATTGCAAGTCATACTAGGTACATACAGACAGTTACGTAGAATCAATATCTGTCCACTTGTCAAACCTAGGCGATATTCTCCCACGGATTCAGCGTCCACACTCATTCCGTTTGCAACTCTGAGAGACAAATCACCTATCTTCATAACTCTACGGTTTTTCAAAGCATGTAATGAATTACAGATATGAGATCCTGCTCCGGTATCAAGTACCCAGGAAGTAGAGTTAATTGACAAACAGTTCTCAATTACAAATACACTAGAGGCTGAAGCCACAACATGCTTCATATCCTGGCTACTGGCTTCAAAAGCCCTGCAATCTTTCTGCCAATGCCCAATCCCATAACAATAGGAACGTCCCTCTTTTACTACATTCAGTCCCGAAACTTTTGCCCTTCTCTTTCCTTCTACTTCCCTGGTTTCCTTCAGGGTAGAAGGTAGAGACTGTAGAATCAAGTCAGTATCTGACCTGTTTCCCAACGTGGTCTTTAGGTCCTGGAGCTCATCAATATAGCTAGTCATTGTAAGGACGTTGTCCCCTACAGATGACCCGACAGCCAACCTCGCTTGAATTAATTCGGTCGAGGTCTCATATCTAGCGATATGAGACTGCTCTCCATATAAATCTTTGTTATGGAGAAAGATGGAAACTGAGTCCATCTTCTCGTGCTGCTTCTGGTATACACCATCAACTGAAGCTAACACGAGGCATTTGGCTTTCGCTTTATCCTTTTCCCTTGTCTGGCGGATATCCTTATCCGTGACGGTGGAAACTGGACCTGGGACGGCGGGATCTTGAGTAGTAATAGGGTGGTCCAGCTTGTCATAGGCAATGGACATCTGGACAGTCCTTTGCCAGTCATATAAGTCAGATTCAGTCAATTTGTTATCTAGATGTAACCTATGTGTGGTCACAAGGTCGCTGCAATTTAAGAGAGAGAAGAAAATACTATTAGCATGATGCTCTTGCAAATTTATAATGGTTTTTAATTTATCTAAACAGGATGGCTCCCACTGTTTCTCGAATTCCTCCTCAAACCATAAAAGAAGAATTAGCCAAGACTATTCTCACCGTACAATTCTTGCTTAACCGTTCAGCCAGGTCAGTGTCGATACTTTGAGGGAGGTTTTCCAACGCTTTCGCGAAGTTCCTTAATTAAATAACCTCTTTTCTCTGGGGGCGTAGCCCCGCTGACACCTTTCTTGACACCTACTTGGTTTATAGCATTGATCGTTAAGTGACGAATCTCCTGATAAGTAGTATATACTCACAGTAGGATCGGGATCCAAAATATCATCGTATGATAATGTTGAAGGAATCCTACCAACATTCATCAAACTCCAAAATGGTATGCTCTCACTGCAAATTTCAGTTTCTTTAGAAATTCCCGATATAAATTTTTGCCCCATGCTCTTATGACCTTAACGAAGGCCGACATATCATAAGTCACATGTCAAGTTCTACCCGTCATTGTCCAGGTTAATTTGAACCCACCCGTACATACCCTTGACGAAGGCCAAAATAGTAGTACGACTGTCCAAACCAACGCATCTATCTATGCTACAGATAAATATCCAGCAGCTACCAATCACTATGCCTTGGCGAAGGTCAAAATACATAGCTTGAATACTACTGAATATTTAACTGAAATGACGGAGGGCTACAATTGGTTTTGGCAAAACCGTGAACGTAGTGAACTTGATATAATCGAAGGAACCTGATACTTTTTTAAAAGGAGTGGTTAAAGCTCCGCAATTAAAAATTCTGATCTTTTAAAATAACCGAGTGGTTTCTTTTAAATTTGTTCCAACGATTAAATTTTGGTTTATTTTCTTTGCATTATAATAATGCATCCCATCATTTATCTTATCATTGCAGAAAACAACGAAAATACCACGTCCTCTTATGCCATCCGCATTTGCCACGGGGTTCCGTCATTACCCGTTAGGTTACTTAACTAACGACAGAGCGGGGGCTGGGCTAGCGCGGGTGTAAAACGTAAGTGACGTCTAATAGCTATAATATATAGATATTGTACATTCGTCAGACGCAATAATAAGCATTCCAGATCACCGATGAACTTTATTGGATATACTAGCAATCCGCATTTGCTTTGAGCCTGCAATAAAAGACGGATTACATAGTTGTGATGAATAGCTATTACCCCACCCTAGACCCCTACGGGTACGGCAAACTACCCGCCAAGTACCCGAAGTGAAGCGGTCTCCCTCAACAAAGTGAGTGGGCCACTAAACACTTCAAAGTACCCGGTAGTTTGTGCACCCCACCTTGGGTCTGTCCTAGGAGCAAAAACAGTAAAAAAGAAATAATACAACGGTGGCTACAACCGCAACCTGGATGTGCCCCGCAAAAGAATATTACATCATATTACATTTATATCGAATGAATGAATATTAAACCCATCTCAAACCCCGGCTAATCATTACAACATTCCAATCAAGTCCATATACACAAACAGTAAATATTACAGAAATGTGCAACCCCCTGCCAACCGACATACTAGCAGTTAGGGGAGGTTTACGAACACATTAAACATTACAGATAAAAACCCAATTAGCAATTAATTTAGAACATCGATCGACAACCTTTATCCGTGTCTACCCCAAAAGCAAACCTGTACTGAAGTTGTAGGGTTCCTAGGCACTCTAGTGAAGTCTCACAAGTGATCAAACATGCCAATTTATAAAATTCTAGGTGCCGAGAGACCCGACTACGGATCGTTTGCTAGAAAACTAGGCGAAAAAGCTAACTAGTTAACAATTAACTAAGAGATACGGAAATACAACCTTTGTAGATCCGTTTGTCCACCTCCATAGCTCCGCAACGAAGTGCCTTCGCTGTCCAAGTGAACTCCCGGGCTCTAGCGTCGGCTTCGTCGAAGAATAAGCGAGCTAGGTCGTCGATGTCCATGCCGAAGATGATCTACGTCGAGGCATCGCTAGATCAAGCTCCACCTTCACCTAGTCGGAAAAACTTGTGAAGGAAACACCCTATACTACTTGGCAAGAGGTAGAGGATGAAGAAATAGGAAGTGGGTAAACTTTAGTTTTGGATTTCACACACTTTTTCATCAATCACCATTGATGTAGCAAGCTTTTTTCATGGAGAAAGAAGATGAAGAAAGAAGAAGATGATATGATAAGTTAATTTAAAAAGAAAAGAAAATATAATACTTATCATATCATTAACCTTAGTTAGGTGTAGAGAATTGACTAAGGTTAATTTGAAGAGTTAGGGTTAAGAAAGAAGACAAAATGGTTACTTAGTCAAAGTTTCAAGAAACTTCAATTACAAACAAAATAAGCCACCATTTCATTTTCTTCATCTTTTTCTTTTTCCAAAATAAATAAATTAATAAATAAGAAAAAGAAAACCCTAATCTTAATCTTAACCATGGTCAAATTCTTTACACTAACCCTAGCTTGCATGTATCATTAAACATGATACAATCATGTGCACAAAATATATCACATATACAATGTGCACAAACTAAGTGAGTGAATCCATTTAAAGTGAACCAATACTAGTTAATGCAAAGCAATATATCAAATATATAATTATACATTAAATCATTAAATCAACACTTGATTCAATGATCCGGTCATGTCGAATATAACCGGCTAGTATCCAATGTATCGGCTTATCGAATCAATCCTTAATTCGATAACTAGGTTATATCGCATATAACCAATCGATACATTCATCGCGAGAATGAAATACGGTATCACATACACGAATTATTCTCGGTCCCGCACATATCTCATATGCGCTCCTATTTCGTTTCGCTTGAACTAGGAAATCTCTGTGTAGGACTCTAAAGACTCGTCAATACGCCGGCAGCAGATGATGATCATATCAAACACCCACAAGCCGCAAGCGGTCTGCTAAACGTAACGGCCACCCGGGTATTGAGCGATCAGAAGATCGACGAGAAAGCCCGCTCAGACTCCTGCGAATCCAACCAGTAACACTTACCGTACGGTCCGGTCTGTTCGTCTGATATGTCGCATATCTCGCCTAGGGGTGGTAAACGTCAGACCCCAGTAGCTCGATAAGTCATGCCGACTTGAGGTCCATAACATTCGTGAAACTACTGATAACTCTTACCAGTATATCACTGCAACCCTGGCCAGGGATTTCCTGTTATGGCCAGTCGAGCATAGCACAACATCAACCCCAATACCGGGAGAGACGAATCCCCTCCTATCGCTCATTGCCTCCATGTGAATCGGGACTGTACCCAAAAACCACCTGTTTGCATGACTCAGTAGAGCCGTGGTAGGGTGGAAATCAAAGCACAGTGGGAGACACACAAGACTCTATGACGATCTTGGGTCAACAGACTAAGCTGTACCAGTGTCACCAGAGAACTGCCATCTGACGTGAGGTATAATACCATCTGGGAGTTCTCGGCGAGTCCGTTCAGTGTACCCAGTCTCCACTGAGCACCCGCATACCATCTTCGATGTCAAACACCAATGGATATGGGATCATCCATCGCCCATCGCATGGGTCGAGAAGATATGCGCTAGTCTACTCTGGAATATCGATGCCCCGTCTCGATATTCCCTCGACTAGGAACATTTCAAGGATGTACTCATGGACTACCCAGGCCCCACTAGTATGATCTACATCATAGTCCTGGAAGTCGAGTACACATCCTATGGGCTTTATCAACATGTAATCAGAGAGACAGAAAGTATACATGTTAAGATAAAGTGCAACCAGATAGCGTACTATCATGTCGAGCAAGAAAGTCCTTCCTATATATGTCCCAGCATCCACTACAATATACATCCAATGTACAGTAATGGCCTCTAGGGCATACATATAACTAACAATCTCCCACTTGCACTAGGGCCATCTGTAGCAGTGGTTGCAGTATCACATACTCAACCATCCCCTAAATTGTCTCTCTTTGGGAAAAATGCCTTCGTGAGTGGATCCGCCGTGTTGTCCTCTGAATCTTCTCCCCTAACCTCGATCACCCTGGAGATCAACTATCTCTATGATCAGGTGATGCTGCCTCAGAATCTGTCTGGGTCACTGATGGGACCAGGGTTCCAGGGCCAAAGCCATACTTCCATTGTCATACAATGGCAGGAACCTAGTTCATCTTATGAACCAATATACACCCAAACTTCCTCTTTGGTAGTATCTTCAATAACGATGTTACCAGCCTTAATCGTCTAGTTTTCCACGGTATCGAGCTTGGAACTCTTCCAACATACCGTCCCTTTACTGAGGGTAAAGGCAGTGCCTGTGACTGACATTCAGTCGTCTTTATCACCCTGGAACACTTCCAGTGATTCTCCCCAGGATCGATTGATACAATCTCACTACACCTAGTGAGAACCCTAATATCCCTTTAGATCTATCTCATAGGTCCAAATCTCAGGATTTAGGAGGTATCATCTTTATCCTATTTGGAGAATCCTTGTGATAAAAGGAGATTGATCGATCGTAGTATAGGAAACTCTTTTCCTATCAAGAGTATGTTGTCTACGTACAATACGAAGATGACCACCTTACTCTCTACTACCCTTTTGTATATACAAGGTTCGTCTACCATTTTGATGAAGTCAAACACTTTGACTATCTCATCAGAACAGACGTTCCAACTCCGCGATGCCTGCTTCATTATGTAAAGCAACTTGCACACGTTTCCGCTGCTCCCACTGTTTACGAAGACCTCTGGCTGTGTTCTTATAGACGTTCTCTTCTAAATCAGTATTTAGAAAAGTAGTCATGGCACCCAACCGCCAGATATCGTAGTCATGGTATGTAGCCGTGGTAAGTAGGATCTGGACAGACTTAAGCATAGCTACTGGAAAAAGGTTTCATCATTATCCACGCCTGGTCGATGACGAAAACCTTTAACAAGTCTAGCTTTGAAAGTCTCAACTTTTCCATCTACACCAAGTAATCTTCTCAAGATATACTTGCTTCTGATGGGGATTTAACCCTTCAGATATAGCAGCTAAAGTCCATACTTTGCTGGTGTACATGGATTCCATCTCAGATCGCTAAGCATCCAGCCATTCTTACAGAGTCCCTACTCTCGATGGCCTGGTCGAAACTAGTTGGGTCATCATCTCATGATGCAATCCTTGCTCCCACTGTCATCGAGAAACCGAGGTATCTCTCAGGCGGATGAGGAACCCTACTAGATCGGCGGAGAGGCTGAGGTTCGTCGGAAACTATTGAATCCTCTGGTTCTGTCAAATCATTAGCAGTTTTGTACAGCTGAAACCTTTCCAGTTCTACAAAACTGATCTTGCCTCGATCTTGTCCGGATTTTGCTTTTGACATAGGCCGGACAATCCCAAATCTTAACTTACTTAAGAGATAGGATCTTCCCATACCATATCTTATATGGAGTGGTAGGCATTGAATTGATTCAAACCTAATTCAATAGGTATGTAGCTTCTCAAGTGCATAACCCCAAAAGGAAATAGGTAATTCAGTAATACTCATCATAGAGCACACCATATCTAATATTGTGCAATTGCTCCGCCCTGATACACCGTTGTGCTGTGGTGTATTCAGAGGAGTAACACTGAGAGAGAATCTCATTCTCCTTTAGAATAGTCCAGGAATTCTATGCACAAGTATTCTCCTCCCTGATCTCATCATAGGACATAATACTTATACCCGTATTTTGGTTCTCTACTTCTAACTTATATTCTGTGAATACCTCAAAAGGTTCGGACTTATGTTTCAGCAGGAACATACGACTGAATCTTGAGAGATTATCAGAGAATATAATGAAGTATAAAGAACCATTCCTGGCATGTGCAGACAGGAGACCTTACGTACATCATCATGTATCAGTCCCAAGAGTTTACTAACTCTTCCCCTGTTTCCAATAAACAGAGCTATGGTCATCTTATCTTTGTGACACGACCGGCAAGTTTCACAAGATGTAAATTCAAACTGATTTAAATATACATCTAAATGTAACTTCAGCCAGTCGGGTCGCATCGATATGACCTAGTCTACAATGCTTCAAGAAGAATTCGTTCATTTCTGAACTCTTCTTCTTGTGTGTGTTCAGTATACTAGGAACTGTAGTTTGATTTAGAACGTTAATGCTTTTAGATAGCGTGCTTGAACCGATCAACTTTTGATATAGGAAATGTTCAAAACATTATCCATCAATACAAAATTATATCATTTCTTTACTAATAAAGAGACTGATATGATTTTGTATATCAGGTTCGGTATCTAATAGCATTTGTTCAGAATCAATGTATTCGTAATACAGGGTGACAGTGACCAACAGACTTGGCTGCAACACTTGCCCCGGTTTCTGTCTCATGAAACTTATCACCCATTCTCAGTTTTTCTACCTTTTTGTAGCCCTATGTAACAGATTACATATCTGGGATCCTGATCCGGTATCATATACCCAGGATTCAGAGGATACTGAGAAATAGTTCTTTATAATGAACATACCCGAAGGAGATGCATCATATGCACTTTCTTCGTTTGGGCGGCATAGGAATTCTGGTATTCCCTAATTTCCTGCTCTGTCTTATAACAATTATAAGTTGGAGCGGGACCAACGTTCCCCAGCTCAGTATAACAAGCGGGTTCGGTCAATACATGTTAGTGTATATGCCCTAGAGGCCATTACTGTATCATACTAGCTTGTATATTACTTAATGGAAGCTTGGGATATTCACAGTTGTATATACAATCTTGCTCGAAATGGTAGTATGCTACTTGGTTTGTCTCTGCTTTAATATGTGCATGTGTTTCTTTTAACATATTGCTGGTATACATATTAGTAGAGCCCTTAGGATCTTTGCTTGATTACCAACGTTGTGATGGCGCTCGCACTCGTGGGAGCTGGGTAATCTATAAGCACATCCTTATACAGGTCCCTGGTCGTTGGACTATCGAGACAGGGCATCGATACTCCGGAGTAGACTAGCGTATGCGCTTCTCATCCCAGTGTGGGAGACGGTCTGTCCCACAGCCGTTAGTACGTCGTACTTGGGATAGTATGCGGGTGCTCGTTAGGTTACGAGTACACTGGACAGGACTCGTCGGGAACTGTTGGTTGGTAATATACCTATCGTCAGTTATCAGTTCCCAGGTGACATGAGTACAGCTTAGTCCGCTGACTTGACACTGTCACTTCGCCTCGAGTGTGTTCCCACTGCACTTTGATTACTACCCTACCACGGCTCAAAGGAGCTGTGCAAACAGGTAGTTTTTGGGTGCAGTCCCGAAGCACTTGGAGGCAGTGACGGTTAGACAGGATTCGTCTCTCCCGGTATTGGGGGTTGACATCGCGCTGTGTCTAGGAGAGCCATTACACGAGTAGTCCCTGGCCAGGGCAAGCGAGATATACTGGTAGGTTTCCAGTGTTATCTCAGGGTGTTCTGGGCTACACTCCGACACGACTTGTACCGCTATTAGGGGACTGACGTTCACCGCCCCCCTAGGCCCGCCATGCGATGTATCAGACGAACAGACCGGACTGTACGGAGACTGTCACATACAGGCTCAGTAGGAGTGCAGATGGGGTTCACCTCGTCAGTCTTCTTATCGACATCTACCTGGGGACCGTTACGTACAGCTAGTGCCGCTTGCGGTCTGTGGTTAAACCCACTGCCAGCGTAGTGTCGAGTCTTTAGAGTCCCACACAGAGAGCTATTCGCCTTTAGGCAAAACGAGTAGAGGTCGCATGGTTTTGCGACAGGGTTCGTTCGCATCCGCGCACTTGTGCACGTTTGCTGTCCGGACAGTTTATACTAGCGGGCTTTGGTTTAAGCCGGATCCTAGTATATGATTTGAGATTGGTTTTTCTTATTGTGTTCGTGTTCCTCGGATCACGAATGCGGGTGCGTATGCACAGTTGCTTGAGATTGGGGGAGAGGACCTTGTTTTGGGTTAATGGCATTTGTCATTTTATTAACCCTATTGTTTTTGTGTGGATTATTGTTAATTGATAATTAGCTTAATTATTGTGCATGGTTGTTGTTGACAATTTGACTTCATTGACTTGTTGACCATGTTGACAACTTGACCATAATCATTTCATTTGGAAGATGCTCTTTGATCTTTGCAAAAATGAAATGATAATGGTCAATTCATGATTTATCATGACAATTTTCAAGCTAATTATCTAATTAAAATTATCCTCACATATTAGTGAGAATGGCTCACTATTCTCTCATTCTATCATATCTTTTCTCTCTCTTGCTCATCCTCTCCCTCAAGCTCTCTCCCTCTCATGTGTTGAGAAACAAAAAGGGCTTGAGAAAAACCCTCTCTTGATCTTCTCTACTCACTTCTAGGGTTCAAGTCTTAGCATTTCTTGTACTCTAGTTGCTCCTAGCTTGGAGTTGAAGCTAAAGGTGGTGGCTTTCAAGTGGATCCTTCTTTGACGGGAGAAGACAAGCAAGGTGATCCTTTTCTACCATACCTAGGAGCAAGGAGAGAAGGACTAAAGACCAAAGGTATAACCTTTCATCACTTAGTTACTTTGTAGTTAGGGTTAGCTAGTTTATGTTTAGCAAAGATCCTCACATGCATAGTCCATGTTGCCTAAGTCATTAAAAATCCGTTTTTTATTATGTTTTCCGCCTCCCCGTAAGCACCGGGGTGGGCAACACGGACTTACAGTGGTATCAGAGCCTAACTAAACCTAAACTAGTTAAGTAGTTAAGTGTAACGAAGTTCGGAACCGGAAAAATCACAAAACCAAACTTTAACAAAATCCAAGTTTCTGTTAAAATTATTTCTGCTCAAAATGAAAAACTGTATACATGTAAAATCGTCTCAGGGTTTTGTGAATACACCCAAGAAAAACGATACCCTAATTCCCTCAAGTCGCCGCGCTTCCGCCGCATGAAGTAGGTATATGCGGCGGAACCGCCGCGTATTGTCGTGATCGGCGCATCGTTTTTCATGCAGAGTGTGTTTTTGTTGGTTTTGGGATTTTTAGGATATATTATATGTACCCAGATTTTCCAGAAAAGAAATTTCCTTTTGGGGTCCTATAATTCCGTATTTTTCCGAACTTCACTGCACTTTAACTATATCGGTTATATCTGTAATGCTTGCATGTATTGAACGTCGGCTAATCGCTATAAGACGATTAGTCGGGGTTATACATGATCTGTGATTGTTATTGGTTTGTGGATATGAATGGATTGGATTGTCGCGGGTGAATGGCCGGGGTGGATGTGAGATGAGCGTTGTTTTTCTTTCATTCATTTGTAACATGTAAATTGATGTAATAATATTCTTTGTATGGCCGCACAACCGGGTCGGGGTTGTAGCCGTCATTGTATAATTCTTTTTACTGTTTTTGCTCCTAGGATAGACCCATGGAGGGGGTGCACAAACTACCGGGTATCTCGAAGTGCCGAGTGGCCTACTCACGGTGGTGAGGGAGGTTGCTTCGCTTCGGGTGCTTGGCGGGTAGTTTGCCGCACCCGTAGGGGTCTTGGGTGGGGTATTGGCTATTCACCGCGACCGTGTAATCCGCTTTGCGTTGCAGGCTCGAACGCATTGCGGATTCCTAGTATATCCAATGTATTCATCTGTGATCTGTAATGTCTATCATTGCTATATATTTATATATAATAACTATTTAGGCGTTGCTTATGTTTTACAGCCGCGCTAGCCCAGCCCCCGCTCTGTCGTTAGTTAAGTAACCTAACGGGTGATGACGGGGCCCCGTGGCGAATGCGAATGGCATAAGCGTACGTCATATTTTGGTTGTTTTCTGCAATGGTAGGCTTAAATGATGGGACGCATTAAAAGAACTAATGCAAGAAATAAACCAAGTAAAAGTCGATTGGAACACTTTGAAAACCACTCGGTTCTTTTTCAAAAACTAAACTTTTAAACGTGGAGCTTGAACCACTCCTTTTAAAAGCTATCTCGTTCCATCGATTATATCAAGTTCACTACGTTCACGGTTTCGCCAAAACCATCCGTAGCCCTCCATCATTTCGGTTAAATATTCGGTAGTATTCAAGCTATGTATTTTGACCTCACGCCAAGGCATAGTGATTGGTAGCTACCGGATATTTATCCGTTGCATAGATAGAATGCGTTGATTTGAGACAGTCGTACTGCCGTTTTGGCCTACGTCAAGGGTAGGTACGGGTGGGTTCAAATTAACCAGGATAATGATGGGAAGAACTTGACATGTGACTTATGACATTTTGACCTCACGCCAAGGTCATAAGAGCATGGGGCAAAAATCCACATCGGGAGTTTCATAAGTACTGAAACTTGCTAGCGTTGCATACCATTTGGAGTGTGATAATTCTGGTAGGATTCCTTCGGCTTTATCACGCGATGATATTTGGATCCCGATCCTACTGTGAGTATATGCTACTCCTCGGGAAAACTCTCACTTAACGATCAATGCTATAAACCTAGTAGGTGCCTAGAAAGGTGTTAGCGGGGCTACGCCCACAGGGAAAAGAGGTTACTTAATTAAGGAACTTCGCGAAAGCGTTGGAAAACCTCCCTCGAAGTACCGACACTGGCCTGGCTGAACGGTTAAGCAAGTATTGTACGGTGAGAATGATCCCGGCTAATCCTTTTCTTTATGGTTTGAGAAGGGATTCGAGAGACAGTGGGAGCCATCCAGTTTAGACAAACTAAAAACCACTCTAAACTTGCAAGAGCATCATGCTAAAGTGTTTCTTTTCTCTCTCCTAATTGCAGCGACCATTCAAGATGACCGGACTTAAGTTACTATTAGATAAAAATATATTGACAGGGCCAAACTACAAAGATTGGCTCAGGAATGTCAAGATGGCTATCACTTATGACAAGCTGGGGTATATACTTACCACCAAAGCTCCCCCTGTCCCAGGTCCCACCTCCAGCGTCGCGGATGTTGAAATCCGTAAGACATGGGAGATAGATTGCGCGAGGGCCAGATGCCTCGTACTAGCCTCGATGGACAACGACCATCAGAGGAGGCACGAGAATATGGACCTAGAGTCCATATTTCTCCATACAAAAGAACTGTATGGAGAGCAGTCTCGTATCGCTAGATACGAAGTGTCGAAGAAGCTCTTTTCGGCAAGGTTGGCCGTCGGATCATCGGTAGCGGACCACGTGCTTAAGATGATCGGCTACATAGAGGAGCTCGCGGACCTTGGGACCACGTTGGAGAATGAACTCTATACCGATTTGATTCTCCAGTCCCTTCCTTCCACTTACGCCCAGTTCATTCTTAACTTCAACATGCAAGGAAAGGAGGTTGAACTTGCCGAGCTTCTGAACATGTTGAGGACTGCTGAGGGCACCCTACAGAAGGGTAGGGAGACATCCACTTTGTTTGTAGGAGGATCTTCCTCTTCTAGGTCCAGGGCGAAAGCCAAGGGCAAGAAGAAGAAAGCCCCCGCCAAACCAAGAGGCGGTGTCGGTAAAGTGGATACGAAGGGAAAGGGTAAAGCAACAAAGGTAACAGGGAAGCTGGTGGGGAAGGAAGAATGCTTCTATTGTCACAAAAGTGGCCACTGGAAACAAGATTGCAAGGCTTGGAAAGCCAGAACACAGGATTTGAAGCGAGTTGCAGCTTCAGCTTCAGGTGTGTATGTTATTGAAAACTGTCTATCAATAAACTCTACATCCTGGGTATTGGATACCGGATCAGGATCTCATATCTGTAATTCTTTGCAGGCGTTGAGAAAGCGTAGAGTTTTGAAGGTAGGTGACATGACCCTCAGAGTTGCGAACGGTGCTAGCATGGATGCAGAGGCCGTGGGGGACTATCACCTGGGATTATCAGATGGACACTTTTTGGTTTTGCGTAGTTGTTATTATGTACCAAATGCAACCTGTAATATCATTTCTGTATCTTTATTATCTAAAGAAGGTTATGAATTTGCATTTGTAAGTAATGTAGTGAACATTCACCTTAATCAAGTGTTGATTGGGTCAGGTACATTGAACAACGGTATTTACGTTTTAAACCAACCACAGGTTTTCAATATCCAGAATACACATAAAAGAAAGTCTCCAGATATTAATCAAACTTTCTTATGGCATTGTAGACTGGGTCACATCAACGAGAGAAGATTGACTAAGTTACATACTGAAGGATATTTAGATTCGTTCGAATATCAATCGTATGCAACTTGTCAATCCTGTCTCAAAGGAAAGATGACAAAGGCTCCGTTTTCTGGACACGGAGAAAGAGCGAGCGAGCTCTTGGGACTCGTACACAGCGACGTGTGCGGTCCAATGTCTACACATGCGCGAAGCGGTTTTTCTTACTTCATAACTTTTACGGATGATTTTTCAAGGTACGGTTATGTCTTCTTAATGAAACATAAATCCGAGGCTTTTGAAAAATTCCAGGAATATAAGAGTGAAGTAGAAAAACAAACAGGCAAAAGTATCAAGATCCTAAGATCGGATCGAGGAGGAGAATACTTAAGTGCCGAATTCCTGAATTACTTAAAAGAGAATGGAATTCTCTCTCAGCTTACTCCTCCATACACCCCGCAACATAACGGTGTATCGGAGAGACGGAACCGAACCCTATTGGATATGGTACGGTCCATGATGAGTAACGCTGAGTTACCGCGATCATTCTGGGGATATGCGCTAGAAACAGCTGCATATCTTTTGAACCGTGTTCCCACTAAGACTGTGCCTACCACACCATATGAGTTATGGAGTGGGAAGAAACCCTATCTTCAATACTTGAAGATTTGGAGATGTCCAGCTTATGTCAAAAAGCAGCATGTGGACAAGCTCGAGGCACGCTCAGTACTGTGCAAGTTTGTGGGATACCCAAAGAACTCCAGGGGGTATCTTTTCTATTACGCAGAGGAACAAAAAGTCCTTGTTTCTCGCAATGCCCACTTTCTAGAACATCAGTTCATAGAAAAAGAAATAAGTGGGAGCGCAATAGAACTGGAAGAAATTCCAGAACCACAAACTACTACTGAAAGTTTAGTGGAACCAGAAGGTTCAAAAGAACAGGACATTCCTATGCCACTCCGCAGGAGTAGTAGGCAGTCTCATCCGCCCGAGAGATACTACGGTTTTCTCATTGACGGGGATAGAGAAGACTGCATCCTGGATTGTGATGAGCCTACTAGCTTCCAGCAAGCCATTCAGAGCGTCGACTCGGTAAAATGGCTGGATGCAATGCGGACCGAGATGGAGTCCATGTACACCAACAAGGTATGGACGTTGGACATTGCTCCAGACGGGGTAAAACCCGTAGGATGCAAGTGGATCTTCAAAAGGAAGATTGGTGTAGATGGACAGGTTGAGACCTATAAAGCTAGACTGGTAGCAAAGGGTTTTCGTCAGCGACCTGGTTTGGACTATGACGAAACCTTTTCTCCAGTAGCTATGCTGAAATCCATTCGGATCCTTCTTGCCATCGCTGCTTTCCACGATTATGAGATTTGGCAGATGGACGTAAAGACAGCTTTTCTAAATGGTCATTTAGAGGAGTGTGTCTATATGGACCAGCCAGAGGGTTTCATTCAGGGTGGGAGCAGCGGAAAGGTGTGCAAGTTGCTCAAGTCCATTTATGGACTCAAGCAGGCATCGCGGAGTTGGAACATCTGTTTTGATGAGACGGTCAAAGAATTTGGCTTTATCAAAAATCCAGATGAACCATGCATCTATTGTAGATTTGTAGCGAGAACTGTAGTATTCCTCGTTTTATACGTGGATGACATTCTCTTAATAGGAAATGACATTCCTATGCTACAATCTGTCAAGGGGTTCTTGTCACACAGGTTCTCCATGAAAGACCTGGGTGATGCCTCCTACATTCTGGGTATCCGGATCTACCGTGACAGATCCAAGAGGATATTAGGACTCTCGCAGTCCAGGTACATCGACACCATACTGAAGAGATTCAGTATGGAAGATTCCAAGCACGGTAATCTACCGGCTTGTCACGGGATCACCCTCTCCAAAGAGATGTCTCCCAAGACTGATTTGGAGAGGGATCGCATGTCTATTATACCCTACGCTTCTGCGGTAGGCTCTATAATGTATGCGATGTTATGTACCAGACCGGATGTGGCTTATGCACTGAGTGTGGTAAGCAGGTATCAGTCAAACCCAGGGGAGAAACATTGGATAGCAGTAAAGAACATTCTCAAGTACCTGAGAAGGACTAAGGAGATGTTCTTGGTGTATGGCGGAAAAGACCTGCAGGTTGAGGCCTTTGCTGACTCCAGCTTCCAGAGTGACAAGGATGATTCCAAGTCCATGTCGGGTTTTGTCTTTACCCTCAATGGAGGGGCGGTGTGTTGGAAGAGCTCCAAACAGGAAACCGTTGCTGACTCGACTATGGAAGCGGAATACATCGCTGCATCTGATGCCGCAAAAGAAGCTGTCTGGATGAGGAAGTTCTTGAAAGAACTTCAGGTGGTTCCGTCCATTGTTGACCCAATACCTCTGTATTGCGACAACAACGGGGCTATAGCTTTAGCGAAGGAACCCAGGTCCCATCAGAAATCCAGACACATCTTAAGGCGGTATCACCTGATCAGGGAGATTGTGGATCGCCAGGAGATCGAGGTCCGGAGAGTTGCATCAGAGGATAACACAGCAGATCCATTCACCAAGGCCTTGCCCCAGACTCAGTTCGAGCGGCTGATCGAGATGATAGGTCTTCGATACGCCAGTACATGGCCTTAGTGCAAGTGGGAGATTGTTAGTGTATATGCCCTAGAGGCCATTACTGTATCATACTAGCTTGTATATTACTTAATGGAAGCTTGGGATATTCACAGTTGTATATACAATCTTGCTCGAAATGGTAGTATGCTACTTGGTTTGTCTCTGCTTTAATATGTGCATGTGTTTCTTTTAACATATTGTTGGTATACATATTAGTAGAGCCCTTAGGATCTTTGCTTGATTACCAGCGTTGTGATGGCGCTCGCACTCGTGGGAGCTGGGTAATCTATAAGCACATCCTTATACAGGTCCCTGGTCGTTGGACTATCGAGACAGGGCATCGATACTCCGGAGTAGACTAGCGTATGCGCTTCTCATCCCAGTGTGGGAGACGGTCTGTCCCACAGCCGTTAGTACGTCGTACTTGGGATAGTATGCGGGTGCTCGTTAGGTTACGAGTACACTGGACAGGACTCGTCGGGAACTGTTGGTTGGTAATATACCTATCGTCAGTTATCAGTTCCCAGGTGACATGAGTACAGCTTAGTCCGCTGACTTGACACTGTCACTTCGCCTCGAGTGTGTTCCCACTGCACTTTGATTACTACCCTACCACGGCTCAAAGGAGCTGTGCAAACAGGTAGTTTTTGGGTGCAGTCCCGAAGCACTTGGAGGCAGTGACGGTTAGACAGGATTCGTCTCTCCCGGTATTGGGGGTTGACATCGCGCTGTGTCTAGGAGAGCCATTACACGAGTAGTCCCTGGCCAGGGCAAGCGAGATATACTGGTAGGTTTCCAGTGTTATCTCAGGGTGTTCTGGGCTACACTCCGACACGACTTGTACCGCTATTAGGGGACTGACGTTCACCGCCCCCCTAGGCCCGCCATGCGATGTATCAGACGAACAGACCGGACTGTACGGAGACTGTCACATACAGGCTCAGTAGGAGTGCAGATGGGGTTCACCTCGTCAGTCTTCTTATCGACATCTACCTGGGGACCGTTACGTACAGCTAGTGCCGCTTGCGGTCTGTGGTTAAACCCACTGCCAGCGTAGTGTCGAGTCTTTAGAGTCCCACACAGAGAGCTATTCGCCTTTAGGCAAAACGAGTAGAGGTTGCATGGTTTTGCGACAGGGTTCGTTCGCATCCGTGCACTTGTGCACGTTTGCTGTCCGGACAGTTTATACTAGCGGGCTTTGGTTTAAGCCGGATCCTAGTATATGATTTGAGATTGGTTTTTCTTATTGTGTTCGTGTTCCTCGGATCACGAATGCGGGTGCGTATGCACAGTTGCTTGAGATTGGGGGAGAGGACCTTGTTTTGGGTTAATGGCATTTGTCATTTTATTAACCCTATTGTTTTTGTGTGGATTATTGTTAATTGATAATTAGCTTAATTATTGTGCATGGTTGTTGTTGACAATTTGACTTCATTGACTTGTTGACCATGTTGACAACTTGACCATAATCATTTCATTTGGAAGATGCTCTTTGATCTTTGCAAAAATGAAATGATAATGGTCAATTCATGATTTATCATGACAATTTTCAAGCTAATTATCTAATTAAAATTATCCTCACATATTAGTGAGAATGGCTCACTATTCTCTCATTCTATCATATCTTTTCTCTCTCTTGCTCATCCTCTCCCTCAAGCTCTCTCCCTCTCATGTGTTGAGAAACAAAAAGGGCTTGAGAAAAACCCTCTCTTGATCTTCTCTACTCACTTCTAGGGTTCAAGTCTTAGCATTTCTTGTACTCTAGTTGCTCCTAGCTTGGAGTTGAAGCTAAAGGTGGTGGCTTTCAAGTGGATCCTTCTTTGACGGGAGAAGACAAGCAAGGTGATCCTTTTCTACCATACCTAGGAGCAAGGAGAGAAGGACTAAAGACCAAAGGTATAACCTTTCATCACTTAGTTACTTTGTAGTTAGGGTTAGCTAGTTTATGTTTAGCAAAGATCCTCACATGCATAGTCCATGTTGCCTAAGTCATTAAAAATCCGTTTTTTATTATGTTTTCCGCCTCCCCGTAAGCACCGGGGTGGGCAACACGGACTTACAATACATCCGTATTATTATCTTGATTAAGGCGTGATATGGTCGCTACCTGGAGAGAGAGAGAAGAAAACACTCAGCGTGCGCTCTTGCAAGATCAGATTGGTTATATATTTTATCTAATCAGGATGGCTCCCACTGTTTTTATCAAATCTTCCTTCAAACCCTAAAAGGAAAGACTAGCCGGGATTAATTACACTCTACAAGTTCGCCAATCTTTCAGCCAGGCCAGTGTCGGTACTTTGAGGGAGGTTCCCCGTGCTTTCGCACGGACCTAATTACTGTAAACCTCGTTTTCCCAGAGGCGTAACCCCGTTGACACCTTTCTAGACACCTACTTGATCGGCTAATTGTAAAGTGCAAAACTCTCCCAGGAGCAACAATTACTCGCAGTGGGTATCGAGATCCAACTATCACATAGAAGGTATGCAATCTCATTGCAAATTTCAACACTTGAAACTCCCGATAAAGGTTTTTACCCCTAGCACCTATGACCTTAACTATGGTCAACAAATCATAAGTACTAGTCAAGTTCTACCCGTCATTTCGTGATTAATTAGACCCACCCACATGACCCTTAACTAAGGTCAACAAAGTCACGCGACTGTCCTAACTAATCGCATCATATGCGGTGTAGGAAGACATCACTTAGCTACCGTACACTGTGCCTTGACTATGGTCAACAAACACAGCACGAATACTAAGTACTCTACTTCCTAAAATGACGGAGGGTTGCGAATGGTTTTTGTGAAAACCTTTAACGCTTTGAACTTGATCTCGTTGCGGAATCAAATAGTTTTTAAATGGAATGTTTTTGAGGCTTTTCTAGTTTTGCTAAAGGGGTCACTCCCGATGAAGGGATCGTCGGCCCTTTCCTCGTCGAATGAGGTGCGGGATATATCATATATATCACTGTGCAAAGCAGAAACTATAGAAGCGATCAAATACAAACCGAGTGTGTAGCATCTGCCAGTTATTGCTAAAGGAGTCACTTCCGGTGAAGGGATCTCGGTCCTTTCCTCATCGAATAAGGTGCAGGATGTTCTATAATGAACACCGCGATGCAAAGCAAGAACTGTAGCTACCTGTTTTATTTTGAAATTCGATTCCACAACATCAATTAGGTTTATTTTCTTTCATTAATCTCATTAATGAATATCCCATCATTTTAAGTTACCTAAACATCACAGATAGATATGACGTACACTTATGCCATCCGCATTCGCCTCGATGTCCCCTCGTGCACCGTTAGGTTAGGTAACTAACGGCAGAGCGGGGCAGGGCTAGCGCGGGTGTAAAACATAAGCAACGTCTATATAATATATCATATATACTATATATAATATCTGTCAAAGAACATCACATGATCTCAGATAAAACACAGCAGAAGAAACATATGAAATATTGGATATACTAGGACGTCCGTGTTTTCAATACGAGCCAGTATAAAACACGGATTCCACGGTCGTGATGAATAGCCAATCCCACACCCCTAGACCCCTACGAGAGCGGCAAGCAACGCTACCAATTCTAGGGTTAGGAGACCCGGACTCGACTCCTCGAGTTGGTCTCCCACTGGACCCCAAAACCCGGTTACTTGTGCTCCCCTCCTTGGGTCTATCCTAGTGCAGAAAAGTAAATAATATACAACGGGTGACGACTTCCGCAACCTGGAAGCGCCCCAATAAAAGAATATTACATACAAGTTTTTACATGAATGAAAATGAAAAACACTCATCTCACATAAAAAACCCCCCGGCTATTCAAACACGACGATCCAATATAACATATCCAGCAACACATAACATCACATGTCATCAACGTAAGTAAATATGCGCATCCCAATTGTCGTTGACATATAGCAACGAAACCGGCGACATCACATATTACACTTACGGTCACAGAAAAGAAAATGTAAAACTACAACAGTTGGAATCCGCAACCTCCTCAGACATCGCATGCCTGACCAAATGAAATACTTAGACATCGCATGCCTAACAATTATAAACCCCGCATTTTAGTCTCATTATCGAAAACTCTTTTCAATATCAAGTCGGGCAATTCAACAAGATTCCCGACATCCTGATCGAATGCTCGTCGCAAACTTTAGTAGGCGGCCGCACCCCCGATGCCGTCGACGAAGTGCACCAAGGCGGAACACCGCTGCCGCGAGCACCCGAACGGATGCTTTCGGCGACGGGGTTCTCCTACAGTCACTTGGTCGGGGCTATGGAGTGAGGCTGTCTATTAAGTTTACCCGGCGAGTATCCGCGTACGCTACGTGATTGCGACGGACTTTTGATCACATCAAAATTCCGTGGCAACCGATCAAGTGAGACTAAACTGCTATGTTTATAATATTCATTTAGTTATCACATAACTTTTTGTGAATTCCAATTATTGTATCACATTCCAGATAAATAGAAAATGCTAAACTTTTCGATCGAACAATCGAACACCCAAGTTTTCCCGATCCAGATCAACACATGAAATAAGTCTAAAAACATTCAGTTCGTGCCTCAGTACCAACGGTCCAGCCGTAGAAGGGTCAAGCCAACGCCTCACATGTGGCACGCCGTACTGCCCCAAACCCGAAGGTTCAAAGGGTAGTTCAAGACGGTCACATAATCGAGTTAAGGTTTGTTGTCTTCTAGAGGGACCATCGTGTTACTTGCACTACTTAGAACGTGATTAAACTACAGAAATATCCAACACTTGGAAATTTCCCGATAGGGGAAAAATTGGGTATTTATATCCGGTCGAACTTTTTAACATATTCAAAAAATTATCCGGAACGACACATAGACAAAGTTTGACAATCCGATCGAATGTATGAACTCCCAATACAACCCAAAATACTCAACTCTTGATTTCAGATTAAAAATTCCCAGGAAAACCAGCACTGAAAAATAGGAGTTACTGTGCAAAATTCAATGGCAGATAAGACAAAAGTGCGGCGGAAGGGCCGCATTAGCACGCTAATGCCGTGATTCCGCCGCACTTTAGAAAGATCATTAGGTAATTTTTGCATCTTAATTCTTAGATTTACCTTCTTGTTTTTCTGCATATTTTTAATTTGCAAAAATCCACATTTTACAAAAATGTCCAGAGAGCATTTTAAAGTCGGGGTTTCGGGTCGATCGGACTTCTAACTCCGTCTACGCATCGCCTAAGGCTCTAGCTAGGCTCTGATACCACTGTAGGGTTCCTAGGCACTCTAGTGAAGTCTCATAAGTGATCAAACATGCCAATTTATAAAATTCTAGGTGCCGAGAGACCCGACTACGGATCGTTTGCTAGAAAACTAGGCGAAAAAGCTAACTAGTTAACAATTAACTAAGAGATACGGAAATACAACCTTTGTAGATCCGTTTGTCCACCTCCATAGCTCCGCAACGAAGTGCCTTCGCTGTCCAAGTGAACTCCCGGGCTCTAGCGTCGGCTTCGTCGAAGAATAAGCGAGCTAGGTCGTCGATGTCCATGCCGAAGATAATCTACAACGAGGCATCGCTAGATCAAGCTCCACCTTCACCTAGTCGGAAAAACTTGTGAAGGAAACACCCTATACTACTTGGCAAGAGGTAGAGGATGAAGAAATAGGAAGTGGGTAAACTTTAGTTTTGGATTTCACACACTTTTTCATCAATCACCATTGATGTAGCAAGCTTTTTTCATGGAGAAAGAAGATGAAGAAAGAAGAAGATGATATGATAAGTTAATTTAAAAAGAAAAGAAAATATAATACTTATCATATCATTAACCTTAGTTAGGTGTAGAGAATTGACTAAGGTTAATTTGAAGAGTTAGGGTTAAGAAAGAAGACAAAATGGTTACTTAGTCAAAGTTTCAAGAAACTTCAATTACAAACAAAATAAGCCACCATTTCATTTTCTTCATCTTTTTCTTTTTCCAAAATAAATAAATTAATAAATAAGAAAAAGAAAACCCTAATCTTAATCTTAACCATGGTCAAATTCTTTACACTAACCCTAGCTTGCATGTATCATTAAACATGATACAATCATGTGCACAAAATATATCACATATGCAATGTGCACAAACTAAGTGAGTGAATCCATTTAAAGTGAACCAATACTAGTTAATGCAAAGCAATATATCAAATATATAATTATACATTAAATCATTAAATCAACACTTGATTCAATGATCCGGTCATGTCGAATATAACCGGCTAGTATCCAATGTATCGGCTTATCGAATCAATCCTTAATTCGATAACTAGGTTATATCGCATATAACCAATCGATACATTCGTCGCGAGAATGAAATACGGTATCACATACACGAATTATTCTCGGTCCCGCACATATCTCATATGCGCTCCTATTTCGTTTCGCTTGAACTAGGAAACCTCTGTGTAGGACTCTAAAGACTCGTCAATACGCCGGCAGCAGATGATGATCATATCAAACACCCACAAGCCGCAAGCGGTCTGCTAAACGTAACGGCCACCCGGGTATTGAGCGATCAGAAGATCGACGAGCAAGCCCGCTCAGACTCCTGCGAATCCAACCAGTAACACTTACCGTACGGTCCGGTCTGTTCGTCTGATATGTCGTATATCTCGCCTAGGGGTGGTAAACGTCAGACCCCAGTAGCTCGATAAGTCATGCTGACTTGAGGTCCATAACATTCGTGAAACTACTGATAACTCTTACCAGTATATCACTGCAACCCTGGCCAGGGATTTCCTGTTATGGCCAGTCGAGCATAGCACAACATCAACCCCAATACCGGGAGAGACGAATCCCCTCCTATCGCTCATTGCCTCCATGTGAATCGGGACTGTACCCAAAAACCACCTGTTTGCATGACTCAGTAGAGCCGTGGTAGGGTGGAAATCAAAGCACAGTGGGAGACACACAAGACTCTATGACGATCTTGGGTCAACAGACTAAGCTGTACCAGTGTCACCAGAGAACTGCCATCTGACGTGAGGTATAATACCATCTGGGAGTTCTCGGCGAGTCCGTTCAGTGTACCCAGTCTCCACTGAGCACCCGCATACCATCTTCGATGTCAAACACCAATGGATATGGGATCATCCATCGCCCATCGCATGGGTCGAGAAGATATGCGCTAGTCTACTCTGGAATATCGATGCCCCGTCTCGATATTCCCTCGACTAGGAACATTTCAAGGATGTACTCATGGACTACCCAGGCCCCACTAGTATGATCTACATCATAGTCCTGGAAGTCGAGTACACATCCTATGGGCTTTATCAACATGTAATCAGAGAGACAGAAATTATACATGTTAAGATAAAGTGCAACCAGATAGCGTACTATCATGTCGAGCAAGAAAGTCCTTCCTATATATGTCCCAGCATCCACTACAATATACATCCAATGTACAGTAATGGCCTCTAGGGCATACATATAACTAACAGAAGTAACCTGGGTAGAAAACTGAATATACAGGAAAACAAAACACTAGAAACAATGAATTACTGTTAAACTCCGAGTCAACTCGGCGTTGACTCGGTGGCGGATCTGCGGCCAAAAGCACCATTTGGCCGCGGTTCCGCGGCCGTCTTACCGAGTTGTGTCCTCATATTTTCCCAGAACTCTTATAATACCCTGCTGTGAATTTTAAGGCATATCAAAAAAAATTTTAGACATGTTTAAAATTTACAGAAACTGTTGGGGTTCGGGGTGTTTCGTTTTCGTGTTTTCCGTCGATCGAACTTCTAATTAGTTGCTAACAAGCTAGTAATGGTTTAGTTGGCTCTGATACCACTGTAAGTCCATGTCACGCACCCCACGAACTTGTGGGGAGGCGGAATATATGAAAAACGATTATCAAAGCTTCGTAACACGGACTTGAGCGCATGAATCGTTTCTAAACCGTTACTAGCAAACTACGAAAGGTTTAACTACTCGGATTCGAAGTTATACCTCACGTTACTTGTCCTTTGGATCTTCATCGCGGTCCTCCACTCCTTGTAGGCTTCTTGGAACATCGGCACCTCAACGGCCTCCTCGAATCAAAGATGATCCACCCGAGAGCTCCTACGCCAAGCTTTATCTCCAACTTGAGATAACTAGGTTACTCAAAGTGCTAATCTAAGCTACCTAGGGGATATAGAGTGAGGTTATGGATGTATTAGTCTAGCTAACCCTTGATCTCAACACATGAGAGGTTAGGGTTAGGGTTTTAAGAATGAGAGAGCTTGAGGAGAGAGAAGGTGATGATAAGAATGATATTGAAAAATGAACTCATTAGAATATATCAACCATAACAATTTATCAAATAAATAATATATATGATTAATCATCATGGTTGATGCATTCACCTTGTATGATTCATCTCATGAGTCATTAGCTTCATAAATGAAGCATCAACTCCATGGATGAATCATACAAATGAGTCATTAAGCAATACATGCTTATGCCACCTTAACCCCCAAGTCACCATGCTTCTAGAAGCTTCCCAGAAAATTACGAGAACGCCCCTCTAATCCGTGAAAACACGGAAAAACATTAGACTGTATAAATCCAATAACCTGATACTAGAATCTGGTTTAAACCAAAACCGGCTAGTAAAAACTGTCCGAACGCCGTACGTGCGCTTAAACACGTATGCGTCCGAACCCTTGTCGTAAAACCATACGACCTCTATATCGTTTCGCCTGGAGAAGGGAAACTCTCTGTGTGGGACTCTAAAGACTCGACACTACGCTGGCAGTGGGTTTAACCACAGACCGCAAGCGGCACTAGCTGTACATAACGGTCCCCAGGTAGATGTCGATAAGAAGGCCGATGAGGAAAACCATCCGAACTCTTACTAAGCCTGATGTGACAATCTCCATACAGTCCGGTCTGTTCGTCTAAGACTATCGCATATCGAGCCTAGGGGGCGGCAAGCGTCAGTCCCCTAATAGCGGTATAAGTCGTGTCGGAGCATAGCCCATTACACCCTGAGAAACTACTGGAACCTACCAGTAAATCTCGCTTGCCCTGGTCAGGGACTTAGCGTAATGGCTCTCTGACACAGCGCGATATCAACTCCCAATACCGGGAGAGACGAATCCTGTCTAACCGCCACTGCCTCCAAGTGCTCAGGACTGCACCCAACTGCTACCTGTTTGCACGACTCCTTTGAGCCGTGGTAAGGTAGTAATCTAAGAACAGTGGGACACACTCGAGGCGAAGTAGCAGTGTCAAGTCTGCGGACTATGCTGTACTCATGTCACCTGGGAACTGTTAACTGACGATGGGTATAATACCAACCAATCAGTTCCCCTGCGAGTCCTGTCCGGTGTATCCGTAACCTAACGAGCACCTGTATACTATCTCCAGTACGACGTACTGATGGCTGTGGGACAGACCATCTCCCCAACTGGGATGAGAAGCGTACACACTTAGTCTACTCCGGAATATCGATACCTTATCTCGATAATCCAACGACCAGGGACCTGTATAGGATGTTGCTTACAGATTACCCAGCCCCCACTAGTGTGATTGCCATCACGACGCTGGTAATCAAGCAAACATCCTATGGGCTCTACTAATATGTATAAGTGATACGTAACAAGAAACATATGCTCATATTAAAGTAGACTCAAACCAAGTAGCATACTACCATGTTTAGCAAGACTGTATATACAACTGTGAATATCCCAAGTTTCCATTAAGTAATATACATACAAGTATGATACAATAATGGCCCCTTAGGGCATATACACTAACACATAACATTAGATTGCAATACAAAATGATATCCAGCATTGTCCAACAACGATACAGATATAATATTACATAACATCGAAGGTACATGTCACGACCCGAAAGTACGGAACATGACCGGCACTTAGGCTACGAACGTCTCAAGGCGTACGTGCTCTAAGTAAGCCGAGCCCAGAAATCCAAACCAAGAAAAGTAGTAGAGTGTAAGAAAACCCATTTTAGATCAACCAGTATGCAACATAATATACAACGCCTAAAGGCGAGGTGTAAGTCCACGTTGCCGTCCCCGGTTCTTGCGGAGAGGCGGAAACAGTATAAAAATCAAATTTTTAGCGCATGGGGCAACATGGACTAACAAAGTCGGGATCTTTTCTAAACTAAACTAGCTATCATGCTAAAGAGAGTTAGCTACTCGGATAAAAGGTTATACCTAACTTGAACTCCTTCTTCTTGAAACCTTTGTAGGGTTTGATGGTGCTTTCCTCGTCGCCTTCTTCCGTCAAAGATGGATCCACCTGAGGGTTCGACCTTCGGGCTCCTTTCTCGAACTTTGAGAGAACTAGGATCTTTGGCTTGCTAAACCTCTAACCCTAGAGTGAGTAGAGAGTGGCTTTGGGGTGTTTTTATCTCAAGGAGAAGGATTCTCAACACATGAGAAGGGATCTCCTTGAACTAGAGGAGGAAGAAGAAGAAGTGAGGAGAGAGAAGAGTTATGATAGAATGAGACCTCTTTTCTTTTTACAACCATAACAAAAAGAAAAGAATTATCAAATTAACAATAATAATAAAAAATGAAATAGTTGATGGATGGTTTGGAATGACCATTATCATTACATTCATTAAATGAATTTTGCTAGAATCAAAGAGCATCTTTGTAAAGTAATGATGATGGTCAAACTTTCAACTATGGTCAACTAGTCAACCTTGGTCAACAAGTCAACAAACCCAACCATGACACAATTTCATTTAATTAATATTATTAATCGATAATTCATAAATCCATTAGGGTTTGGAAAAAGACGACTGTCAACTGTGCATACGCACCCGTTCCGAAACCCTAATGAAAATCCTCTTCCTCCGCCTCAATCAACTGTGCATACACACCCGCATTCTTGTTCCGAGGAACATGAATACCATGAGATAAAATCAGCCCCAAAACATATACCAGTATCTGGCTCAAACCAGAGCCTGCTAGTAATATCTGTCCGGACTCCAAACGTGCACAAGTGCGCGGATGAGCACGAACCCTGTCGCAAAACCATGCGACCTCTACTCTGTTTTGCCCAAAGGCGAATAGCCCTCTGTGTGGGACTCTAAAGACTCGACACTACGCTGGCAGTGGGTTTAACCACAGACCGCAAGCGGCACTAGCTGTGCGTAACGATCCCCAGGTAGATGTCGATAAGAAGACTGATGAGGTGAACCCCATCTGAACTCCCACTGAGTCTGAATATGACAGTCTCCATACAGTCCGGTCTGTTCGTCTGATACATCGCATGTCGGGCCTAGGGGGCGGTAAACGTCAGTCCCTTAATAGCGGTACAAGTCGTGTCGGAGTGAAGCCCAAAACACCCTGAGATAACACTGGAAGCCTACCAGTATATCTCGCTTGCCCTGGCCAGGGACTACTCGTGTAATGGCTCTCCTAGACACAGCGCGATGTCAACCCCCAATACCGGGAGAGACGAATCCTGTCTAACCGTCGCTGCCTCCAAGTGCTTCGGGACTGCACCCAACCATTACCTGTTTGCACGACTCCTTTGAGTCGTGGTAGGGTAGTGATCAAAGTGCAGTGGGAACACACTCGAGGCGAAGTGCCAGTGTCAAGTCAGCGGACTAAGCTGTACTCATGTCACCTGGGAACTGATAACTGACGATAGGTATAATACCAACTTGTCAGTTCCCGACGAGTCCTGTCCAGTGTACTCGTAACCTAACGAGCACCCGCATACTATCTCAAGTACGACGTACTGACGGCTGTGGGACAGACCGTCTCCCAGACTGGGATGAGAAGCGCATGCGCCAGTCTACTCCGGAGTATCGATGCCCTGTCTCGATAGTCCTGCGACTAGGGACCTGTATAAGGATGTGCTTATAGATTACCTAGCCCCCACTAGTGTGACTGCCATCACAACGCTGGTAATCAAGCAAAGATCCTAAGGGCTCCACTAATGCGTATAAGTGATATGATAAAATAAACACATGTACACATTGAAGTAGAAACAAACCAAGTAGCATACTAATATTTTGAGCAAGATTGTATATACAAGGTGAATATCCCAAGCTTCCATTAAGTAATATACAAACCAGTATGATACAGTAATGGCCTTTAGGGCATATACACTAACAATCTCCCACTTGCACTAAGGCCATGTACTGGCATATCGAAGACCTATCATCTCGATCAGCCGCTCGAACTGTGTCTGGGGTAGGGCCTTGGTGAATGGATCTGCAGTGTTTTCTTCTGAAGCAACCCTCCGAACCTCGATCTCCTTGCGATCCACGATCTCTCTGATCAGGTGATACCGCCTCAAGATGTGTCTGGATCTCTGATGGGACCTGGGTTCCTTTGCTAAAGCTATAGCCCCGTTGTTGTCGCAATACAGAGGTATTGGGTCAACAATGGACGGAACCACCTGAAGTTCTTTTAAGAACTTCCTCATCCAGACAGCTTCTTTTGCGGCATCAGATGCAGCGATGTATTCCGCTTCCATCGTCGAGTCCGCAACGGTTTCCTGTTTGGAACTCTTCCAACACACCGCCCCTCCATTGAGGGTAAAGACAAAACCCGACATGGACTTGGAATCATCCTTGTCACTCTGGAAGCTGGAGTCAGCAAAGGCCTCGATCTGGAGGTCTTTTCCGCCATACACCAAGAACATCTCCTTAGTCCTTCTCAGGTACTTGAGAATGTTCTTTACCGCTATCCGGTGTTTCTCCCCAGGGTTTGACTGATACCTGCTTACCGCACTCAGTGCATAAGCCACATCCGGTCTGGTACACAACATCGCATACATTATAGAGCCTACCGCAGAAGCGTAGGGTATAATAGACATGTGATCCCTCTCCAAATCAGTCTTGGGAGACATCTCTTTGGAGAGGGTGATCCCGTGACAAGCCGGTAGATTACCGCGCTTGGAATCTTCCATACCGAATCTCTTCAGTATGGTGTCGATGTACCTGGACTGCGAAAGTCCTAATATCCTCTTGGATCTGTCACGGTAGATCCGGATACCTAGAATGTATGAGGCATCACCCAGGTCTTTCATGGAGAACCTGTGTGACAAGAACCCCTTGACAGATTGTAGCATAGGAATATCATTTCCTATTAAGAGAATGTCATCCACGTATAAAACGAGGAATACTACAGTTCTCGCTACAAATCTACAATAGATGCATGGTTCATCTGGATTTTTGATAAAGCCAAATTCTTTGACCGTTTCATCAAAACAGATGTTCCAACTCCGCGATGCCTGCTTTAGTCCATAAATGGACTTAAGCAACTTGCACACCTTTCCACTGCTCCCACTCTGAATGAAACCCTCTGGCTGGTCCATATAGACACACTCCTCTAAATGTCCATTTAGAAAAGCTGTTTTTACGTCCATCTGCCAAATCTCATAATCGTGGAAGGCAGCAATGGCAAGAAGGATTCGAATGGATTTCAGCATAGCTACTGGAGAAAAGGTTTCGTCATAGTCCAAACCAGGTCTTTGACGAAAACCCTTTGCAACCAGTCTAGCTTTATAGGTCTCAACCTGTCCATCTACACCAATCTTCCTTTTGAAGATCCACTTGCATCCTACGGGTTTTACCCCGTCTGGAGCAATGTCCAACGTCCATACTTTGTTGGTGTACATGGACTCCATTTCGGTCCGCATTGCATCCAGCCATTTTACCGAGTCAATGCTCTGAACGGCCTGCTGGAAGCTAGTAGGCTCATCATAATCTATGATGCAATCCTCTCTATCCCCGTCTATGAGAAAACCGTAGTATCTCTCGGGCGGATGAGACTGCCTACTACTCCTGCGGAGCGGCGTAGGAATGTCCTGTTCTTTTGAACCCTCTGGTTCCACTAAACTTTCAGTAATAGTCCGTGGTTCTGGAATTTCTTCCAGTTCTACTGTGCTCCCACTTATCTGGTTTTCCAAAAACTTAGTTTCCAAGAAGTAGGCATGACGAGAAACAAGAACTTTTTGTTCCTCTTCACAGTAGAAAAAATATCCCTTGGAGTTCTTTGGATATCCCACAAACTTGCACTGTACTGAGCGTGCCTCGAGCTTGTCCGCATGCTGCTTTTTGACAAAAGCTGGACATCCCCATGTCTTAATGTGATTAAGATGGGGCATCTTCCCACACCACATCTCATATGGTGTGGTAGGCACAGTTTTAGTAGGAACCCGGTTCAAAAGGTATGCAGCTGATTCTAGCGCATACCCCCAGAAAGATCGTGGTAACTCAGCATTACTCATCATGGACCGTACCATATCCAATAGGATCCGGTTCCGTCTCTCCGATACACCGTTATGTTGCGGAGTGTATGGAGGAGTAAGTTGAGAGAGAATTTCATTCTCTTTTAAGTAATTCAGGAACTCGGCACTTAAGTATTCTCCACCTCGATCCGATCTTAGAATCTTGATACTTTTGCCGGTTTGTTTTTCTACTTCATTCTTATATTCCTGGAACTTTTCAAAAGCTTCGGACTTATGTTTCATTAAGAAGACATAACCGTACCTTGAAAAGTCATCCGTAAAAGTAATGAAGTAAGAATAACCGCTTCGCGCATGTGTAGACATTGGACCGCACACGTCGCTGTGTACGAGTCCCAAGAGTTCGCTCGCTCTTACTCCGTGTCCAGTGAACGGAGTCTTTGTCATCTTTCCTTTGAGACAGGATTGACAAGTGGCATACGATTGATATTCGAACGAATCCAAATATCCTTCTATATGTAACTTAGTTAATCTTCTCTCATTGATGTGACCCAGTCTACAATGCCATAAGAAAGTCTGATTGATGTCTAGAGACTTTCTTTTGTGTGTATTCTGGACATTGAAAATCTGTGGTTGGTTTAATACGTATATACCATTGCTCAGTGTACCCGACCCAATCAGAACTTGATTAAGGTGAATGTTTACAACATTACTTACAAACGCAAATTCATAACCTTCTTTAGAAACCAAAGATACAGAAATGATATTACAAGTTGCGTTGGGTACAAAAAAGCAATTACGCAAAACCAAAACATGCCCATCTGTCATTCCCAGGTGATAGTCCCCCACGGCCTTAGCATCCATGCTAGCTCCGTTCGCAACTCTGAGGGTCATGTCACCTGCCTTCAAAAACCTACGGTTTTTCAACGCCTGCAAAGAATTACAGATATGAGATCCTGATCCGGTATCCAATACCCAGGAAGTAGAGTTTATCGAAAGACAGTTTTCAATAACATACACACCTGAAGCTGAAGCCGCAACCTGCTTCAGTTCCTGTGTCCTGGCCTTCCAAGCCCTGCAATCTTTCTTCCAGTGTCCACTCTTATGACAATAGAAGCATTCTTCTTTACCCACAAGCTTCCCCGCTATCTTTGTTGCTTTTACCTTTCCCTTCGTATCCACTTTACTAACACCACCCCTTGGTTTGGCGGGGGCTTTCTTCTTCTTTCCCTTGGCTTTCGCCTTGGACCTAGAAGAAGAAGATCCTCCTACAAACAAAGTGGGTGTTTCCCTACCCTTCTGTAGGATGCCCTCTGCGCTCCTCAGCATGTTGAGGAGTTCTGAAAGTTCAACTTCTTTTTCTTGTAAGTTGAAGTTCAGTATAAACTGGGCGTAAGTGGAAGGAAGGGACTGGAGAATCAAGTCCGTATAGAGCTCACTCTCCAACGTGGTCCCAAGTTCTGCGAGCTCCTCAATGTAGCCAATCATCTTAAGCACGTGTTCCGCTATCGATGATCCGACGGCCAATCTTGCCGAAAATAACTTTTTCGATATTTCGTATCTTGCGATACGAGACTGCTCTCTATACAGTTCTTTTGTATGGAGAAATATGGATTCCAGGTCCATATTCTCGTGCCTCCTCTGATGTTCGTTGTCCATAGAGGCAAGCACGAGGCACTTGGCCTTCGCGCAATCAATCTCCTAAGTCTTATGGATTTCCTTATCCGCGACGCTGGAGGTGGGACCTGGGACGGAGGGAGCTTTGGTGGTAAGAAGATACCCCAGCTTGTCGTAAGTGATTGCCATTTTGACATTCCTGAGCCAATCTTTGTAGTTTGGCCCTGTCAGTATGTTTTTATCTAGAAGTAACTTAAGTCCAGTCATGTCGATTGGTCGCTGCAATTAGGAGAGAGAGAAGAAACACTCAGCATGATGCTCTTGCAAGTTTAGAATGGTTTTTAATTTGTCTAAACAGGATTGCTCCCACTGTCTCTCGAATCCCTCCTCAAACCATAAAGGAAGAATTAGTCGGGATCAATCCCACCGCACAATACTTGCTTAACCGTTCAGCCAGGCCAGTGTCGGTACTTCGAGGGAGGTTTTCCAACGCTTTCGCGAAGTTCCTTAATTTAAGAACCTCTTTTCCCTGGGGGCGTAGCCCCGCTAACACCTTTCTAGAACCTACTAGGTTTATAGTATTGATTGTTTAGTGAGAAATTTCCCGAGGAGTAGCATATACTCACAGTAGGATCGGGATCCAAATATCATTGCGTGACCAAAATGAAGGAATCCTACCATAATCATCACACTCCAAATGGTATGCAAATCTAGCAAGTTTCAGTACTTATGAAACTCCCGATGTGGATTTTTGCCCCATGCTCTTATGACCTTGACTTTGGCCAACAAATCATAAGTCACATGTCAAGTTCTACCCGTCGTTCTCCAGGTTAATTTGAATCCACCCGTACCTACCCTTGACTTTGGCCAACAAGGCAGTATGACTGTTTCAAATCAATGCATCTATCTATGCTGCACATGAATACCCAATAGCTACCAATCACTATGCCTTGACTTTGGCCAACAAACATAGCTTGAATACTATTGACTATTCATGTGAAACGACGGAGGGCTACGAATGGTTTTGGCTAAACCGTGAACGTAGTGAACTTGATATAATCGATGGAACGAGATAGCTTTTAAAAGGATGGCTCAAGCTCCGCATTTAAAAGTTAGTTTTGAAAAGAACCGAGTGGTTTTCCGAAAGTGTTCCAACGACTTTAGCTTGGTTTATTATCTTGCATTAGTTCTTTTAATGCGTGATATTCTTGCATTAGTTCTTTTAATGCGTCCCATCATTTAATTCTACCATTGCAGAAAACAACCAAAATATGACGTACGCTTATGCCATTCGCATTCGCCACGGGGTCCCGTCATCACCCGTTAGGTTACTTAACTAACGACAGAGCGGGGGCTGGGCTAGCGCGGCTGAAAAACATAAGCAACGCCTAAATAGTTATTAATATATAGCAATGATAGACATTACAGATCACAGATGAATACATTGGATATACTAGGAATCCGCAATCCTTTCGAGCCTGCAACGAAAAGCGGATTACACGGTCGCGGTGAATAGCCAATACCCCACCCAAGACCCCTACGGGTGCGGCAAACTACCCGCCAAGTACCCGAAGTGGAGCAACCTCCCTCAACGCCGTGAGTAGGCCACTCGGCACTTCGAGATACCCGGTAGTTTGTGCACCCCTCCATGGGTCTATCCTAGGAGCAAAAACAGTAAAAAGAATTATACAATGACGGCTACAACCCCGACCCGGTTGTGCGGCCATACAAATAATAATATTACATCAATTTACATTTTACATGAATGAAAGAAAAAGAAACACTCATCTCACATCCACCCCGGCTATTCACCTGCGACAGTCCAACGCATTCATATACACAAACCATCATCAAACACAGATCACAGATATGTATAACCCCGACTAATCGACATATAGCGATTAGCCGACGTTCAATACATATAAACATCACAGATATAACCAATATAGTCAAAGTGCAGTGAAGTTCGAAAAAAATACGGATTTATAGGCCCCCAAAAACAAATTTCTTTTCTGGAAAACCTGGGCACAAATAAACCATCTGAAAAATCCCAAAACCCTACCAGAAGAACACTGCACAAAACCCGATCACGAGAGGAGCCCAAACGGCGGCGGTTCCGCGGCAAATGCATACCTATTGCCGCGGAACCGCGGCGGTTTGAGGGAATCAGGGGATCGTTTTTGGTGGGTGTTCTCACAAAACCCTGAGCCGATTTTAGGAGTAAAACATTTTAATTTTAGAGCACAAAAATTTTCAACAGAAAGTTAGGGTTTTGTTTTTCCGGTTTTTGCGATTTTTCCGTTCGAACTTCCATACACTTTACTACTAAGCTAGTTTAAGTTTAGTTAGGCTCTGATACCACTGTAAGTCCACGTTGCCGTCCCCGGTTCTTGCGGGGAGGCGGAAACGGTATAAAAATCAAATTTTTAGCGCATGGGGCAACATGGACTAACAAAGTCGGGATCTTTTCTAAACTAAACTAGCTATCATGCTAAAGAGAGTTAGCTACTCGGATAAAAGGTTATACCTAACTTGAACTCCTTCTTGAAACCTTTATAGGGTTTGATGGTGCTTTCCTCGTCGCCTTCTTCCGTCAAAGATGGATCCACCTGAGGGTTCGACCTTCGGGCTCCTTTCTCGAACTTTGAGAGAACTAGGATCTTTGGCTTGCTAAACCTCTAACCCTAGAGTGAGTAGAGAGTGGCTTTGGGGTGTTTTTATCTCAAGGAGAGGGATTCTCAACACATGAGAAGGGATCTCCTTGAACTAGAGGAGGAAGAAGAAGAAGTGAGGAGAGAGAAGAGTTATGATAGAATGAGACCTCTTTTCTTTTTACAACCATAACAAAAAGAAAAGAATTATCAAATTAACAATAATAATAAAAAATGAAATAGTTGATGGATGGTTTGGAATGACCATTATCATTACATTCATTAAATGAATTTTGCTAGAATCAAAGAGCATCTTTGTAAAGTAATGATGATGGTCAAACTTTCAACTATGGTCAACTAGTCAACCTTGGTCAACAAGTCAACAAACCCAACCATGACACAATTTCATTTAATTAATATTATTAATCGATAATTCATAAATCCATTAGGGTTTGGAAAAAGACGACTGTCAACTGTGCATACGCACCCGTTCCGAAACCTTAATGAAAATCCTCTTCCTCCGCCTCAATCAACTGTGCATACACACCCGCATTCTTGTTCCGAGGAACATGAATACCATGAGATAAAATCAGCCCCAAAACATATACCAGTATCTGGCTCAAACCAGAGCCTGCTAGTAATATCTGTCCGGACTCCAAACGTGCACAAGTGCGCGGATGAGCACGAACCCTGTCGCAAAACCATGCGACCTCTACTCTGTTTTGCCCAGAGGCGAATAGCCCTCTGTGTGGGACTCTAAAGACTCGACACTACGCTGGCAGTGGGTTTAACCACAGACCGCAAGCGGCACTAGCTGTGCGTAACGATCCCCAGGTAGATGTCGATAAGAAGACTGATGAGGTGAACCCCATCTGAACTCCCACTGAGTCTGAATGTGACAGTCTCCGTACAGTCCGGTCTTTTCGTCTGATACATCGCATGTCGGGCCTAGGGGGCGGTAAACGTCAGTCCCCTAATAGCGGTACAAGTCGTGTCGGAGTGGAGCCCAAAACACCCTGAGATAACACTGGAAGCCTACCAGTATATCTCGCTTGCCCTGGCCAGGGACTACTCGTGTAATGGCTCTCCTAGACACAGCGCGATGTCAACCTCTAATACCGGGAGAGACGAATCCTGTCTAACCGTCACTGCCTCCAAGTGCTTCGGGACTGCACCCAACCATTACCTGTTTGCACGACTCCTTTGAGCCGTGGTAGGGTAGTGATCAAAGTGCAGTTGGAACACACTCGAGGCGAAGTGCCAGTGTCAAGTCAGCGGACTAAGCTGTACTCATGTCATCTGGGAACTGATAACTGACGATAGGTATAATACCAACTTGTCAGTTCCCGACGAGTCCTATCCAGTGTACTCGTAACCTAACGAGCACCCGCATACTATCTCAAGTACGACGTACTAACGGCTGTGGGACAGACCGTCTCCCAGACTGGGATGAGAAGCGCATGCGCCAGTCTACTCCGGAGTATCGATGCCCTGTCTCGATAGTCCTGCGACTAGGGACCTGTATAAGGATGTGCTTATAGATTACCCAGCCCCCACTAGTGTGACTGCCATCACAACGCTGGTAATCAAGCAAAGATCCTAAGGGCTCCACTAATGCGTATAAGTGATATGATAAAATAAACACATGTACACATTGTAGTAGAAATAAACCAAGTAGAATACTACTATTTTGAGCAAGATTGTATATACAAGGTGAATATCCCAAGCTTCCATTAAGTAATATACAAACCAGTATGATACAGTAATGGCCTCTAGGGCATATACACTAACACGAGGATCACAACAGAAAAGAAATCCACAGCATGAAACCCATAGAATATAACGCGCGACTCTAAGGTCGAAAGAATAAACAACACCGGTCTCTATCTCAAATAAGTACATATTTGGTTGATGGAACTTCTAGATACAACTGAAATACAATATACAATGTATAGTGATGGGTACGATACAAATAAACCCACCTACTAGCAAGTCACCCGAAGAAGCAGTGCCGCAAGCCGTAATGAAACCTGTACGGCAAAACCTGTAAGAACTGGGACACAACGGGGGTGAGTTGCCAACTCGTGAATAGAAAAACATCTACGAACAGAAAATCGCATGTATGACGCAATCCTAGGTCATACGATCATAATATATAATCCTCAAATATATAACCAGCAGTCTATAACAATGGCTAGGGTAACTATCTAACCCAAATGTAATCCCATGTACCCGTGTCAGTGTCAGTGCCTCAGGTAGCAATGTATCATATGAATGCTGTATGAATGCATGAAAAGTATGATCAATGTAATCAAGTCTGTATGTGATCAATGTCTGTATATAGGTCGATCCCGTCCACGTGTCACCCAATGACAATAAGCATCATGCATGTAAATATGAGGATATAGTCAAAATCATGGAAAAACATCATGAAACCTGTGCCCAGCATCGGCACAAAACATAGCCTAAATCTCAATATCTCAATGTCTCTGATGAGTCTCACTATCTAGGGCGCCGTCAATCCAGACCGGCCCCTACCTTCAATCTCAAGACCACGACGGTATCCTCCGGACATCCGACGCGTCGGGTAATATCACCGGTCGGTAGTGCTCCCCTGCCAGGCTCAACGCCATCTCCTGCGATCTTCTTGCCCCGGGGTACCGCACCGGGCCCACCATGTACCTGCAATCGGCCTCATCCGCCTCCTCGAATCGGGTTTCACATGTCGCTCTCAGCACCGAGAAAACACATGGTGGACGCACTGAAATATCATATCAGGGGTAACCGGGTTTTTAAAACAATTACATAATCTCTTTGAAATACCCACGGTTCCCAAATCCAGAAATATCATAGAAACAACATATCTCAATGCGCATAATCAGAAAACATGATGTATGTGACATATCAATGAAGTGTAAGTATAACAGTATATCATGCAACATGGAATAATAGTATGCACATACAAGAGTCATATCCTGCAGCAATAATGCTACTGTGTAGTGACATGGCAATTACCGATGAAGATGTGTGTGAACTGGCAAGTAAGTGTACGTGGTACATACGCATCATCGGTAATGGTGCTGGTGTCCTAACAGCATGATATCAACAATAGTATATGAATCACAATAAGTATGCGATGCAGAGCAATAATAATAATGTGCGGGAGCTGAATACCAAACAAAATGATAGCTAAACTGCATCTAATGTCATAAGAGTCATATAGTTACACCACCATAAGGCTGAGCTAAAGCTAACAGTAGGTAAGGGAAACCGCCTAACCTCTGAGTCGATACTTATATATATACATATATAGTCGGTGATCCCGCCTCGATAATATCACATCCGATACCATATCTCTATAATCGTTATTCCCAAGTCAAGAGTGCGGATCAAACATCAAATATAGCTCGTACGTAAATCCGTCGTATAGCATCCCCAAATCTGGGTACGGGTCAATATCACATTCGTCATATCATTCATCTGGTATTTTCTTTAATCAAATATCATAATCCGGGTACTGACCTACGTCTGGTACAAAGCTAATATCATCACTATAATTATGATTTGACTACTGATCGACAGTCTCGTATGAATCGATATCATCAGCACATATCATCTCAAGGAGTAAACAACGCCCAAGGCTGCCTATCATAAAATCTTGTCATATCATATCATATCATACCCTATCTTGTATCATAGTCACATGTCGATCATTTTATATATGTCTCTATTCATATGGCATCATCATCCTAATTCGCTAAGGCATCAAGACGTATCTCAAATACGAATTTTACCATATCACCGATATCATAATCTCGGATCAAGCTCATCGACTCATCTCCATCCCATGTATCATCCTCAAATCCGTATGTGAACACATAGTCCCCTACCCACGTGAACACATAGCTATATAGAATCCCATAACTACATATGAAATAAGAATGTATGCAAGTATGTATATGTGTATATGTATGTGTGGTGCACCCACTACCTTAGGGTTTCGTAACCTATCACCATCCAACACACCAATATCCATTCTAACCATCATCATTAATCCCAAATAACATATACTAATTGTTGGTGTGTATACGCATCCGTATACATCACCACGAACTGCGGGGGTGCTATACGCCATCCACCCGACTTCTCCCCGTAGATATAAATCTACTCATCTTTCTTTATGCGTGCCGGTGCCGATGTCGCCATTTGCATCTCCAACGCTCCGACGCCACGTGGGGTACCTACAAGGATATCACACGCTAAAACACATGAAAACCATGCCGGAAACCAAAACGGTGCACGTTACGCCAATAGGTAAAAACCTATAGCCTCGCGTGCAAACACAGCCAATATCCACTGTCGTTGACGTCCAAACGCCACCCGACAGAACGAATCATCGAATACCAAAAATCCATACGAAAACAAGTCGTAAATCATACGCCAACTCATGAAAATCAGCCCAGATTCTATCCTAACTGGAATCAGTCAAAACTAGACATACCAGGGGTCAAGTTTACAGGTAAAAGAGCCGTGCACGCAAAACGAGGGGGTTTCCTACTGCTCTGGCCACAAATTGCGGCCAGAGGGAATATATCTGCGGCCAAGAAATTGAGGTGGCGGCTAGGGTTTTGTGGGATGGTTCCTGGGTGCCTGCACAGCTTACTGCCAAGTCAATTTTATTTTAGAGTTCCCGGGGTGAAAGCAGATCTCAGAAAGGTCAATAAGTCGACAAAATTGCTAAAATACGCCAAGTCAAAACTTTCAGATAACTTACTAGAAATCTGGGGTATTCTGGGGTTAACTGGTTTCAAACACACTTAATAAGGTTACCCTAACAATCAAAACCAACACTTGGTCAAGTCTCACTTAAATTTGCCTAAACTAGCACTAATCTACTTAATAACACTAAAATTTCAGCTAAACAACTATAATTTTGCAAGATAAGAGTTGGGTTGTGAGATTATACCTCAAGAAAATCCTAGAATGTAGGAGAAAAGAGGATGAAGGAAGGAGGGGTGTTGTGCTGCTGCTGGACTACCGGTGTTGTTGCTGATGTAGTTTCTGCAGCTGTGCTGAAGCTGGTGCTGTATTTGTTGCAGCAGAAGCTTTTGTGCTGCTGTGGTTTTGTTGTGAGAATGGTTGTGGTGAAGTTGAAGTATTTGCTGAAGTTAGGGGTTTGATGAGGGTGTGGTGTGGCTGATGCAGCTGCTGCTGTTTGCAAAGTAGTTTCTTGTTGCTGTTGCAGCAGCAACTGCTGTTGTTTTGGGGCTACAGCTGCTGCTACTGGTTAAAAGGATGTTGCTGTAGCTGTAGCAGATGTAGGGGTGTTGTTTTGTGGCTGATGTAGGGTGTCATCAGCTGATGTGATAACAATTAGGCTGATGTTGTGTATCAGCAGCTGATGTGTTGATATGGGGGCTGAAGTTGTGCTGATGGTGGCTGAAGTGTTGATATTGGCTGATGTAGCTGCTGTTCTGGTGGCTGAAATGTGCTGATGTGAGTGTGTAGGTGTTGGGCTAAGGTGTTAGGGGCTGGTGTGTGTGCTGATGTCATGTGGCTGTTGAAGGGTGTTGGCTGATGCATTGTTTCAGCAGCTGCTGCTGCTGGAGTTGGACAATTGGGGCTGATGTGTGAGAGGGAGTAAAAGAACACAAGGGATTATGAAGAATTGAATGGATCATGGCACACCCTAACCACCTCTCTCTCTCCAAAATAATGCACAACCAATATGGCTCACTCTCTCTCTACACAAGGTCAATTATAACCCTAATCACCTTCAACCAAGCTAAAAGCCCTTAATTAAGCCAATTAACCTAACCAAAACCAAAACCCTAATTAACCGAATTTAACATGCACAAGTGTGTGCAGTCCAGATAAAATTCCGATAAAATATCCATAAAACCAGATAAAATATTTGAAAGCCATTTTGGTAAACTTTTTACCAAAACACCATTTTAGAATTTTCCCCATTTATCGGTATTTAATTATACCGGAATATTAAAATATTCATTAAAAATTAATATTAAATTATGAAAATTCCCAAAAATAATATTTTATTTTTTTGAAATGTTACAGTCTTCCCCCCTTAAAGAAATTCGGTCCCCGAATTTAAATTTAAACTCCCAACTTCTAAAACATTTCAATAAAGTGTCCAAGTCAACGGGGCTTCGAAATCATCAATACATAGAACGCATCGTAGCGCAATACATGTGCATGCGTAACGAGCAGATAACTCGAAAACCAAACTCCGTCAAGTATCTCGCAATCATCGGAGTCAAGGTGAAACACGAATGCCAAATCCAAGGCAAAACCGATATGCTAGAAATCGGAACTATACATGTGAATGTATGAAGGTAATGCATGCCAAATTTTTTTTAAAAGTCGATGTACAATGCGGATAACACTGCACAGTGGCGGACGTCTCTATAAGAAAATAGCTATATACGTATATACCTTTTGTTTAGTATGCACGATCCGCCGTTTTGAAAATAATTTAGAAGGGTTTCCTCATTTTAAATGTTTCGTGTCATATCGGACACGTATGTAAATAATGAGACCATAGCTCGCTTTTGGAAATCTCTTCGAAACCTATCAATGCATGCAAAATATATCCAGGCACTGTCCTCTGAGTAGTCCTGCTCAGTACGAAAACACATAGCAAATATCATGAAAACGTACTGCTCCATAGAATTCAATCCCCAAAAATGCATATAAAAACCCTGTGCGTCCGGTGTGCACGGAAATAAAAATCCATACATGTGCCAAGCAGGTGCTCAAAACGACATCGAGGTGCAACGGGTGTGCACACAACATCGGTCATAGGCAACGTGTGTGCCTGACAGCAAAATCAGGTGCATCTGACATGCACGAAGAATCTCGATTTCGTGCATCTGATATGCACCAAATCGCATCTCATAACATGCGCCCAACATAAGCTAAAAATCCAAATCCGGTGCATCCATCATGCACGAAATCATGAAATCCAACATCAAGGGTCGAACACGCGCAAAATCCAATCAGGTGCATAAAATGCACAAAACAAATATCGAGCATCACCATCGAAATCGAAGTCTAGTGCATCCAAGTGCACAAAATACATGTCACTGCACTGCAAGCATATGTAAACTATACAGAGTGCAAAAACCAAATCGTGTGCGTGCATACGCACGAAATCAACTCAACTGTATGAAACCCACGAAATCATAAATATGGGAAACCAAGGCACGAAAACGATATCAAGTGCAACAACTGTGCAAAAATCGTAAATACTCAATCATCAAAATCAAATCATGCGAATAAATCGCCCAGCAATACTGAAAACAAGTATGGCGGAATAGTCCCGCTCAAACGCATCCTCTAAGAAGCTCTGGCCAACTGTCGTGATTACTCATAACATGTCTCGTCGATGATTCTGAACTCTGGCCTACTGGTGTGCGTAACGTGACCACTCCTGGGTCCAAGTCTTCTCTGTGGATTACCAATCTCATGATCCATCGGCTCATCGGCCCTATCAGACGTGCTAACGGGGACGATTCCGTTCTGGCACTTCTCTGGTCATCTCTCGGTCAATCATCGCGACCACTCGTAAAGCAGCATGTCACTGGCGTCGGCCTCTAGCTCTTTGAATGCACGTGACGCAACTGATCCTGGATGCAAATATCATTGCAGCAGTGTCCTGGAAGGAATCCTGCTCAAGGTCTCTTCCAAGTCTCGTCTCTGCCTAACTGTCCGGAAGTCATCGTCCCTTACTACATCTGCTTCTTGTTCCGGAGCGGCTGCATACTCATCGCGACTCATTCTAGAAGGTATATCCAGTACTATGCCTCGGCATGCGCATCACATTTTTGATGTCGGCAGAGTGGAACGTCATCTTATCCAGATCTTGCACGAACTTCTTACTCCACTTTTCTCTAATGTCGACTGCTTCGGACTCGTCTCGTCGTGGCTGCAAGAACTGAGCTCTAACGGCTATCCTCGTATCTGGAGTCTCCCAAGAAATGCATCTCACCACCTAGCATCGGAATTAAGTCGAGCCATCCGATCGATTTGTCAAAACCTTATAATCCCCCAAGAGCTCAACATCTTGGGTACAGTATAATAGTATCGAGTACGTACCACAGCATCGGTGGTCCAGCCGTAGAAGGGCAAACCCAAGCCTCACTAATGGCGCCGCAGAACTGCCGCAAACCCTAAGGTTCAAAGGCTTTCACACGGTCATTAAGTCGAGTTAGGGTTTCATTCTTCTAGAGGGACCATAGAATTGCCTGCATGTCTTTACGAATACTTTAAACTTGGAATAATAGGTTTCTGACATTCGATCGTCTCTGTCGACTCTCAACGTCTCCGTGTGAAGTCGTCTCTCGCTGGAATCAATCTATCTGATGACCTCGTATCGGGGTAGCGAACGAATCACATGTCCTAGTCTTTCATCCTTGGTGACTAGCGACCTTCTATCATCTCTTAGTACAACTTGTACTGCCATAGCTCCAATCATCTGGGGCGATATCTCATCGTTCACATCAATAATGGCTCACTCGCATGCACGCTGAACAGTGCCTCAATCATCATGAGTAAGCAATACACCAACGATCATCAACATCTGGCTGGCCTCTCTCAGCGGCTCAATCCTCTGGTGCTAATCTGCACGTCCGAGAAGTCTCATACAGCGATCTATCCAACGCTCGTGGCGCAAAACACAATCAAAAGACACATCTCTATAATCGTGTGTCGCCGGGATCATGCCATGGTCAGTCCTCGTTCGTGACGAGCTCTGCTGACTGCAACTCTAGCCGTAGCTCTCCTTGCCCGTAATCGTGGCAGCAAAACCATAACTGGTACTGATGAGGCTAGATCAGGAATGAATATGATACTGAACAAAGAAATGTACATCCTAAGGCTTCTTAAGTGGAGTGGCGTATCGTAAATATGCCGCGGAACATACCCACGGTACGTCACTCTACTTTAGTCACCTATTCCATCAACCAAGGGTCATCCTACGCTCCGAAGGTAAAACCTAACGCTCTGATATCAACTTTGTCACGACCCGAAAGTACGGAACATGACCGGCACTTAGGCTACGAATGTCTCAAGGCGTACGTGCTCTAAGTAAGTCGAGCCCAGAAATCCAAACCAAGAAAAGTAGTAGAGTGTAAGAAAACCCATTTTAGATCAACCAGTATGCAACATAATATACAACACCTAAAGGCGAGGATCACAACAGAAAAGAAATCCACAGCATGAAACCCATAGAATATAACGCGCGACTCTAAGGTCGAAAGAATAAACAACACCGGTCTCTATCTCAAATAAGTACATGTTTGGTTGATGGAACTTCTAGATACAACTGAAATATAATATACAATGTATAGTGATGGGTACGATACAAATAAACCCACCTACTAGCAAGTCACCCGAAGAAGCAGTGCCGCAAGCCGTAATGAAACCTGTACGGCAAAACCTGCAAGAACTGGGGCACAACGGGGGTGAGTTGCCAACTCGTGAATAGAAAAACATCTACGAACAGAAAATCGCATGTATGACGCAATCCTAGGTCATACGATCATAATATATAATCCTCAAATATATAACCAGCAGTCTATAACAATGGATAGGGTAACTATCTAACCCAAATGTAATCCCATGTACCCGTGTCAGTGTCAGTGCCTCAGGTAGCAATGTATCATATGAATGCTGTATGAATGCATGAAAAGTATGATCAATGTAATCAAGTCTGTATGTGATCAATGTCTGTATATAGGTCGATCCCGTCCACGTGTCACCTAATGACAATAAGCATCATGCATGTAAATATAAGGATATAGTCAAAATCATGGAAAAACATCATGAAACCTGTGCCCAGCATCGGCACAAAACATAGCCTCAATCTCAATATCTCAATGTCTCTGATGAGTCTCACTATCTAGGGCGCCGTCAATCCAGACCGGCCCCTACCATCAATCTCAAGACCACGACGGTATCCTCCGGACATCCGACGCGTCGGGTAATATCACCGGTCGGTAGTGCTCCCCTGCCAGGCTCAACGCCATCTTCTGCGATCTTCTTGCCCCGGGGTACCGCACCGGGCCTACCATATACCCGCAATCGGCCTCATCCGCCTCCTCGAATCGGGTTTCACATGTCGCTCTCAGCACCGAGAAAACACATGGTGAACGCACTGAAATATCATATCAGGGGTAACCGGGTTTTTAAAACAATTACATAATCTCTTTGAAATACCCACGGTTCCCAAATCCAGAAATATCATAGAAACAACATATCTCAATGCGCATAATCAGAAAACATGATGTGTGTGACATATCAATGAAGTGCAAGTATAACAGTATATCATGCAACATGGAATAATAGTATGCATATACAAGGGTCATATCCTGCAGCAATAATACTACTGTGTAGTGACATGGCAATTACCGATGAAGATGTGTATGAACTGGCAAGTAAGTGTACGTGGTACATACGCATCATCGGTAATGGTGCTGGTGTCCTAACAGTATGATGTCAACAATAGAATATGAATCACAATAAGTATGCGATGCAGAGCAACAATAATAATGTGCGGGAGCTGAATACCAAACACAATGATAGCTAAACTGCATCTAATGTCATAAGAGTCATATAGCTATACCACTATAAGGCTGAGCTAAAGCTAACAGTAGGTAAGGGAAACCGCCTAACCTCTGAGTCGATACTTATATATATACATATATAGTCGGTGATCCCGCCTCGATAATATCACATCCGATACCATATCTCTATAATCGGTTATTCCCAAGTCAAGAGTGGGGATCAAACACCAAATATAGCTCGTACGTAAATCCGTCGTATAGCATCCCCAAATTTGGGTACGGGTCAATATCACATTCGTCATATCATTCATCTGGTATTCTCTTTAATCAAATATCATAATCCGGGTACTGACCTACGTCTGGTACAAAGCTAATATCATCACTATAATTATGATTTGACTACTGATCGACAGTCTCGTATGAATCGATATCATCAGCACATATCATCTCAAGGAGTAAACAACGCCCAAGGCGGCCTATCATAAAATCTTGTCATATCATATCATATCATATCATACCCTATCTCGTATCATAGTCACATGTCGATCATTTTATATCTGTCTCTATTCATATGGCATCATCATCCCAATCCGCTAAGGCATCAAGACGTATCTCAAATACGAATTTTACCATATCACCGATATCATAATCTTGGATCAAACTCATCGACTCGTCTCCATCCCATGTATCATCTTCAAATCCGTATGTGAACACATAGTCTCCTACCCACGTGAACACATAGCTATATAGAATCCCATAACCACATATGAAATAAGGATGTATGCAAGTATGTATTTGTGTATATGTATGTGTGGTGCACCCACTACCCTAGGGTTTCGTAACCTATCACCATCCAACACACCAATATCCATTCTAACCATCATCATTAATCCCAAATAACATATAATAATTGTTGGTGTGTATACGCATCCGTATACATCACCACGAACTGCGGGGGTGCTATACGCCATCCACCCGACTTCTCCCCGTAGATATAAATCTACTCACCTTTCTTTATGCGTGCCGGTGCCGATGTTGCCATTTGCATCTCCAACGCTCCAACGCCACGTGGGGTACCTACAAGGATATCACACGCTAAAACACATGAATACCATGTCGGAAACCAAAACGGTGCACGTTACGCCAATAGGTAAAAACCTATAGCCTCACGTGCAAACACAGCCAATATCCACTGTCGTTGACGTCCAAACGCCACCCGACAGAATGAATCATCGAATACCAAAAATCCATACGAAAATAAGTCGTAAATCATACGCCAACTCATGAAAATCAGCCCAGATTCTATCCTAACTGGAATCAGTCAAAACTAGACATACCAGGGGTCAAGTTTACAGGTAATAGAGCCGTGCACTCAAAACGAGGGTGTTCCCTACTGCTCTGGCCGCAAATTGCGGCCAGAGGGAATATATCTGCGGCCAAGAAATTGAGGTGGGGGCTAGGGTTTTGTTGGATGGTTCCAGGGTGCCTGCACAGCTTACTGCCAAGTTAATTTTATTTTAGAGTTCCCGGGGTGAAAGCAGATCTCAGAAAGGTCAATAAGTCGACAAAATTGCTAAAATACGCCAAGTCGAAACTTTTAGGTAACTTACTAGAAATCTGGGATATTCTGGGGTTAACTAGTTTCAAACACACTTAATAAGGTTACCCTAACAATCAAAACCAACACTTGGTCAAGTCTCACTCAAATTTGCCTAAACTAGCACTAATCTACTTAATAACACTAAAATTTCAGCTAAACAACTATACTTTTGCAAGATAGGAGTTGGGTTGAGAGATTATACCTCAAGAAAATCCTAGAATGTAGGAGAAAAGAGGATGAAGGAAGGAGGGGTGTTGTGCTGCTGCTGGACTACTGGTGTTGCTGCTGATGTAGTTTCTGCAACTGTGCTGAAGCTGATGCTGTATTTGTTGCAGCAGAAGCCTTTGTTGCTGCTGTGGTTTTGTTGTGGGAATGGTTGTGATGAAGTTGAAGTATTTGCTGAAGTTAGGGGTTTGATGAGGGGGTGGTGTGGCTGATGCAGCTGCTGCTGTTTGCAAAGTGGTTTCTTGTTGCTGTTGCAGCAGCAACTGCTGTTGTTTTTGGGCTACAGCTGCTGCTGTTGGTTAAAAGGATGTTGCTGTAGCTGTAGCAGATGTAGGGGGGCTGTTTTGTGGCTGATGTAGGGTGTTATCAGCTGATGTGATAACAATTGGGCTGATGTTGTGTATCAGTTGCTGATGTGTTGATATGGGGGCTGAAGTTGTGCTGATGGTGGCTGAAGTGTTGATATTGGCTGATGTTGCTGCTGTTATGGTGGCTGAAATGTGCTGATGTGAGTGTGTAGGTGTTGGGCTAAGGTGTTAGGGGCTGGTGTGTGTGCTGATGTCATGTGGCTATTGAAGGGTGTTGGTTGATGCATTGTTTCAGCAGCTGCTGCTGCTAGAGTTGGACAATTGGGGCTGATGTGTGAGAGGGAGTGAAAGAACACAAGGGATTATGAAGAATTGGATGGATCATGGCACACCCTAACCACCTCTCTCTCTCTCCAAAATAATGCACAACCAACATGGCTCACTCTCTCTCTACACAAGGTTAATCCTAACCCTAATCACCTTCAACCAAGCTAAAAGCCCTTAATTAAGCCAATTAACCTAACCAAAACCAAAACCCTAATTAACCGAATTTAACATGCACAAGTGTGTGCAGTCCAGATAAAATTCCGATAAAATATTCATAAAACCAGATAAAATATTTGAAAGTCATTTTGGTAAACTTTTTACCAAAACTCCATTTTAGAATTTTCCCCATTTATCGGTATTTAATTATACCGGAATATTAAAATATTCATTAAAAATTAATATTAAATCATGAAAATTCCCAAAAATAATATTTTATTTTTTTGAAATGTTACAGTACAAAATAACATGGGTTCAAAACCAATATACAACCCGACGGTAAACCAAGATGATACTCTCCCACTGAAGTAGCATGTACCGAGGAACCATTCCCAACCCGGAGAGTGTGATCACCTTTTTTCAAAAACCTGCTATTTCTCAGCCTCTGCACACAATTGCAGATGTGAGATCCTGACCCAGTATCTAATACCCAGGAAGCAGAGTTAATTGAAAAACAGTTTTCTGTTACAAACACACCTTAAGTGGAAATATCACCATGCTTCTTCTTCTTGAGGTAGGCCAGGTATCCAACGCAGTTTCTCTTCCAGTGCCCAGTCTGGTGTCAGTGGAAATATTCCCCTCGTCCTGTTGCAGCAGCCCCTTTCTTGTCCCTTCCCGGTGCCTTTTTCACTCCGCCTCTCTGCTTGTTGGGATTCTTCTTCTTCTTTCCCTTAGCCTTGGCTTTTGGGACGGAGGAAGAAGATGGCTCAGCAATAAGAGCGGGAGTTTTCACTATCTTTAGTGTGCTCTCTGCACTCCTCAACATATTGAGGAGTTCAGGTAAAGACTTCTCCATGTTGTGCATGTTGAAGTTTATAATGAATTGAGCAAAGGCAGGGGAAAGGGACTGTAGAACAATATCAACATACTGCTCGTTCTCCATGGTCCAACCCAGGTCCTCAAGTTCTTCGATAAGTCTAATCATCTTCAATACATGGTCATCTATAGACGTGCCTGCAACCATCCGCATCTGAAACAACTTTCGAGATACCTCGTATCGGAGAGTGCGAGATTGCTCTCCATACAACTCCTTTGTATGGAGAAAGATGGATTGAACATCCATCTTCTCGTGCTGCTTCTGATGTTCATTGTTCATAGAAGCAAGCGCGAGGCACTTGGCTGTTGCGCAGTCTATATCCCATTTCTTGCGGATTTCTTTATCCGCAACTGAAGAATCAGGGCTTGGGCTAGGATGGGCTGGAGTAGTAAGGACGTATCCGACCTTATCATAGGTCAGGGCAATATTCACGTTTCTTAGCCAATCTTTGTAATTCGGTCCTGTGAGTTTATTTTTGTCTAATAAAAGCTTAAGTCCCATCATAGGTATCTGCCATTAGGAGAGAGAAAAGAAGACACTCAACGATTGCTCTTGCATAATTAGATTGGTTATTAATCTTATCTAATCGATGTCTCCCACTGCTTTTTACAAATTTTCCTTCAAATCTTAAAAAGGAAAACTAGCCAGGATTAATTGCAATCTACAAGTTCGCTAACCAGTCGGCCAGGCCAGTGTCGGTACTCTGAGGGAGGTTCCCCGCGCTTTCGCACGGACCTAATTAAAATAAACCTCGTTTTCCCAGAGGCGTAACCCCGTTGACACCTTTCTAGACACCTATTGGATTAGCTAATTGTAAAGTGCAAAACTCTCCTGGGAGTAACTTTTACTCACAGTGGGATCGGGATCCAACTATCATATAGAAGGTATGCAATCTCATTGCAAATTTCAACTCTTGAAATTCCCGATATGATTTTTATCCCCAGTGTCTTATGACCTTAACTATGGTCAACAAATCATAAGCACTAGTCAAGTTCTACTCGCCATTTCGGGATTGATTTAGACCCATCCGCATGGCCCTTAACTATGGTCAACAAAGTCATGCGAATGTCCTAATCGATCGCATCAAATGCTTTGTAGGAAGACATCACTTAGCTACCGTACACCACGCCTTAACTATAGTCAACAAACGTGGCACGAATACTAAGTACTCTGCTTCCTAAAATGGCGGAGGGCAACGGATGGTTTTTTTTATGAAAACCTTTAACGTTTTGAACTTTGATATCGTTGTAGAATCGAGTGAAAAGAGTGGTTTAAGCTCCAATTTTAAAAATCGAATGGTTTTGTAGTATCTTTCTAATTTTGCTAAAGAGGTCACTCCCGGTGAAGGGATCTCGGCTCTTTCCTCATCGAATGAGGTGCTGGATATTCATGAATACCACGATGCAAAGCAAAAGTTAGATCAACTATAAAAACAATCGAGTTCTTTGTAACATTTGTAAGTTTCGCTAAAGGGGCCACTCCCGGTGAAGGGATCTCGGCTCTTTCCTGATCGAATGAGGTGCAGGATATTCAAGAATACCACTATGCAAAGCAAAAGCTAGAGTTACCCATTTTAAAAAATTTGATTCTACAACATCTTTAGGTTTCTTTTTCATAACATTAATCACATTAATGCTGTCCCATCATTTACGTTTCCTAAAAATCACAGAAAAGAAACGAAAATAGAACGTACGCTTATGCCATCCGCATTCGCCACGGGGCCCCGTCATCACCGTTAGGTTACTTAACTAACGGCAGAGCGGGGGCTGGACTAGCGCGGGTGCAAAACATAAGCAACGTTTATTATATATCTCATATATAAATATAATCATTTCAGATCACAGATGAATACATTGGATATACTAGAAATTCCGTATTTCATTCAAGCCCTTAATGAAAGACGGGTTCCACGGTCGTGATGAATAGCTAAATCCCTACCCTAGACCCTTACGGGTGCGGCAAACTACCCGCCAAATTCCCGAAGTGAAGCAACCTCCCTCAACAAAGTGAGTAGGTCACTCGGCACTTCGAAAACCCGGTAGTTTGTGCACCCCACCTTGGGTTTATCTTAGGAGCAAAAACAGTGAAAAGAAATTATACAACGGTAGCTACAACCTCATCCCGGATGTATCCCACAAAATAATATTACATTGCTTTTTACAAATTACATTGAATGAAAGAAAAGGAAAAACACTCTTCTCATATCCCCGGCCATTCATCACGATGATCCAACATATTCATATACACATACAATCTCATGATATACATATGCGCAACCCCCACTAATCGCCATATAGCAATTAGTGGACGTTTCAAACACATATCGAAAAACAGCAAACCCGATTGGCCAAATACTTAGAATTTCGATCGATAATTTTAAACCATGCCAACACTTGACATGTTCCAGTACACAAACAACTTTGTGAAAATTCCAGATATCCCAGAAACACAATTTTCTTAATCTAAGAAAACTGCTGAAAAACGAGTCAACTCGGCCACGACTCGGCCGCGGATCGGCGGCCAAACACTGATTTTGGCCGCGGATCCGCGACGTTCCCGGCGAGTTAGAGTCTCATTTTTCTACAGTGTTCTTAGAAAACCCTGCACGTATTTTTAAGGCCTCTGAAAAGATTTTTTGAACACTTTAAAAAATTGACAGCAGCAGGGGCAGAAAACATGTTTTCGGGAGAAAAAATTGTCGGTCGAGGTTCTAACTTTTGGCTAACAATCTAATTATGGTTTAGCCTGGCTTTGATACCATGTTAGTGCATGTTGCATGCTCCTACAACTCTTGTGAGGCGGCGGAAGTGATGAACGAAAATTTTCTTTGCATACAACACGCACTTTCCAAAAGATCTTGTCTAAACCATAACTAGAAAACCCTAACTAGAGATCTTATCTACTATGTTAGGAATTATACCTTGATGATACGGTCCTTCAGGTCTTCTCTTTGATGCAACTCCTTTGCTCCTTGTCTTCTCTTTTGATGATGTTGTCGATGTCTTCGATCTCCGGCCACCCAAGACCTAGATGATCCACCCGAGAGTTATCGTGCAAGCTAGAAACTCTTCACAAGAGTTTAACCTAGTGACTAAGTTTGCTAGAAGAGGTGACTAGGATTATATAGAGATTAGTGTATTGGATTAACTTAAGGTCCTAAGCTTTGGATTCACATCTCATGTGAAGGTGAAAGCTAGGAAGAAGAAGGAGATGAGAAGGAGGAGAGAAAAAGGAGAGAGAAAGTGTTTGTCATAATGAAAGAGTTCAAGCATGATGAAAAAAGATATAGCACCAAAAGAAATAATTGAAGCATGCATTATAAAATTAGCACCATGCTTCAATAGTAACTCCAAAACAATATAAAATAATACAATCCATTATCTCAACCATGCTTGTACTTTTTAATTTCCACCTCATTTATTTATTTTCATAAAATAAATAATGTCATTATGAGGTGGCATATTCTAGAAGGTATTCTTGTAACAATTACAAGAATACTCCTCCTCCGTATACCGTATACCCGTACCCGAATTTCGAAAAATACGAATACCATTAATCCAATAATATAATACCGGTATCCGACTTAAACCAAAGCCTGCCAGTATTATCTTTCCGATTATTATTCCTGTATCAATTACACGAACATAATCGAAAACCGGCCGCAACACCTTACGGCTGCCGTAACAACTTACGGCTGCCGTAACAACTTACGGCCTCTACATCTTTCGCCTGAACGAGGGAACCCTCTGTGTGGAACTCTAATGACTCGACAGTACGCTGGTAGTGGGTTTAACCACAAGCACGTCAGCGGCACTACCTATGCGTAACGGCTACCCAGGTACATGACGAAAAGGTGGCCGACGAGCGAACTCATCACAACCCCTACGAGCCTGCAAGCAATACTTACCGTACAGTCCGGTCTCTTCATCTGATACGTCGCATATGAAGTCTAGGGGTGGTAAATGTCAGACCCCAACAACTTTATAAGTCATGCTGATTTATGGCTCATAACAGTTCGAGGAACTACTGATAACACTTATCAGTAATCCTCGAGAACCCTGGCCAGGGAATTAGGTGTTATAGCCGATCAAACATAGCGCGACATCAATTCCCTATACCGGGAGAGACGAAACCCTTCCTATCGCTCACTGTCTCCATGTGATTCGGGACTGTACCCAAAGTCCACCTGTTTGCACGACTCAATAGAGCCGTCGTAGGGAGGAAATCAAAGTACAGTGGGAATCACACAAGACACTATGATGATCTCGGGTCTACAGACTAACCTGTACAAGTGTCGCCAGAGAACTGCTATCTGACAATAGGTATATATACCATCTAGGAGTTCTCGGCGAGTCCTATTCGGTGTACCCATTCTCCAATGAGCACCTGTATACAATCTTTGATGTCAAACACCAATGGTTGTGGAATCAACCATCGCCCCCAGGGTCAAGAAACGTACACACTAGTCTAATCTGGTAATACCGATGCCCTGTATCGATATACTCTCGACTAGGAACTATTAAAGGATATGCTTGTAGACTGCCTAGGCCCTACTAGTATGATCTCATCATAATCCTGGTAGTCAAGCATAGTCCTAAGGGCTTCATCAACATGCATATAAAGATATGAAATCTAACACAACACATCACATGTTAAGATGAAGATTAACCAGATAGCATACTATCATTTCGAGCAAAGATTGTTTCTGTACATATACATGCCTAGCATCCTATACAGTACAGGCCTCTAGGGCATATATATCTAACAATTATGTGTTGCCGTGATATGTTATATTGGACTGTCGTGTTCTGAATAGCCGGGGGTTTTATGTGAGATGAGGGTTTTTATTTTCATTCATGTAAAATTCATTTGTATGTAATATTCTTTTATTGGAGCACTTCCGGGTTGAGGATGATGTCATCATTGTATATTATTTACTTTTCTGCATTAGGATAGACCCAAGGCGGGGAGCACAAGTAACCGGGTTCTAGGGTCCAGTGGGAGGCCATCTCGATGAGTCGAGACCGGGTCTCCTAACTCTAGAATTGGCAGTGTTACTTGCCGCTCTCGTAGGGGTCTAGGGATGTGGGTTTAGCTATTCATCACGACCGTGGAATCCGTGTTTTATACAGGCTCGCAATAAAACATGGATCTCCTAGTATATCCAATATTTCATATATTTCTTCTGCTGCTGATATATTATGATGTGATCATTTTATATGCATGAGACGAATACTTTATTATTATATATGAGATATATAGTAGACGTTGCTTATGTTTTACACCCGTGCTAGTCCCGTCCCGGTATACCGTTAGTTAAGTAACCTAACAATGCATAACGGAACATTGTGGCGAATGCGGATGGCATAAGCGTACGTTGTATTTTTGTTTCTTCTGTGATGCTTAGGAAGAATAAATGATGGGATTTATTAATGAGATTAATAAAAGAAAAGAAACCTAAAAGATGTTGTAGAATCAAATTTTCAATAAGGGTAGCTACAGTTTTTGTTTTGCATAGAGGTATATGCGATATACCCTGCACCTTATTCGATGAGGAAAAAGCTGAGATCCCTTCACCGGGAGTGACCTTTTTAGCAAAACTGGCAGATGCTACAAACTCACGGTTTAGTTTTTGATTGCTCCTATAGTTCTTTCTTTGCACAGCGGTATTTGTGAAATATCCTGCACCTTATTCGATAAGGAAAGAGCCGAGATCACTTCATCGGGAGTGACCTATTTAGCGAAACTAGAAAAGCCTAAAAAACACTCCTTTTCAAAATCACTTGTTTCTACAACGATATCAAGTTCATTACGCAATAGGTTTTCTGAAAAACCTGTCGTAGCCCTCCGTCATTTCAGATAAAACCTACTTAGTATTCGTGCTGCGTTTGTTGACCTTGTCAAGGCGCAGTGTACGGTAGCTAATTAGTGTTTATCTGTTAAAACATGAGATGTGACTAGATTAGGGTATTCATACGGCCTTGTTGACCTTGTCAAGGGTCATGCGGGTGGGTTTAATTCAATCGGGAAATGACGGGTTGAACTTGACTTGCAATTTATGGTTTGTTGACCTTGTCAAGGTCATAGATCGCTAGGGGCAGAATATTATCGGGAATTTCAAGTGTTGAAATTTTCAATGAGATTGTATACCTCCTATGAGATAGTTGGATCCCGATACCCACTGCGAGTAAGAGTTACTTCTAGGAGAGTTTTACACAGGACAATTAGCCGATCAAGTAGGTGACTAGAAAGGTGTTAACGGGGTTATGCCTCTGGGCAAATGAGGTTTATTTTAATTAGGTCCGTGCGAAAGCACGGGGAACCTCCCTCAAAGTACCGACACTGGCCTGGCCGAAAGATTGGCGAACTTGTAGGGTGTAATTAATTCCAGCTAGTCTTACCTTTTAGGGTTTTAAGGAAGATTTGATAAAAAGCAGTGTGAGCCATCCTAATTAGATAAGATAATAACCAATCTAATCTTGCAAGAGCATACGCTAAAGTGTTTTCTTCTCTTTCTCTCCAGGTAGCGACCCTGTCAGGCCTTAATCAAGATAATAATATGGATGTATTGACTGAACCCATTTTTTATACTGAGCAGGGGAACGTTGGTCCCGCTCCCACTTATAATTGTTATAAGACAGAGCAGGGAATAGGAGAATATCTGGATTCTCACGTCGCCCAAATGAAGAATAAGCATGTTGATGCATCTTCTTCGAGTGTGTTTGTTATCGAGAACCGTTTCTCAGTTCACTCTACGTCCTGGGTATTAGATACCGGATCTGGATCCCATATATGTAATATGTTACATGGGCTACGTAAAGGTAGGGAACTGGGAGAGGGTGATCATTCCGTAAGAGTAGGGAATTGTGCAAATGTTGCAGCCAAAGTAGTTGGCGAATATCACCTTGTGTTACCAAATGGTAATATATTGATTCTGAACGAATGCTATTACATTCCGACCCTGATACGCAATCTTATATCAGTTTCTTGATTGAGTAAAGAGGGATATAATTTTGTAGTACAGGATAATGTTATGAACATCTTCCTAGATCAAAAGTTGATTGGATCAGGATCGTTAAATAATGGCATATACGTTCTCAACCAAACTACAGTACTTAATGTACAAAATACACACAAGAGGAAGAGTTCAGAAATGAACGAATCCTTCTTGTGGTATTGTAGACTAGGTCATATCAATGCGACACGACTAGCTAAGTTACATAAGGATGGATATTTGAATCCGTTCGAACTTTCATCTTATGACACTTGCTAGTCATGTCTCAAAGGCAAGATGACCAAAACTCCGTTTAGTGGACACAGAGAAAGAGTTACAAGACTCCTGGGACTGATACATAGTGATGTATGTGGTCCCATGTCTACACATGCCAGAAACGGTTCTTCCTACTTTATTACATTCACCGACGATCTCTCAAGATACGGACATGTGTTCCTGTTGAAACACAAGTCTGAAACTTTTGAGAAATTCAGAGAATATAAGAACGAAGTAGAGAACCAAACGGGCAAAAGTATTAAAATCCTTCGATCTGATCGAGGAGGAGAATACTTAAGCAACGAGTTCCTGGACTATCTAAAAGAGAATATGATTCTCTCTCAACTTACTCCACCGTATACACCACAGCACAATGGTGTATCGGAGCCGAGGAATCGCACCCTATTAGATATGGTACGCTCTATGATGAGCACTGCTGAGTTACCCATTTTCTTCTGGGGGTATGCGCTTGAGACAACAGCATATCTATTGAATAGAGTTCCCACCAAATCAGTGCCTACCACTCCATATGAGATATGGAATGGGAAGAGGCCATGTCTAAATTTTATTCAGATATGAGGTTGTCCGGCCTATGTAAAAACACAAAATCCGGACAAACTCGAGGCAAGGTCTGTCCTGTGCAAGTTTATTGGATATCCCAAACATTCGCGAGGGTATATTTTCTACCGCTCCGAGGAACAAAAGGTTTTTGTTTCTCGACATGCCACCTTTTTAGAAAAAGGGATTTCTTATGAAAGAAATAAGTGGCGAAGAGGTAGAACTGGAAGAAGTTCCAGCAACACAAACTACGACAGAATATTTGGTGGAACCAGAGAATTCAGTAGTTCCCGACGAACCCCAGCCTCTCCGCCGATCTAGTAGGGTTCCTCATTCACCTAAGAGATACTACGGTTTTCTCATTGACGGTGGAAGCGAGGATTGCATCATGGAAGATGATGACCCGACTAGCTTCGAGTAGGCCATCACGAGTGGTGACTCTGTGAAATGGCTGGATGCAATGCGATCTGAGATGGAATCCATGTACACCAACAAAGTATGGACTTTGGAAGTTGCTCCTGAAGGGGTAAAACCCATTGGGAGCAAATGGATCTTTAAGAAGAAACTTGGTGTTGATGGAAAAGTTGAGACTTTTAAAGTTAGACTTGTTGCAAAAGGTTTTCGTCAACGACCAGGTGTGGATTATGATGAAACCTTTTCTCTAGTGGCTATGCTTAAATCTATCCGGATCTTACTTGCCATTTCTGCATACCATGACTACGAAATCTGGCAAATGGATGTTAAGACCGCCTTTCTAAATGGTGATTTAGAGGAGTGCGCGTACATGACTCAGCCAGAGGGCTTCGTAGAAAGTGGGAGCAGCGGAAAGGTGTGCAAGCTGATTAAATCTATCTATGGGTTAAAGCAAGTATCACGGAGTTGGAACATCTGCTTTGATGTTGTAGTCAAAGAGTTTGACTTCATCAAGAACGTAGATGAACCTTGTATATACAAGAAGGTTGCAGAGAGTAAGATTGTCTTCCTCGTATTGTACGTAGATGACATACTCTTGATAGGAAATGATGTTCCTATAATGCACTCGGTCAAGCTCTTCTTATCACAAAGATTCTCAATGAAAGATCTAGGTGATGCCTCCTGCATTTTGGGGATTAAGATCTATAGAGATAGATCTAAATGGATACTGGGATTGTCCCAATCCAGGTACATTGACACCATACTAAAGAGGTTTAGTATGGAAGAATCCAAGCGTGGGAACCAACCCACGATCTCTGGACTCACTCTCTCCAAAGAGATGTCTCCCAAGACTGATTTGGAGAGAGCTCGCATGCAAGGGATACCCTATGCTTCGGCAGTAGGCTCTATCATGTACGCGATGCTATGTACCAGACCCGATGTAGCATAATCACTAAGTGTAGTGAGTAGGTATCAAGCAGATTCAGGAGAGAATCACTGGACAGCTGTGAAGAACATTCTCAAGTACTTGAGAAGAACTAAGGAGATGTTCTTGGTGTATGGTAACGGAGAACTCCAAGTGGAGTCCTTTACCGATTCCAGCTTCCAAAGTGATAAGGACGACTCTAAGTCACACTCGGGTTTTGTCTTTACCCTAAATGGAGGGGCGGTTTATTGGAAGAGTTCCAAGCAAGAAACCGTGGCAGACTCGACGATAGAGGCTGAATACATCGCTGCCAACGATGCTGCCAAAGAGGCTGTCTGGATGAAGAAGTTCATCACTGAACTTGGTGTGGTTCTATCCATTGAGCATCTGTTAGTTATATGTATGCCCTAGAGGCCGTTACTGTACATACGATGTATATTGTAATGGATGCTTGGACATATATAGGGAGGACTTTCTTGCTCGACATGATAGTATACTATCTGGTTGTACTTTATCTTAACATGTACTCTGATTGTCTCTATGTTACATGTTGATAAAGCCCTTAGGATATGTACTCGACTACTGGGACTATGATGAGATCATACTAGTGGGGCCACGGTAGTCGACGAGTACATCCTATAACTGTTCCTAGTCGAGGGTGTATCGAGACAGGGCATCGATACACCAGAGTAGACTAGTGTATACGCATCTTGACCTATATGATGGGCGATGGATGATCCCATATCCATCGGTGTTTGACATCAAGGATGGTGTACGGGTGCTCAGTGGAGACTGGGTACACTGGACGGACTCGCCGAGAACTCCCGGATGGTATTATACCTCACGTCAGATGGCAGTTCTCCGGTGACACTGGTACAGAGTAGTCTGTTGACTCGAGATTGTCATAGAGTCTTGTGTGATTCCCACTATGCTTTGATTTCCATCATACCACGTCCAAGAGGGCGTGCAAAAAGGTGGCTTTTGGGTACAGTCCCGAATCACATGGAGGCAATGAGCGATAGGAGGGGAATCGTCTCCCCCGGTATAGGGAGTTAATGTTGTGCTGTGTTAGATTGGCTATAACCGGAAATCCCTGGCCAGGGTTGCTGAGATTTACTGGTAAGTGTTATCAGTAGTTTCTCGAACTGTTATAGACCTCATATCGACACGACTTATCGAGCTACTGGGGTCTGACGTTTACCACCCCTAGGCGAGATATGCGATATATCAGACGATGAGACCAGACTGTACGGGAGTGTTACTGATTGGATTCACAGGAGAATGTACAGGCTTGCTTGTTGGTCTTCTGATCGCTCAATACCCGGGTGGCCGTTACGTTTAGCAGACCGCTTGCGGCTTGTGGGTGTTTGATATGATCATCACCTACTGCCGGCGTATTGACGAGTCTTTAGAGTCCTACACAGGGGTTTCCTGGCTCAAGCGAAATGGAGTAGGAGCACATATGTGATATGTGCGGGACCGAGATTAATACGATATGAGATACCGTATTCTATTCTCGCGATTCGTGACATTGATCGGTTGTATGCGATATAGCCGGGTTATCGGATCAAGTGTTGATTCGATAAGTTGTTACACATGATATTAGTCGGTTATAGCCGGGTTATTAAATCAAGAGTTGATTTAATAATTTAATGTATAATTATATATTTGATATATTACATTACATTAACTAGTATTAGCTTACTTATGATTTATTTTCTCACTAGATTGTGCATATTGTTTATATGTGATATATGCAAGTGTACATGTTTGTATCATGTTTGATGATACATACAAGATGGGTGTATGAGACTTATATCAAGTTTAGGTTAAATTAGGGTTTACTTATTTCCTTAAGAATAACAAAAGAGAGGAGACTTTAGTCAATGTTATCAAGCTTGTAGAAGCTTGTATGCAACATTGACAAAGTCAACTCTTTTGTCATTCCTTAGGATATTAGTTAACCCAACCCTTAACCTCATACTATGGTTAATTCTCTACATGAGTTAAGCATGAGGGCTTAACTCAACCATGGTGCAATAATTCATTGGATAAGTTTTCATTTGGATGAATTATTCATTAGACTTCTTCTTCTTCTTCATTCAACAAAAGCTTTCTAGCTTCAGTGGAGTTTGAGAAAAAGTGTGAGAAAATCAATTCTAAAGTGAGCCCACCTCCTACTTCTTCATCCTCTACCACTTGCCATGTAGTAGAGTGTGTTCTCTTCATAAAGTTCATGACCTAGTGAAAGAATAGCTTGAGTTAGTGTCCACCCGACGTAGATCATCTTCGGCCTCGAAGTCATCGAAGCAAGCACGTTCGTTCTTCTTGTGGAGCTTCTCTAGAGTCCGGAGTTCACGATCGCAGCAAAGGGGACATCTACACGGAGCTTAAGAAGTGAAGGACCGGATCTACAAAGGTTGTAATCCCTCTCACTTAGTGTTAAAGAGTTTAACATGCTTGTTTTCACCTAAACTCTAGTCTAAAGATCCGGATTTGGGTTGTTCGGCACGGCTAAATTTTAAATCGGGCATGGTCGATGCTTCGTAGACCCTTGTGCGTGTGCCTAGCAACCCTACAGCATCCAATACCTTTGTATTGCGATAACAATGGAGCTGTGGCTTTGTCCAAGGAACCCAGGTCCCATCAGAAGTCCAGACATATTCTGAGGCGGTATCACCTGATCCGGGAGATAGTTGATCGCCGCGAGATCGAGATCAGGAGAGTTGACACGAAGGACAACACTGCGGATCCACTCACAAAAGCTATTCCCCAGATACAATTTGAGAGACTCTTCGGGATGTTGGGTATGAGATACTACAACAGCTGGCCTTAGTGCAAGTAGGAGATTATTAGTTGTATATATGACCTAAAGGCCATTGTTGTACATATGATGTATATTATAGTGGATGCTTGGATATATATAGTGAGGACTTTCTTGCTCGACATGATAGTATGCTATTTGGTTTCACTTTGTCTTAACATGTTGACTTGTATTAGTTTACTGTCTTACTCTCACATGTTGATAAAGCTCTTGAGATATGTACTTGACTACTGGGATTGTGATGAGATCATACTGGTGGGGCCAGGGTAGTCAACGAGTACATCCTATAACTGTTCCTAGTCTAGGGTGTATCGAGACAGGGCATCGATACACCAGAGTAGACTAGCGTATACGCATCTTGACCCATATGATGGGCGATAGTTGATCCCATATCCATCGGTGTTTGACATCAAAGATGGTGTACGGGTGCTCAGTGGAGACTGGGTACACTGAACGGACTCGCCGAGAACTCCTAGATGGTATTATGCCTATCGTCAGATAGCAGTTCTCCGGTGACACTGGTACATGTTAGTCTGTAGATCCGAGATTGTCATAGAGTCTTGTGTGATTCCCACTGTGCTTTGATTTCCACCTTACCACGTCCAAGAGGGCCTGCAAAACGGTGGCTTTTGGGTACAGTCCCGAATCACATGGAGGCAATGAGCGATAGGAGGGGTTTCGTCTCTCCCGGTATAGGGAGTTGATGTTGTGCTGTGTTCGATTGGCTATAACTGGAAGTCTCTGGCCAGGGATGATATGGAGTGCTACTGGTAAGAGTTATCTGTAGTTTCTCGACTCGTTATGAGCCTCACATCGACACGACTTATCGGTTAATGGGGTCTGACGTTTACCACCCCTAGACTTGATATGCGACATATCACTAAGATGGTTGCGGATTCCAATTATTGTAGTTTTTCACTTTCTTTTCTGCGACCGTAAGTATAATATGTGGTGTATCGCCGGTTTCGTTGCTATACGTCAATGATAATTGGGATACACATATTTACGTTGATGACATGTGATATTATGTATTGCTGTGATATGTTATATTAGATCGTCGTGTTTTGAATAGCCGGGTTTTTTTTATGTGAGATGAGAGTTTTTTCATTTTCATTCATGTAAAAGCTTGTATGTAATATTATTTTATTGGGGCACTTTCGGATTGGGATGATACCGTTAATGTATATTATTTACTTTTCCGCATTAGGATAGACCCAAGGCGGAGAGCACAAGTAACCGGGTTCTAGGGTCCAGTGGGAGACCATCTCGAGGAGTCGAGACCGGGTCTCCTAACTCTAGAATTGGTAGGGTTGCTTACCGCTCTCGTAGGGGTCTAGGGATGTGGGGTTGGCTATTCATCGCGACCGTGGAATCCGTGTTTTATACTGGCTTAATCTAAAACACGGAATTCCTAGTATATCCAATATTTCATATGTGATTCTTCTGATGCTGATATTCTGTGATGTGATCACTTTATATTTTGAGACGAATGCCTATATTATATATATGATATATAATAACTATTGCTGCTTTCGTTTCATATGTGATGCTTGGGAAGCATAATTGATGGGACTTCATTAATGAGATTAATGAAATAAAAGAAACCTAAAGTTGTTGTAGAAACTTGTTTTAAAAATTGGTAGCTCTAGTTCTTTCTTTGCATAGTGGTATTCCTTGTAGAATATCCAGCACCTTATTCGATAAGGAAAGAGCCGAGATCCCTTCACTGGGAGTGACCTCTTTAGCGAAACTAGAAGATGCTACAACCCACTCGGTTTGTCTTTTGATTGATTCTATAGTTCTTGCTTTGCATAGTGGTATTTGTGAAATATCCTGCACCTTATTCGATAAGGAAAGAGCCGAGATCCCTTCACCGGGAGTGACCACTTTAGTGAAACTAGCAAATGCTACAACCCACTCGGTTTGTCTTTTGATTGCTTCTATAGTTTTTGCTTTGCATAGTGGTATTTGTGAAATATCCTGCACCTTATTTGATAAGGAAAGAGCTGAGATCCCTTCACCGGGAGTGACCTGTTTAGCAAAATTAGTAAAAGCCTAAAAAACACTCCTTTTCAAAATCACTCGATTCTACAACGATATCAAGTTCATTACGCAAAAGGTTTTCATAAAAACCTGTTGTAGCCCTCAGTCATTTTAGATAAGTGCTACTTAGTATTCGTGCTACGTTTGTTGACCTTGTTAAGGCGTAGTGTGCGGTGGCTGATTAGTGCTTATCTGCTTAAGCATATGATGCGATTGGATTAGGGAAGTCGTATGACTTTGTTGACCTTGTTAAGGGTCATGCGGGTGGGTTTAATTCAATCAGGAAATGACGGGTTGAACTTGGCTAGCGCTTATGATTTGTTGACCTTATTAAGGTCATAAGTTGCTAGGGGAAAAATATTATCGGGAATTTCAAGTGTTGAAATTTGCAATGAGATTGCATACTTTCTATGAGATAGTTGGATCCCGATACCCACTGCGAGTAAGAGTTACTCCTGGGAGAGTTTTACACATTACAATTAGCCGATCAAGTAGGTGTCTAGAAAGGTGTTAACGGGGTTACGCCCCTGGGAAAATGAGGTTTATTTTAATTAGGTCCGTGCGAAAGCACGGGAAACCTCCCTCAAAGTACCGACACTGGCCTGGCCGAAAGATTGGCGAACTTGTAGGGTGAATTAATCCCGGCTAGTCTTACCTTTTAGGGTTTGAAGGAAGGTTTGATAAAAACAGTGGGAGCCATCCTGATTAGATAAAATAATAATCAATCTGATCTTGTAAGAGCGCACGCAGAGTGTTTTCTTCTCTCTCTCTCCTGGTAGCGACCATGTCACCTCTTAATCAAGATAATAATATGGATGCATTGACCGAACCTGCTTATTATACTGAGCTGGGGAACGTTGGTTCTGCTTTATCTTATAATTGTTATAAGTCCGAGCAGAAGATAGGGGAATACCAGGATTCCCATGCCACCCATTCGAAGAAAGTGCATGTTGATGTATCTTCTTCGGGTGTGTTCATTACCAAGAACTGTTTTTTCAGTATCCTCTACGTCCTGGGTATGTGATACCGGATCAGGATCCCGCATATGTAATATGTTACATGGGCTACAGATAGGTAGAGAACTGGGAATGGGTGATATGTCTCTAATTGTAGAGAATGGTGCAATTGTTGCAACCAAGTCAGTTGGCAAATATCACCTTGTATTAATACATTGATTCTGAACGAATATTATACATACCGAACCTGATATACAACATTACATACATTTCTTTATTAAGTTAAAGAAGAATATAATTCTGTATTGGAGGATAATGTTGTGAACATTTTCCTTAATCAAGAGTTGATTGCATCAGGCACGTTATATAATAGCATATACGTTCTAAATAAAAGCACAGTTCAAAGTATCTAGAACACACACAAGAGGAATAGTTCAGAAATGAACGATCCTTCTTGTGGCATTGTAGACTAGGTCATATCAATGCGACATGACCAGCTAAGTAACATAAGGATGAATATGAGAATCTGTTCGAATTTTCATCTTATGCTACCTGCCAGTCTTGTCTCAAAGGTAATATGACCGATACTCCGTTTACTAGAAACAGAGAAAGAGTTACTGAACTCTTGGGACGGATACATGATGATGTATACGGTCCTATGTCTATAAATGCCAAGGTTGGTTCTTCGTACTTCATTACATTCACTGATCATATCTCAGGATTCGGACATATGTTCCTGTTGAAACACAAGTCTAAAACTTTTGAGAAATTCAAGGAATATAAGCTTGAAGTTGAGAACCAGACGGGTAGAAGTATTAAGTCCTTCGACGTGATCGAGGAGGAGAATATTTAGGCATGAAGTTCCTGGATTTTCTATAAGGAGAATGTGATTCTCTCTCAGCTTACTCCTCCAATACACCACAGCACAACGATGTATCGGAGCGGAGGTATCGCTCCCTATGAGATATGGCGCGCTCTATGAAGAGTACTGCTGAGTTACATGTTTCCTCTTGGGGGTTATGCGCTTGAGAAGCTGCATACCTATTGAATGGGGTTCCATCCAAATCAATGCCTACAACTTCATATGAGATATGGAATGGGAAGAGACCATGTCTTAAACGAGTTAAGATATGGAGTTGTCCGGCCTATGTTGAAAGGCAGAATCCGGACAAGCTCGAGGCAAGGTCAGTTTTGTAAATTTATTGTATATCCCAAACATTTGTGAGGGAATATCTTCTACCACTCTGAGGAGCAAAAGGTGTTTTGTTTCTCAGCATGCCACCTTTTTAGAAAAGGAATTTCTTGTGAAGAAATTAGTGGTCATGAGGTAGAACTGGAAGGAGTTCCAGCTAGACAAACTAACAGCTGATGATTTGGTGAAACCAAAAGATTCAATAGTCTCCAACGAACCTCGGTCTCTCCGCGAATCTGGTAGTTCCTCATCCACTTGAGAGATACTACGGTTTTCTCGGTGACAGTGGGAGCGAGGATTGCATCATGGTTGATGATGGCCCAACTAGGTTCAGGCAGGCCATCACGAGTGGCGACTCTATGAAATGGCTGGATGCTATGCGATCAAAGATGGAATCCATGTACACCAACAAAGTATGACTTTGAATGTTTCACCTGAAGGGGTAAAACCCATTGGGAGAAAAAAGATCTTAAGAAGATTCTTGGTGTAAATGGAAAAGTTGAGACTTTCAAAGCTATGCTTAAGTCCATCAGGATCAATGCGCGCATCGCGGAATTGGAACATCTGTTTTGATATGGCAGTCAAAGAGTTTGACTTCATCAAAAAGGTAGATGAACCTTGTATATACAAGAAGGTTGTAGAGAGTAAGGTTGTCTTCCACGTATTGTACGTAGATGACATACTCTTGATAGGAAATGGTTTCCTATGCTACACTCGGTCAAGCTCCTCTTATCACTAAGATTCTCCATGGAAGATCTGGATGATACCTACTACATCTTGTGGATTATGATCTATGATGATAGATCTAAGTGGATGTTGGGAGTGTCCCAAATCCAGGTACATGAACACCATACTAAAAGGGTTTTAGTATGGAAGATTCTAAGCGTGGTGGTTCGTCCACTTACTCAGGAATCACTCTCTCCAAAAAGATATTTTCCAAGACTGATTTGGAGAGAGCTCGCGTGCAAGGGATACCCTATGCTTCGGCAGTAGGCTCTATCATGTATGCAATGTTATGTACCAGACCAGATGTAGATGAATCACTAGGTATAGTGATCAGAAATCAATCGGATTTTTGGAGAATCACTGGACAGCTGTGGAGGACATTCTTAAGTACTTGAGAAGCACTAAAAGAAAGTTCTTGGTTCCAGCTTCCAGAGTGATAAGTTCGACTGAGAGTCAGTCACATGCATTGTCTTTTCCCTCAGTGGAGGGACGGTATATTGGAAAAGTGCCAAGCTAGATACCGAGACATACTAGACGATAAAGGCTGAATACATCGCTACCAACGATACTACCAAAGTGGTTGTCTGGACATTTCTTGTTCATGAGATGAACAAGGTTCCTACCATTAAGCGTCCAATAACTGTTATTGTGACAACAATGGAGTTGTGACTTTGGCCTAGGAACGCAGGTCCCATCAGCGTTCCAGATATATTCTGAGGCAAGTATTACCTGATCAGGGAGATGGTTGATCTCCAAGGGATCGAGGTCAGGAGAGTTGACATAAAGGATAACACAGCGGATCCACTCACAAAGGCCTTACCCTAGAGAGACTTCTATAGGACGTTGAGTATGAGATACTGCAACAAATGGCCTTAGTGCAAGTGGAGATTGTTAGTTATATGTATGCCCTAGAGGCCATTACTGTACATGCGATGTATATTGTAGTGGATGCTTGGACATATATAGGGAGGACTTTCTTGCTCGACATGATAGTATGCTATCTGGTTGCTCTTTATCTTAACATGTACACTTATTGTCTCTCTATTACATGTTGATAAAGCCCTTAGGATGAGTACTTGACTACCAGAATTATGATGCGGATCATACTAGTGGGGCAGAGGTAGTCGGCAAGTACATCCTTCAAATGTTCCCAGTCGTGGGAGTATCGAGACAGGGCATCGATACTCCAGAGTAGACTAGCATATACGCTTCTCGACCCATATGATGGGCGATGGATGATCCCATATCCATTGGTGTTTGACATCAGAGAAGGTATACGGGTGCTCAGTGGAGACTGGGTACACTGGACGGACTCGCCGAGAACCCCTAGATGGTATTATACCTATCGTCAGATAGCAGTTCTCTGGTGACACTGGTACATGTTAGTCTGTTGACCCGAGATCGTCATAGAGTCTTGTATGATTCCCACTGTGCTTTGATTTCCACTATACCACGGTCAAGAGATCGTGCAAAAAGGTGGTTTTTGGGTACAGTCCCGAGTCACATGAAGGCAATGAGCGATAGGAGGGGATTCGTCTCTCCCGGTATTGGGAGTTGACGTTGCGCTATGCTCGATTGGCCATAACAGGAAATCCCTGGCCAGGGTTGCCGAGATTTACTGGTAAGTGTTATCAGCAGTTTCTCGAACCGTTATGGACCTTGCATCGGCATGACTTATCAGGCTATTGGGGTCTGACGTTATACCATCTCTAGGCTGTGATATGCGACATATCTGACGAAGAGACCGGACTGTACGGTAGTGTTACTGATTGGATTCGCAGGAGTATGAGCAGGCTTGCTTCTTGATCTTCTGATCGCTCAATACCCGGGTGGCCGTTACGTTTAGCAGACCACTTGCGGCTTGTAGGTGTTTGATATGATCATCACCTACTGCCGGCGTATTGACGAGTCTTTAGAGTCCTACACAGAGGTTTCCTGGTTCATGCGAAACGAAGTAGGAGCACATATGTGATATGTGCGGGACCGAGATTAATGCGTGTATGTGATACCGCATTCTATTCTCGCGATATGTGATATCGGTCGGTTATATATGATATAGCCGGGTTATCGGATCAAGTGTTGATTCGATAAGTTGATTCATATGATATTAGTCGGTTGTATGTGATATAGCCGGATTATTAAATCAAGTGTTGATTTTATAATTTAATGTATAATTATATATTTGATATATTAACTTACATTAACTAATATTTGCTCACTAAGTATTCTTTTTCTCACTTGTGTGCATATAGTATATATGTGATATATATTAATGTACATTTTCTTTGTGTTATGCTTGATGCCATATGATACATGGGTGTATGAGACTTACACCATGCTTGATATAATGTAGGGTTTATATTTATCTAAGTAATTCAAAAATGGATGGATATTTGGCATGGCTACAAGCTTGTAAAAGCTTGTAGAAATATTGACCAAGTCCACCATTTTTGTTTCACTTGTAGATATTTATTAACCCAACCATTATACTAACCATGGTAAACTCTCTACATGAGTTAGTATATGACACTAACTCACCCATGGTTCACATTCTCACCTCATGAGTTTCATTTTATTCACTCACTTCATCTTCTTCTTCCTCATGAAAAGCTTGCTAGTTTTTTCCAAGGTGAGAAAATATTGTGAGAAAAATAAATCTAAAGTGAGAAAAATTCCTACTTCATCATCCTCTACTATTAGCCATTTAGTTTAGGGTGTTTTCTTCACTAAACCCTAATTTAGTGAAGAGGTAGCATGAGCTTGAGTCTCCTCGATGTAGATCATCTTCGGCCTCGAAGACTTCGAGCAGGTTTGCATCTTTCACCTTATGGAGCCTCTCAAGAGTTCGGGAGATTCTTACTCGCAGCGAAGGGACTTCTACACGGAGCATTTGAAGTGAAGAACCGGTCTACAAAGGTTGTTTTCCGCATTCACTTAGTTGTTAAGATGTTAGCATTGCTAGTTTGTTTAAATCTCTAGTTAGGATTCTAGGGTTAGAGTTATTTAGAACGACAATTTTTTGAAAACGACATGGACGATGCTTCCCGAAACCTTGCTACCGCGTTAAGTATCCCTACAGTCCTGAGCCACATCGACATGACTTAACAGGTCAGTATGGGTCTGACGTTTACCACCCCCTAGACCCGGTATGCGATACTCTTAGACGAAGAGACCGGACTGTATGAAAATTGTCACGAATAGGCTCAGTAGGGGTTCAGATGAGCTTACTCTGTTAGTTATATGTATGCCCTAGAGGCCATTACTGTACATGCGATGTATATTGTAGTGGATGCTTGGACATATATAGGGAGGACTTTCTTGCTCGACATGATAATATGCTATCTGGTTGCACTTTATCTTAACATGTACACTTATTGTCTCTCTATTACATGTTGATAAAGCCCTTAGGATGAGTACTTGACTACCAGATTTATGATGCAGTTCATACTGGTGGGGGCCAGGGCAGTCGGAAAGTACATCCTTCAAATATTCCTAGTCGTGGGAGTATCGAGATAGGGCATCGATATTCCAGAGTAGACTAGCGTATACGCTTCTCGACCCATATGATGGGCGATGGATGATCCCACATCCGTTGGTGTTTGACATCAGAGAAGGTATACGGGTGCTCAGTGGAGACTGGGTACACTGGACAGACTTGCCGAGAACTCCTAGATGGTATTATACCTATCGTCAGATAGCAGTTCTCTGGTGACACTGGTACATGTTAGTCTGTCGACCCGAGATCGTCATAGAGTCTTGTGTGATTCCCACTGTGCTTTGATTTCCACCTTACCATGTTCAAGAGATTGTGCAAAACGATGGTTTTAGGTACAGTCCCGAGTCACATGGAGGCAATGAGCGATAGGAAGGGATTTCGTCTCTCCCGGTATTGGGGGTTGATATTGAGCTATGCTCGATTGGCCATAACAGGAAATCCCTGGCCAGGGTTGCTGAGATCTTCTGGTAAGTGTTATCAGTAGTTTCTCGAACCGTTATGGACCTTGCATCGGCATAACTTATCAGGCTATTGGGGTCTGATGTTATACCACCCCAGGCTGTGATATGTGACATATCTGACGAAGAGACCGGACTGTACGGTTGTCACGACCCGAAATGGCACGTGACTGGCACTTGAATCATATGAAGTCTATAGGACCCCATCTAATTCAAGTAAGCCAAAATCCCAGAAATCTAAACCATTCGAAAAGAGAGAGAAGGAAAAGTTTAGTTTTAAAGCAAGCGATTTAACAAAATAAGCCGTAGTATACATTTTTAAAACATCAAGTCTTTTCCAAAAATTTCGGCAGAGTTTCTTTTGTAAATACTTCCCCCCAACGGGTACAAACATGCATAATATAAAGGCATCCCCAAGTGGGAGCTAGCTCTTCGCCAATTGGCGGACACAACCACGCAAGACATATAATATACAACGCCGAAGGGCGAGTTTTCAAAACTCAGAAAGAAAACCAATATCCTCAAGAAGACCAGAAAACCATAATAATACAAACGCGCGACTCTAAGGTCGAAAGAATATACACTGGTCTTCTAAGTCTATAAAATATACAAGTCTGGTTGATAGAGTTTACTAGATACAACTGTAATAAATAAAATACGACGGTAGTCACGATGCAAGTGAACCCACCTACCAAAGCAATCACCCGGAAGGAAGCAGTGTGCTAGCAAAGCCGCCTAGGAAACCTGTATGGCAAAACCTGCAAGAAACTGTGGCACAACGGGGGTGAGTTGCCAACTCGTGAGTAGAAAACATCACCGAGAAGAAATCGCATGTATGGCTCTATCCTAGGTCATACAATAAAATCCATATAATATATAACCTGAAACATCTGATAATGGCTAGGGTAAACATCTATACATAAGTATAATACTAAGTGCTCGTGTCAGTGCCTCAGGTAATAACATATCATATATATGATGTATGAATGCATTACAAATGAAAATAGAATACATTATGAATGAGAAAACTATTTTCTTAAATTAGTGAGATTTCTGTATATAAAAATCGAGGTATCATCAATGAAATCAACATAAAATCCGTGTCAAGTATCGACACAAAACATATACCCCAATATCCAATATCTCGGGCTCCGGAAATCCGGACTGGTCCCTGTCATGTAACCTCAATATCTCAATGTCTCAATATCTCGGGCTCCGGCAATCCGGACTGGCCCCGGGCTTCGGCAATCCGGACTGGCCCAAATCATAAAATCTCACGACTACGTCGGTATCCTCCGGATATCCGCTACGTCACAAATAACCGGTCGATAGTGCTTCCTTGCCGGGCTCAACGCCATCATTTGCGACCATCTTGCCCCGGGTATGTTCATACCATAATTTTACATTCTTATAGACCCCATTCTTATTCAGTTTACAAATAAACAGGTGCTTTTGTCCCATGTCTGCTACATAGTTGCAGGTTATAGGTTCTCGGAACAAAAACAGTGAAATTGATGAAAAGACAATGCAAAAGTGAGACTACGACTGACAAATGGAAGAATCTTGATCAAGCCTACAGTTTGGAAAATAAACGAAGATCAATGGACAATTTCACAAAGCACAAAGGCAGAGCAAGATTCAAGACTTCGACACGAAGCAAACGGTAAAGTCCACGACATTATTCACTGTAGAAATTTGGAAGAAATCTAGAAGACAATCTGAGAAACCAAGTGAAGAAACGAGAAGAAAAATGCAACCAGAATCATCCCTAGAAAGTGCAGCCATCAAGCTCTCCATACGGCTGCGGTTCCGCGGCCAAACTAAGCCTATGGCCGCGGATCCGCGGCCATGTGTCGCCCGTGTCAGTGCAAAATCTCTGTGTTGGTGCGTCCGTGCATTAGTTAGGTTTCTTAGGGGGTAAAATTGTAATTGCAGATATGACGCGATTGTAACCCTAGGGTTTCTATGTTCTATAAATAGAAACCCTAAAACCTGTTTTAGGTTCTGCTTCTTCTTGTGCCTCGTTGTATCTATCAAAAATTCAGAATTCAATTCTTGTAAATGTTGGAAGAGAGCATCAAATAAAAATGAGAGTAAGTTTTCTATTCTTGCCCTAGTTAATTTTATTATCCGTCCTAGTATAATTTTCCTTTCTGCCCTAGTTTAGATTTTATTCTCTGCCCTAATTAATTAGTTTAGAACATGTTAATTAATTCCCTAATGAGTGAGTAGTCTCCTCACTTGTTAGGGTTAGATTTGGGGAAGGCTTGAGAGATGAAAATCTCTCACCCCTTTCTTGTCCATCATACGTTTTTATAGGACTCCATGCATACATGCACACACCGCTCCCTACGACACCCTACCCCACGAGGTAGCGGTGATACCGTAGTATAAACGACCGGTTGTATATGTTTTCTATGGAGGTTAGGGTAAGAATTAAGAAAGGAAGGACAAGAACCTAGAGAAAGAAACATCGTTTCTTCCCGATGGTACTAATCCACTTTATTAATTATTACCATAACACCTCATAGATCTTAATTAGGGCATAGAAAGCGGTAAGGAATATTGACTTTCCAAACTTAACCTAAACCTAACCCTAGCAAGATTTCTAATCCTAGTTTAGATCAAACTTAGTTTTTAGATTTAATCAATCCGACAACAATCGGAATTAACTCGTTAGAACAATTTGAGAATACACAAAATCCCTGTGGACCGACCCGTACTCACCGGCTAGCTACCAAGCGACGCCGTTCTTGATTGCGGTTATAAATAATTCTTTTGATCAATCAAATGACGCCGTTGGCCGGGATGGCGTGTTATTTTCTTTTTGTAATTTCGGGTTAATATAAAATTGAAAAATCATAAAAACTGAAAAATAAAAAATATAAAAAGTTTATCATCTTGTTATTTTGTGAAGGGTATTTCCGTTTGAATTTTGCAGGACCGACGAACGAATTCATATCTGGAAAAATCCAGAATGCGAAACAGAAAACAGCAGATCTGAACAATCAAGAAGTACCATAACAGAGCAACAGAAAAAATCTCGGGATCTGAACCAGTCAACAGACCGCGGAACCGCGGCGAGGAAGTGCTTTTGGCGGCGGAACCGCCGCGCCTTGGTGACGTCAGCTGGTAGAAAAATCCTCTGTAAGCTTCTCTTCTTCTTCTCTGAACCCCCTGATATCTTCTCTGTGAATTTGCCTGCAGGATTCTTTGCGCTAAAAAATCTCTCCCCTTCCAATAATTGATTTTGTGCAGGATTCTTTGCGCCGCGCTAAAAATTTTTTGTTTGCAAGTGATTGTGTTTACAGCTTTGCATATTTAAATTGACTTTAAGGGGCTTTTTACACCAATCCAGATTGGGTGGAGATTTCATCACCCTTCCCAGGACCTCAGAAATCACATAAGGCATATTGCATTGACCATCAATTAATTAAAAAAAAATTAGACTCAGCCCTAAGGACTTCGCGCTCAATAGGACAAAGGAATAGTTGTAGGCATCGACCGTTGATCCTAACATGACTTTGTGGTGCCTAGGCTAGACAGGCAGTGAAAGGTAATTTTAAAAGGCCCGTCTCACGGTGATTCGTGAGCGGATCCCGCCTTTCTCTACTTGTGCTTACCTGGCCACAATTGGCGGTGAAGAGGCGGTTTGAGGTCCTACGTCTTGCCCTTTGGAACAGTTAGGAGCTGTCTAGCTGACCAATGTGACCCTAGATCTAGACCTGATTGTGCATTTGTGGTTGATTGAATGTGTGTCTAAGCCTTTTATTGAAAATCTTTTTGCAAAAAGCTCCACATAAAAAAAAAACACAAAAAGAAAAAAAGGAAAATTTTTTTTTACAAAAAAAACTTGCAACTTGTCGCTAAGAAATCCGTGCACCCCACATTCTTTTTCTTCTCCTTTCTTACATCATGGGTACCCCACCTCATAAAACGCTTGCCGAACTTTGGTATCCTCATCCAAACATTGCTTCATACGCGCATTGTTTTGGTCGAATTACGGATGACCCCTCCATGTCCAAAATTTCTTTGAAAGATCGAATAGAAGAGTCTAGGAGAAACAGTTCGACTCTGCAATCCACTTTATATCAATCATTTCAGCCTTCACCACCTTCTTACGTTGATACTACTTTTTCGAGTCATGTTGTAACTCCGAAACCCATGTCTATCGCTGAACATATTGAACAATCTCGTAACCGATCTTTCACTCCTTTCAACACTTCCAGTTCTTGGGATTAACAAGTCCATTCACCTTTTTATCCAAATGTTGATCCTACTCCTGTCCAACCATTCAATTCCTACCAGTCCTACCCGACTTTCACACCTTCCCTAGACATTGCTTCTACACAACTATTTGGGAGTTTCACGTATCCAAATTTTTTTGAATATTTTACTGAAACCCCTTCACAACCCATGTCTAGTCTAGAACAGTCGTTGGAAGCTTATATTATAGCGACAAACAAACAAATGAGGAATTTGGATGCGTCCATTGCCGCCCTTATGCAACCTAGTGACCCGGTGGCTAGTTTCCAACTAGCTCCAAATTTTCCAATGTATGATGAGGCGGTTGGACAGAGTGAGAATTTGAGTGGAGAGAGTGAGCTGTGCATCCTTCCAAATCAAACTTACCCATCCTCAATTGAATCGCACAACTTCAGTTTTCAAACAAGTGTCCTAAATGATTCACCAGTTAAAAATAAAATGTGTAATGAGTTGTGCGACTTTGTAGTGCTTGATTTGCCAGATTATGAAGAGCCCCTTTCGAGTGAAACCGTCACCAATCCTTTTGACCTCTACACCTCCAATCTAGATCCTGAATTGATAAATATCCATGCTTGTGATGAGGTGTCTCTAAAAATTGATTTTCACTTGATTGAGGATATGGACGCCGGGAATATTTTGGATGATAAACCCGTAGATTTGACTGAAATTTTATCTCCAATTCATCATCCCAAGTCATTAAATATTTCTCCCGAACTTCATATGCGTCTTGATTTTGATGATAATTGCATGGATGAGATAACTTTTGAGGAGAATTATGAGGATAGTATTGAGGATAGTATTGAGGATGAACCAGTTTTGTTTGATGAGTCGGATTTTCTAATTCATCCTCATGAACCTTTAACTGCTATACTTCCTAAATCACCCCCCTCCTTTCCATCGTTCCGACCACACAAAAGATCACGCAGGAGGATTGTAAGCTTGAAAATTTTTTATTCGATCACAGCAGTTTGGATGCCACTAGTGCGTTCCTCTTTGAATCTGACACAGTTCTCACAGCCGATAACGATTACGAGTGTTTCACTTTTTCGGACGATTTTGAAGACTCACCGCCCGAGTTTGAGTCCTTTGAATTTTTGGATGAGTTAGTTGAACCATTAGACTCGGTTGCTTACAATAATTTCGAACCATTGATGGAGTCCTTTGAGTTTGAGACAGTTTACTTAGGTGAGAATAAGATTATCCTTAAATCACTCCCCTTCATCTTTTCCATCGTTTCGACCACGCAAGAATCCGTCGCACTTCCATTTTCAATGGATGGTTTACCAAGTTCAACGTACCCATGTTTTCTTGCGAATCTTGAGGGATTTGACCCCATTTCTCGACGGGTTGATAAATTAGCACAATCGCTTTTAACACATCGGTCATCACAATTTGCGCTAATTTATTCACTCGATTTACACCCTCAAGTTCGTACTACACTTCTTTCTCTCTTTCGCCATTCTTCTCCGAATATACCAAGACCATATTCCACCCTTCTTCCCATACGGTCTCGTGTGTTTCTCAACTCCTTTCTCTACACTCCATTCTTCCACCAACCCTACCATTATCATGATAGAATTTTTGAATGCTTGGTGCTAACCTTTGGCCTGTGTAAGGCCTTGTATAGTTTGATTTTTCTCCTCCCTAACTCTGAACTTTAACGTTTAAAACAGTGGAAACACTGTCTCACTTAAGTTTGGGGGGGGCTTTTTGTATATATATTTTGTTTTTCTTTTAACAATAATTTTTTTTTTTTTGTAAATAAATAAACAGGGGAGTGCCGACAATTTTGACCCTCTTGGTATAGCATGACAGTGAGGACACTGTCAAGTTTAAGTTTGGGGGTGTGCTCGGTAAGCCTTCTTCCTTCGCATTCATGTATAGATTTTTGCATTTGCATACTTATTTTAAAACCCATAAAAATTGAAATTTTTTAAAAATTATAAAATTTGAAAATATTCAATTTTGGCCATAATTGACTTGAGTTTGACAAAAATGTTAACTAGCTAGAAACAACTAGATCTTAGACTTAGTAAATTAAAAACCCTAAAAATAACCTTTCTTAAAAATTAACGGTAGAAAGTATATGTCTTTGTAGTTTATTTAGAAATAGGCAAATTTCGAGTTGACTTCTTAGGCTAAGTTAAAACAATGGAAGAGTATTGATATTTTTATTAAAGTATAAGTTTGAAAAATAATTCCTAAGCTTAAGCCTAAATTCTGAAAATATATACCCTACAACTTGCACAAACACGCACCTTGAAGCTTGGAATAGTAGAGGATACCTTGAAGTGCTCTTGTCTAAAAGCCTTAGTATGAAGGAAAATAAAATTATAAGTGTGAATAAAGAGATAAAAAAATGAACACTGGTTTTTGTAATTACTTAAGGCTGCATTAATAGAAAAATATTTAGCGAGGGTGCTTCATCACCTAGTGCTTTAGACCAACTGGTTTGGGAGTCACTGCTAAAAGCCTTAGGGATTATAAGACTAGGATTACGCATTATGTGCAAACACATCTTGTAATCGGTTGTTGGTACCATCAAGAAGTATTAACGGTCGCAAGAAGGATGTGTGAGCAAATTTCCTCTAAAAATTCACCAATTAAGAAGTGCTTTGGACGATGGACAAGAGTATAATAGCTTGATTTGAATTTCCAAATGTAGGGGTGATATATACACACACGTAGGGTATGTGATTGGGTTTAGATAAGAGATAGGAATGAAAAATAGGACTTATATCTTCAATAGAGATGATAAAAATTTCTAAGTTGAGATGGAACCCTAGAAGGAAACCTTGAAAGATACCAAAAGCTAAGTAAGTCTACAAAACATATATAATCTTAAGTTAAATGATAAAAAAGCGTGAAAAATACGAGTGGATAATTTATGAGTCGAAGATAATAGAATTTCTTGTTAGAAAACTGAATTGAAGAATAAAAGTCAATAGGCCAAATTGATAGGATTTTGTGGGTAGTATCCGCTGAAAACCCTCAGGAGACAACACTCCTCCTACTAGGGACATCTAGAGGTTTAACGGCTTGTTGCACGAGCTCAGTGTAATCGCGTTTCCCTACGAAAGTGAGGCTAGGTTTTTTTTCGAGAATAAAACTAGGTTTGCTCGAGGACGAGCAAAAGATAAGTTTGGGGGTATTTGTTCATACTATAATTTTACATTCTTATAGACCCCATTCTTATTCAGTTTATAAATAAGCAGGTGCTTTTGACCCATGTCTGCTACATAGTTGCAGGTTACAGGTTCTCGGAACAAAAACAGTGAAATTGATGAAAAGACGATGCAAAAGTGAGACTACGACCGACAAATGGAAGAATCTTGATCAAGCCTACAGTTTGGAAAATAAACGAAGATCAATGGAAAATTTCACAAAGCACAAAGGCAGAGTAAGATTCAAGACTTCGACACGAAGCAAACGGTAAAGTCCACGACATTATTCACTGTAGAAATCTGGAAGAAATCTAGAAGGCAATCTGAGAAACCAAGTGAAGAAACGAGAAGAAAAATGCAACCAGAATCATCCCTAGAAAGTGCAGCCATCAATCTCTCCATACGGCCGCGGTTCCGCGGCCAAACCAAGCTTATGGTCGCGGATCCGCGGCCATGTGTCGCCCGTGTCGGTGCAAAATCTCTGTGTCGGTGCATTAGTTAGGTTTCTTAGGGGGTAAAATTGTAATTGCAGATATGACGCGATTGTAACCCTAGGGTTTCTATGTTCTATAAATAGAAACCCTAAAACCTGTTTTAGGTTATGCCTCTTCTTGTGTCTCATTGTATCTATCAAAAATTCAGAATTCAATTCCTGTAAATGTTGGAAGAGAGCATCAAATAAAAATTAGAGTAAGTTTTCTATTCTTGCCCTAGTTAATTTTATTATCCGCCCTAGTATAAATTTCCTTTCTGCCCTAGTTTAGATTTTATTCTCTGCCCTAGTTAATTAGTTTAGAACATGTTAATCAATTCCCTAATGAGTGAGTAGTCTCCTCACTTGTTAGGGTTAGATTTGGGGAAGGCTTGAGAGATGAAAATCTCTCACCCCTTTCTTGCCCATCATACGTTTTTATAGGACTCCATGCATACATGCACACACCGCTCTCTACGGCACCCTACCCCATGAGGTAGCGGTGATACCGTAGTATAAACGACCGGTTGTATATGTTTTCCATGGAGGTTAGGGTAAGAATTAAGAAAGGAAGGACAAGAACCTAGAGGAAGAAATATCGTTTCTTCCCGATGGTACTAATCCACTTTATTAATTATTACCATACCACCTCATAGATCTTAATTAGGGCATAGAAAGCGGTGAGGAATATTGACTTTCCAAATTTAACCTAAACCTAACCCTAGCAAGATTTCTAATCCTAGTTTAGATCAAACTTAGTTTTTAGATTTAATCAATACGACAACAATCGGAATTAACTCGTTAGAACAATTTGAGAATACATAAAATCCCTGTGGACCGACCCGTACTCACCGGCTAGCTACCAAGCGACGCCGTTCTTGATTGCGGTTATAAATAATTCTTTTGATCAATTAGGGTACCGCACCGGGTCCACCATGCACCCGCAGACGGTTCCTCCTCCTCCTCGAATCGGCTGTATGATATCGCTCAAGAGCCGAGAAAACTCATGGTGGACATATCTCATATCATATCACGAGAAAACCGCAATTTCTATTTTTAGAAACGATAAACAGTTTATAAAATCCTTGCGGTTTCTCCAAATCCAGAAATCTCATGGAAATCCGAAATCTAAAAATCACGATGTCAATAACAGTGAATACTGGCATAAAGCCCCATAATATTGCATGACAAATGAAAATACACATGCATGAGGTATCACAGTAATAAATGCAATGTCTAAGCTATCATCTAGAAATTTATACTAATGAAATAGTGTTTTCTAATGTGTACGTGACATGAAAATTACCGATGATGATGTGCGTGAGCCGGCAAGTAAGTATACGTGGAGCATACGCATCATCGGTAATGGTGTCGGTGTCTTGACAGCAGGGTTTCACAATAACTACGAAAACACATTTAAGCATGCAATGCAATGCGAATAGCAAGAGTATACGGAAAATGAAAAGTAAACGCAACCATAAAGAATCTACATTATATATACGAGTCATACAGTTTTGGCATTTGAAATCACACGAATCGTGGTGTTTAGAAAATAGGGGCTACGGTGTTTTTAAGAAAAGGTACGTCCTTTGAAATATCCATAGTATCCCTTGGCTTATCTTTAAAATACTCACGATTCGTTAGTTTTTGGAAAATAAGTATGACTCGAGCCCAGTCTTACATCTACTAAGTAAACTACAGGACAAAGCTACGAGACTAATCAGAAGGGTAAGGAAAACCCCCTAACTCTGAGTTGATCTATATATCTAGTAGTCGGTGATCCCGCCTCAATAGCGTCATATACGATAAAATATATTATACGACATTCTCGAGTCAAGAGTGCGGATCAATCATCATATTTAAATTTCGTACGGTAAAATCCATCGTACGGCATCCTAAAATCGGGGTACGGGTCTACTATCACATTTATCTCATTATCTAACTGGTATCATTATCATCATATCATGAATTAGTGGTGCTGATCTAAAGTCTAGTACATTCCGATACCATCAACATATATCGCGTGTGTATGAAAACACATCGCTCAACGATCCGCTATAATATCATGTCGTGTCTCATAGCACGACCTAAATCACGTCACCGATCTCACGATATCAAGCTCAATCACATCGACTCATCTCTAAGTATCATATACTATCCTCATCATCCGTGTATACATATACACACACACACACACATATATATATACACATACTCACATACATATATGTGTGTGTGTATATATATATATGTATCCCCATATACGCACAAGAAAATCAAATGTATGCGTGTGTGCGTGCCTGTGTGCCAATTTTTACTCTAGGGTTTCGCAACTAAGAAACTAAACTAAAGGCATCTTCCTACAATTACGCTAAAACTAACCCAAAATCACCTAAGCATTTCTTGCTAAGTAAACACACCTCAAAAAAACACATAAGTATAAATATATATATATATATATATATATATATATATATATATAACATAACGCATTTGCGTGCTACACTACGAAACTGCGGGGGTGCTATACGCCATCCACCCGACTTCCCCCATAGATATATATCTACTCACCTTGATCCTTGCTTGCCGAAGTCGATGTCGCCATGCTCTTGCTTGTCATCCCGAAGTTCACACGGAGGTACCTACATGTCATAACACATCGTATCGTATTAAAATCTGATTTGAAACCAAAACGACACGCGAGGTGCCTATAGGTTAGAACCTATAGCCCACGCATACGAAAACAATCACAAATCCCTCGTCGTTGACGTACAAACGTCCAACGGTCGAATCCACAGTTCGTATACTAAAATCAAGTTATTGAAAACCACGAAACCAAAACAGCAACTTTGAAAACTTGCTCCAGATTTTAGTTCAGGTGAAATTAGGAAATTCTGCATATATAGGGGGTCTATATTAAAGATAAGGGAACCATAGGCCAAGCACGAGGCCCAGAGGCTAAGTCCTGGCCGCAATTTTTGGCCAGAAGGCAATAATTGGTGGCCAAGAAGAAGGAGTTGGGGCTTGGGTCTCTATGGTACCTTCCAGGTTGCCTGCACGACTCACAGTAATCGCTATATAATTTTTAGGGTCTCAGGGTAGCAGCAGATCTCTATATATCATCACTAATCCCACAAAAACCCGATATCGGTAAAACTAAAGTCTAAGTTTTCATGGCCTAGGCTCTGGTTTATAACACTAAGGGGTTCTAATCACCAATTACACATCACTTGCACCATCACAACCCAAGAATCCCCTAAACTTGATCTTGGAATTTTCCAAGATCACAAAACCATACTAAACGAATTCTAAACTAAACTAGAGGCTATAGAAACATAATTACTACCCTAATGGTGAAAGAATTACCTCATTTGGCAACTCAAGAATTTTCTTGAGTTGCCCCAAATGCTCAAAATCCAAACTTGCTTGGTTCTCCATACTTGTAGTGAGTTTGTGCATGCTTTTAATGAAGGGGATGAAGTGTTTTGGTGTATTTTTGATGGTGTTGTGAGGGGTAGAGGTTGTGGAGGAGAGAGGGCAGCCAAGGGTTGAGAGGGAGAGAAAAATGATGAAGATGATGAAAGGAAAAACAAATGGGAGCCAAGGTCAATGAACCCCTCACCTCTCTCTCTCTCTCTCTTCTCTCTCATGCCCATACATCTTTCTTTATTCTTTTCTTTTTTTCCTTTTCTCTTTTATTTTCTAAAATCCAACACAATTAAAAACCCAAATACATATAAAGGAAAACAAGATGCCATGGTTCATAAAATTTCAAGAATGTGTTTGGAACATGACATGGTGCATGTCACATGCCTAACTAAGCTTAATGCGCGATTAGTAATAATTAATCACGCTTAGGCATAAACTTGTATATATTTAATTATATAAAATTATAAAGTGTCTAAATCATATAGTATTCTTTCAAAATCAACATTCAAATGTAATTTTCCAATATTTTCCAATTTATCGGTATTTAATTTTACCATATCATTAAAACAAATCTCCACACATTAAAATATTCATAATATTTATTATTCAATTATATAAATTCCCAAAAATAATATTTTATTTTTCTGAAATGTTACAGTCTTCCCCCCTTAAATAAATTCGGTCCCCGAATTTAAATTTAAACCTCTCAAATACTAAAATATTTCAGTAAAATGATCAAGTCGTCGGGGCTCCGAAATCATACATACATAAAACATATCATAGCGCAATGCATGCGCGTGAAAAACGAGTATATAACTCAAAATTAAAACTCCGTCAAGCATCCCGCAATCACCGGAGTTATGGTGAAGATACCAATGTCAAAGTCTAATACGAAAACCAACATGATATACATCAAAACTATAACATGCACATAGTACGCATCGTTGTAAGCTCGTCAAAACATCTGAAAAGAAAAGCATGCCAAACCTTTTTCAAGTCGCTGTGCGATTCGCGTATCACGTCACAAGTAGCGGACGTTTATTGTAAGAAAATAACTATATATATCCTTTGTTTAACATACACGTCCTGCCATTTTTGAAAATAATTTTAGAAGAGTTTCCCTTATAAAATGTTCATGTCATCTCGGACACACAGGAAAATACTGAGACTATAACTCCTTTTTTTTGGAAATCCCTTCGGTAACTATCGATGCATGCAAAAACTTATCCAGGTACTGTCCTCGGACTAGTCTTGCTCAGCTACTATACCAAATAGTAAATATCATAAAACATACTGCTCCAAAAGAAATCAATCCCAAAATGTGCATAAGAATGCCACGTGCATCTGGTGCGTACGGCAATCGAAATCAATGAATGTGCCATACATGTGCACAGAAACAAAATCTAAGTGCAACGGGTGTGCACGAAAACACCTGTCAAGGGCAACGGGTGTGCCTGACAACAATATCAGGTGCATCTGATATGCACGAAGAATCCCGATTTAGCGCATCTGGTGTTCACCAAAATCGCATCAAGCGCGCCAAGTATGCGCAAGAATCCAAATCAAGTGCATAAGGTGCACGAAAATAAATATCGAGTATCACCATCGAAATCGACGGTATACAACACATCTCAATCCAAATCAGGTATACCGTGTTATATAATCTCACAACCACGTGCATCAGCGTGCACAAAATCGAATCAAAGTACTAAAGGACATGAAAACTACACCGAAGGCACAAGTCAATTCACATACATACCATAGGCATGAAATCAAAATCAAACATCTCGAACGACATCAAATTGAAGTCGAGTGCAACTGTGGTGCACAAATCTCAATCCTGCAAATAAATCGTCCATAATACCGAAATCCAAAATAACGGATACGTGATATTCGAATCACCAAGTCGCAAATTGTAAACACTGTCGTCGATATGTCCTTCCTTCAAAATCAAGAAGGTGTCGGTGCATCCAAAGCTAGCAGAGCAAGATATCTACTTGCCTCCTTTTCATGGTCTGGCGCCTTGTGCCCTTAGGCTCTCGTCTCTCACTGCAGATTGCCAGTTACATAACTTCTCGGCTCAACGGCCCAATATGGAACGATGACGGAAACAGTTCTGCTCTGGCACATCCTCTAAAGATCTCTGGCCAACTATCATGGTCACTCATAACATGTCTCGTCGATGCTGCCGAACTCTGGCCTACTAGGTGTGCGCAATGCGACCGATCCTGGTTCCAAGTCTCCTCGTGTAGTATTCCAGAAAGATTCTGTTGGGGTCTCTCCCAAATCTCATTTCGCTGAACTTCCCGGAAGTTACCACCCTTTACTAAATCTATTTCTGGTTCCGGAACAGCTGCATACCCATCACGACTTCTTCTAAAAGATATATCCATATTCAACGCCTTTGCATGCATATCACACCTCTGATGTCAACGGAGTGGAACGCCATCTCGTCAAAATCTCGTACGAACCTCTTAGTCCACTTTTCTCTAATGTCGACTGATTCGGACTCGTCTCTTCATAGCTGTATGGACTGCTCTACAACGGCTATGCTCATATCTAGAGTCTCCCAAGTAATGTATCCTATCACATGATATCCGGACAACGTCGAAATTTTCGATCGATTCATCAAAGTCCCATAATTTCCTGAGAGCTCAACACTCGTGCACAGTTTAATAATATCCAGTACATGCCACAGTACCTATGGACCAGCCGTAGAAGGGCAAATCCAAGCCTCATTAATGGCACCACGGAACTGCCGCAAATCCTAAGGTTCAAAAGCGCTCCCATGGTCATTATATCGAGTTAGGGTTTCATTCTCCTAGAGGGTCCACAGAATTACTTGCATATTTTTCCGAATACCTTAAACTTGGAAAAATGGGTTTATGACATTCGATCGTCTCTATCGACTCTCAACGTACCTGCGTGAAGTCTTCTCTAGCTGGAATCAATCAATCTGATGACCCCGCATCGGGGTATGCAAACGAACCACATGTCCTAGTCAGTCATCCATAGGTGACTAGCGATCCTTTATCACATCTCTAAGTACAACTCGTGCTGCAATAGCTTCAAACATCTGGGGCGTTATTTTGTCAATTGCAGCAATGACTGGCTCATTCGTCCGCACGCTGAACAGTGCCTCAATCATCAAGAATAACGGTGCATTGACGGTCATCACATTCTAGCCGGTCTCTATCAGTGGCCCAATCCTCTGGTGCTGATCTGCACGTTCGAGATTTTTTTTTTGTAAAAGCAATCTATTAAACGCTCATGGCGCGAAAACACAATAAAACGACACATCTATGCAATCGTGTGTCACCGGAATTACGCCCTGGTTAGTCCTCGTCCAAGATGAGCTCATACTGACCACAACTCTAGCCGCATCTCTCTCTGCCTATGCAATCGTGGTAACAAAACCATAAACCGATGTCGATGAGGATAGATCATAGGAATGAATATAATACTGTGCAAGGAAATGTACATCCTAAGGCTTCTTAAGCGGAGTAGCGTATCGTAAGTATGACGCGAAACATACACACAGTGCGTCACTCTACTTAAGTCACCTACTCCATCAACCAAGGTCAACCTATGCGACGAAAGTTCGGGTCTAATACCCCCTCGACCAAGTCTAAGTTCCGTAAGGTCAAGCCTAGGTTCCGAATATAAATATACGCCCTAGACTCTGCATAGTCAAACATAGACTCGAACCAAGGTTAAACCTAGCGCTCTGATACCAACTTTGTCACGACTCGAAATGGCACGTGACTGACACTTGAATCATATGAAGTCTATAGGACCCCGTTTAATTCAAGCAAGCCAAAATCCCAGAAATCTAAACCATTTGAAAATAGAGAGAAGGAAAAGTTTAGTTTTAAAGCAAGCGATTTAACAAAATAAGCCATAGTATGCATTTTTAAAACATCAAGTCTTTTCCAAAAATTTCGGCAGAGTTTCCTTTGTAAATACTGGCCCCCAACGGGTACAAACATGCATAATATAAAGGCATACCCAAACGGGAGGTAGCTCTTCGCCAATTGGCGGATACAACCACGCAAGACATATAATATACAATGCCGAAGGGCAAGGATTCAAAACTCAGAAAGAAAACCAATATCCTCAAGAAAACCAGAAAACCATAATAATACAAACGCGCGACTCTAAGGTCGAAAGAATATACACTGGTCTTCTAAGTCTATAAAATATACAAGTCTGGTTGATGGAGTTTACTAGATACAACTGTAATAAATAAAATACGACGGTGGTCATGATGTAAGTGAACCCACCTACCAAAGCAATCACCCGGAAGGAAGCAGTGTGCCAGCAAAGCCGCCACGGAAACCTGTACGGCAAAACCTGCAAGAAACTGTGGCACAATGGGGGTGAGTTGCCAACTCGTGATTAGAAAACATCACCGAGAAGAAATCTCATGTGTAACATTTCAAAAAATAAAATATTATTTTTGGGAATTTTTATAATTAAATAATAAAATATTGAATATTTTAATAGGACGGTATAATTAAATACCGATAAATGAGGAAAAATTTGGAAAATTATAGAAATTATTAAAAGAGATTGTTTTATGTAAATTATGCAATTTTTAAGTTTTTATGATTAATTATATGCTAATATAGTGCTAATCGCGATTAAAAATCGCTAATCGCGTTTTAAGCTTGTTTTGTGCAAAATATGCACCGTATCATTTTTACACTTGTTACTTTTTTCATGGCTTTCCTACATGTTTTATAGCATGCTTGTTGATTTATTAGGAAAGGGAAAGAAAAGAAAAGAAAAGGATATGATTAGAATAGTGAGGAGTGGGCAAGAGAGAGAAAGAGTGGGTGAGGGTCAACTCTTTGTCTTGAGCCATCCCCCATCATTTTCCTCACTCATTTCTCTCCCCTCTCTTCCCTTTTGCTGCTGCTACTGCTATTCCCCTCCTCTCTTTCTCCACAAAATCCCCCAAAACACCATGAAAATCAACTCAAAACCCATTACCCTTTTCATTAAAAAGATGCACAAGCTCAAGGGAAACACATTGGACCAAGAAAGCAAGGATTTTGGCCACTTAGGGCAACTCAAGAATTTTCTTGAGTTGCCAAATGAGGTATTTTCTGAACCATAAGTTTAATGTTTCCATTACTTTTACCCCATGTTAGATTAGAACCGATATAGAGTGGTTTTGTGGACTTAGAAGAATTCTAGTTAGGGTTATTGGAATTTAAGAGTTGTAATGGGAAATTGATCTCAGTAGAGGCCTCACAAACCCCCTAGTGCTAGAATTCAGGCCTTAAACAGAGACTAGAACACCGGAATACGGATTTAGAAAAGCCGATATCGGGAAATTGTGGAATCTGTGAGGGTTAAATGAAATCTGCTATCACTCGGAGACTCTAAAAATCATTTTGCAAACACAGAGAGATGTGCAGGCACCCAGGAAGCTAACCCCAAAACCCCAGCCCCTGACTCCATACTACAGCCACAGATTTAATCCCTCTGGCCGCAAATTGCGGCCAGACCTAGCCCATTTGTGTTCGTTCTTCTTCCATGGCCCCATCTCCAGTAAAATAGACCCTTGGTATATGCAAAATTGTCTGATTTGACCTAGGGTAGAATCTGGGACCTTTTTCCTAAGTTGCTGTTTTGATTCGGAGTTTTGTTTTGCGTATTTTAAATTCTGGATTTGCGTATTTGTGTTTTACCTCGATCACTTGACGTTTGTACGACGATGTCGAGGGTTGTTTGATGGTTTTGAAGGCGTAGTCCATAGGTCCTAACCTATAGGCCTTAGCGTGTCGTTTGATTTTCCGATGTGATTTTAATGTGCGTTTGCGATTGTGTTATCTTTATAGGTACCTTCGCGAGGGCTTCATATGACGAAGAAGATGAAGGCGACATCGACACCGACACGCAGGATGCAGATGAGTAGATTATATCAATGGGGGAAGTCGGGTGGATGGCGTATAGCACCCCCGCTGTTCGATGTTAGTATACTAGATATATACTATAATTATATGTATATGATAGCGTTTTGTGTGATATGGATATTCGAGATGTGATTAGGTGTACTATGGATAGATTAGGGTTTAGAAGTAATTAGTATGGTTTCCTAGTTGCGAACCCTAGAATAGGTTTACACCCCCCCACACATGCTTGCTTGTTATTCTATTACCTGGATGATGAGGATAGTGTATGATATTTAGAGTTGAGTCGATGAGATTGGGCATAGTGCCATGAGATCGGTGATATAATGTGATTCGTATTTGGGATACGACATGAGATTTTAGCGGGACTTTGGACGTGTGTTTCACACACGCATTTATATTTATTTAGATGGTATCGGTTTATACTAGACTTAGATCAGTACCCCAGATCATGAGATATGATGATAAGGATACCAGATAATTGATGAGATGAATGTGATATTGACCCATACCCAGCTTTTGGGATGCCGTACGATGATTTACCGTACGAGCTTTATATTGATGATAGATCCGCACTCATGACTCGAGGATGTCATATGATATTGTATCGTACGCGATACCTTTGAGGCGGGATCACCGACTATTATATATATATATAGACTCAGATTTAGGTGGTTTCCATACCCCTCCCGATTGACTTGTTAGTTAGATCTGTGGTTTGCTTAGTAGATGTTAGGCTAGGCCGATGTCATACCTATTTCAAAAACTAACGAATCGGGAGTATTTTAAAGACAGGCAAAGGGATTCTACGGATATTTTCAAAAGACGCATCTTTTCTTAAAAACACCGTAGCCCTTAATTTCCTAAAAACCCCGATTCGTCTTCTTTCAAACGGCAAAACAGTATGACCTAGATACATTGATTTAGATACAACACTGTTGTGTTTATTATTCATTTGCCGCATATTCTTGCTTTTCGCATCGCATTGCATGTTTAAATTTGTTCATTGTTATATTAAAACCATGCTGTTAGGACACCAGCACCATTATCAATGATGTATATGTTCCACGTACACCTGCTTGCCGGCTCACACACTGCATCATCGATAATTGCCATGCCACTACACTGTAGGACTGTTACATTCAGGGTATGACCCCCTTGCATGGCATACTTGTGTACTCACATATTGTACACTCATACTTGTGCACATACCTATTGTACATTCATATTCGTGTACTTACATATTGTACACTCATACTTGTGCACATACCTATTGTACATTCATATTCGTGTACTCATATATTGTACACTCATACTTGTGCACATACCTATTGTACATTCATATTCCTGTACTCACATATTGTACACTCATACTTGTGCACATACCTATTGTACATTCATATTCGTGTACTTACATATTGTACACTCATACTTGTGCACAAACCTATTGTACATTTGTAACATTTTAAAATAATTAAATAAATAATTAAATAAATAAAATTGTTTAAGTGAATTTTGTGACTTTCGGTAAAGTAAAACGTATTTTTCGTAAAACAAAACCGTAATTATTTTTCACTATAAATTTAAAAATACCTATTTTAATTATTTTATTACTAGTAAATGGTGTTTATTTAGTCACTTATAAATTTTTAGTTTAATTAAATATTTTTCCTAAATTAATTGTTTTAAATATTAACATAAGCTTTATTTTTACACTAAATTAGTGTAAATTACAAATTTGAATGGTTTTAATTTGTGAAAATGAACCATGGCATATTAGAATTTAGTGTGTATCATGCAAAATTTATTTGCAAATTTTTCCAAAATTCTAGAGTTTTCTTGAGTTGTTTTAGTAAAGAAATAAAAGAAATTAAATAAGGTTGTGAAAAGACATTAAGATGATGACATTTTGGAGAAGTTTCTACACCATTTCTCATGTGTTTCTTCCTCTCTTTTCCCTACCTCTCATGGCCGGCCACACCCTCATGGCAGCCCCCCCATTTCCCACTTCATTTTTGTTCAAAAATCCATCAAAAATCCATCAAAAATTCAATTAAAAATCCACAAAATCCTATTTATTTCCTACCCTTTATTCTTTGCTCATTTTTACATGGACTTTGGAGATGGAAAGCACGCATTTTGGAGGCTTATTTCATGTTTGGATTTCATATTTTGGAGGTATAAATTTCCTTCTTTTGATTTATTGTTATTAGATGTTCATTTAAGCATAATTAGATTTAATATATTAATTCTATTTACTACTTTTAAAATTCAAGTTAGGGTTTGAAAAATCAAGTTGTGATTTTTATTAATTAATTAGGGTTATAATAACTAGTTTAACATTTTTAGAAGTGGAAATTCTTGTATGGATAATATATTGTAAATTGTTATCCAAAATTGATTTAATTATGCTATTTAGCTAACTAGTTTTTATAAAATGTATATGTGGGTAATATAAAATTCTAATTAAGGTTGCTATCATTAGATTGTAGTTTTAGTGAGAATATTAGTATGTTAATGGAAAGAAAAACTTAGTTTGATCACTAGTTTCTTTTGATAATTGGAAAATACTAATAAAATGCTATTTTTGTAAATTAGATTTTGGAAATTCCTAAATAAATGAGATTAAAAATATAATTAGGGTTTCATTATATCATTATCATCATGAATTGTAGTTTAATACATTAATTCATGCAAAATCAAGTTTTGTTGTGGAATTGTGACATTTTGCTTGTAAGATGTTGAAAATTGCTAATGGTTGCAAACTAGAAATTTCAAATTAATATAAATTTGTGTAATAAAAATATAGTAATGGGTTGTATAGTCTAGTTATGCTATTTAATGAGTTTTATGACCATTGGTTTCATTTAAATGTCAAGTTTTGAAGAAAAACGGTAAATTGGCATTTTCGGGTTTTACGAAATTGGACGGTTTGATCGATTTTTAGGGTTTCGATGGATTTAATCATGTTATATATTATAAGTAACGAGTTTTAAAACTATGAGTTATTTGTTGATGTTATCTCGATCCATCGGAGTTTGTACGCCGATATCGAGCGATATTTGGTTCTTTTGCGTGGACGGGACATAGGTTTTAACCTATACTTGTTCCTTGCGTCGTTTTGACTTTTGTATGTGATTCAGTTTACGATATTATTTATATGTTTGCGTTTAGGTACCCCTCACGTGGACTGCGGGCGATGAAGAGGAGGATGGCGACACCGTCTTCGGCAGACATGGACCAGGTGAGTAGATGCAAATCTACGGGGGGAAGTCGGGTGGATGGCGTTTAGCACCCCCGCAACGTAGAATAGGAATAGTACTTATTAACATTAGGAAGCCAGATGTGACCCTAGATTCTTAATGAGTAGGACCCTAGTAATGACCCTAGGCTGGACTAGACTGATTTAGGAAGACCATATCAGAGGATGAATATCTTGGAAGAGGTTCGTAGGTTTCAGGTAGAAACACACACACGCACACACTGAAACTCGACATGGTGTATACGTGTATGTGTATATATATATAGGAGTAGGTATAGGTATATATATATATATATATATATATATATATATATATATATATATATAACACGGATATGGGATACATTGATGTGATATGATACACGGGAATGAAACAGTATAACTGGGCTTGATGCCGTGATTCTTGGCTATGCAGTCGTATTAAAATGTTAGCGGATCATTAGGAAATGATAATGAACATGTATACATAAATTGTAATGGGTAGTGATGATATTGAGGTACATGGGACTCTAAAATAGAACCCGAACTGTAACTTGTGACTGATCACGATATGATATATGTATGACTTGATTACGACATCATATAGGTGTGACCTGATGTCGATATCATATAGGTGTGACTTGATGACGATATGATATCAGTATGACTTAATCACAATATGATACATATGACATGATATTTCTGAGGATAAATTAATGAGGTATATTTATGATGGCAATGTTATATAATTGATGTATGCGATTTCATCATAGCACCTTGATCATGACATGTGTTGATGATGATATTATACGAATAATGAGACACGTAGGTGATATTTAACCCGTACCCCGATATTGGGATTGTTAGTTATATGTATGCCCTAGAGGCCATTACTGTACATTGGATGTATATTGTAGTGGATGCTGGGACATATATAGGTAGGACTTTCTTGCTCGACATGATAGTACGCTATCTGGTTGCTCTTTATCTTAACATGTATACTTACTGTCTCTCTGTTACATGTTGATAAAGCCCTTAGGATGTGTACTCGACTTCCAGGACTATGATGCAGATCATACTAGTGGGGCCTGGGTAGTCAATGAGTACATCCTTCATTGTTCCTAGTCGTGGGAATATCGAGACGGGGCATCGATATTCTAGAGTAGACTAGCGTATATCTTCTCGACCCATGTGATGGGCGATGGATGATCCCATATCCATTGGTGTTTGACATCTGAGATGGTATGCGGGTGCTCAGTGCAGACTGGGTACACTGAATGGACTCGCCGAGAACTCCCAGATGGTATTATACCTCACGTCAGATGGCAGTTCTCTGGTGACACTGGTACAGCTTAGTCTGTTGACCCGAGATCGTCATAGAGTCTTGTGTGTCTCCCACTGTGCTTTGATTTCCACCCTACCACGGCTCTACTGAGTCGTGCAAACAGGTGGTTTTTGGGTACAGTCCCGATTCACATGGAGGCAATGAGCGATAGGAGGGGATTCGTCTCTCCTGGTATTGGGGGTTGATGTTGCGCTATGCACGACTGGCCATAACAGGAAATCCCTGGCCAGGGTTGCAGTGATATACTGGTAAGAGTTATCAGTAGTTTTACGATAGTTATGGACCTCACGTCGGCATGACTCATCGAGCTATTAGGGTCTGACGTTTACCACCCCTAGGCGAGATATGCGACATATCAGACGAACAGACCGGACTGTATGGTAAGTGTTACTGGTTGGATTCACAGGAGTGTGAGCGGGCTTGCTTGTCGATCTTCTGATCGCTCAATACCCGGGTGGCCGTTACGTTTAGCAGACCGCTTGCGGCTTGTGGGTGTTTGATATGATCATCATCTGCTGCCGGCGTATTGACGAGTCTTTAGAGTCCTACACAGAGGTTTCCTGGCTCAAGCGAAACGAAATAGGAGCGCATATGAGATATGTGCAGGACCGAGAATAATGCGTGTATGTGATACCGTATTTCATTCTCGCGATGAATGTGTCGAATGGTTGTATGCGATATAACCTAGTTATCGAATCAAGGATTGATTCGATAAGCCGATACATTGGATACTAGCCGGTTACATGCGACATGACCGGATCATTGAATCAAGTGTTGATTTAATGATTTAATGTATAATTATATATTTGATATATTACTTTGCATTAACTAGTATTGGTTCACTTTAAATGGATTTACTCACTTAAAATGCACAAGTTGTATATGAGATATACTTTTGTGCACAAGATTGTATCATGTTTGATGATACATGCAAGCTTGGGTTTGTGTAAAGAATTGACCATGGTTATATGAATGGTTAGGGTTTCATTTTATTTACTTATTCTTTTATCTATTTATTGATTTATTTATTTATTTCTTTTTGGCAAAAGAAAAGAAAATGGTGGCTTGATTTGTTTGTAGTTGAAGCTTCATGAAACTTTGACTAAGTGACCATTTTGTCTTCATGCTTAACCCTAACCCTTCAAACTAACCTTAGTCAATTCTCTACACCTAACTAAGGTTAAAGATATGATAAGTATCATTTTATTTTATATTTTAACAACTTATCATATTTTTTTTTCATCATCTTCTTTTTCTTCAACAAAAGGAAAAAGCTTGCAACCATTAATGGCAACTTGCCAAAATGAGTGAGAAATCCAATTCTAAAGTGAACCCACTTCCTATTTCTTCATCCTCTACCTCTTGCCAAGTAGTATAGGGTGTTTTCTTCACAAGTTTCATGACTTGGTGAAGTGGGAGCTTGATCTAGTGATGCCTCGACGTAGATCATCTTCGGCATCGAAGCCGACGACCAAGCCCGCCCATTTCTTCGATGAAGCCGATGCTAGAGTCCGGAATCCGATTTGGACAGCGGAGGGACATCATCGCGGAGCTTAGGAAGTGGTGGACTGGATCTACAAAGGTTGTAGCCCCTTTCCTCTTAGATAAATTCTTTTATTTGCATTGCATCGCCTATACCTCTAGTAACGATCTAGTTTAGGGTTCTTCGGCACACATAAATTTTGAATTGGACATGTTAGATCTGTTGTGAGACCTCGTGGGTGTGCATAGGAACCCTACAGTGGTATCAGAGCCTAGCTAGAGCCTTAGGCGATGCGTAGACGGAGTTAGAAATCCGATCGAACCGAAACCCCATTGCCAATTCGCTCTCTGTACTTTTTTCAAAACTGTTGAATTTTGTGAATTAAAAATATGCAGAAAAGTAAGCAGGAAAAACTAAGAATTACTGTGAAGTTTGGGCCCCTAATTCCATAATTCGACCGCGGAACCGCGGCCAAACCAGGGGTTTGGCGGCGCTTCAGCGGCCCAAATTTGGAATTAGTCCCTCAAATTTCATATATTTATTCTTAGGTTCTTTCTTGGCAATTTTTTATGTGAATTTTTTAATTCCACTCAATTGTTGAGTTTTCTAGGGTTTTATTGGGGATTCTTTAATTTGATCGGATAATTTAACTTCGTTTATGTTTTTCCGGATATTTTAGAAACTGTTAAAAAGTTCGACCGGATATAAATACCCACTTTTTTCCCTGCCGGGAAATTTCCAAGTGTTGGATTTTTCCATGGTTTAAAGACGTTCTAAGTAGTGCAAGTAACGCGATGGACCCTCTAGAAGACAACAAACCTTAACTCGATTATGTGACCGTCTTGAACTGCCCTTTGAACCTTTGGGTTTGGGGCAGTACGGCGTGCCACATGTGAGGCGTTGGCTTGACCCTTCTACGGCTGGACCGTTGGTACTGAGGCACGAAGTGAATGTTTTTTAAACTTATTTCATGTGTTGATCTGTTTCGGGAAAACTTGGGTGTTCGATTGTTCGATCGAAAAGTTTAGCATTTTCTATTTATCCGGAATGTGATACAATAATTGGAATTCACAAATAGTTATGAGATAACTGAATGAATGTTATAAATCTAGCGGTTTGGTCTCATTTGATCGGTTGCCACGGGATTTTGATGTGATCAAAATTCCGTCGCAATCACGTAGTGTACGCAGATACTCGCCGGGTAAACTTAATAGACAGCCTCGCCCCATAGCCCGACCAAGTGACTGTAGGAGAACCCCGTCGCCGAAAGCATCCGTTCGGGTGCTCGCGGCAGCGGTATTCCGCCTCGGTGCACTTCGTCGACGGCATTGGGGGTGCGGCCGCCTACTAAAATTTGCGACGAGCATTCGATCAGAATGTCGGGAATCCTGTTGAATTGCCCGACTTGATATTGAAAAGAGTTTTCGATAATGAGACTAAAATGCGGGGTTTATAATTGTTAGGCATGCGATGTCTAAGGAATTCATTTGGTCAGGCATGCAATGTCTGAGGTGGTTGCGGATTCCAACTGTTGTAGTTTTACACTTTCTTTTCTGTGACCGTAAGTGTAATATGTGATGTCGCCGGTTTCATTGCTATATGTCAACGACAATTGGGATGCGCATATTCACTTACGTTGATGACATGTGATGTTATGTGTTGCTGGATATGTTATATTGGATCGTCGTGTTTGAATAGCCGGGTTTTTTTATGTGAGATGAGTGTTTTTCATTTTCATTCATGTAAAAACTTGTATGTAATATTCTTTTATTGGGGCACTTCCAGGTTGCGGGAGATGTCACCTTTTGTATATTATTTACTTTTCCGCATTAGGATAGACCCAAGGAGGGGAGCACAAGTAGCCGGGTTCTAGGGTCCAGTGGGAGACCATCTCGAGGAGTCGAGTCCGGGTCTCCTAACCCTAGAATTGGTTGGGTTGCTTGCCGCTCTCGTAGGGGTCTAGGGGTGTGGGATTGGCTATTCATCACGACCGTGGAATCCGTGTTTTATACTGGCTCGTATTGAAAACACGGACGTCCTTGTATATCCAATATTTCATATGTTTCTTCTGCTGTGATTTATCTGTGATGTGATCATGTGATGTTCTGTGACAGATATTTTATATAGTATATATGATATATTATATAGACGTTGCTTATGTTTTACACCCGCGCTAGCCCTGCCTCGCTCTGCCGTTAGTTACCTAACCTAACGGTGCAGACGGGACATCGAGGCGAATGCGGATGGCATAAGCGTACGTTATATTTATCTGTGATGATTAGGTGGACTTAAATGATGGGATATTCATTAATGAGATTAATGAAAGAAAATAAACCTAAAAGATATTGTGGAATCGAATTTCAAAATAAAATAGGTAGCTACAGTTCTTGCTTTGCATCGCGGTGTTCATTATAGAACATCCTGCACCTTATTCGATGAGGAAAGGACCGAGATCCCTTCACCGGGAGTGACTCCTTTAGCAATAACTGGCAGATGCTACAACCCTCGGTTTGTCTTTTGATCGCTTCTATAGTTTCCGCATTGCACAGTGATATATATGATATATCCCGCACCTCATTCGACGAGGAAAGGGCCGACGATCCCTTCACCGGGAGTGACCCCTTTAGCAAAACTAGAAAATCCTCAAAAACATTCCATTTAAAAACCATTTGATTCCGCAACGAGATCAAGTTCAAAGCGTTAAAGGTTTTCTTAAAAACCATTCGCAACCCTCCGTCATTTTAGGAAGTACAGTACTTAGTATTCGTGCTACGTTTATCGACCATAGCCGAGGCGTAGTGTGCGGTAGCTAAGTGATGTTTTCCTACACAGCATATGATGCGATTAGTTAGGACAGTCATGTGGCTTTGTTGACCTTAGCCAAGGGTCATGTGGGTGGGTCTAATTAATCACGAAATGACGGGTAGAACTTGACTAGTACCTATGATTTGTTGACCTTAGCCAAGGTCATAGGTGCTAGGGGTAAAAACCATTATCGGGAGTTTCAAGTGTTGAAACTTGCAATGAGATTGCATACCTTCTATATGATAGTTGGATCCCGATACCCACTGCGAGTAATTATTACTCCTGGGAGAGTTTTGCACTTTGCAATTAGCCGATCAAGTAGGTGTCTAGAAAGGTGTCAACGGGGTTACGCCTCTGGGAAAACGAGGTTTACTGTAATTAGGTCCGTGCGAAAGCACGGGGAACCTCCCTCAAAGTACCGACACTGGCCTGGCTGAAAGATTGGCGAACTTGTAGAGTGTAATTAATCCCGGCTAGTCTTTCCTTTTAAGGTTTGAAGGAAGATTTGATAAAAACAGTGGGAGCATCCTGATTAGATAAAATATATAACCAATCTGATCTTGCAAGAGCATATGCTGAGTGTTTTCTTCTCTCTCTCTCCAGGTAGCGACCATATCATGCCTTAATCAGGATAATAATATGGATGTTATTGACCGAACCTGCTTGTTATACTGAGCTGGGGAACGTTGGTCCCGCTCCCACTTATAATTGTTATAAGACAGAGCAGGAAATAGGGAAATACCAGAATTCCTATGCCGCCCAAACGAAGAAAGTGCATGAGATGCATCTCCTTCGGGTGTGTTCATTATAAAGAACTGTTTCTCAGTATCCTCTGAATCCTAGGTATTTGATACCGGGTCAGGATCCCAGATATGTAATCTGTTACATAGGGCTACAAAAATGTAGAAAACTGAGAACGGGTGATAAGTTTCATGAGACAGAAAACGGGGCAAGTGTTGCAGCCAAGTCTGTTGGTCACTATCACCCTGTATTACCTGAGTACATTGATTCTGAATAAATGCTATTAGATACCGAACCTGATGTACAAAATCATATCTGTCTCTTTATTAGTAAAGAAACGATAAAATTTTGTATTGTTGGATAATGTTTTGAACATTTCCTATATCAAAAGTTGATTGGATCAGGCACGTTATCTAAAAGCATTAATGTTCTAAATCAAACTACAGTTTTTTGTATACAGAACACACACAAGAGGAAGAGTTCAGCAATGAACGAATCCTTCTTGAGGCATTGTAGACTAGGTCATATCAATGCGACCCGACTAGCTGAAGTTACATGTAGATGCATATTTAAATCAGTTTGAATTTACATCTTGTGAAACTTGCCAGTCATGTCACAAAGATATAATGACACCAGCTCTGTTTATTGGAAACAGAGAAAGAGTTGGTGAACTCTTGGGATGATACATGTTGATGTATAAAGGTCCCCTGTCTACACATGCCAGGACCGGTTCTTTGTACTTCATTACATTCTCTGATGATCTCTCAAGATTCAGTCATATGTTCCAACTGAAACAAAAGTCCGAACCTTTTGAGATATTCACAGAATATAAGTTAGAAGTAGAGAATCAATACGGGTATAAGTATTATGTCCTTTGATGAGATCAAGGAGGAGAATACTTGTGCATAGAATTCCTGAACTATTCTAAAAGAGAATGAGATTCTCTCTCAGCATTACTCCTCCGTATACACCATAGCACGATGGTATATTGGGGCGGAGCAATAACACCCTATATGATATGGTGTGCTTTATGATGAGTACTACTGAGTTACCTATTTTCTTTTGGGAGTTATGCACTTATGAAGCTGCATACCTATTGAATTGGGTTCGATTCAAATCAGTGCCTACCACTCCATATAAGATATGGTATGGGAAGAGCCTATCTCTTAAGTAAGTTAAGATTTGGGATTGTCCGGCCTGTGTCAAAAGCAAAATCCGGACAAGATCGAGGCAATGTCAGATCTGTAGAACTGGAAAGGTTCCAGCTATACAAAACTGCAGCTGATGATTTGACAGAACCAAAGGATTCAATAGTTCCCGACGAACCTCAGCCTCTCCGCCGATCTAGCAGGGTTCCTCACCTGCTTGAGAGATACTTCGGTTTCTCGATGACAGTGGGAGCAAGGATTACATCATGAGATGATGACCCAACTAGATTCGAGCAGGCCATCAAGAGTAGGGACTCTGTAAGAATGGCTGGATGCTTAGCAATCTGAGATGGAATCCATATACACCAACAAAGTATGGACTTTGGTTGCGATATCTGAAGGGTTAAATCCCCATCAGGAGCAAGTATATCTTGAGAAGATTACTTGGTGTAGATGGACAAGTTGAGACTTTCAAAGCTAGACTTGTTAAAGGTTTTCGTCATCGACCAGGCACGGATAATGATGAAACCTTTTCCAGGGACTATGCTTAAGTCCATCCAGATCCTACTTGCCACGGCTACATACCATGACTACGATATCTGGTGGTTGGGTGCCATGACTACTTTTCTAAATAATGATTTAGAAGAGAACGTCTATAAGAACACAGCCAGAGGGCTACGTAAACAGTGGGAGCAGCGGAAACGTGTGCAAGATGTTTTATGTGATGAAGCAGGCATCGCGGAGTTGGAACATCTGTTTTGATGAGTTAGTCAAACAGTTTGACATCATCAAAATGGTAGATGAACCTTGTATATACAAAACGGTAGTAGAGAGTAAGGTGGTCATCCTCGTATTGTACGTGGACAACATACTCTTGATAGGAAAAGAGTTTCCTATACTACGATCGGTCGATCTCCTCTTATCACATGGATTCTCCATATAGGATCAAAGTGATACCTCCTAAATCCTGAGTTTTCATCTATGAGATAGATGTAATTGGATGCTAGGATTCTCACTAGATGTAGTGAGATGGTATCAATCGATCCTGGGGAGAATCACTGGAAGGGTTCCAGGGTGATAAAGACGACTGAATATCAGTCACAGGCATTGTCTTTACCCTCAGTAAAGGGACGGTATGTTGGAAGAGTTCCAAGCTAGATACCGTGGCAAACTAGACGATAAAGGCTGGTAACATCGCTATTAAAGATACTACCAAAGAGGCAGTTTGGGTATATATTGGTTCATAGGATGAACTAGGTTCCTACCATTGTGTGACAATGGAAGTGTGGTTTTGGCCCTGGAACCCTGGTCCCATCAGTGACCCAGACATATTCTGAGGCAGCATCACCTGATCATGGAGATAGTTGATCTCCAGGGTGATCGAGGATAGGAGAGTAGACTCAGAGGACAACACGGCGGATCTACTCACAAAGGCCTTTTCCCAAAGAGAGACTTTTTGGGGATGGTTGAGTATTAGATACTACAACTACTGCTACAGATGGCCCTAGTGCAAGTGGGAGATTGTTAGTTATATGTATGCCCTAGAGGCCATTACTGTACATTGGATGTATATTGTAGTGGATGCTGGGACATATATAGGTAGGACTTTCTTGCTCGACATGATAGTACGCTATCTGGTTGCTTTTTATCTTAACATGTATACTTACTGTCTCTCTGTTACATGTTGATAAAGCCCTTAGGATGTGTACTCGACTTCCAGGACTATGATGCAGATCATACTAGTGGGGCCTGGGTAGTCAATGAGTACATCCTTCATTGTTCCTAGTCGTGGGAATATCGAGACGGGGCATCGATATTCCAGAGTAGACTAGCGTATATCTTCTCGACCCATGTGATGGGCGATGGATGATCCCATATCCATTGGTGTTTGACATCTGAGATGGTATGCGGGTGCTCAGTGCAGACTGGGTACACTGAACGGACTCGCCGAGAACTCCCAGATGGTATTATACCTCACGTCAGATGGCAGTTCTCTGGTGACACTGGTACAGCTTAGTCTGTTGACCCGAGATCGTCATAGAGTCTTGTGTGTCTCCCACTGTGCTTTGATTTCCACCCTATCACGGCTCTACTGAGGCGTGCAAACAGGTGGTTTTTGGGTACAGTCCCGATTCACATGGAGGCAATGAGCGATAGGAGGGGATTCGTCTCTCCCGGTATTGGGGGTTGATGTTGCGCTATGCACGACTGGCCATAACAGGAAATCCCTGGCCAGGGTTGCAGTGATATACTGGTAAGAGTTATCAGTAGTTTCACGATAGTTATGGACCTCACGTCGGCATGACTTATCGAGCTATTAGGGTCTGACGTTTACCACCCCTAGGCGAGATATGCGACATATCAGACGAACAGACCGGACTGTATGGTAAGTGTTACTGGTTGGATTCACAGGAGTGTGAGCGGGCTTGCTCGTCGATCTTCTGATCGCTCAATACCCGGGTGGCCGTTACGTTTAGCAGACCGCTTGCGGCTTGTGGGTGTTTGATATGATCATCATCTGCTGCCGGCGTATTGACGAGTCTTTAGAGTCCTACACAGAGGTTTCCTGGCTCAAGCGAAACGAAATAGGAGCGCATATGAGATATGTGCGGGACCGAGAATAATGCGTGTATGTGATACCGTATTTCATTCTTGCGATGAATGTGTCGAATGGTTGTATGCGATATAACCTAGTTATCGAATCAAGGATTGATTCGATAAGCCGATACATTGGATACTAGCCGGTTACATGCGACATGACCGGATCATTGAATCAAGTGTTGATTTAATGATTTAATGTATAATTATATATTTGATATATTACTTTGCATTAACTAGTATTGGTTCACTTTAAATGGATTTACTCACTTAAAATGCACAAGTTGTATATGAGATATACTTTTGTGCACAAGATTGTATCATGTTTGATGATACATGCAAGCTTGGGTTTGTGTAAATAATTGACCATGGTTATATGAATGGTTAGGGTTTCATTTTATTTACTTATTCTTTTATCTATTTATTGATTTATTTCTTTTTGGCAAAAGAAAAGAAAATGGTGGCTTGATTTGTTTGTAGTTGAAGCTTCATGAAACTTTGACTAAGTGACCATTTTGTCTTCATGCTTAACCCTAACCCTTCAAACTAACCTTAGTCAATTCTCTACACCTAACTAAGGTTAAAGATATGATAAGTATCATTTTATTTTATATTTTAACAACTTATCATATTTTTTTTCATCATCTTCTTCTTCTTCAACAAAAGGAAAAAGCTTGCAACCATTAATGGCAACTTGCCAAAATGAGTGAGAAATCCAATTCTAAAGTGAACCCACTTCCTATTTCTTCATCCTCTACCTCTTGCCAAGTAGTATAGGGTGTTTTCTTCACAAGTTTCATGACTTGGTGAAGTGGGAGCTTGATCTAGTGATGCCTCGACGTAGATCATCTTCGGCATCGAAGCCGACGACCAAGCCCGCCTATTTCTTCGATGAAGCCGATGCTAGAGTCCGGAATCCGATTTGGACAGCGAAGGGACATCATCGCGGAGCTTAGTAAGTGGTGGACCGGATCTACAAAGGTTGTATCCCCTTTCCTCTTAGATAAATTCTTTTATTTGCATTGCATCGCCTATACCTCTAGTAACGATCTAGTTTAGGGTTCTTCGGCACACATAAATTTTGAATTGGACATGTTTGATCTGTTGTGAGACCTCATGGGTGTGCATAGGAACCCTACAGGGATGCCGTACGATGGATTTTACCGTACGAGGCATAGATGTGATGATTGATCCGCACTCTTGATTTGAGGAAGTCGTACTACGTACGTGACGCTATTGACGCTGGATCGTCGACTATTAGAGATATGGATTCAGACTTTAGGTGTACTCCTACTTCTTATCGACTAGTTCTTAGGTTTAGTTTTCCTTAGGGGGTTAGATGGACACTAGTTTAGGTTCGAGTCTTATAGTGGTAGTTATATTTGTATATCAAATGGGTGGATAACACACATCTGTCTTTACTTTCATACCGTAATCATAATGTGCATGTTCATATATACGTTTCTATAATCAGCATAAAACTTTGCCTGTTAGGACACCAGCACCATTACCGATGATGCGCATATTCCACGCACACTTATTGGCCGGCTCACACACATCATCATCGGTAATTGCTATGTCACGTACACTTTAGATCATATTATCTTTTATTGATAGAATCAGTTAACAACTAGACCGATATAATATTGTGATTACTCTCTGATGTTAGTATAGACATGGTATTTATTACTTAGACATTCATGCATTCATATTTTCATGTTATCATGCAGTATTATGGGCATATGCCGACACTTATCATATACTTACTCATGATTTTGATATTTGGGTTTCTATGAGATTTCTGGATTTTTGGGGAAAACCGCAAGAATATATAAAAACTTCTTTCTCTCTCCTCCTCTCTTTTTTAAAATATAAGTTGCGGTTTTCTCGTGATGTATGTGTCGTCCACCATAAGATTTCATGTTTTCTGATGGATTTCGAGACCCGATTCGAGGAGTGGATGAACCGTCTCGGGTACATGGTGGGCCCGGTATGGTACCCCGGGGCAAGAAGATCGAGTTGTAGACGATGAGCCTGGCCGGGGAAGGCTACCTACCGGTGATGTCTGGCGCGGCGGATATCCGGAGGATACCGACCGTTGTCGTGAGATTTGATGATATGGGCCGATCCAGACTGACGGAGCCCGAGATATTGAGACTTGAGATTTACATGTTTTGTGTTGATACTTGACACGGATTTCATGGATTTCATTGTTGATATTTCAGATTCCTATACACATTTTACTATGATAACAGCTAAAGATTTCTTATACAGATATATCTGGATTTCAGGATTGATTATTTTACATTCCTGGTGCATGCATATCCATTCATATGACATAGTATTATATGAGGCACTGACACGAGCACGGAGTATCTGCATTTACACGTAGTATTACCCTGCTATTACTAGATGATTGGGATATAGTAGTGTATTATTATGACCTAGGATAGCGTCGTGCATTCGATTTCTTTTCGTAGATGTCTTCTACTCACGAGTTGGCAACTCACCCCCGTTGTGCCAAATTTTATTACAGGTTCGATGTACAGGTTTCCCTGGCAGTTGCTGGCACATCATTTCATTCAGGGTGATTTGCACGGTAGGTTGGTTCACTTGTATCTAAACCGCCTTTGTACTTTTATTCTTTCATTTGTATCTAGTAAGCTCCATCAACCATACTTGTATTACTTGATAAGTTTATTGGACCAGTTATTTATTTCGACCTTAGAGTCGCGCATGTATTATTCTGATTTGGTGGATTGTTTTCTTTTGAGTTTTGAGCCTCGCCCTTTGGCGTTGTATACTATTGTGTATTGTTGTGGTTGTTTCCGCCGGTTGGCGTTGAGCTAGCTTCCGTTTGGGGATGCTTTTTATTGTTTATGTATATTATACTTGTTGTACCCGTTTGGGGCCAGTTTTTACAGAGGAGACTTCGCCGAAATTTTTGGGAAAATTTGCTGATGCTTTTAAACTTGTTTTCTTCTTTTTTTTTTTTTTATGGTTTAGATTTCTGGGCTTCGGCTTACTTAGGTTACGTGGCGCTTCTAGATGCTTCGTAATCTAAGTGCCGGTCACGTTCCATACTTTCGGGTCGTGACAAAGTTGGTATCAGAGCGCTAGGTTTAACCTTGTATAAGTCTAGGTGACCCTTGGTTGATGGAGTAGGTGACTTAGGTAGAGTGACGTACCGTTGGTATGATCCGCGGCATACTTACGATACGCTACTCTGCTTAAGGAACCTTAGGATGTACATTTGTTTGCACCGTATTTCATTCGTTCCTTTGATCTATCTTCGTCGATGTCGGAGGGTGGTTTCTGTTACCACGGGCGCACGGGCAGAGGGAGCTGCGGCTTGAATGCGATAACCATTAGAGTATTAGTTATTCTTGAGGATTGAAACATTGTTTAGCGTGCGGATGAAGGGTATTCACATGCCGTCCAGACGAAGTTAAAGGGTTTGAACGATTATCAGAAAACCATTTTCCCAAGTTTAAGGTATTCGGAAGAACATGCAGGTATTTCGATGGACCCTCTAGAAGAATGAAACCCTAACTCGACATAATGACTACGAGAACGCCCTTGAACCTTAGGGTTTACGGCAGTTCCGCGGTGCCATTAGTGAGGCTTGGGTTTTCCCTTCTACGGCTGGACCATCGATGCTGGGGTACGTACCGGATATTTTTAAACTGTACTTGAGTGTTGAGCTCTCGGGGAATTATGGGATTTTGATGGATCGATCGAAAAGTTTAATGTAGTCCGGATATCAAGTGAAGGGATCGACTACATGGGAGACTCTAGATATGAGTATTGCCGTTGGTAGCGCAGTCAGCACACTTATGAAACGACAAGTTTGAAGCAGCCGACATCAGAGGAAAGAGGCGCACATTGACGATAGTGTTTACGATTGTGATTTAGTGATTTGAATTTCATATTTTCGTTGATTGGATTTTGGTATTTTGAGGACTTTGTTCTACGATTGGTATTTCATGTGTGTTCCTTCATTACATTCTATTTGTGTTTCATATATCAGTTGTATTGATGTTGTTTAGTACACACCCAGTACACTTGATTTGGTTTTATATATTTTGAGATTTTTGATTTGATTTCGTGCATAGGGGTTACACATGATTTTGACATATGTTTCGACCTAGTTTTCATGCATTTTTGTACTGTGATTTCGATTTTGATATTCGATGTAGGTTTTCGTGCACCATGTGCACCTGATTAGGATTCTTGCGCATACTTGGCGCACTTGATGCGATTTTGTGCACACTAGATGCACTAAATCGGGGTTTTGTGCAGATTAGATGCACCTGATATTGAGTCGTGCACACCCGTTGCACTTGACAGATGTTTTTGGTGCACACCTGTTGCACTTAGTTTTGTTTTTGTGTGTATTCGTGGTATCTGTATTTGGTTTCGATTTCAGTGCGCACCGGACGCACATGATATTTTTATGATGTGATTGGGATTGATTTCAGTTTGAGCAGTATATTTTCATAATCATTATTATTTAATTTAGTAACCAGGCGGGACGTGTATGTTAAATAAAAGATATATATATATATATATATAGCTATTTTTTTAAAAATAAACATCCGCTACTTATGCCGTGACACGTGCATCACACGGCGATTTTCAAAAAGGGTTTTTGCATATTTCCTTATCCAGATATTTGGACGGTTTTACTATGATGCGCACTATATATAAGTTATAGATGGATGTATATTATGATGGTTTTCATATTGGGTTTTGATATTTTATTCTCGCCATAACTCCGATGATTGCGTTATGCTTGACGGAGTTGATTTTAGTTATGTATTGATGATTTCGAAGCCCCGACGATTTGAGTGTTTTGCTAAATATTTTAGTATTTGGAGGGGGAGTTTTAATTTAAATTCGGGGACCGAATTTCTTAAAGGGGGGAAGATTGTAACATTTTAAAATAATTAAATAAATAAAATTGTTTAAGTGAATTTTGTGACTTTCGGTAAAGTAAAACGTATTTTTCGTAAAACAAAACCGTAATTATTTTTCACTATAAATTTAAAAATACCTATTTTAATTATTTTATTACTAGTAAATGGTGTTTATTTAGTCACTTATAAATTTTTAGTTTAATTAAATATTTTTCCTAAATTAATTGTTGTAAATATTAACATAAGCTTTATTTTTACACTAAATTAGTGTAAATTACAAATTTGAATGGTTTTAATTTGTAAAAATGAACCATGGCATATTAGAATTTAGTGTGTATCATGCAAAATTTATTTGCAAATTTTTCCAAAATTCTAGAGTTTTCTTGAGTTGTTTTAGTAAAGAAATAAAAGAAATTAAATAAGGTTGTGAAAAGACATTAAGATGATGACATTTTGGAGAAGTTTCTACACCATTTCTCATGTGTTTCTTCCTCTCTTTTCCCTACCTCTCATGGCCGGCCACACCCTCATGTCAGCCCCCCATTTCCCACTTCATTTTTGTTCAAAAATCCATCAAAAATCCATCAAAAATTCAATTAAAAATCCACAAAATCCTATTTATTTCCTACCCTTTATTCTTTGCTCATTTTTACATGGACTTTGGAGATGGAAAGCATGCATTTTGGAGGCTTATTTCATGTTTGGATTTCATATTTTGGAGGTATAAATTTCCTTCTTTTGACTTATTTTATTAGATGTTCATTTAAGCATAATTAGATTTAATATATTAATTCTATTTACTACTTTTAAAATTCAAGTTAGGGTTTGAAAAATCAAGTTGTGATTTTTATTAATTAATTAGGGTTATAATAACTAGTTTAAAATTTTTAGAAGTGGAAATTCTTGTATGGATGATATATTGTAAATTGTTATCCAAAATTGATTTAATTATGCTATTTAACTAACTAGTTTTTATAAAATGTATATATGGGTAATATAAAATTCTAATTAAGATTGCTATTATTAGATTGTAGTTTTAGTGAGAATATTAGCATGTTAATGGAAAGAAAAACTTAGTTTGATCACTAGTTTCTTTTGATAATTGGAAAATACTAATAAAATGCTATTTTTGTAAACTAGATTTTGGAAATTCCTAAATAAATGAGATTAAAAATATAATTAGGGTTTCATTATATCATTATCATCATGAATTGTAGTTTAATACATTAATTCATACAAAATCAAGTTTTGTTGTGGAATTGTGACATTTTGCTTGTAAGATGTTGAAAATTGCTAATGGTTGCAAACTAGAAATTTCAAATTAATATAAATTTGTGTAATAAAAATATAGTAATGGGTTGTATAGTCTAGTTATGCTATTTAATGAGTTTTATGACCATTGGTTTCATTTAAATGTCAAGTTTTGAAGAAAAACGGTAAATAGGCATTTTCGGGTTTTACGAAATTGGACGGTTTGATCAATTTTTAGGGTTTCGATGGATTTAATCATGTTATATATTATAAGTAACGAGTTTTAAAACTATGAGTTATTTGTTGATGTTATCTCGATCCATCGGAGTTTGTACGCCGATATCGAGCGATATTTGGTTCTTTTGCGTGGACGGGACATAGGTTTTAACCTATGCTTGTTCCTTGCGTCATTTTGACTTTTGTATGTGATTCAGTTTATGATACTATTTATATGTTTGCGTTTAGGTACCCCTCACGTGGACTGCGGGCGATGAAGAGGAGGATGGCGACACCGTCTTCGGCAGACATGGACCAGGTGAGTAGATGCATATCTATGGGGGGGAAGTCGGGTGGATGGCGTTTAGCACCCCCGTAACGTAGAATAGGAATAGTACTTATTGACATTAGGAAGCCAGATGTGACCCTAGATTCTTAATGAGTAGGACCCCAGTAATGACCCTAGGCTGGACTAGACTGATTTAGGAAGACCATATCAGAGGATGAATATCTTGGAAGAGGTTCGTAGGTTTCAGGTAGAAACACACACACCCACACACTGAAACTCGACATGGTGTATACGTGTATGTGTATATATATATGACTAGGTATAGGTGTATATATATATATATATATATATATATATATATATATATATACAACACGGATATGGGATACATTGATGTGATATGATACACGGGAATGAAACAGTATAACTGGGCTTGATGCCGTGATTCTTGGCTATGCAGTCGTATTAAAATGTTAGCGGATCATTAGAAAATGATAATGAACAGGTATACATAAATTATAATGGGTAGTGATGATATTGAGGTACATGGGACTCTAAAATAGAACCCGAACTGTAACTTGTGACTGATCACGATATGATATATGTATGACTTGATTACGACATCATATAGGTGTGACCTGATGTCGATATCATATAGGTGTGACTTGATGACGACATGATATCAGTATGACATAATCACAATATGATACATATGACATGATATTTCTGAGGATAAATTAATGAGGTATATTTATGATGGCAATGTTATATAATTGATGTATGCGATTACATCATAGCACCTTGATCATGACATGTGTTGATGATGATATTATACGAATAATGAGACATGTAGGTGATATTTGACCCGTACCCCGATATTGGGATGCCGTACGATGGATTTTACCGTACGAGGCATAGATGTGATGATTGATCCGCACTCTTGATTTGAGAAAGTTGTACTATGTACGTGACGCTATTGAGGCTGGATCGCCGACTATTAGAGATATGGACTCAGACTTTAGGTGTACTCCTACTTCTTATCGACTAGTTCTTAGGTTTAATTTTCCTTAGGGAGTTAGATGGACACTAGTTTAGGTTCGAGTCTTGTAGTGGTAGTTATATTTGTATATCAAATGGGTGGATAACACACATCTGTCCTTACTTTCATACCGTAATCATAATGTGCATGTTCATATATACGTTTCTATAATCAGCATAAAACTTTGCCTGTTAGGACACCAGCACCATTACCGATGATGCGCATATTCCACGCACACTTATTGGCCGGCTCACACACATCATCATCGGTAATTGCTATGTCACGTACACTTTAGATCATATTATCTTTTATTGATAGAATCAGTTAACAACTAGACCGATATAATATTGTGATTACTCTCTGATATTAGTATAGACATGGTATTTATTACTTAGACATTCATGCATTCATATTTTCATGTTATCATGCAGTATTATGGGCATATGCCGACACTTATCATATACTTACTCATGATTTTGAGATTTGGGTTTCTATGAGATTTCTGGATTTTTGGGGAAAACCGCAAGAATATATAAAAACTTCTTTCTCTCTCCTCCTCTCTTTTTTAAAATATAAGATGCGGTTTTCTCGTGATGTATGTGTCGTCCACCATGAGATTTCATGTTTTCCGATGGATTTCGAGAGCCGATTCGAGGAGTGGATGAACCGTCTCGGGTACATGGTGGGCCCGGTATGGTATCCCGGGGCAAGAAGATCGAGTTGTAGACGATGAGCCTGGCAGGGGAAGGCTACCTACCGGTGATGTCTGGCGCGGCGGATATCCGGAGGATACCGACCGTTGTCGTGAGATTTGATGATATGGGCCGATCCGGACTGACAGAGCCCGAGATATTGAGACTTGAGATTTACATGTTTTGTGTCGATACTTGACATGGATTTCATGGATTTCATTGTTGATATTTCAGATTCCTATACACATTTTACTATGATAACAGCTAAAGATTTCTTATACAGATATATCTGGATTTCAGGATTGATTATTTTACATTCCTGGTGCATGCATATCCATTCATATGACATAGTATTATATGAGGCACTGACACGAGCATGGAGTATCTGCATTTACACGTAGTATTACCCTGCTATTATTAGATGATTGGGATATAGTAGTGTATTATTATGATCTAGGATAGCGTCGTGCATTCGATTTCTTTTCGTAGATGTCTTCTATTCACGAGTTGGCAACTCACCCCCGTTGTGCCAAATTTTATTACAGATTCGATGTACAGGTTTCCCTGGCAGTTGCTGGCACATCATTTCATTCAGGGTGATTTTCACGGTAGGTTGGTTCACTTGTATCTGAACCACCATTGTACTTTTATTCTTTCATTTGTATCTAGTAAGCTCCATCAACCATACTTGTATTACTTGATAAGTTTATTGGACCAGTTATTTATTTCGACCTTAGAGTCGCGCATGTATTATTCTGATTTGGTGGATTGTTTTCTTTTGAGTTTTGAGCCTCGCCCTTTGGCGTTGTATACTATTGTGTATTTTTATAGTTGTTTCCGCCGGTTGGCGTTGAGCTAGCTCCCGTTTGGGGATACTTTTTATTGTTTATGTATATTATACTTGTTGTACCCGTTTGGGGTCAGTTTTTACAGAGGAGACTCTGCCGAATTTTTAGGAAAATTTGCTGATGCTTTTATACTTGTTTTCTTTTTCTTCTTTTTTTTATGGTTTAGATTTCTGGGCTTCGGCTTACTTAGGTTACGTGGCGCCTCTAGACGCTTCGTAATCTAAGTGCCGGTCACGTTCCGTACTTTCGGGTCGTGACAACATTCATACTCGTGTACTTACATATTGTACACTCATACTTGTGCACATACCTATTGTACATTCATACTCGTGAACTTACATATTGTACACCCATACTTGTGCACATACCAATTGTACATTCATACTCGTGTACACACATACTCATTTGCACATACATAGATGATTCTCGCTTGATTTGGAGATTTGGAAACCACAAGATACTCTTTAAAACTGATTCATTTTAAAAGAGCGGTTTCCCCCAATATGTGCATATTACTATTCCATGCTGCATGATATACTGATATGCTTACATTTCTTTTATATGTCGCATACATCATGCTTTCTGATTATACGCATTGAGATATGTTGTTTCCATGATATTTCTGGATTTGGGAACCGTGAGTATTTTAAAAGAGAGTATGTATTATTTTAAAAACCTGGTTACCCTTGGTATGATATTTCAGTGTGTCCACCATGTGTTTTCTCGGTTCTGAGAGTGGCATGTGAAACCCGATTCGAGGAGCGGTAGGCACCGTCTGCGGGTACATGGTGGACCCGGTGAGGTACCCCGGGGCAAGAAGACTCGTATATGTAAGACAGTGGCCTGGCAGGGGAGTACTACCTACCGGTGATTGTGTTGAGCTCGGCGGATATCTGGGGGATACCGACCGGAGTTGAGAGATGAGACGGGCCGATCCGGATGACGGAGCCCTATGTATATGAGGATTTACATGCCGATGCTAGGCACAGGTTTCATGATGTTTTCGAGTGTCGATGCTTGACACTCAGGTTCCATGATTTGATATATCGCGAGCGACACATGTTGATTCACATCCTCATACTTCCATGCATATGCTTTATGATATTTACATGCATGATGCTTATTGTCATTAGGTGATACGTGGACTATTTCCATATACATATAGTTGACATTGATGATATTGATCACATAGTTGGGTGATATTCACATACATATAGTTGACATTGATGATATCGATCACATAGTTGGATGATACCCACATATTCATAGACTTCATGATATAGTCGACATTGATCATACCTCATATTTATGATATGTTATTACCTGAGGCACTGGCACGAGCACTTAGCACTACACTCATGTATAGATATTACATTGCCACCTTATCATGCTTCAGACTTATTCATTTGAGATTTATATACATATTTGATCGTATTGACCTAGGATTGAGTCATACATACGATTTCTGCTCTGTGATGTTTTCTATTCACGAGTTGGCAACTCACCCCCGTTGTGCCACAGTTCTTGCAGGTTTTGCCGTACAGGTTTCATTGCGGCTTTCTGGCACACTGCTTTCCTTACGGGTGATTTGCTTTGGTGGGTGGGTTCTTTTGCATCAGAACCACCATTGTACATGTATTATTCAGTTGTATCTAGTAATTCTATCAACCAAACATTGTATATTGTTTCAGACTTAGAAAACCAGTTATGTATTATTTCGACCTTAGAGTCGCGCGTTGTAGTATTATGGTTTTCATGCTGATTTTGAGTTTTCCTTTGAGTTTTGATCCTCGCTATTCGGCGTTGTATATTATACTGTTTGCGTGGTTGTGACCGTCGATTGACGAAGAGCTAGCTCCCGCTTGGGGAGGCCTTTTATCATTGCATATATGTTATTCTTATTGTACCCCGATTGGGGCCAGTATTTACAAAGGAAACTCTGCCGAAATTTTCAGAAAAGTCTATAGATTTTAAAAATGCATATTCGGCTTACTTATTTAAAAACCTTGTTTTTAAAACATGTTTTCTTCACTTCTTAAAACTATTTTCCTTCAGTTATTATTTAAAATGGTTTTAGAATTCTGGTCTTTTGGCTTACTTGAATTAGATGGGGTCCTATAGACTTCATATGATTCAAGTGCCAGTCACGGGCTATTTCGGGTCGTGAAAGCATGTATGGCTCTATCCTAGGTCATACAATAAAATCCATATAATATATAACCTGAAACATCTGATAATGGCCAGGGTAAACATCTATACATAAGTATAATACCAAGTGCTCGTGTCAGTGCCTCAAGTAACAACATATCATATATATGATGTATGAATGCATTACAAATGAAAACAGAATACATCATGAACGAGAAAACTGTTTTCTTAAATTAGTGAGATTTTTGTATATAAAAATCGAGGTATCATCAATGAAATCAACATAAAATCCGTGTCAAGCATCGACACAAAACATATACCCCAATATCCAATATCTCAGGCTCCGGCAATCCGGACTGGCCCGTGTCATGTAATCTCAATATCTCAATGTCTCGGGCTCCGGCAATGCGAACTGGCCCCGGGCTCTGGCAATCCGGACTGGCCCAAATCATCAAATCTCACGACTACGTCGGTATCCCCCGGATATCCGCCACGTCACAAATAACCGGTCGGTAGTGCACCCCTGCCGGGCTCAACGCCATCATCTGCGACCATCTTGCCCCGGGGTACCGCACCGGGTCCACCATGCACCCGCAGACGGTTCCTCCTCCTCCTCGAATCAGGTGTATGTTATCGCTCAAGAGCCGAGAAAACTCATGGTGGACATATCTCATATCATATCACGAGAAAACCGCAATTTCTATTTTTAGAAACGATAATCAGTTTATAAAATCCTTGCGGTTTCTCCAAATCCAGAAATCTCATGGAAATCCGAAATCTAAAAATCACGATGCCAATAACAGTGAATACTGGCATAAAGCCCCATAATATTGCATGACAAATGAAAATACACATGCATGAGGTATCACAGTAATAAATGCAATGTCTAAGCTATCAGCTAGCAATTTATACTAATGAAATAGTGTTTTCTAATGTGCACGTGACATGAAAATCACCGATGATGATGTGCGTGAACCGGCAAGTAAGTATACGTGGAGCATACGCATCATCGGTAATGGTGTCGGTGTCTTGACAGCAGGGTTTCACAATAACTACGAAAACACATTTAAGCATGCAATGCAATGCGAATAGCAAGAGTATACGGAAAATGAAAAGTAAACGCAACCATAAAGAATCTACATTATATATACGAGTCATACAGTTTTGGCATTTGAAATCACACGAATCCTGGTGTTTAGAAAATAGAGGCTACGGTGTTTTTAAGAAAAGGTACGTCCTTTGAAATATCCGTAGTATCCCTTGGCCCGTCTTTAAAATACTCACGATTCGTTAGTTTTTGGAAAATAAGTATGACTCGAGCCCAGTCTTACATCTATTAAGTAAACTACAGGACAAAGCTACGAGACTAATCAGAAGGGTAAGGAAAACCCCCTAACTCTGAGTCGATGTATATATCTGGTAGTCGGTGATCTCGCCTCAATAGCGTCACATACGATAAAATATATTATACGACATTCTCAAGTCAAGAGTGCGGATCAATCATCATATTTAAACTTCGTACGGTAAAATCCGTCGTACGGTATCCCAAAATCGGGGTATGGGTCTACTATCACATTTATCTCATTATCTAACTGGTATCATTATCATCATATCATGAATTAGTGGTACTGATCTAAAGTCTAGTACATTCCGATACCATCAACATATATCGCGCGTGTATGAAAACACATCGCTCAACGATCCGCTATAATATCATGTCGTGTCTCATAACACGACCTAAATCACGTCACCGATCTCACGATATCAAGCTCAATCACATCGACTCATCTCTAAGTATCATATACTATCCTCATCATCCGTGTATACGTATACACACACATATATATATACATACTCACATACATATATGTATATATATATCCCCATATACGCACAAGAAAATCAAATGTATGCGTGTGTGCGTGCGTGTGTTCCAATTTTTACTCTAGGGTTTCGCGACTAAGAAACTAAACTAAAGGCATTTTCCTACAATTACGCTAAAACTAACCCAAAGTCACCTAAGCATTTCTTGCTAAGTAAACACACCTCAAAAAAACACATAGGTATATATATATATATAACATAACGCATTTGCGTGCTACACTACGAAACTGCGGGGGTGCTATACGCCATCCACCTGACTTCCCCCGTAGATATATATCTACTCACCTTGATCCTTGCTTGCCGAAGTCGATGTCGCCATCTCTTGCTTGTCATCCCGAAATTCACGCGGAGGTTCCTACATGTCATAACACATCGTATCGCATTAAAATCCGATTTGAAACCAAAACGACACGCGAGGTGTCTATAGATTAGAACCTATAGCCTACGCATACAAAAACAATCACAAATCCCTCGTCGTTGACGTACAAACGTCCAACGGTCGAATCCACAGTTCGTATACCAAAATCAAGTTATTGAAAACCACGAAACCAAAACAGCAACTTTGAAAACTTGCTCAGATTTTAGTTCAGGTGAAATTAGGAAATTCTGCATATATAGGGGGTATAAATTAATGATAAGGGAACCACAGGCCAAGCACGAGGCCCAGAGGCCAAGTCCTGGCCGCAATTTGCGGCCAGAAGGCAATAATTGGCTGCCAAGAAGAAGGAGTTGGGGCTCGGGTCTCTATGGTAGCTTCCAGGTTTCCTGCACGACTCACAGTAATCGCTATATAATTTTTAGGTCTCAGGGTAGCAGCGGATCTCTAAATATCATCACTAATCCCACAAAAACCCAATATCGGTAAAACTAAAGTCCAAGTTTTCATATCCTAGGCTCTGGTTTATAACACCAAGGGGTTCTAATCACCAATTACACATCACTTGCACCATCACAACCCAAGAATCCCCTAAACTTGATCTTGGAATTTTCCAAGATCACAAAACCACACTAAACGAATTCTAAACTAAACTAAGGGCTATAGAAACATAATTACTACCATAATGGTGAAAGAATTACCTCATTTGGCAATTCAAGAATTTTCTTGAGTTTTCCCAAGTGCTCAAAATCCAAACTTGCTTGGTTCTCCATGCTTGTAATGAGCGTGTGCACGTTTTTAATGAAGGGGATGAAGTGTTTTGGTATATTTTTGATGGTGTTGTGAGGGGTAGAGGTGGTGGAGGAGAGAGGGCAGCGAAGGGTTGAGAGGGAGAGAAAAATGATGATGATGATGAAGGGAAAACAAATCGGAGCCAAGGTCAATGAATCCCTTACCTCTCTCTCTCTCTTCTCTCTTATGCCCATACCTCTTTTTTTATTCTTTTCTTTTTTCCTTTTCTCTTTTATTTTCTAAAATCCAACACAATTAAAAACCCAAATACATATAAAGGAAAACAAGATGCCATGGTTCATAAAATTTCAAGAATGTGTTTGGAACATGACATGGTGCATGTTATATGCCTAACTAAGCTTAATGCACGATTATTAATAATTAATCACGCTTAGGCATAAACTTGTATATATTTAATTGTATAAAATTATAAAGTGTCTTAATCATATAGTATTATTTCAAAATCAACATTCAAATGTAATTTTCCAATATTTCCCAATTTATCGGTATTTAATTATACCATATCATTAAAACAAATCTCCACACATTAAAATACTCATAATATTTATTATTCAATTATATAAATTCCCAAAAATAATATTTTATATTTTTGAAATGTTACAACGGTAGTGTTACCTTTTGGATTCGCAGGAGTATGAGCAGGCTTGCTTGTTGATCTTCTGATCGCTCAATACCTGGGTGGCCATTACGTTTAGCAGACTGCTTGCGGCTTGTGGGTGACTGATATGATCACCACCTACTGCCGGCGTATTGACGAGTCTTTAGAGTCCTACACAGAGGTTTCCTGGGTCAAGCAAAACGAAGTAAGAGCACATATGTGATATGTGCGGGACCGAGATTAATACGAGTATGTGATAACGTATTCTATTCTCACGATATGTGATATCGGTCAGTTATATGAGATATAGCAGGGTTATCGGATCAAGTGTTGATTCGATAAGTTGATACAATTGATATTAGTCGGTTGTATGTGATATAGCCGGATTATTAAATCAAGTGTTGTTTTAATAATTTAATGTATAATTATATATGTGATATATTAATTTACATTAACTAATATTTGCTCACTTAAATATTTCTTTTTCTCACTTGTGTGTATATAGTATATATGTGATATATATTAATGTACAATTTTTTGTGTCATGCTTGATGCCACAAGCTTCATGGGTGTATGAGACTTACACTATACTTCAGATAATATTAGGGTTTTTATTTATCCAAGTAATTCAAAATTGATGGAAATTTGTCATGGTTGGAAGCTTGAAGAAGCTTATGCTAACCATTGACTTGGTCCGCTAACTTTGTTTTACATGAGATATTTATTAACCTAACCATTATCCTTAGCCATAGTTTAGTCTCTACATGAGTTAGTATATGATATAAACTCACCCATGGTTGCTATTCTCACCTTATGAGTTTCATTCTCATCTCCATTTTCATCTTCTTCTTCCTCATGAGAAAGCTTTCTAGCTTTTCTCAAAGTGAAGAAATATTGTGAGAAAAATAAATCTAAAGTGAGCAAAATTCCTACTTCATCATCCTCTACTATACTAGCCATTTAGTTTAGGGTGTTTGCTTCACTAATTCCATATTAGTGAAGAGGTGGCTTGAGTTGGTGTCTTCTCGACGTAGATCATCTTCGGCCTCGAAGACTTCAAGTAAGCTTGTTCCGTTCATCTTGTGGAGCCTTTCTAGAGTCCGGGAATTCACTACTTGGAGTGAAGGGACTACTACACGGAGCTATTGAAGTGAAGGACCGGTCTATAAAGGTTGTATTCCTTGTTCACTTAGATGTAAAGTTGTTTACATTGATGATTCGTTTAAATCTCTAGTTAAGATTCTATGTTAGGGTTCTTTAGCGCAGCAAATTTTTGTAATTGGCATGGACGATGCCTCCCGAAACCTTGCAGTCGTGCTGAATATCCCTACATGCTCGTCGGCTTTCTTTTCGACAGGTACCTGGGTAGCTGTTATGTACAGCTAGTGCCGCTGACGTGCTTGTTGTTAAACCCACTTGTAACATTTCAGAAAATAAAATATTATTTTTGGGAATTTAAATAAATAAAATTAATAGATTTTATGAATATTAGAAAAATATGGAAATTTGTTTTAATGAAATGGTATAATTATATACCAATAGTTTTGAAAATATTTGGAAATTTCTATGAAATATTGATTTGGAAAGTGTTTAATTGGTTTGGATATTTTATAAATATTTATACAATTATTTGTATATGAGTTTATTACTAAACTCGATTAATACTTCACTAATCATTGATTAATCTTGTTTATGCATATAGCATGCAACTTGACATGTTGCAAAACACTTGTTACATTTCCTTATCATGAACCATGGCTTCATTTTTATTTTTTTATATGGTTTTGTTTTTAAAATGATTTTGGTTTTTAAGATAAAAGAAAAGAAATGGAGGAGATATTTTGATGAGAGAGGGGAGACAAAGAGGAATGGGCATGAGAGAGAGAGGGGTCTTCACTCCACCATATTTCCATCTTCATTTCTCATCTTCTCCTCATCTTTTATCTCCCTCATTCCTCCACCTCCATTACCACCCTCTACCACCTCCAAAACCATCCCAAAACACCTTACTTCCTTCACAAAAAATATTCCCCGTATCACTACAAAGACCATGATGTAATCAAGTGGAGATTTTAAATACTTTAGGCAACCCAAGAATCTTCTTAAGTTGCCAAAGGAGGTAAATCCTATATCTTTAGCTAAATTTTTAGTGTTTCTAATATCCTATGGTAGTCTAGAGTTGATTAAGTGTAGTTTTATGATCTTTGAAAATTCCTAGATGAGGTTAGGAGCTAATTTGACTTGTGAAGGTGTATTTGAGATATAGTGAGTGTTTTGCACGATCCTAGGGATATTTTACTGGCCTAGAACAGAGACTAGAGACCAATAAGTGAACTTAGAATTTTTCCGTGTCGGTTTTCATTTTTCTTTGATGCTCAGACGGAATCTGGAGCAAACTAGGGACCCTATAAGAAAAAAAAAACAACTAATTTGACCTAGTTAGACCACCATAGGACCACCACAGAAGAACGAGGCACCAATTCTTAGGTTTGGCCGGCGACACCGGGTAATTCAGCTATCTCGCCGGGCCAATTTTGGGTGTAGGTATTGGGGTTTGGCCTGTAGCTCACACACCTTATAACCTAGCCCCTGTATTGTTAGTTTTGTCCCTTTATACCTGAGCAAAAATTTGGGAGCATTTTGATGTTGATTTTGGCAATGTTTTTCCGATTTCTAAAACTTGGTTTCTGGTATTTGATTTGAATTTGGTCGTTGGACGTTTGCACGTCAACGATGAGAGTTATTTGGTTGTTTTTGCATGCGTAAGCTATATGTTCTAACTTATGAGCACTTAGCGTATCCTATCGGTTTTCGAATAGGATTTTGATGCGATACGATGTGTTTTGATATGTAAGAACCTTCGCGTGGATTTCGGGACGATAAGGGAGAACAAGGCTGTTGGCTATGGTGCTTTCAAGGCAATTATCATAGTCGCAGGTATGTGATCATGATGATTGAGCGAGGACCTATACCGATAAAACAGTCTTACTCGAGATGATAGTATGCTATCTGGTTTGTCTTTATCATCATATGTTGATAAAGCCCATAGGATTTTTGCTTGACTGCCAGCATTGTGATGGCGATCACATACGTGGGAGCTGGGGGTCTATAAGCACATCCTTAAATGTCCCTAGTCGTGGGAGTATCGAGACTGGGCATCGATACTCCAGTGTAGACTGGTGTATACTTATCTAGACCCTGACGAGAGGCGGTGGCCGGTTTCACAAGCCATTGGTGTCAGTTGTTCACCTAAGATAGTATACAGGTACTCATTGGGTTATGAGTACACTGGACGGACTCGTCGGGAACATGCTAGTTGGTATTATACCTATAGTCAGATAGCAGTTCCATGGTGACATGTGTACAGGTTAGTCTGTCGACCTGAGATCGTCATTTGTCTCGTGTGAGTTCCCACTGTGCTTTGATTACTACCCTACCACGGCTCAAAGGAGTCGTGCAAACAGGTTTTTGTTGGGTACAGTCCCGAGCCACACGGAGGCAGTGAGCGGATCGTCGGGGATTCGTCTCTCTCGGTATTGGAGGTTGATGTTGCGCAGTGTATGGATGGCCATCGCCATAAATCCATGGCCACGGTGGACGAGAATTACCGATTCAGGATCGATAGTTTCTCAGGTGGTGATGGGTTTCATACCGATACTAAATGTCGCGTTGTTAGGAGTCTGACTTTATCCACCCCCTTAGACTCGATATGCGATATTCTCAGACGAACAGACCGGACTGTACGGATATTGTCACTGTCAGGCTCAGTAGGGGTTCAGGATGAGTTTGCTCGTCGGCCTCCCTTTCGCTCAATACCTGGGTAGCCGTTACGTACAGCTAGTGCCGCTGACGTGTTTGTGGTTAAACCCACTGCCAGCGTATTGAAGAGTCTTTAGAGTCCTACACAGAGGGTTTTCACGGTTCAGGCGATATGGTGTACATGGCGTATGTTGGTACATACAGGTGTCTGATTAAATATGTGCACTTGTTGCGCAGACTTTAATCGGACGGTTGATAATACTAGTGGCTTAGGATTAAGCCGAATTATTAAATCGGGTTTTTGATTTAATAATTTATATATGTATTTATATATACGTATTGTTTACCCCAATCAGAGCAAAGCTCTGTTCAAATTCCAAGACGGGAAACGAAGCAACGCTTCTGTTTCTCCCAATCAGAGCAAAACTCTGTTTTGAAAATTAAAGTGAAAATTAAAATTAAAATAAATGAAGCAACGCTTCAGTTGACTTGCGCTTTGCGCTGCGCGACACGTGTCAAGCGCAGGTGCGCTAGCGCAGCGCGACACGTGTCAAGCGCAGGTGCGCTTGCGCCAGGTGTGGTAGCACCAAAACAGAATTAAAATTCTAGAAAGATCTTTCTGATCTTGTTAAAACAAGAAGATTGTCTTCTGTAAAACAGAAGCCCTTGGATCAAAGATCCAATGGTGGGGAAAAATCCCCAAATCACTCAGAGAAAGATCTCTCTAACCAATTTAACAAACTAATTGGCACTATAAAAGGGCCCCTAGACCCTAAGTCTAAAGGGGATCAACACAGAGAGAAAAACACAGAAACAAAGAAAGAACTCCTCTAAAGAACTCTGAGAAGAACTCAAAAAGAGAGAAAGGTAAAACCTTTGGATAAAAAAGAAGAATTTCTTCTGAAAAGATCATTGATCTAAGAACAAGGTCAAGGATCTTCAATATAAAAATATAATAATAATAAATGCATTGCCTTTTTTATGAACCATTGGTTCTGAAATCTTAAAGATTCTTTTCTTGAATCCAAAATTAGATCAAGATATAAAAACAGTGCCTTGCACTTGAAAATTTGCACTGTTGCGCTCTTGGGTTGGCGCAAACCACCAGATAGCACCACATGTCAGCTCCAAAACCCACTTGCGCTATGCGCTTTTAAGATAAAGCATTACTCTCTGAAATTGGCGCAACTCACCAGAGCGCGCCACGTGTCAGCACCATAACAACTTGCGCTATGCACTTTTAAGATAGTGCATTGCTTTCTGAAATTGGCGCAACTCACCAGAGCGCGCCACGTGTCAGCACCATAACAACTTGCGCTTTTAAGATAGAGCATTGCTCTCTGAAATGGCGCAACTCACCAGAGCGCGCCACGTGTCAGCAGCACAACAGCGCAGTGCACTGCGCTTGCGCTCACCCGAGCGTGACACGTGTCACCTCCACATGCGCTTGCGCTCAATTATTGGCGCAAAGTGCCTGACAGGCCACATGGCCACTGTCAGTTTGATTAATGCACTGCATTATTTACAGAAGGGCCAAGCCCAATTAAAAAAGGCCTAACAGGCTGTTCATATCAGAAAATTGCATTCTAATACCGCTCATTCATTATCTAATTGTTGTATTTATCGGTATTATTGACCAGTGTCTGCTCAGTATTACAGATTATAGGTATCCATGACAAAATACTGGAAATGCATCCAACAGCACGGATATATCACTTGAGGGAAGACACTGTGACCAGAAACGCTAACCGATCGATACTTCAGGAGTTCCTTTACGCAACAAGTTGTGCACACATTTTTTTTTTATCTAAATGGTCCAACACAATAAGTGTGTACACAAGACTTTTAAGCACATGTGGATATGATTTTATATGCATTCAAGGATATGATTTTATATGCATATGATATTATATGCATTCAAGACTAAAAAGCATGTGTTCAAATCAAAGGCAATCAAACAAATCAGCATGAGCCATAATGGGGCAGCCATGAATCAAGCCATATGTAGGAATGAAGTAATGAGCATTTAATGGTGAAGATCATGTGTTGAATTACATATTCAAAATTCCCTCCAAACATTGGGTGCAAATCAGGTCGAAACAGAGGAAATAAACTAGACAAAAGAGATACAGGGGACAGAATAAGACACTACACCAAATTCTGCACCAAATTGCCTTGTTTGGACCGGTCAAAAACTCTGCGTGGCTCCCGATATATCCAAACCCCCCTTTCAGAACTGAACACACGCACACTGCACATTGAGTTCGCATGACCAGTTTAACCCGTTAATCGGAGGTTCCCTCGCCCCAAAGGCGATGGGTAATTAACGGCAGCTTAGTCCGCGGCTGCCGGAGATTCGGATCCCCACAATCAATAAACCCCGGCCTACCCTAGGCAGGGGGAATCTGTAGTACGCCTGACAAGCGCGCGCGTATTCCCATCTCAATGGGGTGACGAAAAACACCCTACAGATTCTGGCACGCCCGGTGGGACCATCTCTCCTCCCATATTTCGGGTTAAATGTTCATGCGAACTCAATCAATATACATATCGATTGCCTATACTGAAATAATATTTCTATTTGCAGGGTTAACAATTTCCAATTGCCATATTCGACGCAAGTCGGTATTTGAACGATTTTTCTTGGCCCCAGCTGGGGGCAAGGCCATCAACACTGACAAAGTAATAAGGCATCTCGGGCAAACTCCAGCGGTGCCCCTTATAGCTACTCAATCAGGTATCTTCTCTGACCTCCACGTCGTTAAACTGGAAACAGATGACCTCTACGTCGTTAAACTGGAAACAGATGACCTCTACGTCTTTAAACTGGAAACAGCTGACCTCTACGTCGTTAAACTGGAAACAGATGACCTCTACGTCTTTAAACTGGAAACAGATGACCTCTACGTCTTTAAACTGGAAACAGCTGACCTCTACGTCGTTAAACTGGAAACAGCTGACCTCTACGTCGTTAAACTGGAAACAGCATGACCTCCAAGTCGTTAAACTGGAAACAGATGACCTCCAAGTCGTTAAACTGGAGACAGATGACCTCTACGTCTTTAAACTGGAAACAGATGACCTCTACGTCTTTAAACTGGAAACACATGACCTCTACGTCTTTAAACTGGAAACAGATGACCTCTACGTCGTTAAACTGGAAACAGATGACCTCTAAGTCTTTAAACTGGAAACAGATGACCTCCAAGTCGTTAAACTGGAAACAGATGACCTCCAAGTCGTTAAACTGGAAACAGATGACCTCTACGTCTTTAAACTGGAAACAGCTGACCTCTACGTCGTTAAACTGGAAACAGATGACCTCTATGTCTTTAAACTGGAAACAGATGACCTCTACGTCTTTAAACTGGAAACAGCTGACCTCTACGTCGTTAAACTGGAAACAGCTGACCTCTACGTCGTTAAACTGGAAACAGCTGACCTCTACGTCTTTAAACTGGAAACAGATGACCTCTACGTCTTTAAACTGGAAACAGCTGACCTCTACGTCTTTAAACTGGAAACAGATGACCTCCAAGTCGTTAAACTGGAAACAGATGACCTCTACGTCTTTAAACTGGAAAACAGTAGACCCCTAAGTCTTTAAACTGGGAACAATCGACCGCCACGTCATTAAACTGGGAACAATCGACCGCCACGTCATTAAACTGGGAACAATCGACCTCTAAGTCGTTAAACTGGGAATGTAAAAAAAAATGTAAATAAAAAAAATGTGTAAATAAAAGAAAAATAAAGAAAAGCCGAAATGATGGGGCAACTCGCAATAAAAATCAGCGAGTAAAAATAAAAATGAAAATAAAGCTGAAATGATGGGGCAACCGCGAATAAATAGCCGAAATGATAGGGCAATCGCGACCTTCGCGATAAGAAAAGCTGAAATGATAGAGCAATCGCGGTAAAATAAAAAAAAAAAACAAAAAAAAAAAACAAAAAAAAACAAGGGCGGATGATGAGTTGCTCCTGGCATTATTCCAGTGCAGCAATGCAGACGCCAAACAAAAATCCAATTTCCCAAAATTCTTTCAGCCCTACGGCCAGTCCCCAAATTGACTACCGTATACAATCCACGGGCTCAAATAATTCTCAGCATACCCATGCCCCACCGCAACCACCATTTGCGCAGCTGGTCTCCGCCTTTGGAATTATGCTCCATTGAGAAGACCCACTCATGTGTCCTCACGATACATGAGGAGAACAAACCTTTGTGAGATCCTTACGACTCACAAAGGAAAAACACACTTGGGGGTCCTCACGACTCTTAAGGAGAAAATACACCTGCGGGATCCTTACGACTCGCAGGGAGAAAATGCTTTTATGGGACCCTCACGGCCCATAAAATTGAAAAGCCTTAGGTGATAGGGATCTAAACCTGTCTCCTAAGCCATCGCTCCCCAATCCCCAAGTGGTGAATGATGAGTCGCTGCTGGTACTACATTCCAGTACAGCGATGCAGACGCCAACCAAATTCCAACTCCCATACCCCAATGGCGAATGATAAGTCGCTGCTGGTACTACATTCCAGTACAGCGATGCAGACGCCAACCAAATTCCAACTCCCATACCCCAATGGCGAATGATGAGTCGCTGCTGGTACTACATTCCAGTACAGCGATGCAGACGCCAACCAAATTCCAACTCCCATACCCCAACGGCGAATGATGAGTCGCTGCCGGTACTACATTCCAGTGCAGCGATGCAGACGCCAACCAAATTCCAAATCCCATACCCCAACGGCGAATGATGAGTCGCTCCTGGTACCATATTCCAGTGCAGCGATGCAGACGCCAACAAAGTCCTGAAATGTTTCTGGCCCTACGGTCTGGATCATACATCCTGCAAAACCGTATACAATCCACGGGCGTAAAACGATCCCAATCTCTCCCAAGTCCTACCGGCGAGACTACATCCAAAGTCCCACCGGCAGGGAAGATTCCAAAAAAAAAAGGAAAAAAAAAAGAGAAAGAAAAAAAGGAAGAACGGCATGTCCACAAGCAAAATGGGCACGGATGAAAACCCGAAAGGGCTCCGTGAGTAAAAACAGCAGGACTGCCGGCGAGTTTGTGAAAACCCGAAAGGGCGCAAACCCGTAAAAAAAAAAGAAATGAAATGCACTCGCAAATTCCTCTCGACTTTGTGAGGAGAAAATTCCCGCGTGAGATCCCTACGACTCACAAAGGAGCAACACACTTAGGAGCCCCCACGACTCCTAAGGAGAAAATACACCTGCGGGATCCTTACGACCCGTAGGGAGAAAATGCTTTTATGGGACCCTCACGGCCCATAAAATTGAAAAGCCTTAGGTGATAGAGATCTAAACCTGTCTCCTAAGCAACCAAATCCAAATTTTCTCGGGGCACATGATGAGTTGCTCCTGGCATTATTCCAGTGCAGCAATGCAGATGCCAAACGAAAAAAAACCAAATCCAAATTCTCCCGGGGCAAATGATGAGTTGCTCCTGGCATTATTCCAGTGCAGCAATGCATATGCCAAACAAAAACCCTAATTCCCAAATCCTCTCAAAGACAGATGATGATTCGCTCCTGGTACCATATTCCAATACAGCGATGCTGATGTCAACTCAAATCAAACCAACCAATTCCAACATCGACCTCTGCGTCCACCAGCGACACTCCGTATCGGGGAAACGTCCTACAACAGGCACTCCGTATCGGGGATACGTCCTACCACAGGCACTCCGTATCGGGGATACGCCCTACAACGGCACTCCGTCTCGGGGAAACGTCCTACCACAGGCACTCCGTACCGGGGAAACGTCCTACCACAGGCACTCCGTCTCGGGGATACGTCCTACAACAGGCACTCCGTCTCGGGGAAACGTCCTACCACAGGCACTCCGTCTCGGGGATACGCCCTACAACAGGCACTCCGTACCGGGGATACGTCCTACAACAGGCACTCCGTCTCGGGGATACGTCCAACAACAGGCACTCCGTACCGGGGATACGTCCTACAACAGGCACTCCGTCTCGGGGATACGTCCAACAACAGGCACTCCGTCTCGGGGATACGTCCTACCACAGGCACTCCGTCTCGGGGATACGTCCAACCACAGGCACTCCGTCTCGAGGATACGCCCTACAACAGGCACTCCGTATCGGGGAAACGTCCTACAACAGGCACTCCGTATCGGGGATACGTCCTACCACAGGCACTCCGTATCGGGGATACGCCCTACAACGGCACTCCGTCTCGGGGAAACGTCCTACCACAGGCACTCCGTATCGGGGAAACGTCCTACAACAGGCACTCCGTATCGGGGATACGTCCTACCACGGGCACTCCGTATCGGGGATACGCCCTACAACGGCACTCCGTCTCGGGGAAACGTCCTACCACAGGCACTCCGTCTCGGGGAAACGTCCTACAACAGGCACTCCGTATCGGGGATACGTCCTACCACAGGCACTCCGTATCGGGGATACGCCCTACAACGGCACTCCGTCTCGGGGAAACGTCCTACCACAGGCACTCCGTACCGGGGAAACGTCCTACCACAGGCACTCCGTCTCGGGGATACGTCCTACCACAGGCACTCCGTCTCGGGGATACGTCCTACGACAGGCACTCCGTCTCGGGGAAACGTCCTACCACAGACACTCCATGTCGGGGATACGTCAACCAGCGACACTCTGCATCGGGGAAACGTCCAGCACAGACACTCCGCATCAGGGAAACGTCAACCAGCGACACTCTGCATCGGGGACACGTCTACTAAATCGCTTCGGATCAGAGCACCGACCGTCCATGTCGTAAAAAGGGCAGTGCACCCCAAAAAGTGGGAACCAAAGCAAGTCGCCTCCACGCGAAAGAAGATCCATCAATTTCATGCACACGACCTACATATGCTATGTGCATTTATTGATGGGGGGCAATTTGTTGGGGTAAAAATTTACACCCCGGTTGACCGAGTCAAAGTCAAGGTCAACCCCCAAGCTAGGTGAGCCCAAGCCCAGGTCAAGCGGGCCCACGCCCAAATCGAGCCCGCAGCCAGCGTCCCCATGCCAACAACAAAATCATGTAATAAATAATTTTTATGTAATTGTTTATGCATGAATGTGGGCATAAAGCCAATATTTTGTAAGCCCATGGCTTATGTGCAAAAATGAAATGGCACATGTGCCATGGGATGGCTAAAATGCCATTTTTGTAAAGCCCAAGGGGCTATATGTAAATATGTAAGCCTATATAAGGCAAAATGATGATGAATAAAATAACACCTTTCATTCTCTCCACAAAAATTAGAGCTGAGCTCTTTCTCCCTTTTTCAAGGTTCCAAAACCTTCTTCTTTCTCTTGAATTAAATCAAGAGTTTTACTCTTCCTTTTTCAAAACTAAATAGTTTTCCACCACAAAACCCACAAAGGGGAACTTGGATCTGCCATTAGATCTCAGAAAGGAGAGATTTTGAGATCTCACATCTCTTGATCATCAAGATCCAGCAAGCAACAGGAGGAAGAAGAAGAACCCTTCCATTAACCCAACAAAAAAAAAAGAAAAAAAAAAACACTCAGGAGTCTAACTCCTCTTTGATTTCTCTTCAGAGAAATCTTTTTAGGCTAAAAGCCTGTTGTGTGCGCAAGTCGCCCGCGTGCCGACACGTGGCGCGCGCTTGCGCAACTGCGCAAGTGCGCAAGTCGCCCGCGTGCCGACACGTGGCGCGCGCGCTTGCGCAACTGCGCAAGTGCGCAAGTCGCCCGCGTGCCGACACGTGGCGCGCGCGCTTGCGCACCTGCGCAGTTGCGCAAGTCGCCCGCGTGCCGACACGTGGCGCGCGCGCTTGCGCACCTGCGCATCCCTTGGATGTCTTTTCCCCCTCTTTTGTGTACATATATACACATATACATATGTATACAAATTTATACATACACGTACTCCACGACACTGTCCCTGTTAGAAAAAAATTTCTAACGGGGCGCTGCCCCGCACCCCGCAAGGGGGCTGCTAGCCCCCTTGACCCCCAGCCCGCTATCCGGGTAGCGGGACCCCCGTAAAAACTCTGCGTGGCTCCCGATATATCCAAACCCCCCTTTCAGAACTGAACACACGCACACTGCACATTGAGTTCGCATGACCAGTTTAACCCGTTAATCGGAGGTTCCCTCGCCCCAAAGGCGATGGGTAATTAACGGCAGCTTAGTCCGCGGCTGCCGGAGATTCGGATCCCCACAATCAATAAACCCCGGCCTACCCTAGGCAGGGGGAATCTGTAGTACGCCTGACAAGCGCGCGCGTATTCCCATCTCAATGGGGTGACGAAAAACACCCTACAGTGAACTTGCCCTGTTGGTATTGGTCTTCAACCCAGTTTTTGAAAACGTAGCAGTTTTCGATCAGATGGCCCAATACTTGGTGGTAAGGGCAGTAATTAGGATTGTTGACATTATTCAGTTGTAGCTGTTGTTTCGGCTCCGGTAGAGTAATAAGGCTGTTGCGCACTGCTAGTTCGAACAGTCTCCTTGTTTCATCCTGGGGAAATGAGTAAGGACGCTTCAACTTTTCATGGAGAGGTTGCCGCTTGTTGTTTCGGCAAACAACCGGTCTAGGGCCACTCGATTGCTGTTGAGTGTTGGCTACGAGGGCTGTTTTTTCCTTCCCTTTATCCTTTTTATTCGATCCTTTGTTTGTGGGGCCGAGATTTTTTTTGGGTAGCATGCGATTGCATGGCTGAATGTTCTCGGAACTCCTCAATTCTTTCGTTTTTGAAATGGATTCCTTGAGGAAAGGGTTGAGGGCGGCTTCTTCGTCAGAGTCGCTTCCAAAGGTGATAACTTGCGATCCCTTGGTGTCGGCTATGTGACAGTCGTCAGCGGCTCTTTTGCGCTCATCTGTCGCATTTTTCTGATGTCTACGAGCTTCATGCTTTGTCCTGTTGAAGTGTTGCTTTTGAGCGACGTACCCTTGCCACCAACACTTAAAGGAGTTGCAGTCTTCAGTAGGATGTGCGATTTTCTGATGATATAAGTAGAAGTTAGGATGCACGTCCGCTTCATCAAGATGTATACTACCGGGAGAATTTTCTCTGAAAGAGGGCAGCCTCATCCCCATTGATATAGCTTTGGCAAACCGTTTCCTTATCTTGATCCTGCTTTCATTTTCCTGGTGTACCCGTATTTGTTGGGCAATATAATCATCCAGTGCGGCCTTAGAGATTGTTTCCTCCTTGGCTGCTGAAAGAGCCGGCAGAGGATTCGATGTTTCTCCTCTGTCATCTTCAACCATTACTGGAGGATCTTCGGTTGGGGGATCCGGCTGTATCATCCTGACCATGTCTTGAAAGAGAAGCACCATTTGTTTTATATTGGCAGCTTGTTCTGCTGCTTCCCTGTCCTTCTTTTCGAGGACTCTGCGTAGGTAGTCAGCGTCAGTTTCTTGTTCATGACGCTGCTCCGATGATACCTCCGAGCTTTCTTTTGGCCCGGTAAGTGCGGCTATTGCAGTCATCATTTCCTGAAGCTTCTGCTGCTGTTCTTGAGCTTTCGTCACGGATCGGGTGAGCGGTCAGTGATCCGTCGAAGCACGGCCTTCCGGAAGCCATATAAACAGTATGCACCACCATGCCCCCAGACTTGGGGAGTTTAGATTCAGTGTCTTTGCGATTTGCTAAAGGCACAGGGATCTTCCCCAACCTCCTTCTTTTTTGAGTGGTCAAAGTTGAGGGGGCCGTTGTAGTGGGCACCCAAGTGGCTGTTGCTTTTTGTGGCTTGACGGAGTGATCCTTCTCCTGTCGAACCTTCATCTTTTTCTGTCGGCGGAGATAGTCTTGATCAATCACCGACTCCTGGACCTGTCGCCAGACCTTGTAAATTTTAGAGGACAGCCGTTGAGGGAGCTGCTCTAGCTTCTTCTATGGAGTATTCTCCACATGTGAAGGAGTTCTCTTTAGCACTGCAGTAGGAGAGCTTCTGCGCACCTTGTTCAGCAATTCAAAGCTGTTCCCGGTTGGAATAGCCGCATCGATCCCCACCGCTGGAGCTAGCGGAGTTATCCCAGAGGGGGAGTTACCCTCAGCCTTCCTCACTCGGCGCCAGTGGCGATGCCGAGCATGTCGTGCGGATGGAGTTGTTTCAGCCATAGAGGTGACCTCCTCATTCCCCCTGCTTTAAGGAGAGACCGTTATTGGTGCTAGCCTGTCGAAAACTGACACCCGTTGAGAAGCAATATCTAATCTTTCAAAGACAGACCTCTGGGCAGAGGAAGCAGCTTTGAGGACCTCGCCTGGAGCAGAAGCCGGAATGGCCATCCTTGTATAAACTAATTTTTTATAAGGAGAAGCCTTTCCAATGATTTCGTCCGCTTGAGGCGGGATGGCTATCCACTTTGGGATGGCAACTTCGGGTATCGCGGGCTTGTAAACGCTCTGGCTCAGTCCGTTGAAAACTGAGGTATTGAAGTTGGGCGACCCGTTGAGAGGGGCCGCGGCAATGGTAAGTCGATCAAAGACCGACTTCTTTGGGGCTTCTTGCAACGTTATTGGGGTATTGAAGCTCATCGGTGGGAGCATGGTCCCGAAGAATAATCCAGTGGTGGCTTGAGTTACCTGCTCCACTGGCATCTTGAAAAGGGAGGCCGCTTGGGGCCCATAAGTCACTCCTCCAGCAGGGACCGAGCGAGAGTTGCAGTTGCAGGCAGTGCAGTTTGAAGCCATTGATCTTCTGTTTTCTGCACGGAGGAAGACACCAAATCTTAGTACCTCAAATTTACAGGCAACCACAGCAAACCGCGATTCGTTTGCGAACACGACACATGAAGTGTGGAGTGGAAAGAGGAAAAGGTCCCACCGGGCGTGCCAGAATCTGTTCCCCTCCGAACGGCGGCCAAGACATGGACATCTTGCCTTAGATTCGGGGCAGATGCTATTTGGTTTTATCCGTCCACCTCTTCAAAGATGCCAAGTTGATTTATGGCACCGTGTATCGGAGGTTTAGACGGATGCGGCCGATGTAGCAGACTTCGTCAGATTCCCCCTCTTTCGAAGGGTTTTTGATTGTGGGGACGCTCTTCCCTACAGGCGCAAGCCCCAGCAGTTAATTACGCTACCGCGTCGCGGTAACAACTTTCTCCTTCTCCAGAATTTCACTTCGTGTCGTGTGTGTTTGTTTTATTTGTGGTTGCCCGTAGATTGTATACGGAGACTAATTTATATCATCGCTCGTAGGACGTGGATTAGTCCAAATCCGTATTTACTTAGATTTGGGTTTGGGGTTTTGGTTTAAGGATACGTTGCCATGTTTGAGGCTAAGATCAACTTAAACGTTCATTAAGGATACGTTAGTCCAATTTGAGACTAAGATCAACTTAACAGGATCGTTTAGATCCGACAAAAGAGCATTTGGGGGCTCTATTGTTCCAGTTTAGGGACATAGTGGTCCATGTTTAATGTATGGCCGTCGGGACCCGTCGCCTCTCTGACGACGTTGAAGGATTACAACGACAAGTGTCAGGGGAGTTCGAAGATGTACCCTTGAACCAAAGTTGATTGGGGGATCTATAGTCCAATTTGGGACTAAAGTCTGTTTGAAGGTTTAAGGATACGTTAGCCATATTTGAGGCTAAGATCAACTTAAACGGGATCGTTTAGATCCGACAAAAGAGCGTTTGGGGGCTCTATTGTTCCAGTTTAGGGACGTAGTGGTCCATTGGTGTAACGTTTTGAAAATCGTTTCGGTGAAATTTCGGAAAAATTGGTAAAATAAGGGGGTTTTCTGTAAAATGTCAAAATACAAATATTTTTATTATAAAATTAAATATTCATATTCTATCTATGTAATTGCTAGTATTTGGTGTTTATTGAGCCACTGGTAAAATTTCTAATTTTCTGAATTTTTTTTCGAAATTAATTATTTTAATATTATTTTAAGCCGTCACTAATAAATTTAATTAGGGAAAATTACAAATTGGAATGGGTTGAAATAAATTTTGTGCATCATAACAAATTAAACAAAATTTTAACATGTTTTTGAAATGAAATGAAGCTGCCAAACGGTTTTAGAAAATATCTAAGAAAAAGGCTTAAATAGTGAAGTTAGTGTAAATATATATTGGGGTATAACATTTATCATTTTTCCCTCACCCACACTCACCCACACCCTCTCTCCTCTCCCCAAAATAGCAGCAGCCCCATGTTGGCCCTCATTTCCCCACTTGAATTTGCTAAAAGAAAACAAAAGAAAAGAAAGGAAATGAAAGAAAATAGTTAATTAAGTACGGGCTTTGACTTTTGGGGTTGACCTACTACTTTCCTCACCTCATTCTCTCTCCCCACTCTATACCCATGCCTTGGCCGACCCTCCCTCTCCCTCAACAGCAAGCCCTCTCTTTTCTCCCCTCATTTCTCTTGAAAAAAAAAAATTCATCAAAAATTGCCTCAAAATCCATCAAAAAAATCCCAAAATCCAAATCCAACTCTTACCCATTTTAGTTTAGCCTATAATGCATGGATTGTGGGGAAAAGAGAGCATTTTGGATGGCTAGATTTCAAGTGAGATCTACAAAATTGTGGAGGTATAATTTTAACCTTGTAGTTAAATTGTTGATAAATAGATTAGTCTAGCTTAATTATAAGTTTAATTGTGGTTTAATTGTGAGTTTGAAAGTTCAAGAGAAAGGGATTGAATGTAAGTTAGGGTTTTGTGTAATTAGTGTATGGTTGTGTAATGTATTTAGGCTCTTATGACTTGTTAAAACAAAGTTAGTAGCTAGTTGTTAATTGTTAGTTTAAAAATTGTGATAATTACGCTAATTTGCTAACTAGGTTCTTAAAATTGGTTAAATAATTGGGTTTAAAAATTTAATTAGGTTTTTCATGACTTCATTAACATTATAAATTGTAGTTTAATATTTTAGTTCATGAAAATCCAAGCTAAATTGTTGTTTGTGCATTTTTGCTATAAAATTGTTAAAATTGGGTATATTGTAAACTAGAATTCTGGGGTTAATGAAATTTAATAAGATTAAATTGTGGAAATTATTTTTATGACTTATTTAAGATGTTTAATAAGTATTATGGCCGCTAGATTTGTTTAAACGTCGAGTTTTGTACTAAAACGGGTAATATTTGCTTGTTAGATTTTCGGAAAAATGGCTTTTAATGTGAGTTTGGGTTTTTTATGAATTTTAACCTATTTTATAGTATAATTAGTGCTTGTGATCGTGAAAATGAGTGTGTTTGGGTTTTTCTCGATGGTTTGGCGTTTGTACGCCGACGTCGAGGGTTTTTGAGTTAATTTGTGAAAGCAGCCATAGGTTTTGACCTATGTGGGATTCGTGTGTCGTTTTGGTCATGAGTCGGATTTTAATGCGATATGGTGCGTTATGATATGTAGGTATCCCATGTGGACTTCAAGATGAGAAGCAAGCGCGTGGCGACGTCGGCACCGGCGAGCAAGGACCAGGTGAGTAGATTTATATCTACGGGGAGAAGTCGGGTGGATGGCGTATAGCACCCCCGCAGTTCGTGGTGATATATACGAATACGTATACACACATATATATTGGTTATATTGTTGAGTTTATTGATGATAAAGATAGATTTTAGGTGTGATTGGATAGGTTTAGCGTTGCGAGACCCTAGAGTAGAGGTTGCACCACATTTACATACACACACACCCATACTTGCATACATTCTTCTTTCATATATGCTTATATGGGGTTATATTGTTATGTGTTCACATGGGTATGGGACTATGTGTTCACATACTGGATTTGAGGAATGAGTTTGGGATTTGAGATGAGTCAATAAGATTTGATTGAGACCGTGAGAACGGTGATTTGGCAGGATTCGTACTTGAGATACGTCCTGATATTATAGCGGATCTTGGGACGACGATACATATGAATAGCGTTATACATTGAATGGTTGACATGTGATCGTGATATGAGATAAGCTATATTAAGATATTCATACTAGGTCGCATTAGGCGATGTATACCTCTTTATGACGATATATGATGATGATATCGGTCTGTATGAGGCTGTATATCAGCAGTCAGATCATGACTATGTTGATGATATTAGTATAGTACTAGACGTAGATCAGTACCCGGATTATGATCTTGGATAAAGAGGATACCGGATGAATAATTTGATGAATGAGATATTGACTCGTACCCAGATTTGGGGATGCCGTACGACGGATTTACGTACGAGCTATATATTGATGTTTGATCCACACTCTTGACTTAGGAATAACTGATTATAGATATGGTATCGGATGTAATATTATCGAGGCGGGATCACCGACTATATATATATATATATACGTATGTATCGACTCAGATGTTAGGCGGTTTCCTTACCTTCAGTTAGTCTGTTAGCTCAGCCCTATAGTTTAGTGTAGCTGTATGACTCATATTACATTAAATGCAGATTTGTTATCATTGTGTCTAGTATTTAGCTCCCGCTCATTATTGTTGTTCGCTCCGCATCGCATGCTTATATTATGATTCATATCCTATTGTTGATATCATGCTGTTAGGACACCAGCACCATTACCGATGACGCGTATATACCACGTACACTTACTTGCCGGCTCACACACATCTTCATCGGTAATTGCTATGTCATGAACACTTTAGAAATACTATTTCATTGACATAGGTTGTTAGCTAATAGTTTAGACATAACATTAGTGTACTTGCCTTATATGCTAGTTTAGACATTATAGTTATTGCCTGCTACTTCATGCATGTTATTATTCACTGTTGTGCCACATTCATGGGTTTTCATGCCTATATTCACTGTTTACATGCTATTGATGATTTGGATTTGGATTTCATGAGATTTCTTGGATTTGAAGGAAAACCGCAAAAACATAAATAAACTTTTTTCTCTCTTTTAAATAAAAAGTGCGGTTTTCCCATGATGTATGAGTCGTCCACCATGAGTTTGCTGATGGATTTCGAGACCCGAGTTCGAGGAGTGGAGAAACTGTTTCGAGTACATGGTGGACCCGGTGCGGTACCCCGGGCCAAGAGGATCGCAGATGATGGCGTTGAGCCTGGCAGGGGAGCACTACCGACCGGTGATATTACTCGACGCGTCGGATATCCGGAGGATACCATTGTGGTCTTGAGATGGATGGTAGGGGCCGGTCTGGACTGACGGCGCCCTAGATATTGAGATTGAGGCATTGAGATTTTGAGATATTGAGGTACTAAGATTTGATGATACAGGCCAGTCCGGATAGCCGGAGCCTGAGATTTTGAGACATTGAGATTTATGTTTTGTGTCGATGCTAGACACTGTTTATGCTAATTTCATTATGATGCCTCATTTTAAAAATACAAGGAAATCTCACTAAATTATGAAAGCAGTTTCTTCATTTACATGTATTCTGTTTTCATGCATTCATACCTCATCCATATGATATATTGCTACCTGAGTCACTGACACGGGCACATGGGAGTACACTTGGGTTAGATATTTACCCTAACCATTGTTATAGGCTGCTGGTTATATATTTGAGGATATATTATGATCGTTGACCTAGGATTGCGTTGTTCATGCGATTTCTGTTCGTAGATGTTTTTCTACTCACGAGTTGGCAACTCACCCCCGTTGTGCCACAGTTTCTTACAGGTTTTGCCGTACAGGTTTCGTTACGGCTTTGCTGGCACTGCATCTTTTGGGTGACTTGCTAGTAGGTGGTTTTATTGGTATCGTACCCATCATATTACTTTGTATAATATTATTCAGTTGTATCTAGTAAATTCCATCAACCAAACATGTATTTATTGAGATAGAGACCAGTGATATTCTTTCGACCTTAGAGTCGCGCGTTATATTTCTGTGGAATTCTTGTTGTTTTGAGTTCTTTTTGAGTTTTGATCCTCGCCCTGGGCGTTGTATATTATATTGCTTGCGTGGTTGTGACCGTCGATTGACGAAGAGCTAGCTCCCGCTTGGGGGTGCCTTTTATTGATTTCGTATACTATTCATGTTGTATCCCGTTTGGGGGCCAGTATTTACAAAGGAGACTCTGCCGAAATTTTCAGGAAATATTTGATGTTTTAAAAAAACACATAATTTGGCTTATGCTATTAAAACTACTTGATTTAAAATGGTTTTTCCTTCACTCCACAACTTTTCTTGGTTTGGATTTCTGGGTTTTCGACTTACTTAGATTATGTACGCCTCGAGACGTTTCGTAATCTAAGTGCCGGTCATGTTCCGTACTTTCGGGTCGTGACAATAGGTAGTTTAGGGACATTGAGGTCCATCGCCAGTTTAGGGACATGGTGGTCCGTCGATGTATGGCCGTTGGGACCCATCACCTCTCTGACGACGTTGAAGGATTACAACGACAGATGTCAGAGGAGTTCAGAGATGTACCCTTGTAAATTGATTTAAGAGAGCAGCCGTGCTCAGTCAATTTAATTTGAAGACTTACAGCCATGATTGGGCTAAGTCCAGTTGAGAATATTCAACGTTTTTATCTTTGGCCTATTAGGCCTGTGCTAGGGCTTTGCCCCTGTTTAATAATGCACTGCATTTTCTTTTAGCCTGTTAGGCCTTTTTGATTTGGGCTCTGTCCCTTTTAAATGATGCACAGCATCTGTTTTTTTTTGGGCTCTACCCTTTTAAAATAATGCATTGCATTTTATTAGGCCTGTTAGGCCTTTTTTAATTGGGCTTGGCCCTTCTGTAAATAATGCAGTACATTAATCAAGCTGACAGTGGCCATGTGGCCTGTCAGGCGCTTTGCGCCAATTATTGAGCGCAAGCGCATGTGGGGTGACACGTGTCACGCTCGGGTGAGCGCAAGCGCAGTGCGCTGCGCCAGTGTGCTGCGCTGTTGCGCTGCTGACACGTGTCACGCTCTGGTGAGTTGCGCCAATTTCAGAGAGCAATGCTCTATCTTAAAAGCGCAAGTTGTTATGATGCTGACACGTGGCGCGCTCTGGTAAGTTACGCCAATTTTAGTGAGCAATACTCTATCTTAAAAGCGCATAGCGCAAGTTGTTATGGTGCTGACACGTGGCGCGCTCTGGTGAGTTGCGCCAATTTCAGAGAGCAATGCTCTATCTTAAAAGCGCATAGCGCAAGTAGTTTTTGGAGCTGACACGTGGCGCTCTCTGGTGGCTTGCGCCAACCCAAGAGCGCAACAGTGCAGATTTTCAAGTGCAAGGCACTGTTTTTATATCTTGATCCAATTTTGGATTCAAGAAAAGAATCTTTAAGATTCCAGAACCAATGGTTCATAAAAAAGGCAATGCCTTTGTTATTATTATATTTTTATATTGAAGATCCTTGACCTTGTTCTTAGATCAATGATCTTTTCAGAAGAAATTCTTCTTTTTTATCTAAAGGTTTTACCTTTCTCTCTTTTTGAGTTCTTCTCAGAGTTCTTTAGAGGTGTTCTTTCTTTGTTTATGTGTTTTTCTCTCTGTGTTGATCCCCTTTAGACTTGGGGTCTAGGGGCCCTTTTATAGTGCCAATTAGCTTGTTAAATTGGTTAGAGAGATCTTTCTCTTAGTGATTTGGGGATTTTTCCCCACCATTGGATCTTTGATCCAAGGGCTTCTATTTTACAGAAGACAATCTTCTTGTTTTAACAAGATCAGAAAGATCTTTCTAGAATTTTAATTCTGTTTTGGTGCTGGCACAGTTGGCGCAAGCGCACCTGCGCTTGACACATGTCGCGCAGTGCAGAGCGCAGCGCAACTACGCTGACACGTGTCGCGCAGCACAACTGCGCTGACACGTGTCGCGCAGCACAGAGCGCAACTGCGCTGACACGTGTCACGCAGCGCAGAGCGCAAGTCAACTGAAGCGTTGCTTCATTTATTTTAATTTTAATTTTCACTTTAATTTTCAAAACAGAGCTTTGCTCTGATTGGGGGAAACCGAAGCGTTGCTTCGTTTCCCGTCTTGGAATTTGAACAGAGCTTTGCTCTGATTGGGGTAAACACGTATTCTAGTATTATTGTTCACTATTCGTTTTCTCTCTTGGCTATTCGTATTTTTGTACAAATACGCGTATATGTATTTCGATACATGTACCGGGAAGTATTCCGTATTTTATACGGAATAGCTTCTAGAAGATTTGCCACCTCATTATTGATTTTCCTTTTTAGGAAATTCATTTTGTTTTATAATGAGGTGGAGGGTGTGAGGTGGCATGAACAATGACATGGCATGGGTCAATGTATGGTGCATTTGTTTATTGCTTTTTGACTTTGCAAATGATATTTTTTCTTTTAGAAAATGGGAGAGAGAGAAGGGGGGCCGGCCAATATTATTGGTGGGGGGTTCATTTCATTTAGTGATTACATGGTTCATTACACTAGCCTCCTCACTCTCTCACTCTCAAGTTCACAAAAGGACTTAGCCATTTCTAGTTCATGCTATTGTTTTCCCTTACTCCACTCATCTTCTATGGATGCTCTCTTGAGCTCATGGGTAGAGAGAAAAATGTAGTGACACTTCCATACACCTCGATTCTCCATCGCTAGCGACGTTGGAGCATCGGTTACCTCGTTCGATGAGGTTGGAGCTTGCGCCGTTTCCCTCGGATGGATCATCAGAGATGGAGGAAGACCGGCAACCAAACATCATCAAAGGATCACTAGGAGCTTGGAATGAAGACCGAAGGACATGGATCAACTCGGTATAACCTTTCTAACTTTTAGTTAGTTTGCTAGATTAGGGTTTAAGGTCGATCCGAAAATCGGGTAGCGATAGCGCTGGTTTAGAAAATTTTTGTTCTGCATTTTGGCCGCGTTTCGACGGCCGGGGCGCTGCCGGAACCCAACATGGTATCAGAGCCACCCTTTAAACCCCTTACTAGCTTGTTTAAATGTGCTTGAAAGATTGATCGACGGAAATTTCTGAAAACACGATTCCAACTTTCTGTTCTCTGCCGATTTTCAAAAGTGTTCAAAAATTATTTATAGAGGCTTAAAAATCCGTTCAGGCAATTTTAAGGGTACTGAAAAAATTTGAGCCTATTAAGCCTCTAAAGTGCCGCGGAACCGCCGCACTTACCCCCTATTGGCGGCGGTTCCGCGGCCATTTATTGGCGACGGGCTTTGAAATTTTTCCTGTAGCCCTCTAACTTGGAATTGTGATTTTTGACATATGATGTTTTGGCCCAGATTTCTGTTTCAGTGCTGGTTTAGCTGTTGGGGCCAATTTGGAAATTTAGTCGATCGATATTTTATGTGGGTGTTTAACAGTACATACATTTCTATCTGCGACCGTGAATGTCATTTGATCGGTAAACCTGTCTAACTGTTATATGTTCCTTTAGACGGGTTTGCGAACGTGACATTCACGTTGATGTTCTGTGTTGTGCTGTGATGTTGGTTGGATCGTCGTGGTGGATAGCTATGGTGCAATGTTAGTACAGTTTTATTTCATTTGTACATTTGATATTGCGCGGCGAGTGTCCGACATGTGGACTGCCGTCACTGCCAGTTTGTATATTATTCTTTTGGGGCACGACCGGGCTGAGGTCGATGTCACCCTTGTATATTATTTTATTTTCTGTAATAGGATTACCCTGAGGTGGAGTGCACGAATAGCCGGGTTCTAAAGGGCAACTGGTCCGCATCTCAAGGCATTCAGACGGAGGGGACCTTACTTTAGGATTGGCGGGCTATTCACCGCACTTGTAGGGGGTATAGGTTGACCTAGGAGGGGTGTTCAAGTTACCGGATTCCGTGAAGTGCTGGGTGGTCCATTCACGTTGCTGAAGGGGGCTTCCTCGCTTCTGGTTTTGCGGGTAACTTGTCGCGCTCGTAGGGGTCTAGGTTTTCATTGCACATGCTATCCACACGACAGAGAACGTCGGGTCTCACTTGCGGCTCAAGTGAAACTCGGGGCTCCAGATTATCCACCATTCTGTGTTGCTTCTGTGATGTTTCTGTGATGTTGCTTTATATCATACCTGGGACGAATGTTATATATATATTTATATATACTAGTAGATGTTGTATATGTTTTGCACCTGCGCTAGCCCAGTCCCCGCTCTGTCGTTAGTTAAGTAACCTAACGGGTGATGACGGGACCCAGTGGCGAATGCGGATGACATATACGTACATTTTATTTTCGTTCTTTTTTGGTGTGATTAATTGATGGGACTGCATAGATTCTTATCAATGCAAGGATAAAACAAACCTATATATGATGTTGTTGGAACCAAGTTTTTAAAACTGACATTACAAACGTTCTCTTTTGCTTTGCACAGTGGTATTCAGTTTGAATATCCAGCACCTCATTCGACGAGGCAAGGGCCGAGATCCCTTCATCAGGAGTGACCCCTTGAGTAAAAGTTTGCGTCAACGTAATAACTTCACTATAGTCGATTCTTTTGCTTTACATTGTGGTATTCAGTTTGGGATTTCCTGCACCCCATTCGACGGGGAAAGAGCCGAGATCCCTTCACCGGGAGTGACCTCTTTAGCAAAAGTTTTCGCCACTATATATTTATAAAACCACTTGGATTCCTTCAACGATATCAAGTTCATTACGTTAAAGGTTTTTTGCCAAAAACCAGTCGTAGCCCTCCGTCATTTCAGACGAGTATTGCTTAGTATTCGTGCTATGTATGTTGACCTAGTCAAGGCGTAGTGTTCGGTAGCTCTGTAGTACTTTTCTGTTGCATGGATATACGATTGGTTAGGACAGTCGTATGGTCATGTTGACCTAGTCAAGGGCTCGTACGGGCGGGTCTAATTACTCCAGGATAATGACGGGTTGAACTTGACTTGTGACTTATGATATGTTGACCTAGTCAAGGTCATAAGCCGCTTGGGGTAAAAATCATATCGGGAGTTTCAAACATACAGGAAACTTGCCAGGCTTGCGCATACCTTCTGGAGTATGGTGACTTGAGTGGCTTCCATCAAGTTATCATGCGATGATAGTTGGATCCCGATTCCTACTGATGAGTAGGATTACTCCTCGGGTGATTCCGACTAATTCTCCTTTTAGGTTTGGAGGAGAATTCGAGGATACAGTGGGAGCCATCCAGATTAGATAAAATGATTAACCATTTTGATCTAGGTTAGAGTGCATGCTGAGTGTTTCTTCTCTCTCTCTATCTGGCTACGACTATGACCCGACCTTTGACTAAAACTCATGAAACCAAGTTGACCGAACCTTCTTAAAACACTTTGGCTTTGGCTTTTTGGAATGTCACGGTGTCGCATACATCATTGCCACTTCTATATCACCTTTGCATTTCTCCAGAACACTTCGTATTATTACGAATATCCAGTTCCATTGGATAAATCCATCGTATAGTTACATACGAACTCAAAGGAATTTTTTCGAGGATGGATTCTGGTTCTGAAGAGATTGAATAGGATTATTCGGTTGTCTTTTCTCTTTACCTTCTCTCAGATTGTGAGGGCTCCTAGGATTAGGAGAGGGTACACCTATTGAGCTTATTGGATAGTCTTCCTCCAGACCATAGGCAGGTGTCGAACGGTAGGGAAGGAAGAAAACCAATAAGCTTAACTGTGGTGTACAGAAGGTAATAAGTAAAGACATATAAAGGGATTAGAATAATGGCAAAGAAAATTGCGATCACCATCATTCAGGACAAAGACCATGTATACCCCTGGCACTCCTACATCCACTTTGCATTTCTCTAGGACACTCCGTATCACTACGGATATCCACTTCCATTGGATAAATCAATCGTATAGTTACATACGAACTCGAAGGAACTTTTTCGAGGATGGATTCTGGTTCAGGAGAAATTGAATAGGATTATTCAGATGTCTTTTCTCTTTACCTTCTCTCAGGTTGCGAGGGCTCCTAGGATTAGGAGAGTACATCTATTACACTTATTGTTGGAGATAGTGCCCTCAGAGTCAATTATTAGGTCACAGGTACGTGATTGCAATGATTGATGGAGGACCTATCCCGGTAGGACAGTCTTACTCGAGATGATAGTATGCTATCTGGTTTACCTTTATCATCTGGTTTACCTTTATCATCGTGTACTGCTTAAGGTGACCTTAAAGGTCGCTATTACACGTTGGTAGAGCCCCTAGGATTCTTGCTTGACCACCAGCAGTATGAGGGCGATCATATAAGTGGGAGCTGGGGGTCTATAAGCATATCCTTAAATGGTCCCTAGTCGTGTGAGTTTCGAGACAGGGCATCGATACTCCAGAGTAGACTAGTGTATACAGTCGAGACCCCGACGAGGGGCGGTGGCCGGTCTCACAAGCCACTGGTGTCAGTTGGTTCACCTAAGATGTATACAGGTGCTCATTGGGTTATGAGTACACCGGACAGGACTCGCCGGGAACATGCTAGTTGGTCATATACCAGACGTCAGATGGCAGTTCCCTGGTGACATGTGTACAGGTTAGTTCATCGACCTGGGGATCGTCATTTGTCTTGTGTGAGTTTCCACTGTACTTTGATTACTACCCTACCACGGCTCAAAGGAGTCGTGCAAACAGGTTTTAGTTGGGTACAGTCTCGAGCCACATGGAGGCAGTGAGCGCATCTTCAGGGGTTCGTCTCTCCCGGTATTAGGGGTGAGGTCGTGCTGTGTCTAGGAGAGCCATTACACGAAGCCCTCGGCCGAGGCAAGGAGATTTACTGGTAGGTATTCCAGTAGTATCTCAGGGTGTTCTGGGCTACACTCCGACACGACTTGTACCGCTTTTGGGGGTCTGACTTTTACCAACCCCCTAGGCCCGCCATGCGATGCTCATAGACGAACGGACCGGACTGTACGGATATTGTCACTGACAGGCTCAGTAGGGTTGTCAGGCTGAGTTCGCTCACAGACGTCCCTTTTAGTCAATACCTGGTAGCCCGTTACGTATTGGCTTATACCTCTGACGTGCTAGTGGTTAAATCCACAACCAAGGTGTTGACGAGTCTTTAGAGTCCCCCATATTCAGTTACTCAAGCTTTCGGGCGAAAAGTTGTAGAGGCCGTATGGAGATATGGCAAGGTCCGATCAGATACGTGCGGTATTGCACGGATCAGGATCGGACAGTTTGTACTATAGGCCGTATGGATATATGGCAGGGTTCGATCAGATACGTGCGATATTGCACGGATCAGGATCGAACGGATAATACTAGCCGGCTTTGGTTTAAGCCGGATCCTAGTATAGTACAGTGTAGATTTTGTCTCATTGCATTTGTATTTCGGTCGGAATACAAATACGGGTGTGTATGCACAGTATCGGGGTATTCCTGTAATTTATTACGGGACCAGTTTTCTGGAGTTGCCAGTTTGCTTTCCGTTTCGGCCAATTTCCTTTGTATCGTTCATTGGCCGAAGATTGGTGGAGGAGGGCTTATTTGCATTGTTGCAAATAAGCATTTGTGGAGGGGGTCTTTGCATATATTTGTATCATGATAGCTTTTCCTTGACCTTGACTTCTTGACTTCTTCTTGTCATCATGGTTTGACTTGTGGAAAGATGATGGTTGCTTTGGAGTGTTGGAATTGTTGTGATCATTTGATTCTTTCTCTTCATCACTTTCTTTTCAACCACCTCTTTGTCTTGACCCTCTCTCTCCCCATTCCGTTGTATGGGCCGGCCATTCCCTTAGGGAATGAGGGATTCATTTTTGGTGTGGCAATTTTGGTTCTCATGGTGCCAAGAAAAATGCCCTCTTGTTCATCCAAAAACATCCTTTATTTCCTCCACCAAAATGGCACCTCCATGAACCCCAAATGAGACTTAAACACTACATATTCTACAGCAAACCTTGGGCACGTCGACTAGCCAGCTTCGTGCCCGAGTTGCCTCGGCATTGAGGTGGGAGCCCGTAAAAGAAGTAGGCGATGTGGTGCACTTCCGGCGACGAGGTGAAGACCGGAGCTTCCGCAGGAGATCGGGACGACGACGAGAAGACCGGAGGACTCGGATCAGTCGGTATATCTCTCTTTCCCATCTTGTAGTTAGCTAGGACTAGTTAATGGTTCGATCCGGGTATTAGTGCGCGGCGGTTTGCCAGTTCATGAAAAATTTAAGTTTATCACCGCTTCCGCATTTGGCCGTCGGATTGACGGCCGGGGCGCCGCCGTGCACTTACAGTGGTATCAGAGCCTCGCCATCAACTTAGTCTAGCTTTGTTTAATGTGTTTTACAATTCCGATTGAACAAAAATCCCAAAACCGCATTTTTGCTTGCATCAGTTTTCTGTTGAAAATTTTTGGTGTCGAAATTTTTTTCAGGTTGCAGAAACGTGATCTACTAAAAAAAAATAAGAGTTCTGTGAAAATTCGATGCAGCAACTCCACTGTAGGAGCGCGGAACCGCGGCCAAACACCCCTTTGGACCGCGGTTCCGCCGCACTATTTTGGGTTCCCTGCACCAAATTTCTACAGTATCTTTTTGGGGTGAAAATTGGGTTTTTGGAATAATAACATTGGGCCTAGAATTTCTTGATCTGCTACAGTAATGCTTTGGGGCCCACTTGTTAAAATTTGATCGATCGGATATTTTAAACACATTATTTCACAGTATTTACATTATATCTGCGACCGTGAATGTCACTTGATCGGTAAATCCGGTCTAACTGCTATAGCCCGGTTAGACGGATTTGCGAACGTGACTTTCACGTTGATGTTCTATGTATTGCTGTGATGTTGCGGATCGGTCGTGGGGGATAGCCTGGATGCAATGCTAGTACTGTTGTGGTTGTATTATGTACATTTGATATTGCGGGGCGAGCGTCCGACATGTGGACTGCCGTCACTGCCTGATTGTATTATTATTTTGGGGAACGACCAGGTTGCGGTCGATGTACCCGGTGTATGTATATTTTACTTTCTGTACTAGGATTGCCCCGCGGAGGGGTGCACGGATAGCCGGGTTCTAGAGGGCAACAAGCCCGCATCTCATGGCATTGAGACGGAGAGGGCTTTACTCTAGGATTGGCGGGCTATTCGCCGCACTCGTAGGGGGTACAGGTTGACCCAGGAAGGGTGCCCAAGTTACCGGATTCCGTGAAGTGCTGGGTGGTCCATTCACGTTGCTGAAGGGGGCTGCCTCGCTTCAGGTTTTGGCGGGTGACTTGCCGCGCCCGTAGGGGTCTAGGATTTTCATTGCACAGGCTATCCACACGACCAGGGGAACGTCGGGTTTCAGTAGTGGCTCTGTGAAACCCGGGGATCCCAGATATCTGTATTGTTTCTGTGATGCTGTACATTTCTGTGATGTTGCATTTTATCACGCCTTGAGCGAATATAATATATTGGTATATATATTAGTAGATGTTGTATATGTTTTGCATCTGCGCTAGTCCAGTCCCCGCTCTGTCGTTAGTTAGCTAACCTAACGGGTAATGACGGGACCCAGTGGCGAATGCGGATGGCATATACGTACATCAGTATATTTTCGTTCTTTGTGGTGTGATCAATTGATGGGACTGCGTTGATTCGGATCAATGCAAGTTAAAAACAAACCTAATCTGATATTGTTGGAACACTTTTCAAAAAGCTGTTATTGCAAGGACGTTCACTTTTGTTTTGCATCGTGATATTCAATTGGAATATCCTGCTCCTCAGTCGACGAGGCAAGGGCCGAGATCCCTTCACCGGGAGTGACCCCTTGGACAAAAGTTTGCGTCAGGGCAATGACTTCACTATAGCCGATTACTTTTGCTTTGCACCATGGTATTCAGTTGGAATATCCTGCACCTCATTCTACGGGGAAAGAGCCGAGATCCCTTCACCGGGAGTGACCTCTTTAGCAAAGGTTTTCGTCACTATATTTTCAAAAGTTATCAGTTCCTTCAACGATATCAAGTTCTTTACGTTAAAGGTTTTCGCCAGAAACCATTCGTAGCCCTCCATCATTTCAGTTAAATATTCGGTAGTATTCAAGCTATGTATTTTGACCTCACGCCAAGGCATAGTGTTTGGTAGCTGCCGGGTATTTATCTGTTGCATAGATAGATGCGTTAGTTTGGGACAGTCGTACTACTATTTTGGCCTACGTCAAGGGTATGTATGGGTGGGTTCAAATTAACCTGGATAATGATGGGCAGAACTTGACATGTGACTTATGATATTTTGACCTCACGCCAAGGTCATAAGAGCATGGGGCAAAAATCTCATCGGGAGTTTCAAAAGAACTGAAACTTGCCAGATATGCGCATACCTTCTGGAGTGTGATACCGTGAGCGGATTCTGTCACGTTATCATGCGATGATAGTTGGATCCTGATTCCCACTGATGAGTTAGTTTACTCCTCGGGTGACCCCGACTAATTCTTCTTTCAGGTTTTGAGGAGAATTTGACGGTACAGTGGGAGGTTTCCAGATTAGATAAATTGGTAACCATTCTGATCTAGGTTAGAGTGCACGCTGAGTGTTTCTTTTCTCTCTCTCTCTTTGGCAGCGACCATTGACCCAACCCTAAGACTATGACTCAGTGACCAAGTTGATCGAACCTTCTTAAACACTGGCTTTTGGATTGTCAGAGTTGCAGACCCCATTGCCACTCCTACTTTTACCCTTTTCTCCAGGACACCCCGTATTACTACGAACGTCCACTTCCATTGGACAAAACCATCGTATGGTTATATACGAACTCGTAGGAATTTATTCGAGGATGGTTTCCGGTTCTGGAGAAAACGGATAGGACTATTCAGTTGTCTTTTCATTTTACCTTCTCTCAGGTTGCGAGTACTCCTTGGTTTAGGAGATAGTACACCTATTACGGAAATTGGATAGTCTTCTTCCAAACCATAGGCAGGTGCCGACCGGTAGGGAATGAAGAAAACCAATTAGCATAACGATGGTGTGCAGAAGGTATTAAGTTAAGACAAAACAAGGGATTAGTAGGAGGGCAAAGTAAATTGCGACTGATATTCACGACCAAACCAAGTATTCCTTCGCCAATCCTAAATCACCTTTGTATTTCTCCAGGACACTCCGTATCACTATGAAGATCCACAGTTTATTTGGATAATCCATCGTATGGTTATATACGAACTCGAAAGGAACTTGTTCCAGTTCGGGGATGGATCCTGGTTCAGGAGAAATAAGAATAAGGTTTATTCGGTTGTCTTTTATCCTCACCTTCTCTCGCATTGCGACTGCTCCTAGGATTAGGACAGTACACCCATTATGCTTATTGGATAGTCTTCTTCCAAACCATAGGCTGGTGCCGAACGGTAGGGAAGGAAGAAAACCATTTGGCCTAAGGGGTGTACAGAAGGTAATGACTAAAGACATATAAAGGGATTTGGAGAGGTGGCAAAGAACTATACGGTTACAGTCGTGAATCTGGAAGAGGCATTACTAGGAATACCGGGATACCCCATCGAAACATTTCAATGTTTCAGTCTCACTGTGTACTGTTAAAGGAAAACTGATTTCCCGATTAGATACTTACTCCAGGGTATGTATTTACCAGTTACGATTCTCACATCTGTATGGTTTTACAGATGATGAGTGGGAGCAAGTTGTTGGGAATTGGGTGATCATCCTCATTATATCGGGATTCGTTGTAATCGGTGATATTTGAGGAAGTCACCTGGGTTGTTTGCCGAACGGCAAATATTTGGTTTTGAATATCCTCTGTTATGCACCAATTTCAAATTGATATATCTGTACGTCTATTTTCATAGAATGAGATATACCTTTTGAAATTATGTCTACGACATTTACCTATATCAGTGGATGGTTAGGTAAGGAGCATTAAACAGCGGTGTAATTCTTCTTAACCATAAGTACAGTTTTCAACCTACGACACACAGTGAATGAGTTATCAGACTCAAGGGACTTATACAGAGTATTGTATGTTGTCCAGGGTCCATCAGGACAGAGGGGTTGGTCCTCGTACTATATTCGGTTTACTTATGACTTCTCTAGTTTTTAGACAGGTGTTTCGTGGAAACACAGGGTCCGAATTTTGAGAAGTTATAGGTATTTGAATAGAGTAGAGAACCAGGTGTAGCAAGTATCGGGATTCTTCAAAGAGATCGAAGATGTAGATACTTGTGAATGGTGTTCAGTTGATAGTAATGATAAAGAGATCTTGCTTCTCTTTTAGGTTATTCATAATTGGAAGCATTCCTAAGTTGAGTAACGCTGATCGGCCTCCTTCCATTTAGTTGACATGCACTGGAGACAGTTGCATGATTTGGATCTGGTTCAATTAAATCAGTGCCTCTGGTCCTATATTGGACATAGAACAGTTCGTATCTTAACGATGTTAAGGTACGGGGAGTTGCCCGGCTTATGATTAAAACCAGACACTGGACAACTCAAGGCACGTTTCTGTAATGGCTGTTTGTGGGTTGACCCAGGCTATGACGAGGGTTGATTTTCTACCATCTGGATGAACAATAGCAATATTGTTCTAGACTCGCCACAGTTTTATTAAAAATGGATTTTTTTTCAGAAAACAGTAGTGGGAGTATGGTAGAACTGGAAGTGATTCCAGAACCACAAACGATTACCGAAGATTTCATTGGAACCTAAAGATTCAATCTGGTTTGACATTCCATTGGCCACTCCGCAGATACGGTGGGTAACTTCAGGCACCCGAGGGGTACTCCGGTAGCCTCAAGGACGGTGACAGGGAGGTTCTTGTTTACCCACACTTACCATTGCTGTTGTTCCAGACTGTGAGACCCGGCAGGAGGATGAGTATAGCGTCGTTCTGAACTTGCTTCAGAAGTGTACGTCTATATGACTCTGCCAGATGGTTGTCGTAGTCAGTGGGAGCAGCGGAAGCATTGGTGGACAGGTAGCTTAAGTCTATTTATAGACTAAAGCAGATTTAGCGGAGAAAGATCATCTATTTCTGACGTGACAGTCATGGGTTTGACTTCATCAGAATAGGGGATGGATCTGTTGAGAAGGTAGTAGGGTGTGATGTCCTGGTATTTGGATGACATACACAGAGTAGGAAGTGATACTCCTATACTACAATCGGTTATACTTTGGTCGTCACGCAGTGGTTTTTCCACAAAGGAAATGGATTTTATATCAGATATACTGGTTACTAGATCTATGTTTTTAGATCTAGATTTGGGTGGTCTCCCAATCTGGGTACTTAGACAGCATTCTAAGGGTATTTAGAATGGACGGCTCCATGCACGGTAGTCTACCTGCAGAAGATGGAGTCACCCTCTCTAAAGGTGTCTTACAGACTAAAGGGGAGAGGGATGTGCATGATTGGCAGTTCACTTGCTCAGGCAATTGAGTCAATCATGAGATGTCAAGTACCACACCAGATGTTGTTCTTGCACTAGATGTAATAAGTTGACATTGATCCAATCCTGGAGAAACAGTCGGAAGCAGTTTTAGAACATAAGTGGATGTTCTAGGGATATGATAACGACAGCCTCATTCGGGAGACAGTTATCATTCCAGGCTTCCAAGGTGACATGGACGACAAGGAGGTTGTCAGAGTTATAGTTTTCCTTCTGATGAAGGGCAGTATTTTGGACAGGTGATCCAAGGCAATACTGAGGGTGGCATGGCGCAGGATACTGATTAAGTTCAGTTGACGATACAGTCTAAGAAGTTTGGATTTGGAGTTCATTTATGAGCTATGTCCCATCAGACATCCAGACACATTCTAAGACAGGTATTGCTCATTTCGGGAGATGGCTTTCTCCGCGAACTTGAGATATAGAGAGACATAGAAAGAAACATCAAAGCGGATCCACTCACTAAGGCTATTCCTCGAACGCAATAGTTTCGCAAACGAGCTTTGTGAGACAGACTAGTAGAGGAATTGGGTGTTCGGTATCACACGGGCTGTGAGTATGCGACATCGCAATAATTAGCCTTGAGTGCAAGTGGGAGATTGTTGGAGATAGTGCCCTCAGAGTCAATTATTAGGTCACAGGTACGTGATTGCAATGATTGATGGAGGACCTATCCCGGTAGGACAGTCTTACTCGAGATGATAGTATGCTATCTGGTTTACCTTTATCATCGTGTACTGCTTAAGGTGACCTTAAAGGTCGCTATTACACGTTGGTAGAGCCCCTAGGATTCTTGCTTGACCACCAGCAGTATGAGGGCGATCATATAAGTGGGAGCTGGGGGTCTATAAGCATATCCTTAAATGGTCCCTAGTCGTGTGAGTTTCGAGACAGGGCATCGATACTCCAGAGTAGACTAGTGTATACAGTCGAGACCCCGACGAGGGGCGGTGGCCGGTCTCACAAGCCATTGGTGTCAGTTGGTTCACCTAAGATGTATACAGGTGCTCATTGGGTTATGAGTACACCGGACAGGACTCGCCGGGAACATGCTAGTTGGTCATATACCAGACGTCAGATGGCAGTTCCCTGGTGACATGTGTACAGGTTAGTTCATCGACGTGGGGATCGTCATTTGTCTTGTGTGAGTTCCCACTGTACTTTGATTACTACCCTACCACGGCTCAAAGGAGTCGTGCAAACAGGTTTTAGTTGGGTACAGTCCCGAGCCACATGGAGGCAGTGAGCGCATCTTCAGGGGTTCGTCTCTCCCGGTATTGGGGGTGAGGTCACGCTGTGTCTAGGAGAGCCATTACACGAAGCCCTCGGCCGAGGCAAGGAGATTTACTGGTAGGTATTCCAGTAGTATCTCAGGGTGTTCTGGGCTACACTCCGACACGACTTGTACCGCTTTTGGGGGTCTGACTTTTACCAACCCCCTAGGCCCGCCATGCGATGCTCATAGATGAACGGACCGGACTGTATGGATATTGTCACTGACAGGCTCAGTAGGGTTGTCAGGCTGAGTTCGCTCACAGACGTCCCTTTTAGTCAATACCTGGTAGCCCGTTACGTATTGGCTTATACCTCTGACGTGCTAGTGGTTAAATCCACAACCAAGGTGTTGACGAGTCTTTAGAGTCCCCCACATTCAGTTACTCAATCTTTCGGGCGAAAAGTTGTAGAGGCCGTATGGAGATATGGCAAGGTCCGATCAGATACGTGCGGTATTGCACGGATCAGGATCGGACAGTTTGTACTATAGGCCGTATGGATATATGGCAGGGTTCGATCAGATACGTGCGGTATTGCACGGATCAGGATCGAACGGATAATACTAGCCGGCTTTGGTTTAAGCCGGATCCTAGTATAGTACATTGTAGATTTTGTCTCATTGCATTTGTATTTCGGTCGGAATACAAATACGGGTGTGTATGCACAGTATCGGGGTATTCCTGTAATTTATTACGGGACCAGTTTTCTGGAGTTGCCAGTTTGCTTTCCGTTTCGGCCAATTTCCTTTGTATCGTTCATTGGCCGAAGATTGGTGGAGGAGGGCTTATTTGCATTGTTGCCAATAAGCATTTGTGGAGGGGGTCTTTGCATATATTTGTATCATGATAGCTTTTCCTTGACCTTGACTTCTTGACTTCTTCTTGTCATCATGGTTTGACTTGTGGAAAGATGATGGTTGCTTTGGAGTGTTGGAATTGTTGTGATCATTTGATTCTTTCTCTTCATCACTTGCTTTTCAACCACCTCTTTGTCTTGACCTTCTCTCTCCCCATTCCCTTGTATGGGCCGGCCATTCCCTTAGGGAATGAGGGATTCATTTTTGGTGTGGCAATTTTGGTTCTCATGGTGCCAAGAAAAATGCCCTCTTGTTCATCCAAAAACATCCTTTATTTCCTCCACCAAAATGGCACCTCCATGAACCCCAAATGAGACTTAAACACTACATATTCTACAGCAAACCTTGGGCATGTCGACTAGCCAGCTTCGTGCCCGAGTTGCCTCGGCATTGAGGTGGGAGCCCGTAAAAGAAGTAGGCGATGTGGTGCACTTCCGGCGACGAGGTGAAGACCGGAGCTTCCGCAGGAGATCGGGACGACGACGAGAAGACCGGAGGACTCGGATCAGTCGGTATATCTCTCTTCCCCATCTTGTAGTTAGCTAGGACTAGTTAATGGTTCGATCCGGGTATTAGTGCGCGGCGGTTTGCCAGTTCATGAAAAATTTAAGTTTATCACCGCTTCCGCATTTGGCCGTCGGATTGACGGCCGGGGCGCCGCCGTGCACTTACACTTATTGGATAGTCTTCTTCCAAACCTTAGGCTGGTGCCGAAGGGTAGGGAATGAAGAAAACCAATTAGCGTAAAGGAGGTGTACAGAAGGTAATAAGTAAAGACATAATAAAGGGATTGCAGTAAGGGCAAGTAAGTATATGGTTAATGTCATGATTCAGAATACTGGAAGAGGCGTTACTAGGAATACCAGTTAACCTTTTTTTGAAACATTTTCATGTTTCAGTCTGATTGTGCGATGTTAATTGAAAACTGTTTTCCCAATTGGAATCTAACTCCAGGATATATATTTACCAGATCGTCTTCTCACATCTGCATGTTATTATAGATGGTGAGTGGGAGTAAGATATTGGGAATTGGGTGATTCGATCCTCATTATATCAGAATTCGTTGTAATTGGTGATATTTGAGGAAATCATCTGGATTTTTGCCGGATGGATAATATTTGGTTTTGAATATCCGTTGTTATGCACCAATTTCAAACTGATATATCTGTACCTTTATTTTATAAAGTGAGATATAACTTTTTGATATTATGTCTGTGACATTTACCTATATCAATTGGTGAATAGGTAAGGTGCATTCAACAGCGGTGTAATTCTTCTTAACCATACTACAGTTTTTCAACCTACGACGCACAGGGTTTGAGTTATTGAACTCAGGGGACTTATACAAAGTATTGTATGTTGTCCAGTGTCCATTAGGACAAAGGGGTTGGTACTCGTACTATATTCTGTTCACTTATGACTTCTCCAGTTCTGGACATGTATTTCGTTGAAATGCAAGGTCCAGATATTCAGAAGTTATAGGTATAAGAATAAAGTAGAGGACCATTTGTTGTAAGTATCAGGATTCTTCGAGGAAGTCGAAGATGTAGATACTTGTGTTTGGTATTCAGTTAATAGTAATGGTTTTGAGAACTTGCTTCTTTTTCAGGTTACTCATATGTGGATGCACTCCTAGATGAGTAATGCTGATTGTTCTCTTTCCATTTGGTTGATATGCACTGGAGACAGATGCATGATTTTGAATCTGGTTCAAATTAGATTAGTGCTTTTGTTTCTATATTAGATTTATATAGAATCAATTTATATCTTAACGATATTAAGTTATAGGGAGTTGTCCGGCTGATGCTTAAAACCAGAATCTGGATAAACTCAAGGCACGTTTCAGTAATGGCAGTTTGTGGGTTATCCCGGGCTTTGACGAGGGTTAACTTTCTACCATCAAGAAGATCAATATTTATATTGTTCTTGACTCGCCACAGTTTTAGTAAAATGGATTTTTCAGAAAAACAAAGTGGGAGTATGGTAGAACTGGAAGTGATTCCAGAACCATAAATGATCACTGATGATTTAATAGAACCCAACGATTCAATTAGTTTCAACGTTCTATTAGCCACTCCGCAGATTTGGTGGGTAACCCCAGGCACCCGAGAGGTACTTCGGTCTCCTCAGAGACGGTGACAGGGAGGTTCTTGTTTACCCAGACTTTCCATTGCTGCTGTTCTAGACTATAAGACCCGGCAGGAGGATGAGTATAGCGTCGTTCTAAACTAGCTTTAGAAGTACACGTGTATATGACTCTGCCAGAGGGTTGTTATAGTCAGTGGGAGCAGCGGAAGCATATAGTGAAAGGTTCTTAGGCACCCTATAGTGGTCTCACAAGGCATCGAACATGCCAATATAAAATTTTACGGGTGCCGAGAGACCCGACTACGGATCGTTTGCTAGATGTCTAGGCGAAACATAAGCTAGTTTACAACTAAACTATAAGATACGGAAATACAACCTTTGTAGATCCGGTCCTCCACCTCCACGGCTCCGAGATGAGGTCCTCTCCGCTGTCCAAATCAAATCTGGGCTCTAGCGTCGGCTTCATCGGAGAATGGACGGGCTAGGTCGTCGACGACGTGCCGAAGATGATCTACGTCGAAGCATCGCTAGATCAAGCTCTCACTTCACCAAGTCAAGAAAGTTGTGAAGGAAACACACTCTACTACTTGGCAAGAGGTAGAGGATGAAGAAATAGGAAGTGGGTAGACTTTAGATTTGTATTTCTCACTCATTTTCTTCACTTGCCATTGGAGTAGCAAGCTTTCTTCATGAAGTGAAGAAGATGAAGAAGATGATAATTGTTATGATAAGTTATTTTGAAAAAGGAAATAAAAAGAATACTTATCATGACCAAACCATGGTCAAGTGTAGAGAATAAATCATGGTTAGTGGGATGGTTAGGGTTAAGCATGAGACAAAATGGTCACTTGGTCAAAGTCTTCATGAAGCTTCATGAACAAAACAAAACAAGCCACCATTTTCTCATTTGCTTTTCTTTTTCCAAAAGAATAAATAAATGAATAAATGAATAAGGAAAAAGTAAACCCTAACCATTTCATTAACCAAGGTTTAATTCTTTACACTTAACCAAAAGGCATGTATCATCAAACATGATACAAGCAAGTGCACAAAATCATATCGCATATGCAATGCGCACACCCGAGTGAGAATATCCATTTAAAGTGAACCGATACTAGTTAATACAAAGTAATATATCAAATATATAATTATACATTAAATCATTAAATCAACACTTGATTTAACGATCCGGTCATATCACATGTAACCGACTAGTATCCAATGTATCGGTTTATCGAATCAATCCTTGATTCGATAACTAGGGTATATCGCATATAACCTAATCGATACATTCATCGCGAGAATGGAATACGGTATCACATACACGCATTATTCTCGGTCCCGCACATATCTCATATGCGCTCCTATTTCGTTTCGCTTGAGCCAGGAAACCTCTGTGTAGGACTCTAAAGACTCGTCAATACGCCGGCAGCAGGCGATGATCATATCAAACACCCACAAGCCGCAAGCGGTCTGCTAAACGTAACGGCCACCCGGGTATTGAGCGATCTGAAGATCGACGAGCAAGCCCGCTCACACTCCAGTGAATCCAACCAGTAACACTACCGTACAGTCCGGTCTGATCGTCTGATATGTCGCATATCTCGCCTAGGGGTGGTAAACGTCAGACCCCAATAGCTCGATAAGTCGTGTCGATATGAGGTCTATAACAATTCGAGAAACTACTGGTAACACTTACCAGTAAATCTCAGCAACCCTGGCCAGGGATTTCCTGTTATAGCCAATCGAACACAGCACGACATCAACTCCCTATACCGGGAGAGACGAATCCCCTCCTATCGCTCATTGCCTCCATGTGACTCGGGACTGTACCCAAAAACCACCGTTTTGCACGCCCTCTTGGACGTGGTAAGATGGAAATCAAAGCACAGTGGGAACCACACAAGACTCTATGACGATCTCGGGTCAACAGACTACTCTGTACCAGTGTCACCAGAGAACTGCCATCTGACGTGAGGTATAATACCATCTGGGAGTTCTCGGCGAGTCCGTCCAGTGTACCCAGTCTATACTGAGCACCCGTATATCATCTCTGATGTCAAACACCAATGGATATGGGATCATCCATCGCCCATCTGTATGGGTCGAGAAGGTATACGCTAGTCTACTCTGGTATATCGATGCCCCGTCTCGATACACCCACGATTAGGGACTTTGAAGGATGTACTTATGGACTACCATGTCCCCACTAGTATGATCCGCATCATAGTCCAGGTAGTCAAGTACAGATCCTAAGGGCTTTACCAACATGTAACAGAGAGACAATCAGTGTACACGTTAAGGTAAAGATCAACCAGATAGCATACTATCATGTCGAGCAAGAAAGTCCTCCCTATATATGTCCCAGCATCCACTACAATATACATCCTATGTACAGTAATGGCCTCTAGGGCATACATATAACTAACAATCTCCCACTTGCACTAGGGCCATCTATAGCAGTGGTTGTAGTATCTCATACTCAACCATCCCATAAAAGTCTCTCTCTGGGAACAGGCCTTTGTGAGTAGATCCGCTGTGTTGTCCTCTGAGTCTACTCTCCTGTCCTCGATCCCTTGGAGATCAACCATCTCCATGATCAGGTGATACTGTCTTAGAATATGTCTGGATCACTGATGGGACCTGCGTTCCTTGGCATAAGCCACAACTCCATTGTCACACAATGGGAGGAACAAAGTTCATCTTATGAACCAATATACACCCAGACTGCCTCTTTGGTAGCATCTTAAGTAGCGATGTATCCAGCCTTAATTGTCTAGTATGCCACGGTATCCAGCTTGGAACTCTTCCAACATACCGTCCCTTTACTGAGGGTAAAGACAATGCCTGTGACTGACATTCAGTCGTCTTTATCACCCTGGAACCCTTCCAGTGATTCTCCTCAGGATCGATTGACACCATCTCACTACAACTAGTGAGAATCCTAACATCCAATTAAATCTATCTCATAGATCCAAAACTCAGGATTTAGGAGGTATCATTTTGATCCTATACGGAGAATCTTTGTGATAAACGGAGATTGATCGAGCGTAGCATAAGAAACTCCTTTCTTATCAAGAGTATGTCATCCACGTACTCTACGAGGATCACCACCATACTCCCTACTACCTTTTTGTTTATACCAGGTTCATCTACCATTTTGATGATGTCAAACTCTTTGACTAATCCATCAAAACAGATGTTCCAACTCCGCGATGCCTGCTTTATCATATAAAACATCTTACTCACGTTTCCGCTGCTCCCACTGACTACGAAGCCCTCTGGCTGTGTACTTATAGACGCTCTCTTCCAAATCATTATTTAGAAAAGCAATCATGACACCCATCCGCCAGATATCGTAGTTATGGTATGTAGCCGTGGCAAGTAGGATCTGGATGGACTTAAGCATAGGTACTGGAAAAGGTTTCATCATTATCCACGCCTGGTCAATGACGAAAAACTTTAACAAGTCTAGCTTTGAAAGTCTCAACTTTTCCATCTACACCAAGTAATCTTCTCAAGATATACTTGCTCCTGAAGGGGATTTAACCCTTCAGATATAGCAGCCAAAGTCCATACTTTGCTGGTGTATAAGGATTCCATCTCAGATCGCTAAGCATCCAGCCATTTTTACAGAGTCTTACTCCTGATGGCCAGCTCGAAACTAGTTGGGTCATCATCTCATGACGCAATCCTCGCTCCCACTGTCATAGAGAAACTGAGGTATCTCTCAGGTGGGTGAGGAACCCTGCTAGATCGGCGGAGAGGCTGAGGTTCGTTGGAATCTACTGAATCCTTTGGTTCTATCAAATCATCAGCTGCAGTTTGTATAGCTGGAACATTTCCAGTTGTACATAACAGACCTTGCCTCGAGCTTGTCCGGATTTTGCTTTTAGACATAGGCCGGACAACCCCAAATCTTAACTAACTTAAGATATGGGCTCTTACCTTTCCATATCACATATGAAGTGGTAGGCAACTGATTTGATTTGAACCTTATTCAATAGGTATGCAGCTTCTCAAGTGCATAACTCCCAAAAAGGAAAATAGGAAACTCAGTAGTACTCATCATAGAGCACACCTTATCATATAGGGTGTGATTGCTCCACCCCGATATACCATCGTGCTATGGTGTATACGGAGGAGTAATGCTGAGAGAGAATCTCATTCTCCTTTAGAATAGTCCAGTATTTCCGTGCTCAAGTATTCTCCTCCTTGATCTCATCATAGGACATAATACTCATACCCGTATTGGTTCTCTACTTCTCGCTTATATTCTGTGAATATCTCAAAAGGTTCGGACTCATGTTTCAACAGGAACATATGTCTGAATCTCGAAAGATCATCAGAGAACGTAATGAAGTATAAAGAACCAGTCTTGGTATGTGTAGACAGGGGACCTACATACATCAACATGTATCATCCCAAGAGTTCAGTAACTCTTTCTCTGTTTCCAGTAAACGGAGCTATGGTCATCATATCTTTGTGACATGACTGGCGAGTTTCACAAGATGTAAATTCAAACTAATTTAAATATGCATCTTTATGTAACTCTAGCTAGTCGGGTCACATTAATCTGACCTAGTCTACAATACCTCAAGAAGAATTCGTTCATTTCTGAACTTTTCCTTTTTTGTGTGTTCCATATACTAAGAACTGTAGTTTGATTTAGAACATTAATGCTTTTAGATAACGTGCCTGAACCGATCAACTTTTGATATAGGAAATGTTCAAAACATTATCCATCAATACAAAATTATATCCTTTCTTTTCTAATAAAGAGAGTGATATGATTTGGTATATCAGGTTCGGTATCTAATAACATTCGTTCAGAATCAATGTATTAGTAATACAGGGTGACAGTGACCAACAGACTTGGCTGCAACTCTTGCCCCGTTTTCTGCCTCATGAAACTTATCACCCGTTCTCAGTTTTTCTACCCTTTTGTAGCCCTATGTAACATCTTACATATCTGGGATCCTGATCCGGTATCAAATACCCAGGATACGGAGGATACTGAGAAACAGTTCTTTGTAATGAACACACCCGAAGATGATGCATCAGCATGCACTCTTTTCGTTTGGGTGGCACGGGAAATCTGGTATTCCCCAATTTCCTGCTCTGTCTTATAACAATTATAAGTTAGAGCGGGACCAACGTTCCCCAGCTCAGTATAACAAGCGGGTTCGGTCAATAATCCGTATTATTATCTTGATTAAGGCGTGATATGGTCGCTACCAGGAGAGAGAGAGAAGAAATCACTCAGCGTGCGCTCTTGCAAGAATAGATTGGTTATTATTTTATCTAATCAGGATGGCTCCCACTGCTTTTTATCAAATCTTCCTTCAAACCCTAAAAGGAAAGACTAGCCGGGATTAATTACACACTACAAGTTCGCCAATCTTTCAGCCAGGCCAGTGTCGGTACTTTGAGGGAGGTCCCCCGTGCTTTCGCACGAACCTAATTAATGTAAACCTCGTTTTCCCAGAGGCATAACCCCGTTAACACCTTTCTAGACACCTACTTGATCGGCTAATTATAATGTATAAAACTCTCCCAGGACTAACTCTTACTCGCAGCGGGTATCGGGATCCAACTATCTCATAGAAGGTATGCAATCTCATTGCAAATTTCAACACTTGAAATTCCCGATAATATATTGCCCCAGGCGATCTATGACCTTGACTGAGTCAACAAACCATAGACCGCAAGTAAAGTTCAACCCGTCATTTCCTGATTGAATTAAACCCACCCGCACGACCCTTGACTGAGTCAATAAGGCCGCACGACTACCCTAATCCAATCTGCATCATATGCATAAGCAGATAAATAGTAATCAGCTACCGCACACTACGCCTTGACTGAGTCAACAAACGCAGCACGAATACTAACTATTACTTATCTGAAATGACGGAGGGCTACGTCAGGTTTTTAAGAAAACCCTTTGCGTAATGAACTTTATATCGTTGTAGAATCAAATGATTTAAAAATGGAGTGCTTTTGAGGCTTTTCTAGTTTTGCTAAAGGAGTCACTCCCGGTGAAGGGATCGTCGGTCCTTTCCTCGTCGAATGAGGTGCAGGATATATCATATATATCACTGTGCAAAGCATAACTCTTAAAAGCAATAAAAAAGACAAACCGAGTGTGTAGCATCTGCCAGTTATTGCTAAAGGAGTCATTCCCGGTGAAGGGATCTCGGTCCTTTCCTTATCGAATAAGGTGCAGGATATATCATATATATCACTGTGCAAAGCAAGAACTGTAGCTACCTGTTTTATTTTGAAATTCGATTCTACAACATCTTAGGTTTCTTTTATTTCATTAATCACATTAATGAAGTCCCATCGTTTATATACCTAAACATCACAGATAAATACGACGTACACTTATGCCATCCGCATTCGCCTCGATGTCCCCTCGTGCACCGTTAGGTTAGGTAGCTAACGACAGAGCGGGGCAGGGCTAGCGCGGGTGTAAAACATAAGTAACGTCTATATAATATATCATATATACTATATACTGTATCTATCACAGAACATCACATGATCACATCACAAATATCGCAGCAGAAGAATCATATGAAATATTGGATATACTAGGACGTCCGTGTTTTCAATATGAGCCAGTATAAAACACGGATTCCACGGTCGTGATGAATAGCCAAACCCACACCCCTAGACCCCTACGAGAGCGGCAAGCAACCCTACCAATTCTGGAGTTAGGAGACCCGGCCTCGACTCCTCGAGTTGGTCTCCCACTGGACTCCAGAACCCGGTTACTTGTGCCCTCCTCCTTGGGTCTATCCTAGTGCAGAAAAGTAAATAATATACAAACGGTGACATCTTCCGCTACCTGAAAGTGCCCCAATAAAAGAATATTACATACAAGTTTTTACATGAATGAAAATGAAAAACACTCATCTCACATAAAAACCCCCGGATATTCAAACACGACGATCCAATATAACATATCCAGTAACACATAACATCACATGTCATCAACGTAAGTAAATATGCGCATCCCAATTGTCATTGACATATAGCAACGAAACCGGCGATATCACATATTACACTTACGGTCACAGAAAAGAAAGTGTAAAACTACAACAGTTGGAATCCGCAACCACCTCAGACATCGCATGCCTGACCAAATGAATTACTTAGACATCGCATGCCTAACAATTATAAACCCCGCATTTTAGTCTCATTATCGAAAACACTTTTCAATATCAAGTCGGGCAATTAAACAAGATTCCCGACATTCTGATCGAATGCTCGTCGCAAACTTCAGTAGACGGCTGCACCCCCGATACCGTCGACGAAGTGCACCAAGGCGGAACACCGCTACCGCGAGCACCCGAACGGATGCTTTCGGCGACGGGGTTCTCCTACAGTCACTTGGTCGGGGCTATGGAGCGAGGCTGTCTATTAAGTTTACCCGGCGAGTATCCGCGTACGCTACGTGATTGCGACGGAGTTTTGATCGCATCAAAATTCCATGGCAACCGATCAAGTGAGACTAAAGTGCTACGTTTATAACATTCATTCAGTTATCTCATAACAATTTGCGAATTCCAAGTATTGTATCACATTCCGGATAAATAGAAAATGCTAAACTTTTCGATCGAACAATCGAACACCCAAGTTTTCCCGATACAGCTCAACACATGAAATAAGTCTAACAACATTCAGTTCGTGCCTCAGTACCAACGGTCCAGCCGTAGAAGGGTCAAGCCAACGCCTCACATGTGGCACGCCGTACTGCCCCAAACCCGAAGGTTCAAAAGGCAGTTCATGACGGTCACATAATCGAGTTAAGGTTTGTTGTCTTCTAGAGGGTCCATCGCGTTACTTGCACTACTTAGAACGTCGTTAAACTACGGAAAAGTCCAACACTTGGAAATTTCCCGACAGGGGAAAAATTGGGTATTTATATCCGGTCGAACATTTTAACATATTCTAAAATTTATCCGGAAAGCCAAATAGACAAAATTTGATACCCCGATCGAAACACCGAATCCCCAAAACAACTCCAGAAAATTCAACTCTTGAAAAATATTTAAAAATACCCAGGAAAACCAGCAATATCAATTAGGAGTTACTGTGTAACATTGACTGAAGAATGAGTCCGTACGGCCGCGGATCCGCCGCACGAGCCATGCTCGTGCCGCGGAACCGCGGCAGTATGATGGAATTACGCACTCATATTTCACAGTTACTCTTAAAATAATCTGCTGATATTTCTGCATATTTTTAATACTGAAAAATCCCTGTTTTTGAAAATTGGACAGAGAGCATGGGTGTGTTAGGATTTCGGGTTCGTTCGGAGTTCAAAATCCGTCTAGACTTCGCCTAAGGCTCTAGCTAGGCTCTGATACCAGTGAAAGGTTCCTAGGCACCCTATAGTGGTCTCACAAGGCATCGAACATGCCAATATAAAATTTTACGGGTGCCGAGAGACCCGACTACGGATCGTTTGCTAGATGTCTAGGCGAAACATAAGCTAGTTTACAACTAAACTATAAGATACGGAAATACAACCTTTGTAGATCCGGTCCTCCACCTCCACGGCTCCGAGATGAGGTCCTCTCCGCTGTCCAAATCAAATCTGGGCTCTAGCGTCGGCTTCATCGGAGAATGGATGGGCTAGGTCGTCGACGACGTGCCGAAGATGATCTACGTCAAAGCATCGCTAGATCAAGCTCTCACTTCACCAAGTCAAGAAAGTTGTGAAGGAAACACACTCTACTACTTGGCAAGAGGTAGAGGATGAAGAAATAGGAAGTGGGTAGACTTTAGATTTGTATTTCTCACTCATTTTCTTCACTTGCCATTGGAGTAGCAAGCTTTCTTCATGAAGTGAAGAAGATGAAGAAGATGATAATTGTTATGATAAGTTATTTTGAAAAAGGAAATAAAAAGAATACTTATCATGACCAAACCATGGTCAAGTGTAGAGAATAAATCATGGTTAGTGGGATGGTTAGGGTTAAGCATGAGACAAAATGGTCACTTGGTCAAAGTCTTCATGAAGCTTCATGAACAAAACAAAACAAGCCACCATTTTCTCATTTGCTTTTCTTTTTCCAAAAGAATAAATAAATGAATAAATGAATAAGGAAAAAGTAAACCCTAACCATTTCATTAACCAAGGTTTAATTCTTTACACTTAACCAAAAGGCATGTATCATCAAACATGATACAAGCAAGTGCACAAAATCATATCACATATGCAATGCGCACACCCGAGTGAGAATATCCATTTAAAGTGAACCGATACTAGTTAATGCAAAGTAATATATCAAATATATAATTATACATTAAATCATTAAATCAACACTTGATTTAACGATCCGGTCATATCACATGTAACCGACTAGTATCCAATGTATCGGTTTATCGAATCAATCCTTGATTCGATAACTAGGGTATATCGCATATAACCTAATCGATACATTCATCACGAGAATGGAATACGGTATCACATACACGCATTATTCTCGGTCCCGCACATATCTCATATGCGCTCCTATTTCGTTTCGCTTGAGCCAGGAAACCTCTGTGTAGGACTCTAAAGACTCGTCAATACGCCGGCAGCAGGCGATGATCATATCAAACACCCACAAGCCGCAAGCGGTCTGCTAAACGTAACGGCCACTCGGGTATTGAGCGATCTGAAGATCGACGAGCAAGCCCGCTCACACTCCAGTGAATCCAACCAGTAACACTACCGTACAGTCCGGTCTGATCGTCTGATATGTCGCATATCTCGCCTAGGGGTGGTAAACGTCAGACCCCAATAGCTCGATAAGTCGTGTCGATATGAGGTCTATAACAATTCAAGAAACTACTGGTAACACTTACCAGTAAATCTCAGCAACTTTGGCCAGGGATTTCCTGTTATAGCCAATCGAACACAGCACGACATCAACTCCCTATACCGGGAGAGATGAATCCCCTCCTATCGCTCATTGCCTCCATGTGACTCGGGACTGTACCTAAAAACCACCGTTTTGCATGCCCTCTTGGACGTGGTAAGATGGAAATCAAAGCACAGTGGGAACCACACAAGACTCTATGACGATCTCGGGTCAACAGACTACTCTGTACCAGTGTCACCAGAGAACTGCCATCTGACGTGAGGTATAATTCCATCTTGGAGTTCTCGGCGAGTCCGTCCAGTGTACCCAGTCTATACTGAGCACCCGTATATCATCTCTGATGTCAAACACCAATGGATATGGGATCATCCATCGCCCATCTGTATGGGTCGAGAAGGTATACGCTAGTTTACTCTGGTATATCGATGCCCCGTCTCGATACACCCACGACTAGGGACTTTGAAGGATGTACTTATGGACTACCATGTCCCCACTAGTATGATCCGCATCATAGTCCAGGTAGTCAAGTACAGATCCTAAGGGCTTTACCAACATGTAACAGAGAGACAATCAGTGTACACGTTAAGGTAAAGATCAACCAGATAGCATACTATCATGTCGAGCAAGAAAGTCCTCCCTATATATGTCCCAGCATCCACTACAATATACATCCTATGTACAGTAATGGCCTCTAGGGCATACATATAACTAACATATAGAACAAGTAGCTTATGTCTATTTATAGACTAAAGCAGGTATAGCGGAAATGGATCATCTATTTTTGATGTGACAGTCATAGGCTTTGACTTCATCAGAATAGGAGATGGATCTGCTAAGAAGGTAGTAGAGAGTGATGTCCAGGTATTGGGATGACATGCATTTGATAGGAAGGGACATTCCTATACTACGATCGGTTATATTATGGTTGTCACAAAGTTGTTTCTCCACACAGGATATGGATATAATATCAAGTTTTCTGGTTACTAGATCTATAGTTTTAGATCTAGATTTGGGAAGTATCCTAATCTGGGTACTTTGACATTAAATGGACGACTCCTAGCATGGTGGTGTACCTGCAGGTGATGGAGTCAACCTCTCTAAAGGTGTCTTACAGACTAAAGGGGAGAGGGATCTACATGATTAACATATCATTGGCTAGGCCAATTGAGTTAGTCATGAAATGTCAAGTACCACACCAGATATTGTTTTTGCACTAGTTGCAATAAACATATATTAATCCAATCCTAGAGAAACGTTGGGAAGCAGTTTTTGGAACATAAGTGGATGTTCTAGGGATTCGATAACAGCATCCTCCTTCTGGAGACGGTTATCAATTCAGGCTTCCAAGGTGACCTGGATGACAGAGTGACTGTCAGAGTTATAGTTTTCCATCTAACGAGGGACAGTATGTTGGACAGGTGGTCCAAGCGGATACTGAGGAAGGCATGGTGCAGTATACTTGTAACATTTTAAAAATAATTAAATAAATAATTAAATGAATAAAAGTGTTTAAGTGAATTTTAGGATTTTCGGTAAAGTAAAATGTATTTTTCGTAAAACCAAACCGTGATTGTTTTTCACTATAAATTTAAAAATATCTATTTTAATTATGAAATTACTAGTAAATAGTGTTTATTTAGCCACTTATAAATTTTTGGTTTAATAAAATATTTTTTCCTAAATTAATTATTTTAAATATTAACATAAGCTTTATTTTTACACTAAATTAGTGTAAATTACAAATTTAAATGGTTTTAATTTGTAAAAATGAACCATGGCATATTAGAATTTAGTGTGTATCATGCAAAATTTATTTGCAAATTTTTCCTTGTTTCTAGATCTTTCTTGAGTTATTTTAGAAAAGAATTAAAAGAAAATGAATAAAGCATGAAAAGACATTAAGATGATGACATTTTGGAGAAGTTTCTACACCATTTCTCATGTGTTTCTCCCTCTTCCCCTTATTGTGGCCGGACTCCCCATCACCATGGCTGCCCCCCCCCATTTTCCACCTCATTTTTATTCAAAAATCATCAAAAATACTACAAAAATCCAATTTAAATTCCACAAAAACCTAATTATTTCATACCCTTTATTCTCTACTCTTCTCTATATGGATTTTGGAGTGGGAAAGCATGTATTTTTGAGGCTCATTTTCAAGTTTGGACATGAGGTTGTGGAGGTATAAATCCTTCTTTTTTGTTTTATTTCTATTAGATATTTCTTTTAAAGCATAATTAGATTAATTAGATTAATTCTTGTTGCAAATTCTAAAATTCAAGTTAGGGTTTGAAAATTCAAGAGGTGGTTTTTGTTAATTAATTAGGGTTATAATAGCTAGTTTAACATCTTTTAGAGTGGAAAATTCTTGCATGGTGGTGGTATAATAAATTGTTGATCGAAATTGTTTAATTTAAACTATTTAGCTAACTAGATTTTTTCTAAAATGTGTTGTGGGTAAAATAAAATTCTTATTAAGGGTGTTATCATTAGATGGTAATTTTAGTGAGAATATTAGCATATTAATTGAATGAAAAACTTAGTTTGATCACTAGATTATTTTGATAATTGGAAAAATAGTAATAAAATGCTATTATTTTGTAAACTAGATTTTAGGAATTTCTAAATAAATGTGATTAAAAATATAATTATAGTTTCACTACATCATTATCATCATAAATTGTGGTTTAAGTGATTAATTTATGCAAAATCATGTTTTGAGGTGGAATTGTGGTATTTTGCTTGGAAAATGTTAAAATTGTTAAAAGTTGCAAACTAGAAATTTCAAATAAATGCAAAATTGTGTAATAAAAATATAGTAATGGTTTGTATAGTCTAGTAATTCTATTTAATGAGTTTTATAACCATTGGTTTCATTTAAATGTCAAGTTTCGATGAAAAACGGTAAATTGGCATTTTCGGGTTTTTCGAAAACGGACGATTTGATCGATTTTAGTGTTTCGATGAATTTGATCATGTTTTACAATATAAGTAATGTGTTTTAAAACTACAAGTTGTTTGATGATGTTATCTCGATCCATCGGAGTTTGTACGCCGATATCGAGCGGTATTTGGTTCTTTTGCGTGGACGAGACATAGGTTTTAACCTGTGCTTGCTCTTCGTATCATTTGACTTTTGTATGTGATTCGGTTTACGATGCTATTTATATGTTGCGTCTAGGTACCCTCACGTGGACTGCGGGCGATGAAGAGGAGGATGGCGACACTGTCTTCGGCAGACATGGACCAGGTGAGTAGATGCATATCTACGGGGGGAAGTCGGGTGGATGGCGTTTAGCACCCCCGCAACGTAGAATAGGAATAGTACTTATTGACATTAGGAAACCAGACGTGACCCTAGTAGGACCCTAGTATTGACCCTAGGCTGGACTAGACCGATTTAGGAAAACTATATCAGAGGATGAGTACCTTGGAAGAGGTTCGTAGGTTTCAGATAGAAACACACCCGCGCACACACTGAAAATCGACATGGGGTACGTGCATGTGTATATATATAGAACTAGGTATAGGTATATACATATATATACAACACATATAGGTGATTCAGTGATGTGATATGATATCCAAGGTATGATGAAATAGTATAACTGGGCTTGATGCCGTGATTTTTGACTATACAGTCGTAATAAAGTGTTAGCGGATCATTAGGGAATGAGATAATGAACTTGAATATATAAATTACAAAGAGTGGTGGTGATATTGATATACATGGGACGCTAGAATAGTACTCGGACTGTAACTTGTGACTGATTACGATATGATATATGTATAACTTGATTTCGACATTATATTGGTGTGACCTGATGCCGATATCATATGAGTATGACTTAATCACAATATGATACATATGACATTATACGAATGAGGAGACACCTAGGAGATACTTGACCGTACCCCGACATTGGGATGCCGTACGATGGATTTTACCGTACGAGGCTTAGATTTGATGATTGATCCGCACTCTTGATTCGAGGAAGCCGTACTACGTACGTGACGCTGTTGAGGCGGGATCGCCGACTATTAGAGATATTGATTCAGACCTTAGGTAGACTCTTATTTCTATTGACTAGTTCTTAGGTTTAGTTTTCCTTAGGAGGTTAGATGGACACTAGGTTAGGTTCGAGTCATATAGTGGTAGTAGTATTAGTATATTAAATGAGTAGGTAATATACATTCGTCTTTACTTTCACACTGTAATCATAATGTTGCATGTTCATACATATGTTGCTATAAATAGTATAAACCTTACCTGTTAGGACACCAGCACCATTACCGATGATGCGCATATTCCACGCACACTTATTTGCCGGCTCACACACATCATCATCGGTAATTGCTATGTCACGTACACTTTAGATCATATTATCTTTTATTGATAGAATCAGTTAACAACTAAACCGATGTAGTATTGTGATCACTCTCTGATGTTAAGTATAAGACATGACATTCATTACTTAGACATTCATGCATTCATATTTTCGTGTTATCATGCAGTATTATGGGCATATGCCGACACTTATCATATAGTACTCATGATTTTGAGATTTGGATTTCTATGAGATTTCTGGATTTTTGGGGAAAACCGCAAAAATATATAAAAACTTCTCTCTCTCTCCTCTTCTCTTTTTTTTAAAATAAGATGCGGTTTTCTCGTGATGTATGTGTCGTCCACCATGAGTATTTCATGTTTTCTGATGGATTTCGAGACCCGATTCGAGGAGTGGATGAACCATCTCGGGTACATGGTGGGCCCGGTATGGTACCCCGGGGTAAGAAGATCGAGTTGTAGACGATGAGCCTGGCAGGGGAAGGCTACCTACCGGTGATGTCTGGCGCGGCGGATATCCGGAGGATACCGACCGTTGTCATGGGATTTGATGATATGGGCCGATCCGGACTGACGGAGCTCGACATATTGATACTTGAGGTTACATGTGTTGTGTCGATACTTGACACGGATTTCCATGGATTTCATTGTTGAGATTTCAGATGCTTATACACACTTTACTATGATAACGGCTAAAGGTTCTCATACATATATATCTGGATTTCAGGATTTGTGACTTTACATTCATGGTGCATGCATTTCATTTCATATGACTTAGTACTATATGAGGCACTGACACGACACGGAGTATTTGCACTTACACGTAGTATTACCCTCCTATTACTAGATGTTTGGGATATAGTAGTGTATTATTATGACCTAGGATAGCGTCGTGCATTCGATTTCTTTTCGTAAATGTCTTCTACTCACGAGTTGGCAACTCACCCCCGTTGTGCCAAATTCTTTACAGGTTCAATGTACAGGTTTTCCGTGGCAGCTTGTTGGCACATCTTTTCTTCAGGGCGATTGGCACGGTAGGTTGGTTCACTTGTATCCGAACCACCATTGTACTTTTATTCATTCATTTGTATCTAGTAAGCTCCATCAACCATATTTGTATTACTTGATAAGTTATTGGACCAGTCTTTTACTTCGACCTTAGAGTCGCGCCTGTATTATTCTGATCTGGTGGTTTTGCTTTCTTTTGAGTTTTGAGCCTCGCCCTCTGGCGTTGTATATTATTGTGCTTGTTGTGGTTGTTTCCGCCTGTTGGCGTTGATGCTAGCACCCGTTTGGGGATGCTTTTTATTGTTTATTCATATTATACTTGTTGTACCCGTTTGGGGGCCAGTTTTTACAGAGAAGACTCTGCCGAAATTTTTGGTAAAATTTGCTGATGTTTTTTTTTTTACTTGTTTTCTTTTCTTTTCTTCTTTTTCTTCTTTTATGGTTTAGATCTCTGGGCTTCGGCTTACTTAGGTCACGTGGCACCTCTAGACGCTTCGTAATCTAAGTGCCGGTCACGTTCCGTACTTTCGGGTCGTGACAAAGTTGGTATCAGAGCGCTAGGTTTAACCTTGTATAAGTCTAGGTGACCCTTGGTTGATGGAGTAGGCGAGTTAGGTAGAGTAACGTACCGTGGGTATGGTCCGCGGCATACTTACGATACGCTACTCTGCTTAAGGAGCCCTAGGATTTACATTGTTTGCACCGTATTTCATTCGTTCCTTTGATCTATCTTCGTCAATGTCGGATGGTGGTTTCTGTTACCACGGGCAGAGGGAGATGCGGCTCGAATGCAGTAACCATTAGAGTATTGGTTATTCTTGAGGACTGAAGCATTGCTTAGCGTGCGGACGAAGGGTATTCACATGCCGTCCGGATGAAGTTAAAGGGTTCGAACGATTATCAGAAAACCGTTTCCTAAGTTTAAAGTATTCGGAAGAACATGCAGGTATTTCGATGGACCCTCTAGAAGAATGAAACCCTAACTCGACATAATGACCACGAGAACGCCCTTGAACCTTAGGGTTTACGGCAGTTCCGCTGTGCCATTAGTGAGGCTTGGGTTTGCCCTTCTACAGCTGGATCATCGATGCTGGGGTATGTACCGGATATTTTTAAACTGTACTTGAGTGTTGAGCTCTCGGGGAATTATGGGATTTTGATGGATCGATCGAGAAGTTTAATGTAGTCCGGATATCAAGTGAAGGGATCGACTATGTGGGAGACTCTAGACATGAGTATTGCCGTTGGTAGCGCAGTCAGCACACCTATGAAAGAACGAGTTCGAAGCGGTCGACATCAGAGGAAAGAGGCGCACATTGACGATAGTATTTACGATTGTGATTTAGTGATTTGAATTTCCTATTTTCGTTGATTGGATTTTTGTATTTTGAGGACTTGTTCTACGATTGGTATTTCCTGTGTGTACCTTCATTCTATCTGTGTTTCTTATATCAGTTGTATTGATGTGGTTTAGTACGCACCCAGTACACTTGATTTGGTTTTATATATTTTTTTGAGATTTTTTGATTTGATTTCGTGCATAAGGGTTACACTTGATTTTGACATATGTTTTGACCTAATTTTCATGCATTTTTGTGCTGTGATTTCGATTTTGATATTCAATGTATGTTTTCGTGCTCCATGTGCACCTGATTAGGATTCTTGCGCATACTTGGCGCACTTGATGCGATTTTGTGCACACCAGATGCACTAAATCGGGGTTTTGTGCAGATTAGATGCACCTGATAGTGAGTCGTGCACGCCCGTTGCACTTGACAGATGTTTTTGGTGCACACCTGTTGCACTTAGTTTTGTTTTGTGGGTATTCATGGTTTCTGCATTTGGTTTCGATTTCAGTGCGCACCGGACGCACATGACATTTTATTGATGTGATTATGATTGATTTTAGTTTGAGCAGTATGTTTTCATGATCATTATTATTTGAGTTAGTAACCAGGCGGGACGTGTATGTTAAATAAAAGATATATATGTAGCTATATTTTTAAAAAAATTAAACGTCCGCTACTTAGACCATGACACGTGCATTGCACGGCGATTTTCAAGAAGGGGTTTTTGTATGCTGCTTTATTATGATGATTCGGCGATTTTACTAGGATGCGAACTATATATAAGTTATAGATTGATGTATATTATGATGGTTTTCACATTGGGTTATGATATTTCATTATCGCCATAACTCCGATGATTGCGTCATGCTTGACGGAGTTGATTTTCGTTATGTATTAATGATTTCGAAGCCCCGACGATTTGAGTATTTTGCTAAATGTTTTAGTATTTGGAAGGGGAGTGTTAATTTAAATTCGGGGACCGAATTTCTTAAAGGGGGGAAGATTGTAACATTTTAAAAATAATTAAATAAATAATTAAATGATTAAAAGTGTTTAAGTGAATTTTAGGATTTTCGGTAAAGTAAAATGTATTTTTCGTAAAACCAAACCGTGATTGTTTTTCACTATAAATTTAAAAATATCTATTTTAATTATGAAATTACTAGTAAATAGTGTTTATTTAGCCACTTATAAATTTTTGGTTTAATAAAATATTTTTTCCTAAATTAATTATTTTAAATATTAACATAAGCTTTATTTTTACACTAAATTAGTGTAAATTACAAATTTAAATGGTTTTAATTTGTAAAAATGAACCATGGCATATTAGAATTTAGTGTGTATCATGCAAAATTTATTTGCAAATTTTTCCTTGTTTCTAGATCTTTCTTGAGTTATTTTAGAAAAGAATTAAAAGAAAATGAATAAAGCATGAAAAGACATTAAGATGATGACATTTTGGAGAAGTTTCTACACCATTTCTCATGTGTTTCTCCCTCTTCCCCTTATTGTGGCCGGCCTCCCCATCACCATGGCTGCCCCCCCCATTTTCCACCTCATTTTTATTCAAAAATCATCAAAAATACTACAAAAATCCAATTTAAATTCCACAAAAACCTAATTATTTCATACCCTTTATTCTCTACTCTTCTCTATATGGATTTTGGAGTGGGAAAGCATGTATTTTTGAGGCTCATTTTCAAGTTTGGACATGAGGTTGTGGAGGTATAAATCCTTCTTTTTTGTTTTATTTCTATTAGATATTTCTTTTAAAGCATAATTAGATTAATTAGATTAATTCTTGTTGCAAATTCTAAAATTCAAGTTAGGGTTTGAAAATTCAAGAGGTGGTTTTTGTTAATTAATTAGGGTTATAATAGCTAGTTTAACATCTTTTAGAGTGGAAAATTCTTGCATGGTGGTGGTATAATAAATTGTTGATCGAAATTGTTTAATTTAAACTATTTAGCTAACTAGATTTTTTCTAAAATGTGTTGTGGGTAAAATAAAATTCTTATTAAGGGTGTTATCATTAGATGGTAATTTTAGTGAGAATATTAGCATATTAATTGAATGAAAAACTTAGTTTGATCACTAGATTATTTTGATAATTGGAAAAATAGTAATAAAATGCTATTATTTTGTAAACTAGATTTTAGGAATTTCTAAATAAATGTGATTAAAAATATAATTATAGTTTCACTACATCATTATCATCATAAATTGTGGTTTAAGTGATTAATTTATGCAAAATCATGTTTTGAGGTGGAATTGTGGTATTTTGCTTGGAAAATGTTAAAATTGTTAAAAGTTGCAAACTAGAAATTTCAAATAAATGCAAAATTGTGTAATAAAAATATAGTAATGGTTTGTATAGTCTAGTAATTCTATTTAATGAGTTTTATGACCATTGGTTTCATTTAAATGTCAAGTTTCGATGAAAAACGGTAAATTGGCATTTTCGGGTTTTTCGAAAACGGACGATTTGATCGATTTTAGTGTTTCGATGAATTTGATCATGTTTTACAATATAAGTAATGTGTTTTAAAACTACAAGTTGTTTGATGATGTTATCTCGATCCATCGGAGTTTGTACGCCGATATCGAGCGGTATTTGGTTCTTTTGCGTGGACGAGACATAGGTTTTAACCTGTGCTTGCTCTTCGTATCGTTTGACTTTTGTATGTGATTCGGTTTACGATGCTATTTATATGTTGCGTCTAGGTACCCTCACGTGGACTGCGGGCGATGAAGAGGAGGATGGCGACACTGTCTTCGGCAGACATGGACCAGGTGAGTAGATGCATATCTACGGGGGGAAGTCGGGTGGATGGCGTTTAGCACCCCCGCAACGTAGAATAGTAATAGTACTTATTGACATTAGGAAACCAGACGTGACCCTAGTAGGACCCTAGTATTGACCCTAGGCTGGACTAGACCGATTTAGGAAAACTATATCAGAGGATGAGTACCTTGGAAGAGGTTCGTAGGTTTCAGATAGAAACACACCCGCGCACACACTGAAAATCGACATGGGGTACGTGCATGTGTATATATATAGAACTAGGTATAGGTATATACATATATATACAACACATATAGGTGATTCAGTGATGTGATATGATATCCAAGGTATGATGAAATAGTATAACTGGGCTTGATGCCGTGATTTTTGACTATACAGTCGTAATAAAGTGTTAGCGGATCATTAGGGAATGAGATAATGAACTTGAATATATAAATTACAAAGAGTGGTGGTGATATTGATGTACATGGGACGCTAGAATAGTACTCGGACTGTAACTTGTGACTGATTACGATATGATATATGTATAACTTGATTTCGACATTATATTGGTGTGACCTGATGCCGATATCATATGAGTATGACTTAATCACAATATGATACATATGACATTATACGAATGAGGAGACACCTAGGAGATACTTGACCGTACCCCGACATTGGGATGCCGTACGATGGATTTTACCGTACGAGGCTTAGATTTGATGATTGATCCGCACTCTTGATTCGAGGAAGCCGTACTACGTACGTGACGCTGTTGAGGCGGGATCGCCGACTATTAGAGATATTGATTCAGACCTTAGGTAGACTCTTATTTCTATTGACTAGTTCTTAGGTTTAGTTTTCCTTAGGAGGTTAGATGGACACTAGGTTAGGTTCGAGTCATATAGTGGTAGTAGTATTAGTATATTAAATGAGTAGGTAATATACATTCGTCTTTACTTTCACACTGTAATCATAATGTTGCATGTTCATACATATGTTGCTATAAATAGTATAAACCTTACCTGTTAGGACACCAGCACCATTACCGATGATGCGCATATTCCACGCACACTTATTTGCCGGCTCACACACATCATCATCGGTAATTGCTATGTCACGTACACTTTAGATTATATTATCTTTTATTGATAGAATCAGTTAACAACTAAACCGATGTAGTATTGTGATCACTCTCTGATGTTAAGTATAAGACATGACATTCATTACTTAGACATTCATGCATTCATATTTTCGTGTTATCATGCAGTATTATGGGCATATGCCGACACTTATCATATAGTACTCATGATTTTGAGATTTGGATTTCTATGAGATTTCTGGATTTTTGGGGAAAACCGCAAAAATATATAAAAACTTCTCTCTCTCTCCTCTTCTCTTTTTTTTAAAATAAGATGCGGTTTTCTCGTGATGTATGTGTCGTCCACCATGAGTATTTCATGTTTTCTGATGGATTTCGAGACCCGATTCGAGGAGTGGATGAACCATCTCGGGTACATGGTGGGCCCGGTATGGTACCCCGGGGTAAGAAGATCGAGTTGTAGACGATGAGCCTGGCAGGGGAAGGCTACCTACCGGTGATGTCTGGCGCGGCGGATATCCGGAGGATACCGACCGTTGTCATGGGATTTGATGATATGGGCCGATCCGGACTGACGGAGCTCGACATATTGATACTTGAGGTTACATGTGTTGTGTCGATGCTTGACACGGATTTCCATGTATTTCATTGTTGAGATTTCAGATGCTTATACACACTTTAGTATGATAACGGCTAAAGGTTCTCATACATATATATCTGGATTTCAGGATTTGTGACTTTACATTCATGGTGCATGCATTTCATTTCATATGACTTAGTACTATATGAGGCACTGACACGACACGGAGTATTTGCACTTACACGTAGTATTACCCTCCTATTACTAGATGTTTGGGATATAGTAGTGTATTATTATGACCTAGGATAGCGTCGTGCATTCGATTTCTTTTCGTAAATGTCTTCTACTCACGAGTTGGCAACTCACCCCCGTTGTGCCAAATTTTTTACAGGTTCAATGTACAGGTTTCCCGTGGCAGCTTGTTGGCACATCTTTTCTTCAGGGCGATTGGCACGGTAGGTTGGTTCACTTGTATCCGAACCACCATTGTACTTTTATTCATTCATTTGTATCTAGTAAGCTCCATCAACCATATTTGTATTACTTGATAAGTTATTGGACCAGTCTTTTACTTCGACCTTAGAGTCGCGCCTGTATTATTCTGATCTGGTGGTTTTGCTTTCTTTTGAGTTTTGAGCCTCGCCCTCTGGCGTTGTATATTATTGTGCTTGTTGTGGTTGTTTCCGCCTGTTGGCGTTGATGCTAGCACCCGTTTGGGGATGCTTTTTATTGTTTATTCATATTATACTTGTTGTACCCGTTTGGGGGCCAGTTTTTACAGAGAAGACTCTGCCGAAATTTTTGGTAAAATTTGCTGATGTTTTTTTTTTACTTGTTTTCTTTTCTTTTCTTCTTTTTCTTCTTTTATGGTTTAGATCTCTGGGCTTCGGCTTACTTAGGTCACGTGGCGCCTCTAGACGCTTCGTAATCTAAGTGCCGGTCACGTTCCGTACTTTCGGGTCGTGACAATACTGATTAAGTTCCGTAGACGATACAGTCTAAGAAATTTACTGGATTTGGAGTTCATTTGTGAACTGGGTCCCATCAGATATCTAGAAATATTCTAAGACGGTTATTGCTTATTTCGGGAGATAGTTTTCTCCGAAAAGTTGAGATAAAGAGAGACATAGAAAGAAACACTGGAGCGGATCCACTCACTGAGGCTATTTCTCGAACACAATAATTTTACAAACGAGGTTTGTGAAACTGATTAGTAGAGGAGTTGGGTGTTCGGTATCACACGGGCTGTGAGTATACGACATCGCAATAATTAGCCTTAAGTGCAAGTGGGAGATTGTTGGCTATAGTGCCCTCAAGGCAATTATCATAGTCGCAGGTATGTGATCATGATGATTGAGCGAGGACCTATACCGATAAAACAGTCTTACTCGAGATGATAGTATGCTATCTGGTTTGTCTTTATCATCATATGTTGATAAAACCCATAGGATTCTTGCTTGACTGCCAGCATTGTGATGGCGATCACATACGTGGGAGCTGGGGGTCTATAAGCATATCCTTAAATGTCCCTAGTCGTGGGAGTATCGAGACTGGGCATCGATACTCCAGTGTAGACTGGTGTATACTTATCTAGACCCTGACGAGGGGCGGTGGCCGGTCTCACAAGCTATTGGTGTCAGTTGTTCACCTAAGATAGTATATAGGTGCTCATTGGGTTATGAGTACACTGGACGGACTCGCCGGGAACATGCTAGTTGGTATTATACCTATAGTCAGATAGCAGTTCCCTGGTGACATGTATACAGGTTAGTCTGTCGACCTGAGATCGTCATTTATCTCGTGTGAGTTCCCACTATGCTTTGATTACTACCCTACCACGGCTCAAAGGAGTCGTGCAAACATGTATTAGTTGGGTACAGTCCCGAGCCACATGGAGGCAGTGAGCGGATCGTCGGGGATTCGTCTCTCCCGGTATTAGGGGTTGATGTCGCGCAGTGTACGGATGGCCATCGCCATAAATCCGTGGCCACGGTGGAAGAGAATTACCGATCCAGGATCGATAGTTTCTCAGGTGGTGATGGGTTTCATACCGACACTAAATGTCCCGTTGTTAGGGGTCTGACTTTATCCACCGCCTTAGACTCGATATGCGATATTCTTAGACGAACAGACCGAACTGTACGGATATTGTCACTGTCAGGCTCAGTAGGGGTTCAGGATGAGTTTGCTCGTCGGCCTCCCTTTCGCTCAATACCTGGGTAGCCGTTACGTACAGCTAGTGTCGCTGACGTGCTTGTGGTTAAACCTACTGCCAGCGTATTGACGACTCTTTAGAGTCCCACACAGAGGGTTTTGACGGTTCAGGCGATATGGTGTACATGGCGTATGTTGGTATATACAGGTGTCTGATTAAATATGTGCACTTGCTGCGCAGACTTTAATCGGACGTTTGATAATACTAGCGGCTTAGGATTAAGCCGGATTATTAAATCGGGTTATTGATTTCATAATTTATATATGTATTTGTATATACGTATTCTAGTATTATTGTTCACTATTCGTTTTCTCTCTTGGCTATTCGTATTTTTGTACGAATACGCGTATATGTATTTCGATACATGTACCGGGAAGTATTCCGTATTTTATACGGAATAGCTTCTAGAAGATTTGCCACCTCATTATTGATTTTCCTTTTTAGGAAATTCATTTTGCTTTATAATGAGGTGGAGGGTGTGAGGTGGCATGAACAATGACATGGCATGGGTCAATGTATGGTGCATTTGTTTATTGCTTTTTGACTTTGCAAATGATATATTTTCTTTTGGAAAATGGGAGAGAGAGAAGGGGGGTCGGCCAATATTATTGGTGGGGGGTTCATTTCATTTAGTGATTACATGGTTCATTACACTAGCCTCCTCACTCTCTCACTCTCAAGTTCACAAAAGGACTTAGCCATTTCTAGTTCATGCCATTGTTTTCCCTTACTCCACTCATCTTCTATGGATGCTCTCTTGAGCTCATGGGTAGAGAGAAAAATGTAGTAACACTTCCATACACCTCGACTCTCTATCGCTGGCTATGTTGGAGCGTCGGTTACCTCGTTCGATGAGGTTGGAGCTTGCGCCGTTTCCCTCGGGTGGATCATCGGAGATGGAGGAAGACCGGCAACCAAACATCGTCAAAGGATCACTAGGAGCTTGGAATGAAGACCGAAGGACACGGATCAACTCGGTATAACCTTTCTAACTCTTAGTTAGTTTGCTAGAATAGGGTTTAAGGTCTATCCGGAAATCGGGTAGCGGTAGCGCCGGTTTAGAAAATTTTTGTTCCGCATTTTGGCCGCGTTTCGACGCCCGGGGCGCTGCCGGAACCCAACAAAGGCGTCATCGACTTCGGCAAGTAAGGATCGAGGTGAGTAGATGTATATCCACGGGGGAAGTCGGGTAGATGGCGTATAGCTGTTAGGTCCACGTTACCTCTCCCGGTTCTTTCGGGGTTGCGGAAACGGTGAAAAACAATTTTTAGGGTTTTGGTAACATGGACAAGAAAACCCGGATCTTTGCTAAACAACACACTAGCAACAACTACGAGCTTTACCTACTCGGTTAGGGGGTTATACCTTGTCTTGAACTCCTTCTCTTCTTGTTGTTCTCCTCCTTGCTAGCTCCTTTTGGTAGCTTGAATGGCTCCTCCTCGTCGTCTCCTCTTTGCCGAAGATAGATCCACCCGAGGGCCTCGAACTTGAGCTCCTACCTCAACCTTGAGGTAACTAAAGTATTAGGCTTGCTAGACCTTCAACCCTAGGATGAGTAGAGATGAGTTTTGGTGTTTTATCTTGAAGGCAAATGGTTCTCAACTCATGAGAGGGATTTTGCCTTGAGAGAGAGGAAGAGGATGAGAGCTATGGATGAGAGAGAAGATGCAAGTAAGAATGAATCAATTTTTTACAACCATGCTCTCTTATTTTAGAAAATGATAACAATAATAATAATTAACAATTTGTGATGGTGAGTTGATGAATGACCATTATCATTTCATTCATTAAATGCTTTGTGCAAAAAATAAGAAGCATCTTTGAAAACAAATGATGATGGTCAACAAGTCTACTTTGGTCAACCGGTCAACAAAAGTCAACAAGTCAACAAAAGTCAATAATTCAACTCAACCATGGCACAATAATTGTTAACTAATATTATTAATTATATTTCTTATTCTCATTAGGGTTTGGAAAAAGACAACAGTCAACTGTGCATACACACCCGTACCATAACCCTAACGAGAATCCTCTGCCTCTGTCTCAGTCACCTGTGCATACACACCCGCATCCGTGTTCCGAGGAACACGAATACAATGAGATAAAACTAACCCCAAAACATATATTAGGATCTGGCTTAAACCAAAGCCCGCTAGTAATAACTATCCGGACACCAAATGTGCACAAGTGCGCGGATGTGAACGAATCCTGTCGCAAAACCATGCGACCTCTACTCTGTTTTGCCCAAAGGTGAATAACCCTCTGTGTGGGACTATAAAGACTCGATACTACGCTGGCAGTGGGGTTAACCACAGACCGCAAGCGGCACTAGCTGTACGTAACGGTCCCCAGGTAGATGCCGATAAGAAGACTGATGAGGTGAACCCATCCGAACTCCTACTGAGCCTGTATGTGACAATCTCCGTACAGTCCGGTCTGTTCGTCTGAGAATATCGCACGGCGGGCCTAGGGGGGTGGTAAACGTCAGTCCCCTAATAGCGGTACAAGTCGTGTCGGAGTGTAGCCCAAAACACCCTGAGATAACACTGGAAACCTACCAGTATATCTCGCTTGCCCTGGCCAGGGACGACTATGTGTAATGGCTCTCCTAGACACAACGCAATATCAACCCGCAATACCGGGAGAGACGAATCCTGTCTAACCGTCACTGCCTCCAAGTGTTTCGGGACTGCACCCAACTACTACCTGTTTGTACGACTCAGTAAAGCCGTGGTACGGTAGTAATCAAAGAACAGTGGGAACACACTTGAGGCGATGTGACAGTGTCAAGTCAGCGTACTAAGCTGTACTCATGTCACCTGGGAACTATTAACTGACGATAGGTATAATACCAACCAACAGTTCCCGACGAGTCCTGTCCATTGTACTCGTAACCTAACGAGCACCCGCATACTATCTCCAGTACGACGTACTGATGGTTGTGGGACAGACCATCTCCCCTGCTGGGAAGAGAAGCGTATGCACCAGTCTACTCTGGAGTATCGATTCCCTGTCTCGATAATCCTACGACTAGGGACCAAAATAAGGATGCGCTTATAGACTACCCGACCCCCACTAGTGTGATCGCCATCACAACGCCGATAGTCAAGCAAAGATCCTAAGGGCTCCATCAATATGTATCAGCGATATGTTAAAAGAAACATATACACATATTAAGATAGAAACAAATCAAGTAGCATACTACTATATCGAGCAAGACTGTCGTAAAACCGTATATATATATCCCAAGATTCCAAAATGTATTATACAAACTAGTACTATACAATAATGGCCTCTAGGGCATATATATCTAACAATCTCCCACTTGCACTAAAGGCCAGTAATTGGTATACTGCATACCCAACGTCTGCACTAGGGCCAGCTGCTGGCGTACCGCATACCCAATAGCTCAAAAAGTCGCTCGAACTGTGTTTGAGGGAGGGCCTTTGTGAATGGATCCGCCGTGTTGTCTTTTGTGTCCACTCTCCGTACCTCGATCTCCTGGCGATCAATGATCTCCCTGATCAGGTGATACCGCCTTAAGATGTGTCTGGATTTCTGATGGGACCTTGGTTCCTTTGCTAAAGCTATAGCCCCATTGTTATCGCAATATAAAGGTATTGGGTCAACAATGGACGGAACCACCTGAAGTTCACTAATGAACTTCTTCATCCAGACTGCCTCTTTTGCGGCATCGCTTGCAGCAATGTATTCAGCCTCCATCGTCGAGTCTGCGACGGTATCCTGTTTGGAACTCCTCCAACATACCGCCCCTCCATTGAGGGTAAACACAAAACCCGAGACAGACTTGCTGTCATCTTTGTCACTCTGGAAGCTTGAATCGGTAAAAGACTCGACCCTGAGGTCTCCATTACCGTAAACCAGGAACATCTCCTTAGTCCTTCTCAGGTACTTGAGAATGTTCTTCACTGTCGTCCAGTGGTCCTCACCTGGGTCTGATTGATACCGGCTCACCACGCTCAGCGCGTAAGCTACATCTGGTCTTATACATAGCATCGCATATATTATAGATCCTACCGCCGAAGCGTAGGGTATAGTGCTCATGCGAACCCTCTCCTCGTGAGTCTTAGGAGACATCTTCTTAGAGAGGGTAATTCCGTGCAATGCGGGTATGTTACCGCGCTTGGAATCCTCCATACTAAATCTCTTTAGTACGGTCTCTATGTACCTGGACTGCGAAAGTCCCAGTAGTCTCTTGGATCTATCTCTGTAGATCTTGATCCCCAGAATGTACGAGACATCACCCAAGTCCTTCATGGAGAACCGTTGTGACAAAAATAGCTTGACCGATTGTAGCATAGGAATGCCATTTCCTATCAAAAGAATGTCGTCCACGTATAAGACTAGGAACACGACAGTTCGTCCTACAATCTTCTTATAGACACAAGGTTCATCTTCGTTCTTGATGAAATCAAATTCCTTGATTGCCTCATCAAAATAGATGTTCCAGCTCCGCGATGCCTGCTTTAATCCATAAATGGATTTAAGCAACTTGCACACCTTCCCGCTGCTCCCACTGTCTACGAAACCTTCTGGCTGATCCATGTAAACGCACTCTTCCAAACAGCCGTTTAGAAAAGTCGTTTTAACGTCCATCTGTCAGATTTCATAGTCATGGAAGGCAGCAATGGCAAGTAGGATCCGAATGGATTTGAGCATAGCCACCGGAGAAAAAGTTTCGTCATAGTCCACACTTGGTCTTTGACAAAAACCTTTTGCAACGAGTCTAGCCTTATAGGTTTCCACCTGCCCATCTATACCAAGTTTCCTTTTGTAGATCTATTTGCATCCAACGGGTTTTACCCCAGGTGGAGCAATATCCAAGGTCCATACTTTATTGGTGTACATGGACTCCATTTCGGATTGCATTGCTTCCAGCCACTTATCAGAGTCCCTACTGATAATGGCCTGCCTGAAACTGGTAGGGTCATCTTCTTCCAAGATGCAATCCTCTCGATCCCCGTCTAAGAGAAAACCGTAGTATCTCTCGGGCGGATGAGAAATCCTACCAAATCTGCGGAGTGGCTGAGGTTCGTCTGGGGTTATTGAATCCAGTGGTTCCTCCAAATTTTCAGTTATATTTTGTGGTCGCTGAATTTCTTCCAGTTCTACCGAACTCCCACTAGTTTCTTTTGCAAGAAACTCCCTTTCTAAAAAGGTAGCGTGGCGAGATACAAACACCTTCTGTTCCTCAGTGTGGTAGAACAGATATCCTAGTGAGTCTTTAGGATATCCCACAAATTTACACAGAACTGACCGTGCCTCTAGCTTGTCCGGTTTCTGTGTTTTCACATAGGCCGGACAACCCCATATCTTAATAAATTTAAGACATGGTTTCTTACTGCTCCATATTTCATACGGAGTTTTAGGCACAGATTTGGACGGAACTTGATTCAAAAGGTATGCCGCTGTCTGAAACGCATGTCCCCAAAATGAAAGAGGTAACTCAGCACTACTCATCATGGAGCGAACCATATCTAATAGGGTACGATTCCTCCGCTCTGATACACCGTTGTGCTGTGGTGTATAAGGGGGAGTAAGCTGATAGAGAATACCATTCTCTTTTAAGTAATCTAAGAATTCCGTGCTTAAGTACTCCCCTCCTCTATCAGACCGGAGGATCTTAATACTTTTGCCAGTCTGGTTCTCTACTTCGTTTCTGAATTCCTTGAAATTCTCAAAAGCTTCAGATTTGTGTTTTATCAGATACACATATCCGAACCTAGAGAGATCGTCAGTGAATGTGATGAAGTACGAGAACCCACCCCTTGCATGTATAGACATCGGACCACATACATCACTGTGTATGAGTCCCAAGAGCTCTGTTGCTCTTTCTCCATGTCCGGTGAACGGAGATTTGGTCATCTTCCCTTTGAGACAAGACTGACAAGTTTCATAAGATGAAAACTCGAACGTATTCAAGAGTCCATCTTTATGCAACTTACTTAGTCTTTTCTCTCCGATATGACCAAGTCTACAATGCCACAAGTAGGATTCATTCGTATCTGAATTCTTCCTCTTGCGTGTGTTTTGTACATTGAGAACTGTATTCTGATTTAGAACGTAGATACCATTACACAGTATACCTTCTGCAACCAGTACCTTATGAAGGTAAATGTTCATGATATTTTTATCAAGAACAAAGTTATATCCATCTTTATCGAGTAAAGAAACTGATATGATGTTGCAAACCATGGAAGGTACATAGTAGCAATCGTTCAAAATCATAGTATTGCCATTTGGCAACACTAGGTGATATTCACCGACGGCTGCAGCATTAACTTGTGCTCCGTTCGCTACTTTGAGCGACATATCACCAGGTACAACTTTCCTACTTTTTCTCAGTCCCTGCAATAAATTACAGATATGAGATCTTGATCCGGTATCAAGTACCTAGGAGGTAGGGCTGACCGTAAAGCAGTTCTTAATTTACAAGAACACCTGAAGTAGATGCAAAACCATGCTTCTTCTTCAACTGGGTATCCTTGGAATCCATACAATCCTCTTTCCTTTGCTCATACTTATGACTGTTGTCACAAGTTAGAGCCGAACCAACGTTCCCTAGCCCCGAATAAGAATTCGGATCGGTCAAGTGATACATTTTATTATCTTGATTAGGGCGTGAAATGGTTGCTACCTGGAGAGAGAGAAAAGAAACACTCAGCGTGCACTCTTGCAAGATTAGATTGGTTTATTAGTTTATCTAACCAGGATGGCTCCCACTGTTTCCTCAAATTCTTCTTAAAACCTTTTAAAAGAAGAACTAGTCGGGATTAATTGCACGTCACAATACTTGCTTAACCTTTCAGCCAGGCTTGTGTTGGTACTTCGAGGGAGGTTTTCCAACGCTTTCGTGAAGTTCCTTAATTAAGTAACCTCTTTTCCTTGGAGGCGTAGCCCCGCTAACACCGTTCTAGACACCTACTTGGTTTATAGCATTGATTGTTAAGTGAAATAATCTCCCGAGAGTAATCCAACTCATCAGTAGGATCGGGATCCAACTATCATTGTGTGTTGATCTAGATGGAATCCACTCTAGTCACCACACTCCAGAAGGTATGCTAAATCTGCAAGTTTCAGTTTCTTTAGAAACTCCCGATGTGGATTTTTGCCCCTAGGACCCAAGTGACCTTGACGAATAATCAACAAATCAAAAGGTCCTAGTCAAGTTCTGTAAGGTTAGCCTAGCACCCTATGAAGAGATTTCAAGCATCGCATGACCTAAAGTTTTCATTTTTATGGTGCTAAACTAACAAGCAAAGGAATCGATCCTAGAAAGATTAGGGTTACAAAACTATAAGCTAACAAAGTTAGGGTTTGAAGGCTACAACCTTTGTAGCTCCCATTTTTGCTTCACTCCTTAGGCTCTTTGGGTGTTGGATGAAGGTCCGCTTGTACTCCTCCCACGTCCACGACGATCCACCCGGAGTTTTCCCGTTCAAGCTTGCAACTTTGAAAAACAAAGAGAACACTCTAATCAAGTGAGCTAGACTTGATTAGAATGAAGTTGTGGCTATGGATCTCACTTCAAAATCTTATTTTTATGAGTGATTCACTCTCTTGTATGAACTAGAGAGCAAAAGCATGGAGGTTGATGAAGATGGTGGATTTTAGAAAAAGAGAATGAATTATCTTGTGAAAGAGAAAAAGGAAAATAGCTATATATATTTTTCTTTCTCTAAACCAACCATGGTTAGATATATAGATATCATTTTATTTTAAATTAAAAGCATGATAAGAAAATAAACTATGGGTTAAATGTTAGGTGAGCATGGTTGAGTTAGAAGAATGTAGAAACTCTTAAGTGATTTAACCCATTTTTCATTTTCTTTTGCTTTAATTTAAATCCAATAATTATCCAAATATAACCATGGTGTAATTCTTATACATCCACCATTCCCATTGTATAAACAACCATGATAATAAATGATGTATGTATGCATGTGTGCTTGCACATCCATATGTGCATGAACAAGAATGAATGCACACATGCATGCATACATCCAACATAAACAAGATAGGATTTGTAGTGAGAAACTAATGATGAATCAACACTTGATTTACTAATCCGGTCATATCACATATGACCCGACCATTAGCAAGCCGCCCAATTAATATACGGTATCCCATACACGCATTTTAATCGGGTCCAAGCGCATATCGCATACGCGCACCACAACGTTTCGCCTGGACTAGGTAACTCCTATGTGGGACTCTAAGACTCGTCAATACGCCGGTAGTGGGTGATGATCATATCAAGCACCCCCAAGCCGCAAGCGGTCAGCCAAACGTAACGGCCACCCGGGTATTGAGCGATAAGAAGAAAACAAGCGAACCTGTTACAACTCCCGTTGAGCCATCCGGCAACACTACCGTACAGTCCGGTCTCTTCGTCAGATATGCTGCATATCGAGCCTAGGGATGGTCACGTCGACCCCAATAACTCAATAAGTCGTGTCGGTGAATGGTCTATAACAGATCGAGAAACTACTGATAACACTTATCAGCAAATCTCAGCAGCCCTGGCCAGGGACTTGCTGTTATAACCAGTCGAGCACAGCACAGCATCAACTCCCAATACCGGGAGAGACGAAACCCTTCCTATCGCTCATTGCCTTCGTGTGTCTCGGGACTGTACCCAACGGCCACCTGTTTGCACGACTCAGTAGAGCCGTGGTAGGGTGGCAATCAAAGTACAGTGGGAGAACACACAAGACTCCATGACGATCTCGGGTCTTTAGACTAACCTGTACCAGTGTCACCTGAGAACTGCTATCCGACGATAGATATAATTCCATATAGGAGTTCTCGGTGAGTCCGTCCAGTGTACCCAGTCAGCACTAAGCACCCGTATATGATCTTGATGTCAAACATCGATGAATGTGGGAACATCCATCGCCCATCACATGGGTCTAGTATCATATACGCTAGTCTACTCTGGTATATCGATGCCCCGTCTCGATACACCTCCGACTAGGGACATTTCAGGATATGCTTATAGACTACAGATGTCCCACTAGTATGATCTCCATCATAATCAGAGTAGTCAAGCCGATATCCTTAGGGCTTTATCAGCATGTATGAATGAATAAAAGCATGATCAAATCAACATGTCAGATAAAGAAGAACCAGATAGCATACTATCATGTCGAGCAAGAATGCAAACTGAATATATATACATGTATAGATACATCAACTATCACATAATGGCCTCTAGGGCATACATATATCCAACAATCTCCCACTTGCACTAAGGCCAGTTATTGGCGTATCTCATACCCAACATCTCAAAAAGTCGCTCATGCTGTGGCTGAGGGAGGGCCTTGGTGAGTGGATCAGCGGCGTTGTTCTTTGTGTCAACTCTCTTAATCTCGATCTCGCGGCGATCTACAATCTCCCGGATCAAATGAAAGCGCCTCAGGATGTGTCTGGACCGCTGATGGGATCTGGGCTCCTTGGCTAACGCCATTGCCCCATTATTGTTACAATACAAAGGTATTGGATCAATAATGGTTGGAACTACTCCTAGCTCCGAGACGAACTTCTTCATCCAGACGGCTTCCTTGGCGGCATCATTTGCAGCAATGTACTCAGCTTCCATCATAGAGTCTGCAACGGTATCTTGTTTGGAACTCTTCCAACTTACCGCCCCTCCATTGAGGGTAAATACAAACCCTGAGATAGATTTGCTGTCATCCTTATCGCTCTGGAAGCTCGAATCGGTAAAGGCCTCCATTTGGAGATCTTTATTACCATACACCAAGAACAATTCTTTAGTCCTTCGTAAGTACTTAAGAATGTTCTTCACAGCTGTCCAGTGGTTCTCCCCTGGGTTGGATTGATACCTGCTTACAACACTAAGTGCATAAGCTACATCTGGGCGTGTACATAACATCGCATACATTATAGACCCTACTGCCGAAGCATAAGGTATAATGCTCATGCGAGCTCTCTCTTCATCGGTCTTTGGACAAGAATCCTTGGAGAGAGTGACTCCATGGCAAGCGGGTAAGGCACCCCGCTTGGAGTCTTCCATACTAAACCTTTTTAGGATGGTGTTGATGTACCTGGTTTGGGACAATCCCAATAACTTTTTGGATCTATCTCTATAGATCCTTATGCCCAGGATGTATGTGGCATCACCCAGGTCCTTCATGGAGAACCTCAGTGATAAGAATGATTTGACCGACTGTAGCATAGGAATATCATTTCCTATCAGAAGAATGTCATCCACGTACAATACGAGGAATGTGACAGCTCTTCCTACAGCCTTCCTATAAACACAAGGTTCATCTGGATTTTTGATGAAATCAAACTCTTTGATAACATCATCGAAACAGATGTTCCAACTCCGAGATGCCTGCTTTAACCCATATATGGATTTAAGCAATCTACATGCTTTCTCGCTGCTCCCACTGTCAATGAAGCCCTCTGGCTGATCCATATAAACACATTCTTCTAAATCTCCATTTAGAAATGCTGTTTTAACGTCCATCTGCCAGATTTCATAGTCGTAGTGAGCAGCAATAGCAAGTAGGATCCGAATAGATTTAAGCATGGCTACGGGCGAAAAAGTTTCGTCATAGTCCAAACCTGGTCTTTGACGAAAACCTTTCGCTACAAGTCTTGCCTTATAGGTCTCTACCTGCCCATCCACACCAATCTTTCTTTTAAAGATCCATTTGCACCCTACAGGTTTTACCCCAGGGGGTACAACGTCCAAAGTCCATACTTTGTTGGTGTACATAGACTCCATTTCGGATCTCATGGCATCCAGCCACTTCACAGAGTCACCACTCGTGATAGCTTGCTGAAAACTGGTAGGATCATCATCTTCCATGATACAGTCTTCTCTGTCACCATCAATGAGGAAACCGTAGTACCTCTCCAGTGGGCGAGAAGTCCTACCAGACCTACGGAGTGGCCGAGGTTCTTCAGTTTCTGTTGCAACAGCCGGTTCAACCAAATCGTCATTTGTAGTTTGTGTCTCCAGAACCTCTTCTAGATCTACCACCTTGCCATCATCTCTATCTGTGAAAAACTCTTTTTCCAAGAATGTGGCATACTGAGAAACAAACACTTTTTGTTCCTCTTTATGGTAGAACAGATACCCATAAGAATTCTTTGGATATCCCACAAAGTTACACATGACTGACCGTGTCTCGAGTTTGTCCGGATTCTGCTTTTTAACATAGGCCGGGCAACCCCAAATCTTAATTCTTTTAAGAGATGGTCTCTTCCCATTCCATATCTCATATGGCGTGGTAGATACGGCTTTGGTTGGAACCCTGTTTAGCAGAAACGCTGTAGTCTCCAATGCATGCCCCTAAAACGAGACTGGTAACTCAGCGTCACTCATCATGGACCGGACCATATCTAATAGGGTCCTATTCCGTCGTTCTGACACACCGTTGTGCTGTGGTGTGTAAGGAGGAGTGAGCTGAGAGAGAATCCCATTCTCTTTTAGGAAGTTTGCAAATTCTATACTGAGATACTCACCACCTCGATCTGATCGAAGCATCTTAATACTCAAGCCGGTTTGTTTTTCTAGTTCTTGTTTATATTCAATGAATTTCTCGAAAGCTTCGGACTTGTGTTTTAATAAAAATACATGACCGAATCTTGAGAAATCATCGGTGAATGTAATGAAGTATGAAAAACAGCCTCTAGCTTGTGTAGACATTGGCCCACATACATCACTATGTATGAGGCCAAGGAGCTGAGTAGCTCTTTCTCCGTGTCCGGTAAACGGAGTTTTGGTCATTTTACCCTTGATACAAGACTGGAAAGTCGCATAAGATTTATATTCAAAAGAGTTTAAATATCCATCTTTATGTAACTTGTTTAGTCTTGTTTCGTTAATATGACCAAGTCTACAATGCCAAAGAAAAGTTTCATTTAATTCTGAAAATTTTCTTTTATTAGTGTGTTGTATACTGAAAACTGTGTGTTGATTTAGGACATATATTCCGTTATTAAGTGTACCATACCCAACCAACATTTGATTTAGGTGAATGTTCATAACATTGTTCTGCAACACAAAATTATACCCTTCATTGTCCAACAAAGAAACGGATATTATATTACATAGCATTGTTGGTACAAAATAACATAGATTCAAAATCAAAATACATCCAGATGGCAACCCCAAGTGATACTCTCCCACTGCGACTGTATGTACATTGGAACCATTTCCAACGCGGAGAGTATGGTCACCTGTCCTCAAAACCTTGCTATTTCTCAGCCCCTGCATAGAATTGCAAATGTGAGAACCTGAACCGGTATCCAATACCCAGGAAGCAGAGTTTATAGAAAAACAGTTTTCAGTCACAAACGCACCTGAAGCAGAAGCATCACCATGCTTCTTCTTGAGACTTAGGTACTCCGTGCAGTTGCGCTTCCAATGTCCTGTCTTGTGGCAATGAAAACACTCGCCTTTCCCTGGGTCTCCAGCCGTGGATTTTCCCTTTCCTTTCACCTTTTTGACTCCGCCCTTAGGATTAGTGGGTTTCTTCTTTTTCTTTCCCTTGGCCTTAGCTTTTGGGCGAGAAGGAGAAGACTGTCCAATGGTCATAACGGGAGTCTTTGCTGACTTCATGGTGCTCTCTGCACTCCTTAACATATTAAGGAGTTTAGGGAGGTCCTTCTCCATGCTATGCATGTTGAAGTTCACTATGAACTGAGCAAAGGTGGAGGGGAGGGACTGCAGAATAATATCTATATATTGTTCATTTTCCATTGTCCATCCAAGGTCCTCAAGCTCTTCTATAAGAGCTATCATCTTCAACACATGGTCTCCTACTGGTGTGCCAGGGGCCATTCGCATCTGAAACAGTTTCTTTGATGCTTCGTATCGTAATACGCGGGATTGCTCCCCATACAACTCCTTTGTATGGAGCAGTATCCCGTGAATATCCATGTCCTCGTGCTGCTTTTGATGTGTGTTATCCATCGATGCAAGCGCGAGGCATGTGGCCGTGGCACAGTCAGCATCCCATGTCTTGCGGACTTCTATGTCTGCAACTGAGGATTTTGGGCCTGGGACGGGCGGGGCTGAAGCCGTGAGGACATATGATACTTTATCATAAGTCAAGGCGATCTTCAGATTCCTTAGCCGGTCTTTATAGTTGGTCCCATTCAGTTTGTTTTTATCTAGTAGAAGCTTAAGTCCAGTCATTGGTATCTGCCATTAAGAGAGAGAAAAGAATACACTCAGCGAAAGCTCTTGCATAGATTAGATTGGTTTATTATCTTGTCTAATCGATGTTTCCCACTGCTTTTTATCAAGTTTTTCTTTCAAACCTTAAAAAGAAAAACTAGCCAGGATTAATTACAGTCTACAACTTCGCTAACCGTTCAGCCAGGCCAGTGTCGGTACTTTGAGGGAGGTTCCCCGTGCTTTCGCACGGACCTAATTAGAGTAAACCTCGTTTTCCCAGAGGCGGAGCCCCGTTAACACCTTTCTAGACACCTAATGAGTTAGCTAATTGTAAACTGTAAAACTCTCCTAGGAGCAACTATTGCCTACAGTGGGATCGGGATCCAACCATCACATGGAAGGTATGCAATCTCATTGCAAATTTCAACACTTGAAATTCCCGATGTAATTTTTTTACCCCTAGTACTTATGACCTTAACTATGGTCAACAAATCATAAGTACCAGTCAAGTTCTACCCGTCATTTCTTGATCAATTAGACCCACCCATATGACCCTTAACTATGGTCAACAAAGTCGCATGAATGTCCTAATTAATCTGCATCATATGCAGTGTAGGAAGACATCACTTAGCTACCGTACACTACGCCTTAACTAAAGTCAACAAACGTAGCACGAATACTAAGTACTCTACTTCCTAAAATGACGGAGGGTTGCGAATGATTTTTATGAAAATCTTTAACGCTTTGAACTTGATATCGTTGTAGAATCAAACAGTTTTTCAAAAGGAGTGGCTTAAGCTCCGCAGTTTTGAAATGTAGCTTTTTCATAAATAGCCGAGTAGTTTTTAAATCCGATTCTACAACATCTTTTTAGGTTTATTTTCTTTACATTAATCACATTAATGTAATCCCATCATTTAAGTCCTAAAGCCAATCACAGAAAAGAAACGAAAATAACACGTACGCTTATGCCATCCGCATTCGCCGCAATGTTCCGTTATGCACCGTTAGGTTACTTAACTAACGGCATACCGGGACGGGACTAGCGCGGGTGTAAAACATAAGCAACGTCTACTATATATCATATATATAATAAGTCATTCGTCTCAGATATCACAGAACACAGGCAGCAGAAATATAGATATAACGTGGGATATACTAGGACGTCCGTATTTAGTATTTAGCCAGAATAGAAAATACGGATTCCACAGTCGCGATGAATAGCCAAGCCCACACCCTGGACCCCTACGAGAGCGGCAAGTGACCCTACCAATCCTGGAGTTTAGGAGACCCGGTCTCGACTCCTCGAGATGGCCTCCCACTGAACCCCAGAACCCGGTCACCTGTGCTCCCCTCCTTGGGTCCATCCTAATGCGGAAAAGTAAATAATATACAACACTGGTGACACAACCGCAACCTGGAAGTGCCCCAAATAAAAGAATATTACATTACATTTGAATTTACATGAATGAAAATATAAAGCTCTCATCTCACAAAACCCCCCGGCTATTCAATCGCGACAATCCTACACATCATATCTCAGCAACACATAATATCACATATCATCAACGTAAGTAAGTATGCGTACCCCGATTGTCGTTGATGTATAGCAACGAAACCGGCGATATCAAACATACTACACTTACGGTCACAGAAAAGAAAGTGTAAAACTACAATATTTGGAATCCAGATTCTCTTTAGACATCATAAATGCGAAATATCACATATTTCGTATTTCATGCCTACACTATATGAATTCCACATATTGTATCACATTCCAGATAAACAGACAGTATTAAAGTTTTCGAACGAACTATCAAGCACCCAAGATTCACTAAAGCTCAACACTTGAGCAGGGTTCAAAAGATCCGGAGTGTGGCACAGTAGCGGCGGTCCAGCCGTAGAAGGGTCAAGCCAACGCCTCACATGTGGCACGCCGTACTGCCCCAAACCCTAGGGTTCAAAGGGCAGTTCGAGACGGTCACATAATCGAGTTAAGGTTTGTTGTCTTCTAGAGGGACCACCGCAAAAAGACTTGCACGCATCTCCAAACTATTTAAACCCCGTGAATATTGAGTAAATGATATTCGTTCAAACACTTCAATACTTTCTAGTTTACCCGGAAAAGAAAACGAAATGAAAATTCCGATCGAAACCACGAGTCCAAAAACATCTCCAGAATTTTTCAACAGCAGATTCAGATTAAACATACTCAAAATATACTATAGCAGGTAAAGAAAAACACTGTGCAAAAATTGGTCAAAGATCCCCTTATATGGCCGCGGATGCGCGGCCTAAGCTTGCTTATGCCGCGCTTCCGCGGCCAAAAGTACTGTTCATGGGGTCGGATTTTCCAGATTGTCTTATTTTTACCTGCTCTATTTTTTGAGAATTTTTAATTCTGAAAAAAGTCAGTTTTTAAAAAATTTCCAGAGAGCACCTTTAAAAGTCGTATTTTGTTTCGATCGGACTTTTTACTTCGCAAAAAGGTCGCCTAATGTTCTAGGTCGGCTCTGATACCAATGTAAGGTTAGCCTAGCACCCTATGAAGAGATTTCAAGCATCGCATGACCTAAAGTTTTCATTTTTATGGTGCTAAACTAACAAGCAAAGGAATCGATCCTAGAAAGATTAGGGTTACAAAACTATAAGCTAACAAAGTTAGGGTTTGAAGGCTACAACCTTTGTAGCTCCCGTTTTTGCTTCACTCCTTAGGCTCTTTGGGTGTTGGATGAAGGTCCGCTTGTACTCCTCCCACGTCCACGACGATCCACCCGGAGTTTTTCCGTCCAAGCTTTCAACTTTGAAAAACAAAGAGAACACTCTAATCAAGTGAGCTAGACTTGATTAGAATGAAGTTGTGGCTATGGATCTCACTTCAAAATCTTATTTTTATGAGTGATTCACTCTCTTGTATGAACTAGAGAGCAAAAGCATGGAGGTTGATGAAGATGGTGGATTTTAGAAGAAGAGAATGAATTATCTTGTGAAAGAGAAAAAGGAAAATAGCTATATATATTTTTCTTTCTCTAAACCAACCATGGTTAGATATATAGATATCATTTTATTTTAAATTAAAAGCATGATAAGAAAATAAACTATGGGTTAAATGTTAGGTGAGCATGGTTGAGTTAGAAGAGTGTAGAAACTCTTAAGTGATTTAACCCATTTTTCATTTTCTTTTGCTTTAATTTAAATCCAATAATTATCCAAATATAACCATGGTGTAATTCTTATACATCCACCATTCCCATTGTATAAACAACCATGATAATAAATGATGTATGTATGCATGTGTGCTTGCACATCCATATGTGCATGAACAAGAATGAATGCACACATGCATGCATACATCCAACATAAACAAGATAGGATTTGTAGTGAGAAACTAATGATGAATCAACACTTGATTCACTAATCCGGTCATATCACATATGACCCGACCATTAGCAAGCCGCCCAATTAATATACGGTATCCCATACACGCATTTTAATCGGGTCCAAGCGCATATCGCATACGCGCACCACAATGTTTCGCCTGGACTAGGTAACTCCTATGTTGGACTCTAAGACTCGTCAATACGCCGGTAGTGGGTGATGATCATATCAAGCACCCCCAAGCCGCAAGTGGTCAGCCAAACGTAACGGCCACCCGGGTATTGAGCGATAAGAAGAAAACAAGCGAACCTGTTACAACTCCCGTCGAGCCATCCGGCAACACTACCGTACAGTCCGATCTCTTCGTCAGATATGCTGCATATCGAGCCTAGGGATGGTCACGTCGATCCCAATAACTCAATAAGTCGTGTCGGTGAATGGTCTATAACAGATCTAGAAACTACTGATAACACTTATCAGCAAATCTCAGCAGCCCTGGCCAGGGACTTGCTGTTATAACCAGTCGAGCACAGCACAGCATCAACTCCCAATACCGGGAGAGACGAAACCCCTCCTATCGCTCATTGCCTTCGTGTGTCTCGGGACTGTACCCAACGGCCACCTGTTTGCACGACTCAGTAGAGCCGTGGTAGGGTGGCAATCAAAGTACAGTGGGAGAACACACAAGACTCCATGACGATCTCAGGTCTACAGACTAACCTGTACCAGTGTCACCTGAGAACTGCTATCCGACGATAGATATAATTCCATATAGGAGTTCTCGGTGAGTCCGTCCAGTGTACCCAGTCAGCACTGAGCACTCGTATATGATCTTGATGTCAAACATCGATGAATGTGGGAACATCCATCGCCCATCACATGGGTCTAGTATCATATACGCTAGTCTACTCTGGTATATCGATGCCCCGTCTCGATACACCTCCGACTAGGGACATTTCAGGATATGCTTATAGACTACAGATGTCCCACTAGTATGATCTCCATCATAATCAGAGTAGTCAAGCCGATATCCTTAGGGCTTTATCAGCATGTATGAATGAATAAAAGCATGATCAAATCAACATGTCAGATAAAGAAGAACCAGATAGCATACTATCATGTCGAGCAAGAATGCAAACTGAATATATATACATGTATAGATACATCAACTATCACATAATGGCCTCTAGGGCATACATATATCCAACAAGTTCAACCCGTCGTTATTGTCACGCCCCGCTTCCCAGTGCGGCGAAGTGGACGCGACGAGGCCCGCTACGTATGTACTCAGAAATACATACGCTAAGCGTAACTAAGCAATATAAAATAATCACAAGAGACAAAAGATGGAAAAGAACAGCAACTTTTATTAATAACATTCTTTTTTTTTTACAATGCATGAAATGGAAATACATCTGAACTGAAAAGCAATGCCTAAACAATGGCATAATAAAAGAAATATTGAGAAGAGCAAGTACAAAGTCTAGAGCTCTGGGTCTTCCTGGAATTCCTCCAAATCTTCACTTGTAGGCTCGGTCTCAACTTGGTCCAACGCACCTGACGACATTCAAAGAAGAGAGAAATAGAATGTCGTCAGCGAACAGGTCGCTCGGTAAGTCCCAAAGAAGAATGAAGAATGAGAGTGACCGAGTATGGTATTTTCTAAAGTTTTTTATTGTAGTATATTATGGAATATTGTTTAACGATATTGTTTGTAGCTTGGTACAGAAAGCTGCCAGTGTATACGAGGGGAGTCTCTATATGCCAGAGACTAAGGGCACGTATAGTACAAGGAACCGTTTATGCCACGGTACAACAGCAACTGAATATAGGTTAGGTGTCTTAATCTGACCACCTCATTCCACTTTTAACATCTTCCGTACCAATCTACCCCTTTAAACCCCGCGATGTCATATTTGTATTGTTATCTTGTAAACTTGTAATGATTGCTTGATTGACTTTGATTGACTTGATTGACTGATTGACTGATTTACTGATTGACTGACCGAAACCATGATATCAGGAAACGGTTATAACCGTAGAGTCATGTAAATGGAATACTGGAAATCATGTAAAAGGAATATCCATGGTTCGGTTCATTCAAACAGATTGTTAACTGGATCTGGAATTCATGTATTCATGTTGAGTTAGAATATAAAAGAATATAGATTGACTTGAAACATATTCAAGTTTTGTAGCTTGGTACAGAAGGCTGCCAGTGTATACGAGGGGAGTCTCTATATGCCAGAGACTAAGGGCACGTATAGTACAAGGAACCGTTTATGCCACGGTACAACAGCAACTGAATATAGGTTAGGTGTCTTAATCTGACCACCTCATTCCACTTTTAACATCTTCCGTACCAATCTACCCCTTTAAACCCCGCGATGTCATATTTGTATTGTTATCTTGTAAACTTGTAATGATTGCTTGATTGACTTGATTGACTGACCGAAACCATGATATCAGGAAACGGTTGTAACCGTAGAGTCATGTAAATGGAATACTGAGAATCATGTAAAAGGAATATATCCATGGTTCGGTTCAGCCAAATTGTATAAATTGATAATTGTATTCATGGATTCATGTGTTCATTTTGAATTGGAATCTTATAGATTATAGGTTGACTTGAATCATATTCAAGTCAAATTAATCAGACTCAAACTCGAGTCAGACAATCAGAATTATGAATCGTGGTCTTATAATTGTTAGGGTCCTTAGGGTGATTTATAAACTTGAGGGGGTTTTATATAAAAATATTTTTGTATAGTTTTCAAAATATAACTCAAGTATTTAATTATCGTTTTTAAGTACATACAATAATTTAATGATCAAGATAAATATGTATACATGTTCGAATAGCATGAAATGAGTCAAGTATATTATTCGAGTAACTACCATAAACAATGCTGTAAAGAAATATTATGTACGACTAATTAATCAAGTTGAACGAATGCGAAATATAAACAGAAATATGGCTCTAAATGTTTTGCATGCGTGAGTTCCCGTTTTACCTAAATATGACTACCGGTTTGAGAGATATATATGTTTTCGTATCGTCGCGCAAAACAGATCAGAATCTATTCGGCACCGTCACATATTTTTAAAACGCAGTTTGAGTTAATTTGTATCAGGTTTCAGGTTACGAAAATTATTAGAAAATTGTAGGTATTTCGATGAACTTATCGAAAACACCAAGATTCACATGATTTGGATTTCTGAAGCTCTAGTTATGATCATTTTAATATCAGCATTTAAAACAGAAATTCAGATTTCTGGACAGCAACTATATATTCTATTGCAAAGCCTATATCAGCTTGTTTCATGCATTCCTAAGTAATATAATATACAGAAAATTATAGTTCTATCAATGTTGCATCTACACATCTAAATTTTGTCACAAACGGATATCGGGTGTTCGAGTTATGTCCAATTTAAAAACAATGTGCGAATCAGGACAGATTCTGTCCAGATCCGTCACTTAATATTGTAATGCAGTTTTCTTTATCTTAGGTAGGTTTTCAGTAAAACTATAAAACTCAGAAAATCTAGATCATTCGATGTAGATATCAAAAACATCTGAGTTTGCTCAATTTGGATACCGGTATACCAAGTTATGTGTCCTATAAATTGACCGATAGCTGCAGTTTTCTGTTTTACGATCAGTGAATAAATACGATGTAATTCCTAAACCGTTATGCGGATCGATCTAAAATTTTTACAGCATGTATAAAATAATATAATCTATCATATGTAAATTCCGTGAAATTTTCAGAAGTAAAAATTAATTTCCAAAAATTATTTTAAAACTAAAGGTATTGATGTGTATACTAAAATCGGCAGAAAGGTTAACTAGTATTTTATGCAGGCTTCTATTTTTCTTTTAATAAACAAACCGATTTCATGTGACATTATAGATATATTGTGGCATGAAATTTGTGTTCTCACAACTTGTAATAAACATTCCTAGTCATGAACAAAGAATTAAAATACTTTAATTTGAACAAGAGATAATAAGATATTATTAAACCATATAGAATCATATATATCTAAACTTATGTATATGTATATGTATATGTATATGTTTATGTGTATCTTCTCTTATGGATTATGATATGAAAAGAATAGGGGGTTCACGATGCATGACAAGAGGAAAATAAGAGGGGGGAAAGGAGAGAGAATGGACTTACATGCACAAGCCGGTATTGTCACCGGGCTTGTCTATCCGCCGATAGCCTCGCGTTAGTAGCGAGACCTTCTTGAAGAGTTCTTCATGTTCTTCTTCTTGAACTTTAGGTGAAGAGGGAGAAGTGAGAGATAGAAAATGTGAGGAAGGAAAAGATAGAGGAGGACCATAAAGATGGTGTAATGGTGAATTATAATATATGCATTTAACATGAGAATTAAAAGAGAAATGAAAGGTCACCATTCATTTTGGAAATGAAAGGTCTCATTTGTAGGTTATGAGAAGAATAAAAAAAATGATAAAAATAATTGCAAGAATGGGGATTTGAACATGCGACTTATGGAATAACAATGCAAGGACTTAACCAATGAGCTATAAGGTTGTTCATGCATATATTTAATTAGAATTAAATATATGATGTTGCTTAAAAAGAAAATGGGCTTTTTAGATGGGCTATGGAGAATAAGAATAATGGATTTGGGTTAAATATTTATGAAAGGAAAAAATAAGAATGAGAAGTTAAAAACTTAAATATAAAAAAAATGGGCTTTTTAGATGGGCTATGGAGAATAAGAATAATGGATTTGGTTAAATATTTATGAAAGGAAAAAATAAGAATGAGAAGTTAAAAACTTAAATATAAAAAAAAGAAATTGTACCTAGAAAAAAATACATAATAGATTGAGGAATAAAATAATAATAAATTTAATAGAAAGAGGAAAATACCAAGTACAAATAAATACGGTATATTTTTTGAAGAGGGATAATACAAATGTATAAAGATTTTGGGGTCATTACAGTTATCCAGGATTGCATTAGACCCGCCAGCATGATTCTTGATGAATAATCAACAAAATTATGCGACCGTCCTAACCAATCGCATCTATCAGTGCAACAGAGAATTATTACTTAGTTACCGTTCACTGTGTCTTGACGAATAATCAACAAACGCAGCACGAATACTAAGTATTAATTATCTGAAATGACGGAGGGCTACGGCTGGGTTTTTGGCGAAAAACCTGTTAACGTAATGAACTTGATGTGGTTGAAGGAACATGATAGAACTTTTTGAAGGGATCTCGGCTAAAGAGGTCACTCCCTGTGAAGGGATCTCGGCTCTTTCCTCATCGAATGAGGTGCTGGGCATTCATAACCGAATACCTCTATGCAAAGCAAGAATAATCGACTATAGTGAAGTTATTACCCTGACGCAAACTTTTGTCCAAGGGGTCACTCCCGATGAAGGGATCTCGGCCCTTGCCTCGTCGAATGAGGTGCTGGGCATTCATAACCGAATACCTCTGTGCAAAACAAAAGTGAACGTCCTTGCAATAACAGCTTTTTGAAAATTGTTCCAACAACGTCTTTTAGGTTTGTTTTCTTGCATTAATTTAATGCGTCCCATCAATTAATCCTACCATTGCAGAAAACAACGAAAATATGACGTACGCTTATGCCATCCGCATTCGCCACGGGGCCCCGTCATCACCCGTTAGGTTACTTAACTAACGACAGAGCGGGGGCTGGACCAGCGTGGATGCAAAACATAAGCAACGCTTAAATAGATATCATATATAGATATATACACATTCGTCAGATGCAATGATAGCCATTCCAGATCACAGATGAACACATTGGATATACTAGGAATCTGCATTCCGTTCGAGCCTGCAACGAAAGACAGATTACACGGTCGCGATGAATAGCCAAATACCCCACCCTAGACCCCTACGGGTGTGGCAAACTACCCGCCAAGTACCCGAAGCGAAGCAACCTTCCTCAACAACGTGAGTAGGCCACTCGGCACTTCGAGATACCCGGTAGTTTATGCACCCCACCTTGGGTCTATCCTAGGAGCAAAAACAGTAAAAAGAAATTATACAATGGCGGCTACAACCTCATCCCAGATGTGCGGCCATACAAATAATATTACATCAATTTACATATTACATGAATTGAAAGATAAAGAAAACTCTCATCTCACAACCCCCCGGCTATTCATCCACGACAATCCAACAAATTCATATACACAAACCATCAACATTACAGATCACAGATATGTATAACCCCTACTAATCGACGTATAGCGATTAGCAGACGTTCAATACATATATCACATTACAGATATAACCCATTAGCCAAAGTCTATAGAAATTCGATCAAAATACGGATTTGTAACCACCCCAAAAACAAATTTTGTTCTCTGGAAATTCTGGGCAGAAAAAACCATCCTAAAAATCACAAAACACCAATATAAGAACACTGCAGGAAACTTGACCCCAAGCCGAGTCAACTCGGCCGCGGATCCGCGGTAAGAGCATGCTCTTGCCTCGGATCCACGGCGCTTTGACCGAGTTGGTGGATCATTTTTCTTCTGTGTTCTTTAAAAACCCTGAGCCGATTTTTAATACATGATTTATTATTTTTTGAGCAGAAAATAAAATCGACAGAAAGTTCATTTTTTCGGGGTGTTTTGCGATTTTTTGTCCGATCGAAATTCTAGATACTTTGCTAACATGCTAGTATGTGTTTAGCTAGGCTCTGATACCACTGTTAGGTCCACGTTACCTCTTCCGGTTCTTTCGGGGTTGCGGAAACGGTGAAAAACAATTTTTAGGGTTTTGGTAACATGGACAAGAAAACCCGGATCTTTGCTAAACAACACACTAGCAGCAACTACGAGCTTTACCTACTCGGTTAGGGGGTTATACCTAGTCTTGAACTCCTTCTCTTCTTGTTGTTCTCCTCCTTGCTAGCTCCTTTTAGTAGCTTGAATGGCTCCTCCTCGTCGTCTCCTCTTTGCTGAAGATAGATCCACCCGAGGTCCTCGAACTTGAGCTCCTACCTCAACCTTGAGATAACTAAAGTATTAGGCTTGCTAGGCCTTCAACCTTAGGATGAGTAGAGATGAGTTTTGGTGTTTTATCTTGAAGGCAAATGGTTCTCAACTCATGAGAGGGATTTTGCCTTGAGAGAGAGGAAGAGGATGAGAGCTATGGATGAGAGAGAAGATGCAAGTAAGAATGAATCAAATTTTTACAACCATGCTCTCTTATTTTAGAAAATGATAACAATAATAATAATTAACAATTTGTGATGGTGAGTTGATGAATGACCATTATCATTTCATTCATTAAATGCTTTGTGCAAAAAATAAGAAGCATCTTTGAAAACAAATAATGATGGTCAACAAGTCTACTTCGGTCAACCGGTCAACAAAAGTCAACAAGTCAACAAAAGTCAAGAATTCAACTCAACCATAGCACAATAATTGTTAACTAATATTATTAATCATATTTCTTATTCTTATTAGGGTTTGGAAAAAGACAACAGTCAACTGTGCATACACACCCGTACCATAACCCTAACGAGAATCCTCTGCCTCTGTCTCAGTCAATTGTGTATACACACCCGCATCCGTGTTCCGAGGAACACGAATACAATGAGATAAAACTAACCCCAAAACATATACTAGGATCTGGCTTAAACCAAAGCCCGATAGTAATAACTATCCGGACACCAAATGTGCACAAGTGCGCGGATGTGAACGAACCCTGTCGCAAAACCATGCGACCTCTACTTTGTTTTGCCCAAAGGAGAATAACCCTCTGTGTGGGACTCTAAAGACTCGACACTACGCTGGCAGTGGGGTTAACCACAGACCGCAAGCGGCACTAGCTGTACGCAACGGTCCCCAGGTAGATGCCGATAAGAAGACTGATGAGGTGAACCCATCCGAACTCCTACTGAGCCTGTATGTGACAATCTCCGTACAGTCCGGTCTGTTCGTCTGAGAATATCGCATGGCGGGCCTAGGGGGGTGGTAAACGTCAGTCCCCTAATAGCGGTACAAGTCGTGTCGGAGTGTATCCCAAAACACCCTGAGATGACACTGGAAACCTACCAGTATATCTCGCTTGCCCTGGCCAGGGACGACTATGTGTAATAGCTCTCCTAGACACAGCGCGATATCAACCCCCAATACCGGGAGAGACGAATCCTGTCTAACCATCACTGCCTCCAAATGTTTCGGGACTGCACCCAACTACTACCTGTTTGCACGACTCAGTAGAGTCGTGGTAGGGTAGTAATCAAAGAACAGTGGGAACACACTTGAGGCGAAGTGACAGTGTCAAGTCAGCGGACTAACCTGTACTCATGTCACCTGGGAACTGTTAACTGACGATAGGTATAATACCAACCAACAGTTCCCGACGAGTCCTGTCCAGTGTACTCGTAACCTAACGAGTGTAAGTCTACGCTAGCGCCCCGGCAGTCTACAGACGCCAAAATGCGGAACAAAAAAACTTTTAAACTGGCGCTATCGTATACTTTAACCCGGATCTGCCATTATTGCTAAACTAACAAACAGTAAAGAGTGTAGAAAGGTTATACCGAACGATCCGAGTCCTTCGTTCTTTAACCATCATCCCACGCTCCGTTGCGGCTGCTCCGATCTCGTCGATCTCCGATATCCTCGTCGAGGTGACACCACATCACCGATTCTTTAAACGGGCTCCCGCCTCTGACTTGAGGCAACTCGATCGTCAAGTTTGCTAGAAGAGACGACCAAGAATGATGTAGAGAATGAGTAGATGACTTTGTCTCGTTCCGTCCAAAACTGTGGACGGACGGTTAATGAAGTTGCCGAGGGAATTGGGTGATGGAATGAAATGAACTGTAAAATTCCATGCACCCCAAATACTATCATAATCTTTTTCTCCAAATGAAACATCAAGTGAGAGAGTGGAGGAGAGAGAGAGAGGGCCGGCCATTCTTATAGAAGAGGAGGAGGTGACCGTAGGAGAAAGAGAGTAACCATAGGATAAATATCATGTGTGAACACAAAATAAATATCCTTAGCTAAACAAGAAATGGTTAAAATCAAAGCATGAGTCACAAGACACCTCACCAAATTCTAGAACCTTCTAGAACCTTCTAGAAGGATGACTCACCCTCATCCAAGAAAAGATAAATCCGTCTTTAACCGAATGTTAAAAGACGGCTGATAGAAAACTGTAAACTGGCAACTTCCAAAAGTGATCCTGAAACAACTTTCAGGATAACCCCGTAACTGTATAAATATACCCGCATTTGTATTACGACCGAATACAAATGCAACTGAGACAAAGATATTATACCTACTCAATATAATACTCGGATCCGGCTTAAACCAAAGCCGACCAGTATTATCTGCCCGAAAACTGACACGTATGTAAACGCACGTGCATTTCCCGAACCCTGCCATAAAACCATACGGCCTCTACAACGGGTCGCCCGAACTTGGGAAACTGTCTGTGGGGAACTCTAATGACTCGTCAGTACCCTGGCAGTGGGTTTAACCACAAACCGTCAGCTGCACTAGCTATGCGTAACGGCTGCCCACGGACTGACCTCAAGGGAGACTGATGAGCAAACTCAAGGGTGGCCGATGAATGAACTCATCCAGAAAACCCTACTGAGCCTAACAGTGACAATGTATATACAGTCCGGTCCGTTCGTCAATGAGTATCGCATATCCGCCTAGGGGGCTAGTAACGTCAGACCCCCAGAAGCAGTATAAGTCGTGTCGGAGTGAAGCCCAATAACACCCTGAGATACTACTGGAGTACCTACCAGTAAATCTCCTGCCACGGCCGTGGGCTTTGTGTAATGGCTCTCCTAGACACAGCACGATCTCGCCCCCAATACCGGGAGAGACGAATCCCCTGCCGATCCGCTCACGTGCCTCCATATGGCTCGGGACTGTACCCAAAAGCTACCTGTTTGCACGACTCCTTTGAGCCGTGGTAGGGTAGAAATCAAAGCACAGTGGGAACTCACACGAGACAAATGACGACTTCAGGTCGATGAACTAACCTGTACACATGTCACCAGGGAACTGCTATCTGACGGTAGATATAATACTAACTAGCAGATTCCCGGCGAGTCCTGTCCGGTGTACTCATAACCCAATGAGCATCTGTATACATCTTAGGTGATCCAACTGACACCAGTGGCTTGTGAGACCAGCCACCGCCCCTCGTCGGGGTCTCGACTGTATACACTAGTCTACTCCGGAGTATCGATGCCCTGTCTCGAAACTCCCACGACTAGGGACCACAATTAAGGATATGCATATAAACTACCCAACTCTCACGTATATGATCGCCATCATACAGTTGGTAGTAAAGCCAGATCCTAAGGGCTCTATCAAAGTGTAACATGCAATCAGTCACCTGAATATGTACACGACTGATAAAGGCAAACCAGATAGCATACTATCATTTCGAGTAAGACTGTCCTACCGGGATAGGTCCTCCGCAATCATTGCAATCACGTACCTGTGATCCAATAATTGACTATGAGGGCACTATCTCCAACAATCTCCCACTTGCACTCAAGGCTAATATTGCGATGTCGACTACTCACAGCCCGTGTGAAACCGAACATCCAACTCCTCTACTAATCAGTTTCACAAAGCCCGTTTGTAAAACTATTGTGTTCGAGAAATAGCCTCAGTGAATGGATCCGCCTAGAAGTATCTTTCTATATCTCTCTTAATCTCAAATTCGTGGAGAAAGCCATCTCCCGAATTGAGTAGTACCTGTCTTAGAATATGTCTGGATGTCTGATGGGACCTTAGTTCATAAATGAACTGCATATCCAAACTTCTTAGACTGTATCGATCACTGAACCTAATCAGTATCCGGCACCATGCCTCCCACAGTATCCTCTGGAACCACCTGTCCATAATACTGTCCCTCGTCAGAGGGAAAACTATAACTCTGACAATCACTCTGTCATCCATGTCACCTTTGAAGCCTGGAATGATAATCGTCTCCCGAAGGAGGCTGCCGTTATCAAATCCGTAGAACATGTACTAATGTTCTAAAACTGCTTCCTTATGTTTCTCCAGGATTGGATTAATACAAACTTATTGCATCTAGTGCAAAAACAACATTTGGTGCGGTACTTGACATCTCATGATTGACTCAATTGCCTAAGCAAGTGATCTGCCAATCATGTACATCCCTCTCCCCTTTAGTCTATACGACACCTTTAGAGAGGGTGACTCCATCACCTGCAGGTACACTACCATGCTAGGAGTCAACTATTCTAAAAACCATTAGAATATCTGTCAAAGTACCCACATTGGGAAACTACCCAAATCCAGATCTAAAACTATAGATCTAGAAACCAGAATGTCAAATATTATATCCATATCCTGTCTGGAGAAACAACTGTGTGACGATCAGAGTACAACCGATCGTAGTATAGGAATTTTACTTCCTACTCTGTGTATGTCATCCAAATACCATGACATCACACCCTACTACCTTCTTAACAGATCCATCCCCTATTCTGATGAAGTCAAACCTATGACTTTAACATCAAAATTAGATGATCTATCTCCGCTATAACTGCTCTAGTCTATAAATAGACATAAGCTACTTGCCCACTTGCTTCCGCTGCTCCCACTGAATATGACAACCCTCTGGCAGAATAATATACACGTACACTTCTAAAGCCAGTTTAGAACGACGCTATACTTATCCTCCTGCCTGGTCTCATAGTCTGGAACAACAGTAGTGTCAAGTCTGGGTAGATAAGAACCTCCCTGTCACCGTCCTTAAGGATACCGAAGTACCTCTCGGGTGTCTGAGGTTACCCACCTAAATCTGCGGAGTGGCTAATGGAATGTCAAACCTGATTGAATATATTGGTCCTATTAAATTTTCTGTAATCGTTCGCGGTTCTGGAATCACTTCCAGTTCTACCATACTCCCACTACTGTTTTCTGAAAAAGATCCATTTTACTAAAACTGTGGCGAGTTAAGAACAATATCACTATTGATCTTCCAAATGGTAGAATATCAACCCTCGACATAGCCAGGGTCAACCCACAAACAGCCACTACAGAAACGTGCCCTGAGTTATCTAGAGTCTGGTTTTAAGCATAAGCTGGACAACTCCCCGTACCTTAATTTCTTTTAAGGTACGATCCATTCTATATCCAATACAGAAACTTTGGCACTTATTTAATTGGAACCATATTCAAATCATGCAGCTGTCTCCAGTGCATATCAACTTAATGGAAAGAGGCTAATCAGCATTACTCAACTTAGGAATCCATCCAATTATGAGTAATTTGAAAGAGAAACACGTTTCTCAAAACCATCACTATCATCTGAATACCAATCACAAGAATCTACATCTTCGATCTCTTTGAAGAATCCCGATACTTGTGGTACCTGGTTCCCTACTTTATTCTTATACCCACAACTTCTCAAAACTTAGACCTTGTATTTCTACGAAACACTTGTCTAAATACTAGAGAAGTTATAAGTAAACAGAACATAGTACGAGGACCTACCCCTTTGTCCTGATGGACACTTGGACAACATACAATACTCTGTATAAGTCCGCTGAGTTAAACAACTCAAAACCTGTGCGTCGTAGGTTAAAAACTGTACCCTGGCGATTTCCTCAAATATCACCAATTACAACGAATTCCGATATAATGAGGATGATCACCTAATTCCCAATATCTTACTCCCACTCATCATCTGTAAAACCATACAGATATGAGAATGAAACCTGGTAAATACATACCCTTGGAGTAAGTGTCTAATCGGGAAAACAGTTTTTCTTTAACAATGCACCGAAACATAAAAATGTTTCGTAGGGGTATCCTGGTATTCATAGCAATGCCTCTTCCATAATCCAATTCATGACTTCAACCGTATATTTTATTGCCATCTCTCCAAATCCCTTTATTTGTCTTTAGTCGTTACCTTCTGTACACCATCGTTAGGCTAAATGGTTTTCTTCCTTCCTTACCGTTCGGCACCGGCCTATGGTTTGGAAGAAGACTATCCAGTAAGCATAATAGGTGTACCCTCCTAAACCAAGGAGTACTCGTATCTTGAGAGAAGGTGATGATAAAAGACAACTGAATAATACCTTATTCCTTTAAAGTGAAATAGGAGTGGCGATGAAGTACGCGGTTTTGGTCGTGAATGATATCAGTCGCAATTTACTTTGCCCTCTTTCTAATCCCTTTATTTTGTCTTTACATATTACCTTCTGCACACCCTACTTAGGCTAATTGGTTTTCTTCATTCCCTACCTTTCGGCACCTGCCTATGGTTTGGAATAAGACTATCCAATAAGCGTAATAGGTGTACTCTCCTAAACCAAGGAGCTCTCGCAACCTGAGAGAAGGTGATAATAAAAGACAACTGAATAAACCAATTCTATTTCTCCTGAACCTGGATCCATCCTCGAAGAAGTCCCTTCGAGTTCGTATATAACCATACGATGGATCTATCCAATGGAAGTGGATATCCGTAGTATTACGGGTGTTCTGAGAAATGCAAAGGGTAAAAGAAGGAGTGGCAATGACTTATGCAACATAGACAATCCAAAAGCCAGTATTTTAAGAAGGTTCGGTCAACCTGGTCACTGAGTCAAAGTCTAGGGTCGGTCAAAGGTCGCTGCCAAAGAGAGAGAGAGAAAAGAAACACTCTGCGTGCACTCTAACCTAGATCAGAATGGTCATAACTTTATCTAATCCGGAAACCTCCCACTGTCCTGTCAAATTCTCCTCCAAACCTAAAGAAGAATCAATCGGGATCACCCGAAGAGTAAACCAACTCATCAGTGGGAATCGGGATCCAACTCTCATCGCATGATAACGTGATGGAATGCATCCACGTTACTCATACTCCAGAAGGTATGCGCATACTTGGCAAGTTTCAGTTTCTTTAGAAACTCCCGATCTGATTTTTGCCCCATGTTCTTATGACCTTGGCATATGTCAACAAATCATAAGTCACATGTCAAGTTCTGCCCGTCATTATCTTGTTAATTTGAACCCACCCGTACATACCCTTGACGTATGCTAACAAGGTAATACGACTGTCCCAAACCAACTCATCTATCTATGCAACAAATAAATACCCAGCAGCTACCAAACACTATGCCTTGACGTATGCCAACAAACATAGCTTGAATACTACTGACCATCCATAAGAAACGACGGAGGGCTACGACTGGTTTTTGGCGAAAAACCTTTAGCGTAGTGAACTTGATATCGCTGAAGGAACCTTATAGCTTTTTTAAAATATAGTGACGAAAACCTTTGCTAAAGAGGTCACTCCCGGTGAAGGGATCTCGGCTCTTTCCCCGTGGAATGAGGTGCAGGATATTCCACTGAATACCGCTATGCAAAGCAACATGTAATCGGCTATAGTGAAGTTATTACCCTGACGCAAAATTCTGCCCAAGGGGTCAGTCCCGGTGAAGGGATATCGGCCCTTGCCCCGTCGAATGAGGTGCAGGATATTCCACTGAATACCGCTATGCAAAACAAAAGGAAACGTCTTTGCAATAACACTTTTTAAATTTGTTCCAACAACATCAAACAGGTTTGTTTTACTTTGCATTGATCAGAATCAACGCAGTCCCATCAATCAATCACACCAGAAAAAAACGAAAATAAAATGTACGTATATGCCATCCGCATTCGTCACTGGGTCCCGTCATCACCCGTTAGGTTACTTAACTAACGACAGAGCGGGGACTGGACTAGCGCGGGTGTAAAACATATACAACATCTAATAGTATATAAACCAATATACATAATCGCTCCAGGCGTGATAATATGCAACATTACAGAAAAGTAATAAGCATCACAGAACAATACAGATATCTGGGATCCCCGGGTTTCACAGAGCCGCTGCTGAAACCCGACGTTCCCCTGTCGTGTGGATAGCCTGTGCAATAAAACCTAGACCCCTACGGGTGCGGCAAATTACCCTCCAAAACCTGAAGCGAGGTAGTCCCCACAGCATAGTGAATGGAACACCCGGCACTTCACGGAATCCGGTAATCTTGGGCACCCCTCCTTGGGTCAACCTGTACCCCCTACGAGTGCGGCGAATAGTCTGCCAATTTTAGAGTGGGACCCCTCTGCCTCTCAAAGCCATGAGATGCGGATCCGTTGCCCTCCAGAACCCGGCTATCCGTGCACTCCGTCGCGGGGTAAAACCTAGTACAGTAATGAAAAATAGTACAATAGGTACATCGACCGCAACCTGGTCGTGCCCCAAAAGAATATTATACAACAGGCAGTGACGGCTGTCCACAAGTTGGACGCTCGCCCCGCAATATCAAATGTACAAATAAACTCAAACTGTACTACCATTGCACACTGCTATCCACCACGACAAATCCGCAACAACACAGCACAACACAGAACATCAACGCGAATGTCATGTTCGCAAACCCGTCTAAAAGAACTATAGCAATCAGACGCAGTTTACCGATCAAATGACATTCCCGGTCGGAGATATAATGTAAGCACTGTAAACTAACGTGTTTAAATTTCGATCGACCAAATATCAAAAAGTGGGCCCTACTGCTTACTGGTGAACAGTAACAAACCTGGGCCAAAACGATATTTACCAAAAACCCCAAAATCCAACAGAGAACACACAGGAAAAATTTGGTGCAGTGATCCCCTAGAACGGCCGCGGATGCGCGGCCAAACCATGGGTTTGGCCGCTAATCCGCGGCGCTCTGGTGAGATCACATGCTCAAATTTTGTCCGTGCGCTTAAAAAACCCTGCACGGATTTTTAAGACATGCAGAAATAATTTTTGAGACCATTTAAAATCAACAGAAACTGTCGGCTTGGATTTTTGCAGTTTTCGATTTCCGGTCGGATCGAAGTTTTAAACGCGTTAGCACAAGTTAGCATAGCAAAATGGTGAGGCTCTGATACCACTGTATGTCTACGCTAGCGCCCCGGCAGTCTACAGACGCCAAAATGCGGAACAACAAAACTTTTAAACTGGCGCTATCGTATACTTTAACCCGGATCTGCCATTATTGCTAAACTAACAAACAGTAAAGAGTGTAGAAAGGTTATACCGAACGATCCGAGTCCTTCGTTCTTTAACCATCATCCCACGCTCCGTTGCGGCTGCTCCGATCTCGTCGATCTCCGATATCCTCGTCGAGGTGACACCACATCACCGATTCTTTAAACGGGCTCCCGCCTCTGACTTGAGGCAACTCGATCGTCAAGTTTGCTAGAAGAGACGACCAAGAATGATGTAGAGAATGAGTAGATGACTTTGTCTCGTTCCGTCCAAAACTGTGGACGGACGGTTAATGAAGTTGCCGAGGGAATTGGGTGATGGAATGAAATGAACTGTAAAATTCCATGCACCCCAAATACTATCATAATCTTTTTCTCCAAATGAAACATCAAGTGAGAGAGTGGAGGAGAGAGAGAGAGGGCCGGCCATTCTTATAGAAGAGGAGGAGGTGACCGTAGGAGAAAGAGAGTAACCATAGGATAAATATCATGTGTGAACACAAAATAAATATCCTTAGCTAAACAAGAAATGGTTAAAATCAAAGCATGAGTCACAAGACACCTCACCAAATTCTAGAACCTTCTAGAACCTTCTAGAAGGATGACTCACCCTCATCCAAGAAAAGATAAATCCGTCTTTAACCGAATGTTAAAAGACGGCTGATAGAAAACTGTAAACTGGCAACTTCCAAAAGTGATCCTGAAACAACTTTCAGGATAACCCCGTAACTGTATAAATATACCCGCATTTGTATTACGACCGAATACAAATGCAACTGAGACAAAGATATTATACCTACTCAATATAATACTCGGATCCGGCTTAAACCAAAGCCGACCAGTATCATCTGCCCGAAAACTGACACGTACGTAAACGCACGTGCATTTCCCGAACCCTGCCATAAAACCATACGGCCTCTACAACGGGTCGCCCGAACTTGGGAAACTGTCTGTGGGGAACTCTAATGACTCGTCAGTACCCTGGCAGTGGGTTTAACCACAAACCGTCAGCTGCACTAGCTATGCGTAACGGCTGCCCACGGACTGACCTCAAGGGAGACTGATGAGCAAACTCAAGGGTGGCCGATGAATGAACTCATCCAGAAAACCCTACTGAGCCTAACAGTGACAATGTATATACAGTCCGGTCCGTTCGTCAATGAGTATCGCATATCCGCCTAGGGGGCTAGTAACGTCAGACCCCCAGAAGCAGTATAAGTTGTGTCGGAGTGAAGCCCAATAACACCCTGAGATACTACTGGAGTACCTACCAGTAAATCTCCTGCCACGGCCGTGGGCTTTGTGTAATGGCTCTCCTAGACACAGCACGATCTCGCCCCCAATACCGGGAGAGACGAATCCCCTGCCGATCCGCTCACGTGCCTCCATATGGCTCGGGACTGTACCCAAAAGCTACCTGTTTGCACGACTCCTTTGAGCCGTGGTAGGGTAGAAATCAAAGCACAGTGGGAACTCACACGAGACAAATGACGACTTCAGGTCGATGAAATAACCTGTACACATGTCACCAGGGAACTGCTATCTGACGGTAGATATAATACTAACTAGCAGATTCCCGGCGAGTCCTGTCCGGTGTACTCATAACCCAATGAGCATCTGTATACATCTTAGGTGATCCAACTGACACCAGTGGCTTGTGAGACCAGCCACCGCCCCTCGTCGGGGTCTCGACTGTATACACTAGTCTACTCCGGAGTATCGATGCCCTGTCTCGAAACTCCCACGACTAGGGACCACAATTAAGGATATGCATATAAACTACCCAACTCTCACGTATATGATCGCCATCATACAGTTGGTAGTAAAGCCAGATCCTAAGGGCTCTATCAAAGTGTAACATGCAATCAGTCACCTGAACATGTACACGACTGATAAAGGCAAACCAGATAGCATACTATCATTTCGAGTAAGAATGTCCTACCGGGATAGGTCCTCCACAATCATTGCAATCACGTACCTGCGATCCAATAATTGACTATGAGGGCACTATCTCCAACAACGAGCACCCGCATACTATCTCCAGTACGACGTACTGATGGTTGTGGGACAGACCATCTCCCCTGCTGGGAAGAGAAGCGTATGCACCAGTCTACTCTGGAGTATCGATGCCCTGTCTCGATAATCCTACGATTAGGGACCAAAATAAGGATGTGCTTATAGACTACCCGGCCCCCACTAGTGTGATCGCCATCACAACGCCGGTAGTCAAGCAAAGATCCTAAGGGCTCCATCAATATGTATCAGCGATATGTTAAAAGAAACATATATACATATTAAGATAGAAACAAACCAAGTAGCATACTACTATATCGAGCAAGACTGTCGTAAAACCGTATATATATATCCCAAGCCTCCAAAATGTATTATACAAACTAGTACTATACAATAATGGCCTCTAGGGCATACATATCTATCAATAGCACCCCCGCAACCGTAGAATAGGTTATGTATAATATATTCACATAAAAATGCGAGATGGACATTTAGCAAATAGAGTTTCTAGGAGACCTTAGGTTATATGTTATTACCACATGCGCACACACACACACACACACTTGGTATATATAGATGTGTGTATATATGTATATATATGTGTGCGCGCGCGCGTATACACACACACATATACACGTGAGATGAGGATATGATATGATATGTTATATGGATATGAGTCGATATGATCGGACATGATGTCGTGAGGCTATGATACATGATCGAGTGAGACCTCGTATATGTTATGATATATTAAAGGATCGTTGGGCGAAATACACGAAACATGCGATAACATGTGATTTTGTACGATGGATGATACCGTACGAATGATAACATATTTGATATGTGACCCGTACCCTCGATTTTGAGGATGCCATACGGCGGACTATCCCGTACGAGATGTATATATTATGATTGATCCGCACTCTTGACTCGAGGATGCCGTACGATAGATTATACCGTATGTGACGCTATGAGGCAGGATCGCCGACTATTAGATATATCGATTCGGTTCTTAGTTTAGTCTTTTAGTTGCTTAGGTAGATGTTAGTTTAGGCTCGAGTCATACCTATTTTTAAAAATTAACGAATCGTGGGTATTTCCAAAAGACAATCTGAGGGACGCTACGGATTTTCAAAAGACATATCTCAAAAACACCGTAGCCCATACTTTTCTAAAACAACGATTCGTGTTATTTCAAATACTATGACTGTATGGCCAGTATATAGATATATATATTTATTAATGTTGCGTTTAATGTTACTTTCTGCTATGTTCATGTGATTCCATTGCTGTTATGATCTCATCTGCTAGGACACATGCACCATTACCGATGATGCATATGTTGTACGTACACTTGCTTGCCGGCTCACACACATCATCATCGGTAATTGCCATGTCACGCACATATTAGAAAAACATTACTTCACTTGTATAACCTGCTAGTTGGTAGTTTATACATATTGTTGGTATTCTTGTTATCACATGCTAGTTTAGTTATTGCATTCCTTACTTAGATGCTGTCACGATCCAATGTTTGGCCCGTGACCGGTACTTAACCACGTAACGTCTACAGGCGTAACGCGGCTAAGTAAGCCGAAACCCAGAAATCAAAACCAATAAAAGTATAGAGTGTTTTAAGCTTTAAATGGAAGCATTGACTAAAATGTTAAGAAACCCTAAGTAAACAATCACCAAGATAACAATATACGACGCCGTAGCGAAGAAAATGAGCAACAAGTGGGAAACATCACGGATAGAATAAACTGCATAAGTGAAGTCGGCTCACAACGAGCTCGACACCAGAATACAAAATAATATACATTGTCCTCACAACTGGTCTCTAAGTCAATACATAAGTGGTAGATGGAGAGTACTAGATACAACAATGTACATAACTGAAAGATAAACAGATACCGCACAAAACCCACCTATCAGCAAAAGAGCTAGTACACCAACTGTAGGGGTATCTGTGTCAAAAGATGCAAGATCGCAGCCAGCCGTGACTATTCCGAAGGGCAACCTGCAAACACTGTGGCACAACGGGGGTGAGTTGCCAATTCGTGAATAGAAGATAACATATAAGGGTAATCGCGAGTATGCACGTGCTGCGATACTCTAACCTATGCCAACAGATAACATCTATATGATGAACTGGATGCTCAAATCATGCAACAAGTGCGATCTAATAACATCTCCATGTGATGAGCAAGATATGTGATAATCAGGTATAGCAATACAATCTAACAACCCTATATAGAATAAACAGGGTATGCAATGATCGTGCAAGCATGTGTACTATATCAGGTACAATAGATACAGGATGAGATATCAATTACTATATACCGAGCATGGGAAATATAACATCTACACGGAATATCATCGTGGAAAGTATAATCGGTACCCATCAATGCACCTAAATCCCAATACTACTCAGGCGTTGTCATCCTCCTCGGTCCTCAAATCCTGTAAATCTCATATAATCGTGAGTGCCCAACATCGGCACCCAAAATATCAAGAAATACTCGTGCCAAGCATCGACACGCAAATCCTCATATATCGGGCATCCGTCAGTCCGGGTCAGCCCACGGGCTCTGTCTGCGGTATCGGCCCTCGGCCCCGGCAGTACGAATCGTCCTGTATCCATCAATCGACTCTGGTCAGTATCTTCCGGATAACCGCCAGGTCCAACCAATCACCGGTAGGTAGTAGTCCCTCTGCCAGGCTCACCGTCTACTACACAGCGAAACCGTTCTCGCCCCGGGGTACCATACCGGGTCCACCATGTACCCGTAATCGGCCTCATCCAACTCCTCGATTCGGGTTCACATATATCACTCTAGCACTGAGAAAACACATGGTGGACACACCGAAATATCATATCAAGGGAAACCGGGTTTTTAAATAATTAACTATTCTCTTTTGAAATATCCACGGTTCCCCAAATCCAGAATTAACATGGAAACAACATATCTCAATGCGTAATCTAAGCAAGTATGAAGATATCAATGTATGTGTGCACTGGTATGAGTATACAGTGTGCATGTGCGCAGGTATGAAGATATCAATGTATGTGTGCACTGGTATGAGTATACAGTGTGCATGTGCGCAGGTATGAAGATATCAATATATGTGTGCACTGGTATGAGTATACAGTGTGCATATGCGCAGGTATGAACATATCAATGTATGTGTGCACTGGTATGGGTATGTGATGTATATGTGCCCAAATATGGATATAACATATGCTGTTATGCGGCAAATCATGACAACTTCAATAAAGCGGAATCGGTATGATATATGATTTATAGCAATCCTATAATGTGAGTGTCATGGCAATCACCAACGGTGTGAGTGTAGCATATAAATCGTGCTCGTGCAATTTGAACTGTTAGTGACAGTGCAGTATCCTATGCTATCATTTCTATATGCAATAATAAGGTATGCTACTACAGTCTATATGAACATCTATACTAAATATCCTAACACGTCCTGATGCTTAACGCCATACGGGCGATTTCCCCATAGATGTTAAATCTACTCACCTGGTAGTGCGCTACTAGTAGCCGATCACCTGCTTCCCTTTCTTAGTTTCGTCCGACGTACCCGCCTGCGAACCTGGAATTTACACAAGAATCCATATATAAGCAACCACCTCGCAAGACGTGATATCTAAGCCAAACGATACGCTCACGTCGCGAACTAAACGCGCGTGCGTACGATATGCTAAAACGTGTATACGCGTCTAAAACTAACCCGATACGTCGCGATGCGTTGGATCACAGAACCCACTCGCGTATCGCGTGAACCAAACATACTAGAAATACGATATAACGTCCCAGATTTTCCTACAGAGAGAAACTAACAAAATTGCACATACCACTGGCCCTAAAATAACAGCAGACTCCTACCCACACAGACCCAACCCAAGACTCCCCTATCTGGCCGCAAATTGCGGCCAGAATGAATAAACCGGCGGCCTGAAGGTAGAGTGGGTGCTTTGTGTTCAGGTGGTGTGGTCTATACCTTGTATACAAGCTCCAGTTAACTCAATTTAAACTTGAACTACTCTGGCCTATAGTAGATCACAGAGAGCCAAAATTTCACTTAAAACACTAAATTCTGCACAAATAGAAACCCTATGGTATTTTGGTGTAATCTGGGGTTTAACTAGGTTTTCATGGCCTTAATAAAACCTAATTAGGCTAGGTTAACCAACACTAACAACACTTAACCATAAGTCTACACAAATCACCATTTCAAGCCCAAAATCTCACTTTTTACACAAACCGAAGCTAAACTACACATATGTTAAGCAGACACGAAGTTGGGCTCAGATTCTATACCTTACAAGACCCTAGGTGCAAGGAGAAAGGAGGTGAGAAGATGGGAATGCTGCTGCAGCTGCTGGGGGCTGCTGCTGATGTTGCTGTTGCCACAGCTTGCTGCTGCTGATGCTGCTGATGATGATGCTGTTGCTGCTGCTAGTTGCTGCTGCTGGGGCTTCTTCTTCTGCTGCTAAGTGCTACTGCTGCTGCTGCTAGGTGAGTGTGTGTGTATGTATGAGAGTGAGAGTGAGAAGAGAGAGTGAGAAGGAGAGAATCCAAGTCAAACACCCCCCTCTCTCTCCCTCTCTCTTCATTTAATGAGCATGGCTCATGCCCTTTGCCCATACTCCCTCTCTCTTACCAAGTCAACAAAATGGAAATCATTTTCATTTAAAAAAAACAACAACCATAATTAAAACCCTAATAGCTTAATACAACTTAAAATGGCTTAAGGGAAAGGTTAGTCCACCATGGTTGTTAATCATGGTTTTAACCCCAAATCTAAACCCTAGTTTACATGCACAAGTGTGTGTGTGCGCCTAGAAAAATTCTAATAAAATATTCATTAATTAGGATAAAATATTTAAAACTTAATTTGGTAAACTTTTTATTAAAACTATATATTAAAATATAATTAACCCCTAAACACAACCTAAGGTGTTACAATCTTCCCCCCTTAAAGAAATTCGTCCCCGAATTTAAAAATACAAGGCTACGCATACCTCCAGAGAGATGAGGGGCTTCTTCCGCATCTCGCCTTCAGCCTCCCAAGTGAATTCTTCACCATTTGTGATGCGCCACAATACCTTCACTGATGGCGAGACCTTTGATCGAAGTTTCTTCACCTGCCGGTCCAATATTACGACTGGCTGCTTGGTGAAAGAAAGATCGCGCTCAAGCTAAATGGTCTGGCGCTGAATCCAATGAGAAGGGTCATGAAGGTAATTGCAAAGTATCGACATAGGGAATACGGGATGAATACTCAATAATCTGGGTGAAAGTGCCAAATCAAAGGCAACGAACCAACTCGCCTTAAGGATCCTAAAAAGACTTACTATCCTGGAAAGCTTCCCAAAACTCAACATGTCATTTATCGAAAATTTCCGTGGGAATACATAATCTGCCATTGCGAACTCGAATCAGCGACCATCTTGGTCAGCATCTGATCTCTATTCGAAATGGACAATTCTCATCCTGACCTAAAACAACTGGATCATCTCCGAAGTCTCTAGACTAGCTGAGGTCCAATAATCCTACAACACGGAGTTAGTAAAATAGACTGGTGATCGACACGACCTAACCTCTAAACCTAAAGGTTACCAATTGGAGTGTCTCCTGATAACTGCTATCAAAAGAGAACCCTATCGATGGCAAACGACGATCCCCAACTGTCGACAACAATTTCTACATACACACAACTTAACAAGAATAACTGAGCAACTGAGTATCACCGGATGATAAGCATCTGAACGGAGTCACATCCTGACTAAACCTGGGTAGACTCCATAACGAATTTCGGGAAGACCTGCTCTCGTTCCCTCTTCGGAACGGTTAAAGGTTGTAACTCTCCCGTCAGTCTCAGTTGCTCAACTCAAGCACACAACAAGACAGACACCTTAAAACGAATCCCGAGACTTCTTTTTCTGTCCCTGCCCACCCGTAACTACCTCACAAGTCACGTTAACAGTTGGTGGGGCTTGAATGAGTACAGAGAGTTGACCGATGTGCCTACCCTAGGATTCCACGTCTCTATCCCATAATATTAGGTACACAAGCGTCTCCCTAACCTAGCACACCCTTGCCACAAGTAAAAGATTCTAAATCATTACCCAGTCGAGCAGGCTCCAGTATCTCTGACGAACGAGCGTCGGCGGGCAGTGTCTCGCGAAAAAGATTTAGGAAAAGTGGTCGGGCGCGGACATGAGCAAGCCGTCTCCTCAGTAGAGACGAATTTAAGCTGTACTCAACGATCGTACAAGAACTGTAAATCTGCGGAGGATTATCACAACAATCAAAATCCGCCACAGGAAAATGTACATTTAACTCTGGTGGTCCGTGAAAATCTGACACGACTCTCAAACAAGTAGTGTCTCTAAATCTCCAACGCAAAACCACCTCGGTCATCTCCAGATCATGAGTGGGATATCCTTCTCATACTTCCTCCAAATGTAGGGAAGCAAAAGCGATAACTCCATTGTGTCACCTCAGTACACATTCGAGCCCTACTCATGAAACATCACAGTTAAACCACAAAGTCGCCCGAACCAAAAAGCAAGGAAAGAGCTGATGCAGTTGTTAACCGAGTCTTCAACTGCTGAAACTCCGTACACAAGCCTCAGTCCAAAGAAAAGAACCCTCCATTCCAGTCAATTTAGTCAATGGGGCAGCACCACACTAGCAATCCTGCATAAAACGGCGGTAAAAACTTACTAAGCTCAAAAATCTACGGACCTCTGTCCTGCTCACAAGTCTGGGCCTAAGCTGTACGGCCACGATCTTCCTCGGAACCATACAAAATCGTTTCCGTAACTACAAGACCTAGGAGTCAACACAAACAAGCCTGAAGGAACACTCCGAGAATCTAGCAAACCGCTGGGGCTCTCCCAGTATCCGTAAAACAGATCCTCGAGTGCTACTCCTATACCTTAAGACATATTAAATAGACCAGGATGTCGTAAATAACACAACAATAACTGGTCGAGGAACGGCCCGAAGAAAACCAGTTCATCACACCTACGAAGGCTGCTAGAGCATTGGTGAGTCCAGTGACACCCAAAACATACAAAGCCCGTAGCACGCATAAGGCAGTCTTCGGAATGTCATCACTCCAAACCCGCAACAATGGTGACCTGATCCTAAACAAACTTAGACAAAGTCTCGCACTCTGATGCTGATCGAAGAAATCATCAATGCGAGGTACAGGATACCTATCCGCACCGTAAGCCGGTTCAATTGACGATCCATCAATACACAACCTCAATCTGTCGTCTTTCTCCTTGACGAACAGAAATAGGAACTTCCTAATGCGAAACACTCAGATGCACAACTCCCTCAACAACCACTCTGCAGCAGATCCTTAAGCTCCATAAGCCTCGACGGCTCATCTGGAACAACGTCGGAAAACTCTCCCACTAAAGAAAACCGTCCCAACACACCAACTGTGGCTACGGTATCACAAATAACGCCAAGAACCCACGACATCTCCTCAAAGGCCGACCAGCGAAAAAGGCTGAATTCAAGCTGTAAGAGGCGGTACCACTATCCACCAGCACCACAAGACTGACTCGCCCGGGAAAATAAAACCTAATTGTTTCCTCACGGTAGTCCACAACGCCTAGCACATAGCTAACCAGTCCGTGCCCAGGAGATTGCCAAGTCTAACATCTCTAGGAGGATCAAAATGACAGACGAATCTCTATCTCCTATCCGATGGGCACACGACCGAATTACGTGTCGTGCAACAAAAGGATCGCTGACAGAAGTTAACACAACAAACGGCCGATCTACGTAGCACGACTCTCGTCCTAAACTCGGCACGAAGTGCGTGGAAACGTACGAGCACATGGATTCGGATCAAACAATACGTGTGCAACAAAAGGACATACTGAAAGAGTACTTGAAACCACAGCATTGGACGCCTGGGCATCCCGATGAGTCGAAGCAAAAACTTGGGCCTGCCCTTCATCTGCGACTGACCGAACTCCTCCTTTACTAGCCTGACCCCTCTGTGCGAACCCTCCGTGTCCACGACGTCTCAGAATACGACCCTGACGTAGCGTGAAGGAACACTGCCTGATGAGGTGTTGAAGGCTTCCGCATCGTAAACATCTACGCGCTGGCTGCTGTCCTCCCTGGGGATGAGAGCCAAACGACTGTCCTCGTCCTAAGCTTCTGCTCTGGACTGGTACACCAGTACGATTCCTCAACTGTTCTGAAACTCTTACGGTCTCTGGAAGACGTGTCTCGTAAACTGGGGCTGCCTCCACCGGTGCTATGTAGGGGACGGAATACTGCATGATGATCGTAAGGAACAACTGGGTAACAGGGGTGACAACCATCTGTCGCTACGCTCGAACAACCTCCACCAATGAGCTCATCACCTGGCGCAAGCCCTGCATCTCTGCCACTAGTCTAGCGATCTGATCTGTTGTAGGGGGAGCAATCTGTCCTGGTACAACAGGGGTACTACTCGGATCAGTCCTCGTCTCAGATAAATCAACTCGAACCTCGGCTCTCACGGCCTCTCTCTGCACCCTCATAGTCCTTGGCGGCATAATGGCTGAAAAGAAGGTAGGATTCGATGAGGATACGAAAATCGAATCACAAGGATGTATATAATCATGAGGGAATTTCAATCAATAAGTCCTAAGGTCGCTTAGGCTGAGTACCGTGTCGTGAGTATGCCGCGGAACATATGCACGCTACGCCACTCTGCTGCAGCTACCTACTCCATCATACTAGGGTCATCCTACACTCCGAAGGTAAAACCTACGCTCTGATACCAACTTTGTCACGACCCAATGTTTGGCCCGTGACCGGCACTTAACCACGTAACGTCTACAGGCGTAACGCGGCTAAGTAAGCCAAAACCCAGAAATCAAAACCAATAAAAGTATAGAGTGTTTTAAGCTTTAAATGGAAGCATTGACTAAAATGTTAAGAAACCCTAAGTAAACAATCACCAAGATAACAATATACGACGCCGTAGCGAAGAAAATGAGCAACAAGTGGGAAACATCACGGATAGAATAAACTGCATAAGTGAAGTCGGCTCACAACGAGCTCGACACCAGAATACAAAATAATATACATCGTCCTCACAACTGGTCTCTAAGTCAATACATAAGTGGTAGATGGAGAGTACTAGATACAACAATGTACATAACTGAAAGATAAACAGATACCGCACAAAACCCACCTATCAGCAAAAGAGCTAGTACACCAACTGTAGGGGTATCTGTGTTAAAAGATGCAAGAACGCAGCCAGCCGCGACTACTCCGAAGGGCAACCTGCAAACACTGTGGCACAACGGGGATGAGTTGCCAACTCGTGAATAGAAGATAACATATAAAGGTAATCGCGAGTATGCACGTGCTGCGATACTCTAACCTATGCCAACAGATAACATCTATATGATGAACTGGATGCTCAAATCATGCAACAAGTGCGATCTAATAACATTTCCATGTGATGAGCAAGATATGTGATAATCAGGTATAGCAATGCAATCTAACAACCCTATATAGAATGAACAGGGTATGCAATGATCGTGCAAGCATGTGTACTATATCAGGTACAATAGATATAGGATGAGATATCAATTACTACATACCGAGCATGGGAAATATAACATCTACACGGAATGTCATCGTGGAAAGTATAATCCGTACCCATCAATGCACCCAAATCCCAATACTACTCAGGCGTCGTCATCCTCCTCGGTCCTCAAATCCTGTAAATCTCATATAATCGTGAGTGCCCAACATCGGCACCAAAAATATCAAGAAATACTCGTGCTAAGTATCGACACGCAAATCCTCATATATCGGGCATCCGTCAGTCCGGGTCAGCCCTACGGGCTCTGTCTGCGGTATCGGCGCTCAGCCCTGGCAGTACGAGTCATCCCGTATCCATCAATCGACTCTTGTCAGTATCCTCCGGATAACCGCTAGGTCCAACCAATCACCGGTAGGTAGTAGTCCCTCTGCCAGGCTCACCGTCTACTACACAGCGAAACCGTTCTCGCCCCGGGATACCATACCGGGTCCACCATGTACCCGTAATCGGCCTCATCCGACTCTTCGATTCGGGTTCACATATATCACTCTAGCACCGAGAAAACACATGGTGGACGTACCAAAATATCATATCAAGGGAAACCGGGTTTTTAAATAATTAACTATTCTCTTTTGAAATATCCACGGTTCCCCAAATCCAGAATTAACATGGAAACAACATATCTCAATGCGTAATCTAAGCAAGTATGAAGATATCAATGTATGTGTGCACTGGTATGAGTATACAATATGCATGTGCGCAGGTACGAAGATATCAATGTATGTGTGCACTGGTATGAGTATACAGTATGGATGTGCTCAGGTATGAAGATATCAATATATGTGTGCACTGGTATGAGTATACAGTGTGCATGTGCGCAGGTATGAAGATATCAATATATGTGTGCACTGGTATGGGTATGTGATGTATATGTGCCCAAATATGGATATAACATATGCTGTTATGCGGCAAATCATGACAACTTCAATAAAGCGGAATCGGTATGATATATGATTTATAGCAATTCTATAATGTGAGTGTCATGGCAATCACTAACAGTGTGAGTGTAGCATATAAATCGTGCTCATGCAACTTGAACCGTTAGTGACAGTGCAGTGTCCTATGCTATCATTTCTATATGCAACAATAAGGTATGCTACTACAGTCCATATGAACATCTATACTAAATATCCTAACACGCCCTGACGCTTAACGCCATACGGGCGATTTCCCCATAGATGTTAAATCTACTCACCTGGTCGTGCGCTACTCGTAGCCGACCACCTGCTTCCCTTTCTTAGCTTCGTACGACGTACCCGCCTGCGAAACTGGAATTTACACAAGAATCCATATATAAGCAACCACCTTGCAAGACACGATATATAAGCCAAACGATACGTTCACGTCGCGAACTAAACGCGCGTGTGTACGATACGCTAAAACGTGTATACGCGTCTAAAACTAACCCGACACGTTGCGACGCGCTGGATCACAGAACCTACTCGCGTATCGCGCGAACCAAACGTACTAGAAATACGATATAACGTCCCAGATTTTCCTACAGAGAGAAACTAACAAAATTTCACATACCACTGGCCCTAAAATAACAGCAGATTCCTACCCACACAGACCCAACCCAAGACTTCCCTATCTGGCCGCAAATTGCGGCCAGAATGAATAAACCGGCGGCCTGAAGGTAGAGTGGGGGCTTCGTGTTCAGGTGGTGTGGTCTATACCTTGTATACAAGCTCCAGTTAACTCAATTTCAACCTGAACTACTCGGGCCTATAGCAGATCACAGAGAGCCAAAATTTCACTTAAAACACTAAATTCTGCACAAATAGAAACCCTATGGTATTTTGGTGTAATCTGGGGTTTAACTAGGTTTTCATGGCCTTAATAAAATCTAATTAGGCTAGGTTAACCAACACTAACAGCACTTAAGCGTAAGTCTACACAAACCACCATTTCAAGCCCAAAATCTCACTTTTTACACAAACTGAAGCTAAACTACACATATGTTAAGCAAACACGAAGTTGGGCTCAGATTCTATACCTTACAAGACCCTAGGTGCAAGGAGAAAGGAGGTGGAGAAGATGGGAAGTGCGGCTGCAGCTGCTGGGGGCTGCTGCTGATGTTGCTGTTGCCACTGCTGCTGCTGATGATGATGTTGCTGCTGCTGCTGGGGCTTCTTCTTCTGCTGCTAAGTGCTGCTGCTGCTGCTGCTGCTGCTGCTAGGTGAGTGTGTGTGTGTGTATGAGAGTGAGAGTGAGAAGAGAGAGTGAGAAGGAGATAATCCAAGTCAAACACCCCCCTCTCTCTCCCCTCTCTCTTCATTTAATGAGCATGACTCATGCCCTTTGCCCATACTCCCTCTCTCTTACCAAGTCAACAAAATGGAAATCATTTTCATTTAAAAAAAAACAACCATAATTAAAACCCTAATAGCTTAATACAACTTAAAATGGCTTAAGGGAAAGGTTAGTCCACCATGGTTGTTAATCATGGTTTTAACCCCAAGTCTAAACCCTAGTTTACATGCACAAGTGTGTGTGTGCCTAGAAAAATTCTAATAAAATATTCATTAATTAGGATAAAATATTTGAAACTTAATTTGGTAAACTTTTTATTAAAACTATATATTAAAATATAATTAACCCCTAAACACAACCTAAGGTGTTACATATGCTGCATACATTTTCGTACATATATTCTGTTTTATGCACTGTAAGATGGGCCCTATGCCGATATTCATGATTTATTTCTAGTTCATGATTATGAGATTTCGATTTCATGTGATTTCTGGATTTGGGAAACCGCATGTGAATTTGAAAAACTTATGCTCCTTTTAAATTGAAAAATGCGGTTTTCGTTGATATGATGTGTTACGTCCATCATGAGATTTCTCGGTTCTGGAGCATATATGATATATGATTACCCGATTCGAGGAGAGAGGAGGCACCGTCTGCGGGTACATGGTATACCCGGTGCGGTACCTCGGGGCAAGATTGATGTATATAGAGAGATTGAGACGTTGAGCCCGGCAGAGAAGCACTACCGACTTGTGATAGTTTGGCGCGGCGGATATCCGGAGGATATCGACCGTAGTCGTGAGATCAGATGATATGGGCCGATCCGGACTGACGGAGCCCGAGATATGAGATCAGATGAAATGGGCCGATCCGGACTGACGAAGCCCGAGATATGAGTATTCTGTGTCGTTGTTGGACATGGATTTCATGATGTTTTCGAGTGTCGATGCTGGGCACTCAGGTTTTATCATGATTTGTGTATCATTGCTGGGCACACGTTGGACGATGCATTCATATATGATACACATTGTTAGGAATATGTATGCCCTAGAGGCCATTATTGATGATATAGTGGATGCTTGGACATATATATAGAGGACTTTCTTGCTCGACATGATAGTATGCTATCAGGTTACCTTTATCTTAACATGTAGACTGGTATTTATACCGTCTGTCTCTTACATGTTGATAAAGCCCTTAGGATATGTACTTGACTACCAGGATTATGATAAGATCATACTAGTGGGGCCAGGGTGGTCCATAAGTACATCCTTTAATCAGTTCCTAGTCGTGGGAATATCGAGACAAGGGCATCCATATTCCAGAGTAGACTAGTGTGTACGTTTCTTGTCCCTTAGAGGGCGATGGTTGATCCCATAACCCTTGGTGTGTGACATCAAAGATTGTACACATGTGCTTATTGGAGAATGGGTACACCGAACAGGACTCGCCGAGGGCTCCTATGTGGTAGTATACCTATCGTCAGATAGCAGTCCTCTGGCGACACTGGTACATGTTAGTCTATAGATCCGAGATCGTTATAGAGTCTTGTGTGGCTTCCACTGTGCTTTGATTTCCTCCCTACCACGCTTAAGAGGAGTTGTGCAAACAGGTGGATTTTGGGTACAGTCCCGAGTCACATGGAGGTAATGAGCGATAGGAGGGGTTTCATCTCTCTCGGTATTGGGGGTTGATGTTGCACTATGCTCGATTGGCTATAACTGGAAGTCCCTGGACAGGGCTGCTGCCGAGATTTACTGATAAGTGTTATCAGTAGTTTCTCAAACTGTTATAGGCCAGACATCGACATGACTTATCACGTTACTGGGGTCTGACGTTTACCACCCCTAGACATGATATGTGATATATCAGACGAAGAGACCGGAATGTACGGTAGTGTTACTGATAGGCTTCATGGAGACTATGGTCAAGCTTGCTTGTTGATCTTCATATCACTCAATACCCGGGTAGCCGTTACGTCCAGCTAGTACCGCTGACGGCTTGTAGGTGACTGATATGATCATCACCTACTGCTGGCGTAGTAACGAGTCTTTAGAGTCCCGCACAGAAGTTTCCTGGTTCAAGCGAAACGAAGTAGGACACATATGCGATATATGTGTGGGCCTGATTAAATACGTGTATGTGACACCGTATTGTAATCTGGCAGTTATCTGTTATCGGTTCGGTTATATGTGATATAACCAGATTGTCGAATCAAGTGTTGATTTGATAATGTGATATACAGATAAATTATATTAGTCGGTCATATGTGATATAAACGGATTATTAAATCAAGTGTTGATTCAATAATATGATATACATTATATGTGATATAATTATATCTTAACTAATTGTTAGTTATGTGTATGCCCTAGAGGCCATTATTGTACATATGATGTATATTATAGTGGATGCTTGGACATATATAGAGAGGACTTTCTTGCTTGACATGATAGTTTGCTATCTGGTTGCTCTTTGTCTTAACATGTAGATTTGTATTATGATACTGTCTTGCTCTTTCATGTTGATAAAGCCCTTAGGATGTGTACTTGACTACCAGGACTATGATGTAGATCATACTAGTGGGGGCCAGGGTAGTCCACAAGTACATTCTTTAATTGTTTCTAGTTGATGGTGTATCGAGACAGGGCATCGATACTCCAGAGTAGACTAGTGTATACGCTTCTTGACCCATATGATGGGCGATGCATGATCTCACATCCATTAGTGTTTGACATCAAAGATGGTATACGCATGCTCAGTAGAGACTGGGTACTCTGAACGGACTTGCCGAGAACTCCTAGTTGGTATTATACCTATCGCCAGATAGCAGTTCTCTGGTGATACTGGTACGGGTTAGTCTGTAGACCCGAGATCGTCATAGAGACTTATGTGATTCCCACTGTGCTTTGATTTCCACCTTACCACGTTCAAGAGAACGTGCAAAACGGTGGCTTTTAGGTACAGTCCCGAGTCACATGGAGGTAATGAGCGATAGGAGGGGATTCGTCTCTCCCGGTATTGGGGGTTGATGTTGCGCTGTGCTTGATTGGCTATAACAAGAAGTCCCTGGCCAGGGCTGATATGGAGATCTACTGGTAAGTGTTATCAGTAGTTTCTCGACCCGTTATGAGCCTCACATCGACACGACTTATCAGTTACTGGGGTTTGACGCTTACCACCCCAAGACTAGATATGCGACATATCAGACGAAGAGACCGGACTGTACGGTGGTGTTACTGACAGGCTTTACAGGAGTATGAGCAGGATTGCTTGTTGATCTTCTGATCGCTTAATACCCGGGTAGCCGTTACGTCCAGCTAGTACCGCTGACGGCTTGTGGGTGCTTGATATGATCATCACTTACTGCCGGCGTATTAACGAGTCTTTAGAGTCCTACACAGAGGTTTACTGGCTCAGGCAAAACGAAGTAGGAGCACATATGTGATATGTACGGGATTGAGATTAATACGAGTATGTGATACCGTATTCTATTCTCGCGATTTATGATATCGGTCCGTTATATGAGATATAGCCGGGTTATCGAATTAAGTGTTGATTCGATAAGTTGATACAAATAATATTAGTCGGTCATATGAGATATAGCCGGATTATTAAATCAAGTGTTGATTTAATGTATAATTATATATTTGATATATTGATTTGCATTAACTAATATTAGCTCACTTAAGCATTTATTTTCTTACTTATGCTTTTAATATATATGTGATATATATTAATTGTGTTTCTTTTTGTGTCATGCTTGATGCCACATGGGTGTATGAGACTCACACCATGCTCATGATAATGCAAGGTTTATTTATTTAAAGTAAATCCAAATTAGTTGGAAATTAGTCACATGGGTGAACCTTGAGGAAGCTTGTATACCCATTGACCTAGTCCACTAGTTTTGTCTTACCTTAGATATTTATTAACCTAACCATTATCTAAATCCATGGTAAAGTCTCTACATGAGTTATATGAGATATTTCTCACCCATGGTTGCCTCTATCATTCATTTATTCTATTATCTTCTTCATCTTGATCTTCATCAAGAGTGTGCTCTCTAGATTTTTGAGAGGTGAAGAAAAATAGTGGGAAAAAGATTTCTAAAGTGAGCAAAAATCCTACTTCATCATCCTCTACTAAATTATCCATTTAGTTTAGGGTGTTAGCTTCACTAATCTCTAATTAGTGAAGAGGTAGCTTGGGTTAATGTCTCCTCGACATAGATCTTCTTCGGCCTCAAAGACTTCGTCAAGTTTGTTCCTTTCATCTTGTTGAGCCATTCTAGAGTCCGGAAGATCACTACTTGGAGCGAAGGGACTACTACACAGAGCTATTAAAGTGAAGGACCGGTCTACAAAGGTTGTATTCCGTATTCACTTAGATGTAAAGTTGTTTACATATTGTTTCGTCTAAATCTCTAGTTAAGATTCTAGGGTTAGGATTGTTTAGCATGGCGAAATATTTGAAAATTGCATGGACGATTGATCAGTCGAAAATATTGCATTTTTAACACATCAATTTCTCTACTCTTTCTAATATCTAAGGGTGTTTATTGTAAATATAACACGGATTACAAATTCATCTAGAAAATACCAAATAACACGTGTTATAGTTATAATCGACACTCTTGAGGGAAATTGTGTGTTTATTACTACACGCATGATATTGTATATCTCAACACATTTTATCGAGATTGTGTGCAGAAATTTCTTCAGGTCAAAGAACCGGAATCGCAAAAGTGCCGATAAAATACAGTAAGTCAAAGACTTGGAATCTGGCAGAGATTCAGAAAAGAAAATAAGATTTTAGACATCAGAAGAAGACCCTAAAGCCAAAGCCAAACAACCCCATAAAAATTATACATCGATCTCCTTATATGGCCGCGGATCCGCGGCCGATCCAGGCCGATCCGCTGTGGTTCCGCGGCCGAGTTGGGTCATTGGAGCTCGAGACTTCTCTAGAATCTTCCTTGTAACGGCCTAGCTTCCAGAAGACGCTCTGTAACGGCCTAGCTTCTTCGAGAAGGCTCTGCATAACAACCAAGCTTGTGAAAGAAGCTTAATTTGGGGGCTATAAAAGGAGATCTAGATCTCAATTTTGAGGTTGTTCAAAGAGTTGTTCATAATTACACATTGAGCCACAATTCAATTCAAGTTGAGTGACACAACTTGAGATCCAATCAAATCAAGATCCATTGAAAGCAAAATCAAGCGACAATAAAAGATCCTTTATCACAACGCCGATCATCATCAAGAGCAAAAGATCCGCGACGATCCACGACTCACGGCGATCGAGCCGAGCGAAGATCGACGACAAATTCCCTTTCAAAGGAGCGATCGAGAGCTAGTCTTGTAAACTCGAATAGAGAGGTGTAATTTGAAGGAGATTTAATAAAGGTGATAATTGTAATTCTCGCTTTCTTTATATTCTTGCGTTATGAAATTTCTTGTTCTTGATTCTTTAATTTTCATGGTGTGTGAGTGAAATCTCCGCTTGTAAAGGAATCGAGAGAATCGGTAGATCTAATGATGATGAAATCCTAAAACTAATCTTAAGTCTTATGAGATTTGTGAACTCTAGGAAAAAGAATCATCAATGACCTAATTTGGAGCGAGATCAAGTTCTTGATTATTTCGTTGCAAATTAGGAATCAAACGATTGATGATTTTCTTTGCTAGAGGCTAGATCCGAATGATGATCAATGAAAAGACAAGGGATAGAAAAGGAGAAACCCTAGTTTCTTCAAGAGATCCCTAATCTTCATTCATCGTCATCAATCTAGCTACAATTCATCAATAGATAAAATTCGTAATTTTTAGTATTCATCATTGCTACTAATTCAATCGATTCCTACAAGCTATTCTACATAATCTTGATAATTTACATTGATATTGGACACTTTCTTGATCTTTAATTCTTGAATGTATTTTTGATTTTCTTGAAATGACAACTCGATTAAATCTCAAATTACTTTCTTGAATTTTCTTTTATATTTTCATTTCAATTCATCTAAAACAAGATCGAACAAGTACTCGCATCTCAGTAGACGATCCGTATTCATTAACGAGCTACTTCGACACCGTTAATTGATTGCGGTTATAAATTCTTTGGTTGTGATTACTTTTCAAAACACGATCTGAAATTTAGATCAATCAACGATGCCTCCCGAAACCTTGCTGTCATGCTAGGCATTCCTACAGTGGTATCAGAGACAAGCTAGAGAATTAGACGATATTTGTAGAATTACAAAACTGAAACAACTCCGAAACACTCGAAACTAAAACCCAGTTTCTGTCAACATTTTTAAGCCGTCGAATTTTTTTAAGCAACTGCAGAATGTTATATGAGATGTAACATGAACACTGAACAAATACGAACACATTTCGCCGGTTTTGACCCGGTGACATGCCTATATTTTCCGAGCCGGCCGGCCCTGTGTTCACTTCTCGGGTTCGTATTCGTTTGGTGTTCTGGTCTCCGGTTTTGGTGTTTCAGGTGTTGCTTGTTTTTTTCTAAAATTGCATGAGATGTTAATTTTCTATAAAGGCAATTCGGAGTGTTTCGTAGTCGTAGTTCTAAAATTATTTCGGGTTATTTAGACGGTGTTAAAAAGTTCGAACGAATATCAAATACCCACTTTAACCCTCGCTGGAAATTTTCTAAGAGTTGGATTTTTCCAAGTTAAAGAACATTCAAAAATCATGCAAGTAATGCGATGGACCCTCTAGAAGAACGATACCATAACTCGATTCTATGACCGTAAGAACTGCCGCCAAACCTTAGGGTTTGCGGTAGTTCTGCGGTGTCATAGGTGAGGCAAGAGTTGGCCCTTTTACGGTTGGTCCATAGGTACTGTGGCTTGTTCTGAGTATTTTTAAAGTGTGCTCAAGTGTTGAGCTTTTTGGGAAATTTTGGGTGTTTGTTGATTCGATCGGAATGTTTAACATCTTCTAGCTATTTGTGGAATGTGATACAATATTTGGAATTCATATTGTTAGGCATGAAATCCGAAGTATGTGATATTTCGGGTTTATGATATCTAAGGTGATTGTGAATTCCAAATGTTGTAGTTTGACATTTTCTTTTCTGTGACTGTAAGTGTAATATGTGGTGTATCTTCGGTTTCTTTGCTATATGTCAACGACAATTGGGATACACATATTTACTTACGTTGATGACATGAGATGTTATGTGTTGCTGTGATATGTTATATTGGATCGTCGTGTTTTGAATAGCCAAATTTTTTTTATATGGGATGAGAGTTTTTCATTTTCATTCATATAAAAACTTGTATGTAATATTCTTTTATTGGGGCACTTCCGGGTTGAGGATGATTTCTCCATTGTTGTATATTATTTACTTTTCCGCATTAGGATAGACCCAAGGTGGGGGGCACAAGTAACCAGGTTCTACAGTCCAGTGTGAAACCATCTCGAGGAGTCAAGACCGGGTCTCCTAACTCTAGAATTGGTAGGGTTGCTTGCCGCTCTTGTAGGGGTCTAGGGATGTGGGTTTGGATATTCATCGCCACCGTGGAATCCGTGTTTTATACTGGCTTAATTTAAAACACGGAATTCCTAGTATATCCAATATTTCATATGTTATCTTCTGCTGTTGATATTCTATGATGTGATCACTTTATATGCGTGAGACGAATGCTTTATTCTTATATATATGATATATAATAAACGTTGCTTATGTTTTGCACCCGTGCTAGTCCCGCCCCGCTATGCCGTTAGTTAAGTAACCTAACAGTGCATAACGGGACACTGTGGCGAATGCGGATGGCATAAGCGTACGTTGTATTTTCGTTTCTTCTGTGATGCTTAGGAAGCATAAATGATGGGACTTCATTAATAAGATTAATTAAAAAGAAAGAAACCTAAAAAGATGTTGTGGAATCATATTTTAAAAAAATGTAGCTCTATTTTTTGCTTTGCATAGCGGTATTTCTTGTAGTACCCAGCACCTCATTCGATGAGGAAAGAGCCGAGATCCCTTCACCGGGAGTGACCTCTTTAGCAAAATCTAGCAGATGCTACAACCAACACGGTTTTGTTTTTGATTGCTTTTTTAGTTCATGCTTTGCATAGTGGTATTTGTGAAATATCATGCACCTTATTCGATAAGGAAAGAGTTGAGGTCCCTTCACCGGGAGTGAGCTCTTTAGCAAAACTAGTAAAACCTTAAAAAACACTCCTTTTTCAAAAATCACTTGTTTCTACAACGATATCAAGTTCATTACGCAAAAGATTTTCATAAAAACCTGTCGTAGCCCTCCGTCATTTCAGATAAGTGCTACTTAGTATTCGTGCTACGTTTGTTGACTATGTTAAGGCGTAGTGTGCAGTAGCCAATTAGTGCTTATCTGCTAAAGCATGTGATGCGATTGGATTAGGGTAGTCGTACGACTCTGTTAACCATGTTAAGGGTCGTACGGGTGGGTTTAATTCAATCATGAAATGTACGGGTTGAACTTGGCTAGCGCTTATGATTTGTTGACCATGTTAAGGTCATAAGTAGCTAGGGGCAGAATATTGTCGGAAATTTCAAGTGTTGGAATTTGCAATGAGATTGCATACCTTCTATGAGATAGTTGGATCCCGATACCCACTACGAGTAAGAGTTACTCCTGGGAGAGTTTTACACATAACAATTAGCCGATCAAGTAGGTGTCTAGAAAGGTGTTAACGGGGTTACGTCCCTAGGAAAATGAGGTTTATTATAATTAGATCCGTGCGAAAGCACGGGGAACCTCCCTCAAAGTACCAACACTGGCCTGGCTGAAAGATTGACGAATTTGTAGGGTGTAATTAATCCTGGCTAGTCTTACCTTTTAGGGTTTGAAGGAAGATTTGATAAAAACAGTGGGAGCCATCCTGATTAGATAAGATACTAACTAATCTAATCTTGCAAGAGCATACGCTAAGTGTTTTCTTCTCTCTCTCTCCAGGTAGCGACCATGTCAGGCCTTAATCAAGATAATAATATGGATGTATTGACCGAACCCGCTTGTTATACTGAGCTGGGGAACGTTGGTTTCGCTCCAACTTATAATTGTTATAAGTCCGAGCAGGAAATAGGAAAATATCCGGATTTCCACGCCATCCAAACGAAGAATAAGCATGTTGATGCATCTTCTTCGGGTGTTTTAGTTACTGAGAACTGTTTCTTAGTACACTCTACGTCCTGGGTATTAGATACCGGATCGGGAACCCACATATGTAATATGTTGCATGGGCTAAGGAAATGTAGAGAACTGGGAATAGGTGATCATTATCTAAAAGTAGGGAATGGTGCAAGTGTTGCAGCCAAAGCAGTTGATGAATATCACCTTGTATTACCAAATGGGAATACTTTGATCTTGAACGAATGTTATTACGTGCCCTCTATGATATGCAATTTAAAATTAATTTCTTTATTAGATAAAGAAGGATATAACTTTGTAGTAGAGAATAATGTTATGAACATTTACCTAAATCAAGTGTTGATTGGGTTTGGTGTGTTATGTAACAGTTTATACATTCTAAATCAAAACACAGTTATTAACGTACAGAACACACACAAGAGGAAGAGTAAAGAAATGAACGAATCCTTCTTGTGGCATTGTAGACTAGGTCATATCAGTGCGACACGACTAGTTAAGTTACATAAGGATGGATATTTGAATCCGTTCGAATTATCATTTTATGAAACTTGCCAGTCATGTCTCAAAGGAAAGATGACCAAAACTCCGTTTGCTGGACACGGAGAAAGAGTTACGGAACTCTTACGACTGATACATAGTGATGTATGCGGTCCCATGTCTACACATGCCAGGAATGGTTCCTCGTACTTCATTACATTCACTGACGATCTCTCAAGATACGGACATGTGTTCCTGTTGAAACACAAGTCTGAAGCTTTTGAGAAATTCAAAGAATATAAGCATGAAGTCGAGAACCATACGGGTAAAAGTATTAAAATCTTACGATCTGATCGGGGAGGAGAATACTTGAGCACTGAGTTCCTGGATTATCTAAAAGAGAATGGGATTCTCTCTCAGCTTACTCCTCCGTATACACCACAGCACAACGGTGTATCGGAGCGGAGGAATCGCACCCTATTAGATATGGTGCGCTCTATGATGAGCACCGATGAGTTACCTATTTCCTTTTGGGGTTATGCGCTTGAGACAACAACATACCTATTGAATCAAGTTCCATCTAAATCTGTGCCAAATACTCCATATGAGATATGGAGGGGAATGAGACCATCTCTTAAGCAAGTTAAGATATGGGGTTGTCCGGCCTATGTCAAAAGACAAAATCCGGACAAACTCGAGGCACAATCAGTTCTTTGTAAGTTTGTAGGATATCCAAAGAATTCACAAGGATATATTTTCTACCACGCTGAGGAACAAAAGATGTTTGTTTCTCAATATGCCACCTTTTTAGAAAAGGGATTTCTTGTAAAAGAAATTAGTGGCAAAGAGGTAGAGCTGAAAGAAGTTCCAGCGGAACAAACTATAACTGAAGATTTAGTGGAACTAGAGGATTCGATATTTCCCAACGAACCTCAGCCTCTTCGCCGATCTAGTAGGGTTCCTCATCCACCTGACAGATACTACGGTTTTCTCATTGATGGTGGGAGCGATGATTGTATCATGGAAGATGATGATCCAACTAGCTTCAAGCAGGCCATCACGAGTGGGGACTCTGTGAAATGGCTGGATGCAATGCGATCTGAGATGGAATCCATGTACACCAACAAAGTATGGACTTTAGAAGATGCTCCTGAAGGGGTAAAACCCATCGGGAGCAAGTGGATCTTCAAGAAAAAATTTGGTGTAGATGGAAAAGTTGAGACTTTCAAAGCTAGACTTGTTGCAAAAGGTTTTTGTCAACGACCAGGTGTGGATTATGATGAAACCTTTTCTCCAGTGGCTATGCTTAAGTCCTTCCGGATCCTACTTGCCATCGCTGCATACCATGACTACGAAATCTGGGAAATGGATGTTAAGATCGCCTTTCTAAATGGTGATTTAGAAGAGAGCGTGTACATGACTCAGCCAGAGGGCTTCGTGGACAGTGGGAGCAGAATGAAGGTGTGCAAGCTGCTTAAATCCATCTACGGGTTAAAGCAGGTATCGCGGAGTTGGAACATCTATTTTGATGTGGTAGTCAAAGAGTTTGACTTCATCAAAAACGTAGATGAATCTTGTATATACAAGAAGGTGGCAGAGAGTAAGGTTATCTTCCTCGTATTGTACGTGGATGACATACTCTTGATAGGAAATGATGTTCCTATGCTGCACTCAGTCAAGCTCTTCTTATCACAAAGATTCTCAATGAAAAATCTAGGTGATGCCTCCTACATCTTAGGGATTAAGATTTATAGAGATAGATCTAAACGGATACTGGGATTGTCCCAATCCAGGTACATAGACACCATACTAAAGAGGTTTAGTATGGAAGATTCCAAGCGTGGGAATTTACCCATGATCACAGGACTCACTCTCTCCAAAGAGATGTCTTCCAAGACTGATTTGGAGAGAGCTCGCATGCAAGAGATACCCTATGCTTCGGCAGTAGGCTCTATCATGTATGCGATGTTATATACCAGACCCGATATAGAATACTCACTAAGTGTAGTGAGTAGGTATCAAGCAGATCCAGGAGAGAGTCACTGGACAGCTGTGAAGAATATTCTCAAGTACTTGAGAAGGACTAAAGAGATGTTCTTGGTGTATGGTAACGGTGAACTCTATGTGGAGTTCTTTACCGATTCAAGCTTCCAGAGTGATAAGGACGACTCTAAGTCGGTCTCGGGATTTGTCTTTACCCTCAATGGAGGGGCGGTTTGTTGGAAGAGTTCCAAACAGGAAACCGTGGCAGACTCGACGATGGAGGCTGAATACATCACTGCCAACGATGCTGCCAAAGAGGCTGTCTGGATGAAGAAGTTCATAAATGAACTTGGTGTGGTTCCGTCTATTGATCATCCAATACCTTTGTATTGCGATAACAATGGAGCAGTGGCTTTGGCCAAGGAACCCAGGTCCCATCAGCGATCCAGGCATATTCTGAGGCGGTATCACCTGATCCGGGAGATAATTGATCGCCAGGAGATCGAGGTCAGGAGAGTTGACACGAAGAACAACACGACGGATCCACTCACGAAGGCCATACCCCAGATACAATTTGAGAGACTCTTCCGGATGTTGGGTATGAGATACTACAACAACTGGTCTTAGTGCAAGTGGGAGATTGTTAGTTATGTGTATGCCCTAGAGGCCATTATTGTACATATGATGTATATTATAGTGGATGCTTGGACATATATAGAGAGGACTTTCTTGCTCGACATGATAGTGTGCTATCTGGTTGCTCTTTGTCTTAACATGTAGATTTGTATTGTGATACTGTCTTGCTCTTTCATGTTGATAAAGCCCTTAGGATGTGTACTTGACTCCCCGGACTCAGAGTGGATCCACTCACTGAGGCTATTCTTCGAACGCAATAGTTTCGCAAACGGGCTTTGTGAGACTGATTAGTAGAGAAGTTGGGTATTCGGTATCACACGGGCTGTGAGTATGCGACATCGCAATAATTAGCCTTGAGTGCAAGTGGGAGATTGTTGGAGATAGTGCCCTCAGAGTCAATTATTGAATCATAGGCACGTGATTGCAATGATTGAGAGAGGACCTATACCGGTAGGACAGTCTTACTCAAGATGATAGTATGCTATCTTGTTTATCTTTATCATCGTGTACTATTTGAGGTGACATTACTGATCGCTATTACATGTTGATAGAGCCCCTAGGATTCTTGCTTGACTACCAGCAGTATAAGGACGATCATATAAGTGGGAGCTGGAGTCTATAAGTACATCCTTAAAAGGTCCCTAGTCGTGGGAGTTTTCGAGACAGGGCATCGATACTCCAGAGTAGACTAGTGTATACTGTCGAGACCTCGACGAGGGGCGGTGGCCGGTCTCACAAGCCACTGGTGTTAGTTGGTTCACCTAAGATGTATACAGGTGCTCATTGGGTTATGAGTATGTAAGTGCACGGCGGCGCCCCGGCCGTCAATCCGACGCCGGAATGCGGAAGCGGTGAATAACTTAAATTTTGCGGACTTAGCAAACCGGCACCACCGCGCACTTTAACCGGATCGAACCATTATCTAGTCTAAGCTATCTACAAGAATGGGAATAGAGATATACCGACGATCCAAGTCCTCCGGTCTTCTCGTCATGGTCCCGATCTCCTGCGGAATGTCCCGTCTCCTCCTCGTCGCCGGAAGTGCACCACATCGCCTACTTTGTTTACGGGCTCCCACCTCAATGCCGAGGCAACTCGGGCACGAAGCCGGCTACTCGACGTGCCCAAGATTCGCTGTAGAATGTGTAGTGAGCTATTGTCTCTTTTGGGGTTCATGGAGGTGCCATATGGTGGAGGGATGAAACAAGAACAATGTGGAGGAGCTAGTGGGTATTTTGGAGCATGATATGAACCAAAAATACACCCACACTATTTTGGACAACCCTTGCACATAGTGGCCGGCCACAAGAGAGGATGGAGGGAGTGAATGAGAGTGAGGGAGTGATATCTAAAAAACAAAAGATCAAACCACAACCATAATCAAAAGAGAGAGAGAAAGGAATGGTTATGATAATCAACCATGATCACAAAGCAATGCCAACACTCCACACAACCATCATCAACAACCATGATGCTAACAAAGTCAAGCCATCATGAAGGGTCAAGTCAAAAAGGTCAAGGTATGGTGAGCCATCATGATACAAGGAAATAAGCAAAGACCCCCTCTACTAAAGCTTATTTGCAACAATGCAAATAAGCCCTCCTCCACCAAACTTCGGCCAATGAACGGAACAATGGAAATTGGCCGAAACGGAAAGCAAAGTGGCAACTCCAGAAAACTGGTCCCGTAATAAATTACAGGAAAACCCCGATACTGTGCATACACACCCGCATCTGTATTTCGACCGAAATACAAATGCAATGAGACAAAATCTACACTGTACTATACTAGGATCCGGCTTAAACCAAAGCCGGCTAGTAATATCTGTTCGATCCTGATCCGTGCAATACCGCACGTATCTGATCGAACCCTGCCATATAACCATACGGCCTATAGTACAAACTGTCTGATCCTGATCCGTGCAATACCGCACGTATTTGATCGGACCCTGCCATATCTCCATACGGCCTCTACAACCTTTCGCCCGAAAGCTGAGTAACTGAATGTGGGGGACTCTAAAGACTCGTCAACACCTCGGTTGTGGATTTAACCACTAGCACGTCAGAGGTATAAGCCAATACGTAACGGGCTACCAGGTACTGACTAAAAAGGGATGTCTGTGAGTGAACTCAGCCTGACAACCCTACTGAGCCTGTCAGTGACAATATCCGTGCAGTCCGGTCCGTTCGTCTATGAGTATCGCATGGCGGGCCTAGGGGGTTGGTAAAAGTCAGACCCCCAAAAGCGGTACAAGTCGTGTCGGAGTGTAGCCCAGAACACCCTGAGATACTACTGGAATACCTACCAGTAAATCTCCTTGCCTTGGCCAAGGACTTTGTGTAATGGCTCTCCTAGACACAGCACGACCTCACCCCCAATACCGGGAGAGACGAACCCCTGAGGATACGCTCACTGCCTCCATGTGGCTCGGGACTGTACCCAACTAAAACCTGTTTGCACAACTCCTTTGAGCCGTGGTAGGGTAGTAATCAAAGTACAGTGGGAACTCACACGAGACAAATGACGATCCCCAGGTCGATGAACTAACCTGCACACATGTCACCAGGGAACTGCCATCTGACGTCTGGTATATGACCAACTAGCATGTTCCCGGCGAGTCCTGTCCGGTGTACTCATAACCCAATGAGCACCTGTATACATCTTAGGTGATCCAACTGACACCAGTGGCTTGTGAGACCGGCCACCGCCCCTCGTCGGGGTCTCGACTGTATACACTAGTCTACTAATGGAGTATCGATGCCCAGTCTCGAAACCCCCACGACTAGGGACCTTTTAAGGATATGCTTATAGACCCCCAGCTCCCACTTATATGATCGCCCTCATACTGCTGGTGGTCAAGCAAGAATCCTAGGGGCTCTATCAACGTGTAATAGCGACGTGTCAGGTCACCTAAAGCAGTACACGATGATAAAGGTAAACCAGATAGCATACTATCATCTCGAGTAAGACTGTCCTACCGGGATAGGTCCTCCCTCAATCATTACAATCACGTACCTGTGACCTAATAATTGACTCTGAGGGCACTATCTCCAACAATCTCCCACTTGCACTCAAGGCTAATTATTGCGATGTCGCATACTCACAGCCCGTGTGATACCGAACACCCAACTCCTCTACTAGTCAGTCTCACAAAGCTCGTTTGCGAAACTATTGCGTTCGAGGAATAGCCTTAGTGAGTGGATCCGCTTAGTTGTTTCTTTCTATGTCTCTCTATATCTCAAATTCGCGGAGAAGGCCATCTCCCGAAAAGAGCAATACCTGTCTCAGAATATGTCTGGATGTCTGATGGGACCTAGCTCATAAATGAACTCCAAATCCAAACTTCTTAGACTGTATCGTCAACTGAACTTAATCAGTATCCTGCGCGCCATGCCTCCCTCAGTATTGCCTTGGACCACCTGTCCAAAATACTGCCCCTCATCAGAAGGAAAACTATAACTCTGACAACCTCCTTGTCGTCTATGTCACCTTGGAAGCCTGGAATGATAACTGTTTCCCGAATGAGGCTGTCGTTATCATATCCCTAGAACATCCACTTATGTTCTAAAACTGCTTCCGCCTGTTTCTCCAGGATTGAATTAATATCAACTTATTGCATCTAGTGCAAGAACAACATCTGGTGTGGTACTTGACATCTCACGATTGACTCAATTGCCTGAGCAAGTGATCTGCCAATCATGCACGTCCCTCTCCCCTTTAGTCTGTAAGACACCTTTGGAGAGGGTGACTCCATTACCTGCAGTTACACTACCGTGCCAGGAGTCGTCCATCCTAAATACTCTTAGAATGCTGTCAAGTACCCTGATTGGGAAACCACCCAAATCTAGATCTAAAACCATAGATCCAGTAACCAGTATGTCAGATATAAAATCCATTTGCTTTGTGGAGAAACCACTGTGTGACGACCAAAGTATAACCGATTGTAGTATAGGAGTTTCTTTTCCTATTCTGTGTATGTCATCCAGATACCAGGACATCACACCCTACTACCTTCTCAACAGATCCATCCCCTATTCTGATGAAGTCAAACCCATGACTGTCACGTCAGAAATAGATGATCTTTCTCCACTACATCTGCTCTAGTCTATAAATAGACATAAGCTACCTGTCCACCAATGCTTCCGCTGCTCCCACTGACTACGACAACCCTCTGGCAGAGTCATATAGACGTGCACTTCTAAAACTAGTTTAGAACGACGCTATACTCATCCTCCCGCCGGGTCTCGCAGCCTGGAACAACAGCAATGGTAATTGTGGGTAAACAAGAACTTCCCTGTCACCGTCCTTGAGGCTACCGGAGTACCTCTCGGGTGCCTGAAGTTACCCACCTTATCTGCGGAGTGGCCAATGGAATGTCAATTCAGATTGAATCTTTAGGTTCCTTATCAAATCTTCAGTAATCGTTTGTGGTTCTGGAATCACTTCCAGTTCTACCATACTCCCACTACTGTTTTTCTGAAAAAATCCATTTTTAATAAAACTGTGGCGAGTCTAGAACAATATCGCTATTGTTCGTCCAGATGGTAGAAAATCAACCCTCGTCATAGCCTGGGTCAACCCACAAACAGCTATTACAGAAACGTGCCTTGAGTTGTCCAGTGTCTGGTTTTAATCATAAACCGGACAACTCCCCGTACCTTAACATCGTTAAGATATGAACTGTTCTATATCATATATAGAACCAGAGGCACTGATTTAATTGAACCAGATTCAAATCATGCAACTGTCTCCAGTGCATGTCAACTAAATGGAAGGAGGCCGATCAGCGTTACTCAACTTAGGAATGCTTCCATTTATGAGTAACCTGAAAGAGAAGCAATTTCTCTTAATCACTACTATCAACTGAATACCATATACAAGTATCTACATCTTCGATCACTTTGAAGAATCCCGATACTTGCTACACCTGGTTCTTTACTCTATTCAAATACCTATAACTTCTCCAAATTCGGACCCTGTGTTTCCACGAAACACTTGTCTAAAAACTAGAGAAGTCATAAGTAAACCGAATATAGTACGAGGACCAACCCCTCTGTCCTAATGGACACTGGACAACATACAATACTCTGTATAAGTCCCTTGAGTCTGATAACTCATTCACTGTGTGTCGTAGGTTGAAAACTGTACTTATGGTTAAGAAGAATTACACCGCTGTTTAATGCTCCTTACCTAACCATCCACTGATATAGGTAAATGTCGTAGACATAATTTCAGAAAGGTATATCTCACTCTATGAAAATAGACGTACAGATATATCAATTTGAAATTGGTGCATAACAGTGGATATTCAAAACCAAATATTTGCCGACCGGCAAACAGCCCAGGTGATTTCCTCAAATATCACCGATTACAACGAATCCCGATATAATGAGGATAATCACCCAATTCCCAACAACTTACTCCCACTCATCATCTGTAAAACCATACAGATGTGAGAATCGTACCTGGTAAATACATACCCTGGAGTAAGTATCTAATCGGGAAATCAGTTTTCCTTTAACATTACACAGTGAAACTGAAACATTGAAATGTTCCGATGGGGTATTCTGGTATTCCTAGTAATGCCTCTTCCAGATTCACGACTGTAACCGTATAGTTCTTTGCCACCTCTCCAAATCCCTTCATATGTCTTTAGTCTTTACCTTCTGCACACCCTTTTAGGCCAAATGGTTTTCTTCCTTCCCTACCGTTCGGCACCAGCCTATGGTTTGGAAGAAGACTATCCAATAAGCATAATGGGTGTACTGTCCGCATCCTAGGAACACTCGCAATGAGAGAGGGTGAAAATAAAAGACAACCGAATAAACCTTATTCCTATTTCTCCTGAACCAGAATCCATCCCCGAACTGGAACAAGTTCCATTCGAGTTCGTATATAACCATACAATGGAGTATCCAAATAAACTGTGGATCTTCGTAGTGATACGGAGTGTCCTGGAGAAATACAAAGGTGATGTGGGAGTGGTAATGAAATATTTGGTTTGGTCGTGAATATCTGTTGCAATTTACTTTGCCCTCTTACTAATCCCTTGCTTTGTCTGAACTTAATACCTTCTGCACACCATCGTTATGCTAATTGGTTTTCTTCATTCCCTACCGGTCGGCACCAGCCTAAGGTTTGGAAGAAGACAATCCAATTTGCGTAATAGGTGTACTACCCCTAAACCAAGGAGTACTCGTAACCTGAGAGAGGGTAAAAGGAAAAGACAACTGAATAATCCTATCCGTTTTCTCCAGAACCGGAAACCATCCTCGAATAAATTCTTTCGAGTTCGTATCTAACCATACGATGGTTTTGTCTAATGGAAGTGGACGTTCGTAGTAATACGGGGTGTCCTGGAGAAAAAGGGTAAAAGTAGGAGTGGCAATGAGGTCTGCAACTCTGACAATCCAAAAGCCGGTGTTTAAGAAGGTTCGGTCAACTTGGTCACTGAGTCAAAGTCTTAGGGTCGGGTCAATGGTCGCTGCTAAAGAGAGAGAGAAAAGAAACACTCAGCGTGCACTCTAACCTAGATCAGAATGGTTACCAATTTATCTAATCTGGAATCCTCCCACTGTACCTCAAATTCTCCTCCAAACCTGAAAGAAGAATTAGTCGGGGTTACCCGAGGAGTATACCAACTCATCAGTGGGAATCGGGATCCAACTATCATTGCATGATAACGTGACGGAATCCGCTCACGCTATCACACTCCAGAAGGTATGCGCATATCTGGCAAGTTTCAGTTCTTTTGAAACTCCCGATGTAATTTCTGCCCCATGCTCTTATGACCTTGACTTTGGCCAACAAATCATAAGTCACATGTCAAGTTCTACCCGTCATTCTCCAGGTTGATTCGAATCCACCCGCACAAGCCCTTGACTTTGGCCAACAAGGCTATACGACTGTTCCAAACCAACGCATCTATCTATGCTGCATATGAATAACCAACAGCTACCAAACACTGTGCCTTGACTTTGGCCAACAAACACAACTTGAATACTATTGACTACCCATATGAAACGACGGAGGGCTACGAATGGTTTCTGGCGAAAACCTTTAACGTAAAGAACTTGATATCGTCGAAGGAACGGATAGCTTTTAAAAATATAGTGACGAAAACCGTTGCTAAAGAGGTCACTCCCGGTGAAGGGATCTCGGCTCTTTCCCCGTAGAATGGGGTGCAGGATATTCCAACTGAATACCACGATGCAAAGCAAAAGCAATCGGCTATAGTGAAATTAATGCCCTGACGCAAACTTTTGTCCAAGGGGTCACTCCCGGTGAAGGGATCTCGGCCCTTGCCTCGTCGACTGAGGAGCAGGATATTCCAAATGAATACCACGATGCAAAACAAAAGTGAACGTCCTTGCAATAACAGCTTTTTGAAAAAGTGTTCCAACAACATCAGATTAGGTTTGTTTTTAACTTGCATTGATCCGAATCAATGCAGTCCCATCAATTGATCACACCAAAATGAACGAAAATATACTGATGTACGTATATGCCATCCGCATTCGCCACTGGGTCCCGTCATTACCCGTTAGGTTAGCTTACTAACGACAGAGCGGGGACTGGACTAGCGCGGATGCAAAACATATACTACATCTACTAATATATATACCAATATATTATATTCGCTCAAGGCGTGAATAAAAATGCAACATCACAGAAAATGTACAGCATCACAGAAACAATACAGATATCTGGGATCCCCGGGTTTCACAGAGCCACTACTGAAACCCGACGTTCCCCTGGTCGTGTGGATAGCCTGTGCAATGAAATCCTAGACCCCTACGGGCGCGGCAAGTTACCCGCCAAAACCTGAAGCGAGGCAGCCCCCTTCAGCAACGTAAATGGACCACCCAGCACTTCACGGAATCCGGTAACTTGGGCACCCCTCCTGGGTCAACCTGTACCCCCTACGAGTGCGGCGAATAGCCCGCCAATCCTAGAGTGAAGCCCCCTCCGTCTCAATGCCATGAGATGCGGGCTTGTTGCCCTCCAGAACCCGGCTATCCGTGCACCCCTCCGCGGGGCAATCCTAGTACAGAAAGTAAAATATACATACACCGGGTACATCGACCGCAACCAGGTCGTGCCCCAAAATAATAATACAATCAGGCAGTGACGGCAGTCCACATGTCGGACGCTCGCCCCGCAATATCAAATGTACATAATACAACAGCACAGTACTAGCATTGCATCCAGGCTATCCCCCACGACCGATCCGCAACATCACAGCAAATACATAGAACATCAACGTGAAAGTCACGTTCGCAAATCCGTCTAACCGGGCTATAGCAGTTAGACTGGATTTACCGATCGAGTGACATTCACGGTCGCAGATATAATGTAAATACTGTGAAAAATGTGTTTAAAAAATTTCCGATTGATCAAACAATTAACAAGTGGGCCCCAAAGAAACTGTAGCACTCACAGAAACAATTGGCCCAACTTTAATATTCCAAAGCCCATATTTTAAGCCCAGAAGGCCTCTGTAAAAAAATGGTGAAGTGATGTGAATAGTGCGCGGCGGAAGGGCCGCACAAATGGGGTTTTCGCGGCGGTTCCGCGCTCCAACTGTGGAGTTACTTCGTCAAATTTTTACAGAACTCTTAGATTTTCCAGTACATCAATATTTTATAACCTGAAAAATTTTTCGAGACCAAAAATTTTCAACAGAAACTGATGCGAACTAAAATGCAGTTTTGGAACTTTTTGATCGATCGGAAATGCAAACACATTACACAAAGTTAGACTAAGTTAATGGCGAGGCTCTGATACCACTGTAAGTGCACGGCGGCGCCCCGGCCGTCAATCCGACGCCGGAATGCGGAAGCGGTGAATAACTTAAATTTTGCGGACTTAGCAAACCGGCACCACCGCGCACTTTAACCGGATCGAACCATTATCTAGTCTAAGCTATCTACAAGAATGGGAATAGAGATATACCGACGATCCAAGTCCTCCGGTCTTCTCGTCATGGTCCCGATCTCCTGCGGAATGTCCCGTCTCCTCCTCGTCGCCGGAAGTGCACCACATCGCCTACTTTGTTTACGGGCTCCCACCTCAATGCCGAGGCAACTCGGGCACGAAGCCGGCTACTCGACGTGCCCAAGATTCGCTGTAGAATGTGTAGTGAGCTATTGTCTCTTTTGGGGTTCATGGAGGTGCCATATGGTGGAGGGATGAAACAAGAACAATGTGGAGGAGCTAGTGGGTATTTTGGAGCATGATATGAACCAAAAATACACCCACACTATTTTGGACAACCCTTGCACATAGTGGCCGGCCACAAGAGAGGATGGAGGGAGTGAATGAGAGTGAGGGAGTGATATCTAAAAAACAAAAGATCAAACCACAACCATAATCAAAAGAGAGAGAGAAAGGAATGGTTATGATAATCAACCATGATCACAAAGCAATGCCAACACTCCACACAACCATCATCAACAACCATGATGCTAACAAAGTCAAGCCATCATGAAGGGTCAAGTCAAAAAGGTCAAGGTATGGTGAGCCATCATGATACAAGGAAATAAGCAAAGACCCCCTCTACTAAAGCTTATTTGCAACAATGCAAATAAGCCCTCCTCCACCAAACTTCGGCCAATGAACGGAACAATGGAAATTGGCCGAAACGGAAAGCAAAGTGGCAACTCCAGAAAACTGGTCCCGTAATAAATTACAGGAAAACCCCGATACTGTGCATACACACCCGCATCTGTATTTCGACCGAAATACAAATGCAATGAGACAAAATCTACACTGTACTATACTAGGATCCGGCTTAAACCAAAGCCGGCTAGTAATATCTGTTCGATCCTGATCCGTGCAATACCGCACGTATCTGATCGAACCCTGCCATATAACCATACGGCCTATAGTACAAACTGTCTGATCCTGATCCGTGCAATACCGCACGTATTTGATCGGACCCTGCCATATCTCCATACGGCCTCTACAACCTTTCGCCCGAAAGCTGAGTAACTGAATGTGGGGGACTCTAAAGACTCGTCAACACCTCGGTTGTGGATTTAACCACTAGCACGTCAGAGGTATAAGCCAATACGTAACGGGCTACCAGGTACTGACTAAAAAGGGATGTCTGTGAGTGAACTCAGCCTGACAACCCTACTGAGCCTGTCAGTGACAATATCCGTGCAGTCCGGTCCGTTCGTCTATGAGTATCGCATGGCGGGCCTAGGGGGTTGGTAAAAGTCAGACCCCCAAAAGCGGTACAAGTCGTGTCGGAGTGTAGCCCAGAACACCCTGAGATACTACTGGAATACCTACCAGTAAATCTCCTTGCCTTGGCCAAGGACTTTGTGTAATGGCTCTCCTAGACACAGCACGACCTCACCCCCAATACCGGGAGAGACGAACCCCTGAGGATACGCTCACTGCCTCCATGTGGCTCGGGACTGTACCCAACTAAAACCTGTTTGCACAACTCCTTTGAGCCGTGGTAGGGTAGTAATCAAAGTACAGTGGGAACTCACACGAGACAAATGACGATCCCCAGGTCGATGAACTAACCTGCACACATGTCACCAGGGAACTGCCATCTGACGTCTGGTATATGACCAACTAGCATGTTCCCGGCGAGTCCTGTCCGGTGTACTCATAACCCAATGAGCACCTGTATACATCTTAGGTGATCCAACTGACACCAGTGGCTTGTGAGACCGGCCACCGCCCCTCGTCGGGGTCTCGACTGTATACACTAGTCTACTAATGGAGTATCGATGCCCAGTCTCGAAACCCCCACGACTAGGGACCTTTTAAGGATATGCTTATAGACCCCCAGCTCCCACTTATATGATCGCCCTCATACTGCTGGTGGTCAAGCAAGAATCCTAGGGGCTCTATCAACGTGTAATAGCGACGTGTCAGGTCACCTAAAGCAGTACACGATGATAAAGGTAAACCAGATAGCATACTATCATCTCGAGTAAGACTGTCCTACCGGGATAGGTCCTCCCTCAATCATTACAATCACGTACCTGTGACCTAATAATTGACTCTGAGGGCACTATCTCCAACAGAGTACACCGGACAGGACTCGCCGGGAACATGCTAGTTGGAATTATACCTGATGTCAGATAGCAGTTCCCTGGTGACATGTGTACAGGTTAGTTCATCGACCTGAGATCGTCATTTGTCTCGTGTGAGTTCCCACTGTGCTTTGATTAGTACCCTACCACGGCTCAAAGGAGTCGTGCAAACAGGTTTTAGTTGGGTACAGTCCCGAGCCACATAGAGGCAGTGAGCGGATCTGCAGGGGTTCGTCTCTCCCGGTGTTAGGGGTGAGGTCGCGCTGTGTCTAGGAGAGCCAGTACATGAAAGTCCTTGGCCAAGGCAGGAGATTTACTGGTAGGTATTCCAGTAGTATCTCAGGGTGTTCTGGGCTACATTCCGACACGACTTGTACCGCTTTTGGGGGTCTGACTTTTACCAACCCCCTAGGCCCGCCATGCGATGCTCATAGACGAACGGACCGGACTGTACGGATATTGTCACTGACAGGCTCAGTAGGGTGTCAGGATGAGTTCGCTCATCGACGTCCCTTTTGGTCAATACCTGGTAGCCCGTTACGTATGGCTAATACCTCTGACGTGCTAGTTAAATCCACAGCCAAAGTATTGACGAGTCTTTAGAGTCCCCCACAGACCGTTTCTCAAGTTTCGGGCAAAACACTGTAGAGGCCGTATGGAGATATGGCAGGGTTCAATCATATACGTGCGGTATTGCACGGATCATGATCGGACGGATAATACTAGCGGGCTTTGGTTTAAGCCGGATCCTAGTATTGTACAGTGCAGATTTTGTCTCATTGCATTTGTATTCGGTTGGAATACAAATGCGGGTATGTATATACAGTCGCGGGGTTTTCCTGTAATTTATTACGGGATCAGTTTTTTGAAGTTGCCAGTTTGCATTCCGTTTCGGCCATTTTCCTTTGTTTCTTTCCTTGGCTAAAAATTGGTGGAGGAGGGCTTATTTGCAATTGTGCAAATTAGCATTGTGGAGGGTGGTCTTTGTATATTGTTGCTTCATGATGGTTCAACCATCATTTGACTTCTTTATCCATCATGGCTTGACTTTTGAGATATGATGAGTGATGGGTTTTTTGACTTGTGTGGTGATCATTGTTCATAATCATCACATTTTCTCTTTAATGCATGATGATTAGCTCTCTCCTCTCTCTCCACATGGCCGGCCATTTTTGAGAGGTTCATTTTTGGTGGGAGTTTTTTTTTTGGTTCATTTTTCATTGCAAAAGAAAAATCCTCAAGCTCATTCCTCTTGTTCATTTTTCCTCCACATCAAAATGGCAACTACAATGAACCCCTTGAGACATATAATCCTACACTATCCTACAGCATTCTTGGACACGTCGACTCGCCAACTTCGTTCCCGAGTTTCCTCGGTCCAGAGGTGGGAGCCCGTAAAAGAACCCGACGATGTGGTGCCCTTCCGACGAGGAGATGAAGACCGGAGATTCCGCGGGGAGATCGGGATGACGACGAGAAGACCGAAGGACACGGATCACTCGGTATATCTCTCTACCCTTTCTCTAGTTAGCTAGCATTAGGTTAATGGCCCGATCCGGGTTTTTAGTGCACGGTAGTGCTGGTTTACAAGTTTTGTAAAAGATTCGTTTCCGCATTTTGGCCTCGGAAAGACGGCCGGGGCGCTGCCGTGCACTTACACTGGTATCAGAGCCAGATTATTAACCTAGTCTAGCTTGCTCTAACGTGTTTACAAGTTTGATCGAACGAATTTCCAAAAATCACATTTTCCATGCATCAGTTTCTGTCGAATTTTTCCAGTCGTCAAAAAATTATTTGGTACATTGGAAAATTACGTGCAGGGTTTTTTATGCATTCTGTGAAAATTTGGTCGGCTGATATTACTGTAGAGTGGCGGATCAGCGGCCAAAACCATGTTTTGGCCGTGGATCCGCCGCCGTTCTGTGGCCAAACAGCACCAAATTTCTACAGTGGGTTTATGACATGGAAATAGGGTTTCTAGTATATTCGTTTTGGGCCCAGATTTATTTTAAGTGCTACAGTTGTGCTTGGGGCCCACTTGGGAAAATTTAATCGATCGAATATTTTAAACATGTTAGTTCACAGTATTTACATTATATCTGCGACCGTGAATGTCACTTGATCGGTAAATCCTGTCTACCTGCTATAGCCCTTTTAGACGGATTTGCGAACGTGACATTCACGTTGATATTCTGTGTTGTGCTGTGATGTTGCGGATTTGTCGTGGGGGATAGCCTGGAAGCAATGCCAGTACAGTTTTGTTGTTTATGTACATTTGATATTGCGGGGCGTGCGTCCGACATGTGGACTGCTGTCACTGCCTGTTTGTATATTATTCTTTTGGGGCACGACTGGGCTGAGGTCGATGTACCCGTTGTATGTATATTTTACTTTCTGTACTAGGATTACCCCGCGGAGGGGTGCACGGGTAGTCAGGTTTTAGAGGGCAACGGGCCCGCATCTCATGGCTTTGAGACGGAGGGGGCTTCATTCTAGAATTGGCGGGCTATTCGCCGCACTCGTAGGGGGTACAGGTTGACCCAAGGAGGGGTGCCCAAGTTGCCGGATTCCGTGAAGTGCTGGGTGGTCCATCCATGTTGCTGAAGGGGGCTGCCTCGCTTCAGGTTTTGGCGGGTAACTTGCCGCGCCCGTAGGGGTCTAGGATTTCATTGCACAGGCTATCCACACGACCAGGGGAACGTCGGGTTTCAGTAGCGGCTCTATGAAACCCGGGGATCCCAGATATCTGTATTGTTCTGTGATGCTTATTACATTTCTGTGATGTTGCATTTTATCACGCCTTGAGCGAATATTATATATTGATATATATACTAGTAGATGTTGTATATATTTTGCATCCGCGCTAGTCCAGTCCCCGCTCTGTCGTTAGTTAAGTAACCTAACGGGTGATGACGGGACCCAGTGGCGAATGCGGATGGCGTATACGTACATCATTATTTTCGTTCTTTATTGGTGTGATCAATTGATGGGACTGCATTGATTCGGATCAATGCAAGCTAAACAAACCTATTCTGATGTTGTTGGAACAATTTTTCAAAAAGTTGTTATTGCAAGGACGTTCACTTTTGTTTTGCACAGTGGTATTTAGTTGGAATATCCTGCACCTCAGTCGATGAGGCAAGGGCCGAGATCCCTTCACCGGGAGTGACCCCTTGGACAGAAGTTTGCGTCAGGGCAATAACTTCACTATAGGCGTTTACTTTTGCTTTGCATCGTGGTATTCAGTTGGAATATCCTGCACCTCATTTTACGGGGAAAGAGCCGAGATCCCTTCACCGGGAGTGACCTCTTTAGCAAAGGTTTTCGCCACTATATTTTTAAAAGCTATCCGGTTCCTTTAACGATATCAAGTTCATTACGTTAAAGGTTTTTCGCCAAAAACCATTCGTAGCCCTCCGTCATTTTATATGGATAGTCAATAGTATTCAAGCTGTGTTTGTTGGCCAAAGTCAAGGCACAGTGATTGGTAGCTATTGGATATTCATATACAGCATAGATAGATGCGTTGGTTTGGGACAGTCGTACTACCTTGTTGGCCAAAGTCAAGGGTAGGTACGGCTGGGTTCAAATTAACCTGGAGAATGACGGGTAGAACTTGACATGTGACTTATGATTTGTTGGCCAAAGTCAAGGTCATAAGAGCATGGGGTAAAAATCACATCGAGAGTTTCTAAAGAAACTGAAACTTGCCAGATTTGCGCATATCTTCTGGAGTGTGATAACGTGAGTGAATTCCGTCACGTTATCATGCGATGATAGTTGGATCCCGATTCCCACTGATGAGTTGGTTTACTCCTCAGGAGATCCCGACTAATTCTTCTTTCAGGTTTGGAGGAGAATTTGACAGTACAGTGGAAGGTTTCCTGATTAGATAAAGTGACAACCATTCTGATCTAGGTTAGAGTGCACGTTGAGTGTTTCTTTTCTCTCTCTCTTTGGCAGCGACCATGACCCGAGCCTAAGACTATGACTCAGTGACCAAAATTGACCGAACCTTCTTAAACACTGACTTTTGGATTGTCAGAGTTGCATACCTCATTGCCACTCCTACTTTTACCCTTTTCTCCAGGACACCCCATATTACTACGAACGTCCACTTCCATTGGATAAAACCATGGTATGGTTATATACGAACTCGAAGGAACTTGTTCCAGATTCGAGGATGGTTTCTAGTTCTGGAGAAAACGAATAGGACTATTCAGTTGTCTTTTCCTTTTACCTTCTCTCAGGTTGCGAGTACTCCTTGGATTAGGGGATAGTACACCCGTTACGCCTATTGGATAGTCTTCTTCCAAACCTTAGGCTGGTGCCGAACGGTAGGGAATGAAGAAAGCTGATTAGCCTAAGTGTGGTGTACAGATGGTATTAAGTTAAGACAAATAAAGGGATTAGTAAGAGGGCAAAGTAAATTGCGACTGCTATTCATGACCAAACTAAGTATTTCATTACCACTCCCACATCACCTTTGTATTTCTCCAGAACACTCCGTATCACTACGAAGATCCACAGTTATTTGGATACTCCATCATATGGTTATATACGAACTCGAAAGGAACTTGTTCCAGTTCGGGGATGGATTCTGGTTCAGGAGAAATAGGAATAAGGTTTATTCGGTTGTCTTTTATCTTCACATTCTCTCGCATTGCGAGTGCTCCTAGGATTAGGAAAGTACACCGATTATGCTTATTGGATAGTCTTCTTCCAAACCATAGGCTGGTGCCGAAAGGTAGGGAAGGAAGAAAACCATTTAGCCTAAGAGGGTGTACAGAAGGTAATGACTAAAGACATATGAAGGGATTTGGAGAGATGGCAAAGAAATATACGGTTACAGTTGTGAATCTGGATAATGGAAGAAGCATTACTAGGAATACCAGGATACCCCTCCGAAACATTCACATGTTTCACTTTCACTGTGTTCTGTTAAAAGAAAACTGATTTCCCAATTAGGCCTTACTCCAGGGTATGTATTTACCAGGCATGATTCTCACATCCGTATGGTTTTACAGATGATGAGTGGGAGTAAGTTATCGAGAATTAGGTGATTGTCCTCATTATATCGGAATTCGTTATAATTGGTGATATTTGAGAAAACCACCTGGGTTGTTTGCCGGACGGCAAATATTTGGTTTTGAATATTCGCTGTTATGCACCAATTTCAAATTGATATATCTGTACGTCTATTTTTATAGAGTAAGATATACCTTTTTGAAATTATGTCCATGACATTTACCTATATAAGTGGATGGTTAGGTAAGGAGCATTAAACAGTGGTGTAATTCTTCTTAACCATAAGTACAGTTTTCAACCTACGACACACAGGGAATGAGTTATTAGACTCAAGGGACTTATACAGAGTATTGTATGTTGTCCAGTGTCCATGAGGACAGAGGGGTTGGTGCTCGGACTGTATTCTGTTTACTTATGACTTCTCTAGTTCTTAGACATGTATTTCGTAGAAATACAAGGTCCAAGTTTTGAGAAGTTATAGGTATAAGAATAGAGTAGAGAACCAGGTGTTGCAAGTATCGGGATTCTTCAAGGTGACCGAAGATGTAGATACTTGTGTATGGTGTTCAGTTGATAGTAATGATTGAGAGAACTTGCTTCTCTTTCAGGTTACTCATAATTGGAAGCACTCTTAAGTTGAGTAATGCTAATCGGCCTCTTTCCATTTAGTTGAAATGCACTGGAGGCAGCTGCATGATTTTAATCTAGTTCAATTAAATCAGTGCTTCTGTTTCTGTATTGGATATAGAACAGTTCATATCTTAACGATGTTAAGGTACGGGGAGTTGTCCGGCTTATGCTTAAAACCAGACTCTAGATGACTCAAGGCACATTTTTATAATGGCTGTTTGTAGATTGACCCGGGCTATGACGAGGGTTGATTTTCTACCATCTGGAAGATCAATAGTGATATTGTTCTTGACTCGCCACAGTTTTGATAAAAATGAATTTTTTCAGAAAACAGTAGTGGGAGTATGGTAGAACTGGAAGTGATTCCAGAACTGCAAACGATTACTAAAAATTTAATAAGAACCTAAAGATTCGATCTGGTTTGACATTCCATTGGCCACTCCGCAGATATGGTAGGTAACTTCATGCACCCGAGAGGTACTCCGGTAGCCTCAAGGACGGTGACATGGAGGTTCTTGTTTACCCAGACTTGACGCTACTGTTGTTCCAGGCTATGAGACCCGGCAGGAGGATGAGTATAGCGTCGTTCTGAACTGGTTTTAGAAGTGTACGTGTATATGACTCTGCCAGAGGGTTTTCGTAGTCAGTGGGAGCAGCGGAAGCATAGTGGACAAGTAGCTTATGTCTATTTATAGACTAAAGCAGATATAGCGGAGATAGATCATCTATTTCTGATGTCACAGTCATAGGTTTGACTTCATCAGAATACAGGATGGATCTCTTAAGAAGGTAGTAGGGTGTTATGTCCTGGTATTTGGATGACATACACAGAGTAAGAAGTAAAATTCCTATACTACGATCGGTTATACTTTGGTTGTCACACAGTGGTTTCTTCACAAAGGACTTGGATATTATATCAGACATTCTGGTTGCTAGATATATGGTTTTAGATCTAGATTTGGGTAGTTTCCCAATCTGGGTACTTAGACAGCATTCTAAAGGTGTTTTAGAATGGACGACTCCTGGCACGGTAGTATACCTGCAGGTGATGGAGCCACCCTGTCTAAAGGTGTCTTACGGACTAAAGGGGAGAGGGATGTGTATGATTGGCAGATCACTTGCTTAGGCAATTGAGTCAATCATGAGATGTCAAGTACCACACCAGATGTTATTTTTGCAGTAGAGGCAATAAGTTGATAATAATCCAATCCTGGAAAACCAATAGGAAGCAGTTTTAGAACATAAGTGGATGTTCTAGGGATATGATAACGGTATCCTCCTTCGGGAGACAGTTATCATTACAGGCTTCCAAGGTGACCTGGATGACAGAGAGGTTGTCAGAGTTATAGTTTTCCCTCTGACGAGGGGCAGTATTTTAGACAGGTGGCCCAGGTGGATACTGAGGGAAGGATGGCGCAGGATACTGATTAAGTTCAGTTGACGATACAGTCTAAGAAGTTTGGATTTGGAGTTCATTTATGAGCTAGGTCCCATCAGACATCCAGACATATTCTAAGACAGGTATTGCTCATTTCGGGAGATGGCTTTCTCCGCGAACTTGAGATAAAGAGAGACATAGAAAGAAACATCAGAGCGGATCCACTCATTGAGGCTATTCTTCGAACGCAATAGTTTTGCAAACGGGCTTTGTGAGACTGATTATTTGAGGAGTTGGGTGTTCGGTATCACACGGGCTGTGAGTATGCGACATCGCAATAATTAGCCTTGAGTGCAAGTGGGAGATTGTTGGAGATAGTGCCCTCAGATTCAATTATTGGATCACAGACACGTGATTGCAATGATTGAGGGAGGACCTATACCGGTAGGATAGTCTTACTCAAAATGATAGTATGCTATCTGGTTTATCTTTATCATCGTGTACTGTTTGAGGTGACATTACTGATCGCTATTACACGTTGATAGAGCCCCTAGGATTCTTGCTTGACTACCAGCAATATTAGGGCGATCATATAAGTGGGAGCTGGGGTCTATAAGCACATCCTTAAAAGGTCCCTAGTCGTGGGAGTTTTCGAGACAGGGCATCGATACTCCAGAGTAGACTAGTGTATACAGTCGAGACCCCGATGAGGGGCGGTGGCTGGTCTCACAAGCCACTGGTGTTAGTTGGTTCACCTAAGATGTATACAAGTGCTCATTGGGTTATGAGTACACCGGACAGGACTCGCTGGGAACATGCTAGTTGGAATTATACCTGATGTCAGATAGCAGTTCCCTGGTGACATATGTACATGTTAGTTCATCGACCTGAGATCGTCATTTTTCTCGTGTGAGTTTCCACTGTGCTTTGATTACTACCCTACCACGGCTCAAAGGAATCATGGAAACAGGTTTTAGTTAGGTACAGTCCCGAGCCATATGGAGGCAGTGAGCGGATCTGCAGGGGTTCGTCTCTCCCGGTATTGGGGGTGAGGTCGCGTTGTGTCTAGGAGAGCCAGTACACGAAAGTCCTTGGCCAAGGCAGGAGATTTACTGGTAGGTATTCCAGTAGTATCTCAGGGTGTTCTGGGCTACACTCCGACACGACTTGTACCGCTTTTGGGGGTCTGACTTTTACCAACCCCCTAGGCCTGCCATGCGATGCTCATAGACGAATGGACCGGACTGTACGGATATTGTCACTGACAGGCTCAGTAGGGTGTCAGGATGAGTTCGCTCATCGACGTTCCTTTTGGTCAATACCTGGTAGCCCGTTACGTATAGCTAATACCTCTAACGTGCTAGTGGTTAAATCCATAGCCAAAGTATTGACGAGTCTTTAGAGTCCCCCACAGACCTTTTCTCAAGTTTCGGGCGAAACGCTGTAGAGGCCGTATGGAGATATGGCAGGGTTCAATCATATACGTGCGGTATTGCACGGATCATGATCGGACGGATAATACTAGCGAGCTTTGGCTTAAGCCGGATCCCAGTATTGTACAGTGTAGATTTTGTTTCATTGCATTTGTATTCGGTTGGAATACAAATGCGGGTATGTATATACAGTTGCGAGGTTTTCCTGTAATTTATTACGGGATCAGTTTTTTGAAGTTGCCAGTTTGCATTCCGTTTCGACCATTTTTCTTTGTTTCTTTCCTTGGCTGAAAATTGGTGGAGGAGGGCTTATTTGCAATTGTGCAAATTAGCATTGTGGAGGGTGGTCTTTGTATATTGTTGCTTCATGATGGTTCAACCATCATTTGACTTCTTTATCCATCATGGCTTGACTTTTGAGATATGATTAGTGATTGGTTTTTTGACTTGTGTGGTGATCATTGTTCACAATCATCACCTTTTCTCTTTCATGCATGATGATTGGCTCTCTCCTCTCTCTCCACATGGCCGGCCATTCTTGAGAGGTTCATTTTTGGTGGGAGTTTTTTTTGGTTCATTTTTTACTGCAAAAGAAAAATCCTCAAGCTCATTCCTCTTGTTCATTTTTCCTCCACATCAAAATGGCAACTACAATGAACTCCTTGAGACATATAGTCCTACACTATCCTACAGCATTCTTGGACACGTCGACTCGCCAACTTCATGCCCGAGTTGCCTCGGTCCAGACGTGGGAGCCCGTAAAAGAACCCGGCGATGTGGTGCCCTTCCGACGAGGAGATGAAGACCGGAGATTCCGCGGGGAGATCGGGATGACGACTGTAGCGTCTTGAAAAGTCGTTTTGGTGTTTTCCTGAAATTCGGTGAAAATTCGGTATTTTTCCGAAAACCGTCTTTCTTGTTATTTTGCAGTTTAGGGCTAATTATACCTAAAATGGATAGGTAATTGCTTGTTTTTACTAGCTAATGAGTTAATTATGAAATTCTGGTCGTTTAAAAATTTTCCCTAATTTTTCAATTTTTTAATATTATTTTAGGCCAGTAAGAAAATACATTAAATAAGCGATAAATACAAATTTTTCCGGGCTAATTTTAATCTCTAAAATTATGATAATTAAAATCTAGTGATAACATAAATTTTTAGTAATTTATTTTGATTTTTAACAAATTTTTATGATATGAAACGAATTTATTGAATTTTGAGCTAAAACCTGCAATTTTTGAGTTGTAGGGGGCCTTTTTGCATAAAATTTCTTTTGTAAAACCCCTCTCTCTTTTCCCTCAGCCCTAGGACAGCCCCACCTTGTGCAAGTCCAGAAATTTCTGGCCTCATTTCCTTGGTTGCTTTCTTGAGTTGATTTAGTTAGTTTATGGCTTTATTTTAATTATAATGAATAAGGTATGGTGCATTTGACTTTGGAGACTTGACCATTGACTTTCCCCACTCACCCACACCCCTCCCCCTTACCTCCTCTGGCCGAAACCTGAACCCTCTCTTCTTCATCTCTTTTATTTTCATTTTTCTTCAATTTTCTTCAAAAAACCACATCAAAATCCATAATTAATTCAAAAATCCAAACAAAATCCTTATGCTATCATTATCCCTAGCCATTCTTGCTTGAATCTTGGAGCTAGGAAGCCATCCTTAGAGGCAAATCACTTGCTTGATCCATAGATCTTGAGGTATAAATTCCATCAAGTTACTTTCTTTTTTTGCTAAATTCCTTTAATTGCATGGTTTAGTGTTAAAAGTTAGCTAATTTCTAATCTTGTTTTTTTAAAAAAAAGAGTAGTTGTTTAAATTAGGGTTTTGAAGCCATGATAGTTAATTAGATTGTTTTATAGTTAATCTAGTTGTTAATTAACTAATCTATATGGTCACCTTGTTTATGTAGTCTTCAATTATGCTAATTTAGTTAATTTTAGAAATGTGTTTTGGTTGTAAATTGTTGTTTTAGGATTTTCAAGAGAGGGTTTATGTATGGATTGGGTTGTGAAGCATGATTAGTGAGTTGATTAAGGTTTAGAAACCATTATTTAGTTGATTAAACCTAATTTATTATCTAGTTGTTTTGCTAACCTAATCTAGAAGGTTAACTTGCTAATTGGGCTTGAAATTAGTGTTAGTTAAGTTTTTCTAGTATGGATTTTGATTTGCAATTGCTTTTGAGAAAAATCAAGAAAGGGTTGGTTGTGGAATTTAGGTTTTGGAACATGGTTAATGTGTTGAAATTTTGTGTAGTGGTTATCTAATGGTGTGACTTGGGTGATTATGCTAGATTGTAGTCGTTTTGTCGCAAATCGGCGATTTTTGCACCGATTTTGGAATGCAAATGCTTACTAGTTTTGTTATAAAATTATGTGATGGATTATTTTCGACATCTTGATGATTGTGTTGGCTTATTCTATGACGTTTAGGATGCGTGTGTGCGGGTTTTTGGGTAGTCGGGTTTTAGTTTTGCCGGGCGACCAAATCGGCGTTTTTTTGGCAGTTTTTGCGATTTTCGCGTGTGTTCCGCGCACTTTGTGCACGTTGTACCTAGCTAGAGAACGTTAGTAGTTTCGTTTGGTTTTGCGTCGTTCTTGATATGTAACCTTATGTTTGGTATTGATGTTAATTCCAGGTTCGGTCGCGGAGACGTCAGACGCGGCGCGAAAGGGAAAGGCGGTGATTGGACACAGCTAGCCAGGGATTCCGGTGAGTAGATGTAACATCTACGGGGGACTATCGTTGGATGGCGCAAGCCGCCCGATAGTTTTAGTAACTTACAAGATCCTTAGTAATGTTAATAATTAGGGGTGAAATACTTAATTGACTATTTGCTGCATCCATGCATTATATTGACATACCTATACGAAACCATTTTATAGGACACCTGCACCATTGCCAGGGTTTTTATATGCAGCACGAGCACTATTCATGCTTGCACACACACCCTGGTAATTGCCATGCCACCACACTAGATAACCTTTAAATTTAAACCTGTTACTAATTGATACTTAAACTTGTGATATTGCCTTTAATTCCTTAAAAATGAAACCGTAGTATTGCTATTCATGTGCATGTACTTCATCATATTAATTGTTCATGCTTAATACATTATCACACATCGCAACTTGATTATTGATACCATATGCATTCATTATCATTGATATATGCACTTATGAGGATTTCTTGAGATTTTATGATATTGCTGGATTTCAGGGGGAAAGCCGCAAAATTTCTAAACTTATTATATTTTTAAAATATGTAAATTGCGGTTTTCTAGTGATGTAAGTGTCGTCCACCATGAGTTTGCTGTGGATTTGGAAATCCGTGTCGAGGAGTGGAGGAACCGGCACGGGTACATGGTGGGCCCGGTAAGGTACCCCGGGGCAAGAGGAATGTGGTGATGACGTTGAGCCTGGCAGGGGACGGATTACCTACCGGTGACTGTTTGGGACGGCGGATATCCAGAGGATACCGACCGTGGCCGCTAGATGATGAGATATTGATATTTGAGATGGGTCAGCCGGACGGCTGAGGCCAGAGATACATTTATGAGATTTGAGACAGCTTTTGGGTGTCGTTGCTGGACACCGGTTCTCGTCGATTCTTTGAGTATTATGCTGGCATTCTAAAAGAGTTTCAAAAACAAAAAGAGATAAAATGTTTCTTATATATACCTATTGAGACCTCAGATTTTCATGTTGCATACATATTAGTACACTGATGTTGTATACACACCTGCTAGTGCATCCCGTCATACCTGTATTTTAGATGCTAGGATGCTTGTGTGCATGCATACGATAGCCTTTGTAGATGTTATTTATTACTCACGAGTTGGCAACTCACCCCCGTTGTGCCACAGTCTTTTGCAGGTCCGCTCCGTCAGTTCAGTAGCGGCGGGCGCACTTGTTCTTTTGCCTCTTTTGTCTGGGCTCGAGATTTTCTCATAGGTGGGTTATGTTATCATTTTTGTACCACCTTGTATATTCTTGTATCTAGTGTACTCCATCTACTGTTTCTACCAGATTTATTGTATATTGACCTAGAGATGAGACTGTGAGGTTTGGGGACTTTTATGCTGTATTTTGGGGTCGAGCTCACTTGAGTCGACATGATGTTTTCTTATGCTTTATTATGATTATTATGCTTGCTGATATTTACATTGCGTGGGATTTGTGACCGCCTTGTGGCGAAGAGCTAGCTCCCGCTTGGGGATGCCCTATTTTGTTGGATTCATGTATATTTTTGTTGTACCCATTTTGGGGGCCAGTATTTACAAAGGAGACTCTGCCGAAATTTTCGGAAAAATTGGTATTGTTTTAAAAAGGGTTGTACATGACTTATTTGATAACTCTCTTTCAATTGATTGGGTTTTCTTCACTCTTTTGCTTAATTGGTTTTGTTTTCTGGGCTTTGGCTTACTTATTTTACGGACGTCTTTAGACGTTTCGTAAACTTAAGTGCCAGTCACGTTCCGTACCCTGCGGGTCGTGACAAAGTTGGTATCAGAGCGATAGGTTTTACCTTTGTGAGTGTAGGATGACCCTTGGTAGATGGAGTAAGTGACTTAAGCAGGGTAACGTAGCGTGCGTATGTCCGCGGCATACTTACGATACGGTACTCTGCCTAAGTGACTTTAGGATATACTTGCTTGAAAAATTCCTTCTTCAATTCCGTGTATCCTATGATCCTATTGCACTGTCCTTACTATCCGTTTTCCTGTAACAGCCACTATGCCGCCGAAGGCTACGAGGGCACAGAGGGCTGCCGCCAGAGACGAGATTCGAGCTGGCTCGTCCGAGACTAGGACTGAGCAGGGTGGTATGCCTACGCCGCAGGGACAGACCGATCCACCTTCCCCAGGACGTATGGATAGGCTCGAGACCGGTATGGAGGAGTTGCGACAGATGATGGGAGGCATGCAGGAGCTACGTCAGATGGTAGGATCCCTAGTTGCAGCCAGTCGTACACCGAGGCCGGATGACGCACCTACTACATCACAGACGACCATGATACCTGTTCCTACTACTACCACCGTGGCCATTCCGGTTTCACTACAGGATTTCATGAGGCTGAGACCTCCAGTATTCACCGGCACCGAGACAGCGGAGGACCCACAGACGTTCCTTGACAGTTTAGCCAGGATCTGCCGTTCGCTGAGATGTTCGGATGATCGATGGGTAGAGCTTGCGAGTTTCCGACTAGAGGGTCTCGCGCAGACATGGTGGGAGTCAGTCTTGAGAGGTCGAGCTGCAGGTCTTCCACCTATGACTTGGGCCGAGTTTACAGCGGTCTTTCTAGCCCGTTTCCTTCCAGAGAGCGTTCGTGACGCCAGAGCTCGCAGCTTCGAAGCCTTAGTCAAGACACCTGGGATGACGGTGTCTGGGTATGACATCCAGTTTACACAGTTATCCCGATATGCTCAGTATTTGGTGGATACCGAGGAGAAGATGGTGAAGAGGTTCGTACAGGGACTTGATGCCCAGCTATATCTTGCCATTGGCGCCCAGCACTACGACACTTATTCAGCTGCTATGGATACGGCATTGCGGATGGAGACACGCATATCACAGACTTCGGCCGTTTCTGGGCCGAAGAGGATGCGCACCGATGTACCGTCTCAGAGGCAGCGCGCCAGATTCTTTCCGAGAGATAGGCCTGGCAGAGGATTTGGGCGGGGACAGTTATATGGTTCTTATCCCCAGGGGCAGCAGCCGTCGCCAGGATGTTTTGGGTGCGGGAGTCTGCACCATCTTGTCAGAGACTGTCCGGTGAGACGACAGGGAGCAGCGACAGTTCCGCATGTGACCCTACCACCATCACCACCCCCTCCTCAGAGAGCCCTACTTCTTACCCCAAGCGATGCTCCACGCCAGTTAGGTGCACCCAGAGGCCGTGGACGCGGCGGTCCTGTTCAGAGAGGACGAGGAGGCAGAGGCCGAGGACGAGGTCAGCCCGCTATCGGTGGAGGACAGGCCCGAGTTTTTGCTTTGACACCGCAGGATGCGCAGGCATCCAATGCCGTTGTGACAGGTACCTTGCCAGTTTGTTCTTTCGACGCACGGGTATTATTCGAACAGGTTCCATACATTCGTACGTATCTACACACTTTGCACCGATGTTGGGCCGTGAGTCGTCGTCGTTAGATCAGCCGCTTGTTGTTGTTACTCCGGTAGGCGAGTCGTTTGTCGCTCGGTTTGTATTTCGTTTGTGTTCCGTTCGTATCGGGGAGAGGGATTCATCAGTTGATTTGATACTCCTCAATATGTTGGACTTTGATGTGCTTCTGGGCATGGATTGGCTAGCCACTTGTTATGCTTCGGTAGACTGCCGTGAGAAGGCAGTCAGATTTAGCTTTCCGGGAGAGCCAGTCCTTGTTATTCAGGGAGACCGCAGTGTCACCCTTCCCAGCTTAATTTCGTCTCTTCGCGCTGGTCAGCTCTTGCGGAAGGGATGTCAGGGATTCTTAGCGTTTGTTTGTGATACTCGAGCTGCAGAGGTTCCGTTAGACCGGGTCCCAGTAGTTTGTGAGTTCCCTGATGTTTTCCCTGATGAGCTACCTGGGCTACCGCCTGAGCGCGATGTTGAGTTCTGCATTGATTTGATTCCCGGTTCGGGGCCTATTTCTATACCTCCTTATCGGATGGCCCCGGCAGAGCTTCGAGAGCTGAAGGATCAGTTGCAGGATTTGTTAGATAAGGGGCTTATTCGACCTAGTGTTCTCCGTGGGGTGCTCCGGTCCTGTTTGTCAAGAAGAAGGATGGAAGTTTGCGCTTATGTATCGACTACCGCCAGCTGAACAAAGTTACCGTTCGGAACAGATATCCGTTGCTGCGCATTGATGATTTGTTCGACCAGCTTCAGGGTGCGGGGTATTTTTTTAGGATCGACTTGAGATCAGGATACCATCAGCTGCGAGTTCGACAGGAGGATATACCGAGGACAGCTTTCCGCACGCGCTACGGCCATTACGAGTTTTTGGTGATGTCGTTCGGACTCACCAACGCCCCGGCAGCATTCATGGATTTGATGAACCGTACATTCAGGCCGTATCTTGACTTGTTCATCATCGTGTTTATCGACGATACCTTGGTGTACTCCCGGAGCAGAGAGGAGCACGAGCAGCACTTGCGGATTACGTTACAGACTCTGAGGGAGCACCAGCTATTCGCGAAGTTCTCCAAGTGTGCATTCTGGCTGGACTGCGTCGGATTCTTGGGTCACGTGGTTACGAGAGACGGCATTTGTGTGGACCCGAAGAAGATTGAGGCTGTTCAGCAGTGGCCCCGACCTACATCGGTTACTGAGATCCGTAGTTTTCTAGGCCTGGCGGGCTACTACAGGCGTTTTGTTCAGGACTTCTCCCGTATAGCTGCACCGTTGACCAGTTTGACCCGGAAGGGAGTTCCTTTCGTTTGGACAGAGGAGTGCGAGCGCAGTTTTCAGCAGCTACGGACTTGTTTGACTACGGCGCCGGTATTATCTTTGCCTTCGGGATCAGGCGGATTTGTTGTCTACTGTGATGCTTCACGAGTGGGATTAGGATGCGTATTGATGCAGCATGGCCGGGTGATCGCTTATGCTTCTCGGCAGTTGAAGAAGCATGAACAGAACTACCCCACTCATGATTTGGAGATGGCTGCAGTGGTCTTTGCACTGAAGATTTGGCGACATTACCTTTACGGCGAGTCGTGTCAGATATTCACCGATCACAAGAGCTTAAAGTACATATTTCAGCAGCGAGACCTGAACCTCAGACAGCGTCGTTGGATGGAGTTGGTGAAAGACTACGACTGCGAGAACTTATATCACCCCGGCAAGGCAAATGTGGTGGCAGATGCGTTGAGTAGGAGTCCCGGAGGTAGTCTATTCTTTTTGCGCGCAGTGCAGAGGCAGTGGTCAGCAGATTGGCAGATGCTATGCGACAGCCGAGTTGAGTTCGAGTTCACTCAGACAGGGGGACAGCTCGCGCATGTTCGTGCACGCCCACAGTTGCTTGACCGTATATATGAGGCACAGCGCAGTGACGACCGTTGCTCAGAGATCATGGCACAGATGGGACAGGGCAGATTTTCCGAGTTCGTGGTTGACGATCAGGGGATTTTACGATATGGATCTAGACTGTGCGTACCAGATGCTGATGGATTGCGGCGCGACATTCTTGAGGAGGCACACCGATCAGTGTATAGTGTCCACCCCGGTTCCACCAAGATGTACCATGATATGAGAGAGACCTACTGGTGGGACGGGATGAAGAGGGATATTGCGGAGTTCGTTTCGAGATGCCTGACTTGTCAGCAAGTCAAGGCCGAGCACCAGAGGCCCGCAAGAGAGCTACAGCCGTTACCCATTCCAGAGTGGAAATGGGAATATATTTCGATGGATTTCGTTGTGGGTCTACCCAGGACCAGTCGAGGGTACGACTCCATCTGGGTGATCGTGGATAGATTGACGAAAGCGGCTCACTTCCTTCCAGTGAAGACGACTTTCAGCTTCGCTTAGTATGCTCAGCTCTATATTGATGAGATCGTGCGACTACATGGCGTACCGACTTGTATCGTGTCAGATCGAGGCACTCAGTTCACCAGCCGACTTTGGCAGAGACTTCAGGAGGCTTTGAGCACTCGTTTGAGCTTCAGCACAGCGTTTCATCCGCAGACAGACGGACAGTCAGAGCGGACCATTCAGACTCTCGAGGACATGCTCAGAGCGTGCGTTTTAGACTTTGGTGGTAGCTGGGATCGTCATTTACCTCTAGTGGAGTTCTCCTACAACAACAGCTTCCAGGATACTATTCAGATGGCACCTTTCGAGGCATTGTATGGGAGGAGATGCAGATCGCCCGTTTGTTGGACAGAGCTCAGCGAGAGCAGCATTTTGGGGCCGCAGCTTGTTGAGGAGACGACAGCGAAGATACAGTTGATCCGAGACCGGATGAGGGCAGCTCAGAGCAGATAGAAATCGTATGCAGACAGGCGCCGTCGCAGATTAGAGTTCGCAGTTGGCGACCATGTTTTTCTGAAAGTCTCTCCGATGAAGGGCGTGATGCGTTTTGGGCGAAAGGGGAAGCTTAGCCCTAGATTCGTGGGTCCCTTCGAGATCCTCGAGCGGGTTGGCGCTGTTGCTTATCGTTTGGCTCTTCCTCCCAGCTTTCCCGATGTTCACCCCGTCTTCCATGTTTCGATGCTCCGCAAGAACCTTCACGACCCTTCGCATGCGATTCAGCACCCGACAGTCCAGCTAGAGCGCGACCTTTCTTTTGCAGAGCAGACGGTGGCCATCCTGGATCGGCAGGTGTAGAAGTTGAGGTCGAAGATTATACCAACCGTCAAGGTCCTTTGGCGTAGCCCGAGCAGCGAGGAGGTTACCTGGGAGACCGAGGGCGAGATGAGGAAGAAATATCCCCATCTCTTCGAAGGTACGCGTAGCTATATTTTTAAATTCGGGGACCGAATTTCTTTAAGGGGGGAAGATTGTAGCGTCTTGAAAAGTCGTTTTGGTGTTTTCCTGAAATTCGGTGAAAATTCGGTATTTTTCCGAAAACCGTCTTTCTTGTTATTTTGCAGTTTAGGGCTAATTATACCTAAAATGGATAGGTAATTGCTTGTTTTTACTAGCTAATGAGTTAATTATGAAATTCTGGTCGTTTTAAAAATTTTCCCTAATTTTTCAATTTTTTAATATTATTTTAGGCCAGTAAGAAAATACATTAAATAAGCGATAAATACAAATTTTTCCGGGCTAATTTTAATCTCTAAAATTATGATAATTAAAATCTAGTGATAACATAAATTTTTAGTAATTTATTTTGATTTTTAACAAATTTTTATGATATGAAACGAATTTATTGAATTTTGAGCTAAAACCTGCAATTTTTGAGTTGTAGGGGGCCTTTTTGCATAAAATTTCTTTTGTAAAACCCCTCTCTCTTTTCCCTCAGCCCTAGGACAGCCCCACCTTGTGCAAGTCCAGAAATTTCTGGCCTCATTTCCTTGGTTGCTTTCTTGAGTTGATTTAGTTAGTTTATGGCTTTATTTTAATTATAATGAATAAGGTATGGTGCATTTGACTTTGGAGACTTGACCATTGACTTTCCCCACTCACCCACACCCCTCCCCCTTACCTCCTCTGGCCGAAACCTGAACCCTCTCTTCTTCATCTCTTTTCTTTTCATTTTTCTTCAATTTTCTTCAAAAAACCACATCAAAATCCATAATTAATTCAAAAATCCAAACAAAATCCTTATGCTATCATTATCCCTAGCCATTCTTGCTTGAATCTTGGAGCTAGGAAGCCATCCTTAGAGGCAAATCACTTGCTTGATCCATAGATCTTGAGGTATAAATTCCATCAAGTTACTTTCTTTTTTTGCTAAATTCCTTTAATTGCATGGTTTAGTGTTAAAAGTTAGCTAATTTCTAATCTTGTTTTTTTAAAAAAAAGAGTAGTTGTTTAAATTAGGGTTTTGAAGCCATGATAGTTAATTAGATTGTTTTATAGTTAATCTAGTTGTTAATTAACTAATCTATATGGTCACCTTGTTTATGTAGTCTTCAATTATGCTAATTTAGTTAATTTTAGAAATGTGTTTTGGTTGTAAATTGTTGTTTTAGGATTTTCAAGAGAGGGTTTATGTATGGATTGGGTTGTGAAGCATGATTAGTGAGTTGATTAAGGTTTAGAAACCATTATTTAGTTGATTAAACCTAATTTATTATCTAGTTGTTTTGCTAACCTAATCTAGAAGGTTAACTTGCTAATTGGGCTTGAAATTAGTGTTAGTTAAGTTTTTCTAGTATGGATTTTGATTTGCAATTGCTTTTGAGAAAAATCAAGAAAGGGTTGGTTGTGGAATTTAGGTTTTGGAACATGGTTAATGTGTTGAAATTTTGTGTAGTGGTTATCTAATGGTGTGACTTGGGTGATTATGCTAGATTGTAGTCGTTTTGTCGCAAATCGGCGATTTTTGCACCGATTTTGGAATGCAAATGCTTACTAGTTTTGTTATAAAATTATGTGATGGATTATTTTCGACATCTTGATGATTGTGTTGGCTTATTCTATGACGTTTAGGATGCGTGTGTGCGGGTTTTTGGGTAGTCGGGTTTTAGTTTTGCCGGGCGACCAAATCGGCGTTTTTTTGGCAGTTTTTGCGATTTTCGCGTGTGTTCCGCGCACTTTGTGCACGTTGTACCTAGCTAGAGAACGTTAGTAGTTTCGTTTGGTTTTGCGTCGTTCTTGATATGTAACCTTATGTTTGGTATTGATGTTAATTCCAGGTTCGGTCGCGGAGACGTCAGACGCGGCGCGAAAGGGAAAGGCGGTGATTGGACACAGCTAGCCAGGGATTCCGGTGAGTAGATGTAACATCTACGGGGGACTATCGTTGGATGGCGCAAGCCGCCCGATAGTTTTAGTAACTTACAAGATCCTTAGTAATGTTAATAATTAGGGGTGAAATACTTAATTGACTATTTGCTGCATCCATGCATTATATTGACATACCTATACGAAACCATTTTATAGGACACCTGCACCATTGCCAGGGTTTTTATATGCAGCACGAGCACTATTCATGCTTGCACACACACCCTGGTAATTGCCATGCCACCACACTAGATAACCTTTAAATTTAAACCTGTTACTAATTGATACTTAAACTTGTGATATTGCCTTTAATTCCTTAAAAATGAAACCGTAGTATTGCTATTCATGTGCATGTACTTCATCATATTAATTGTTCATGCTTAATACATTATCACACATCGCAACTTGATTATTGATACCATATGCATTCATTATCATTGATATATGCACTTATGAGGATTTCTTGAGATTTTATGATATTGCTGGATTTCAGGGGGAAAGCCGCAAAATTTCTAAACTTATTATATTTTTAAAATATGTAAATTGCGGTTTTCTAGTGATGTAAGTGTCGTCCACCATGAGTTTGCTGTGGATTTGGAAATCCGTGTCGAGGAGTGGAGGAACCGGCACGGGTACATGGTGGGCCCGGTAAGGTACCCCGGGGCAAGAGGAATGTGGTGATGACGTTGAGCCTGGCAGGGGACGGATTACCTACCGGTGACTGTTTGGGACGGCGGATATCCAGAGGATACCGACCGTGGCCGCTAGATGATGAGATATTGATATTTGAGATGGGTCAGCCGGACGGCTGAGGCCAGAGATACATTTATGAGATTTGAGACAGCTTTTGGGTGTCGTTGCTGGACACCGGTTCTCGTCGATTCTTTGAGTATTATGCTGGCATTCTAAAAGAGTTTCAAAAACAAAAAGAGATAAAATGTTTCTTATATATACCTATTGAGACCTCAGATTTTCATGTTGCATACATATTAGTACACTGATGTTGTATACACACCTGCTAGTGCATCCCGTCATACCTGTATTTTAGATGCTAGGATGCTTGTGTGCATGCATACGATAGCCTTTGTAGATGTTATTTATTACTCACGAGTTGGCAACTCACCCCCGTTGTGCCACAGTCTTTTGCAGGTCCGCTCCGTCAGTTCAGTAGCGGCGGGCGCACTTGTTCTTTTGCCTCTTTTGTCTGGGCTCGAGATTTTCTCATAGGTGGGTTATGTTATCATTTTTGTACCACCTTGTATATTCTTGTATCTAGTGTACTCCATCTACTGTTTCTACCAGATTTATTGTATATTGACCTAGAGATGAGACTGTGAGGTTTGGGGACTTTTATGCTGTATTTTGGGGTCGAGCTCACTTGAGTCGACATGATGTTTTCTTATGCTTTATTATGATTATTATGCTTGCTGATATTTACATTGCGTGGGATTTGTGACCGCCTTGTGGCGAAGAGCTAGCTCCCGCTTGGGGATGCCCTATTTTGTTGGATTCATGTATATTTTTGTTGTACCCATTTTGGGGGCCAGTATTTACAAAGGAGACTCTGCCGAAATTTTCGGAAAAATTGGTATTGTTTTAAAAAGGGTTGTACATGACTTATTTGATAACTCGCTTTCAATTGATTGGGTTTTCTTCACTCTTTTGCTTAATTGGTTTTGTTTTCTGGGCTTTGGCTTACTTATTTTACGGACGTCTTTAGACGTTTCGTAAACTTAAGTGCCAGTCACGTTCCGTACCCTGCGGGTCGTGACGACGACGAGAAGACCGAAGGACACGGATCCCTTGGTATATCTCTCTACCCATTCTCTAGTTAGCTAGAATTAGGTTAATGGCCCGATCCGGGTTTTCTGTGCGCGGTAGTGCCGGTTTATAAGTTTTGTAAAAGTTTCGTTTCCGCATTTTGGCCTCGGGAAGACGGACGGGGCGCTGCCGTGCACTTACAGTGGGTGAAAGGTTCCTAGGCACACCAAGGAGGTCTCACAAGGCATCAACCATGCCAATTTCAAACTTTGGGGTGCCGAGAAACCCTAGATACTGATCGTTGGCTAGAATTTTAGGCGAACAATGCAACTAGTTAACAAATTAACTTAAAGAATGGAAATACAACCTTTGTAGATCCGGTTCTCCACCTCCATAGCTCCATGATGAAGTCCCTCCGCTGTCCAAATCGGATCCCGGACTCTAGCGTCGGCTTCGTCGGAGAAAAGGGCGGGCTAGGTCGTCGACGACGATGCCGAAGATGATCTACGTCGAGGCATCGCTAGATCAAGCTCCAACTTCACCAAGTCAAGAAAACTTGTGAAGGAAACACACTCTACTACTTGGCAAGAGGTAGAGGATGAAGAAATAGGAAGTGGGTAGACTTTAGAATTGGATTTCTCACTCTATTTCATCAATCACCATTGATGGTCAAGCTTTTTCTTCTTTGAAGAAGATGAAGAAGAAGAAGAAAGAATGTTATGATAAGTTCATTTGAATAATTGAAAAAGAATTATTCTTATCATAACTTGAACCATGGTTAGATGTAGAGAGTTAACTCAAGTTAGATGAATGGTTAGGGTTTGAAGAAGAAGACAAAAAGGTTACATGAGTCAAAGTTGCATGAAGCTTCAAGAAGCTTCATGTAAGAAAGCAACCTTTTTATTTTCTTTTCACATTTTCTTTTAATCCAAATTAAAAAAATAAATGAATGAATAAATGATTAAAAACCCTAACCATTTACTTAACCATGGAATAACTCTTTACACAAACCCTAGCAATCATGTATCATCAAACATAATACAATCAAGTGCACAAAAATATATCACATATACAATGTGCAAACCCGAGTGAGAAAATCCATTTAAAGTGAACCGATATTAGTTAATGTAAAGTGATATATCAAATATATAATTATACATTAAATCACTAAATCAACACTTGATTTAACGACCCGGTCATATCGCATATAACCGACTAATATCAATAGTAACAACTTATCGAATCAACACTTGATCCGATAAGCCGGCTATAACGCATATAACCGATCAATGTTACAAATCGCGAGAATCGAATACAGTATCACATACTTGTATCATTCTCGGTCCCGCACATATCTCATATGCGCTCCTATTTCGTTTCGCTTGAGCCAGGAAACCTCTGTGTAGGACTCTAAAGACTCGTCAATACGCCGGCAGTAGAAGATGATCATATCAAGCACCCACAAGCCGCAAGCGGTCTGCTAAACGTATCGGCCACCCAGGTATTGAGCGATTAGAAGATCGACGAGCAAGCCCGCTCACACTCCAGTGAATCCAACCAGTAACACTTACCGTACAGTCCGGTCTCGTCGTCTGATATGTCGCATATCTTGCCTAGGGGTGGTAACGTCAGACCCCAATAGCTCGATAAGTCATGTCGATATGAGGTCTATAACAGTTCGAGAAACTACTGGTAACACTTACCAGTATATCTCAGCAACCCTGGCCAGGGATTTCCGGTTATAGCCAATCGAACACAGCGCAACATCAACCCCCCTATACCGGGAGAGACGAATCCCCTCCTATCGCTCATTGCCTCCATGTGACTCAGGACTGTACCCAAAAACCACCGTTTTGCACGCCCTCTTGGACATGGTAAGATGGAAATCAAAGCACAGTGGGAACCACACGAGTCTCTATGACGATCTCGGGTCAACAGACTACTCTGTACCAGTGTCACCAGAGAACTGCCATCTGACGTAAGGTATAATACCATCTGGGAGTTCTCGGCGAGTCCTTCCAGTGTACCCAGTCTCTACTGAGCACCCGTATATCATCTCTGATGTCAAACACCAATGGATATGGGATCATCCATCGCCCATCTGTATGGGTCGAGAAGGTATACGCTAGTCTACTCTGGTATATCGATGCCCCGTCTCGATATACCCACGACTAGGGACTTTGAAGGATGTACTTATGGACTACCATGTCCCCATTAGTATGATCCGCATCATAGTCCAGGTAGTCAAGTACACATCCTGAGGGCTTTACCAACATGTAATAGAGAGACAATCTGTGTACACGTTAAGGTAAAGAGCAACCAGATAGCATATTATCATGTCGAGCAAGAAAGTCCTCCCTATATATGTCCCAGCATCCACTACAATATACATCCAATGTACAGTAATGGCCTCTAGGGCATACATATAACCAACAATCTCCCACTTGCACTAGGGCCATCTGATAGCAGTGGTTGTAGTATCTCATACTCAACGATCCCATAATAGTCTCTCTCTGGGAATAGGCCTTCGTGAGTGGATCCGCCGTGTTGTCCTCTGAGTCTACTCTCCTTACCTCGATCCCTTAGAGATCAACTATCTCCATGATCAGGTGATACTGCCTTAGAATATATCTGGATCACTGATGGGACTGGCGTTCCTTGGCATAAGCCACAACTCCATTGTCACACAATGGGAGGAACATAGTTCATCTCATGAACCAATATACACCCAAACAGCCTCTTTGGTAGCATCTTAAGTAGCGATGTATCCTGCCTTTATCGTCTAGTATGTCACGGTATCTAGCTTGGAACTCTTCCAACATACCGTCCCTTTACTGAGGGTAAAGACAATGCCTGCGACTGACATTCAGTCGTCTTTATCACCCTGGAACACTCTTCCAGTGATTCTCCCCAGGATCGATTGATACCATCTCACTACATCTAGTGAGAATCCTAACATCCATTTAGATCTATCTCATAGATCCAAAACCCAGGATTTAGTAGGTATCACTTTGATCCTATGTGGAGAATCATTGTGATAAGCGGAGATTGATCGAGCGTAGCATAGGAAACTCCTTCCCTATCAAGAGTATGTCATCCACATTCTCTACGAGGATCGTCACCATACTCCCTACTACCTTTTTGTTTATATAAGGTTCATGTACTATTTTGATGATGTCAAACTCTTTGACTAATCCATCAAAACAGATGTTCCAACTCCGCGATGCCTGCTTTAATCCTATAAAGCATCTTGCACACGTTTCCGCTGCTCCCACTGTCTATGAAACCCTCTGGCTGTGTACTTATAGACGCACTCTTCTAAAATATCATTTAGAAAAGCAGTCATGACACCCAACCACCAGATATCATAGTCATGGTATGTAGCCGTGACAAGTAGGATCTGGATGGACTTAAGCATAGTTGCTTGAAAAGGTTTCATCATTATCCACACCTGGTCAATGATGCAAACTTTTAACAAGTCTAGCTTTGAAAGTCTCAACTTTTCGATGTACACCAAGTAATCTTCTCAAGATATACTTGCTCCTGATGGGGATTTAACCCTTCAGATATAGCAATCAAAGTCCATACTTTGTTGGTGTATAAGGATTCCATCTCAGATCGCTAAGCATCCAGCCATTCTTACAGAGTCTTACTCCTGATGGCCAGCTCGAAGCTAGTTGGGTCATCATCTCATGATGCAATCCTCGCTTCCACTGCCATCGAGAAACCGAAGTATCTCTCAGGTGGGTGAGAAACCCTACTAGATCGGCGGAGAGGCTGAGGTTCGTTGGTATCTACTGAATTCTTTGGTTCTATCAAATCATCTGCTGTAGTTTGCATAGCTGGAACCTTTCCAGTTCTACATAACAGACCTTGCCTCGAGCTTGTCCGGATTTTGCTTTTAGACATAGGCCGGACAACCCCAAATCTTAACTAGCTTAAGACATGGGCTCTTCCCTTTCCATATCTCATATGGAGTGGTAGGCAATGATTTGATTTGAACCCTATTCAATAGGTATGCAACTTCCCAAGTGCATAACCCCGAAAAGAAAAAAGGTAACTCAGTAGTACTCATCATAGAGCGCACCTTATCATATAGGGTGTGATTGCTCCGTCCCGATATACCATCGTGCTATGGTGTATACGGAGGAGTAATGCTGAGAGAGAATCTCATTCTCCTTTAGAATAGTCCATGAATTCCATGCACAAGTATTCTCCTCCTCGATCACATCAAAGGACATAATACTTATACCCGTATTTTGGTTCTCTACTTCTAACTTATATTCCGTGAATATCTCAAAAGGTTCGGACATGTGTTTCAACAGGAACATTTGTCTAAATCTAAAGAGATCATCAGAGAATGTAATGAAGTACAAAGAACCGGTCTTGGCATGTGTAGACTGGGGACCTACATACATCAACATGTATCATCCCAAGAGTTCACTAACTCTTTCTCTGTTTCCAATAAACAGAGCTTGTGTCATTATATCTTTGTGACATGACTGGCAAGTTTCACAAGATGTAAATTCAAACTGATTTAAATATGCATCTAAATGTAACTTCAGCTAGTCGGGTCGCATTGATATGACCTAGTCTACAATGCCTCAAGAAGGAATCGTTTAATTCTGAACTCTTCTTCTTGTGTGTGATCCGTATACTAAGAACTGTAGTTTGATTTAGAACGTCAATGCTTTTAGATAACGTGCCTGAACCGATCAACTTTTGATATAGGAAATGTTCAAAACATTATCCAACTATACAAAATTATATCCTTTCTTTACTAATAAAGAGACTGATATGATTTTGTATATCAGGTTCGGTATCTAATAACATTCGTTCAGAATCAATGTATTGGTAATACAGGGTGACAGTGACCAACAGACTTGGCTGCAACACTTGCCCCGTTTTCTGCCTCATGAAACTTATCACCCGTTCTCAGTTCTCTACCTTTCTGTAGCCCTATGTAACTGATTACATATCTGGGATCCTGATATGGTATCACATACCCAGGACGTAAAGGATACTAAGAAACAGTTCTCTGTAATGAACACACCCGAAGATGATGCATCATATGCACTTTCTTCGTTTGGGCGGCAAGGGAATTCTGGTAATCCCCAATTTCCTGCTCTGTCTTATAACAATTATAAGTTGGAGCGGGACCAACGTTCCCCAGCTCAGTATAACAAGCGGGTTCGATCAATAATCCGTATTATTATCTTGATTAAGGCGTGATATGGTCGCTACCTGGAGAGAGAGAGAGAAGAAAACACTCAGCGTATGCTCTTGCAAGATCAGATTGGTTATTATTTTATCTAATCAGGATGGCTCCCACTGCTTTTTATCAAATCTTCCTTCAAACCCTAAAAGGAAAGACTAGCCGGGATTAATTACACGCTACAGGTTCGCCAATCTTTCAGCCAGGCCAGTGTCGGTACTTTGAGGGAGGTCCCCCGTGCTTTCGCACGAACCTAATTACAGTAAACCTCGTTTTCCCAGAGGCGTAACCCCGTTGACACCTTTCTAGACACCTACTTGATCGGCTAATTGTAATGTATAAAACTCTCCCAGGAGTAACTCTTACTCACAGCGGGTATCGGGATCCAACTATCTCATAGGAGGTATGCAATCTCATTGCAAATTTCAACAATTGAAATTCCCGATAATTTTGCTCCTAGCACCCTATGACCTTGACGGAGGTCAACAAACCATAGGCTACTAGTCAAGTTCAACCCGTCATTTCTTGATCGAATTAAACCCACCCGCACGACCCTTGACGGAGGTCAACAAGGCCGCACGACTACCCTAATCTAATCTGCATCATATGCATAAGCAGATAAATACTAGTTAGCTACCGCACACTACGCCTTGACGGAGGTCAACAAACGTAGCACGAATACTAAGTAGGACTTATCTGAAATGACGGAGGGCTACGACAGGTTTTTCTGAAAACCTATTGCGTAATGAACTTGATATCATTGTAGGATCGAATGAATTTAGAAATGGAGTGTTTTTGAGGCTTTTCTAGTTTTGCTAAAGGAGTCACTCCCGGTGAAGGGATCGTCGGTCCTTTTCTCGTCGAATGAGGTGCGGGATATATCATATATATCACTGTGCAAAGCAAAAAAAATTAAAAGCAATCAAAAGACAAACCGAGTGTGTAGCATCTGCCAGTTATTGCTAAAGGAGTCACTCCCAGTGAAGGGATCTCGGTCCTTTCCTCATCGAATAAGGTGCAGGATATATCATATATACCGCTGTGCAAAGCAAGAACTGTAGCTACCTGTTTTATTTTGAAATTCGATTCTACAACATCTTAGGTTTCTTTTATTTCATTAATCTTATTAATGAAGTCCCATCATTTAAGTACCTAAACATTACAGATAAATACGACGTACACTTATGCCATCCGCATTCGCCTCGATGTCCCCTCGTGCACCGTTAGGTTAGGTAACTAACGACAGAGCGGGGCAGGGCTAGCACGGGTGTAAAACATAAGTAACGTCTATATAATATATCATATATACTATATATAGTATCTATCACAGAACATCACATGATCACATCACAGATATCGCAGCAGAAGAATCATATGAAATATTGGATATACTAGGACGTCCGTGTTTTCAATACGAGCCAGTATAAAACACGGATTCCACGGTCGTGATGAATAGCCAAACCCACACCCCTAGACCCCTACGAGAGCGGCAAGCAACCCTACCAATTCTGGAGTTAGGAGACCCGGACTCGACTCCTCGAGTTGGTCTCCCACTGGACTCCAGAACCCGGTTACTTGTGCCCTCCTCCTTGGGTCTATCCTAGTGCAGAAAAGTAAATAATATACAAATGGTGACAACATCCGCAACCTGGAAGTGCCCTAATAAAAGAATATTACATACAAGTTTTTACATGAATGAAAATGAAAAACACTCATCTCACATAAAAACCCCCCGGCTATTCAAACACGACGATCCAATATAACATATCCAGCAACACATAACATCACATGTCATCAACGTAAGTAAATATGCGCATCCCAATTGTCGTTGACATATAGCAACGAAACCGGCGATATCACATATTACACTTACGGTCACAGAAAAGAAAGTGTAAAACTACAACAGTTGGAATCCGCAACCACCTCAGACATCGCATGCCTGACCAAATGAATTCCTTAGACATCGCATGCCTAACAATTATAAACCCCGCATTTTAGTCTCAAAATCGAAAACACTTTTCAATATAAAGTCGGGTAATTCAATAAGATTCCTGACATTCTGATCGAATGCTCGTCGCAAACTTTAGTAGGCGGCTGCACCCCCGACGCCGTCGACCAAGTGCACCAAGGCGGAACACCGCTACCGCGAGCACCCGAACGGATGCTTTCGGCGACGGGGTTCTCCTACAGTCACTTAGTCGGGGCTATGGGGTGAGGCTGTCTATTAAGTTTACCCGGCGATTATCCGTGTACGCTACGTGATTGCGACGGACTTTTGATCACATCAAAATTCCGTGGCAACCGATCATGTGAGACTAAACTGCTATGTTTATAACATTCATTCAGTTATCTTATAACTTATTGTGAATTCCAATTATTGTATCACATTCCGGATAAATGGAAAACGCCAAACTTTTCGATCGAACAATCGAACACCCAATATTTTCCCGATACAGCTCAACACATGAAATAAGTCTAACAGCATTCAGTTCGTGCCTCAGTACCAACGGTCCAGCCGTAGAAGGGTCAAGCCAACGCCTCACATGTGGCACGCCGTACTGCCCCAAACCCGAAGGTTCAAAGGGCAGTTCAAGACGGTCACATAATCGAGTTAAGGTTTGTTGTCTTCTAGAGGGTCCATCGCGTTACTTGCACTACTTAGAACGCTGTTAAACTACGGAAAAATCCAACAGGGGAAAAGTTGGGTATTTATATCCGGTCGAACTTTTTAACATATCCAAAAAATTATCCGGAAAAGAACACTGACAAAATTAGACAATCCGATCGATACACCGAGTCCCCAATACAACCCAGAAAATTCAACTCTTGAAAAATATTAAAAACATCCAGAACACACAAGAAACACCAACAGAAACAACTGAAGAAGACTCACAGCCTGATTATCACTGACGGCCGCGGAACCGCCGTAAAAGGGGGGTCAACGCCGCGGTTCCGCGGCCGTACTGTAGAATTAGGCTGTCGTTTTCTGCAGTTTTTCTTAGAATTTCCTGCACATTTCTCTGCATATTTTTAATTCTAAAAATTCCTCAATTTTCAAAAAAGTACAGAGAGCAATATTAGGGTTTGGGTTTGATTCGATCGGAGTTCTAATTCCGTCTGAACTTCGCCTAAGGCTCTAGCTAGGCTCTGATATCAGTGAAAGGTTCCTAGGCACACCAAGGAGGTCTCACAAGGCATCAACCATGCCAATTTCAAACTTTGGGGTGCCGAGAAACCCTAGATACTAATCGTTGGCTAGAATTTTAGGCGAACAATGCAACTAGTTAACAAATTAACTTAAAGAACGGAAATACAACCTTTGTAGATCCGGTTCTCCACCTCTATAGCTCCATGATGAAGTCCCTCCGCTGTCCAAATCGGATCCCGGACTCTAGCGTCGGCTTCGTCGGAGAAAAGGGCGGGCTAGGTCGTCGACGACGATGCCGAATATGATCTACGTCGAGGCATCGCTAGATCAAGCTCCAACTTCACCAAGTCAAGAAAACTTATGAAGGAAACACACTCTACTACTTGGCAAGAGGTAGAGGATGAAGAAATAGGAAGTGGGTAGACTTTAGAATTGGATTTCTCACTCTATTTCATCAATCACCATTGATGGTCAAGCTTTTTCTTCTTTGAAGGAGATGAAGAAGAAGAAGAAAGAATGCTATGATAAGTTCATTTGAATAATTGAAAAAGAATTATTCTTATCATAACTTGAACCATGTTTAGATGTAGAGAGTTAACTCAAGTTAGATGAATGGTTAGGGTTTGAAGAAGAAGACAAAAAGGTTACATGAGTCAAAGTTGCATGAAGCTTCAAGAAGCTTCATGTAAGAAAGCAACCTTTTTATTTTCTTTTCACATTTTCTTTTAATCCAAATTAAAAAAATAAATGAATGAATAAATGATTAAAAACCCTAACCATTTACTTAACCATGGAATAACTCTTTACACAAACCCTAGCAATCATGTATCATCAAACATAATACAATCAAGTGCACAAAAATATATTACATATACAATGTGCACACCCGAGTGAGAAAATCCATTTAAAGTGAACCGATATTAGTTAATGTAAAGTGATATATCAAATATATAATTATACATTAAATCACTAAATCAACACTTGATTTAACGACCGGTCATAACGCATATAACCGACTAATATCAATAGTAACAACTTATCGAATCAACACTTGATCCGATAACCCAGCTATAATGCATATAACCGATCAATGTTACAAATCGCGAGAATCGAATACAGTATCACATACTTGTATCATTCTCGGTCCCGCACATATCTCATATGCGCTCCTATTTCGTTTCGCTTGTGCCAGGAAACCTCTGTGTAGGACTCTAAAGACTCGTCAATACGCCGGCAGCAGATGATGATCATATCAAGCACCCACAAGCCGCAAGCGGTCTGCTAAACGTAACGGTCACCCGGGTATTGAGCGATCAGAAGATCGACGAGCAAGCCCGCTCACACTCCAGTGAATCCAACCAGTAACACTTACCATACAGTCCGGTCTCGTTGTCTGATATGTCGCATATCTTGCCTAGGGGTGGTAAACGTCAGACCCCAATAGCTCGATAAGTCGTGTCGATATGAGGTCTATAACAGTTCGAGAAACTACTGGTAACACTTACCAGTATATCTCAGCAACCCTGGCCAGAGATTTCCGGTTATAGCCAATCGAACACAGCGCAACATCAACCCCCCTATACCGGGAGAGACGAATCCCCTCCTATCGCTCATTGCCTCCATATGACTCGGGACTGTACCCAAAAACCACCATTTTGCACGCCCTCTTGGACGTGGTAAGATGGAAATCAAAGCATAGTGGGAACCACACGAGACTCTATGACGATCTCGGGTCAACAGACTACTCTGTACCAGTGTCACCAGAGAACTGCCATCTGACGTAAGGTATAATACCATCTGGGAGTTCTCGGTGAGTCCGTCCAGTGTACCCAGTCTCTACTGAGCACCCATATATCATCTCTGATGTCAAACACCAATGGATATGGGATCATCCATCGCCCATCTGTATGGGTCGAGAAGGTATACGCTAGTCTACTCTGGTATATCGATGCCCCGTCTCGATATACCCACGACTAGGGACTTTGAAGGATGTACTTATGGACTACCATGTCCCCACTAGTATGATCCGCATCATAGTCCAGGTAGTCAAGTACACATCCTAAGGGCTTTACCAACATGTAATAGAGAGACAATCTGTGTACACGTTAAGGTAAAGAGCAACCAGATAGCATACTATCATGTCGAGCAAGAAAGTCCTCCCTATATATGTCCCAGCATCCACTACAATATACATCCAATGTACAGTAATGGCCTCTAGGGCATAATATAACTAACAGTGGGTACCCCCCGAGGCCCCCCATTCGATAGTTAATTTTGGGATCTTCGCCTCGGCGAAGATTCGGCCGGGTTTCGAGTTCATCTCAACTCCCGGATTGGCTTAAAACGATCGGTTTTAGAACTTTAGCTCACTGGATTTTTCATGTCTTGGAAAAATTGGTTTAGTTTGCTAATTGCGTGCGGAATTCTAATGTCGCGGTTACTTTACAAGCTTTGTGATGTGTGATACAATTATTAGAATCCAGATTAATTAGTTTTATGAAAAATAGTTAGTATATTGTAAACCTAGCCGTTTAGTCTCAATTGATCGATTGTCACGAAGTTTTGATTCGGATCAAAACTCCGTCGTAATTGCGTATTGTACGCGATCACTAAGTCAGGAATCTTGTTGAATTATCCAACAACCAATTGAAAAGAGTTTTCAATTTGAGACTAAAATGCATGTTTTATAAGTTAGGCATGAAATCCGGAATATGAGATATTCTGGGTTTATGATGTCTAAGGATATTGCGGATTCTAATTATTGTAGTTTTCTGTTTTCTTTTCTGCGACCGTAAGTGTAATATATAGGGTATCCCAATCTCGTTGCTATATGTCAACAAGTTTTAGGGATACGCATATTTGCTTACGTTGATGATATGTGATATCATGTGTTGCTGTTGATAGGATTTATTGGATCGTCGTGAAAGAATAGCCGGGGATCCAATCTATGATGAGAGTTTTTATTTTTATTCATGTAAAATCTGTATGTAATATTCTTTTATTGGGGCACTCCGGGTTGAGGATGATGCCACCATTGTTGTATAATATTTACTTTTCCGTATTAGGATAGACCCAAGACGGGGAGCACAAGTAACCGGGTTCTAGAGTCCAGTGGGAGACCATCTCAAGGAGTTGAGACCGGGTCTCCTAACTCTAAAATTGGCAGGGTTACTTGCCGCTCTCGTAGGGGTCTAGGGATGTGGGTTTGGCTATTCATCACGACCGTGGAATCCGTGTTTTATATTACTGGCTAAATTTAAAACACGGACATCCTAGCATATCCAATATTTCATATATTGCTTCTGCTGCTTGATTCTGTAATGTTGATCATATAACTGCGTGAGACGAATGTACTATTATATATATGATATATAATAAACGTTGCTTATGTTTTGCACGCTACTCCAGTCCCCGCTCTGCCGGTAGTTAAGTAACCTAACGGTGCATGACGGGCCCCGTGGCGAATGCGGATGGCATAAGCGTACGTTCTATTTTTGTTTCATTTTTCTGTAATGTTTAGGAAACATTAAATGATGTGACTCATTAATGAGATTAATAAAAAGAAAGAAACCTAAAGATGTTGTAGAATCAAATTTTCAAAAAGGGTAGCTCTAGTTCTTGCTTTGCATAGTGGTATTCCTTGATGAATATCCAGCACCTCATTCGATGAGGAAAGAGCCGAGATCCCTTCACCGGGAGTGACCTCTTTAGCGAAATTAGCAAATGCTACAACCCACCTGGTTTTGTCTTTTAATTGCTTCTCTAGTTCTTGCTTTGCATAGTGGTATTCCTTGATGAATATCCTGCACCTCATTCGATGAGGAAAGAGCCGAGATCCTTTCACCGGGAGTGACCTCTTTAGCGAAACTAGCAAAAGCCTCAAAAACACTCATTTTCAAAATCACAATATTCTACAACGATATCAAGTTCATTACGTTAAAGGTTTTCTTAAAAACCATTCGTAGCCCTCCGTCATTTTAGGAAGTAGAGTACTTAGTATTCGTGCTACGTTTGTTGACCATAGTTAAGGCGTAGTGTACGGTAGCTAAGTGATGTCTTCCTATAAAACATATGATGCGATTGATTAGGACATTTGTACGGCTTTGTTGACCATAGTTAAGGGTCGTACGGGTGGGTTTAATTCAATCAAGAAATGAACGGGTAGAACTTGACTAGCACTTATGATTTGTTGACCATAGTTAAGGTCATAAGATGTTAGGGGTAAAAACCATTATCGGGAATTTCAAGTGTTGAAATTTGCAATGAGATTGCCTACCTTCTATATGATAGTTGGATCCCGATACGCACTGCGAGTAAGAGTTACTCCTGGGAGAGTTTTGCACTTTGCAATTAGCTAATCCAGTAGGTGTCTAGAAAGGTGTTAACGGGGTTATGCCTCTAGGGAAACGGGGTTTATTTTAATTAGGTCCGTACGAAAGCACGGGGAACCTCCCTTGGAGTACCGATACCTGCATGGCCGAACGATTGGCGAACCTGTAGGGTATAATTAATCCCAGCTAATCTCACCTTTTAGGGTTTGAAGGAAGATTTGATAAAAACAGTGGGAGCCATCCTGATTAGATAAAATAACCAATCTAATCTTGCAAAGAGCACACACAAAGTGATTATCCTTCTCTCTCTCTCCTGGTAGCGACCAATGACATGCCTTAATCAAGATAATAATATGGATGTATTGACCGAACCTACTTATTATACTGGGCTAGGTTCCGCTCTATCTTATGATTGTCATAAGTCTGAGCAAAGAATAGGAGAATATTCGGATTCCCACGACACCAAACGAAGAAAAAGCATGTTGATGTATTGTCTTCGGGTGTGTTCGTTACCAAGAACTGATTCTCAGTTATCTCTACGTCCTGGGTATTGGACACCGGATCAGGATCCCACATATGTAATTTGTTACATGGGCTACAAAAAGATAGAGAATTGGGAAAGGGTGATATGTCTCTAGTAGTACGGAATGGTGCAATTGTTGCAGCCAAAGTAGTTGGCAGATATCACCTAGTGTTACCAACTGGTAATACAAAAATTCTGAGCGACTGTTATTTAGTACTAATAATATTGTGAATATTTTCCTAAATCAAGTGTTGATTGAGTAAGGTATGCTATATAATAGTGTACACGTTCTGAATCAAACTACAGTTCTAAACGTACAGAACACACACAAGAGGAACATTTCAGAAATGAACGAAGTCTTCTTGAGGCATTGTAGACTGATTGATACGTGAAAGAGTGTTTTTGTAGTTAACCGCAATCAGAACGGTATCGCGTGTAGCTAGACCGAGATGAGTACGGGTCGTCCTCTGGGAAACGTGGAACCTTTTACTCTTACTTTAGATGTGTTGAAAAGAGAGGAGGAAGAAAGAATTGTATAGAATGGTTTCTAGATCTACGTTAAACAAGAATGTAAAATATAGATCTAGATTATTTTAAAGATGTAGATAATATAATAAGAAGGCTTGTAGGGTTCGTTAGGATTTAGTAGTTATGGACAATTAATTAAAAGTTACCCTTTTTATCCATTAATAGATTTAGAACTAGAACGACGGTGATGCGTGTAGATTAGGGTTTCTGGAGGGAAAAGGAATCCCACTCTTAACCCTTATCTCGACACGGAACTCCGTTCATATCTAGCCTTTACCAAAACAATCATTAATCTAATCTCTAATCGCGGTCGGAACTAGCAAAGAATTGCTAGCGCGCCCGATTAGGATGTTAATGATTCTTTTGATAAAGTTCCTAAACTTTATAGGACTTAAATAGGGTTTAATTATTTTCATCGTCCATTAGCCTACCCTAATCCTACGAACCCTAACAAGCGGAGAATTACTCGCGTATGTTGGGAAAAGAAGATGAAAAGATAGAGAGGGAAAACATAATGTAAAATGCAAAAAAATTAAATAAAACAACTACCTTTATTAATCAACTTGAACAATCTACACTTTGATTCCTTAGAAAATGATTACAAAGACTAGTTTGCTTCTCGATCTCTTCCAAGGAGGTAGACGAACAGTTGATGATCAGCCTGGATGCGTGAGCGTCTGGGGCTTCGTGATCTCTTCGGCTTGATGGCTTTTCCAAGAGGCTCTCCGTGCCTTTATATAGTGCAAACCCAGAATCTTATTGTTGAGAAGTTGGTAAAATTCAGCAGTTGTCAATCTCCCAAAATATTGCCTTCCAACTCATCATTATTGCGGCGGATCCGCGGCCCAAAGGTGTGTTTGGCCGCGGATCCGCGCTCAATGGATGTGATCAATTGCTTATTTTTCTTGGGCTTTCATCTGGTGACATGTGGCAATCCTAGGCATCTTCAGAATCTGAAAATCTTTTCTCTGTTGCTTCCAGACTTGGTCTCCAAGTTTGCTTCTTAATTTGGCAAGTTTTCTTCAACAAATTGATTTGTTTGTTAAATCCTTCATAACAACTTGGAAATATTCTGCACAACAACTCAAATAAGATTTTAGTAGACTTTGTTCTACTAGGATTAGATCAATAATATATTTGCATACATTTTCCTACCAAATGATAATTAAAATATATTAACACATGGAAAATAATGTTTTTACACATAAACCCTCATATGTATAATATATTATAATAAAGTCCTTTTTTAATATAAAAATGGTAGGAAAAATGTACTACAAATGTGCAGTTTTATCGACTGAACAAATACCCCCAAACTTATCTTTGATCGTCCCGAGCAAACTAGTTTATTTAAGAGGAGAAAAAGAAATGAGAAAACTAAGCACACTTTCGTAGGCAGACACGATTGCACTGAGCGCGTGCAACAAGCCGTTAAACCTCTAGGTGTCCCTAGTAGGAGGAGTGTTGTCTCCTGAGGGTTTTCAGTGGATTACACCCACAAAATCCTATAACAAAAGAAAGATGGTGAAATTTACATATAAAGACAAGAACCATAAAAGAAATACTTTGAAAAGAAGAGTTTCCAACTATACTAGCTTTTCAGTTGTCATGAGCCCTATCTTAATAGTCATGAAAAAATGTTAGAAATACATCATCCCTCAATAAAACATCGTCTTTATTCTTCATTCCTACCTTTCATCCAAACATTGATCATATAACCCCACGTGTGTGTAAAGAACATCCCTACACTCGGAGAATTCAATTCAAGCTATCATACTCTTGTCCATCTACCTCAGTACTTTTTAATTTTATGAATACTAAGATTCGCTCACACATTTTCATGCGACCGTTAATACTTCTTGAGGTACTAACCAACCGATTACTCCTGTGCTTGCAGATTAGGTGATAATATTTTCCTCGTCTTGCACCACCTAAGGCTTAGTAGTGACTCCCAGACCAGTTGGCCTTAGGGCACTAGGTGAAGAGGCACCCTCGCTATATTTTTTTATTGCTGCCTTGGCGATAACAAAACCAGTGTTCATTTTTTCTTTTCACCATTTTTATATTTTCTTCATTTTTTTCACTTCCTTCATACTTTGGCTTTTAGACAAGAGCATTTCAAGGTATCCTCTACTATCCCGAGTTTCAAGACGTGTGTAAGTGCATATAGTAGGGTATCAACATTCAGATGTTCGGCTTCCAGAATAGAAACTATTTTTCAGACTTATTTTTATCCTCAGATTAGTGACTTCCTTCATCTTACTAACCCTTGGGACAATAGCTCATAACTACTTATTACTAGTTCGTTTAAGAAAACTTCTAATTTTCTTGTTTTTCTTAAACTATTCCTATCTTTTGGATGTATTTTTCACTTTCTACTCTTTTGTTATAAAGGAATTTTATTTTTTTTTGAAAATGTTGTGTTTATGCAAAATATGATGCAAATTGATATGTAAATAAGCACAAACCTCCCCCAAACCTATTTACAGCAGTGTCCTCACTGATGTCATCCGTTAAGCTCAAAAACCTGTAGACTTGGGAGGAAATTATTAATGGGGGCAAGAATATATGAAAGTGAAAATGCTCCCCCAAACTTATTTTTGGCTCACAAATTTGAGGACAAAAGTTATGTTCAAGAGCAAAAAATATACCCCCCCTCAAACATGAGTTGACAATACGAAGCATTTTAAGAGGGGGTGAGTCATTTGGTCAAAGTAAGGCTTTACAAAGACCAAAAGTTAACACCAACCATTCAAAGATTTTATCAGTATATCGTATAGGTTGGTGGAAGAATGTGTAGTATCGACTCAAGAAAAAGTAGGGAAGGCATAAGAGGTGGTCTGGAAAGGGTTTGAAATTAGAGAAAAGAAAGAATGAGGATGAATGCGAATGATTAGAAAGAAGGAATGGTGACGGTTCAACCTCTAGAGGTGGAGATTGATCAATCACAAAATCCGTATTGTTTAAAAATTCAAGTTCGTCAGCAAAAGGTTCTTCAAAACTTTTATCAATGGTGTGATTGAACATTTTGCTGTCAAAGAGTTTTGTGCCAGAATTTATTCTACTTGATTCATAAAAAATCACTGAGGTAGAGGACTCGAAAAACTCATCTATCTCTTTTTCAAAAATATCCAAATCAAGTTGAATTTCTGGTATTATTAAACTTGAATTAACGGATTGTGATTTATCAAAACTCACTGAAACTATAGGAACAGAAGAAGAACCGGAGAAAGTAGAAGGTGAAATGGGTAAACAAATTGGTGTGTCGAGTGTTGCTGAACCAGATGTGGAAGATGGAGGCTGTATTTCGGTCTGATCTTCGGGTATACCATTATCATCAACTTCAAGACATATTTGGGATTCGGGAAGAATTAAAGGCTCAAGATAATGACCATAAGGAAGTGAAAGGATTTGATGAATTGGTGGGCCAAAATCATCTAAAATTTCGGGTTCATCAATCAAAATATCCCCAACGTTAATCACCTCATTCAAGTGAAGGTTAAAATTCTCAAACTGCTCATCAAAAGTATGGTTTTCAATCAGTTTTGGTTCAAGAGTGGAGGTGTAGAGATCACAAGGGTTGGGTATGGTTTCACTTGAAAGGGACCCTTCACAGTTGGGTAAATCAAACACTACAAAGTCACACAACTTATCAGTCATTCTATTTGGTGTACTTGATGAATCTATGAAACTGGAGTTGTGGATTTCAGTTTGGAGGTACAGTTCTGTCTTACTACCCAAATCCTTCATAATTTGGTTCGACATTTCCATAAATTTTTCTAATGTCTGCTCCAGACTAGTCTTGGGCTGATAAGGGGTTTCAGTATAAGATTTAAATTCCTGTGGATAATTAAAACTCCCAAATGACTGATTAGAAGAACTGTCTAGAGTAGGTGGAAAAGTCGGATTGGATTGATAGGAACAGAATGGTTGCTGAACTTGGGTAGGAGTAGGATCAATATTATGATAAGAAGAATATTGATATGGGTTGGTTGGTTGCCTATATACAAACCGCATATCAAACTCTTCTCCAGACAGTGGTGGTGATGGTTGATATTGGTCCGGGTTGAAACTTTGGCTTCTAGACCTAGCTATGTGCTCAGCAATGGACATTCGTCTAGGGGCTTCCTCACTCTGGGTATGAACTGAAACAGGTGTAGGATTAGGATATGGTTGATAAGACCTAGACTGAGGTGGCCAACTGTTTCTTCCTGCTTGTTCTATATGATCTCTTAAGGACATGGAAGAGCCGGACGGTATACCGAAGGGATTTCGAAAACAAGAGATATATGGTTGTGGACAGCAAAGCTCGGCAAGTGTTCTTCTGTTTAGGTCACCCATTATAAGAAGAGAAGAAGGGGGAAGGGGTAAAAAGGAGAGAAAGTAATTGGTTTGTTTTTAAAAAAAAGACGGATTTAGACAAATCACAAAAATGCACAACCCGAGAACTATGGTTACCTAGGTCCAGTCTCTAGACCGCTCCTAGACTTCCAAAGGACAAGCCGCAGGATAAATCCTCTACCGCCTCCGTACTACCTTTGTAGCCAGGTAAGTGCCAGGTAAGTGGGAAGGAACCACGTCGTGGGCCTAATTAAAAACCACTAGCCTTCGTCACACTTGCCTAGGCACTACAAAAGTAATGCGGATAAACGATAGATTACCCACGACCTTCCTCTGTCCTTATTGAGCGCGACAGTCCTTAGAGTCTGGTCTAGATATTTTTTAAATTAATGAAGGGTTGATCTATATGCTTGGTTTATGATTTGTGGGGCTTAGGAAGGGTGATGAAATCCCCACCTAATCTTGATTTGGTCTTTGCCCCTTAAAGTCCGTATTAAAATATGCAAAACAAACCGAAAAACAAAACTTTGCAAAAAGATTTTTGAGCGGCGATATTTTGCAAAGAATCCTGCAGAAAATAGATTTTATTGGATTTTAGAGGAGAGAGAAGGGAGTTAGAATCTTACCAGAGAAGTGTGAACCCTAGATCTCCTGTTTCCTCAAGTCCGTGACTCCAGATTTCCTCGCAAAAATTCACACAATAATCGTTAAATATACAATTTGCAGTTTTGTTTTAATAATGATATGACTTGTCTAAGAATTCAACACAAATAGTAAAAATAAAAAATTACGCACGGATCCCCGGCAACGGCGCCATTTGATTGATACGTGAAAGAGTGTTTTTGTAGTTAACCGCAATCAGAACGGTATCGCGTGTAGCTAGACCGAGATGAGTACGGGTCGTCCTCTGGGAAACGTGGAACCTTTTACTCTTACTTTAGATGTGTTGAAAAGAGAGGAGGAAGAAAGAATTGTATAGAATGGTTTCTAGATCTACGTTAAACAAGAATGTAAAATATAGATCTAGATTATTTTAAAGATGTAGATAATATAATAAGAAGGCTTGTAGGGTTCGTTAGGATTTAGTAGTTATGGACAATTAATTAAAAGTTACCCTTTTTATCCATTAATAGATTTAGAACTAGAACGACGGTGATGCGTGTAGATTAGGGTTTCTGGAGGGAAAAGGAATCCCACTCTTAACCCTTATCTCGACACGGAACTCCGTTCATATCTAGCCTTTACCAAAACAATCATTAATCTAATCTCTAATCGCGGTCGGAACTAGCAAAGAATTGCTAGCGCGCCCGATTAGGATGTTAATGATTCTTTTGATAAAGTTCCTAAACTTTATAGGACTTAAATAGGGTTTAATTATTTTCATCGTCCATTAGCCTACCCTAATCCTACGAACCCTAACAAGCGGAGAATTACTCGCGTATGTTGGGAAAAGAAGATGAAAAGATAGAGAGGGAAAACATAATGTAAAATGCAAAAAAATTAAATAAAACAACTACCTTTATTAATCAACTTGAACAATCTACACTTTGATTCCTTAGAAAATGATTACAAAGACTAGTTTGCTTCTCGATCTCTTCCAAGGAGGTAGACGAACAGTTGATGATCAGCCTGGATGCGTGAGCGTCTGGGGCTTCGTGATCTCTTCGGCTTGATGGCTTTTCCAAGAGGCTCTCCGTGCCTTTATATAGTGCAAACCCAGAATCTTATTGTTGAGAAGTTGGTAAAATTCAGCAGTTGTCAATCTCCCAAAATATTGCCTTCCAACTCATCATTATTGCGGCGGATCCGCGGCCCAAAGGTGTGTTTGGCCGCGGATCCGCGCTCAATGGATGTGATCAATTGCTTATTTTTCTTGGGCTTTCATCTGGTGACATGTGGCAATCCTAGGCATCTTCAGAATCTGAAAATCTTTTCTCTGTTGCTTCCAGACTTGGTCTCCAAGTTTGCTTCTTAATTTGGCAAGTTTTCTTCAACAAATTGATTTGTTTGTTAAATCCTTCATAACAACTTGGAAATATTCTGCACAACAACTCAAATAAGATTTTAGTAGACTTTGTTCTACTAGGATTAGATCAATAATATATTTGCATACATTTTCCTACCAAATGATAATTAAAATATATTAACACATGGAAAATAATGTTTTTACACATAAACCCTCATATGTATAATATATTATAATAAAGTCCTTTTTTAATATAAAAATGGTAGGAAAAATGTACTACAAATGTGCAGTTTTATCGACTGAACATAGACTAGATCATGTCGATAAGACAAGACGAGCTAAAGTTCCATAAGGATGTATATTTGAATCCGTTCGAATTTACATCTTATGAAACTTGCTAGTCATGTCTCAAAGTCCAAGGTGACTAAATCTCCGTTTACTGGAAATGGAGAAAAAGCTGCCGAACTCTTGGACAGATACATAATGATGTATGCGGTCCTATGTCTACATATGCCAGGCATGGTTCCGCGTACTTTATTACATTCACCGATGTTCTCTCAATATACGGACATGTGTTCTTGTTGAAACACAATACCGAATCTTTTGAGAATTTCAAGGAATATAAGTACGAAGTTTAGAACCAAATGGGTAAAGGTATTCAAATCCTTCGATATGATCGGGGAGTTGAATACTTAAGCACGGAATTCCGAGACTATTTAAAACAGAATGAGATTCTCTCTCAGTTTACTCCTCCGTATACACCACAGCACAACGGTATATCGGGGTGGTGGAATCGCACCCTATGAGATATAGTGTGCTTGATTGGATATCGTTTCCGTTGTCGTGTTTTGAAAAGTGTATAGATCACAACCAAAGAAATTTGTAAACCGCAATCAATTAACGGTGTCTTTTGTAGGTTCGTTTAGCGAGTGTGGATCGTCCACAGAGAAAGTGTGATTTGTTCGAACTTGTTTTAGTTGAGTTGAAAATTAAAAGATAAAAGAAAATGATTCAATATTTGTGAAATTTAGTTTCAAGAATCATAAAGAAGTAGATCTAAAACCAAGAATTACTAAAGATCAAGAAAATGTCCAAATCGATTGAATTATCAAGATTTGTAAAGTAGCTTATAGGAATCGGTCAAATTGATAGTGATGATGAATACTAATGATTACGAATTCTTATCTATTGAGGATTTGTTGCTAGATCGATGACGATATTTAGGGATCTATTGAAGAAACTAGGGTTTCTCCTTCACCATCCCTTGTCCTTTCATTGATTATCATTCAAATTCTAGACTCTAGCAAATTAAATCACCGATCGTTGATCTCTAATTTGGAGCGAAAACATTTAAGAAAGCGATCTCGCTCAAATTAGATCTTCGATGATTCAATTTCCTAAAGTTTACAAAACTCATAAGACTTAAGAATTGTTCAAGAATTTCATCATCATCATCTACCTATTCTCTCGATTCCGCTACAAGCGAAGATTTCACTCAAACATCATGAAAAAGGAAAGAATCAAGAATCGGTAACTTTTCATAATGCAAGAATGTAAAGAAAAGCAAGATTTTATAATTTTCACCTTTATTAATCGATGATTAGGTACAATTCACTCAAGTCAAGATTACAAGATTTGAGGAGGTAACTAAATCGTCGAAATTAGCTTCGCATCGATCTTCTTGAGTCGCGGATCTTTGCGGATCTCTTGCTCGGATGATGATCGGCATTGCTTCAAAGGATCTTCATGGCTTGCTTGATTTGCTTCTCGATGAATCTTGATTTTGGCTTTTGAATTTGATTTGGGCTAGGATTTTGATTACAAGTTGTGTCACTCAACTTGTGTGTGAAATAATGATCAACAACTCAATTTTTTGAACAACCTTTGTAATGAAGCTATAGGTGCCCTTTTATAGTTTTCCCTTTAGCTTCCCCTAGAAGCTAGGTCAATCATCCCTTGGAAGCTAGGTAGTTAAAGAGAAGTTTCTAGATTAAGGTAGTTAGCTAGCTTACAAGAGAAGACTTGCTATTGGAAGGAAGCTTCTGGAGAATTCGAGGAACTGAAGCGTCTTGAAGAAGTTTTGTAGTTGAGAAGAAGCTTCTGTAGAAAATTTCTGCCGCCAACGAGTCAGAACGGCCGCGGATTTGCGGCGGATCGGCCTGACTCGGCCGCGGATCCGCGGCCCTTTTAGGTGATCTCTGCATGAAATTTCCAGTGCTGAGTTGTGTTGGTTTTATGGCACTTTCCTGATGTCTGGAATATTTTTATACTTTCTTGTTTACTGCCAGATCACAAGTCTTGGACTTGATGTATTTTATCAGCACTTTTAGCAGTTTCGGCTCTTTTACCTGGAGAATTTCCTGCACACAATCTCGAGACAAGTGTTGAGATATACAGATCATGCGAATAATAATAAACACTTAATTTCCCTTTAGAATGTCGATTATAGCTATAACACAGTGTATTTGGTATTTTCCAGATGAATTCGTAATCTGTGTTATAATTACAATAAACACCTATATATGAATGATAAGAGTAGGGAAATTGACGTATTGAGAATGCACTATTTTTGACTGATCAAATTCCCCCAAACTTAATTTTTGTCGTCTCGAGCAAACGTCTTTTATTTTTATTTAAGAGAAGGAGAAAATAAAGAAAGAGAAAAACTAACTAGCACACTTTCGTAGGTAACATGATTGCACCGAGCACGTGCAACAAGCCATTAAACCTCTAGGTGTCCCTAGTAGGAGGAGTGTTGTCTCCTGAGGGTTTTCAGCGGATTGCACCCACAAAATCCCATAATAAAAGGAAGACTGTGAAAGTTACATTAAAAGATAAGAACTGTAAAAGAAAGACTTTGAAAATTAGAGTTTCCAACTACACTAGTTTTTCAGTTGTCATGAGCCCTATCTTAATAGTCATGAAAAAATGTTAGAAATCACATCATCCCTCAATAAAGCATCGTCTTTATTCTTCATTCCTACCTTTCTTCCAAACATTGATCATATACACCTACGTGTGTGAACTGGACATCCCTACACTCGGAAAATTCAATTCAAGCTATCATACTCTTGTCCATCTGCCTTAGTACTTTTTAATTGATATTTAGATGGAATTTGCTCACACATTTTTCATGCGACCGTTAATACTTCTTGAGGTACTAACCGACCGATTACTCATGCGCTTGCTTAAAAGGTGTATTTAATATTTTTCTCGTCTTGCAACACCTAAGGCTTAGCAGTGACTCCCAAACCAGTTGGTTTAAGGCACTAGGTGATGAAGTACCCTCGCTATATTTTTTTATTGCTGCCTTGGTGATAACAAAACCAGTGTTCATTTTTCTTCACCATTTTATCTTTTTATGCTTCATTTATTATTTTCTTTGTACTTTGGCTTTTAGACAAGAGCATTTCAAGGTATCCTCTACTATCCCGAGTTTCAAGACGTGTGTAAGTGCGTATAGTGTAAGTCCACGTTACCCGTCCCGGTTCTTTCGGAGATGCGGAAATGGTGAAAAACGATTTTTTCGGTGGAGGTAACATGGACTCTAAAAACGGATCTTTGCTAAACAAACTACCTAACAACCTAACTAAGAGTTTAACTACTATGTTAGGGGTTATACCTTAACTTGAACTCCTTCTCTTTGACTCCTTGTGGTGGTCGGATCGGCCTCACCTCGTCGTCTCCTTGTGCCGAAGATGGATCCACCCGAAAGCTTCTACCTTTGGCTCCAACCTCAATCTAGAGGAAACTAGAATACTTAGCTTGCTAGACCTTGTACACTAGGATGAGTAGAGAAGTGTTTTGGGTTTTATCTCTATGGTTCTTGTTTCTCAACTCATAAGACAATAGAACCATGAGCTAGAGAGAGAGCAAGAGGAAGAGGAGAGCTTTGATGAGAGAGAGAGCAAATGATAGAATGAATGAATACTTTGTAAGTCCATGTCACGCACCCCACGAACTTGCGGGGAGGCGGAATATATGAAAAACGATTATCAAAGCTTCGTAACACGGACTTGAGCGCATGAATCGTATCTAAACCGTTACTAGCAAACTATGAGAGGTTTAATTACTCGGATTCGAAGTTATACCTCACGTTATATGTCCTTCGGGTCTTCATCGCTGTCCTCCACTCCTCGTAGGCTCCTTGGAACATCGGCACCTCAACGGCCTCCTCGAGTCAAAGACGATCCACCCGAGAGCTCCCACGCCAAGCTTTATCTCTAACTTGAGATAACTAGGTTGCTCAAAGTGCTAATCTAAGCTACCTAGGGGATATAGAGTGAGGTTATAGATGTATTAGTCTAGCTAACCCTTGATCTCAACACATGAGAGGTTAGGGTTAGGGTTTCAAGAATGAGAGAGCTTGAGGAGAGAGAAGGTGATGATAAGAAATCCTTTTGGATGAATGAAGTCATTTGAGTATATATGAAACATATGATAATATTAAGTTAATAACAAATAATGAATTATCACCATGTTTCATAAATACACTAAGTGATTCATCACATGAGTCATATAAAACATTAAATGAATCATTAACTCATGTATGAATCACTACATGACTCATTAATCCAATTAATGCATATGTCACCTTAACCCCCAAGTCACCATGCTTCTAGAAGCTTCCCGGAAAATTACGAGAACGCCCCTCCAATCCGTGAAAACATGGAAAAAGTTTAGACTGTATAAATCCAATAACCCGATACTAGAATCTGGCTTAAACCAAAGGGGCTAGTAAAAACTGTCCGAACGTCGCACGTATGCGTCCGAACCCTTGTCGTAAAACCATACGACCTCTATATCGTTTCGCCTAGAGCAGGGAAACTCTCTGTGTGGGACTCTAAAGACTCGACACTACGCTGGCAGTGGGTTTAACCACAGACCGCAAGCGGCACTAGCTGTACGTAACGGTCCCCAGGTAGATATCGATAAGAAGGCCGATGAGGAAACCCATCCGAAATCCTACTGAGCCTGACGTGACAATCTCCGTACAGTCCGGTCTGTTCGTCTAAGACTATCGCTTATCTAGCCTAGGGGGCGGCAAGCGTCAGTCCCTTAATAGCGGTATAAGTCGTGTCGGAGCGTAGCCTATTACACCCTGAGAAACTACTGGAACCTACCAGTAAATCTCGCTTGCCCTGGCCAGGGACTTTGCATAATGGCTCTCTGACACAGCGCGATATCAACTCCCAATACCGGGAGAGACGAATCCTGTCTAACTGCCACTTCCTCCAAGTGCTCGGGACTGCACCCAACTGCTACCTGTTTGCACGACTCCTTTGAGCCGTGGTAGGGTAGCAATCTAAGAACAGTGGGACACACTCGAGGCGAAGTAGCAGTGTCAAGTCTGCGGACTATGCTGTACTCATGTCACCTGGGAACTGTTAACTGACGATGGGTATAATACCAACCAACAGTTCCCCTGCGAGTCCTGTCCGGGGTACCCGTAACCTAACGAGCACCTGTATACTATCTCCAGTACGACGTACTGATGGCTGTGGGACAGACCATCTCCCCAACTGGGATGAGAAGCGTACACACTAGTCTACTATGGAATATCGATGCCCTGTCTCGATAATCCTACGACTAGGGACAAGTATAGGATGTTGCTTATAGACTACCCAGCCCCCACTAGTGTGACTGCCATCACAACGCTGATAATCAAGCAAAGAACCTATGGGCTCTACTAATATGTATAAGTGATACGTTACAAGAAACATATGCACATATTAAAGTAGACACAAACCAAGTAGCATACTACCATATTTAGCAAGACTGTCAATACATCTGTGAATATCCCAAGCTTCCATTAAGTAATATACATGCTAGTATGATACAATAATGTCCCCTAGGGCATATACACTAACAATCTCCCACTTGCACTAGGGCCATGAGGTGGCATATCGTAGACCTATCATCTCGAATAGCTTCTCGAACTGCGTCTGAGGAATGGCCTTTGTGAATGGATCAACAATGTTATTCTCCGTCTCTACTCTTTTCACCTCGATCTCCCGGCGATCTACGATCTCCCTGATCAGGTGATACCGCCTTAAGATGTGTCTGGACTTCTGATGGGACCTGGGTTCCTTCGCTAAAGCTATAGCGTCGTTGTTGTCACAATACAGAGGTATTGGATCAACACTGGTAGGAACTACCTGAAGTTCTGTGAGGAACTTCTTCATCTAGACAGCTTCTTTTGCGGCATCGCAAGCAGCTATGTACTCCGCTTCCATTGTTGAGTCAGCAACGGTCTCCTGCTTGGAACTCTTCCAACAGACCGCCCCTCCATTGAGGGTAAAGACATAACCCGACATGGACTTGGAGTCATCCTTGTCACTCTGGAAGCCAGAGTCGGCAAAGGCCTCCATCTGGAGGTCTTTTCCGCCATATACCAAGAACATCTCCTTAGTCCTCCTCAGGTACTTGAGAATGTTCTTTACTGCTTTCCAGTGATTCTCCCTTGGGTTTGCCTGATACCGGCTTACAACGCTCAATACATATGCTACATCTGGTCTGGTACATAACATCGCATACATTATAGAGCCTACCACAGAAGCGTAGGGTATAATCGACATGCGATCCCTTTCCAAATCAGTCTTGGGAGACATCTCTTTGGAGAGGATGATTCTGTGACAAGCCGGTAGGTTACCGCGCTTAGAATCATCCATACTGAATCTCTTCACTATGGTGTCTATGTACCTGGACTGCGAAAGTCCCAACATCCTTTTTGATCTATCACGATAGATCCGGATCCCCAGAATGTAGGTGGAATCACCCAGGTCTTTCATGGATAATTTCTCTGATAAGAATCTTTTGACTGATTGTAACATAGGAATATCATTTCATATTAGGAGAATGTCATCCACGTACAAGAAGAGGAATACTACAGCTTTCCCTACAATCTTACTGTATATGCATGGTTCATCTGGATTTTTGATAAAGTCGAATTCTTTGACAGCATCATCAAAACAGATGTTCCAACTCCGTGATGCTTGCTTTAGTCCATAAATGGACTTAAGCAGCTTGCATACTTTACTGCTGCTCCCACTCTGAATGAATCCCTCTAGCTGATCCATATAGACGCTCTCTTCTAAATTACCATTTAGAAAGGCCGTCTTTACGTCCATCTGCCAGATTTCATAATCGTGGAAGGCAGCAATAGCAAGAAGGACCCGAATGGATTTAAGCATAGCCATTGGAGAAAAGTTTCGTCAGGTCTTTGACGGAAACCCTTTGCAACAAGTCTAGCCTTATAGGTTTCAACCTGTCTATCTACACCAATCTTCTTTTTGAAGATCCATTTGCATCCTACAGGTTTTACCCCATCTGGAGCAATGTCCAAAGTCCATACTTTGTTAGTATACATGGACTCCATTTCGGTCCGCATTGCATCCAGCCATTTTACCGAGTCAGCGCTCTGAATGGCTTGCTGGAAGCTAGTAGGGTCATCATCATTAATGATGCAATCTTCTCGATCCCCGTCTATGAGAAAACTATAGTATCTCTCAGGCGGATGAGACGACCTACTACTCCTGCGGAGGGGTGCGGGAATGTCCTGTTCTTCTTGAACTTCTGGTTCTACCAAACTTTCAGTAGTAGTTTGTGGTTCTGGAATTTCTTCCAGTTCTATTTTGCTCCCACTTGTTTCCTTTTCTAAAAACTGATATTCTAGAAAATGGGTATTACGAGAAACAAAAACCTTTTGTTCCTCTGCGTAATAGAATAGATACCCTCTGGAGTTCTTTGGATATCCCACAAACTTACATAGTACTGATTGTGCCTCGAGTTTGTCCGCATGCTGCTTTTTAACATAAGCTGGACATCGCCAAATCTTTAAATACTGAAGATAGGGTTTCTTCCCACTCCATATCTGATATGGTGTGGTAGGCACAGTCTTGGTGGGAACCTGGTTCAAAAGATATGCAGCTGATTCTAGTGCATATCCCCAGAATGATCGCGGTAACTCAGCGTTACTCATCATGGAACGAACCATATCCAATAGGGTTCGATTCCTCCTTTCCGCTACACCGTTATGTTGTGGTGTGTATGGAGGAGTAAGCTGATAGAGAATTCCATTCTCTTTTAAGTAACCCAGGAACTCGGCACTTAAATATTCACCACCTCAATCAGATCTCAGTGTCTTTATACTCTTGCCTGTTTGTTTTTCTACTTCATTCTTGTATTCTTAGAATTTCTCAAAGGCCTCGGATTTATGTTTCATTAAGAAGACATATCCATACCTAGAGAAATCATCCGTAAAAGTAATGAAGTAGCAATAACCACCTCGCGCATGTGTTGACATTGGACCGCACATGTCACTGTGTACGAGTCCCAAGAGCTCGCTTGCTCTCACTCCGTGTCCAGTGAAAGGAGTCTTTGTCATCTTTCCTTTGAGACAAGATTCACAAGTAGCATAAGATTGATATTCGAACGGATTCAAATATCCTTCTCTATGTAACTTAGTTAACCTTCTCTCATTGATGTGACCTAGTCTACAATGCCATAAGAAAGCCTGATTTATTTCTGGAGACTTTCTTTTAAGTGTGTTCTGGACATTGAAAACCTGAGCTTGACTTAATACGTATATACCGTTATCTAATGTACCAGACCTAATCAGAACTTGATTTAGGTGGATGTTAACTACATCGCTTACGAATGTAAAATCATATCCTTCTCTCGAAAGTGAGGACACTGATATGATATTACAAGTCATACTAGGTACATATAAACAGTTACGTAAAATCAATATATGCCCACTTGTCAAACCTAGGCGATATTCTCCCACGGATTCAGCATTCACTGTCATTCCGTTTGCAACTCTGAGAGACCAATCACCCACCTTTATAACTCTACTGTTTCTCAAAGCATGTAATGAATTACAGATATGAGATCCTGCTCCGGTATCTAGTACCCAGGAAGTAGAGTTAATTGACATACAGTTCTCAATTACAAACATACTTGAGGCCTAAGCCACAACATGCTTCGTATCCTGGCTACTGGCTTCCAAAGCCCTGCAATCTTTCTGCCTATGCCCAATTCCATAACAATAGGAACGTCCCTCTTTTACTATATCCAGTCCCGAAACTTTTGCCCTTCTCTTTCCTTCTACTTCCCTGGTTTCCTTCAGGGTAGAAGGTAGAGACTGTAGAATCAAGTCAGTATTTGACCCGTTCTCCGACGTGGTCTTCAGGTCCGTGAGCTCATTAATATAGCTAGTCATTGTAAGGACGTTGTCCCCTACACATGACCCGTCAGCCAACCTCGCTTGATTTAATTCGTTCGAGGTTTCATATCTTGTGATATGAGATTGCTCTCTATATAAATCTTTGTTATGGAGAAAGATGGAAACTAAGTCCATCTTCTCATGCTGCTTTTGGTATAAACCATCAACTGAAGCTAACACGAGGCACTTAGCTTTCGCTTTATCTTTTTCCCTTGTCTGACGGATATCCATATCCGCGACAGTGGAAACTGGACCTGGGACGGCGGGATCTTGAGTAGTAATAGGGTGGTCCAGCTTGTCATAGGTAATGGACATCTGGACAGACCTTTGCCAGTCATATAAGTCAGATTCAGTCAATTTGTTATCTAGATGTAACCTAGTCATGGTCACAAGGTCGCTGCAATTAAGAGAGAGAGAAGAAAACACTTTAGCATGATGCTCTAGCAAGTTTAGAATGGTTTTTAATTTATCTAAACAGGATGGCTCCTATTGTTTCTCGAATCCTTCCTCAAACCATAAAGGAAGAATTAGTCAGGACTATTCTCACCGTACAATTCTTGCTTAACCGTTCAGCCAGGTCAGTGTCGATACTTCGAGGGAGGTTTTCCAATGCTTTCGCGAAGTTTCTTAATTAAATAACCTCTTTTCTCTGGGGGCATAGCCCCGCTGACACCTTTCTAGGCACCTACTTGGTTTATAGCATTGATCGTTAAGTGACGAATCTCCTGATAAGTAGCTTGTACTCACAGTAGGATCGAGATACAAAATATCATTGTATGATAATGTTGAAGGAATCCTACCAACATTCATCAAACTCCTAAATGGTATGCAACACTAGCAAATTTCAGTTTCTTTAGAAACTCCCGATATGGATTTTTGCCCCATGCACTTATGACTTTGACTAAGGGCCAAATATGTCATAAGTCACATGTCAAGTTCTACCCGTCATTATCCAGGTTAATTTGAACCCACTCGTATATATTCTTGACTAAGGGCCAAGAAAAGTAATACGACTATCCCAAACCAACGCATCTATCTATGCAACAAATGAATACCCCAGCAGCTACTAAACACTATGTTTTGACTAAAGGCCAAATATACATAGCTTGAATACTACTGAATACCCAAATGAAATGACGGAGGGCTACGAATGGTTTTGGAAAAACCGTGAACGTAGTGAACTTGATTTAATTGAAGGAACCTGATACTTTTTAAAAGGAGTGGTTAAAGCTCCGCAATTAAAAATTCTGATCTTTTTAAAATAACCGAGTGGTTTCTTTTAAATTTGTTCCAACGACTTAACTTTTGGTTTATTTTCTTTGCATTATAATAATGCGTCCCATCATTTATCCTATCATTGCAGAAAACAATGAAAATACCACGTCCTCTTATGCCATCCGCATTCGCCATTGGGTCCCGTCATCACCCGTTAGGTTACTTAACAAACGACAGAGCGGGGGCTAGGCTAGCGCGGGTGTAAAACATAAGTGACGTCTAATGGCTATCATATAAAGATATTGTACATTCGTCAGACGCAATAATAAGCATTCCAGATCATAGATGAACTTTATTGGATATACTAGCAATCCGCATTTGCTTTGAGCCTGCAATAAAACACGGATTACATAGTTGTGATGAATAGCCATTACCCCAACCCTAGACCCCTACGGGTACGGCAAACTACCCGCCAAGTACCCGAAGTGAAGCGGTCTCCCTCAACAACGTGAGTAGGCCACTAAACACTTCAACGTACCCGGTAGTTTGTGTACCCCGCCTTGGGTCTATCTTAGGAGCAAAAACAATAAAAGAAATAATAATACAACGGTGGCTACAACAGCAACCTGGATGCGCCCCGCAAAAGAATATTACATTATATTACATTTACATCAAATGAATGAATATTAAACCCATCTCAAACCCCGGCTAATCATCACAACACTTTAATCAAGTCCGTATACACAAACAGTAAACATTACAGAAATGTGCAACCCCTTGCCAACCGACATACTAGCAGTTAGGGGAGGTTTACGAACACATTAAACATTACAGATAAAAACCCAATTAGCAAATAACTTAGAACATCGATCGACTTCCATTTTCCGTGTCTACCCCAAAAGCAAAGCAGCACTGAAGCAACCTGGGTAGAAACAGAACATTCTGGAAAACAGAAAACCATAAAATATGAATTACAGAGGAAATCCGAGTCAACTCGGAGTTGACTCGGCGGCGGATCCGCGGCCAAAAGCACCATCTTGCCGCGGATCCGCGGCTATCTTGCCGAGTTAGGGTCTTGTATTTTCTCAGAATTCTTATATTTCCCTGCTGTGAATTTTAAGGCATATCAAATAATTTTTTAGACATGTTTAAAATTAACAGAACTGTTAGGGTAAGATTTTTCGTTTTTCGCATTTTTCTGTCGATCGAACTTCTAATTAGTTGCTAACAAGCTAGTAATGGTTTAGTTGGCTCTGATACCACTGTAAGTCCATGTCACGCACCCCACGAACTTGCGGGGAGGCGGAATATATGAAAAACGATTATCAAAGTTTCGTAACACGGACTTGAGCGCCTGAATCGTATCTAAACCGTTAATAGCAAACTACGAGAGGTTTAACTACTCGGATTCGAAGTTATACCTCACGTTACATATCCTTCGGGTCTTCATCGCTATTCTCCACTTCTCGTAGGCTCCTTGGAACATCGGCACCTCAACGGCCTCCTCGAGTCAAAGACGATCCACCCGAGAGCTCCTACGCCAAGCTTTATCTCTAACTTGAGATAACTAGGTTGCTCAAAGTGCTAATCTGTAGGGTTCCTAGGTACACTAAGGAGGTTCTACAAGGCATCAACCATGCCAAACAAAAATTTTCTAGGTGCCGAACAACCCTTAGCAAGATCGTTAACTAGATGTAAAGGCGAAAAGCTAGCAAGCAAACGACTTTGCTACTAAGTGAAAGGGATTACAACCTTTGTAGATCCGGTCCACCACTTCTTTAGCTCCGTGTTGACGTCCCTCCGCTACGATCATCGGATCCCGGACTCTAGAAATAGCTTCGTCAGAGAAATGATCGGGCTAGGTCATTGACATCGAGGCCGAAGATGATCTACGTCGGGGAGACTCAAACTCAAGCTATTCCTTCACTCGGTCGAAAACTTTGTGAAGAGAACACACTATACTACATAGCAAGTGGTAGAGGATGAAGAAATAGGAAGTGGGTTCACTTTATAATTGGATTTCTCACTCTTTTTCTCATGATGCCATTGGAACTAGCAAGCTTTTTCAAGCTTGATGAAGAAGAAGAAGAAAGAATATCATATGAATAATATCCAAAATGAAAATTATCCAAATGAATGATGGCACCATGGTTGAGTTAAGCCTTCATGCTTAACTCATGTAGAGAATTAACCATAGCATAAGGTTAAGGGTTGGGTTAGCTAATATCTTGAACAAGTGACAAAAGAGTTGACTTTGTCAATGTTCATCAAGCTTCATGAAGCTTGATAACTTTGACCAAAGTCACTCTCTTTTGTTATTTGTTTAGGAAAATAGTAAACCCTAATCCAACCTTGATATGGTTCAAGTCTCATACACACAACTTGTTTGTATCATCAAGCATGATACAACCATGTACACTTGCATATATCACATATAAACAATGTACACTTTCAAGTGAGAAAATCAATCTTAAGTGAACCAATACTAGTTAATGTAAAGTAATATATCAAATATATAATTATACATTAAATTATTAAATCAACACTTGATTCAACGATTCGGTCATATCGCATATAACCGACTAATATCAATAGTAACAACTTATCGAATCAACACTTGATCCGATAATCCGGCTATATTGCATACAACCGATCAATGTCACAAATCGCGAGAATAGAATACAGTATCACATACTGGTATTATTCTCGGTCCCGCACATATCTCATATGCGCTCCTATTTCATTTCGCTTGAGCCAGGAAACCCCTGTGTAGGACTCTAAAGACTCGTCAATACGCCGGCAGCAGGTGATGATCATACCAAACACCCACAAGCCGCAAGCGGTCTGCTAAACGTAACGGCCACCCGGGTATTGAGCAATCAGAAGATCAACGAGCAAGCCCGCTCACACTCTAGTGAATCCAACGAGTAACACTACCGTACAGTCCGGTCTGTTCGTCTGATATGTCGCATATCTCGTCTAGGGGTGGTAAACGTCAGACCCTAATAACTCGATAAGTCGTGTCGATATGAGGCTCATAACGGGTCGAGAAACTACTGGTAACACTTACCAGTAAATCCCTAGAGCTGCCTTGGCCAAGGACTTCCTGTTATAGCCAATCGAGCACTGCGCAACATCAACTCCCTATACCGGGAGAGACGAAACCCCTCCTATCGCTCATTGCCTCTATGTGATTCGGGACTGTACCCAAAAGCCACCTTTTTGCACGCCCTCTTGGACGTGGTATGATGGAAATCAAAGCACAGTAGGAATCACACAAGACTCTAAGACGATCTCGGGTCTACAGACTAACCTGCACCAGTGTCACCAGAGAACTGCCATCTGACGTAAGGTATAATACCATCTAGGAGTTCTTGGCGAGTCCGTCCAGTGTACCCAGTCTCCACTGAGCACCCGTATATCATCTCTGATGTCAAACACCAATGGATATGGGATCATCCATCGCCCATCTGTATGGGTCGAGAAGCTACACGCTAGTCTACACTGGTATATCGATGCCCTGTCTCGATACACCCACGACTAGGGACCTTGAAGGATGTACTTATGGACTACCATGTCCCCACTAGTATGATCCGCATCATAGTCCAGGTAGTCAAGTACACATCCTAAGGGCTTTACCAACATGTAACAGAGAGACAATCAGTGTACACATTAAGGTAAAGAGTAACCAGATAGCATACTATCATATCGAGCAAGAAAGTCATCCCCATATATGTCCAAGCATCCACTATAATATACATCCTATGTATAGTAATGGCCTCTAGGGCATACATATAACTAACAATCTCCCACTTGCACTAGGGCCATCTGATAGCAGTGGTTGTAGTATCTCATACTCAACCATCCCATAAAAGTCTCTCTCTGGAAAAAAAGGCCTTTTGTGAGTGGATCCGCCGTGTCGTCCTCTGAATCTACTCTTCTAACCTCTATCCCCTGGAGATCAACCATCTCCACGATCAGATGATACTGCCTAAGAATATGTCTGGATCACTGATGGGACAGGCATTCCTTGGCATAAGCCACAACTCCATTGTCACACAATGGGAGGAACGAAGTTCATCTCATGAACTAATATACACCCAGACTTCCTCTTTGGTAGCATCCTAGGTAACGATGTATCTTGCCTTTAATCATCTAGTATGTCACGGTATCTAGCTTGGAACTCTTCCAACATACCGTCCCTTCACTGAGGGTAAAGACAATGCCTGCGATTGACATTCAGTCATCTTTATCACTCTGGAACCTTTCCAGTGATTCTCCCCAGGACCGATTGATACCTTCTCACTATAACTAGTGAGTATCCTAATATCCAATTAGATCTATCTCATAGATCCAAAACCCAGGATTTAGTAGGTATCACTTTGATCCTATATGGAGAATCCTTGTGATAAGCAGAGATTGACCGAGTGTAGCATAGGAAACTCCTTCCCTATCAAGAGTATATCATCCACGTACTCTACGAGGATCACAACCATACTCCCTACTACCTTTTTGTATATACAAGGTTCATCTACCATTTTGATGAAGTCAAACTCTTTGACTATCAAAACAGATGTTCCAACTCCGCGATGCCTGCTTTATCACATAAAACATCTTGCACACGTTTCCGCTGCTCCCATTGTCTACGAAGCCATCTGACTGTGTACTTATAGACTCTCTCTTCAAAATCATTATTTAGAAAAGCAGTCATGACACCCAACCGCCAGATATCGTAGTTATGGTATGTAGCCGTGGTAAGTAGGATCTGGATGGACTTAAGCATAGGCCCCAGAAAAGGTTTCATCATTAGCCACAACTGGTCTATGATGCAGACCTTTAATGAGTCTAGCTTTGAAAGTCTCAACTTTTCCATGTACACCAAGTAATCTTCTCAAGATATACTTGCTCCTGATGGGGATTTAACCCTTCAGATAAAGCAACCAAAGTCCATACTTTGTTGGTGTATAAGGATCCCATCTCAGATCGATAAGCATCCAGCCATTCTTACAGAGTCCTACTCCTGATGGCCAGCCCGAAACTAGTTGGGTCATCATCTCATGATGCAATCCTCGCTCCCACTGTCATAGAGAAACCGAAGTATCTCTCAGGTGGGTGAGGAACCCTACTAGATCGGTGGAGAGGCTGAGGTTCGTTGGTATCTACTGAATCCTTTGGTTCTACCAAATCATCTGCTGTAGTTTGTATAGCTGGAACCTTTCCAGTTGTACATAACAGACCTTGCCTGGAGCTTGTCCGGATTTTGCTTTTAGACATAGGCCGGACAACCCCAAATCTTAACTAACTTAAGATATGGGCTCTTCCCTTTCCATATCACATATGAAGTGGTAGGTAACTGATTTGATCGGAACCCTATTCAATAGGTATGCAACTTCTCAAGTGCATAACTTCCTAAAAAGAAATAGGAAACTCAGTAGTACTCATCATAGACCACACCATATCACATAGGGTGCTATACACCGAGGTGCTGTGGTGTATACGGAGGAGTAATGCTGAGAGAGAATCTCATTCTTAGAATAGTCCAGGAATCCCGTGCTCAAGTATTCTCCTCCTTGATCACATCAAAGGACATAATACTTATACCCGTATTTTGGTTCTCTACTTCTAACTTATATTCTATGAATATCTCAGAAGGTTTGGACTTGTGTTTCAACAGGAACATATGTCTGAATCTTGAGAGATTATTAGAGAATGTAATGAAGTACAAAAAAACCGGTCTAGGCATGTGTAGACAGGGGACCATCATACATCATCATGTATCAATCCCAAGAGTTCACTAACTATTTCTCTGTTTCCAATAAACAGAGCTATGGTCATCTTATCTCTGTGACATGACTGGCAAGTTTCATAAGATGTAAATTCAAACTGATTTAAATATGCATCTTCAATGTAACTTAAGCTAGTCGGGTCGCATTGATATGACCTAGTCTATAATACCTCAAGAAGGATCTGTTCATTTCTGAACTCTTCCTCTTGTGTGTGCTCCGTATACTAAGAACTGTAGTTTGATTTAGAACGTTAATGTTTTTAGATAACGTGCCTGAACCGATCAACTTTTGATATAGGAAATGTTCAAAACATTATCCAACAATACAAAATTATATCCTTCTTTACTAATAAAGAGACTGATATGATTTTGTATATCAGGTTCGGTATCTAATAACATTTGTTCAGAATCAATGTATTCTGGTAATACAGGGTGACAGTGACCAACAGACCTGGCTGCAACACTTGCACCGTTTTCTGTCTCATGAAACTTATCACCCGTTCTCAGTTCTCTACCTTTCTGTAGCCCTATGTAACAAATTACATATGCGGGATCCTGATCTGGTATCACATACTCAGGACGTAAAGGATACTGAGAAACAGTTCTGTGTAACGAACACACCCGAAGATGATGCATCAACATGCACTTTCTTCGTTTGGGTGGCACGAGAAATCTGGTATTCCCCTATTTCCTGCTCTGTCTTATAACAATTATAAGTTGGAGCGGGACCAATGTTCCCCAGCTCAGTATAACAAGCGGGTTCGGCCAATATATCCGTTTTATTATCTTGATTAAGGCGTGATATGGTCGCTACCTGGAGAGAGAGAGAAGAAAACACTCTGCGTGCGCTTTTGCAAGATCAGATTGGTTATTATTTTATCTAATCAGGATGGCTCCCACTGTTTTTATCAAATCTTCCTTCAAACCCTAAAAGGAAAGACTAGCCGGGATTAATTACACGTTACAAGTTCGCCAATCTTTCAGCCAGGCTAGTGTCGGTACTTTGAGGGAGGTCCCCTGTGCTTTTGCACGAACCTAATTAATGTAAACCTCATTTTCCCAGAGGCGCAACCTCGTTGACACCTTTCTAGACACCTACTTGATCGGCTAATTGTAATGTGTAAAACTCTCCCAGGAGTAACAATTACTCGCAGTGGGTATCGGGATCCAACTATCTCATAGAAGGTATGCAATCTCATTGCAAATTTCAACACTTGAAATTCCCGATAATATTTTGCCCCTAGCGTTCTATGACCTTGACAGAGGTCAACAAACCATAGGCTGCTAGTCAAGTTCAACCCGTCATTTCTTGATTGAAGTAAACCCACCCGCACGACCCTTGACAGAGGTCAACAAGGTCGCACGACTACCCTAAATCAATCACATCATATGCTTATGCAGATAAGCGCTAATCAGCTACCGCACACTACGCCTTGACAGAGGTCAACAAACGCAGCACGAATACTAACCAGTACATATTTGAAATGACGGAGGGCTACGACAGGTTTTTCTGAAAACCTTTTGCGTAATGAACTTGATATCGTTGTAGGATCGAATGAATTTTAAAATGGAGTGTTTTTGAGGCTTTTCTAGTTTTGCTAAAGGGGTCACTCCCGGTGAAGGGATCGTCGACCCTTTCCTCGTCGAATAAGGTGCATGATATATCACATATACCTCTGTGCAAAGCAAAAACTATAGGAGCAATCAAAAGACAAACCGAGGGTTGTAGCATCTTCCAGTTATTGCTAAAGGAGTCACTCCCGGTGAAGGGATCTTGGTCCTTTCCTTATCGAATAAGGTGCTGGATGTTCTACAAGGAACACCGCGATGCAAAGCAAGAACTGTAGCTACCTGTTTTTGAAAATTCGATTCTACAACATCTTTAGGTTTCTTTTCTTTCATTAATCACATTAATGAAGTCCCATAATTTAAATCACCTAAACATCACAGATAAATACGACGTACACTTATGCCATCCGCATTCGCCTCGATGTCCCCTCGTGCACCGTTAGGTTAGGTAACTAACGGCAGAGCGGGGCAGGGCTAGCGCGGGTGTAAAATATAAGTAACGCCTATATAATATATCATATATACTATATACTGTATCTATCACAGAACATCACATGATCACATCACAGATATCGCAGCAGAAGAATCATATGAAATATTGGATATAATAGAACGCCCGTGTTTTCAATACGAGCCTGTATAAAACACGGATTCCACGGTCGCGATGAATAGCCAAACCCACACCCCTAGACCCTTACGAGAGCGGCAAGTAACCCTACCAATTCTAGAGTTAGGAGACCCGGACTCGACTCCTCGAGTTGGTCTCCCACTGGACTCCAGAACCCGGTTACTTGTGCCCTCCTCCTTGGGTCTATCCTAGTGCGGAAAAGTAAATAATATACAATGGGTGACATCTTCCGCTACCTGGAAGTGCCCCAATAAAAGAATATTACATACAAGTTATTTTTACATGAATGAAAATAAAAACTCTCATCTCACATAAAACCCCCGGCTATTCAAAACGCGACGATCCAATATAACATATCCAGCAACACATAACATCACATGTCATCAACGTAAGTAAATGTGCGCATCCCAATTGTCGTTGACATATAGCAACGAAACCGGCGATATCACATATTACACTTACGGTCACAGAAAAGAAAGTGTAAAACTACAACAGTTGGAATCTGCAACCTCCTCAGACATCGCATGCCTGACCAAATGAATTCCTTAGACATCACATGCCTAACAATTATAAACCCCGCATTTTAGTCTCATTTATCGAAAAATCTTTTCAATATCTAGTCGGGCAATTCAACAAGATTCCCGGCATTTTGATCGAATGCTCGTCGCAAACTTTAGTAGGCAGCCGCACCCCCGATGCCGTCGATGAAGTGCACCAAGGCGGAACACCGCTGCCGCGAGCACCCGGACGGATGCTTTCGGCGACGGGGTTCTCCTGCAGTCACTTGGTCGGGGCTATGGGGTGTAGCTGTCTATTAAGTTTATCCGGCGAGTATCCGTGTACGCTACGTGATTGCGATGGACTTTTGATCACATCAAAATTCCGTGGCAACCGATCAAGTGAGACTAAAGTGCTATGTTTATAACATTCATATTAGTTATCTCATAACAACTTGTGAATTCCAAATATTGTATCGCATTCTAGATAAATAGAAAATGTTAAACTTTCTGATCGAACAATCGAACACCCAAGTTTTCCCGAAACAGCTCAACACATGAAACAAGTTTAAAAACATCCAGTTCATGCCTCAGTACCAACGGTCCAGCCGTAGAAGGGTCAAGCCAACGCCTCACATGTGGCACGCCGTACTGCCCCAAACCCTAAGGTTCAAAGGGCAGTTCAAGACGGTCACATAATCGAGTTAAGGTTTGTTGTCTTCTAGAGGGTCCATCGCGTTACTTGCACTACTCAGAACGTCTTTAAACCATGGAAAGATCCAACACTTGGAAATTTCCCCACAGGGGAAAAAGTGGGTATTTATATCCGGTCGAACTTTTTAACATATTCTAAAATTATCTGGAAAAACTTATAGACAAAGCTAAACAATCCGATCGAATCATCGATTCCCCAAAGCAACCCAGAAAACTCAACTCTTGAGTGCAATTTAAAAATTCCCGGAAAATACAGCATTAAAATATAGGAATTACTGTGCAGATTTCAAGTGGTGAAGTGACTATATGGCCGCGGAACCGCCGCACAAGCCATGCTTGTGCCGCGGTTCCGCCGCGCTTTTGTTGAATCAGGCGCACGTGCTTCACAGTAATTAATAAAAACGCCTGCTGATTTTTCTGCATATTTTTAATTCACAAAAATCCCAGTTTTTAAAAAATGTACAGAGAAGGGTTTCGGATTAGGGTTTCGGGTTCGATCGGGTTTCTAACATCGTCTATGCATCTCCTAAGGTTCTAGCTAGGCTCTGATACCACTGTAGGGTTCCTAGGCACACTAAGGAGGTTCCACAAGGCATCAACCATGCCAAACAAAATTTTTCTAGGTGCCGAACAACCCTTAGCAAGATCGTTAACTAGATGTAAAGGCGAAAAGCTAGCAAGCAAACGACTTTGCTACTAAGTGAAAGGGATTACAACCTTTGTAGATTCGGTCCACCACTTCTTTAGCTCCGTGTTGACGTCCCTCCACTGCGATCATTGGATCCCGGACTCTAGAAATGGTTTCGTCGGAGAAATGATCGGGCTAGGTCATTGACATCGAGGCCGAAGATGATCTACGTCGGGGAGACTCAAACTCAAGCTATTCCTTCACTCGGTCTAAAAATTTATAAAGAGAACACCCTATACTACATGGCAAGTGGTAGAGGATGAAGAAATAGGAAGTGGGTTCACTTTAGAGTTGGATTTCTCACTCTTTTTCTCATGATGCCATTGGAGCTAGCAAGCTTTTTCAAGCTTGATGAAGAAGAAGAAGAAAGAATATCATATGAATAATATCCAAAATGAAACTTATCCAAATGAATGATGGCACCATGGTTGAGTTAAGCCCTCATGCTTAACTCATGCAGAGAATTAACCATAGCATAAGGTTAAGGGTTGGGTTAGCTAATATCTTGAACAAGTGACAAAAGAGTTGACTTTGTCAATGTTCATCAAGCTTCATGAAGCTTGATAACTTTGACCAAAGTCACTCTCTTTTGTTATTTGTTTAGAAAAATAGTAAACCCTAATCCAACTTTGATATGGTTCAAGTCTCATACACATAACTTGTTTGTATCATCAAGCAAACAAACATGTACACTTGCATATATCACATATAAACAATGTACACTTTCAAGTGAGAAAATCAATCTTAAGTGAACCAATACTAGTTAATGTAAAGTAATATATCAAATATATAATTATACATTAAATCATTAAATCAACACTTGATTCAACGATCCGGTCATATCGCATATAACCGACTAATATCAATAGTAACAACTTATCGAATCAACACTTGATCCGATAATCCGGCTATATCGCATACAACCGATCAATGTCACAAATCGCGAGAATAGAATACAGTATCACATACTGGTATTATTCTCGGTCCCGCACATATCTCATATGCGCTCCTATTTCGTTTCGCTTGAGCCAGGAAGCCCCTGTGTAGGACTCTAAAGACTCGTCAATACGCCGGCAGCAGGTGATGATCATATCAAACACCCACAAGCCGCAAGCGGTCTGCTAAACGTAACGGCCACCCGGGTATTGAGCGATCATAAGATCAACGAGCAAGCCCGCTCACACTCCAGTGAATCCAACGAGTAACACTACCGTACAGTCCGGTCTGTTCGTCTGATATGTCGCATATCTCGTCTAGGGGTGGTAAACGTCAGAGCCCAATAACTCGATAAGTCGTGTCGATATAAGGCTCATAACGGGTCGAGAAACTACTGGTAACACATACCAGTAGATCCCTAAAGCTGCCTTGGCCAAGGACTTCCTGTTATAGCCAATCGAGCACTGCGCAACATCAACTCCCTATACCGGGAGAGACGAAACCCCTCCTATCGCTCATTGCCTCCATGTGATTCGGGACTGTACCCAAAAGCCACCTTTTTGCATGCCCTCTTGGACGTGGTATGATGGAAATTAAAGCACAGTGGGAATCACACAAGACTCTATGACGATCTCGGGTCTACAGACTAACCTGCACCAGTGTCAACAGAGAACTGCCATCTGACGTAAGGTATAATACCATCTAGGAGTTCTCGGCGAGTCCGTCCAGTGTACCCAGTCTCCACTGAGCACCCGTATATCATCTCTGATGTCAAACACCAATGGATATGGGATCATCCATCGCCCATCTGTATGGGTCGAGAAGCTACACGCTAGTCTACACTGGTATATCGATGCCCTATCTCGATACACCCACGACTAGGGACCTTGAAGGATGTACTTATGGACTACCATGTCCCCACTAGTATGATCAGCATCATAGTCCAGGTAGTCAAGTACACATCCTAAGGGCTTTACCAACATGTAACAGAGAGACAATCAGTGTACACATTAAGGTAAAGAGTAACCAGATAGCATACTATCGTATCGAGCAAGAAAGTCATTCCTATATATGTCCAAGCATCCACTATAATATACATCATATGTATAGTAATGGCCTCTAGGGCATACATATAACTAACATAATCTAAGCTACCTAGGGGATATAGAGTGAGGTTATGGATGTATTAGTCTAGCTAACCCTTGATCTCAACACATGAGAGGTTAGGGTTAAGGTTTCAAGAATGAGAGAGCTTGAGGAGAGAGAAGGTGATGATAAGAAATCCTTTTGGATGAATGAAGTCATTTGTGTATATATGAAACATATGATAATATTAAGTAAATAACAAATAATGAATTATCACTATGTTTCATAAATACACTAAGTGATTCATCAAATGAGTCATGTAAAACATTAAATGAATCATTAACTCATGTATGAATCACTACATGACTCATTAATCCAATTAATGCATATGCCACCTTAACCCCCAAGTCACCATGCTTCTAGAAGCTTCCCGGAAAATTACGAGAACGCCCCTCCAATCCGTGAAAACACGGAAAAAGTTTAGAATGTATAAATCCAATAACCCGATACTAGAATCTGGCTTAAACCAAAGCCGGCTAGTAAAAACTGTCCGAACATCGCACGTGCGTTTAAACACGTATGCGTCCGAACCCTTGTCGTAAAACCATACGACCTCTATATCGTTTCGCCTGGAGCAGGGAAACTCTCTGTATGGGACTCTAAAGACTCGACACTACGATGACAGTGGGTTTAACCACAGACCGCAAGCGGCACTAGCTGTACATAACGGTCCCCAGGTAGATGTCGATAAGAAGGCCGATGAGGAAACCCATCCGAACTCCTACTGAGCCTGACGTGACAATCTCCGTACAGTCCGGTCTGTTCGTCTAAGACTATCGCATATCTAGCCTAGGTGGCGGCAAGCGTTAGTCCCCTAATAGCGGTATAAGTCGTGTCGGAGTATAGCCCATTACACCCTGAGAAACTACTGGAACCTACCAGTAAATCTCGCTTGTCCTGGCCAGGGACTTTGCGTAATGGCTCTCTGACACAGCGTGATATCAACTCCCAATACCGGGAGAGACGAATCCTGTCTAACTGCCACTGCCTCCAAGTGCTCGGGACTGCACCCAACTGCTACCTGTATGCACGACTCCTTTGAGCCGTGGTAGGGTAGCAATCTAAGAACAGTGGGACACACTCGGGGCGAAGTAGCAGTGTCAAGTCTGCGGACTATGCTGTACTCATGTCACCTGGGAACTATTAACTAACGATGGGTATAATACCAACCAACAGTTCCCCTGCGAGTCCTGTCCAGTGTACCCGTAACCTAACGAGCACCTGTATACTATCTCCAGTACGACGTACTGATGGCTGTGGGACAGACCATCTCCCCAACTGGGATGAGAAGTGTACACACTAGTCTATTCTGGAATATTGATGCCCTGTCTCAATGATCCTACGACTAGGGACAAGTATAGGATGTTGCTTATAGACTACCCAGCCTCCACTAGTGTGACTGCCATCACAACGCTGGTAATCAAGCAAAGAACCTATGGGCTCTACTAATATGTATAAGTGATACGTTATAAGAAACATATGCACATATTAAGGTAGACACAAACCAAGTAGCATACTACCATATTTAGCAAGACTGTCAATACATCTGTGAATATCCCAAGCTTCCATTAAGTAATATACATTCTAGTATGATACAATAATGGCCCCTAGGGCATATACACTAACATACTTTTGCAACCATTCTCTCATAATACAAAATAATCATAATAATAATAATAACAATTGAGTATTATGTGATGGTTCATGTCAATGGCATTATCATTTCATGCACTCATTTTGTAAAGAATAACAAGCAAGCAAAAGTCTAAGCCATGAAATGATAGCCATTGTAATAATGATGGTCAATAAGTCCAAGCTAGTCAACCGGTCAACAAAGTCAACAAGTCAACAAAGTCAAACTTTCAACCCAACCATGGCACACTAATACTTAATTAATATTATTATTAATCATATTTTTTATTCTCATTAGGGTTTAGAAAAGGTCAACAGTCAACAACCCTAATGAGAATCCTCTGCCTCTGTCTCGGTCAACCCTGCGTACACACCCGCATCCGCGTTCCAGGGAACACGAATACAAATGAGATAAAACTAATCCCAAAACATATACTAGGATCTGGCTTAAACCAAAGCCCGCTAGTAATAACTGTCCGGACACCAAACGTGCACAAGTGCGCGGATGTGACGGAACCCTGTCCCAAAACCATGCGACCTCTACTCTGTTTTGCCTAAAGGCGAATAGCTCTCTGTGTGGGACTCTAAAGACTCGACACTACGCTGGCAGTGGGTTTAACCACAGACCGCAAGCGGCACTAGCTGTGCGTAACGGCCCCCAGGTAGATGCCGATAAGAAGACTGACGAGGTGAAACCCATCTGAACTCCTACTGAGCCCGAATGTGACAGTCTCCGTACAGTCCGGTCTGTTCGTCTGAGAATATCGCATGGCGGGCCTTGGGGGCGGTAAACGTCAGTCCCCTAATAGCGGTACAAGTCGTGTCGGAGTGTAGCCCAGAACACCCTGAGATAACACTGGAAACCCACCAGTATATCTCGCTTGCCCTGGCTAGGGACGACTATGTATAATGGCTCTCCTTGACACAGCGCGATATCAACTCCCAATACCGGGAGAGACGAATCCTGTCTAACCGTAACTACCTCCAAGTGCTTCAGGACTGCACCCAACTACTACCTGTTTGCACGACTCCTTTGAGCCGTGGTAGGGTAGTAATCAAAGTACAGTGGGAACACACTCGAGGCGAAGTGACAGTGTCAAGTCAGCGGACTAAGCTGTACTTATGTCACCTGGGAACTGATAACTGACGATAGGTATAGTACCAACCAACAGTTCCCGATGAGTCCTGTCCAGTGTGCTCATAACCTAACGAGCACCCGCATACTATCTCAAGTACGACGTACTGACGGCTGTGGGACAGACCGTCTCCCATGCTGGGATGATAAGCGCATACGCTAGTCTACTCCGGAGTATCGATGCCCTGTCTCGATAGTCCTATGACTAGGGACCTGTATAAGGATGTGCTTGTGGATTACCCAGCCCCCACGAGTGTGACTGCCATCACAACGCTGATAATCAAGCAAAGATCCTAAGAGCTCCACTAATGTGTATATGTGATATACTAAAAGAAACACATGTACACATTAAAGTAGAAACAAACCAAGTAGCATACTACTATTTTGAGCAAGATTTTCTACACAATGGTGAATATCCCAAGCTTCCATTAAGTAATATACAAATTAGTATGATACAGTAATGGCCTCTAGGGTATATACACTAACAATCTCCCAATTGCACTAAGGCCATTTACTGGCGTATCGAAGACCTATCATCTCGATCAGCCGCTCGAACTGAGTCTGGGGTAAGGCCTTCGTGAGTGGATCAGAAGTGTTATCTTCCGTATTTACTCTCTTCACCTCGATCTCCTGGCGATCTACGATCTCCCTGATCAGGTGGTACCGCCTCAAAATGTGCCTGGACTTCTGATGGGACCTGGGTTCCTTCGCTAAAGCTATAGCGTCGTTGTTGTCACAATACAGCGGTATTGGATCAACACTGGTATGAACCACCTGAAGCTCCATGAGGAACTTCTTCACCTAGACAGCTTCCTTTGCGGCATCGCAAGCAGCTATGTACTCTGCTTCTATAGTTGAGTCAGCAACGGTTTCCTGCTTGGAGCTCTTCCAGCAAACCGCCCCTCCATTGAGGGTAAAGACATAACCCGGCATGGACTTGGAGTCATCCTTGTCACTCTGGAAGCTGGAGTCAGCAAAGGCCTCGATCTGGAGGTCTTATCCGCCATACACCAAGAACATCTCCTTAGTCCTTCTCAGGTACTTGAGAATGTTCTTTACCGCTATCCAGTGCTTCTCCCCTGGGTCCGACTGATACCGGCTTATAACGCTCAATGCGTATGCTACATCTGGTCTGGTACACAACATCGCATACATAATAGAGCCTACCGCAGATGCGTAGGGTATTGATGACATGCGAGCCCTTTTTAAATCAGTCTTGGGAGACATCTCTTTGGAGAGGGTGATTCCGTGACAAGCCGGTAGATTACCGTGCTTGGAATCTTCCATACTGAATCGTTTCAGTATGGTGTCAATGTACCTGGACTGTGAAAGTCCCAACATCCTTTTAGATCTATCACGATAGATCTGGATCCCCAGAATGTAGTTGGCATCGCCCAGGTCCTTCATGGAGAACCTCTGTGACAAGAATCCTTTGACTGACTGTAGCATAGGAATATCATTTCCTATTAGGAGAATGTCATCGACGTACAAGACGAAGAATACCACATTTCTCCCTACAATCTTACTGTAAATACATGGTTCATCTGGGTTTTTGACAAAGTCGAATTCTTTGACAGTATCATCAAAGCAGATGTTCCAACTCCGCAATGCCTGCTTCAGTCCATAGATGGACTTGAGCAACTTGCACACTTTACCGCTGCTTCCACTCTGAATGAATCCCTCTGGCTGATCCATATAAACGCACTCTTCCAAATTTCCATTTAGGAAAGCCGTCCTTACGTCCATCTGCCAGATCTCATAATCGTGGAAGGCAGCAATGGCAAGAAGGATCCGAATGGATTTGAGCATAGCTACTAGAGAAAAGGTCTCGTCATAGTCCAAACCAGGTCTTTGACGAAAACCCTTTGCAACAAGCCTAGCTTTATAGGTTTCGACCTGCCCATCTACACTAATCTTCTTTCTGAAGATCCATTTGCAGCCTACGGGTTTTACCCCTTCTAGAGCAAAGTCCAAAGTCCAAACTTTGTTGGTGTACATGAACTCCATCTCGGTCTGCATTGCATCCAGCCATTTTACTGAGTCACCGCTCTGAATGGCTTGCTGGAAGCTAGTAGGCTCATCATAATCAACTGTGCAATCCTCTCTATCCCCGTGTATGAGAAACCATAGTATCTTTTGGGCGGATGAGACTGCCTACTACTCCTGCGGAGCGGCGCTGGGATGTCCGGTTCTCCTGAACCTTCTGGTTCTACTAAGGTTTCAGTAATAGCTTGTGGTTCTGGAATTTCTTCCGGTTCTATTGCGCTCCCACTTATCTGATTTTCTAAAAACTCAGTTTCCAAGAAGCGGGCATGACGAGAAACAAAGACCTTTTGCTCCTCTGCGTAATAGAAAAGATACCCCTTGGAGTTCTTTGGGTATCCTACAAACTTACACTGTACTGAGCGTGCCTCGAGCTTTTCCGCATGCTGCTTTTTGACAAAAGCTGGACATCCCCATGTCTTAAAGTGTTTAAGACAGGGTTTCTTCCCACCCCACATCTGATATGGTGTGGTAGGCACTGACTTAGTAGGAACTTGGTTCAAAAGATATGCAACTGTTTCTAGTGCATAACCCCAGAAAGATTGCGGTAACTCAGCCTTACTCATCATGGAATGAACTATATCCAATAGAGTTCGATTCCGTCTTTCCGATACACCGTTGTGTTGTGGTGTGTATGGAGGAGTAAGCTGCGAGAGAATTCCATTCTCTTTTAAGTAGCCCAGAAACTCGGCACTCAAGTATTCACCACCTCGATCGGATCTCAGTGTCTTGATACTTTTGCCTGTTTGTTTTTCAACTTCATTCTTGTATTCCCGAAATTTTTCAAAGGCTTCGGATTTATGCTTCATCAGGAAGACATTTCCAAACCTAGAGAAATCATCTGTGAAAGTAATGAAGTATGAATAACCACTTCGCGCATGTGTAGACATTGGACCACACACGTCACTGTGTATGAGTCCCAAGAGCTCGCTTGCTCTTTCTCCGTGTCCAGTGAACGAAGTCTTTGTCATCTTTCCCATGAGACAGGATTGACAAGTTGCATATGATTGATGTTCGAATGGATCCAAATATCATTCTGTATGTAACTTCGTCAACCTTCTCTCATGGATGTGACCCAGTCTACAATGCCATAAGAAAGCCTGATTTATTTCTGGAGACTTTCTTTTAAGTGTGTTCTGGACACTGAAAATCTAAGCTTGATTCAATACGTATATCCCGTTATTCAATGTACCTGACCCAATCAGAACTTGATTTAGGTGGATGTGGACCACATCACTTACAAAAGTAAAATCATATCCTTCCTTAGAAAGTAAGGATACAGATATGATATTACAAGTCGCACCTGGTACATACAAATAGTCATGCAGAATCAATATCTGCCCAGTTGTCAGTCCAAGATGATATTCCCCTACGGATTCAGCGTCCATGTTAGTGTTTATGCCCTAGAGGCCATTACTGTATCATACTGGATTGTATATTACTTAATGGAAGCTTGGGATATTCACCTTGTATTGACATTCTTGCTCAAAATGGTAGTATGCTACTTGGTTTGTTTCTGCTTTAATGTGTGCATGTGTTTCTTTAAGCATATCGCCTTTACACATTAGTGGAGCCCTTAGGATCTTTGCTTGATTACCAGCGTTGTGATGGCAGTCACACTCGTGGGGGCTGGGTAATCTATAAGCACATCCTTATGCAGGTCCCTAGTCGCAGGACTATCGAGACAAGGCATCGATACTCCGGAGTAGACTAGCGCATGCGCTTCCTATCCCAGCATGGGAGACGGTCTGTCCCACAGTCGTCAGTACGTCGTACTTGAGATAGTATGCGGGTGCTCGTTAGGTTACGAGTACACTGGACAGGACTCGTCGGGAACTGTTGGTTGGTATTATACCTATCGTCAGTTATCAGTTCCCAGATGACATGAGTACAGCTTAGTCCGTTGACTTGACACTGTCACTTCGCCTCGAGTGTGTTCCCACAGTACTTTGATTACTACCCTACCACGGCTCAAAGGAGTTGTGCAAACAGTTAGTTTCTGGGTGCAGTCCCGAAGCACTTGGAGGTAATGACGGTTAGACAAGATTCGTCTCTCCCGGTATTGGGGGTTGATATCGCGCTGTGTCTAGGAGAGCCATTACACAAAGTCCCTGGCCAGGGCAAGCGAGATAGACTGGTAGGTTTCCAGTGTTATCTCAGGTGTTCTGGGCTGCACTCCGACACGACTTGTACCGCTAGTAGGGGACTGACGTTTACCGCCCCCTAGGCCCGCCATGCGATGTAATCAGACGAACAGACCGGACTGTACGGAGATTGTCAAATTCAAGCTCAGTAGGAGTTCAGATGGGTTTCACCTCGTCCGTCTTCTTATCGGCATCTACCTGGGGGCCGTTATGCACAGCTAGTGCCGCTTGCGGTCTGTAGTTAAACCCACTGCCAGCGTAGTGTCGAGTCTTTAGAGTCCCACACAGAGGGTTATTCGCCTTTAGGCAAAACAGAGTAGAGGTCGCATGGTTTTGCGACAGGGTTCGTTCACATCCGCGCACTTGTGCACGTTTGGTGTCCGGACAGTCATTGCTAGTGGGTTCTGGTTTGAGTCAGATCCTAGTATATGATTTTGGGTTTGTTTTCATGTTCCTCGGAACATGAATGCGGGTGTGTATGCACAGTTGATTGAGGCGGAGGAAGAGGTTTTTCATTAGGATTTTGGAACGGGTGTGTATGCACAGTTGACAGTCGTCTTTTTCCAAACCCTAATGATCTTGTGATTTATCAATTAATAATATTAATTAAGTGAAATTGTGTCATGGTTGGGTTTGTTGACTTGTTGACCAAGGTTGACTAGTGGACTAGGTTTGAAACATTGACCATCATCATTACCTTTTTAGATGCTCTTTGATCTTTGCAAAAATCATTTATTGTGATATGATAATGGTCTCTTCAATCCATCCATCACCTTTTTCATTTTGAATTAATATTATTATTAGATAAATCACATATATGTTATGGTTGTAAAATACCATCTCATTCTATCATATTGTTTCTCTCTCTTCTCTTCATCTTCTTCCTTCTCTAGTTCAAGGAGAACAAATCTCATGTGTTGAGAAACATCTCCATGAAGATAAAACACCCTAAGACACTCTCTACTCACTCTAAGGTTGAAGGTCTAGCAAGCCAAAGACCTTAGTTCTCTCAAAGTTCGAGAAAGGAGCCCAAGGTTGAAACCCTCAGGTGGATCCATCTTTGACGGAAGAAGGCGACGAGGAAAGCACCATCCAAGCACTACAAAGAGTTCAAGAAGAAGGAGTTCAAGTAAGGTATAACCCCTAACCGAGTAGATAAATCTCATGTTGGGTTGCTAGTGTGTAGTTTAGCCAAGATCCGTTTTTGTAGTCCTTGTTACCTAAGCCTTAAAAATCGTTTTTCACCATTTCCGCAAGCTCGAAAGAACCGGGAGAGGTAACGTGGACTTACAGTGGTATCAGAGCCTAACTAAACACACCCTAACATGTTAGCAAAGTGTCTAGAATTTCGACCGAACGGAAAACCGCAAAAACACCCCGGAAAAGCGGCAGAAGCTTTCTTCTGTCGTGGATCCGCGGCCGAGTTGACTCGGCCGTGGATCGTTTTTGTTGCAGTTTACTTCTGGTGGTTTTTTGTGATTTTTGGGTGGTTTTGTTTCTGCCCAGAATTTCCAGAGAACAAGTTGGTTTGTAGGGTAGTTACAAATCCTTATTTTCGGTCGATGTTCTGTAGACTTTGGCTAATGGTTATATCTGTAATGTTATATATGTATTGAACGTCTACTAATCGCTATACGTCAATTAGTGGGGGTTATACATATCTGTGATCTGTGTTGTTGATGGAATGTATATATGAATTCGTTGGATTGTCGCGGATGAATAGACGGGGGGTTTTGTGAGACGAGAGTTTTCTTTTCTTTCAATTCATGTAATATGTAAATTGATGTAATATTATTTGTATGGCTGCACAACTGGGTCGGGGTTGTAGCCGTCATTGTATAATTCTTTTTACTGTTTTTGCTCCTAGGATAGACCCATGGAGGGGGTGCACAAACTACCGGGTATCCCGAAGTGCCGAGTGGCCTACTCACGGTGTTGAGGGAGGTTTTTTTGCTTCGAGTACTTGGAGGGTAGTTTGCCGCACCCGTAGGGGTCTTGGGTGAGGTATTGGCTATTCACCGCGACCGTGTAATCCGCTTTTCGTTGCAGGCTCGAACGGATTGCGGATTCCTAGTATATCCAATGTATTCATCTGTGATCTGTAATGTCTATCATTGCTATATATCTATATACGATATCTATTTAGGCGTTGCTTATATTTTACAGCCGCGCTAGCCCAGCCCCCGCTCTGTCGTTAGTTAAGTAACCTAACGGGTGATGACGGGGCCCCGTGGCGAATGCGAATGGCATAAGCGTACGTCATATTTTGGTTGTTTTCTGCAATGGTAGGATTAAATGATGGGACGCATTAAAAGAACTAATGCAAGAAAAATAAACCATGTAAAAGTCGTTGGAACACTTAAAAAACCACTCGGTTCTTTTCAAAAACCAACTTTTAAATGCGGAGCTTGAGCCACTCCTTTTAAAAGCTATCTCGTTCCATCGATTATATCAAGTTCACTACATTCACGGTTTAGCCAAAACCATGCGTAGCCCTCCATCATTTCAGTTAAATATTCGGTAGTATTCAAGCTATGTATTTTGACCTCACGCCAAGGCATAGTGATTGGTAGCTGCCGGATATTTATCTGTTGCATAGATAGAATGTGTTGGTTTGAGACAGTCGTACTACCATTTTGGCCTACGTCAAGGGTAGGTACGGGTGGGTTCAAATTAACCTGGATAATGATGGGTAGAACTTGACATGTGACTTATGACATTTTGACCTCACGCCAAGGTCATAAGAGCATGGGGCAAAAATCAAAATCGGGAGTTTCAAAAGAACTGAAACTTGCTAGCGCTGCATACCATTTGGAGTGTGATGATTCTGGTAGTATTCCTTCAGTTTTATCACGCGATGATATTTGGATCCCGATCCTACTGTGAGTATATGCTATTCCTCAGGAAATTTCTCACTTAACGATCAATGCTATAAACCTAGTAGGTGTCTAGAAAGGTGTTAGCGGGGCTACGCCCCCAGGGAAAAGAGGTTACTTAATTAAGGAACTTCACGAAAGCGTTGGAAAACCTCTCTCGAAGTACCGGCACTGGCCTGGCTGAACGGTTAAGCAAGTATTGTACGGTGAGATTGATCCCGACTGATTCTTCCTTTATGGTTTGAGGAGGGATTCGAGAGACAGTGGGAGCCATCCTGTTTAGACAAATTAAAAACCACTCTAAACTTGCAAGAGCTTCATGCTAAAGTGTTTCTTCTCTCTCTCCTAATTGCAGCGACCAAACATCATGACTGGACTTAAGTTACTACTAGATAAAAACATACTGACAGGGCCAAACTACAAAGATTGGCTCAGGAATGTCAAAATGGCAATCACTTATGACAAGTTGGGGTATCTTCTTACCACCAAAGCTCCCCCTGTCCCAGGTCCCAAATCCAGCGTCGCGGATAGGAAAATCCGTAAGACCTGGGAAATCGACTGCGCGAAGGCCAAGTGCCTCGTGCTTGCCTCTATGGACAACGAACATCAGAGGAGGCATGAGAATATGGACCTCGAATCCATATTTATCCATACAAAAGAACTGTATGGAGAGCAATCTCGTATCGCAAGATACGAAGTGTCGAAGAAGTTGTTTTCGGCAAGATTGGCCGTCGGATCATCGGTAGCGGAACACGTGCTTAAGATGATTGGCTACATAGAGGAGCTCGCGGACCTTGGGACCACGTTGGAGAATGAGCTCTATACGGACTTGATTCTTCAGTCCCTTCCTTCCACTTACGCCTAGTTCATCCTGAATTTCAACTTGCAAGAAAAGGAAGTTGAACTTTCAGAGCTCCTCAACATGCTGAGGAGTGCAGAGGGCACCCTACAGAAAGATAGGGAAACATCCACTTTGTTTGTAGGAGGATCTTCCTCTTCTAAGTCTAAGGCGAAAGCCAAGGGAAAGAAGAAGAAAACCCCCACCAAACCAAGGGGCGGTGTTAGTAAGAAGGATACGAAGGGAAAAGCAAAAGCAACAAAGGTAGCAGGGAAGCTTGTGGATAAGGAAGAATGCTTTTACTGTCACAAGAGTGGACACTGGAAGAAAGATTGCAGGGCTTGGAAAGCCAGAACACAGGATCTGAAGCAGATTGCGGCTTCAGCTTCAGGTGTGTATGTTATTGAAAACTGTCTATCAATAAACTCTACTTCCTGGGTATTGGATACTGGATCAGGATCTCATATCTGTAATTCTTTGCAGGCGTTGAGAAAGCGTAGGTTTTTGAAAGCAGGTGACATGACCCTCAAAGTTGCAAACGGAGTTAGCATGGATGCTGAGGCCGTGGGGGACTATCACCTGGGAATGTCAGATGGACATGTTTTGGTTTTACGTAATTGTTTTTTTGTACCCAACGCAACTTGTAATATCATTTCTATATCTTTGGTTTCTAAAGAAGGTTATGAATTTGCGTTTGTAAGTAATGTTGTAAACATACACCTTAATCAAGTTCTGATTGGGTCAGGTACATTGAGCAATGGTATATACGTATTAAACCAACCACACATTTTCAATGTCCAGAATACACACAAAAGAAAGTCTCCAGAAATAAATCAGACTTTCTTATGGCATTGTAGACTGGGTCACATCAATGAGAGAAGGTTGACGAAGTTACATACAAAAGGATATTTGGATCCGTTCGAATATCAATCATATGCAACTTGTCAATCCTGTCTCAAAGGAAAGATGACAAAGACTCTATTCACTAGACACGGAATGAGAGCGAGCGAGCTCTTGGGACTCGTACACAGCGACGTGTGCGGTCCAATGTCTACAAATGCACGAAGTGGTTATTCTTACTTCATTACTTTTACGGATGTTTTTTCAAGGTTCGGACAAGTCTTCTTAATGAAGCATAAATCTGAAGCCTTTGGAAAATTCCAGGAATATAAGAATGAAGTAGAAAAACAAACAGGCAAAAGTATCAAGACACTGAGATCTGATCGAGGTGGTGAATACTTGAGTGCCGAGTTCCTGGATTACCTAAAAGAGAATGGAATTCTCTCTCAGCTTACTCCTCCATACACTCCGCAACATAACGGTGTATCGGAGAGACGGAACCGAACCCTATTGGATATGGTACGTTCCATGATGAGTAACGCTGAGTTACCGTGATCATTCTGGGGATATGCACCAGAATCAGCTGCATACCTTTTGAACCGAGTTCCAACTAAGACCGTGCCTACCACACCATATGAGTTATGGAGTGGGAAGAAACCCTATCTTCATTACCTGAAGATATGGGGATGTCCAGCTTTTGTAAAAAAGCAGCATGCGGACAAGCTCGAGGCACGCTCAGTACCGTGTAAGTTTATGGGATACCCAAAGAACTCCAGGGGGTATCTTTTCTATTACGCAGAGGAACAAAATGTCTTTGTTTCTCGTAATGCCCACTTTCTGGAACATCAGTTCTTAGAAAAGGAAATAAGTGGGAGCGCAATAGAACTGGAAGAAATTCCAGAACCACGAGCTATTACTGAAAGCTTAGTAGAACCAGAGGGTTCGAAAGATTAGGACATTCCTACGCCGCTCCGCAGAAGTAGTAGGCAGTCTCATCCGCCCGAGAGATACTACGGTTTTCTTATAGACGGGGATAGAGAGGATTGCATCATTGATAGTGATGAGCCGACTAGCTTCCAGCAGGCCATTCAGAGCGTTGACTCGGTAAAATGGCTGGATGCAATGCGGACCGAAATGGAGTCCATGTACACCAACAAAGTACGGACGTTGGACATTGCTCCAGATGGGGTAAAACCCGTAGGATGCAATTGGATCTTCAAAAGGAAGATTGGTGTAGATGGACAGGTTGAGACCTATAAAGCTAGACTTGTTGCAAAGGGTTTCCGTCAAAGACCTGGCTTGGACTATGACGAAACTTTTTCTCCATTGGCTATGCTGAAATCCATTCGGATCCTTCTTGCCATTGCTGCCTTCCACGATTATGAGATCTGGCAAATGGACGTAAAAACCGCTTTTCTAAATGGAAATTTAGAGGAGTGTGTCTATATGGACCAGCCAGAAGGTTTCATTCAGAGTGGCAGCAGCGGAAAGGTGTGCAAGTTGCTTAAGTCCATTTATGGACTAAAGCAGGCATCGCGGAGTTGGAACATCAGTTTTGATGAGACGGTCAAAGAATTTGGCTTTATCAAAAATCCAGATGAACCATGCATCTATAGTAGATTTGTAGCGAGAACTGGAGTATTCCTCGTTTTATATGTAGATGACATTCTCTTGATAGGAAATGACATTCCTATGCTACAATCTGTCAAAGGGTTCTTGTCACACAGATTCTCCATGAAAGACCTAGGTGATGCCTCATATATTATGGGGATCCGGATCTATCGTGACAGATCCAAGAGGATATTAGGACTCTTACAGTCCAGGTACATCGACACCATACGGAAAAGGTTCGGTATGGAAGATTCCAAGCGCGGTAATCTACCGGCTTGTCACGGGATCACCCTCTATAAAGAGATGTCTCCCAAGACTGATTTGGAAAGGGATCGCATGTCTATTATACCCTACGCTTCTGCGGTAGGCTCTATAATGTATGCGATGTTGTGTACCAGACCAGATATTGCTTATGCACTGAGTGTGGTAGGCCGGTATCAGTCAAACCCTGGGGAGAAACACTGGATAGCGGTAAAGAACATTCTCAAGTACCTGAGAAGGACTAAGGAGATGTTCTTGGTGTATGCGGAAAAGACCTCCAGATCGAGGCCTTTGCTGACTCCAGCTTCCAGAGTGACAAGGATGATTCCAAGTCCATGTCGGGTTATGTCTTTACCCTCTATGGAGGGGCGGTGTGTTGGAAGAGTTCCAAACAGGAAACTGTTGCTGACTCGACGATGGAAGCGGAATATATCGCTGCTGCAGATGCCGCAAAAGAAGCCGTCTGGATAAGGAAGTTCCTAACAGAACTTCAGGTGGTTCCGTCCATTGTTGATCCAGTACCTCTGTATTGCGACAACAACGGGGCTATAGCTTTAGCGAAGGAACCCAGGTCCCATCAGAAGTCCTGGAACATCTTGAGGTGGTATCACCTGATCAGGGAGATCGTGGGTCGCCAGGAGATCGAGGTTCGCAGAGTTGCTACGGAAGATAACACTGCTGATCCATTCACCAAGGCCTTACCCCAGACTCAGTTCGAGCGGCTGATCGAGATGATAGGTCTTCGATATGCCAGTACATGGCCTTAGTGCAAGTGGGAGATTGTTAGTGTATATGCCCTAGAGGCCATTACTGTATCATATTGGATTGTATATTACTTAATGGAAGCTTGGGATATTCACCTGGTATTGACATTCTTGCTCAAAATGGTAGTATGCTACTTGGTTTGTTTCTGCTTTAATGTGTGCATGTGTTTCTTTTAGCATATCGCCTTTACACATTAGTGGAGCCCTTAGGATCTTTGCTTGATTACCAGCGTTGTGATGACAGTCACACTCGTGGGGGCAGGGTAATCTATAAGCACATCCTTATGCAGGTCCCTAGTCGCAGGACTATCGAGACAGGGCATCGATACTCCGGAGTAGACTAGCGCATGCGCTTCCTATCCCAGCTTGGGAGACGGTCTGTCCCACAGCTGTCAGTACGTCGTACTTGAGATAGTATGCGGGTGCTCGTTAGGTTACGAGTACACTGGACAGGACTCGTCGGGAACTGTTGGTTGGTATTATACCTATCGTCAGTTATCAGTTCCCAGGTGACATGAGTACAGCTTAGTCTGTTGACTTGACACAGTCACTTCGCCTCGAGTGTGTTCCCACTGTACTTTGATTACTACCCTACCACGGCTCAAAGGAGTCGTGCAAATAGGTAGTTTTTGGGTGCAGTCCCGAAGCACTTAGAGGCAGTGACGGTTAGACATGATTCGTCTCTCCCGGTATTGGGGGTTGATATCGCGCTGTGTCTAGGAGAGCCATTACACAAAGTCCCTGGCCAGGGCAAGCGAGATAGACTGGTAGGTTTCCAGTGTTATCTCAGGTGTTCTGGGCTACACTCTGACACGACTTGTACCGCTAGTAGGGGACTGACGTTTACCGCCCCCTAGGCCCGCCATGCGATGTTATCAGACGAACAGACCGGACTGTACAGAGATTGTCACATTCAGGCTCAGTAGGAGTTCAGATGGGTTTCACCTCGTCCGTCTTCTTATCGGCATCTACCTGGGAGCCGTTATGCACAGCTAGTGCCGCTTGCGGTCTGTAGTTAAACCCACTGCCAGCGTAGTGTCGAGTCTTTAGAGTCCCACATAGAGGGTTATTCGCCTTTAGGCAAAACAGAGTAGAGGTCGCATTGTTTTGCGACAGGGTTCGTTCACATCCGCGCACTTGTGCACGTTTGGTGTCCGGACAGTCATTACTAGCGGGCTCTGGTTTGAGTCAGATCCTAGTATATGATTTGGGGTTTGTTTTCATGTTCCTCGGAACATGAATGCGGGTGTGTATGCACAGTTGATTGAGGCGGAGGAAGAGGTTTTTCATTAGGGTTTTGGAACGGGTGTGTATGCACAGTTGACAGTCGTCTTTTTCCAAACCCTAATGATCTTGTGATTTATCAATTAATAATATTAATTAAGTGAAATTGTGTCATGGTTGGGTTTGTTGACTTGTTGACCAAGGTTGACTAGTTGACTAGGTTTGAAACATTGACCATCATCATTACCTTTTTAGATGCTCTTTGATCTTTGCAAAAATCATTTATTGTGATATGATAATGGTCTCTTCAATCCATCCATCACCTTTTTCATTTTGAATTAATATTATTATTAGATAAATCACATATATGTTATGGTAGTAAAATACCATCTCATTCTATCATATTGTTTCTCTCTCTTCTCTTCATCTTCTTCCTCCTCTAGTTCAAGGAGAACAAATCTCATGTGTTGAGAAACATCTCCATGAAGATAAAACACCCTAAGACACTCTCTACTCACTCTAAGGTTGAAGGTCTAGCAAGCCAAAGACCTTAGTTCTCTCAAAGTTCGAGAAAAGAGCCCAAGGTTGAAACCCTCAGGTGGATCCATCTTTGACGGAAGAAGGCGACGAGGAAAGCACCATCCAAGCACTACAAAGAGTTCAAGAAGGAGTTCAAGTGAGGTATAACCCCTAACCGAGTAGATAAATCTCATGTTGGGTTGCTAGTATGTAGTTTAGCCAAGATCCATTTTTGTAGTCCATGTTACCTAAGCCTTAAAAATCGTTTTTCACCATTTCCGCAATCCCGAAAGAACCGGGAGAGGTAACGTGGACTTACAAGCCATTGTAATGATGATGGTCAACAAGTCCAAGCTAGTCAACCGGTCAACAAAGTCAACAAGTGATTTAGAGATTTTTTATCGATCAAATATATATTACCGCAATTAAGAACTGCGTCGCTTGGTAGCTCACCGGTGAATACGGGTCGGTCCACAGGGATGTTGTAAATCTCCTAAATGTTCTTACGAGCTAATTCCAAATGGTGTTTGGTCTTTTAATTAGATCTAAAAATGAAGTTGTGTTATACTAGGATTAGGAAACTTGCTAGGATTAGGATTAGGTAAAGTTTGGTAAATAAAGATCTACACCTCTTTCCAATGCTTTAAATTAGTTATCATATTAGGGGTTATGGTAAATATTAATAAAGGGGATTAGGATGATTGTGAAGATGTTTCTTCCTCTAGATCCTTGTCCTTCCTTTCTTAATCTTTACCCTAACCTCCATGGAAAACTTACAAATCCGATCTTTTATACTACGGATCACCGTTACCTCGTGGGTAGAGTGCCGTAGGGAGCGGAAGATGAAAGTATGCATGGAGTCCTAATGTTCATAAGAGATTGGCAAAGAAAAGATATGAGAGATCATCATCTCTCAAACCCTTCCCTATTCCTAACCCTAACAAGCGAGGAAACTACTCGCTCATTGAGGGATCTACGAAAGACATAATTTTTATTTTGTTTTAAGAGATGAAAAGATCTACTACAAGTTAATAAAAATTCTAAACTATATTAAACTAGAGCAAGAAAAGAATTTTCCTAGGGCAGAATTTAAATCTAAAACTAGGGCAGAAAAATAAACCTACTTACGATTGATGCTCTCCAACTTCAAAGAAAACTGAAATTTTATTGATGAATAGAGGCATGAGAAAATACAATGAATTGGGTCTCTATTTATAGGACATAGAAAACCCTAGGTTTACAATTGATTCGCACGTCTGCATTTACCAAAATATCCCTAGGAGACTAGTCAGCACCGTAACCAGATTTTGGTAAAAAAAATTAGTCGCTCCGGGCTCTTTATGGCTGCGGAACCGCGGCCTGGGTAGGGGTTAGGCCGCGGTTCCGTGGCCCATTGGTGATGTTGGATGATGAAACTTTCTGGGCTGACTATGGGCATTTTTAGCTTCCTGATTCATTGGTTCTTTTCTCCATTTGGATTCTAGGTCTTCTCCAGATCTTTCAGTGAAAACTTGTAGTGGTCTTTTAACCGTTCGCTTTGACATCTTGGACCTTGCGTTGCCTTGTACATTGTGAACTGTTCTTCGTTTAGGCTTGACTAAGATCCTTCTATTTGTTGGTCAAAAGTCCCATTTTTGTATCGTCTTTTGTCTTTTTTACTGTTTTTGCTCCAAGAACCTGTAACCTGTACTATGTAGCAGACATGAGTCAAAAGCACCTGTTTTATTGTAAAATGCATAAGAATGGGGAATATAATAATGCAAGAATATGATATGAACAAATACCCCCAAACTTACCTTTTACTCGTCCTCGAGCAAACTTATTTTTTTATTTTCGACAAAAATCTAACTGCACTTTCGCAGGGAAACGCGATTGCACTGAGCTTGTGCAAAAAGCCGTTAAACCTCTAGGTGTCCCTAGTAGGAGGAGTGTTGTCTCCTGAGGGTTTTCAGCGGATACTACCCACAAAATCCTATCAATTCGTCTTTTCGACTTTTGTTCTCCAATTAGGTTTTCTAACAAGGAATTCTATTTTCTTCGACTCGTAAATTATCCACCCGTATTCTTCACACTTTCTCATCATTTAACTTAAGATCATATATGTTCTATAGACTTACTTAGCTTTCGGTATTTCTTAAGTTTTCCTTCTAGGGTTCCATCTCCTCTTAGGAATTTTTATCAACTTTACTAAAGATACAAGTTCTATTCTTCACTCCTTTCTCTCATCTAAACTCCAATCACATATCCCTACGTGTGTGTATATATCACCCTTACACTTGGAAATTCAAATCAAGCAATCATACTCTTGTCCGTTGTCCAAAGTACTTATTAATTGGTGAATTTTTAATTGAATTTTGCTTACACATCCTTCATGCGACCGTTAATACTTCTTGAGGTACCAACGACCGATTACAAAATGCGTTTGCACTTTAAAGCGTAATTCCTAGTCTTGCAACACCCAAGGCTTTAGCAGTGACTCCCAAACCAGTTGGTCTAGGCACTAGGTGATGAAGCACCCTTGCTAAATATTTTTCTATTTTTTAGCCTTAAGTAATCACAAAAACCAGTGTTCATTTTTTTCTTCTTTATTCACACTTGTATTTTTTCTCATTTTCTTCGTACTAAGGACTTTAGACAAGAGCATTTCAAGGTCTCCTCTACTATTCCAAGTTTCAAGGTGCGTGTTGGTGCAATTTGTAGGGTATACATTTTCAGAATCTAGACTTAAGTTAGGAATTATTTTTCAAACTTATACTCTAATAAAGATATCAATACTTTTCTTTTGTCTCAACTTAGCCCAAGACGTGAACTCAAAATTTGCCTATTTCTAAATAAACTACAAAGCCATATACTTTCTACCGTTAAACTTTAAGGAAGGTTATTTTTAGGGTTTTTAATTTACTAAGTCTAAGATCTAGTTGTTCCTAACTAGTTAACTTATTTGTCAAACTCAAGTCAAAATAAGGCCAAAATTGAATACATTAATTTTTATAATTTTTGAAATTTTCAATTTTTTATGGGTTTTTCTTTTTCTATTTTTTTTATTTTTCAAATTTTTCAAATTTTTATGATTTTTAAATAAGGATGCAAATGCAAAAATATACATATGAATGCGAAGGAAGAAAACTTACCGAGCATACCCCCAAACTTAAACTGGACAGTGTCCTCACTGTCATGCTGCACTAAGTGGGTCGATAATGTCGGTAATTTCCTGCTTATTAACATATTTACAAATGATACACACCCCTAAAGTTATTTGAAATAAAATTTTGGAAAAATAGATTGGAAATTTGGGGGTGAAAGTGGAGGAGATTTAATCGGTGTAAAGTGGCTCCTGCAAAAACAGGAGCTCCTCCGATGGGTCCGCTGTGAGGAACGGTTTTAATCGATGTCCATTTACTTTGAATAAAGTACCGTCCTCCGGATTTTCAAGATCAACCATACCGTGCAGATAAACGGTGCGAACTACAAATGGCCCTTTCCACCTAGAACGGAGCTTGCCGGGGTGATAATGTAACCGAGTGTCATAGAGTAAAACCTGTCGACCAGGTTTAAATGTTTTTCGCAAAACGTGTTTATCATGGAACACCTTAGTTCGGTTTTTAGCAATTACGGCATTATTATAAGCCTCATCCCGCAGCTCTTGTAGTTCATTTAATTGCAGCTTTCGATTGCTGCCCGCATCTCCTAATGATAAATTCAACTCTTTGATTGCCCAAAATGCCTTATGCTCAATCTCTACTAGGAGGTGGCATGCCTTCCCGTAAAAAAGCAGGTATGGAGACATACCAAGATCGGTCTTGTATGCAGTATGGAAAGCCCATAGTGCATCGATCAATTTGAGTGACCAATCTTTACGGTTTTTAGAAACCGTTTTCTCCATGATTTGCTTGATTTGCCGATTTGAAAGCTCGGCTTGCCCACATGTTTGGGGATGGTATGACATTGACAGCTTGTGGGTAATAGAATATTTGCGCATTAAGGACTCAAAAGTCCTATTGCAAAAGTGAGAACCATTATCACTTATTATCGCTCGAGGATGCCCAAATCGAGAAAAGATATGTTCTTTAAGAAATCGAACGACAACCTTATTGTCATTCGTTCGGCTAGGCACAGCCTCGACCCACTTTGAAACGTAGTCAACAGCCAAAAGAATATACACATTCCCAAAAGAATTAGGAAATGGTCCTATGAAGTCTATTCCCCAAACATCAAAAACATCCACAACCAAAATTGGTTGGAGCGGCATTTTGTTTCTCCGCGATATCCGGTCCAAGTGTTGGCACCGGGAGCATGTCTTGCAGTATTCATATGCATCCTTGAAGAGTCATGGCCAATAGAAACCACACTGCAAGACTTTCTCGGCTGCCTTCTTTGGGCCAAAGTGCCCCCCACATGCTTGATCGTGGCAAAAAGACAGTACACTCTTAAACTCGTTTTCTGGTACACACCGACGAATGATTTGGTCGGAACAGTATTCATAAAGATAAGGTTCATCCCAGTAAAAGTGCTTTGCTTGGGACAAGAATCGAAGTTTATCCTGTTCGACCAATCTTTAGGTATCAAGCCGGTGGCCAAATAGTTTACGATATCAGCGAACCATGGTTCGCAAGAAACGGTCAAAAGTTGCTCATCGGGAAAAGTATCAGTGATTGGAAGTTCAAGTGTAGGCGAAGAAGGAAGTCGTGAAAGGTGATCGGCCACTATGTTTTCACATCCTTTTTTGTCCCTTACGACAAGGTCAAACTCTTGTAGCAAGAGGATCCAACGTATTAGCCTCGATTTAGCATCCTTCTTTGCAAAAAGGTGCGAAGAGCTGAATGATCCATATACACAATAACTGGAGAGCCGATTAAATAAGTGTCACGTCCCGAAAGTACGGAACATGACCGGCACTTAACTACGAAACGTCTCGAGGCGTACGTAATCTAAGTAAGCCGAAAACCCAGAAATCCAAACCAAGAAAAGTAGTAGAGTGAAGGAATACCAATTTAAATCAAGTAGTTTTAATAGCATAAGCCGAATTATGCGTTTTTAAAAACATCAAATATTTACTGAAAATTTCGGCAGAGTCTCCTTTGTAAATACTGGCCCCCAAACGGGATACAACTCGAATAGTATACGAAATCAATAAAAGACATCCCCAAGCGGGAGCTAGCTCTTCGTCAATCGACGGTCACAACCACACAAGCAATATAATATACAATGCTAAAGGCGAGGATCAAAACTCAACAGGAAACTCAAAACAACAAGAAATCTACAGAAATATAACGCACGACTCTAAGGTCGAAAGAATAACATCACTGGTCTCTATCTCAAGAATAAATACATGATTGGTTGATGGAACTTCTAGATACAACTGAATAATAATATACAATGTATAATGATGGGTACGATACAAATAAACCCACCTACTAGCAAGTCACCCGAAAGAAGCAGTGCCAGCAAAGCCATAAAGAAACCTGTACGGCAAAACCTGTAAGAAACTGTGGCACAACGGGGGTGAGTTGCCAAGTCGTGAGTAGAAAAATATCTACGAACAGAAATCGCATGAACAACGCAATCCTAGGTCAACGATCATAATATATCCTCAAATATATAACCAGCAGCCTATAACAATTGCTAGGGTAAATATCTAACCCAAGTGCAATCCCATGTGCCCGTGTCAGTGCCTCAGGTAGCAATGTATCACATGGATGATGTATGAATGCACGAAACAGAATGCATGTACTGAAGAAAACTACTTTCATAAATTAGTGAAATTTTCTGTATTTTTAAAACGAGGTATCATAATGAAATCAGCATAAACAGTGTCTAGCATCGACACAAAACGTAAATCCCAATGTCTTAAAATCTCAGGCCCCGGCTATCCGGACTGGCCTGTATCATCAAATCTCTGTACCTCAATATCTCAGAATCTCTGTATCAATCTCACTATCTAGGGCGCCGTCAGTCCAGACCGGCCCCTACCATCAATCTCAAGACCACGACGGTATCCTCCGGATATCCGACGCGTCGGGTAAAATCACCGGTAGGTAGTGCTCCCCTACCAGGCTCAACGTCAGCAACACGACCTTCTTACCCCGGGGTACCTTACCGGGTCCACCATGTACCCGAAACGGTTCATCCAACTCCTCGAATCGGGTCTCGAAATCCATCAGCAAACTCATGGTGGACGACTCATACATCATGGGAAAACCGCACTTTTTCTTTAAAAAAAAGAGAAAGAAGTTTATAAGTGTTTTTGCGGTTTTCCCCCAAATCCAGGAAATCTCATGAAAATCCGAATCCAAATCCTCAATAGCATGTAAACAGTGAATATGGACATAAAAATCCATGAATGCGGCATATCAATGAATAATAACATGCATGAAGTAGCAAGTAATAACTACAATGTCTAAACTAGCATATAAGGCAAGTACACTAATATCATGTCTAAACTATTAGCTAACAACCAATGTCAAATGAAATAGTATTTTCTAAAGTGTTCGTGACATGGCAATTACCGATGAAGATGTGTGTGAGCCGGCAAGTAAGTGTACGTGGTACATACGCATCATCGGTAATGGTGATGGTGTCCTAACAGCATGATATCAATAATGAAATATGAATTACAATAAGTATGCGATGCGGAGCAACATCAATAATATGCGGGAGCTGAATACTAGACACAACGATAACTAAACTGCATTACCCTAATATAAATCCTACAATAGTGCCTCTGAAATAACACGAATCGCGGTGTTTTGAAAATAAGGGCTACGGTGTTTTTAAGAAAAGATACGTCTTTTGAAATATCCGTAGAATCCCTTGACCTGTCTTTTAAAATACCCACGATTCATTAGTTTTGAAATAGGTAGGAGTCTAATCTAGTCTAACAACTACACTAAACTATACGGCTGAACTAACAAGCTGAACTACAGGTAAGGAAACCGCCTAACATCTGAGTCGATACGTATACATACCTGTATATATATTAGTCGGTGATCCCGCCTCAATAATATCATATCCGATACCATATCTATAATCAGACATCCCAAGTCAAGAGTACGGATCAATCATCAATATATAGCTCGTACGTAAATCCGTCGTACGGCATCCCCAAATCTGGGTACAGGTCAATATCATACTCTCACACTGTTCATCTGGTATCCTCTTTATCAAGATCATCATCTGGGGTACTGACCTACGTCTAGTACACTACTAATATCACTATTCACATGGCATTGTCATCCAAAGATCCGCTATAACATCAGGACGTATCTCAAGTACGAATCCTGCCATATCACCAATCTCACGGCCTCAACTCAAATCTCGTCGACTCATCTCAATCCCAAGTATCATCCGCAAATCCAGTATGTGAACACCTAGTCCCATACCCAGGTTAACACATAACCACATCTCCCCATATACGCACAGGTAATAACATAGATGTATGCATGTGTGTGCGTGCGTGTGTGGGTGTAACAACTACTCTAGGGTTTCGCAACTAACACTAAACTAATCCATGAACACCTAGAATCCACCTTTATCATCAAGTCTCATATCAACATAATATATATAATCAAAATATATGTGCGTATACGTATTCGTATACATCACCACGAACTGCGGGGGTGCTATACGCCATCCACCCGACTTCTCCCCGTAGATATAAATCTACTCACCTGGTCCTCGCTCGCCGGTGCCGACGTCGCCACGCGCTTGCTTGTCGTCTTGAAGTCCACATGGAATACCTACATATCATAACGCACCGTATCCCATTAAAATCCGACTCATGACCAAAACGACATACGAATCCCACATAGGTCAAAACCTATGGTTGCTTTCACAAATCAACCCAAAAACCCTCGACGTCGGTGTACAAACGCCAAACCATCGAGAAAAACACCAAACGTACAAATCATGGTTTCAAAACTCACTAACTGTATAAGAAATAGGGATTAATTCATCAAATCCATAAAATTAAACCAATCGTTTTATTTTCCAAAAACCTAGTTATCACAAATTCCCATTTCGGTTCAAAACTTGATGTTTTAACCAATCTACAAATTTTAACGATTCAAATGGCCAAAATGCTCATTAAATAACATAATTAGGTCATACAAATTACTTTCATAAATTAAACTCATCAATTTGTATAAATTTCATATTCCTAGTTTGCAAAAATACCGATTTTAACTCTTTTTTAAAGTAAAATTCACAAATTTTACAATTAAGCTTGGTTTTGCATATACTAAAATATTAAACCACAATTTATAATGTTACTAATGCCATGAAACACTAATTAGAATTTATCTCACCAAAATATATATATTTTTAAAACCTAGTTTGCAATTTATATAATTATCACAATTTAAATTAACAAAAATGCAACTAGCAACTAGATTTGATTTAGCATAACATTAATATGTCAAAAACATCACACAACCATAATCTCACAATACAAAACCCTAACTTGCATTCAAAACCCTTTTCTTGAAAGTTAAATCTTTAATATCAAAACCATAACTAACTCATAATTAAACACATAATAGCTAGATTCAAGTAATTAAACAATAACTTATGAAAAATGCTAAGATTATACCTCACAAAATTAGAGATCTGGCACCAAAATCTTGGCCTCCAATTTGCTCTCTTTTCACCACAATCCATGCTTGATAGGCTAAAGAAAAATTGGTAGGAGTTGGATTTTGATTTAGCTTGATTTTTGTGTTGATTTTGGAAGGATTTTGTGAGGGTTTTTGAAGTGAAAATGGGGTTAAAAAAATGGGGCTGATTGAGGGGGCTCAGCCAGTAAGGATGGGGAGGGAGTGTGGGGTGTGTGGGAGTGGGGAAAGAAAGTCTAAGTCAAGAAAAGATACCCCAAGTCAACACACAACCCTTCTCTCTTTATTCTTTTCTTTTCTTTTACCAAAAGAAGTGGGGCAAAACTTTGGGGAGGGCTGCTGAATTCAGCAGAAATGAGGAGGAAAAATGGGTGTGTGTGAGTGTGGGTATGGGTGTGGGGTGATGGAAAATGATAAATACTATACCCCAAACATCCATTTACACTAAATTCACTAAAAAAGCCTTTTTTCTTCAATAATTTCTAAACCGTTTTGGCAAACGATTTCGTTTCAGAAATAATATTTTACATGTCAGTTTAGTGTGTCAAGAATTATAAAATTTGTATCAACCTATTCCAATTTGTAATTTTCCCTAATTAAATGTATTAGTGACGGCTTAAAATAATATTAAAATAATTTTTTTCAGAAAATTTGAAATTTCACTAGTGGCTCAATAAACACCAAATACTAGCAATTACATAGCTAGAAAATGCATATTTAATTTTATAATAAAGATATTTGTATTTTGACTTTTTACAGAAAACCCCCTTATTTTACCGATTTTCCGAAATTTCACCGAAACGATTTTCAAAACGTTACAATCTTCCCCCCTTAAAGAAATTCGGTCCCCGAATTTAAATTAAAACTCCCCCCCAAATACTAAAACATCTAAGCAAAACCATCAAGTCGTCGGGGCTCCGAAATCATAAATACATAAAACAAATCGTAGCGCAGCACAGGCGCATGAAAAATGAGCATATAACTCAAAATCAAAACTCCGTCAAGCATCCCACAATCATCGGAGTCATGGTGAAGACACAATTTCTAAATCTAAAATGAAAATCAATATGATATACATCATTAAAACATCTGGAAGCAATGGATGCCAAATCTTCTTCAAATCACTGTGCGATGCTCGCAGCACTGCATAGTGGCGGACGTTTATTATAAGAAAATAACTACATATATATATATATATATATATATATATATATATATATATATATATCCTTTCTTTAATATGCACGTCCCGCCATTTTGGAAGCAACTTCAGAAGGGTTTCCTTTATAAAATGTTTCGTGTCATCTCGGACACGTAGGTAAATACTGAGACTATAGCTCGCTTTTTGGAAATCCCTTCGATAACTATCAATGCATGCAAAATATATTCAGGTATTGTCCTCTGACTAGTCCTGCTCAGTACGAGAACACATAGCGAATATCATAAAAACGTACTGCTCCATAAGAAATCAATCACAAATATATATGAATACTACGTGTGTCTGGTGGGAACGGAAATCAAAATCTATAAATGTGCCATACATGTGCACAGAAACAACATTCAGGTGCAACGGGTGTGCAACCAACATCTGTCATAGGCAACATGTGTGACTAACAGCAAAATCAGGTGCATCTGACATGCACGAAGAATCTCGATTTAGTGCATCTGGTGTGCACCAAAATCGCATCTCATAACATGCGCCCAACATGCGCGAAAATCCAAATCAGGTGCATCCATCGTGCATGAAATCATGAAATCCAATATCAAGCGCCTAACATGCGTAAAATCCAATCAGGTGCACAAGGTGCACAAAAAAAACATCGAGTATCACAATCGAAATCGAAGTCCAGTGCATCTAAGTGCACAAAATGCGTAACACTGCACTGCAAGCATATATGAACTATACCGAGTGCAAAAACCAAATCGTGTACGTACATACACACAAAATCAACTCAACTGTATGAAACCCATAAAATTATAAACATGCGAAACCAAGGCATGAAAATGACATCAAGTGCAACAACTGTGCAAAAATCGTAAATACTCAGTAGGTGCAACCATGGTACATGAAAACAAATACCATGAAACTCAATCATCAAAATCAGTCATGCGAATAGATCGTCCAAAATACCAAAATCAAATATAGCGGAATAGTCCCGCTCAAGCACATCTTCCAAGAATCTCTGGCCAACTGTCGTGGTCACTCATAGCATGTCTAGTTGACGATCCTGAACTCTGGCCTGCCGGTGTGCATAACCTGACCACTCCTGGGTCTAAGTCTTCTCGTAATTTATTCCAGAAAGGTCCTATCGAGATCTTTCCCAAACCTCGTCTCTGCCGAACTGTCCGGAAGTCATCGTCCCTTACTAGATCTGTTCTCGTTCCGAAACGGCTGCAAACTCATCGCGACTCCTTCTGGAAGGTATATCCAAGTACAATGCCTCGGTATGCGTATCGCATCTCTGACGTCGGCGGAGTGGAACGTAGTCTCATCAAGACCTCGTACGAACCTCTTACTCCACTTTTCTCTGATATCGACTGCTTCGGACTTGTCTCGTCGTGGCTGCATGGACTGAGCTCCTACGGCTATCCTCGTATCTGGAGTCTCCCAAGAAATGCATCTCACCACCTAGCATCCGAATGAAGTCGAACCATCCGATCGATTCGTCAAAACCTCATAATCCCCCAAGAGCTCAACATCTTGGTACAGTTTAAAAGTATCGAGTACGTACCACAGCATCGATGGTCTAGCCGTAGAAGGGCAAACCCAAGCCTCACTAATGGCACCGCGGAACTGCCGCAAACCCTAAGGTTCAAAGGCTTTCACACGGTCATTAAGTCGAGTTAGGGTTTCATTCTTCTAGAGGGTCCATAGAATTGCCTGCATGCCTTTCCGAATACTTTAAACTTGGAATAATAGGTTGCTGACATTCGATCGTCTCTGTCGACTCTCAACGTCTCCGCGTGAAGTCGTCTCTAGCTGGAATCAATCTATCTGATGACCTCGCATTAGGATAGGCGAACGAACCACATGTCCTAGTCATTCATCCTCGGGTGACTAGCGACCTTCTATCATCTCTTAGTACAACCCGTACTGCAATAGCTCCAACATCTGGGACGATATCTCGTTGTTCGCAGCAACAACTGGCTCATTCGTCTGCACGCTGAACAGTGCCTTAATCATCATGAAGAGACCTCTTCCCTCTTGCAAGAGTTTATACCGATGACCGGAATATTAAATAAAAAAAGACAAGCAATACGCCAACGGTCATCAAAATCTGGCTGGCCTCTTATCATTGGCTCAATCCTCTGGCGCTGATCTGCACGTCCGAGTAATCTCATACAGCGATCTATCCAAATGCTCGTGGCGCAAAAACACAATCAGATGACGCCTGTCAATGCAATCGTATGTTGCCGGAATTACACCCTGGTCAGTCCTCGTTCGTAACGAGCTTGTGCTGACCACAACTCTAGCCGTAGCTCTCCCTGCCCGTAATCGTGGCAGAAAAACCATAACTGATACCGATGAGGCTAAATCAGGAATGAATATAATACTGAACAAAGAATGTACATCCTAAGGCTTCTTAAGTGGAGTAGCGTATCGTAAGTATGCCGCGGAACATACCCACGGTACGTCACTCTACTTTAGTCACCTATTCCATCAACCAAGGGTCATCCTACGCTCCGAAGGTAAAACCTAACGCTCTGATACCAACTTTGTCACGTCCCGAAAGTACGGAACATGACCGGCACTTAACTACGAAACGTCTCGAGGCGTACGTAATCTAAGTAAGCCGAAAACCCAGAAATCCAAACCAAGAAAGTAGTAGAGTGAAGGAAAACCAATTTAAATCAAGTAGTTTTAATAGCATAAGCCGAATTATGCGTTTTTAAAAACATCAAATATTTACTGAAAATTGTTGGAGATAGTGCCCTCAGAGTCAATTTTTAGGTCACAGGTACGTGATTGCAATGATTGATGGAGGACCTATCCCGGTAAGACAGTCTTACTCGAGATGATAGTATGCTATCTGGTTTACCTTTATCATCGTGTACTGCTTTAGGTGACCTTACAGGTCGCTATTACACGTTGGTAGAGCCCCTGGGATTCTTGCTTGACCGCCAGCAGTATGAGGGCGATCATATACGTGGGAGCTGGCAGTCTATAAGCATATCCTTAAATGGTCCCTAGTCGTGAGAGTTTCGAGACAGGGCATCGATACTCCAAAGTAGACTAGTGTATACAGTCGAGACCCCGATGAGGGGCGGTGGCCGGTCTCACAAGCCATTGGTGTCAGTTGGTTCACCTAAGATGTATACAGGTGCTCATTGGGTTATGAGTACACCGGACAGGACTCGCCGGGAACATGCTAGTTGGTCATATACCAGACGTCAGATGGCAGTTCCCTGGTGACATGTGTACAGGTTAGTTCATCGACCTGGGGATCGTCATTTGTCTTGTATGAGTTCCCACTGTACTTTGATTACTACCCTACCACGGCTCAAAGGAGTCGTGCAAACAGGTTTTAGTTGGGTACAGTCCCGAGCCACATGGAGGCAGTGAGCGTATCTTCAGGGGTTCGTCTCTCCCGGTATTGGGGGTGAGGTCGCGCTGTGTCTAGGAGAGCCATTACACGAAGCCCTCGGCCGAGGCAAGGAGATTTACTGGTAGGTATTCCAGTAGTATCTCAGGGTGTTCTGGGCTACACTCCGACACGACTTGTACCGCTTTTGGGGGTCTGACTTTTACCAACCCCCTAGGCCCGCCATGCGATGCTCATAGATGAACGGACCGGACTGTACGGATATTGTCACTGGCAGGCTCAGTAGGGTTGTCAGGCTGAGTTCGCTCACTGACGTCCCTTTTAGTCAATACCTGGTAGCCCGTTACGTATTGGCTTATACCTCTGACGTGCTAGTGGTTAAATCCACAACCAAGGTGTTGACGAGTCTTTAGAGTCCCCCACATTCAGTTACTCAGCTTTCGGGCGAAAAGTTGTAGAGGCTGTATGGAGATATGGCAAGGTCCGATCAGATACGTGCGGTATTGCACGGATCAGGATCGGACAGTTTGTACTACAAGCCGTATGGATATATGGCAGGGTTCGATCAGATACGTGCGGTATTGCACGGATCAGGATAGAACGGATAATACTAGCCGGCTTTGGTTTAAGCCGGATCCTAGTATAGTACAGTGTAGATTTTGTCTCATTGCATTTGTATTTCGGTCGGAATACAAATGCGGGTGTGTATGCACAGTATCGGGGTTTTCCTGTAATTTATTACGGGACCAGTTTTATGGAGTTGCCAGTTTGCTTTCCGTTTCGGCCAATTTCCTTTGTATCGTTCATTGGCCGAAGATTGGTGGAGGAGGGCTTATTTGCATTGTTGCAAATAAGTATTTGTGGAGGGGTTCTTTGCATATTCTTGTGTCATGAGGGTTGCACCATTCTTTGACCTTGACTTCCTCTTCTATCATGATTGCTTGACTTTGTGAGGTAATAGTTTGTCATCATGGTTGTTGATGATGTTGTTGATGGAGTGTGGATTTTCTTGTGATCATTGTTTTTATCATCACATTTTTCCTCCCTCTCTCTTGCATAATGTACACACTCCTCTCTCCTCTCCTCCTCAAGTTTTTGGCCGGCCACTGTTAATGAGTGGAGAGAGAGGTTTAGTTTTTGGTGGGAAAATTCCTTCATGTTAATTTCGTGGGCCCCCCCTTGAGTGTGCTGGTTTTTAATTTGGATGATGGATTAATTTCCTTAGGAAGCCATGAGCTTAAATGGGTGTGCTGGGGGCTGATTGTTTTAGAGAGCACAAAATGTTTTGGCCGAGCTCATTGTCCTTGCATGCTCCATTTTTCCCTCTAGCATCCATGAAAATTCTTGTGCACAAATTCCTCCACCAAAATGGCATCTCCATGAACCCCAAATGAGACTTGCTCACTAGATATTCTACAGCAAACCTTGGACGCGTCGGCTAGCCAACTTCGCGCCCGAGTTGCCTCGGCATTGAGGTGGGAGCCCGTAAAAGATGTAGGCGATGTGGTGCCCTTCCGGCAAGGAGGCAACGACCGGAGTTTCCGCGGGAGATCGGGACGACGACGAGAAGACCGAAGGACTCGGATCAGTCGGTATATCTCTCTTCCCCATCTTGTAGTTAGCTAGGACTAGTTAATGGTTCGATCCGGGTATTAGTGCGTGGTGATGCCAGTTCATAAAAAATTAAAGTTTATCACCGCTTCCGCATTCCGGTGTCGGATTGACGGCCGGGGCGCCGCCGTGCACTTACAGTGGTATCAGAGCCTCGCCATTAACTTAGTCTAGCTTTGTTTAATGTGTTTACATTTCCGATCGACCAAAATTCCAAAATCCGCATTTTTGTTCACATCAGTTTTCTGTTGAAATTTTTTGGAGTCGAAAATTTTTTTAGGTTACAGAAAAGTGATGTACTGGAAAATATAAGGCTACTGTAGAAATTCGACAGAGTAATTCCATAGTGGGAGCGCGGAACCGCGGCCAAACCCCTCTTTGGGCCGCGGTTCCGCCGCACTATGATCAGATCACTGTGTCATTTTTCTCCAGTTGCTTTCTGGGCTGAAATTAGGGGTTTTGGAATATTAAACTTGGCCCAGAATTTCTTGATCTGCTACAGTAATGCTTGGGGGCCCACTTGTTAAAATTTGATCGATCGGATATTTTAAACACATTATTTCACAGTATTTACATTATATCTGCGACCGTGAATGTCACTTGATCGGTAAATCCTGTCTAACTGCTATAGCCCGGTTAGACGGATCTGCGAACGTGATTTTCACGTTGATGTTCTATGTATTGCTGTGATGTTGCGGATCGGTCGTGGGGGATAGCCTGGATGCAATGCTAGTACAGTTTTTGTTGTATCATGTACATTTGATATTGCGGTGCGAGCGTCCGACATGTGGACTGCCGTCACTGCCTGTTTGTATTATTATTTTGGGGCACGGCCAGGTTGCGGTCGATGTACCCGTTGTATGTATATTTTACTTTCTGTACTAGGATTACCCCGCGGAGGGGTGCACGGATAGCCGGGTCCTAGAGGGCAACAAGCCCGCATCTCATGGCATTGAGACGGAAGGGGCTTCACTCTAGGATTGGCGGGCTATTTGCCGCACTCGTAGGGGGTACAGGTTGACCCAGGAGGGGTGCCCAAGTTACCGGATTCTGTGAAGTGCTGGGTGGTCCATTCACGGTGCTGAAGGGGGCTGCCTCGCTTCAGGTTTTGGCGGGTAACTTGCCGCACCCGTAGGGGTCTAGGATTTCATTGCACAGGCTATCCACATGACCAGGGGAACGTCGGGTTTCAGTAGTGGCTCTGTGAAACCCGGGGATCCCAGATATCTGTATTGTTTCTGTGATGCTGTACATTTTCTGTGATGTTGCATTTTATCACGCCTTGAGCGAATATAATATATTGGTATATATATTAGTAGATGTTGTATATGTTTTACATCCGCGCTAGTCCAGTCCCCGCTCTGTCGTTAGTTAGCTAACCTAACGGGTAATGACGGGACCCAGTGGCGAATGCGGATGGCATATACATACATCAGTATATTTTCGTTCTTTGTGGTGTGATCAATTGATGGGACTGCGTTGATTCGGATCAATGCAAGTTAAAACAAACCTTATCTGATGTTGTTGGAACACTTTTCAAAAAGCTGTTATTGCAAGGACGTTCACTTTTGTTTTGCATCGTGATATTCAGTTGGAATATCCTGCTCCTCAGTCGACGAGGCAAGGGCCGAGATCCCTTCACCGGGAGTGACCCCTTGGACAGAAAGTTTGCGTCAGGGCATTAACTTCACTATAGCCGATTACTTTTGCTTTGCACCGTGGTATTCATTTGGAATATCCTGCACCTCATTCTACGGGGAAAGAGCCGAGATCCCTTCACCGGGAGTGACCTCTTTAGCGAAGGTTTTCGTCACTATATTTTTAAAAAGGTTATCCGTTCCTTCAACGATATCAAGTTCTTTACGTTAAAGGTTTTCGCCAGAAACCATTCGTAGCCCTCCGTCGTTTCAGACGGGTAGCACGTAGTATTCATGCTATGTTTGTTGGCCTTCGTCAAGGCATAGTGTATGGTAGCTGCTTGTTGCCTTTCTGCAGCATAGATAGATGCGTTGGTTTGGGACAGTCGTATAGCCTTGTTGGCCTTCGTCAAGGGCTTGTGTGGGTGGGTTCAAATCAACCTGGAGAATGACGGGTAGAACTTGACATGTGACTTATGATTTGTTGGCCTTCGTCAAGGTCATAAGAGCATGGGGCAGAAATCACATCGGGAGTTTCAAAAGAACTGAAACTTGCTAGATATGCGCATACCTTCTGGAGTGTGATACCGTGAGCGGATTCCGTCACGTTGTCATGCGATGATAGTTGGATCCCGATTCCCACTGATGAGTTAGTTTACTCCTCGGGTGACCCCGACTAATTCTTCTTTCAGGTTTGAAGGAGAATTTGAGGTACAGTGGGAGGTTTCCAGATTAGATAAATTGGTAACCATTCTGATCTAGGTTAGAGTGCACGCTGAGTGTTTCTTATCTCTCTCTCTTTGGCAGCGACCATTGACTCGACCCTAAGACTATGACTCAGTGACCAAGTTGACCGAACCTTCTTAACACTGGCTTTTGGATTGTCAGAGTTGCAAACCTCATTGCCACTCCTACTTTTACCCTTTTCTCCAGGACACCCTGTATTACTACGAACGTCCACTTCCATTGGACAAAACCATCGTATGGTTAGATACGAACTCGAAGGAATTTATTCGAGGATGGTTTCCGGTTCTGGAGAAAATGGATAGGACTATTCAGTTGTCTTTTCCTTTTACCTTCTCTCAGATTGCGAGTACTCCTTGGTTTAGGAGATAGTACACCTATTACGCAAATTGGATAGTCTTCTTCCAAACCATAGGCAGGTGCCGACCGGTAGGGAATGAAGAAAACCAATTAGCATAACGATGGTGTGCAGGAGGTATTAAGTTCAGACAAAGCAAGGGATCAGTAAGAGGGAAAAGTAAATTGCGACTGCTATTCACGACCAAACCGAGTATTCCTTCGCCAATCCTAAATCACCTTTGTATTTCTCCAGGACACTCCGTATCACTACGAAGATCCACAGTTTATTTGGATACTCCATCGTATGGTTATATACGAACTCGAAAGGAACTTGTTCCAGTTCGGGGATGGATTCTGGTCCAGGAGAAATAGGAATAAGGTTTATTCGGTTTTCTTTTATCTTCACTCTCTCTCATTGCGAGTGTTCCTAGGATTAGGACAGTACACCCATTATGCTTATTGGATAGTCTTCTTCCAAACCATAGGCTGGTGCCGAATGGTGGGGAAGGAAGAAAACCATTTGGCCTAAGGGGTGTGCAGAAGGTAAAGACTAAAGACATATGAAGGGATTTGGAGAGGTGGCAAAGAACTATACGATTACAGTCGTGAATCTGGAAGAGGCATTACTAGGAATACCGGGATACCCTATCGAAACATTTCAATGTTTCAGTCTCACTGTGTACTGTTAAAGGAAAACTGATTTCCCGACTAGATACTTACTCCAGGGTATGTATCTACCAGGTATGATTCTCACATCTGTATGGTTTTTCAGATGATGAGTGGGAGTAAGTTATTGGGAATTGGGTGATCATCCTCATTATATCGGGATTCGTTGTAATCGGTGATATTTGAGGAAGTCAACTGGGTTGTTTGCCGGTCGGCAAATATTTGGTTTTGAATATCCGCTGTTATGCACCAATTTCAAATTGATGTATCTGTACGTCTATTTTTATAGAGTGAGATATACCTTTTTGAAATTATGTCTACGACATTTACTTATATCAGTGGATGGTTAGGTAAGGAGCATTAAACAGCGGTGAAATTCTTCTTAACCATAAGTACAGTTTTCAACCTACGACACACAGTGAATGAGTTATTAGACTCAAGGGACTTATACAGAGTATTGTATGTTGTCCAGGGTCCATCAGGACAGAGGGGTTGGTCCTCGTACTATATTCGGTTTACTTATGACTTCTCTAGTTTTTAGACAGGTGTTTCGTGGAAACACAGGTTCCGAATTTTGAGAAGTTATAGGTATTTGAATAGAGTAGAGAACCAGGTATAGCAAGTATCAGGATTCTTCAAAGTGATCGAAGATATAGATACTTGTGTATGGTATTCAGTTGATAGTAATGATAAAGAGAACTTGCTTCTTTTTCAGGTTACTCATAAATGGAAGCACTCCTAAGTTGGGTAACGTCGATCGTCCTTCTTCCATTTAGTTGACATGCACTGGGGACAGCTGCATGATTTGAATCTGGTTCAATTAAATCTGTGCCTCTGGTTCTATATTGGATATAGAACAGTTCATATCTTAACGTTGTTAAGGTACGGGGAGTTGTCTGGCTTATGATTAAAACCAGACTCTGGATAACTCAAGGCACGTTTCTGTAATGGCTGTTTGTGGGTTGACCCAGGTTATGCAGAGGGTTGACTTTCTACCATCTGGATGAACAATAGCGATATTGTTCTAGACTCGCCACAGTTTTATTAAAAATAGATTTTTTCAGAAAACAGTAGTGGGAGTATGGTAGAACTGGAAGTGATTCCAGAACCGCAAACGATTACTGAAGATTTGATAAGGAACCTAAAGATTCAATCTGGTTTGACATTCCATTGGCCACTCCGCAGATAAGGTGGGTAACTTCAGGCATCCGAGAGGTACTCCGGTAGCCTCAAGGACGGTGACAGGGAAGTTCTTGTTAACCCACACTTGCCATTGCTGTTGTTCCAGACTGTGAGACCCGGCAGGAGGATGAGTATAGCGTCGTTCTAAACTTGCTTTAGAAGTGTACGTTTATATGACTCTGCCAGAGGGTTGTCGTAGTCAGTGGGAGCAGCGGAAGCATTGGTGAACATGTGGCTTATGTCTATTTATAGACTAAAGCAGATATAGCGGAGATAGATCATCAATTTCTGATGTGACAGTCATAGGTTTGACTTCATCAGAATAGGGGATGGATCTGTTGAGAAGGTGGTAGGGTGTGATGTCCTAGTATTTGGATGACATACACAGAGTAGGAAAAGAAACTCCTATACTACAATCGGTTATACTTTGGTCGTCACACAGTAGTTTCTCCACATGGGACTTGGATATTATATCAGACATACTGGTTACTAGATCTATGGTTTTAGATCTAGATTTAGGTAGTCTCCCAATCTGGGTACTTAGACAACATTCTAAGAGTATTTAGAATGGACGACTCCTGGCACGGTAGTGTACCTGCAGGTAATGGAGTCACCCTCTCTAAAGGTGTCTTACAGACTAAAGAAGAGAGGGATGTGCATGATTGGCAGATCACTTGCTCAGGCAATTGAGTCAATCATGAGATGTCAAGTACCACACCAGATGTTGTTCTTGTACTAGATGCGATAAGTTGACATTGATCCTATCCTAGAGAAACAGTCGAAAGCAGTTTTAGAACATAAGTACATGATCTAGGGATATGATAACGACAGCCCCATTCGGGAGACAGTTATCATTCCAGGCTTCCAAGGTGACCCGGACAACAAGGAGGTTGTCAGAGTTATAGTTTTCCTTCTGATGAGGGGCAGTATTTTGGACAGGTGGTCCAAGGCAATACTGAGGGAGGCATGGCGCAGGATACTGATTAAGTTCAGTTGACGATACAGTCTAAGAAGTTTGGATTTGGAGTTCATTTATGAGCTAGGTCCCATCAGACATCCAGACACATTTTAAGACAGGTATTGCTCATTTCGGAAGATGGGTTTCTCCGCGAACATGAGATATAGAGAGACATGGAAAGAAACATCAAAGCGGATCCACTCACTGAGGCTATTCCTTGAACGCAATAGTTCCGCAAGCGAGCTTTGTGGGACTGATTAGTAGAGGAGTTGGGTGTTCGGTATCACACGGGCTGTGAGTATGCGACATCGCAATAATTAGCCTTGAGTGCAAGTGGGAGATTGTTGGAGATAGTGCCCTCAGAGTCAATTATTAGGTCACAGGTACGTGATTGCAATGATTGATGGAGGACCTATCCCGGTAAGACAGTCTTACTCGAGATGATAGTATGCTATCTGGTTTACCTTTATCATCGTGTACTGCTTTAGGTGACCTTACAGGTCGCTATTACACGTTGGTAGAGCCCCTAGGATTCTTGCTTGACTGCCAGCAGTATGAGGGCGATCATATACGTGGGAGCTGGCAGTCTATAAGCATATCCTTAAATGGTCCCTAGTCGTGAGAGTTTCGAGACAGGGCATCGATACTCCAAAGTAGACTAGTGTATACAGTCGAGACCCCGACGAGGGGCGGTGGCCGGTCTCACAAGCCACTGGTGTCAGTTGGTTCACCTAAGATGTATACAGGTGCTCATTGGGTTATGAGTACACCGGACAGGACTCACCGGGAACATGCGAGTTGGTCATATACCAGACGTCAGATGGCAGTTCCCTGGTGACATGTGTAGAGGTTAGTTCATCGACCTGGGAATCGTCATTTGTCTTGTGTGAGTTCCCACTGTACTTTGATTACTACCCTACCACGGCTCAAAGGAGTCGTGCAAACAGGTTTTAGTTGGGTACAGTCCCGAGCCACATGGAGGCAGTGAGCGTATCTTCAGGGGTTCGTCTCTCCTGGTATTGGGGGTGAGGTCGCGCTGTGTCTAGGAGAGCCATTACACGAAGCCCTCGGCCGAGGCAAGGAGATTTACTGGTAGGTATTCCAGTAGTATCTCAGGGTGTTCTGGGCTACACTCCGACACGACTTGTACCGCTTTTGGGGGTCTGACTTTTACCAACCCCCTAGGCCCGCTATGCGATGCTCATAGATGAACGGACCGGACTGTACGGATATTGTCACTGGCAGGCTCAGTAGGGTTGTCAGGCTGAGTTCGCTCACTGACGTCCCTTTTAGTCAATACCTGGTAGCCCGTTACGTATTGGCTTATACCTCTGACGTGCTAGTGGTTAAATCCACAACCAAGGTGTTGACGAGTCTTTAGAGTCCCCCACATCAGTTACTCAGCTTTCGGGCGAAAAGTTGTAGAGGCCGTATGGAGATATGGCAAGGTCCGATCAGATACGTGCGGTATTGCACGGATCAGGATCGGGCAGTTTGTACTACAAGCCGTATGGATATATGGCAGGGTTCGATCAGATACGTGCGGTATTGCACGGATCAGGATCGAACGGATAATACTAGCCAGCTTTGGTTTAAGCCGGATCCTAGTATAGTACAGTGTAGATTTTGTCTCATTGCATTTGTATTTCGGTCGGATTACAAATGCGGGTGTGTATGCACAGTATCGGGGTTTTCCTGTAATTTATTACGGGACCAGTTTTATGGAGTTGCCAGTTTGCTTTCCGTTTCAGCCAATTTCCTTTGTATCGTTCATTGGCCGAAGATTGGTGGAGGAGGGCTTATTTGCATTGTTGCAAATAAGTATTTGTGGAGGGGTTCTTTGCATATTCTTGTGTCATGATGGTTGCACCATTCTTTGACCTTGACTTCCTCTTCTATCATGATTGCTTGACTTTGTGAGGTAATAGTTTGTCATCATGGTTGTTGATGATGTTGTTGATGGAGTGTGGATTTTCTTGTGATCATTGTTTTTATCATCACATTTTTCCTCCCTCTCTCTTGCATAATGTACACACTCCTCTCTCCTCTCCTCCTCAAGTTTTTGGCCGGCCACTGTTAATGAGTGGAGAGAGAGGTTTAGTTTTTGGTGGGAAAATTCCTTCATGTTAATTTCGTGGGCCCCCCCTTGAGTGTGCTGGTTTTTAATTTGGATGATGGATTAATTTCCTTAGGAAGCCATGAGCTTAAATGGGTGTGCTGGGGGCTGATTGTTTTAGAGAGCACAAAATGTTTTGGCCGAGCTCATTTTCCTTGCATGCTCCATTTTTCCCTCTAGCATCCATGAAAATTCTTGTGCACAAATTCCTCCACCAAAATGGCATCTCCATGAACCCCAAATGAGACTTGCTCACTAGATATTCTACAGCAAACCTTGGACGCGTCGGCTAGCCAACTTTGCGCCCGAGTTGCCTCGGCATTGAGGTGGGAGCCCGTAAAAGATGTAGGCGATGTGGTGCCCTTATGGCAAGGAGGCAACGACCGGAGTTTCCGCGGGAGATCGGGACGACGACGAGAAGACCGAAGGACTCGGATCAGTCGGTATATCTCTCTTCCCCATCTTGTAGTTAGCTAGGACTAGTTAATGGTTCGATCCGGGTATTAGTGCGCGGTGATGCCAGTTCATAAAAAATTAAAGTTTATCACCGCTTCCGCATTCCGGCGTCGGATTGACGGCCGGGGTGCCGCCGTGCACTTACAAAAATTTCGGCAGAGTCTCCTTTGTAAATACTGGCCCCCAAACGAGATACAACATGAATAGTATACGAAATCAATAAAAGGCATCCCCAAGCGGGAGCTAGCTCTTCATCAATCGACGGTCACAACCACACAAGCAATATAATATACAACGCCAAAGGCGAGGATCAAAACTCAACAGGAAACTCAAAACAACAAGAAATCTACAGAAATATAATGCACGACTCTTAGGTCGAAAGAATAACATCACTGGTCTCTATCTCAAGAATAAATACATGATTGGTTGATGGAACTTCTAGATACAACTGAATAATAATATACAATGTATAATGATGGGTACGATACAAATAAACCCACCTACTAGCATGTCACCCAAAAGAAGCAGTGCCAGCAAAGCCATAAAGAAACCTGTACGGCAAAACCTGCAAGAAACTGTGGCACAACGGGGGTGAGTTGCCAACTCGTGAGTAGAAAAACATGTACGAACAGAAATCGCATGAACAATGCAATCCTAGGTCAACGATCATAATATATACTGAAATATATAACCAGCAGCCTATAACAATGGCTAGGGTAAATATCTAACCCAAGTGCAATCCCATGTGCCCGTGTCAGTGCCTCAGGTAGCAATGTATCACATGGATGATGTATGAATGCACGAAACAGAATGCATGTATTGAAGAAAACTACTTTCATAAATTAGTGAAATTTTCTGTATTTTTAAAACGAGGTATCATAATGAAATCAGCATAAACAGTGTCTAGCATCGACACAAAACGTAAATCCCAATGTCTCAAAATCTCAGGCCCCGGCTATCCGGACTGGCCTGTATCATCAAATCTCTGTACCTCAATATCTCAGAATCTTTGTATCAATCTCACTATCTAGGGCACCGTCAGTCCAGACCGGCCCCTACCATCAATCTCAAGACCACGACGGTATCCTCCGGATATCCGACGCGTTGGGTAAAATCACCGGTAGGTAGTGCTTCCCTGCCAGGCTCAACGTCAGCAACACGACCTTCTTACCCCGGGGTACCTTACCGGGTCCACCATGTACCCGAAACGGTTCATCCAACTCCTCGAATCGGGTCTCGAAATCCATCAGCAAACTCATGGTGAACGACTCATACATCATGGGAAAACCGCACTTTTTCTTTAAAAAAAAGAGAAAGAAGTTTATAAGTGCTTTTGCGGTTTTCCCCCAAATCCAGGAAATCTCATGAAAATCCAAATCCAAATCCTCAATAGCATGTAAACAGTGAATATGGACATAAAAATCCATGAATGCGGCATATCAATGAATAATAACATGCATGAAGTAGCAAGTAATAACTACAATGTCTAAACTAGCATATAAGGCAAGTACACTAATATCATGTCTAAACTATTAGCTAACAACCTATGTCAAATGAAATAGTATTTTCTAAAGTGTTCGTGACATGGCAATTACCGATGAAGATGTGTGTGAGCCGGCAAGTAAGTGTACGTGGTACATACGCATCATCGGTAATGGTGATGGTGTCCTAACAGCATGATATCAATAATGAAATATGAATTACAATAAGTATGCGATGCGGAGCAACAGCAATAATATGCGGGAGCTGAATACTAGACACAACTATAACTAAACTGCATTACCCTAATATAAATCCTACAATAGTGCCTTTGAAATAAGACGAATCACGGTGTTTTGAAAATAAGGGCTACGGTGTTTTTAAGAAAAGATACGTCTTTTGAAATATCCGTAGAATCCCTTGACCTGTCTTTTAAAATACCCACGATTCATTAGTTTTGAAATAGGTAGGAGTCTAATCTAGTCTAACAACTATACTAAACTATACGGCTGAACTAACAAGCTGAACTACAGGTAAGGAAACCGCCTAACATCTGAGTCGATACGTATACATACCTGTATATATATTAGTCGGTGATTCCGCCTCAATAATATCATATCCGATACCATATCTATAATCAGACATCCCAAGTCAAGAGTACGGATCAATCATCAATATATAGCTCGTACGTAAATCCGTCGTACGGCATCCCCAAATCTGGGTACAGGTCAATATCATACTCTCACACTGTTCATCTGGTATCCTCTTTATCAAGATCATCATCTGGGGTACTGACCTACGTCTAGTACACTACTAATATCACTATTCATATGGCATTGTCATCCAAAGATCCGCTATAATATCAGGACGTATCTCAAGTACGAATCCTGCCATATCACCGATCTCACGGCCTCAACTCAAATCTCATCGACTCATCTCAATCCCAAGTATCATCCGCAAATCCAGTATGTGAACACCTAGTCCCATACCCAGGTGAACACATAACCACATCTCCCCATATACGCACAGGTAATAACATAGATGTATGCATGTGTGTGCGTGCGTGTGTGGGTGTAACAACTACTCTAGGGTTTCGCAACTAACACTAAACTAATCCATGAACACCTAGAATCCACCTTTATCATCAAGTCTCATATCAACATAATATATATAATCAAAATATATGTGCGTATACGTATTCATATACATCACCACGAACTGCGGGGGTGCTATACACCATCCACCCGACTTCTCCCCGTAGATATAAATCTACTCACCTGGTCCTCGCTCGCCGGTGCCGACGTCGCCACGCGCTTGCTTGTCGTCTTGAAGTCCACATGGGATACCTGCATATCATAATGCACCGTATCCCATTAAAACCCGACTCATGACCAAAACGACATACGAATCCCACATAGGTCAAAACCTATGGTTGCTTTCACAAATCAACCCAAAAACCCTCGACGTCGGCGTACAAACGCCAAACCATCGAGAAAAACACCAAACGTACAAATCATGGTTTCAAAACTCACTAACTGTATAAGAAATAGGGATTAATTCATCAAATCCATAAAATTAAACCAATCGTTTTATTTTCCGAAAACCTAGTTATCACAAATTCCCATTTCGGTTCAAAACTTGATGTTTTAACCAATCTACAAATTTTAACGATTCAAATGGCCAAAATGCTCATTAAATAACATAATTAGGTCATACAAATTACTTTCATAAATTAAACTCATCAATTTGTATAAATTCCAAATTCCTAGTTTGCAAAAATACCGATTTTAACTCTTTTTTAAAGTAAAATTCGCAAATTTTACAATTAAGCTTGGTTTTGCATATACTAAAATATTAAACCACAATTTATAATGTTAATAATGCCATGAAACACTAATTAGAATTTATCTCACCAAAATATATATATTTTTAAAACCTAGTTTGCAATTTATATAATTATCACAATTTAAATTAACAAAAATGCAACTAGCAACTAGATTTGATTTAGCATAACATTAATATGTCAAAAACATCACACAACCATAATCTCACAATACAAAACCCTAAATTGCATTCAAAACCCTTTTCTTGAAAGTTAAATCTTTAATATCAAAACCATAACTAACTCATAATTAAACACATAATAGCTAGATTCAAGTAATTAAACAATAACTTATGAAAAATGCTAAGATTATACCTCACAAAATTAGAGATCTAGCACCAAAATCTTGGCCTCCAATTTGCTCTCTTTTCACCACAATCCATGCTTGATAAGCTAAAGAAAAATTGGTAGGAGTTGGATTTTGATTTAGCTTGATTTTTGTGTTGATTTTGGAAGGATTTTGTGAGGGTTTTTGAAGTGAAAATGGGGTTAAAAAAATAGGGCTGATTGAGGGGGCTCGGCCAGCAAGGATGGGGAGGGAGTGTGGGGTGTGTAGGAGTTGGGAAAGAAAGTCTAAGTCAAGAAAAGATACCCCAAGTCAACACACGACCCTTCTCTCTTTATTCTTTTCTTTTCTTTTCTTTTCTTTTACCAAAAGAAGTGGGGGAAAACTTTGGGGAGGGCTGCTGAATTCAGCAGAAATGAGGAGGAAAAATGGGTGTGTGTGAGTGTGGGTATGGGTGTGGGGTGATGGAAAATGATAAATACTATACCCCAAACATCCATTTACACTAAATTCACTAAAAAAGCCTTTTTTCTTCAATAATTTCTAAACCGTTTTGGCAAACGATTTCGTTTCAGAAACAATATTTTACATGTCAGTTTAGTTTGTCAAGAATTATAAAATTTGTATCAACCCATTCCAATTTGTAATTTTCCCTAATTAAATGTATTAGTGACGGCTTAAAATAATATTAAAATAAATTTTTTCAGAAAATTTGAAATTTCACCAGTGGCTCAATAAACACCAAATACTAGCAATTACATAGCTAGAAAATGTATATTTAATTTTATAATAAAGATATTTGTATTTTGACTTTTTACAGAAAACCCCCTTATTTTACCGATTTTCCGAAATTTCACCGAAACGATTTTCAAAACGTTACAATAAGGCCGAAATTTTTCAAGTGCAAACACCACTGCGAGAAATTATTTTTCTGTTGTGTAGTTTAGTTAAGCCTTATTTAGTGTACGGCTAGCGTAATAAATCACATATGGCATCTTATTAATGTGCTGTCCAAGAACAGCACCAATGGCAAAATCTGATGCATCGCACATAATTTCGAAGGGATGCGTCCTGTCTGGAGATGAAAGAATGGGCGCAGAAATGAGAGAGTGTTTCAATGACTCGAACGCTTCCATGCAAGTTGAGTCAAAATCAAATGTTGTGTCCTTGGCCAATAAGAGAGTCAAAGGTCTATCAATCTTGCTAAAATCCTTGATGAACCGTCTATAAAAACCGGCATTGCCAAGGAAAGCTCGGATGTCTTTGACGCATTTAGGAAGAGGAAGATTAGAAATGACTTCAATTTTTGCTCTATCAACCTCTATTCCGTTTTGCGAGATGACATGTCCTAAGACAATACCTTCTCATACCATAAAGTGGCACTTCTCCCAATTCAAAGTTAGGTTCTTATCCCTACAGCGGGTAAGAACAGCGTCAAGGTGTAGCAAACACTTATCGAAGGAGTCACCAAAAATGGTGAAATCATCCATAAAGATCTCCAAAAACTTTTCAACCATGTCTGAAAAGATCCCCATCATACACCGCTGAAATGTAGCGGGTGCATTGCATAACCCAAAGGGCATGCGACGATAAGCAAAAGTTCCAAAGGGACAAGTAAAGGTGGTCTTGTCTTGATCCTCTTTGGCTATGGGGACTTGGTTATAGCCAGAATAGCCATCTAAAAAGCAGTAGAACTCGTGCCCAGCCAATCGTTCTAGCATTTGGTCAATGAAAGGTAAAGGAAAGTGGTCCTTCCTTGTCGCGGCATTGAGTTTTCTATAGTCGATGCAAACTCGCCACCCAGTTTGGGTGCGAGTAGGAATTAACTCATTTGCCACATTGGTAATGACCGTGATGCCCGATTTCTTTGGCACAACATGAATGGGGCTAACCCATTGGCTATCCGAGATAGGGTAAATGATACCACTATCAAGACATTTAACAATCTCCTTCTTGACAGCCTCTTTCATGATGGGGTTGAGGTGTCTTTGTGGATCCCTTACTGGCTTGGCATCATCCATCAAGTGTATATGATGTTCGACTATGAGGGGACTAATCCTTTTGATGTCCGCCATAGACCAGCCAAAAGCTTGCCGATTATTTTGTAAGACCATTAAAAGGGCCTTCTCTTGCTCGAGAGCTAGAAAGGCCGATATGATAACGGGAAGTGTCTCATTTTCATCTAGATAAGCATATTTAAGGTGCGACGGCAAAAGCTTTAGTTCGAGTTTAGGAGGTGAAACAATTGATGGTAATAATGGTGTAACTGTTTCAAACTCGAAGGATTCCATCAAAGTTTCAAATCGAGTGTATGCAACCGAGTCGGATGGTTCAACTAACTCATCCGAAAAAGCAAAAGACTCAAACCCGGGTGGTGAGTCTTCAAAATTGTCTACAAAGGTGAAACACTCATATTCGTTGTCCGCCGTGAAAGCTGTGTCGGATTCTAGGAGGAACGCACTAGTGGCGTCAACACTGCTGTGATCGAACATAAAATTTTCGAACTCACAGTCCTCCTCCACGATCTCATTGATCGAGAAAACATCAAGTATGCTAGAATTAGGCTCGGCAGGCTGATTTTCCAACTTGAAAATGTTGAGTTCAATTATCATATTGCCAAAAGATAGATTCATTGAACCGTTACGACAATTGATCACCGCGTTAGAAGTCGCAAGGAATAGTCGACCAAGTATCACCGGAATTTGATTCCGGGGGTTAGCGACAGGTTGTGTATCCATAACAATAAAGTCAACGGGGAAAATGAAATCCCCTACTCTAATTAACACATCCTCCAACTCTCCCCTAGGATGGGTGATGGATCGGTCGGCCATTTGGAGAGTACAACGAGTGGGCTTAAGCTCTCCAACGCCTAATTGCTCGTACACCGAATAAGGTAGCAGATTGACACTAGCACCAAGATCTAATAGTGCTCTATTGATGTTCTTGTTTCTAATTGTTATCGAAATAGTAGGACAACTGGGGTCCTTGTGCTTTTGGGGTAAAGATTGGACAAGAGCATCGCTAACAGCATTAGCCACGAATACTTTCTTTGGTACTTGTGACTTCCTCTTTTTGGCGCTTAAGTCCTTTAAGAATTTTGCATATGAAGGAACTTGTTGGATTGCATCCAAGAGAGGGATATTTATGCTAACCTGTTTAAACAACTCTACAATCTTCTCCATTTATGGAGTTGGTTTATTGGATCTCAACCGGTTTGGAAAAGGAACATTTTGAAAAGTTGTTGGGTCCAATTTTTACGGATTAGATTGTGGAGTTGGAATGGATCCCCGTGTAGATGTGTTCGTGTTGTGAGAAGTGGGTCCGTTCGAGCTAGAAGAAGTAGAGCCGTGTGACGGATGAAGAATAGGCCCTAACGAAGAAGAAGAAGAAGAAGAAGAAGAAGAAGGTGAAGAAGATGAAGAAGGACCACGGGCAGGGGTGTCATGGTTAATACCCACATTATTTTGCAACACTTTTCCGGATCTCAACGTGGTCACAGCATTTACGTTATGATTCTGCTGTTCATATGTAACATGTGCGTGACCGGGATTTGGCAGTGGTTGAGACGGAATCTTTCCTTTTTCTTGCTCTTTCAACGCAGCATTGAGTTGTGCAATTTGTGCCTCAATAGATTTGATGCTTTGATCGTGTGAGGCACTGTTTTGCACCAAAGATTGAATAGGAGTCTCTAGCCTAGCCGCGGATTGTGTAGATTGCTTTAGGAACGCATCTAGACTTCTTTCAAGCGAGCTAACCTTGTCATTCTGAGGTGGAACAAAATTGTTTGGCGGGTAAGAAGTGTTAGGCACAAAATTGTTCACTTGATTAGGGTAAGGTTGCTGTTGGAAAGGTTGTTAAAATTGAGTTTGTGGAGGTGCTTGTTGTTGTGGAGGAGGAGCCCTTTGAAAATTGTTGTTTCCTTGGAATTGTTGATTTTGGTTCCAAGCGAAATTTGGGTGACTCTTCCAACCCGGATTGTATGTCGAAGAGTATGGATCATTTCTTTGTCGTTGCTGAAAGGCAGCATTGACTTGATCATGTCCTTGAGTAGATGAATTGTAAGGACACTCTTCGGTGAGATATGATGGATCCGAACAACAAGCACAAACAGTTCATGGAGGCACAACAGGGGCAGGAGAAGGCGATGAGATTTTGGTCTCAATCGTTTCTAGCTTTTTCGTAAGAGCGGCCATCTCGGCTTTCATAGCAATCGACATATCTAATTGATGTATGCCTGCCCTAGACTGACCAATAGAAGAAGAAGATGTGGTCTTGGTGCTCTCCCACTGAATTGTTTGTTCACTAAGGTCCTCAAGAAACTGTCACGCTTCGTCACTAGATTTGGTTAGAAAGTGACCTTGACAAATGGTTTCTAGCAACTGCTTCGTTGCCGGGTTCAATCCCTCGTATAATGTTTGGCAAAGTTGCCAACTTTTGATCCCATGATGAGGGCATTGAACAAGTAGGTCTTTGAATCTTTCAAAACACTTCCAAAATGGTTTAGACGGAAGCTGAGAAAATTGTATAATCTCGTTACGGATTCTAGCAGTTTTGTGATGAGGATAGAACTTTTTAAGAAAAGCTTTCACAAACTCGTCTCAATTTCTAATTGAATGTGATGCTGTGCTGTATAGCCACTTCTCGGCTAAGTCACATAAGATGAAAGGAATGACCCTTAGCCTTATAGCGTCATCACTTAATTGGATAGTTTTCATCATGGCGCAAACGTTTTGGAATTTATTGATAAAGATATAGGCATCTTCGGATTCCAATCCATGAAATTTTGGCAGCATATTGATGAAGTGGGGTTTTATTTCAAAATTTTCCCCATTTGCCGGTGGGAGTGAAAGACAAGTAGGTAGGGCGGTGCGGATGGGGTAGAAAAGATCCTGGAGCGCGACTTGTGTGGGCGCTTCAACAGGCGGGTGATTCGGGTTATTTGCACCTAACGGAGGTGGAATCAGTCTCGTCGGTAAGGTGTTGTTAGGATTGTATCCCGACATACCTTCGCAAGAAGAATTTGCAGGTGAAAGTGAAGAAGTGGAAAGGATTTCGACTTCGGAGTCGAAAGGTTCGTCGGTCGGTACTAACGAAACACGGACTAATCGGGCGCTAGTGTCCCTAGTCCAACCGGACATACACTAAAAGGGGTAGTGTAGTCAAAAAAGTGAAAGACAGAATGTAGAGGTAAGAAAACGTCAATGAGGGGAAGTGGTGTAAGTGAGTGCAAAGATTTCTTTAGCGACAAATTGCAAGTTGTTGAAAAGATTTTTCCTTTTTTTTATGTGAGATTTTGCAAAAAGATTTTTGAAAAGAGACTTGTGACACAAATGCAATCAACCATAAATGCACAATCAGGCCTAGATCTAGGGTCACCTAGGTCAGCTAGACAGCTCCTAACTGTTCCAAAGGGCTAGAAATAGGACCTCTTCACCGCCTCTTCACCGCCAATTGCGGCCAGGTAAGTGCCAGGTAAGTGGGAGGCTCCCGTTACAAGTAGCGGTCCTAATTAAGTAACCACTTGCCTTGACACACTTGCCTAGACACCGCAAAGTCAGGTTAGGATAAACGGCCGATGCCTATAACTAGTCCTCTGTCCTATTGAGCTCGAAGTCCTTAGGGCTGAGTCTAGTATTTTTTAATTAAGAATGGTCAATGCAAATGCTTTAAGTGATTTCTGGGGTCCTGGGAAGGGTGATGAAATCCCCACCCAATATGAATTGGTCAAAAGCCCCTTAAAGTCCGATTAAAATATGTAAAGCAGTAAATCACTTGCAATCAATTTTCTTTTTAGCGCGGCGCAAAGAATCCTGCAGAAAATCAATTATTGGAAGGGGGAAGAAGATTTTCAGCACAAAGAATCCTGCAGAAGATTTGGCAAAAAGATATATGGAGATTGGCAGAGGAGGGAAAGAGAAACAAACAGAGAAGATTTCGCGCAAAGAGGCCACGTGGAAGCCGCGGAACCGCGGTTCTTACCGGGTTGATGCCGCGGAAGGGCGGTCTGGTGGAAGGATCGTGTCACTGAAAAAATTCTGTAGCTCTGTTGTTCCAATCCTCTTCTGTTCTGATGTACCTTTTTCTGTTTTGCCCTCTAGATTTTTCCAGATCCGTCGATCCTGCAAAGATTCACATGAGAAACCCTTCAAACAATAAAAGATGATAGAATTTTTATAATTTTGAATTTTTCCAATTTTTTAATATTTTATATTAACCCGAAATTACAAAAAGAAAATTTTACGCCATCCCCGGTAACGTCGCCATTTGATTGGTCTCAAAAATATCTAGTAACCGCAATCAAGAACGGCGTCGCTTGGTAGCTAGCCGGTGAATACGGGTCGGTCCACAGGGATGTTGTAAATCTCCTAAATGTTCCTACGAGCTAATTCCAAATGGTGTTTGGTCTTTTAATTAGATCTAAAAACGAAGTTGTGCTATACTAGGATTAGGAAACTTGCTAGGATTAGGTTTAGGTAAAGTTTGGTAAATAAAGATTTACACCTCTTTCTAATACCTTAAATTAGATATCATATTAGGGGTTATGGTAAATATTAATAAAGGGGATTAGGATGATTGGGAAGATGTTTCTTCCTCTAGATCCTTGTCCTTCCTTTCTTAATCTTTACCCTAACCTCCATGGAAAACTTACAAATCCGGTCTTTTATACTACGGATCACCGTTACCTCGTGGGTAGAGTGCCGTAGGGAGCGGAAGATGAAAGTATGCATGGAGTCCTAATGTTCATAAGAGATTGGTAAAGAAAAGAGATGAGAGATCTTCATCTCTCAAACCCTTCCCTATTCCTAAGCCTAACAAGCGAGGAAACTACTCGCTCATTGAGGTATCTACGAAAGACATAATTTTTATTTTGTTTTAAGAGATGAAAAGATCTACTACAAGTTAATAAAAATTCTAAACTATATTAAACTAGAGCAAGAAAAGAATTTTCCTAGGGCAGAATTTAAATCTAAAACTAGGGCAGAAAAATAAACCTACTTACGATTGATGCTCTCCAACTTCAAAGAAAACTGAAATTTTATTGATGAATAGAGGCATGAGAAAATACAATGAATTGGGTCTCTATTTATAGGACATAGAAAACCCTAGGTTTACAATTGATTCGCATGTCTCCATTTACCAAAATATCCCTAGGAGACTAATCAGCGCCGCAACTAGATTTTGGTAAAAAAAATTAGTCGCTCCAGGCTCTTTATGGCCGCGGAACTGCAGCCTGGGTAGGGGTTGGGCCGCGGTTCCGCGGCCTATTGGTGATGTTGGATGGTGAAACTTTCTGGGCTGACTATGGGCATTTTTAGCTTCCTGATTGTTTGGTTCTTTTCTCCATTTGGATTCTAGGTCTTCTCCAGATCTTTCAGTGAAAACTTGTAGTGGTCTTTTAACCGTTCGCTTTGACATCTTGGACCTTGCGTTGTCTTGTACATTGTGAACTGTTCTTCGTCTAGGCTTGACTAAGATCCTTCTATTTGTTGGTCAAAAGTCCCATTTTTGTATCGTCTTTTGTCTTTTTTACTGTTTTTGCTCCAAGAACCTGTAACCTGTACTATGTAGCAGACATGGGTCAAAACCACCTGTTTTATTGTAAAATGCATAAGAATAGGGAATATAATAATGCAAGAATATGATATGAACAACAAGTCAACAAAGTCAAACTTTCAACTCAACCATGGCACACTAATACTTAATTAATATTATTATTAATCATATTTCTTATTCTCATTAGGGTTTAGAAAAGGTCAACAGTCAACAACCCTAATGAGAATCCTCTGCCTCTGTCTCAGTCAACCGTGCATACACACCCGCATCTGCGTTCCGGGGAACACGAATACAAACGAGATAAAACCAATCCCAAAACGTATACTAGGATCTGGCTTAAACCAAAGCCCGCTAGTAATAACTGCCCGGACACCAAACGTGCAAAAGTGCGCGGATGTGACCGAACCCTGTCGCAAAACCATGCGACCTCTACTCTGTTTTGCCTAAAGGCGAATAGCTCTCTGTGTGGGACTCTAAAGACTCGACACTACGCTGGCAGTGGGTTTAACCACAGACCGCAAGCGGCACTAGCTGTGCGTAATGGCCCCCAGGTAGATGCCGATAAGAAGACTTACGAGGTGAAACCTATCTGAACTCCTACTGAGCCTGAATGTGACAGTCTCCGTACAGTCCGGTTTGTTCGTCTGAGAATATCGCATGGCGGGCCTAGGGGGGCGGTAAACGTCAGTCCCCTAATAGCGGTACAATTCGTATCGGAGTGTAGCCCAGAACACCCTGAGATAACACCGGAAACCCACCAGTATATCTCGCTTGCCCTGTCCAGGAACGACTATGTGTAATGGCTCTCCTTGACACAGCGTGATATCAACTCCTAATACCGGGAGAGACGAATCCTGTCTAACCGTCACTGCCTCCAAGTGCTTCGGGACTGCACCCAACTACTACCTGTTTGCACGACTCCTTTTAGCCGTGGTAGGGTAGTAATCAAAGTACAGTGGGAACACACTCGAGGCGAAGTGACAGTGTCAAGTCAGCGGACTAAGCTGTACTCATGTCACCTGCGAACTGATAACTGACGATAGGTATAGTACCAACCAACAGTTCCCGACGAGTCCTGTCCAGTGTACTCGTAACCTAACGAGCACCCGCATACTATCTCAAGTACGACGTACTGACGGCTGTGGGACAAACCGTCTCCCATGCTGGGATGAGAAGCGCATACACTAGTCTACTCCGGAGTATCGATGCCCTGTCTCGATAGTCCTACGACTAGGGACCTGTATAAGGATGTGCTTGTGGATTACCCAGCCCCCACGAGTGTGACTGCCATCACAACGCTGGTAATCAAGCAAAGATCCTAAGGGCTCCACTAATGTGTATAGGTGATATACTAAAAGAAACACATGTACACATTAAAGTAGAAACAAACCAAGTAGCATACTACTATTTTGAGCAAGATTGTGTATACAATGGTGAATATCCCAAGCTTCCATTAAGTAATATACAAACTAGTATGATACAGTAATGGCCTCTAGGGCATATACATATAGTAGGGTATCAATGTTCAAATGTTTGGCTTCCAGAATAGGAACTATTTTCCAGACTTATTTTTATCCGCAGATTAGTGTCTTCTTTCATCTTACTAACCGTTGGGACAACGGCTCATAACTACTTATTACTAGTTTCGTTTAAGAAAACTTCTTGGTTTTCTTAAATTTTTCTAATCTTTTGGATGCAATTTTTTTTCACTTTCTAATCTTTTATTATCTTATTTATGTACAAAATTTTTATTTATTTATTTATTTATTTTTATTATATGTTTTGTGCTTATGCAAAGTGATATGCAAAGTAATGCGTAAATAAGCACAAACCTCCCCCAAACCTGTTTACAACAGTGTCCTCACTGTTGCCATCTGTTAAATCTTCAGAAACTTGTAGACTTGAGAGGAATTTTTTTAATGGGGACAATAATATATGAACATGAAAATCTCCCCCAAACTTATTCTTTTCACTCACCTCCATTATAAAGATGATATAGTATTTTTGAAGAAATGGAGGTGAGATGGAGGAATTTTAGTCAAAATAAAGCGGCTCGTCAGTGGAAAAATACGGTTTTAATCTATGTCCATTCACTTTGAAAATTGTACCGTTTTCAACATTTTCAACCTCAATTGCCCCATGCGGGTATACATATTGCACAACAAAAGGTCATTTTCACCGAGATTTTAGCTTACCTGCATGAAGATGGAGACGTGAATCATAAAGAAGGACTTGTTGACCAGGTGTAAAAGTTTTTCTCAAAATGCTTTCATCGTGAAATACCTTAGTCCGATTCTTTACAATTACAGCATTATCATAAGCTTCATCGCGGAGTTCGCTTAGCTCGTTTAATTGCAGCTTTCGAAAGTTGTAGGCTTGATTTAAATCAAAGTTAAGTTCTCTAATGGCCCACATTGCTTTGTGTTCAATCTCGACCGGAAGGTGACAAGCCTTTCCAGACACTAGTCGGTAAGGAGACATACCTAGATCGGTTTTATATGCAGTTCGGAATGCCCAAAGAGCATCCGTCAATTTGGTCGACCAATCTTTTCGATTTTTAGAAATAGTTTTCTCCAAAATTTGTTTGATTTGTCTGTTTGAAACCTCATCCTGCCTGCTCGTTTGGGGATGATAGGGTGTAGAAAGTTTGTGGTTGATTGCATATTTCCGCATCAAAGTCTCGAAAGACCGATTTTAGAAATGCGTCCCGTTATCGCTAATGATAGCGTGAGGGTGTCCAAATCATGAAAAGATATTTTATTTTAAGAACTTAATGACAACCTTTTTATCATTAGTACGACAAGGAATAGCTTCCACCCATTTTGAGACGTAATCAACCGCAAGCAATATGTACAGATTCCCAAAGGAGTTGGGAAAATGACCCATAAAGTCAATAACCCAAACGTCAAAAATTTCAACCACTAAGATGGGTTGAAGAGGCATCTCATTTCTTTGAGAAATCCTATCCGTGTGTTGGCACTGTAGACAGGTTTTGCAATGATAAAATGCATCTTTGAACAAAGTCGGCCAGTAAAAATCGCATTGCAAAACCTTCTCCGTCGTCTTTCGAGGACCAAAGTGACCTTCACATGCTTGATCATGACAAAAAGATAGAACACTCTTGAATTCATCATTCAGGACACATCGGCGAATGATCTGGTTAGGACAATACTTAAACAAATAGGGTTCATCCCAGTAAAAATGTTTTACTCGGGACAGAAATCGATATTTGTCCTGTTTCGACCATTCACTGGGAATAAGTCCTGTTGCAAGATAATTCACAATATCCCCGAACTAAGGTTCAGTGGATACTTTCAAGAGTTGTTCGTCTGGAAAAGAATCATTGATCAGCAGGGTCACAGGTGAAGAAGAGATGCGCGATAAATGGTCGGCTACTACGTTTTCACATCCTTTCTTATCTTTAATAACAAGATCAAATTCTTGTAATAGAAGGATCCAACGTATTAGCCTACCTTTAGCATCCTTCTTCGCCAAAATATGTTTCAAGCCAGAGTGGTCAGTGTACACAACAATTGGTGAGCCAATCAAGTAAGGCCTGATTTTTTCTAATGCAAATACAACCGCCAAAAGTTCTTTTTCGGTAGTTGTATAGTTAATTTGAGCATCATTCAGAGTCTTACTTGCATAATAAATCACGTATGGCATCTTTTCGATGTGCTGTCCTAAGACTGCACCAACTGCAAAATCTGATGCATCACACATAAGCTCAAACGGGTGGTTCCAATCTGGAGATGGTAGAACGGGGGCTGTAGTGAGAGAATTTTTAAGTGAGTCAAATGCTGCCTCACAATCCGAGTCAAAGTGAAAGGTTGTGTCCTTGGCCAAGAGAAGAGTTAAGGGTCTAGCAATTTTTCTAAAATCCTTAATGAATCTCCGATAAAAGCCTGCATGGCCAAGAAAAGATCGTATATCTTTGACACATTTTGGACGAGGAAGGTTATGAATGACATCTATTTTAGCTCTGTCAACCTCAATGCCTTTTCGTGAAATAACATGTCCAAGCACAATTCCCTCTTGGACCATGAAATGGCATTTTTCCCAATTCAAAGTTAAGTTCTTCTCTTTACAACGAGTAAGAACTGCGTCAAGATGTGATAGGCAGTCAGCAAAAGAATCTCCGAATATCGAGAAATCGTCCATGAAAATCTCCAGAAAATTCTTGACCATGTCCGAGAATATCCCCATCATACACCGCTGAAATGTAGCGGGAGCATTGCATAACCCAAATGGCATGCGTCTATAAGCAAAAGTACCAAAAGGATAAGTAAATGTAGTTTTGTCTTGATCCTTTTTGGCAATAGGGACCTGGTTATAGCCAGAGTATCCATCTATGAAGCAATAATATTCCCGTCCAGCTAAGCATTCTAGCATCTGGTCAATAAAAGGTAGAGGAAAGTGGTCTTTCCTCGTTGCGGCATTGAGTTTTCTATAATCAATACATACACGCCACCCAGTTTGAGCGCGTGTCTGGATTAACACATTTGCCTCATTTGTTATGACCGTGATGCCAGATTTCTTAGGGACTACATGAATTGGACTTACCCATTGGCTATCAGAGATTGGGTAAATGATACCACTGTCAATGCATTTGACGATTTCTTTCTTCACCACATCCTTCATGACGGGGTTTAACCATTTCTGTAGTTCTCGGGTTGGCTTGGCTTCATCCATCAGATGTATATGATGTTCAACTATTAAGGGACTAATCCCTTTGATGTCAACCATAGTCCAACCAAACGCCTGCCTATTAGATCTCAATACCGTCAAAAGAGCATTCTCTTGCTCTTAGGCTAGAGAAGCGGATATGATAACAGGTAAAGACTCATTCTCACCTAAATACACATATTTAAGATGAGAAGGTAAAAGTTTGAGATCTAATGCTGGCGGAGAAACTATAGAAGGTGGGGTCAACGAATAATATTCGGAGTCACAAAGAAGCTCGTAGCCTGCATAGGATACAGACTCGGAAGGTGAAGAGTCAAGAGTGTCAGACTCAAGAGTAGAAAAAGTGTCCTCACTAAGATGTGAAAGATCAATCATTGATGTGCTAGTGTCGTTGAGATTTTCAAAGCAAAGTTCATCAACTTCGCAGCTTTCGGGAGCAATCTCGTGGACAGAACATATATCAAGTATGTGAGCAGAGGGTTCAGACGGCTGACTTCCAATTTTATAGATCTTCAGTTCAATTGTCATTTTTCCAAAAGATAGGTTCATTGAACCGTTTCGACAATTAATGACAGCATTGGAAGTGGCAAGGAATGGTCGACCCAAAATCACCGGAATTTGGTTCTGTAGGTTTGCTACAGGTTTTGTATCGAGAACAATAAAGTCCACAGGGAATATGAATTCCCCGACTTTTATCAACACATCCTCCAATTCACCCCTCGGTTTGGTGATTGAACGGTCTGCCATTTGGAGAGTGCAATGAGCTGGTTTCAACTCTCCAATCCCTAACTGCTCGTAAACAGAATATGGAAGCAGGTTAATACTTGCGCCAAGTTCAAGTAAAGCACGGTTAATGTTTTTACCCCCAATAGAAATTGATATCGTAGGACATCCTGGGTCCTTACGTTTCTTTGGTAACTGTGGGGTAAAAGCAGTGCTAACATTATTTGTCATGAATACCTTTTTAGGCACTTGAGTCTTCTTCTTCCTAGTGCACAAGTCTTTAAGAATTTTCGCATAAGCGGGGACTTGTTGAATAGCATCTAGGAGAGGGATGTTGATGTTAACCTGTTTGAACATTTCCATAATCTTCTCCATATGTGGACTCGATTTTTTTCCTCTTAACCGATTCGGATAAGGAGCTTTAGCAATAATAGCTGGGTCCAACATTGGAGAAGGTGGTGTGTGTGGAACTGATCCCAGAATAGAAGTGGGGATCGTCTTTGGTGGACTAGAAGTAGTATGTTGAGGGTTTGAGCCTTGAGGAAAACGAAGAATAGGCTCGCAAGAAAATGGTGGGGGAGATAAAGTAGGATCAGAAGTAGAAGTGGATGTTGAAGGAAAAGTGGAAGTGGAAGCCGGGGGGTTATTGATTAATTCTTCAAATCTCTTCCCCGACTTGATTATTCAGCACTCTTCCAGATCTCAACGTTGTAATGGCATTCACATTGTAGTGTTGTGAATGTCCAGGATTCGGTAGGGGTTGAGACGTAAGTTTTCCTTTCTCTCTAACACTCATTTCGGCATTCAATCGTGCAATTTGTGCTTCCATCGATTTAATACTCTCACCATAGGAGTCAGACTTTTTCTAGATTTTATCGACAGAAGTCTTTATTTCAGCCGAAACTTGCATGAAATTTTTCAGAATCAAATTCATGGTTTATGCGAGTGAAGAGGATTCATCAGTACCGGTCAATTGCAAAGAACTAGACGGTGCAGAAGTGTTGACCGGATTTTGAAAATTTTGTGATTGATAGGGGTGCTGAGTCAGTTGTAGTGGTTGCTGTTGTTGTGGAGGGACCCCTTGAAAGTTGTTTTGGTTTGGAACCGTGTTTTGAATTTGGTGTTGGTTCCAAGCAAAATTAGGGTGATTCCTCCAACCCTGATTATAAGTGGAAGAATACGGATCGTTTCTAGGTCTTTGTTGGAAAGCAGCATTGGTATGCTCTTGACCTTGAAACGGAGAATTTAGAGGACATTCTTCCGTAAGATGAGATGGATCAGAACAGCAGCCACAAATAGTTTTGGAGAGTGACATCTGATTTAGGGAGGCTGCTAAAAATTTATGTTCCATAGCTTCGAGTTTCTTTAGCATTGCTGCCATTTCAGCTCTAACTCCTATGGAAACATCAAGTTGATGAATGCTACCCCTATACGATGACTGGTTTACACTCTCCCACTGTAAAGTTCTTTCAGCAAAATCTTCTAAAAATCTTCAGTCTTCACCATCATCTTTAGTCATGAAGGTGCCTCGACACATGGATTCAAGGGTCCGTTTTGTTGTAGGATTAATGCCCTCATATATGATTCTGCACAGATCCCATCCAGGGATTCCGTGATAAGGACATTGAACTAACAGATCCTTGAAGCGTTTAAGACACTTTGAGAATGGTTCATTTGGAAGCTAGGTAAATTGATTTATTTCGCTATGGACTCGAGCTGTCTTATGATTGGGGTAGAATTTCTTTAGGAAAGCCGTTACGAATTCTCCCCAGTTTGAAATAGAATGTGCGGCTATGTTATAAAGACACTTCTCGGCTATATCGCACAAAGTGAATGGGAGAAGACGTAATCCCATAGCATCCATAGAAAGCTGTGAAGTACCCATCATAGCGCATACATTTTCAAATTTGGTAATAAAGACGTATGCGTCTTCAGACTCGAGACCGTGATATTTCGGTAGAAGATTGATGTATTGAGGTTTTATTTCAAAATTGTCCCCATTGGTTGGTGGAATGGTGAGACAGGTCGAAAGAGGACCTCACATAGGGTAACATCTCTCTTGGAGAGAGATGCGGGGCGGATTCTGCGCACCTGCGGACGGTGGCAGAGTAGTGTTAAAGAAGTTCGATGGAGAACCGTCCATAGAAGTGGGTGTGGTAGTGGGTTCAGAAAAAGTAGACGTAGAATTACCGACTTCGGAGTCGATAAGAGGAACGCGGACAAGATGGGCACTAGAATCCCGTGTCCAGCCGAGCATGCACTAAATGGTTTAGAACAAGTGGCAGCGCTGCGATAATTAAGGAAAAGATGAGTTGGTGTTTGGTTTGAAAAAGATGGATTTTGAAAAATCAAATCAAATCACAAAAAATGCACAAGCAATTCTAGATATAGTGGTCACCTAGGTCAAGTTTCTAGACCGCTCCTAGACTTCCAGAAGACAAATCGCAAGATAGATCCTCTATCTCCTCTTTGCCCCTTCTGTGGCCAGGTAAGTGCCAAGTAAGTGGGAGGTTCTCCACTACGTAAGTAGTGGGCCTAATTAAGTAACCACTTGCCTTAGACACACTTGCCTTAGATACCACAAAAGAAACGCGAATAAGCAATAGATTACCCACGACCTTCTTCTGTCTTAAATGAGCGCGACGGTCCTTAGAGTCTTGTCTAGATATTTTTTAGTTAATGAGGGTGATGCTGAAGCAAGTTTGTGATTTTTGGGGCTTAGGAAGGGTAATGAAATCCCCACCTAATCTGAATTTGGTTTTGCCCCTTAATTTCTGTATTAAAAATGCAAACAACCAAGATCAAACACGCACAATTTTTTTCTTTTTAGCGGCGCTGCAAATTTGCAAAGAAATCTGCAGAAAATTGGTTAATAGAGCAGATCAGAGACGAGATAAGAATGTCAGAGATGGACCTAAAAAATCTGGTGCACTTAATCACTAAATGTGCTGCGCTTCCGCCGCACAAACAGCAGTAATGCCGCTAATCCGCTGTCAGTTCATGAGATCCCTGCACAAATATTGGTGCAGATGCTCCTGTCCCTTCACTGAGCTCTCTGAGATGACCTGAAATTTTTTTCCTTCGCTCCAGAGATTCCAGATTCCCTTGCAACAATTCACAACATATCGTTAAGCACTTGATGCGAATTTTGATCTAAAAATTCTGATGTAATAATAAAAATTTTCAACTCAAATTGCAAAAACGAACAAATTAGCACACGATCCCCGGCAACGACGCCATTTGATTGGATATCGTTTCCGTTGTCGTGTTTTGAAAAGTGTAAAGATCAAAACCAAAGAAATTTGTAAACCACAATCAATTTACAGTGTCTTTTGTAGGTTCGTTTAGCGAGTGCGGATCGTCCACAGAGAAAGTGTGATTTGTTCGAACTTGTTTTAGTTGAGTTGAAAATTAAAAGATAAAAGAAAATGATTCAATATTTATGAAATTTAGTTTCAAGAATAATAAAGAAATAGATCTAAAATCAAGAATTACTAAAGATCAAGAAAATGTCAAAATCGATTGAATTATCAAGATTTGTAAAGTGGCTTGTAGGAATCGGTCAAATTGATAGTGATGATGAATACTAATGATTACGAATTCTTATCTATTGAGGATTTGTTGCTAGATCGATGACGATCAACGAGATTTAGGGATCTATTGAAAAAACTAGGTTTTCTCCTTCACCATCCCTTGTCCTTTCATTGATTATCATTCAAATTTCAGCCTCTAGCAAATTAAATCACCGATCGTTGATCTCTAATTTGGAGCGAAAACATTCAAGAAAGCGATCTAGCTCAAATTAGGACTTCGATGATTCAATTTCCTAAAGTTTACAAAACTCATAAGACTTAATAGTTGTTCAAGAATTTCATCATCATCATCTACTTATTCTCTCGATTCCGCTATAAGCGGAGATTTCACTCAAACATCATGAAAAAGGAAAGAATCAAGAATCAGTAACTTTTCATAATGCAAGAATGTAAAGAAAAGCAAGATTTTATAATTTTCACCTTTATTAATCGATGATTAGGTACAATTCACTCAAGTCGAGGTTACAAGATTTGAGGAGGTAACTAAATCGTCGAAATTAGCTTCGCATCGATTTCTTGAGTCGCGGATCTTTGTGGATCTCTTGCTCGGATGATGATCGGCATTGCTTCAAAGGATCTTCATGGCTTGCTTGATTCGCTTCTCGATGAATCTTGATTTTGTATTTTGAATTTGATTTGGGCTAGGGTTTTGATTACAAGTTGTGTCACTCAACTTGTGTGTGAAATAATGATCAACAACTCAATTTTTTGAACAACCTTTGTAATGAAGCTATAGGTGCCCTTTTATAGTTTTCCTTTTAGCTTCCCCTAGAAGCTAGGTCAATCATCCTTTGGAAGCTAGGTAGTTAAAGAGAAGTTTCTAGATTAAGGTAGTTAGCTAGCTTACAAGAGAAGACTTGCTATTGGAAGGAAGCTTCTGGAGAATTCGAGGAACTGAAGCGTCTTGAAGAAGTTTTGTAGTTGAGAAGAAGCTTCTGTAGAAAATTTCTGCCGCCAACGAGTCAGAACGGCCGCGGATCCGCAGTGGATCGGCCTGACTCGGCCGCGGATCCGTGGCCCTTTTAGGTGATCTCTGCATGAAATTTCCAGTGCTGAGTTGTGTTGGCTTTATGGCACTTTCCTGATGTCTGGAATATTTTTATACTTTCTTGTTTACTGCCAGATCACAAGTCTTGGACTTGATGTATTTTATCAGCACTTTTAGCAGTTCCGGCTCTTTTACCTGGAGAATTTCCTGCACACAATCTCGAGACAAGTGTTGAGATATACAGATCATGCGAATAATAATAAACACTTAATTTCCCTTTAGAATGTCGATTATAGCTATAACACAGTGTATTTGGTATTTTCCAGATGAATTCGTAATCTGTGTTATAATTACAATAAACACCTATATATGAATGATAAGAGTAAGGAAATTGACGTGTTGAGAATGCACTATTTTTGACTGATCAGCGCTCTATGATGAGTACTGCTGAGTTGCTTATTTCCTTTCAGGGACATGCACTTGAGAAGATGCATACCTATTGAATACAGTTCCGATTAAATCCGTTGCCTACTACTCCATATGAGATATGGAATAGGAAGAAATTATCTCTTAAACGAGTTAAGATATGGGATTGTCCGGCCTATGTTGAAAAGCAAAATCTGGACAAGCTCGAGGCAAGCTCAGTTCTGTGCAAGTTTGTTGGATATCCCAAATATTCGCGAGGGTATATCTTCTACCATACTGAGGAACAAAAGGTGTTTTGTTTCTCAACATGCCACTTTTTTAGAAAAGGAATTTCTTGTGGAGGAAATTAGTGGCGATGAGATAGAACTGGAAGTAGTTCCAGCAAACACAAACTATAACTGACAATTTGGTGGAACCGGAGGATTCAATAGTCCCTGAGGAGCTGAAGCCACTCCGCAGATCTAGTAGGATTCCTCACCCATGTGAGAGATACTACGGTTTTCTCATAGACGGTGGGAGCGAGGATTGCATCATGGAGATGGAGACCCAACTAGTTTCGAGCAGGCCATCACAAGTGGGGACTCTGTGAAATGGCTGGATGCTATGCGATCTGAGATGGAATCCATATACACCAACAAAGTATTGACTTTGAATGTTGCTTCTGAAGGGGTAAAACCCATTAAGAGCAAGAGGATCTTTGAGAAAGATAATTTGGTGTAGATGGAAAAGTTGAGACTTTCTAAGCTATGTTTAAGTCCATCAGGATCCTACTTGCCATTGCTGCATACCATGACTACGATATTTGGCAGACTGCATGTCAAAACCGCTTTTCTAAATGGTGATTTAGAAGAGAGCGAGTATATGACACTGCCAGAGGGCTTCATAGACAGTGGGAGCAGCAGAAGAATATGCAAGCTGCTTAAATCCATCTACGGGTTAAAGCAGGCATCGCGGAGATAGAACATCTGTTTTAATGAAGCTGTGAAAGAGTTTAACTTCATCAAAAATGTAGATGAACCATGTATAAATAAGAAGGTTGTAGAGAGTATGGTTGTCTTCCTCGCATTGTACGCGGATGACATACTCTTGATAGGAAAGGGTGTTCCTATGCTACACTCGGTCAAGCACCTCTTATCATACAGGTTCTCCATGAAAGATCTAACTGATGTCTCCTACATCCCGGGGATATAGATCTATAGAGATAGATCTAAACGGATTTGGGATTGTCTCGATCCAGGTACATAGACACCATGCTAAAGGGGTTTAGTATGGATGATTCTAAGCGTGGTAATGTACCCGCTTGTTCAGGAATCACTCTCTCCAAAGAGATGTCTCTTGAGACTGATTTGGAGAGGGCTCGCATACAAGGGATACTCTATGCTTTGGCAGACGGGTCAATCATGTATGCGATGTTATGTACCAGACCAGATGTAGCTTACTCACCAGGTGTACTGAATAAGTATCGAAAAGATCTTTGAGAAAACCACTGGACAGCTGAAAACCATTCTTAAGTGCTTAAGAAGGACTACAGAGATGTTCTTGGTGTATGGTAACAGTGAACTCCAAATGGAGTCCTTTACCGATTCGAGCTTCCAGAGTGATAAGGACGACTGAAAGTCAGTCTCGGGTTTTGCCTTCACCCTCAGTGGAGGGACGGTATGTTGGAAGGGTTCCAAGTGAAGGGTTTCCTACAACACCAATACAAGGGTTTGGAGGCAACACACATGCCATATTTAATATTTAGATGGTGCTAAAGAAACAATCATAAGGATCATGCTAGAAAAATTAGGGCAACTAAACTTTAACACAAACACAAGTAGTAAAAGCTAGGGTTTTGAGAGTACAACCTTTGTAGCTCCCTACGCTAGACTCCTTGGCTACTTGAGGGTTGGAAAAAGGTCCGCTTGAGATTCTCTAGGTCCACGACGATCCACCCGGAGTCCTCTTTGTCCAAGCTTGAAACTTCACAAGATCAAGAGAAGAAATGGAAGCTAACACTCTACACAAATGGGCAAGACTAGTGTAGAATGGTGTTGTGGTTGGTTTTCTCACTTCAAAATCCTAACTTGGTAACTCTTTTGCTCACTTGAGAAAACTAGAGAGCAAGAGAGAAAGAAGGAAGAAGATGATGGCTTATAAAACTCAAGATAATGATAAAACCTCTAAAATAAAAATGAGAAAAGAGAATATATATATTTTCTATCTCTCATTCTTAACCAAGGTTATAAAATATCTAGATATTTTAGTTTGGAACAAAAATGACCATAGAAATTAAATCATGGTTAAACAAAAGGGTTAATGAAAGAATAAAATATTAAACCATGAAACAATTTCCATTTTCATTTTTCTTTTCCAAAAATAATATCCATATATTTTATAAAGGGTGTGAGTCTTATATTGCCACCATCCACTATATCAACAACCATGTTAGAATGATGTATGCATGTATGTGTGCATGCACATCCATATGTGCATGAATAAGAATGAATGCATACATGCATGCATACAACAAAAAAGACAAGGATTTCAAGTGAGAAACTAATAGTCAAATGATAAATCAACACTTGATTTAGCAACCCGGTCATATCACATACGACCCGACCAAAAGCAAACCGCCCGATTAATATACGGTATCTCATACACGCATTTTAACCGGGTCAACGCGCATATCTCATATGCGCACCACATCGTTTTGACTGGACTAGGTAACTCCATTTTAGGACTCTAAGACTCGTCAATACGCCGGTAGTGGGTGATGATCATATCAAGCACCCCCAAGCCGCAAGCGGTCAGCTAAACGTAACGGCCACCCGGGTATTGAGCGATCAGAAGAAAACAAGCGAACTTATCACAACTCCCGTCGAGCCAACCGGCAACACTACCGTACAGTCCGGTCTCTTCGTCAGATTTGCTGCATATCAAGTCTAGGGATGGTAATGTCGACCCCAATAACTCAATAAGTCGTGCCGATGAATGGTCTATAACAGATCGAGAAACTACTGATAACACTTATCAGTAAATCTCAACAGCCCTGGCCAGGGACTTACTGATATAGCCATTCGAGCAAAGCACAACATCAACTCCCAATACCGGGAGAGACGAAACCCCTCTTATCGCTCATCGCCTTCGTGTGTCTCGGGACTGTACCCAATGGCCACCTGTTTGCACGACTCAGTAGAGCCGTGGTAGGGTGATAATCAAAGTACAGTGGGAGAACACACAAGACTCTATGACGATCTCGGGTCTACAGACTAACTTGCACCAGTGTCACCTGAGAACTGCTATCCGAAGATAGATATAATTCCATATAGGAGTTCTCGGTGAGTCCGTCCAGTGTACCCAGTCACCACTGAGCACCCGTATACGATCTCGATGTCAAACATCGATGAATGTGGGAACATCCATCGCCCATCATATGGGTCTAGTATCATATACGCTAGTCTACTCTGGTATATCGATGCCCTGTCTCGATATACCTACGACTAGGGACATTTCAGGATATGCTTATAAACTACAGATGTCCCACTAGTATGATCTCCATCATAATCACAGTAGTCAAGCCTGTATCCTCAGAGTTTTATCAACATGTGTGAATGAATAAAAGCATGATCAAATCAACATGTCAGATAAAGAAGAACCAGATAGCATACTATCATGTCGAGCAAGAATGTATACTGAATATATATATATATATATATATATATATACATGTATAAATACATCCACTATCATATAATGGCCTTTAGGGCATACATATATCCAACAATCTCCCACTTGCGCTAAGGCCAGTTATTGGCGTATCTCATACCCAACATCTCAAAAAGTCACTCATGCTGCGGCTGAGGGAGGGCCTTGGTGAGTGGATCCGCGGTGTTATTCTTTGTGTCTACTCTCCTAATCTCGATCTCGCGGCGATCTACAATCTCCCGGATCAATTGAAAACGCCTCAGGATATGTCTGGACCGCTGATGGGACCTGGGCTCCTTGGCTAACGCTATAGCCCTATTATTATCACAATACATTGGTATTGGATCAATAATGGTTGGAACTACTCCTAGCTCCGAGACGAACTTCCTCATCCAGACGGCTTCCTTGGCGGCATTATTCGCAGCAATGTACTCAGCCTCCATCGTAGAGTTTGCAACGGTATCCTATTTGGAACTCTTCCAACTTACGGCCCCTCTATTGAGGGTAAATACAAACCCAGAGATAGATTTGCTGTCGTCCTTATCACTTTGGAAGCTTGAATCGGTAAAGGCCTCCATTTGGAGATCTCCATTACCATACACCAAGAACAATTTTTTAGTCCTTCGCAAGTACTTAAGAATGTTCTTCACAGCTATCCAGTGATTCTTCCCTGGGTTGGATTGATACCTGCTCACAACACTAAGTGCATTAGCTACATCTGGTCATGTACATAACATCGCATACATTATAGATCCTACTGCCGAAGCATAGGGTATAATGCTCATGCGAGCTCTCTCTTCATCGGTCTTTGGGCAAGAGTCCTTGGAGAGAGTGACCCCATGGCAAGCGGGTAAGGCACCCCGCTTGGAGTCTTCCATACTAAACCTTTTTAGGATGGTGTTGATGTACCTGGTTTGGGACAATCCCAATAATCTCTTGGATCTATCCCTATAGATCCTAATGCCCAGAATGTATGTGGCATCACCTAGGTCCTTCATGTAGAACCTTAGTGATAAGAAAGATTTGACCGACTGTAGCATAGGAATATCATTTCCTATCAGAAGAATGTCATCCACGTACAATACGAGGAATGTGACAACTCTCCCTACAACCTTCTTATAAACACAAGGTTCATCTGGATTTTTGATGAAATCAAACTCTTTGATAACATCATCGAAACAGATGTTCCAACTCCGTGATGCCTGCTTTAACCCATATATGGATTTAAGCAATCTACATGCTTTCCCGCTGCTCCCACTGTCAATGAAGCCCTCTGGTTGATCCATATAAACGCATTCTTCTAAATCTCCATTTAGAAATGCCGTTTTAACGTCCATCCGCCGGATTGCATAGTCGTAGTGAGCAGCAATAGCAAGTAGGATCCGAATGGATTTAAGCATGGCTACGGGAGAAAAAGTCTCATCATAGTCCAAAGCTGGTCTTTGACGAAAATCCTTCGCCACAAGTCTTGCCTTATAGGTATCTACCTGCCCATCTACACCAATCTTTCTTTTAAAGATCCATTTGCACCCCACAGGTTTTACCCCAGGAGGTACAACGTCCAAAGTCCATGCTTTATTGGTGTACATAGACTCCATTTCGGATCTCATGGCATCCAGCCACTTCACAGAGTCTCCACTCGTGATAGCTTGCTGAAAACTGGTAGGATCATCATCCTCTATGATGCAGTCTTCTCTGTTACCATCAATAAGGAAACAGTAGTACCTCTCTGGTGGGCGAGAAGTCCTACCAGACCTACGGAGTGGTCGAGGTTCCTCAGTTTCTATTGCAACAGCCGGTTCAACCAAGTCGTCATTTGTAGTTTGTGTTTCTAGAACCTCTTCTAGATCTACCACATTGCCATCAGCTTTATTTGTGAAAAACTCTTTTTCCAAGAATGTGGCATACTGAGAAACAAACACCTTTTGTTCCTCTTTGTGGTAGAATAGATATCCATAAGAATTCTTTGGATACCCTACAAAATTACACATGACCGACCGTGTCTTGAGTTTGTCCGGATTTTGCTTTTTAACATAGGCCGGGCAACCCCAAATCTTAATTCTCTTAAGAGATGGTCTCTTCCCATGCCATATCTCATATGGTGTGGTAGACACGGTTTTGGTTGGGACCCTGTTCAGTAAAAACGCTGCGGTCTCTAATGCATGCCCCCAAAATGAGACGGGTAGCTCAGCATCACTCATCATGGATCGGACCATATCTAACAGGGTCCGATTCCGTCGTTCAGACACACCGTTGTGTTGTGGTGTGTAAGGAGGAGTGAGCTGAGAGAGAATCCCATTCTTTTTTAGGAAGTTTGCAAACTCTGTACTGAGGTACTCCCCACCTCAATCTGATCGAAGCATTTTGATACTCAAGCCGGTTTGTTTTTCTACTTCGAGTTTATATTCAGTGAATTTCTCGAAAGCTTCGGATTTGTGCTTTAATAAAAATACATGACCGAATCTTGAGAAATTGTCAGTGAAAGTAATGAAGTATGAAAAACCGCCTCTAGCCTGTGTAGACATTGGCCCACATACATCCCTATGTATGAGGCCTAGGAGCTCAGTAGCTCTTTCTCCATGTCCGGTAAACAGTGTTTTGGTCATTTTACCCTTGATACAAGACTGGCAAGTCGCATAAGATTTATATTCAAAAGGGTTTAAATATCCATCTTTGTGTAATTTGTTTAGTCTTGTTTCGTTAATATGACCAAGTCTACAGTGCCAAAGAAAAGCTTCATTTATTTCTGAAAGTTTTCTTTTATTAGTGTGTTGTATGCTGAAAACTGTGTGTTGATTAGGACGTATATCCCGTTATTAAGAGTACCATACCCAACCAACATTTGATTCAGGTGAATGTTCATAACATTGTTCTGCAATACAAAATTATATCCTTCATTGTCTAACAAAGAAATGGATATTATATTACAAAGCATACTAGGTACAAAATAACATAGGTTCAAAACCAATATACACCCAGACGACAACCCCAAATGATACTCTCCCACTGCGACTGTATGTATATTGAAACCATTTCCAACGCGGAGAGTATGGTCACCTGTCTTCAAAACCTTGCTATTTCTCAGGCCCTACATAGAATTGCAAATGTGAGAACCTGAATCGGTATCTAATACCCAGGAAGCAGAGTTTATTGAAAAACAATTTTCTGTCACAAACACACCTGAAGCGGAAGAATCCCCATGCTTCTTCTTGAGATTTAAGTATTCCGTGCAGTTCCGCTTCCAATGTCCTGTTTTGTGGCAGTGATAACATTCCCCTTTCCCCGATTCTCCAGCTTTGGACTTGTCCTTCCCCTTAACCTTTTTAACTGCACCCCTAGGCTTGGTGGGCTTCTTTTTCATCTTTCCCTTGGCCTTAGCCTTTGGGCGAGAAGAGAAAGATTGCCCAACACTCAAAACGGGAGTTTTCACTGATTTCAGTGTGCTCTCTGCACTCCTTAACATATTAAGGAGTTCAGGTAGTTCCTTCTCCATGTTGTGCATGTTGAAGTTAACTATAAATTGAGCAAAGGTGGAGGGGAGGGACTGCAGAATAATATCCATAAATTGTTCATTGTCCATCGTCCATCCAAGGTCCTCAAGCTCTTCTATGAAAGCTATCATCTTCAGAACATGGTCTCCTACTGGTGTGCCAGGGGCCATTCGCATCTGAAACAGTTTCTTTGATGCTTCGTATCGTAATACGCGGGATTGCTCTCCATACAACTCCTTTGTATAGAGGAATATGGCGTGAATCTCCATATTCTCGTGCTGCTTTTGATGTGTGTTGTCCATCGATGCAAGCGCAAGGCATTTGGCCGTGGCACAGTCAGCGTCCCATGTCTTGTGGACTTCAATATCCGCAACTGAGGATTTTGGACCTGGGGGCGGGGCTGGAGCCGTGAGGACATATGATACTTTATCATAAGTCAAGGCAATGTTCAGATTCCTCACCCAGTCTTTATAATTGGTCCCATTCAGTTTATTTTTATCTAGTAGAAGCTTGAGTCCTGTCATTGGTATCTGTCATTAAGAGAGAGAAAAGAATACACTCAGCGAAAGCTCTTGCAAAGATCAGATTGGTTATTATCTTATCTAATCGATGTCTCCCACTGCTTTAATCAAGTTTTTCTTTCAAACCTTAAAAAGAAAACTAGCCAGGATTAATTACAGTTTACAACTTCGCTAACCGTTCAGCCAGGTCAGTGTCGGTACTTGAGGGAGGTTCCCCGTGCTTTCGTATGGACCTAATTAAAGTAAACCTCGTCTTCCCAGAGGCGTAGCCCCGTTAACACCTTTCTAGACACCTAATGGGTTAGCTAATTGTAAACTGCAAAACTCTCCTGGGAGCAACTATTGCCCACAGTGGGATCGGGATCCAACCATCATATGGAAGGTATGCAATCTCATTGCAAATTTCAACTATTGAAATTCCCGATGTGGTTTTTACCCCCAGTACCTATGATCTTAACTATGGTCAACAAATCATAAGTACTAGTCAAGTTCTACCTGTCATTTCTTGATTAATTAGATCCACTCATATGACCCTTAACTATGGTCAACAAAGTCGCATGAATGTCCTAATTAATCTGCATCATATGCAGTGTAGGAAGACATCACTTAGCTACCGTACACTACGCCTTAACTATAGTCAACAAACGTAGCACGAATACTAAGTACTCTACTTCCTAAAATGACGGAGGGTTGCGGATGATTTTTAAGAAAATCTTTAACACTTTGAACTTGATATCGTCGTAGAATTAAATAGTTTTCAAAAGGAGTGGCTTGAGCTCCGCAGTTTTGAAATATAGCTTTTTCATAAAGAGCCGAGTGGTTTTCAAATCCGATTCTACAACATCTTTTTAGGTTTATTTTCTTTACATTAATCATATTAATGTAGTCCCATCATTTAAGTCCTTAAGCCAATCACAGAAAAGAAACGAAAATACAACGTACGCTTATGCCATCCGCATTCGCCGCAATGTTCCGTTATGCACCGTTAGGTTACTTAACTAACGGCATACCGGGACGGGACTAGCACGGGTGTAAAACATAAGCAACGTCTACTATATATCATATATATAATATATCATTCGTCTCAGATATCACATCACAGTATACAGGCAGCAGAAACACACAAATGATAACATAGGATATACTAGGACGTACGTATTTAGTATTTAGCCAATCAATAGAAAATACGGATTCCACAGTCACGATGAATAGCCAAGCCCACACCCCTAGACCCCTACGAGAGCGGCAAGCGACCCTACCAATTCTGGAGTTTAGGAGACCCGGTCTCGACTCCTCGAGATGGCCTCCCACTGAACCCCAGAACCCGGTCACTTGTGCTCCCCTCCTTGGGTCTATCCTAATGCGGAAAAGTAAATAATATACAACACTGGTGACATCAACCTCAACCTGGAAGTGCTCCAAATAAGAGAATATTATATTACATTTGAATTTTACATGAATGAAAAGAAAACTCTCATCTCACATAAAAAAAACCCGGCTATTCAATCGCGACAATCCTGCTCATCATATCTCAGCAACACATAATATCATATATCATCAACGTAAGTAAGTATGCGTACCCCGATTGTCGTTGATGTATAGCAACGAAACCGGCGATATGCGATATACTACACTTACGGTCACAGAAAAGAAAGTGTAAAACTACAACATTTGGAATCCACAATCACTTTAGACATCGCAAATCCGAAATATCACATACTTCGCATTTCATGCCTAACTATATGAATTCCACATATTGTATCACATTCCAGATAAATAGACAGTATTAAACTTTCCGATCGAATAATCAAATACCCAAGATTTCCTTAATAGCTCAACACTTGAGCGGAGTTCAAAAATCCCGGAACATGTCACAGTAGCAGCGGTCCAGCCGTAGAAGGGTCAAGCCAACGCCTCACATGTGGCACGCCGTACTGCCCCAAACCCTAAGGTTTAGAGGCAGTTCAGATGGTCACATAATCAAGTTAAGGTTTGTGTTCTTCTAGAGGGTCCACCACGTTACTTGCACGTATTTCCGAAAGATTTAAACCCGAGAAAAAATTCAACACTTGAAAGTTTTTCATGCCGGGAAAAAGTGAGTTAATGATATCCGTTCGAACTTTTTAATACTTTCTAAATTACCCGAAAACAGCACGAAATTAAATATTCCGATCGAATCAACGAATCCAAAATAATCCCCAGAACACTCAACACTTGAGTCAGATTAAAAATACCCAAAAATATTTATAAGCAGATACTAACATTACTGCATAAAAAGTAGGCCATATCTCTTCTGTACGGCCGCGGATCCGCGGCCCAAGCGAGGTATGGCCGCGGTTCCGCGGCGGTATGTATGTATCATGGCGTCATTTTTTACAGTATTGCTTAGATTTGCCTGCTGAATTTTTTAAGTATTTTTATTCTGAAAAAACACAGTTTTAAAAAAATGTACAAAGAAGGGTTAAAATGCATATTTCGGGGTTCGATCAAAGTTTTAACTTCGCCTAAACGTCGCCTAATGCTCTAACCTTGCTCTGATACCATGAAGGGTTTCCTACAGCACCACTACAAGGGTTTGGAGGAAACACACATGCCATATTTAATATTTAGATGGTGCTAAAGAAACAATCATAAGGATCATGCTAGAAAAATTAGGGCAACTAAACTTTAACACAAACACAAGTAGTAAAAGCTAGGGTTTTGAGAGTACAACCTTTGTAGCTCCCTACGCTAGACTCCTTGGCTACTTGAAGGTTGGAAAAATGTCGGCTTGAGATCCTCTAGGTCCACGACAATCCACCCGGAGTTCTCTTTGTCCAAGCTTGAAACTTCACAAGATCAAGAGAAGAAATGGAAGCTAACACTCTACACTAATGGGCAAGACTAGTGTAGAATGGTGTTGTGGTTGGTTTTCTCACTTCAAAATCCTAACTTGGTAACTCTTTTGCACACTTGAAAAAACTAGAGAGCAAGAGAGAAAGGAGGAAGAAGATGATGGCTTATAAAACTCAAGATAATGATAAAACCTCTAAAATAAAAATGAGAAAAGAGATATATATATTTTCTATTTCTCATTCTTAACCAAGGTTATAAAATATCTAGATATTTTAGTTTGGAACAAAAATGACCATAGAAATTAAATCATGGTTAAACAAAAGGGTTAATGAAAGAATAAATTATTAAACCATGAAACAATTTCCATTTTCATTTTTCTTTTCCAAAAATAATATCCATATATTTTATAAAGGGTGTGAGTCTTATATTGCCACCATCCACTATATCAACAACCATGATAGAATGATGTATGCATGTATGTGTGCATGCACATCCATATGTGCATGAATAAAAATGAATGCATACATGCATGCATACAACAAAAAAGACAAGAAAGGATTTCAAGTGAGAAACTAATGGTCAAATGATAAATCAACACTTGATTTAGCAACCCGGTCATATCATATACGACCCGACCAAAAGCAAATCGCCCGATTAATATACGGTATCTCATACACGCATTTTAACCGGGTCAACGCGCATATCTCATATGCGCACCACATCGTTTTGCCTGGGCTAGGTAACTCCATTGTGGGACTCTAAGACTCGTCAATACGCCGGCAGTGGGCGATGATCATATCAAGCACCCCCACGCCGCAAGCGGTCAGCTAAACATAACGGCCACCCGGGTATTGAGTGATCAGAAGAAAACAAGCGAACCAATCACAACTCCCGTCGAGCCAACCGGCAACACTACCGTACAGTCCGGTCTCTTCGTCAGATATGCTGCATATCAAGTCTAGGGATGGTAATGTCGACCCCAATAACTCAATAAGTCGTGCCGATGAATGGTCTATAACAGATCGAGAAACTACTGATAACACTTATCAGTAAATCTCAACAGCCCTGGTCAGGGACTTACTGATATAGCCAGTCGAGCACAACACAGCATCAACTCCCAATATCGGGAGAGACGAAACCCCTCCTATCGCTCATCGCCTTCGTGTGTCTCGGGAATGTACCCAACAGCCACCTGTTTGCACGACTCAGTAGAGCCGTGGTAGGGTGGTAATCAAAGTACAGTGAGAGAACACACAAGACTCTATGACGATCTCGGGTCTACAGACTAACTTGCACCAGTGTCACCAGAGAACCGCTATCCGACGATAGATATAATTCCATATAGGAGTTCTCGGTGAGTCCGTCCAGTGTACCCAGTCACTATTGAGCACCCGTATACGATCTCGATGTCAAACATCGATGAATGTGGGAACATCCATCGCCCATCATATGGGTCTAGTATCATATACTCTAGTCTACTCTGGTATATTGATGCCCCGTCTCGATATACCTATGACTAGGGACATTTCAGGATATGCTTATAAACTACAGATGTCCCACTAGTATGATCTCCATCATAATCACAGTAGTCAAGCCTATATCCTCAGGGCTTTATCAACATGTGTGAATGAATAAAAGCATGATCAAATCAACATGTCAGATAAAGAAGAACCAGATAGCATACTATCATGTCGAGCAAGAATGTACACTGAATATATATATATATATATATATATATATATATATATATACATGTATAAATATATCCACTATCATATAATGGCCTCTTGGGCATACATATATCCAACACCAAGCTATATACCATAGCAGACTTGTTGATGGAGGCTAATTACATCGCTACCAACAATGCTGCCAAAGAGGTTGTCTGGATGAATAGAGTTCATGAGATGAACTTGGTTCCTACCATTGGGCATCTAATACCTGTGTACTGTGATGACAATGGAGCTGTGGCTTTGGCCTAGGAACCCCAGTCCCGTCAGCGATCCAGACATATTCTTAGACAGCATCACCTGATCAGGGAGATAGTTGATCTCTAGGAGATCGAGGTCAGGAGAGTTGACACAGAAGATAACACAGTGAATCCACTCACCGAGGCCATACCCCAGATGCTATTCGAGACTTTTAGGACGTTGGGTATGAGATACTACAACAATTGGCCTTAGTGCAAGCGGGAGATTGTTAGGAATATGTAAGCCCTAGAGGCTATTATTGATGATATAGTGGATGCTTGGACATATATATAGAGGACTTTCTTGCTCGACATGATAGTATGCTATCAGGTTACCTTTATCTTAACATGTAAACTGGTATTTATACTGTCTATCTCTTACATGTTGATAAAGCCCTTAGGATATGTACTTGACTACCAAGATTATGTTGAGATCATACTAGTGGGGCCAGGGTGGTCCATAAGTACATCCTTTAATCAGTTCCTAGTCGTGGGAATATTGAGATAAGGGCATTGATATTCCAGAGTAGACTAGTGTGTACGTTTCTTGTCCCTTAGAGGGCGATAGTTGATCCCACAACTATTGGTGTGTGACATCAAAGATTGTACACAGGCGCTCATTGGAGAATGGGTATACCGAACAAGACTCACCGAGGATTCCTATGTGGTAGTATACCTATCGTCAGATAGCAGTCCTTTGGTAACACGGGTACAGGTTAGTCTGTAGACCCGAGATCGTCATAGAGTCTTGTGTGGCTCCCACTGTGCTTTGATTTCCTCCCTACCATGCTCAAGAGGAGTTGTGCAAACAGGTGGATTTTGGGTACAGTCCCGAGTCACATGGAGGCAATGAGCGATAGGAAGGGTTCCGTCTCTCCCGATATTGGGGGTTGATGTTGTACTATACTCGATTGGCTATAACGGGAGTCCCTAGACAGGGCTGCTGCCGAGATTTACTGATAAGTGTTATCAGTAGTTTCTTGAACCGTTATAGGCCAGACATCGGCATGACTTATCACGTTACTGGGGTCTGACGTTTACCACCGCTAGACATGATATGCGACTGTTAGTTATATGTATGCCCTAGAGGCCATTACTGTACATTGGATGTATATTGTAGTGGATGCTGGGACATATATAGGTAGGACTTTCTTGCTCGACATGATAGTACGCTATCTGGTTGCTCTTTATCTTAACGTGTATACTTTCTGTCTCTCTGTTACATGTTGATAAAGCCCTTAGGATGTGTACTCGACTTTCAGGACTGTGATGCAGATCATACTAGTGGGGCCTGGATAGTCCATGAGTACATCCTTCAATGTTCCTAGTCGAGGGAATATCGAGACGGGGCATTGATATTACAGAGTAGACTAGCGTATATCTTCTCGACCCATGCGATGGGCGATGGATGATCCCATATCCATTGGTGTTTGACATCAGAGATGGTATACGGGTGCTCAGTGGAGACTGGGTACACTGAACGGACTCGCCGAGAACTCCCAGATGGTATTATACCTCACGTCAGATGGCAGTTCTCTGGTGACACTGGTACAGCTTAGTCTGTTGACCCGAGATTGTCATAGAGTCTTGTGTGTCTCCCACTGTGCTTTGATTTCCACCCTACCACGGCTCTACTGAGTCATGCAAACAGGTGGTTTTTGGGTACAGTCCCGATTCACATGGAGGCAATGAGCGATAGGAGGGGATTCGTCTCTCCCGGTATTGGGGGTTGATTTTGCGCTATGCTCGACTGGCCATAACAGGAAATCCCTGGCCAGGGTTGCAGTGACCTACTGGTAAGTGTTATCAGTAGTTTCACACATGTCATGGACTTCACGTCGGCATGAGTTATCGAGCTATTGGGGTCTGACGTTTACCACCCCTAGGCGAGATATGCGACATATCAGACGAACAGACCGGACTGTACGGTAAGTGTTACTGGTTGGATTCACAGGAGTGTGAGCGGGCTTGCTCATTGATCTTCTGATCGCTCAATACCCGGGTGGCCGTTACGTTTAGCAGACCGCTTGCGGCTTGTGGGTGTTTGATATGAGCATCATCTGCTGCCAGCGTATTGATGAGTCTTTAGAGTCCTACACAGAGGTTTCCTAGCTCAAGTGAAACGAAATAGGAGCGCATATGAGATATGTACGGGACCGAGAATAATTCGTGTATGTGATACCGTATTTCATTCTCACGATGAATGTGTCGAATGGTTGTATGCGATATAACCTAGTTATCGAATCAAGGATTGATTCGATAAGCCGATACATTGGATACTAGCCGGTTATATGCGACATGACCGGATCATTGAATCAAGTGTTGATTTAATGATTTAATGTATAATTATATATTTGATATATTACTTTGCATTAACTGGTATTGGTTCACTTTAAATGGATTTTCTCACTTGGATTGTGCAAGTTGTATATGTGATATACTTTTATGCACAAGATTGTATCATGTTTGATGATACATGCAAGCTTGGGTTTGTGTAAAGAATTGACCATGGTTATATGAATGGTTAGGGTTTCATTTTATTTACTTATTCTTTTATTTATTCTTTTTGTTTATTTTGGAAAAAGAAAATGATAAAGAAAAAAAAAAGAAATGGTGGCTTAGTTTGTTTTTTTAGTTGAAGTTTCATGAAGCAATGACTAAGTCACCATTCTTGTCTCATCCTTAACCCTAACCATACAAGTTAACCATGGTCCATTCTCTACAATTAACCAAGGGTTAATATATGATAAGTATTGATTTATTTATCTAATTATTCAATACTTATCATAACTTCTTCTTCTTCTTCATCTTCTTCTTTCATGAGAAGAAAGCTTGCTACATCAATGGTGATTGATGAAAAAGTGTGAGAAATCCAAAACTAAAGTCTACCCACTTCCTATTTCTTCATCCTCTACCTCTTGCCAAGTAGTATAGGGTGTTTCCTTCACAAGTTTTCATGGCTTGGTGAAGGTGGAGCTTGATCTAGTGATGCTTCGACGTAGATCATCTTCGGCACGTTGTCGATGACCTAGCCCGCCTTTTTCTCTGATGAAACCACCGTGAGAGTCATGGTTCGATTTGGACAGCCGGAGGGAGATCATCGCGGAGCTTAGGAAGTGGTGGACCGGATCTACAAAAGTTGTATTTCCGTTTCTTTTAGTTAATGTTGTTAACTATTTTCTTATGTCGCCTAAACTTCTAGCCAACGATCCGTTCTAGGGTTTCTCGGCACCGTTAAAATTAGAAATTGGCATGGATGATGTCTTGTGAGACCTCACTAGGGTGCCTAGGAACCCTTCATTGGTATCAGAGCCTAGCTAGAGCCTTAGGCGAAGTCTAGACGGAATTAGAACTCCGATCGAATCAAAACCCAAACCCTAATATTGCTCTCTGTACTTTTTCTGAAATCGTGGAATTTTGAGAATTAAAAATATGCAGAAAAATCAGCAGGAAGATCTAAGACTTACTGTGAAATTCGAGCTCATGAATCCATCAAAGAGCCGCGGTTCCGCCGCATAAGCATGGCTTATGCGGCGGTTCCGCGGCCATAATGTATCCTTGTTTAATGAATTGTGCACAGTAATTCCTAGTATGCAGTGCTGGTTTTCCTGGGAATTTTTAATATTTTTCCAAGAGTTGAATTTTCTGGGTTGTATTGGGGACTCGGTGTATCGATCGGATTATCTAATTTTGTCAGTGTGTTTTTTTCCGGGTATTTTAGAATATGTTAAAAAGTTCGACCGGATATAAATACCCACTTTTTCCCCTGCCGGGAAATTTCCAATTATTGGATTTTTCCGTAGTTTAACGACGTTCTAAGTAGTGCAAGTAACGCGATGGACCCTCTAGAAGACAACAAACCTTAACTCGATTATGTGACCGTCTTGAACTGCCCTTTGAACCTTCGGGTTTGGGGCAGTACGGCGTGCCACATGTGAGGCGTTGGCTTGACCCTTCTACGGCTGGACCGTTGGTACTGAGGCACGAACTGAATGTTGTTAGACTTATTTCATGTGTTGAGCTGTTTCGGGAAAACTTGAGTGTTCGAATGTTCGATCGGAAAGTTTAACATTTTCTATTTATCCGGAATGTGATACAATACTTGGAATTCACAAATTGTTATGAGATGACTGGATGAGTGTTATAAACATAGCACTTTAGTCTCACTTGATCGGTTGCCACGGAATTTTGATGTGATCAAAAGTCCGTCGCAATCACGTAGTGTACGTGAATACTCGCCGGATAAACTTAATAGACAGCCTCGCCCCATAGCCCCGACCAAGTGATTGTAGGAGAACCCCGTCGCCGAAAGCATCCGTTCGGGTGCTCGCGGTAGCGGTGTTCCGCCTTGGTGCACTTCGTCGACGGCATCGGGGGTGCGGCCGTCTACTGAAGTTTGCGACGAGCATTCGATCTGAATGTCGGGAATCCTGTTGAATTGCCCGACTTGATATTGAAAAGAGTTTTCGATAATGAGACTAAAATGCGGGGTTTATAATTGTTAGGCATGCGATGTCTAAGTAATTCATTTGGTCAGGCATGCGATGTCTGAGGTGGTTGCGGATTCCAACTGTTGTAGTTTTACACTTTCTTTTCTGTGACCGTAAGTGTAATATGTGATATCGCCGGTTTCGTTGCTATATGTCAACGACAATTGGGACGCGCATATTTACTTACGTTAATGACATGTGATGTTATGTGTTGCTGGATATGTTATATTGGATCGTCGTGTTTGAATAGCCGGGGGTTTTTTTTATGTGAGATGAGTGTTTTTCATTTTCATTCATGTAAAAACTTGTATGTAATATTCTTTTATTGGGGCACTTCTAGGTTGCGGATGATGTCACCGTTGATGTATATTATTTACTTTTCCGCATTAGGATAGACCCAAGGAGGGGAGCACAAGTAACCGGGTTCTGGGGTCCAGTGGGAGACCAACTCGAGGAGTCGAGTCTGGATCTCCTAACCCTAGAATTGGTAGGGTTGCTTGCCGCTCTCGTAGGGGTCTAGGGGTATGGGATTGGCTATTCATCACGACCGTGGAATCTATGTTTTATACTGGCTCGTATTAAAAAGACGGACGTCCTGGTATATCCAATATTTCATATGATATCTTCTGCTGTGTTTTATCTGTGATGTGATCATGTGATGTTCTGTGACAGATATTATATATAGTATATATGATATATTATATAGGCGTTGCTTATGTTTTACACCCGCGCTAGCCCTGCCCTGCTCTGCCGTTAGTTACCTAACCTAACGGTGCAGACGGGACATCGAGGCGAATGCGGATGGCATAAGCGTACGTTATATTTATCTGTGATGTTTAGGTGGACCTTAATGATGGGATATTCATTAATGAGATTAATGAAAGAAAATAAACCTAATTGATGTTGTGGAATCGAATTTCAAAATAAAAACAGGTAGCTACAGTTCTTGCTTTGCATCGCGGTGTTCATTATAGAACATCCTGCACCTTATTCGATGAGGAAAGGACCGAGATCCCTTCACCGGGAGTGACTCCTTTAGCAATAACTGGCAGATGCTACACACTCGGTTTGTCCTTTGATTGCTTCTATAGTTTCTGCTTTGCACAGTGATATATATGATATATCCCGCACCTCATTCGACGAGGAAAGGGCCGACGATCCCTTCACCGGGAGTGACCCCTTTAGCAAAACTAGAAAAGCTTCGAAAACATTCCATTTAAAAACCATTTGATTCCGCAACGAGATCAAGTTCAAAGCGTTAAAGGTTTTCACAAAAACCATTCGCAACCCTCCGTCATTTTAGGAAGTAGAGTACTTAGTATTCGTGTTGTGTTTGTTGACCATAGTCAAGGCACAGTGTACGGTAGCTAAGTGATGTCTTCCTACACCGCATATGATGCGATTAGTTAGGACAGTCGCGTGACTTTGTTGACCTTAGTTAAGGGTCATGTGGGTGGGTCTAATTAATCACGAAATGACGGGTAGAACTTGACTAGTACTTATGATTTGTTGACCATAGTTAAGGTCATAGGTGCTAGGGGTAAAAACCTTTATCGGGAGTTTCAAGTGTTGAAATTTGCAATGAGATTGCATACCTTCTATATGATAGTTGGATCCTGATACCCACTACGAGTAATTGTTACTCCTGGGAGAGTTTTGCAATTTGCAATTAGCCGATCAAGTAGGTGTCTAGAGAGGTGTCAACGGGGTTACGCCTCTGGGAAAACGAGGTTTACTGTAATTAGGTCCGTGCGAAAGTACGGGAAACCTCCCTCAAAGTACCGACACTGGCCTGGCTGAAAGATTGGCGAACTTGTAGAGTGTAATTAATCCCGGCTAGTCTTTCCATTTAGGGTTTGAAGGAAGATTTGATAAAAACAGTGGGAGCCATCCTGATTAGATAAAATACATAACCAATCTAATCTTGCAAGAGCGCACGCAGAGTGTTTTCTTCTCTCTCTCTCCTGGTAGCGACCATATCACGCCTTAATCAAGATAATAAAATGGATGTATTGACCGAACCCGCTTGTTATACTGAGCTGGGGAACGTTGGTCCCGCTCCAACTTATAATTGTTATAAGACAGAGCAGGAAATAGGGGAATACCAGAATTCCTATGCCGCCTAAACGAAAAAAGTGCATATGATGCATCTCCTTCGGGTGTGTTCATTACAAAGAACTGTTTCTCAGTATCCTCTGCATCCTGGGTATCTGATACCGGATCAGGATCCCAGATATGTAATCTGTTGCATAGGGCTACAAAAAGGTAGAAAAACTGAGAACGGGTGATAAGTTTCATGAGGCAGAAAACGGGGCAAGTGTTGCAGCCAAGTTTGTTGGTCACTGTCACCCTGTATTACCAATACATTGATTCTGAACAAATGCTATTAGATACCGAACCTGATATACAAAATCATATCAGTCTCTTTATAAGTAAAGAATTGATAAAATTTTGTATTGATGGATAATGTTTTGAACATTTCCTATATAAAAAGTTGATCGGTTCAGGCACGTTATCTAAAAGCATTGACGTTCTAAATCAAACTACAGTTCCTCGTATACAGAACACACACAAGAGGAAGAGTTCAGAAATGAACGAATTCTTCTTGAGGTATTGTAGACTAGGTCATATCAATGCGACCCGACTGGCTGAAGTTACATTTTAGATGCATATTTAAATCAGTTTGAATTTACATCTTGTGAAACTTGCCAGTCGTGTCACAAAGATAAGATGACCATAGCTCTGTTTATTGGAAACAGAAGAAGAGTTAGTAAACTCTTGGGACTGATACATGATGATGTATGTAAGGTCTCCTGTCTGCACATGCCAGGACTGGTTCTTTATACTTCATTATATTCTCTGATAATCTCTCAAGATTCAGTCGTATGTTCCTGTTGAAACATAAGTCTGAAGCTTTTGAGGTATTCACAGAATATAAGTTGGAAGTAGAGAACCAAAATACGGGTATAAGTATTATGTCCTATGATGAGATCAGGGAGGAGAATACTTGTGCATGGAATCCTTGGACTATTCTAAAGGAAAATGAGATTCTCTCTCAGTATTACTCCTCTGAATACACCACAGCACAACGGTGTATCGGGGCGGAGCAATCACACAATATTAGATATCGTGTGCTCTATGATGAGTATTACTGAGTTACCTATTTCCTTTTTGGGTGTTATGCGCTTGAGAAGCTGCATACCTATTGAATTAGGTTCGAATCAAATCAATGCCTACCACTTCATATGTGTTATGGAAAGGGAAGAACCCATATCTTAAGTAAGTTAAGATTTGGGGCTGTCCAGCCTATGTCTAAAAAGCAAAATCTGGACAAGCTCGAGGCAAGGTCAGTTATGTAGAACTGCAAAGGTTCCATCTATACAATCAAAAGCTGATGATTTGGTAGAACCAAAGCATTCAATAGAATCCAACGAACCTCAGCCTCTCCGCCGATCTAGTAGGGTTCCTCATCCGCCTGAGAGATACCTCGGTTTCTCGATGACAGTGGGAGCAAGGATTGCATCATGAGATGATGACCCAACCAGTTTCGAGCAGGCCATCGAGAGTAGGGACTCTGTAAGAATGGCTGGATGCTTAACAATCTGAGATGGAATCCACATACACCAGCAAAGTATGGACTTTGGTTGCTATAACTGAAGGGTTAAATCCCCATCAGGAGCAAGTATATCTTGAGAAGATTGCTTGGTGTACATGGAAAAGTTGAGACTTTCAAAACTAGACTTGTTAAAGGTTTTCGTCATCAACCAGGCACGGATAATGATGAAACCTTTTCCAGGGACTATTTTTAAATCCATCCAGATCCTACTTGCCACGGCTACATACCACGACTACGATATCTGGTGGTTGGGTGCCATGACTACTTTTCTAAATATTGATTTAGAAGAGAACGTCTATAAGAACACAGCCAGAGGGCCTCATAGACAGTGGGAGCAGCGGAAACGTGTGCAAGATACTTTATAGGATAAAGCAGGCATCGCGGAGTTGGAACATCTGTTTTGATGGATTAGTCAAAGAAGTTGACATCATCAAAATGGTAGATGAACCTTGTATAAACAAAAAGGTAGTAGGGAGTATGGTGACGATCCTCGTAGAGTACGTGGATGGCATACTCTTGTTAGGGAAGGAGTTTCCTATGCTACGCTCGATTAATCTCTGCTTATCACAATGATTTTCCATATAGGATCAAAGTGATACCTACTAAATCCTAAGCTTTGGATCTATGAGATAGATCTAATTGGATGTTAGGATACTCACTAGTTGTAGTGAGATGGTATCAATCGATCCTGGGGAGAATCACTGGAAGGGTTCCAGAGTGATAAAGACGACTGAATGTCAGTCACAGGCATTGTCTTTACCCTTAGTAAAGGGAAGGTATGTTGGAAAAGTTCCAAGCTAGATACCGTGGCAAACTAGACGATAAAGGATGGTAACATTGCTATTAAAGATACTACCAAAGAGGCAGTTTGGGTGTATATTGGTTCATAGGATGAACTAGGTTCCTACCATTGTGTGACAATGGAAGTGTGGCTTCGACTCTGGAACCCTGGTCCCATCAGTGACCCAGACATATTCTGAGGTAGCATCACCTGATCATGGAGATAGTTGATCTCCAGGATGATCGAGGTTAGGAGAGTAGACTCAGAGGACAACACGGCGGATCCACTCACGAAGGCCTTTTCCCAAAGAGAGACTTTTCGGGGATGGTTGAGTATGTGATACTGCAACCACTGCTACAGATGGCCCTAGTGCAAGTGGAAGATTGTTAGTTATATGTATGCCCTAGAGGCCATTACTGTACATTGGATGTATATTGTAGTGGATGCTGGGACATATATAGGTAGGACTTTCTTGCTTGACATGATAGTACGCTATCCGGTTGCTCTTTATCTTAACGTGTATACTTTCTGTCTCTCTGTTACATATTGATAAAGCCCTTAGGATGTGTACTCGACTTCCAGAACTGTGATGCAGATCATACTAGTGGGGCCTGGATAGTCCATGAGTACATCCTTCAATGTTCCTAGTCGAGGGAATATCAAGACGGGGCATTGATATTCCAGAGTAGACTAGCGTATATCTTCTCGACCCATGAGATGGGCGATGGATGATCCCATATCCATTGGTGTTTGACATCAGAGATGGTATACGGGTGCTCAGTAGAGACTGGGTACACTGAACGGACTCGCCGAGAACTCCCAGATGGTATTATACCTCACGTCAGATGGCAGTTCTTTGGTGACACTGGTACAGCTTAGTCTGTTGACCCGAGATCGTCATAGAGTCTTGTGTGTCTCCCACCGTGCTTTGATTTCCACCCTACCACGGTTCTACCGAGTCGTGCAAACAGGTGGTTTTTGGGTACAGTCCCGATTCACATGGAGGCAATGAGCGATAGGAGGGGATTCGTCTCTCCCGGTATTGGGGGTTGATGTTGCGCTATGCTCAACTGGCCATAACAGGAAATCCCTGGCCAGGGTTGCAGTGACCTACTGGTAAGTGTTATCAGTAGTTTCACACATGTCATGGACTTCACGTCGGCATGACTTATCGAGATACTGGGGGTCTGACGTTTACCACCCCTAGGCGAGATATACGACATATCAGACGAACAGACCGGACTGTACGGTAAGTGTTACTGGTTGGATTCACAGGAGTGTGAGCGGGCTTGCTCGTCGATCTTCTGATCGCTCAATACCCGGGTGGACGTTATGTTTAGCAGACCGCTTGCGGCTTGTGGGTGTTTGATATGATCATCATCTGCTGCCGGTGTATTGACGAGTCTTTAGAGTCCTACACAGAGGTTTCCTAGCTCAAGTGAAACGAAATAGGAGCGCATATGAGATATGTGCGGGACCGAGAATAATTCGTGTATGTGATACCGTATTTCATTCTCGCGATGAATGTTTCGAATGGTTGTATGCGATATAACCTAGTTATCGAATCAAGGATTGATTCGATAAGCCGATACATTGGATACTAGCCGGTTATATGCGACATGACCGGATCATTGAATCAAGTGTTGATTTAATGATTTAATGTATAATTATATATTTGATATATTAATTTGCATTAACTGGTATTGGTTCACTTTAAATGGATTTTCTCACTTGGATTGTGCAAGTTGTATATGTGATATACTTTTATGCACAAGATTGTATCATGTTTGATGATACATGCAAGCTTGGGTTTGTGTAAAGAATTGACCATGGTTATATGAATGGTTAGGGTTTCATTTTATTTACTTATTCTTTTATTTATTCTTTTTGTTTATTTTGGAAAAAGAAAATGATAAAGAAAAAAAAGAAATGGTGGCTTAGTTTGTTTTTTTAGTTGAAGTTTCATGAAGCATTGACTAAGTCACCATTCTTGTCTCATCCTTAACCCTAACCATACAAGTTAACCATGGTCCATTCTCTACAATTAACCAAGGGTTAATATATGATAAGTATTGATTTATTTATCTAATTATTCAATACTTATCATAACTTCTTCTTCTTCTTCATCTTCTTCTTTCATGAGAAGAAAGCTTGCTACATCAATGGTGATTGATGAAAAAGTGTGAGAAATCCAAAATTAAAGTCTACCCACTTCCTATTTCTTCATCCTCTACCTCTTGCCAAGTAGTATAGGGTGTTTCCTTCACAAGTTTTCATGGCTTGGTGAAGGTGGAGCTTGATCTAGTGATGCTTCGACGTAGATCATCTTCGGCACGTTGTCGATGACCTAGCCCGCCTTTTTCTCCGATGAAACCACCGTGAGAGTCATGGTTCGATTTGGACAGCCGGAGGGAGATCATCGCAGAGCTTAGGAAGTGGTGGACCGGATCTACAAAGGTTGTATTTCCGTTTCTTTTAGTTAATGTTGTTAACTATTTTCTTATGTTGCCTAAACTTCTAGCCAACGATCCGTTCTAGGGTTTCTCGGCACCGTTAAAATTAGAAATTGGCATGGATGATGTCTTGTGAGACCTCACTAGGGTGCCTAGGAACCCTTCAGCGACATATCAGACGAAGACACCGGACTGTACGGTAGTGTTACTGATAGGCTTCATGGAGACTATGGACAAGCTTGCTTGTTGATCTTCATATCGCTCAATACCCGGGTAGCCGTTACGTCCATCTAGTACCGCTGATGGCTTGTAGGTGACTGATATGATCATCAACTACTGCTGGCGTATTGACGAGTCTTTAGAATCCCACACAGAAGTTCCCTGGTTCAAGTGAAATGAAGTAGGACACATATGTGATATGTGTGTGGGCATGATTAAATACGTGTATGTGATACCATATTGTAATCTGGCAGTTATCTGTTATCGGTTCGGTTATATATGATATAACCAGATTGTCGAATCAAGTGTTGATTTGATAATGTGATATACAGATAAATGTTATTAGTCGGTCATATGTGATATAACCGGATTATTAAATCAAGTTTTGATTTACTAATGTGATATACATTATATGTGATATAATTATATCTTAACTAATATCATTAGCTCACTAATTATTTTTCATAATATATACATATATTAATATATATGATATATATATATATATATAATGAAGCATGGCATAAAATTCTATTTTGTGAAAATAGAACGAGGTGGAAAATGAGAGCATGGTTGCAAGTATGGGATTTATATTTGTTTATTCATCTTGACTCACTATTCAAGCATGGTTGCAATTTTATATTGCAAAATTCCATGCTTGAATGAGTGGAGGTCAAGAGTTTCCATTCATTCTTTGCTCATTCTCAACACTTAGCCATTTTCTTGAGTTGCTCCATGGTTTCTCTCTAGCTTCTTCTTCTTTCTCAATTGCTATAGTTCAAGCTTCAACCCTCACATGTGATGTGAACCATGAAGCTTGAACACAAACTTGTGAGCTTTTAACATCCCCTACTTCACCATCCTACACTTGAATAGAGATCGAGTGTAGCGTGTTTACTACGCTAAAGAGTTTGGTGTAGAGGTAGCTTGAGTTGGAGGGACTTCGCATGGATCATCTTCGGCATAAAGGTCATCGAAGGAAGTTCATCCAAAGCCTCAAGTGGAGCCTAGTGGAGTTGTAGGACTACTACATGGAGCATGTGAAGTGAAGGACTCAATCTACGTTGGTATAACCTCCTTCCCTTCGTGATGGATTTATAGAAAACCCTAATATTCTAGCAAAGATCTTGTATAGTCTAACTTAGCACCTAATAAAAATTAAAATTTGGCATGCTAGATGCTACTAAAATCTCATGGTGGTGCTAGGGTCGACTTTCACACATGACACGTTGCTACCTTATGATGCAGACACGAGTACTTGATCTCACACTATGTTGTATTGTTACCCTTGTCATCACTCGATGTTTTTATATCTTATCATTGTACTGTATGACCTAGAAGATCGTCATACCTTCGGTTTCTACTCGGTGAAGTCTTCTACTCATGAGTTGGCAACTAACCCCCATTGTGCCACAGTTTTCTTGTAGGTTTGACCGCACAGGTTCCGTTGCGGTTTGCTGGCACACTATCTTCCTTCAGGGTGATTGCATTGATAGGTGGGATACATTGCATCGTGACCACCACTTTGTACCTGTATATTTTATTTCAGTTGTATCTAATTAAAATCTCCATCAACCAGACTGTGTATATTTAGTAGACTTAGAAACCACAGTTTGTATATTCTTTCGGCTTAGATGTCACGCTCTTGTATTTATTATTGTTCTGTTTTCTTGTTGCTGCTTTGCTTTTCTTTACTTTCTTTCTGAATTTTGATCCTCGCCTTCGGCGTTGTATATTTATATTACTTGCATGGTTGTTTCCGCCAATTAGCAAGGAGCTATCTCCCATTTGGGGATTCCTTTTATTATATTGCTTGTACCATTTTTCGGGTTAAAAATTACAGGGAGGTGCTGCCCAAATTTCGAATGACAAAAAGGTTTTCAAGTTAAATACAAATATAGTGTTTTCATATACTACTACTTACGTATATAATGAATAAACTTGATTTTAGTAAACCTTATTTCAAAACTTCACTTCTACTATTTTCCCTAAAAAGGTTTAGATTTCTGGGCTTTTGGCTTACTTGAATTAGGTGGGGTCCTATAGGCTTCACATGATTCAAGTGCCAGTCGCATGCCTTTTCCGGGTCATGACAAAGTTGGGATCAGAGCGTTAGGTTTAACTTTGGTTCGAGTCTAGGTTTGACTATGCGGAGTCTAGGGCGTATATATATATTTTGGAGCCTAGGCTTGACCTTACGGAACTTAGACTTGACTGAGGGGTATTAGACCCAAACTTTCGTCGCGTAGGTTAACCTTGGTTGATGGAGTAGGTGACTTAAGTAGAGTGACGTACCGTGTGTATGTTCCGCGGCATACTTACGATACGCTACTTCGCTTAAGTAGCCTTAGGATGTACATTTCTTATGCACTATATTTCTATTCGTTCCTATGATCTATCCTCATCGATATCGGATTATGATTTTCGTTACCATGGCTACACGAGCAGAGAGAGCTGCGGCCAGAGTTGCGGTCAGAGCGAGCTCGTCAGGGAAAAGGAATGACCAGGATGTATTCCGGTGACACGAATGTTTTGATATATTATTTTACTACATTTTCTCGTTGACTTGAGCGTTCGAGATCTACACCAGATGATCAAGCCACTGCTAGAGGCAAGCCAGAATGTGAATACTGTTAATGTACCGTCTATTCCAGAATATATAGGCGTTGTCTACCGTGAGAATAAATGAGCCAGCTGTTGCTGCGATTGATAAGATATCGCCCCTAGACTTGTGAAGCTAATGTAGCATGAGCTTATACAAAGGGATGTGATAGAAGATCGCTAGTCACCCATGGACAAATGATTAGGACATTGATCATTTGGATGCTCCGATGTGAAGTCATCAATCGCCTAGCTTCAGTCAAAAGGAGACCTCACTCAGACGTGTTGAGAGTCGATCAAGAAAGGACGAGCAAAGGCGCATTACCCCGGTGATTTGGACGAGTTCCTGAGGACGTAGTTGGCCAGATGCCATTTACAGGGTATTGGAGATGCCGAGTTCGTAGTTTCAGAAAGGAGACTCTAGATGTAACAACGGTCAATTGGAGCACCGTTCACACAGCTACGAAGAGATGATTCCGAATTGGTCCATATTGAAGGGAAGCGGAGTAAGAAGTTCGTGCGAGCTTTTCGATAGTTGTCATTCCACTCCGTTGATGCCAGAGATTGGATACGCATGCAGAGGCATTGGATACAGACATATTTTCAGAAGAAAGTCATGATGAAAATGCAGCTGTCCTGGAATGAGAAACGGATTAAGTAAAGAATGCCAACTTCCGGGCAGTCTGCCAGATACGGGATTAGGAAAGAGACCCTGATAAGATCTTTCTGGAATACTTCATGATAAAGACTTAGACCCAGGATCGGTTGTATCGCGCACACTCAGTGGACCAGAGACTTCCATCATTGACAGGATACATTACAAGTGACCATGTTAATTGGTTAGGAAATTTTCATAGAAGCGCCAGAGCGGAACTGTTCCGTCACTACTCCGAATAGGGCTGTCAAGTCGAGGCGTCATGTAACTGGTGATCCGCAGTGAGAAACGAGAACCTAAGACCAGAGGATGCTAGACCGTGGGCAAGAGGCAAGTAGATATCTTTCTCTGTCAGCCTTGGATACACCGGCACCTTTCGACACAGAAGGAGGGGCACCTCGACGACAGTTATTATGATTTGCGTCATAATGATTCAGATATCACGTTTTCGTCGTTTTGATTTCGGTATTTGATTAATTAGTTTCATGATTTTGATTTTTGCACATTCTGAGATATTCGATTTTGATTTTGTACACTTCGATATATTTGAATTGATTTCATGCATATGGTATGCACATGATATTGACTTATGCTTTCGGTGTAGTTTACACGTGCTTTTAGTATTTGATATGGGGTTTGTGAGCACAAATGCACACGTTTACGAGTTTATATACCACGGTATACTTGATTTGGATTGGTGTATGTTGTATACCATCGATTTCGATTGTGATATTCGATATTTGTTTTCGTGCACCTTGTGCACTGGATTTATGTTTTCATGCACCTTGTGCACTTGATTTAGATTCTTGCGCACACTTGGCGCACTAGATACGATTTTATACACACCAGATGCACTAAATCGAGATTCTTCATGCATATCAGATGCACCTGATATTGTTGTCAGGCACACCCGTTGCACTTGACAGATGTTTTTGTGCACTCCCGTTGCACTTAGTTTTGATTCTGTGCACATTCGTGGCACCTGTATTGACTTCGTTTTCCGTGGGCACCAGATGCACGTGGCATTTTTATATATCCTATTTGAGATTGGTTTCATTTTGAACATCATGTTTTTATGATATATACTAAACGTCTTAGTAACCGAGCAAGACTGGTCTGAGGACAGTACCTGGGTATTTTTGCATGCATCGGTTTTTTACCGAGGGAATTTTCATAGGGATCTATAGTCTCCATATTTTCCTACGTGTCCGTGAGTGACACGGAAACTTTACTAAGAAAACCCTTCTAAATTATTTTCAAAAAGGCGGGACGTACCTATTAAACAAAGGATATATATACATATAGCTATTTTCCTTATAAATGAACGTCCGCTACTTGTATCATGATATGCGCATCGCATGACGATTTGAAAAGTATTTGGCATGCACTATTATTCAGTTGTTTTCACGATTTCACAAGATGTGTACTATTTATATGTTATAGTTTTAATTATATCGTATTTGACTTTCGTAATGGATTTTGAAAACTGATATTTTCGCATTAACTCCGATGATTGCATGACGCTTGATGGAGTTTCGATTTGTGTTTTGCATTCGTTTTCATGCGCATGCGTTGCGCTGTGATATACCCTATATATTCGTGATTTCGGAGCCTCGACGACTTGATGGTTTTGCTGAAATGTTTTTGTATTGGGGGGTTTAAATCTAAATTCGGGGACCAAATTTATTTAAGGGGGGAAGATTGTAACATTTCAGAAAATAAAATATTATTTTTGGGAATTAAAATAAATAAAATAAATATATTTTATGAATATTAGAAAAATATGGAAATTGGTTTTAATGAAATGGTATAATTATGTACCAATAATTTGGAAAATATTTGGAAATTTATATGAAATATTGATTTGGAAAGTGTTTAATTGGTTTGGATATTTTATAAATATTTATACAATTATTTGTATATGAGTTTATTACTAAACTCGATTAATACTTCACTAATCATGCATTAATCTTGTTTATACATATGGCATGCAACTTGACATGTTGCAAAACACCTGTTACATTTTCTTATCATGAACCATGGCTTCATTTTTTTTATATGGTTTTGTTTTTAAAATGATTTTGGTTTTTAAAATAAAAGAAAAGAAAAAGTGGAGATATTTTGATGAGAGAGGGGAGACAAAGAGGAATGGGCATGAGAGAGAGAGGGGGGGGGGGTCTTCACTCCCCCATGTTTCCATCTTCATTTCTCATCTTCTTCTCCTCCTTCATCTCCCTCATTCCTCCACCTCCACTACCACCCTCTACCACCTCCAAAACCACCCCAAAACACCTTACTTCCTTCACAAAAAATATTCCCCTCATCACTACAAAGACCATAGTGTAATCAAGTGGAGATTTTGAACACTTTGGGCAACCCAAGAATCTTCTTGAGTTGCCAAAGGAGGTAAATCCTATATCTTTAGTTAAGTTTTTAGTGGTTCTAATATCCTATGGCAGTCTAGAGTTGATTAAGTGTAGTTTTATGATCTTTGAAAATTCCTAGATGAGGTTAGGAGCTAATTTGACTTGTGAAGGTGTATTTGAGGTATAGTAAGTGTTTTGTATGACCCTAGTGATGTTTTACTAGCCTAGAACAGAGACTAGAGACCAAGAAGCGAACTTAGAATTTTCCCGTGTCGGTTTTCATTGTTCTTTGATGCTCAGACGGAATCTGGAGCAAACTGGGGACCCTATAAGAAAAACAAACAACTAATTTGACCTAGTTAGACCACCATAGGACCACCACAGAAGAACGAGGCACCAATTTTTAGGTTTGGCCGGCGACACCGGGTAATTCAGCTATCTCGCCAGGCCAATTTTAGGTGTAGGTATTGGGGTTTGGCCTGTAGCTCACACACCTTATAACCTAGCCCCTGTATTGTTAGTTTTGTCCCTTTATACCTAAGAAAAAACCTGGGAGCATTTTGATGTTGATTTTGGCAATGTTTTTCCGATTTCTAAAACTTGGTTTTTGGTATTTGATTTGAATTTGGTCGTTGGACGTTTGTACGTCAACGACGAAGGTTATTTGGTTGTTTTTGCATGCATAGGCTATAGGTTCTAACCGATGAGCACTTCGCGTATCGTGTCGGTTTTCGAATAGGATTTTGAAGCGATACGATATGTTTTGATATGTAGGTACCTTTGCGTGGACTTCGGGACGACAAGGGAGAACAAGGTGTCATCAATTTCGGCAAGCAAGGATCGAGGTGAGTAGATGTATATCTACGGAAAAAGTCGGGTGGATGGCGTATAGCACCCCCGCAACCGCAGAATAGGTTATGTATAATATATTCACATAAAAATGCGAGATGGACATTTAGAAAATAGAGTTTCTAGGAGACCTTAGGTTATATGTTGTTACCACATGCATGTTAGTTATATGTATGCCTTAGAGGCCATTACTGTACATAGGATGTATATTGTAGTGGATGCTGGGACGTATATAGGGAGGACTTTCTTGCTCGACATGATAGTATACTATCTGGTTGCTCTTTATCTTAACGTGTACACTTATTGTCTCTCTGTTACATGTTGGTAAAGACCTTAGGATGTGTACTTGACTACCTTGACTATGATGCGGATCATACTAGTGGGGACATGGTAGTCCATAAGTACATTCTTCAAGGTCCCGAGTCGTGGGTGTATCGAGACGGGGTATCGATATACCAGAGTAGACTAGCGTATACCTTCTCGACCCATACAGATGAGCGATGGATGATCCCATATCCATTGGTGTTTGACATCAGAGATGATATACGGGTGCTCAGTGGAGACTGGGTACACTGGACGGACTCGCCGAGAACTCCCAGATGGTATTATACCTTACGTCAGATGGCAGTTCTCTGGTGCCACTGGTACAGGTTAGTCTGTAGACCCGAGATCGTCATAGAGTCTTGTGCCACTGTGCTTTGATTTCCACCTTACCACGTCTAAGAGGGCGTGTAAAACGGTGGTTTTTGGGTACAGTCCCGAATCACATGGAGGCAATGAACGATAGGAGGGGATTCGTCTCTCCCGGTATAGGGAGTTGATGTTGCGCTGTGTTCGATTGGCTATAACCGGAAATCCCTGGCCAGGGTTGCTGAGATTTACTGGTAAGTGTTACCAGTAGTTTCTCAAACTGTTATAGACCTCATATCGACACAACTTATCAAGATACTTGGGTCTGACGTTTACCACCCCTAGGCGAGATATGCGACATATCAGACGAACAGACCGGACTGTACGGTAAGTGTTGCTGGTTGGATTCACAGGAGTGTGAGCGGGCTTGCTCGTTGATCTTCTGATCGCTCAATACCCGGGTGGCCGTTACGTTTAGCAGACCGCTTGCGGCTTGTGGGTGTTTGATATGATCATCACCTGCTGCCGGCGTATTGACGAGTCTTTAGAGTCCTACACAGAGGTTTTCTGGCTCAAGCGAAACGAAATAGGAGCGCATATGAGATATGTGCGGGACCGAGAATAATACCAGTATGTGATACTGTATTCCATTCTCACGATATGTATCATTGAACGGTTATATGAGATATAGCCGGGTTACCGAATCAAGTGTTGATTCGATACATTGATACACTTGATATTAGTCGGTTATATGCAGTATGACCGGATCATTAAATCAAGTGTTGATTTAATGATTTAATGTATAATTATATATTTGATATATTACTTTACATTAACTAGTATTGGTTCACTTAAGATTATTTTCTCACTAGAATGTGCACATTGTATATATGATATATATTTATGCACTTGATTGTATCATGTTTGATGATACATGCAAACTTGGGTGCATGTTTGCTTTAAACCATCTTTAGGTTAATGGTTAGGTTATAATTTGTTTTATTTATTTTCTTTATTCTTTTTGGCAAAAATAAAATTGTGGCTAACTTTGTTTCTTTGTTGAAGCTTCATGAAGCTTTGATAAGTCTAACCATTTTGTCTTTTGCCTTAACCTAACCATTAAACCTAAACCCTAGTTTATTCTCTACATGTGTTAGCCTCACCCATGGTTGCATTATGATAAGATCACTTGATTTATTATTATTGAATAATTCTTTTTCTATTCTCTTCTTCTTTTTCTTCTTCTTGATGAAGAAAAAGAAAGCTTGCTTGAAAATTATCAAGTGATGAATCCAAGTGAGAAATCCAAATCCAAAGTGAACCCACTTCCTATTTTGTCATCCTATACCACTTGCCATGTAGTAGAGTGTGTTATCTTCACAAGTTTTATGACCAAGTGAAGATGGAGCTTGATCTTGAGTTGCCTCGATGTAGATCATCTTTGGCATCGAAGTTGACGACCTAGCCCGCTCATTTCTCCGACGAAACCATCGCAAGAGTCCGGGATCCCGGTGATCGCAGCGAAGGGACGTCATCATGGAGCTAAAGAAGTGGTGGACCAGATCTACAAAGGTTGTATTTCCATTCACTTAGTGTATATGTGATTTACTTTCATTTTGTTTCGCCTAAACTCTAGTTAACATCTTGCTAAGGGTTGTTCGGCACATAGAAAATTTGAATTTGGCATGGTTGATACCTTGTGGAACCTTTTGAGTGTGCCTAGGAACCCTCTAGTGGTATCAGAGCCTAGCTAGAGCCTTAGGCGAAGTGTAGACGATGTTAGAAATCCGATCGAACCCCGAAACCCTAACTCAAACCCTTCTCTGTACATTTTCGGAAAATGTGGATTTTTCCTGATTAAAAATATGCAAAAAAATAAGCAGGGTTTTATATGAATTACTGTGCAAAACATGGTCCTAACTCCATCAAACTGCCGCGGAACTGCGGCCTTACCACACGTGGTGCGGCGGTTCCGCGGCCATACTGTTGCTTCGTTGACCAAACTTTGCACAGTAATGTTTCTATATGACTCCTGTGTTTTCTGGGTAATTTTAATCTTTACTCAAGAGTTGAGTTTTCTGGGTTGTATTGGGAGTTCGTAGATTTGATCGGATTGTCTAATTTTGTCTATGTGTTTTTCCGGGTAATTTTAGAATATGTTAAAAAAGTTCGACCGGATATAAATACCCACTTTTTCCCCTGCCAGAAAATTTCCAAGTGTTGGATTTTTCTGAAGTTTGAAAACGTTCTAAGTAGTGCAAGTAACGCGATGGACCCTCTAGAAGACAACAAACCTTAACTCGATTATGTGACCGTCTTGAACTGCCCTTTGAACCTTAGGGTTTGGGGCAGTACGGCGTGCCACATGTGAGGCGTTGGCTTGACCCTTCTACGGCTGGACCGTTGGTACTGAGGCATGAAGTGAATGTTTATAAACTTATTTCATGTGTTGAGCTGTTTCGGGAAAACTTGGGTGTTTGATTGTTCGATCGGAAAGTTTAACATTTTCTATTTATCTCGAATGTGATACAATATTTGGAATCCACAAGTAGTTATGAGATAACTGAATGAATGTTATAAACATAGCACTTTAGTCTTACTTGATCGGTTGCCACGGAATTTTGATGTGATCAAAAGTCCGTTGCAATCACGTAGCGTACGCGGATACTCGCCGGGTAAACTTAATAGACAGCTACACCCCTTAGCCCCGACCAAGTGACTGTAGGAGAACCCCGTCGCCGAAAGCATCAGTTCGGGTGCTCGCGGTAGCGGTGTTCCTCCTTGGTGCACTTCGTCGACGGTATCGGGGGTGCGGCTGTCTACTAAAGTTTGCGACGAGCATTCGATCAGAATGTCGGGAATCCTGTTGAATTGTCCGACTTGATATTGAAAAGTGTTTTCGATAATGAGACTAAAATGCGGGGTTTATAATTGTTAGGCATGCGATGTCTAAGGAATTCATTTGATTAGGCATGCGATGTCTAAAGAGGTTGCGGATTCCAACTGTTGTAGTTTTACACTTTTTTTTCTGCGACCGTAAGTGTAATATGTGATATCGCCGGTTTCGTTGCTATATGTCAACGACAATTGGGATGGGCATATTTACTTACGTTGATGACATGTGATGTTATGTGTTGCTGGATATGTTATATTGGATCGTCGTGTTTGAATAGCCGGGGTTTTTTTATGTGAGATGAGTGTTTTTCATTTTCATTCATGTAAAAACTTGTATGTAATATTCTTTTATTGGGGCACTTCCAGGTTGCGGAAGATGTCACCATTTGTATATTATTTAGTTTTCCACACTAGGATAGACCCAAGGAGGGGAGCACAAGTAACCGGGTTCTAGGGTCAAGTGGGAGACCAACTCGAGGAGTCGAGTTCGGGTCTCCTAACCCTAGAATTGGAAGGGTTGCTTGCCGCTCTCGTAGGGGTCTAAGGGTGTGGGTTTGGCTATTCATCGCGACCGTGGAATCCGTGTTTTATAGAGGCTCAAAATAAAACACGGACGTCCTAGTATATCCAATATTTCATATGTTTCTTCTGCTGCGATATCTGTGATGTGATCATTTGATGTTCTGTGATAAATACTGTATATAGTATATATGATATATTATATAGGCGTTACTTATGTTTTACACCCGCGCTAGCCCTGCCCCGCTCTGCCGTTAGTTACCTAACCTAACGGTGCACGAGGGGACATCGAGGCGAATGCGGATGGCATAAGTGTACGTCGTATTTATCTGTGATGTTTAGGTGACTTAAATGATGGGACTTCATTAATATGATTAATGAAAGAAAAAGAAACCTAAAAATGTTGTGGAATCGAATTTTCAAAAACAGGTAGCTACAGTTCTTGCTTTGCATCGCGGTGTTCCTTGTAGGACATCCTGCACCTTATTCGATAAGGAAAGGACCGAGATCCCTTCACCGGGAGTGACTCCTTTAGCAATAACTGGCAGATGCTACAACCCTCGGTTTTTCTTTTGATTGCTTCTATAGTTTTTGCTTTGCACAGCGGTATATATGATATATCCTGCACCTTATTCGATGATGAAAGGGCCGACGATCCCTTCACCGGGAGTGACCCCTTTAGCAAAACTAGAAAAGCCTCAAAAACACTCCATTTTAAAATTATTTGATTCTACAACGATATCAAGTTCATTACGCAATAGGTTTTCAGAAAAACCTGTCGTAGCCCTCCGTCATTTCAGATAAGTAGTAGTTAGTATTCGTGCTGCGTTTGTTGGCCTTTGTCAAGGCGTAGTGTGCGGTAGCTGACTGGTGCTTATCTGCTTATGCATATGATGCAGATTGGGTTAGGGTAGTCGTGCGACCTTGTTGTACTTTGTCAAGGGTCGTGCGGGTGGGTTTAATTCAATCAGGAAATGACGGGTTGAACTTGACTAGCATCCTATGGTTTGTTGGCCTTTGTTAAGGTCATAGGAGGTTAGGGGCAAAATTATCGGGAATTTCAAGTGTTGAAATTTGCAATGAGATTGCATACCTTCTATGAGATAGTTGGATCCCGATACCCACTGTGAGTAATTGTTACTCCTGGGAGAGTTTTACACATTACAATTAGCCGATCAAGTAGGTGTCTAGAAAGGTGTTAACGGGGTTACGCCTCTGGGAAAACGAGGTTTACATTAATTAGGTCTGTGCGAAAGCATGGGACACCTCTCTCAAAGTACCGACACTGGCCTGGCTGAAAGATTGGCGAACTTGTAGCGTGTAATTAATCCCGGCTAGTCTTTCCTTTTAAGGGTTTGAAGGAAGATTTGATAAAAACAGTGGGAGCCATCCTGATTAGATAAAATAATAACCAATCTAATCATGCAAGAGCATACGCTGAGTGTTTTCTTCTCTCTCTCTCCAGGTAGCGACCATATCACGCCTTAATCAAGATAATAATACGGATGTATTGACCGAACCCGCTTGTTATACTGAGCTGGGGAACGTTGGTCCCGCTCCAACTTATAATTATTATAAGATAAAGCAGGAAATTGGGGAATACTAGGATTCCCCTGCCGCCCAAACGAAGAAAGTGCATATGATGCATCTCCTTCGGGTGTGTTCATTACAAAGAACTGTTTCTCTATCCTCTACGTCCTGGGTATTTGATACCGGATCAGAATCCCATATATGTAATCTGTTACATAGGGCCACAGAAAGGTAGAGAACTGAGAACGGGTGATAAGTTTCATGAGACAGAAAACGGTGCAAGTGTTGCAGCCAAGTCTGTTGGTCACTATCACCCTGTATTCCAAATACATTGATTCTGAACGAATGTTATTAGATACTGAACCTGATATACAAAATCATATCAGTCTCTTTATTAGTAAAGAAATGATAAAATTTTGTATTGTTGGATAATGTTTTGAATATTTCCTATATCAAAAGTTGATAGGTTCAGGCACGTTATCTAAAAGCATTGATGTTCTAAATCAAACTACAGTTCTTAGTATATGGAACACACACAAGAGGAAGAGTTCAGATATGAACAAATCCTTCTTAAGGTATTGTAGACTAGGTCATATCAATGCGACCCGACTGGCTGAAGTTACATTTAGATGCATATTTAAATCAGTTTGAATTTACATCTTGTGAAACTTACCAGTCATGTCACAAAGATAAGATGACCATAGCTCCGTTTACTGGAAACAGAGAAAGAGTTAGTAAACTCTAGGGACTGATACATGATGATGTATGTAAGGTCCCCTGTCTACGCATGCCAAGACCAGTTCTTTGTACTTCATTACATTCTCTGATGATCTCTCAAGATTCAGACATATGTTCCTGTTGAAACACAAGTCCGAACCTTTTGAGATATTCACAGAATATAAGTTAGAAGTAGAGAACCAAAAACCGGGTATAAGTATTATGTCCTATGGTAAGATCAGGGAGCAGAATACTTGAGCACGGAAATCCTGGACTATATTAAAGGAGAATGAGATTCTCTCTCAGCATTACTCCTCTGTATACACCATAGCACGATGGTATATCGGGGTGGAGAAATAGCACCCTATGTGATATGGTGTGCTCTATGATGAGTACTACTGAGTTTCCTATTTCCTTTTGGGAGTTATGCGCTTGAGAAGCTGCATACCTATAGAATAAGGTTCCAATCAAATCAGTTGCCTACCACTTCATATGTGATATGGAAAGGGAAGGGCCCATATATTAAGTTTGTTAATATTTGGGGTTGTCCAGCCTATGTCTAAAAGCAAAATCCGGACAAGCTCGAGGCAAGATCTGTTATGTAGAACTGGAAAGGTTCCAGCTATACAAACTGCAGCTGATGATTTGGTAGAACCAAAGGATTCAATTGTTTCCAACGAACCTCAGCCTCTCCGCCGATCTAGTAGGGTTCCTCACCTACCTGAGAGATACTTCTATTTCTCTATGACAGTGGGAGCGAGGAATGCATCATGAGATGATGACCCAACTAGTTTCGAGCTGGGCATCAGGAGTGGGACTCTGTAAGAATGGCTGGATGTTTATCGATCTGAGATGGAATCCTTTTACACCAACAAAGTATGGACTTTGGTTGCTTTATCTGAAGGGTTAAATCCCCATCAGGAGCAAGTATATCTTGAGAAGATTACTTAGTGTACATGGAAAAGTTGAGACTTTCAAAGCTAGACTTGTTAAAGGTTTGCATCATTGACCAGCTATGGATTGTGATGAAACCTTTTTTCTAAGTACCTAAGCTTAAGTCCATCCAGATCCTACTTGCCACGGCTACATACCATGACTACGATATCTGGCGGTTGGGTGCCATGACTGCTTTTCTAAGTGATATTTTAGAAGAGTGCGTCTATAAGTACACAGCCAGAGGGCCTTATAGACAGTGGGAGCAGCGGAAACACGAGAAAGATGTTTTATGTGATAAAGCAGGCATTGCGGAGTTGGAACGTCTGTTTTGATGTGTTAGTCAAAGAGTTTGACATCATCAAAATGGTAGATGAACCTTGTATAAACAAAAGGGTAGTAGGGAGTATGGTGGTGATCCTCGTAGAGTACATGGATGACATACTCTTGATAAGAAAGGAGTTTCCTATGCTACGCTCAGTCAATCTCCGCTTATCACAATGATTCTCCATATAGGATCAAAGTGATACCTCCTAAATCCTGGGTTTTGGACCTATGAGATAGATCTAATTGGATGTTAGGATTCTCACTAGTTGTAGTGAGATGGTATCAGTTGATCCTGGGGAGAATCACTGGAAAGGTTCCAGAGTGATAAGGACGACTGAAAGTCAGTTACAGGCATTTTCTTTACCCTCAGTAAAGGGACAGTATGTTGGAAGAGTTCCAAGCTAGATACCGTGGCAAACTAGACGATAAAGGCTGGATACATCGCTACTTAAGATGCTACCAAAGAGGCAGTCTGGATGTATATTTGTTCATGAGATGAACTTTGTTCCTCCTATTGTGTGACAATGGAGTTGTGGCTTATGCCAAGGAACGTCCGTCCCATCAGTGATCCAGACATATTCTAAGGCAGTATCACCTGATCATGGAGATGGTTGATCTCTAAGGAGATCGAGGTTAGGAGAGTAGACTCAGAGGACAACACGGCGGATCCACTCACAAAGGCTTTTCCCAGAGAGAGACTTTTATGGGATGGTTGAGTATGAGATACTGCAACCACTGCTGCAGATGGCCCTAGTGCAAGCAGGAGATTGTTAGTTATATGTATGCCCTAGAGGCCATTACTGTACATAGGATGTATATTGTAGTGGATGCTGGGACATATATAGGGAGGACTTTCTTGCTCGACATGATAGTATGCTATCTGGTTGCTCTTTATCTTAACGTGTACACTGATTGTCTCTCTGTTACATGTTGGTAAAGCCCTTAGGATGTGTACTTGACTACCTGGACTATGATGCAGATCATACTAGTGGGGACATGGTAGTCCATAAGTACATCCTTCAAGGTCCCTAGTCGTGGGTGTATCGAGACGGGGCATCGATATACCAGAGTAGACTAGCGTATACCTTCTCGACCCATATAGATGGGCGATGGATGATCCCATATCTATTGGTGTTTGACATCAGAGATGATATACGGGTGCTCAGTAGAGACTGGGTACACTGGACGGACTCGCCGAGAACTCCCAGATGGTATTATACCTTACGTCAGATGGCAGTTCTCTGGTGACACTGGTACAGGTTAGTCTGTAGACCCGAGATCGTCATAGAGTCTTGTAAGATTCCCACTGTGCTTTGATTTCCACCTTACCACGTCTAAGAGGGTGTGTAAAACGGTGGTTTTTGGGTACAGTCCCGAATCACATGGAGGCAATGAATGATAGGAGGGGATTCATCTCTCCCGGTATAGGGAGTTGATGTTGCGCTGTGTTCGATTGGCTATAACCGGAAATCCCTGGCCAGGGTTGCTGAGATTTACTGGTAAGTGTTACCAGTAGTTTCTCGAACTGTTATAGACCTCATATCGACACGACTTATTGAGCTACTGGGGTCTGACGTTTACCACCCCTAGGCGAGATATGCGACATATCAGACGAACAGACCTGACTGTATGGTAAGTGTTGCTGGTTGGATTCACAGGTGTGTGAGCGGGATTGCTCGTTGATCTTCTGATCGCTCAATACCCGGGTGGTTGTTACGTTTAGCAGACCGCTTGCGGCTTGTGGGTGTTTGATATGATCATCACCTGCTGCCGGCGTATTGACGAGTCTTTAGAGTCCTACACAGAGGTTTCCTGGCTCAAGCGAAATGAAATAGGAGCGCATATGAGATATGTGCGGGACCGAGAATAATACCAGTATGTGATACTGTATTCCATTCTCGCGATATGTATCATTGAACGGTTATATGAGATATAGCCGGGTTACCGAATCAAGTGTTGATTCGATACATTGATACACTTGATATTAGTCGGTTATATGCAGTATGACCGGATCATTAAATCAAGTGTTGATTTAATGATTTAATCTATAATTATATATTTGATATATTACTTTACATTAACTAGTATTGGTTCACTTAAGATTATTTTCTCACTAGAATGTGCACATTGTATATATGATATATATTTGTGCACTTGATTGTATTATGTTTGATGATACATGCAAACTTGGGTGTATATTTGCTTTAAACCATCTTTAGGTTAATGGTTAGGTTATAATTTTTTTAATTTATTTTCTTTATTCTTTTTGGCAAAAATGAAATGGTGGCTAACTTTGTTTCTTTGTTGAAACTTCATGAAGCTTTGATAAGTCTAACCATTTTTTCTTTTGCCTTAACCTAACCATTAAACCTAAACCCTAGTTTATTCTCTACATGTGTTAGCCTCACCCATGGTTGCATTATGATAAGATCACTTGATTTATTATTATTGAATAATTCTTTTTCTATTCTCTTCTTCTTGATGAAGAAAAAGAAAGCTTGCTTGAAAATTATCAAGTGATGAATCCACGTGAGAAATCCAAATCCAAAGTGAACCCACTTCCTATTTTTTCATCCTCTACCACTTGCCATGTAGTAGAGTGTGTTATCTTCATAAGTTTTATGACCAAGTGAAGATGGTGCTTGATCTTGAGTTGCCTCGACGTAGATCATCTTCGGCATCGAAGTCGACGACCTAGCCCGCTCATTTCTCCGACGAAACCATCGCAAGAGTACGGGATCCCGGTGATCGCAGCGAAGGGACGTCATCACGGTGCTAAAGAAGTGGTGGACCAGATCTACAAAGGTTGTATTTCCATTCACTTAGTGTAAATGTGATTTACTTTCATTTTGTTTCGCCTAAACTCTAGTTAACGATCTTGCTAAGGGTTGTTCGGCACATAGAAAATTTGAATTTGGCATGGTTGATGCCTTGTGGAACCTCTTGAGTGTGCCTAAGAACCCTACAATGCACACACACACGCACGCACACATACACTTAGTATATATAGATGTGTGTATATGTGTATATTTGTGTGTGTGTGTGCGCGCGTGTATGTTCATATATGTACATATACATATACACGTGGGATGAGGATATGATGTGATACGTTATATGGATATGAGTCGATATGATCGGACATGATGTCGTGAGGCTATGATACATGATCGAGTGAGACCTCGTATATATTAAAGGATCGTTGGCGAAATCCACGAAACATGCGATAACATGTGATTTTGTATGATGGATGATACCGTACGAATGATGATATATTTGATATTTAACCCATACCCTTGATTTTGAGGATGCCGTACGACGGACTATACCGTACGAGATGTATATATGATGATTGATCCACACTCTTGACTCAAGAATGCTGTATGATAGATTGTACCGTACGTGACACTATGAGGCTGGATCGCCGACTATTAGATATATCGACTCGGTTCTTAGTTTAGTATTTTAGTTGTTTAGGTAGATGTTAGTTTAGGCTCGAGTGATACCTATTTTCAAAAACTAACGAATCATGGGTATTTCCAAAAGACAATTCGAGGGACGCTACGGATTTTCAAAAGACACATCTTTTCTCAAAAACATCGTAGCCCATATTTTTCTAAAACAACGATTCGTGTTATTTCAAATACTATGACTGTATGGCTCGTATATATATATATATATATATATATATATTAATGTTGCGTTTTCTGTTACTTTCTGCTATGTTCATGTGATTCCATTGCTGTTATGATCTCGTCTGCTAAGACACATGCACCATTACCGATGATGTGTATGTTGCACGTACACTTGCTTTCCGGCTCACACACATCATCATCTATAATTGCCATGTCACGTACACATTAGAAAAATGTTACTTCACTTGTATAACCTGCTAGCTGGTAGTTTATACATATTGTTGGTATTCTTGTTCTCACATGCTAGTTTAGTTATTGCATTCCTTATTTAGATGCCGCATACATTTTCATACATATATTCTGTTTTATGCACTGTAAGATGGGCCCTATGCCGATATTCATAATTTATTTCTAGTTCATGATTATGAGATTTCGATTTCATGAGATTTCTGGATTTGGGAAACCGCATGTGAATTTGAAAAACTTATGTTCCTTTTAAAATGAAAAATGCGGTTTTCGTTGATATGATGTGTGACGTCCACCATGAGATTTCTCGATTCTGGAGCATATATGATATATGATTACCCGATTCGAGAAGAAAGAAAGCACCGTCTGCGGGTACATGGTGTACCGGTGCGGTACCCCAGGGCAAGATTAACGTATATAGAGAGATTGAGACGTTGAGCCCGGCAGGGAAGCACTACCGACTTGTGATAGTCTGGTGCGGCGGATATTCGGAGGGTACCGACAGTAGTCGTGAGATTAGATAATATAGGCCGATCCGGACTGATGGAGCCCGAGATATGAGATCAGATGAAATGGGCCGATCTGGACTGACGGAGCCCGAGACATGAGTATTATGTGTCGCTGTTGGACACGGATTTCATGATGTTTTCGAGTGTCGATACTGGGCACTCAGATTATCATGATTTGTGTGTCGTTGCTGGGAACACGTTGCATGATGCATTCATACATGATACACATGACATGTTGCTACCTTATGATGCAGACACGAGTACTTGATCTCACACTATGTTGTATTGTTACCCTTGTCATCACTCGATGTTTTTACATATTATCATTGTACTGTATGACCTAGGAGATTGTCATACCTTTGGTTTCTACTCGGTGATTTCTTCTACTCATGAGTTGGCAACTCACCCCCGTTGTGCTACAGTTTTCTTGCTGGTTTGACCACACAGGTTCCGTTGCGGCTTGCTGGCACACTATCTTCCTTCAGGGTGATTGCATTGATAGGTGGGATACATTGCATCGTGACCACCACTTTATACCTGTATATTTTATTTCAGTTGTATCTAGTTAAAAGCTCCATCAACCAGACTATGTATATTTAGTAGACTTAGAAACCACAGTTTGTATATTCTTTCGGCTTAGATGTCACGCTCTTGTATTTATTATTGTTTTGTTTTCTTGTTGCTGCTTTTCTTTTCTTTACTTTCTTTCTGAGTTTTGATCCTCGTCTTCGGTGTTGTATATTTATATTACTTACGTGATTATTTCCACCAAATGGCGAAGAGCTAGCTCCCACTTGGGGATGCCTTTTTTTTATATTGCTTATACCGTTTTTGGGTTAAAAATTACAAGGAGGTGCTGCCCAAATTTCGAATGACAAAAAGGTTTTCAAGTTGGATACAAATATAGTGTTTTCATATACTACTACTTACGTATAAAATGAATAAACTTGATTTCAGTAAACCTTATTTCAAAACTTCACCTCCACTATTTTCCCTAAAAAGGTTTAGATTTCCGAGCTTTTGGCTTACTTGGATTAGGTGGGGGTCCTATAGAGATCACATGATTCATGTCATGACCTAAAAGTTAGGCCCGTAACCGGCACTTAAACTACGTAACGTCAACAGGCGTACGCAACTTAAGTAAGCCGAAACCCAGAAATCTAAACCACCCAAAACTAGATAAACGGAGAAAAACATAGTTTGAAACATTCGGCAAATCTCAAGTAAAATCTTTAACTTTAGTTTTCTTTCTTGAAAATTTCGGCAGCACCTCCTTTGTAAATACTAGCCCCGAAAACGGGTACAACATAGAATATAAATAAAGCAACCCAAACGGGAGCAAATCACGTCCAACGGCGGAGACAACCACCACAAGCATATATACGACACCGTAGCGAAGAAATATAAATGAAAACAGCAAAGGGAGGTAAAAACTTTATAACAAGACCGGCTCCCACGAGCACGGCACCCAAAGTCACCAAAAATATACACAACACCGAATCCTCACAACTCGTCTCTAAGTCAAATACAAGAAGTGGTAGATGGAGAATACTAGATCCAACAAAAAGATATAACATGTACAAAACGGATAACCATAACCCACCTAAAAGCAAAGGCCTCACAGCCAACCATAGCGGTATCCGCAAAAGTAGAGATGATAAGGCGCCCTGCCGCGACTACTCTGAGAGTAAGCCCTGCAAAACACTGTGGCACAATGGGGTGAGTTTCCAACTCATGAATAGTAATTAACATCATACTTTAATCGCAAGTATGCACAGACATCGATAAATCTATCATATGTAATCTGATAGCATAAGTATGGCAATGTGAATGTGCAACAATCATGTAAAGGTACATCATCAGGGTACTACAACTACATGAAGCAATGCATATCAAAATAAATCCTGAGTGTGGAATGATATAAATAATCTCATGCACAAATCATAAGCATGGAAAAACCCGGTGTAAATCAATAACACCCCAAATCCCAAAATCCTCCGATCGGCCCTGTAAATCTCATGTAACCTGAGTGTCAAACATCGACACCCGAAATATCATGAAAACTGGTGCCCAGTATCGGCACATAAATACTCATATCCATACGTTCCTCGAATCCTAAGTGTCCAATATCAACACTTATGATCCACGTATCGGTCCTCTGATATCCATACGTTCCTCGAAACCCAAGTGTCCAACCTCGACACTCGTGTTCCACGTATCGGTTGCTCTGATATACATACGTTCCTCGAAACCCAAGTGTCCAATCTCCACACTTGTATTCCACGTATCGGTGTCCAAAATACATAAATATCTCGGAATATAAGTGCCTAACATCGACACTTGATATCCCCAAATCGCATGAAAACATATCTCAAATGCATGAATCCATGTAATATAGCATATGCAACATAAAACACAATATGAGCATATCATGGGAAAAGTCCGCTATTTAAATGCATCAAGTCATTAAATATATCACGCGGTTTCCCAGTATCCGAATCCCATAAACATATATAACAGCGTCCCATACCACCGATATATATATCGTATAAAACTGAACATGTAACAATAGCAAAGTATATGCGTGAGCATGTAGGTATAGCAATGCATATGTGTAAGCATGTAGGTGTACATGTATGCTATATGTCATAAGCTCCATCGCACAAGAATAAATGCCTCTACGTCGCTAACCAATAGCAAGGTATATCATATGAATATCTGTGTTGTGCGTATCATGGCAATTACCGACAGTGTGTGTGTAGTATACAATAGGTGCTCATGCAACATGGACTATCAATGATATTGCAGTGTACAATAGGTACAGGTTCAGGCACCATAAGTAACTATATGCAATGAAGTTCATATGCAATCAACTCATATGCGAATAATCATGCAACTATCATATCAATAATCCAGCCCCGACGCATAACGCCATACGGGCGATTTCCCCGTAGATGTTAAATCTACTCACCGATGATCTCGAGCTACGAAATCCGACCACCTGCTTCCCTTTATTCGCAGCGTCTGAAGTCCCCGCTTGCGACCCTAAAATTTCACAAACACAACACATAAGCTAAATATCCTACGCCGACACAAAGATAACGAAACGCAAGGATAACGCCCAGAAAAATACACCGCGCACCTAGCGCACAAAACGTGCATGACATCGGCAAAAACCCTAGCTAGGGTCGCTAAACTACGCAACCACCGAGTCTAGACTCCGATCGTCCCGATCGCGCAACCACAGCACAATTAAATACGAGGAAGATAATATAAATAATCTCGCAACGACCAATCGAACCCACGTCCAAAATTCACCGAAACCTAGTAAGCAACTTATCGCATAATTTTGCATAAGTCTAAAACTAACACAATTCTAGCGATATCAAACATCTTAAAACAGCTTAACTAAGTTAACCAAACCACTTCCATAATTTTATACTCACCCAATTATATTTCAATAAAACCTAGTAAGCTAAAAACTCCATTAGACAAATTAGGAATTAACAATTATCATTTTTCTTACTAGGTTAAGTTTTTTTCTCCAAATCTTCAATTTACAATTAACCCATTCATCAAGTTAAAACCCTAACTTGAACTTCTTTAAAATTATTATGAATGAATTAAACATGAGTTTAAAGCTATATTAATCAATTAAATAGCGAACTAAATGATTAAACATAACAATTAAAGATTTGGATTTGAAATTATACCTCTTCAAGAACACACCAAAGCAATTAGATCCATCATCTTTTTCCTCTAAAAAATGATGTTTTTCTTGAAGACTTAAGCAAGATTTGTGAAGAAGAATGATTGGTTATTGTTTGTTTATGAATTTTGTGGAATTATTTAAGGATTTTTGGGGATTTATTGAGCTTGGAATTGATGAAAATGGGGAAGAAAATCAAAAGGGCAGAACATGAGGGAGCTCGGCCAATTTGAGGAAGTGGGGGAAAATTTATGAAGTGTGTGGAGTTTTCTAGCAAAAAAAGTCAATAAATGCTGATTAAATGCAAAATGCCACATTTTCTTTCTTTTCTTTTCTTTAAAATTTAAATTCTTTTGCCACAAAATATCTAGATATTGCATGGATGGGTTTTAATTTAATCTAGTGATTAGTTTAGCCTAGAATCACATTAGGAGTAATCAACCCAAACCAAAAATGTAATTACCACTAATTAAGTGTATAATTAACAACTTAAAATAATATTTAATTAGGGAAAAATTCTATGTGAACCAAAACTTCCAATTGACCCCCAAAGCCCGCGCACTAGCTTTATTCTAGCTAAACTAGGTGCCGTCAAGTCTATACAGAAGTTTGATCACAATCGGGTTAAAACGGAAAATACCGACTATTTTACCCTAAAACGGAAAAATTCGCATAACGATTTCTAAAACGTTACAATCTCCCCCCATAAGGAAATTCGGTCCCCGAATTAAAATTTAACCACGCGTACCTTTGAAGAGATGAGGGAATTTCTTCCGCATCTCGCTCTCGGCCTCCCAAGTGATCTCCTCACTAGTCGGGCTACGCCAAAGAACCTCCACAGACGGCAAGACCTTTGACCGAAGTTTCTTCACCTGTCGATCCAAAATAACTACTGGCTGCTCGGTGAGCGAATGATTGTGCTCAAGCTGAACGGTCTGGTGCTGAATCATGTGAGAATGATCATGAAGGTATCTACGAAGTATCGACACGTGGAATACGGGATGAACATATGGAAAACTGGGCAGGAGCGCCAAACGGTAAGCAACAGAACCCATTCACTCAAGGATCTCGAAAGGACCAACAAATCTGGGACTGAGCTTCTCCCTCTTCCCAAATCGCATAACGCTCTTCATCGGAGAAATCCTCAGGAATACACGATCCCCCACTGCGAACTCAAGTCTGCGACGACGACGGTCGGCATAAGACTTCTGCCTGCACTGGGCTGCTCTCATCCTGTCTTGAATCAGCTGGATCTTCTCCGTAGTCCCCTGAACTAGCTGGGGTCCCAAAACCCTACTCTCGCTGAGTTCGGTCCAACAGACTGGCGATCGACACTTCCTACCGTATAAAGCCTCAAAAGGTGCCATCTGAATAGTCTTCTGAAAGCTGTTGTTGTAGGAGAACTCAATCAATGGCAAGTGACAATCCCAACTGCCACCAAAATCAAGCACACACGCCTGAAGCATATCCTCCAGAGTCTGTAAAGTCCGCTCCGACTGACCATCGGTCTGTGGATGAAAAGCGGTGCTAAAACTCAACCGGGTACCCAAAGCTTCCTGAAGCTTCTGCCAAAGATGACTAGTAAACTGGGTGCCTCTGTCGGATACTATGCATGTGGGAGCACCGTGCAAACGCACAATCTCATCTATGTACAACTGAGCATACTGAGCATAACCGAAAGTGGTCTTCACAGGAAGGAAGTGAGCCGCTTTCGTCAACCGGTAAACAATCACCCAAATGGAGTCATACCCTCGACTGGTCCTGGGTAGATCCACAATGAAGTCCATGGAAATATGCTCCCTTTTCCACTCCAGAATGGGTAAAGGCTGCAACTCTCCAGCCGGTCTCTGATGCTCAGCCTTGACTTGCTGAAAAGTCAAGCACCTCGAAATGAAGTCCAAAATATTGCGCTTCATCCCTTCCCACCGGTAAAAGTCTCTCAAGTCACGGTACATCTTGGTGGAACCTAGATGAACGCTAAAGGCTGACTGATGTGCCTACTCTAGGATCTCGCATCTCAACCAATCAGCATCTGGTACACACAAGCGAGTCCCGCATCATAGCACACCCTGGTCATCAATCATTGTAACATTTTAGAAATCGTTATGCCAATTTTTCCGTTTTAGGGTAAAATTGTCGGTATTTTCCGTTTTAAACCGACTGTGATCAAACGTCCATATAAACTTGCCAGCACCTAGTTTAGCTAAAATAAAGCTAGTGCGCGAGTTTGGGGGTATATGGGAAGTTTTGGTTCAAATAGAATTTTTTCAATTTTAATATTATTTTAATGTGGTATTTACATATTGGGTTTGGGAAATTTCTCCAAAATTGTATCATTGAAAATAAATTCTACTTGAGTAAAATAAAACCCTACTTATAATATCTAGATATTCTTGTGAGAAAAGGATTATGTTTTAAAGAAAATAATAAGAATGGGAGAGGTGGCATGTGCATGCATATGCATTAAAGTGCATTTATTGCAAGAATTGGCTAGAAAATTCCATACAAAGCCCCCACCTCCTCTCTTGGCCGAATCCTTCTCCTTCCTTCTGCCCTTGATCTATCTTCTATCATTTGCAATAATTCCAAATTAATAAATCTCCAAAATTCCCAAAATAAATCACAAAATTTCATCAAGTCTTGTTTTTGCCTTCTTGATCACTTGGAGCTAGGAAAGCTTGGATCTTGGAAGCAAGGTTGATAGGTATAATTCCTAAACAGTTAAATAGGAGTTTTTATGTTGTGTAGATCGTTGGTTGTAGCGTAGAACACTTAAAGTATCGATTAGTGCAATATCGTGTTTTTAGTGTCTTTTTAGAGCCTCTGTAATCTGCTGTGACCTGGAATTTTTACAGAAAAATCAAACAAGATAGTAGTGTTGTACTAGTGACCCTAGGATTCCACCTGAGACACGAGGACCACCCCACCGGCTTTGGCCGGCAACCCAAGAAAGAATTCCGGCGACGTCAGATTAGTAGAGGGGTGTTGGGGTTTCGTTTTTGTGGGTAGTTGTCTGCTGTGGTTTAGGAGTGTTTGGTACTGTTTACTTTTTTAGTATTTACAGTATGCAAAATCTAGAATCGTTTACCTATAATCTAGTGTTTTGAGTCCGCGTGTTACGTTTTCCGACACGAATCGTGATCTTATGCAGCTGCTGTACTTGGGTAGGTTTCGTAGTGTCGTCACGCACGTTAACGATTAGACGGACACTTCTGAGTTAGTTTAGTGTTGGTGCGTCGTTTAAAACGTAGTTTTATGTTATATTGGTCGATTTCTGCGATTTTTGCTCTGTTTATGTGTTTGTGAATTTATAGCGTCGCAAGCGGGGACTTCGGACGCTGCGAACAAGGGGAAGCAGGTGGTCGGATTTTCATAGCTCGAGACCATCTGTGAGTAGATTTAACATCTACGGGGAAATCGATCGTATGGCGTTATGCGTCGGGGCTGATATAATATGATAGCTGCATGTTATTGCATATTAGTTAATTTCATACGAACATCATTACATAGTATTATCTGTTGTAACTTGACTTGTACCTTTAGATATAACACATTACTGACGGTTCATGTTGCACGAGCACTAAATTGTTTGCTACCGACACCGTCTGTAATTGCCATGACACGCATAAACACCTACATACGTGATATGGTAGTGGATAGGAATAGGTTGAGTAGTAACTTTTATTCCATTGTGCATATACTGTGGACACATACATACGTGATATTGCATTGGGCAGGAATAGTTAAGGTAGTGACCCTTATTCCATTTCATATATATTTTGCTATAGCTACTTGTACATCATGCATACAGATTGACATGTACACCCACATACTCGATTACAGCTACATGTACATCATGCACACATACTGACATGTACACCCACATATTTTGCTATAGTTGCTTATACCCTAAGTGGTATGGTTTTGACAGGTGATATTGAGACATTGACTATTGCGCTTATGAAATGCATCATACCTACTTGCTTACATGTAGATACTTAAACATTGTTACAATTACATGTACACCTCATATGATGTTGCACTTGTTTTCAGAGGATTTGGGAACCGCGTGATATGTTTTAAAGCTAGATTCAATTTAAAGAGCGGTTTTCCCTTGATATGCTCATATTGTTGTTTATGTTGTATATATATCAGTTTTCATGGGTTTACGCATTGAGATATGAATTTCATATGATTATGGATTTGAGAACCGTGGGGGTATTTCAATAAAACTATGTATTGTTTGAAAACCCGGTTTCTCTTGATGTGATATTTCAGTGCGTCCACCATGTGATTTCTCGGTTCTGAGATTTGGCTTGTGATACCCGATTCGAGGAGCGGGAGGCACCGACTGCGGGTACATGGTGGACCCGGTATGGTATCCCGGGACGAGTGGTGATTTCGTGGTGTAGACGATAAGCCTGACGGAAGGACCACTACCTACCGGTGATTTTATTTAGACTCGGCGGTTATCATGGGGATACCGACCGGAGTGATGTACGACATATCGTCAGGGCCAGTTGTGGTGACAGCGCCTGAGTTATGAGGATTTACGTGTCGATGCTAGACACGGGTTTCATGACGTTTCGAGTGTTGGTGTTTGACACTCAGGTTTCCATGATTTTTACGTATCGTCGGTGGACATACGTGGTTGATATCCTCATATATATATACATATATACTTTCAGGTATATGTTTTCATGATGTTTTGGGTGTCGATGTTTGACACTCAGGTTCCATGAGACTTACAGGATGTGAGGGCCGATCTGTGGATGCGATGCGTGAGGATTTGGGATTTGATGTGTCAGTGAGGGACACTGGTGTTCTTCCATGCTGATGATTTGCATGAGATTTTATATTATATTATCCCGCACTCAGGAGTATGTTGATATGCATGTAGTTGTAGTACCCTGATGATGTACCTTTACATGATTGTTGCATATTCACATTTTCATACTTATGCTATCGAATTACATGTGATAGATTAATCGCCGTTCGTGCATACTTGCGATTACAGTATGATGTTATTTACTATTCACGAGTTGGCAACTCACCCCCATTGTGCCACAGTGTTTTGCAGGGCTTACCCTCTGAGTAGTCGCGACAGGGCGTCTTATCATCTCTACTTTTGCGGATACCGCTACGATTGGCTGTGAGGCCTTCACTTTTAGGTGGGTTTGCGGTTATCCGTCTGTACATTGTATATCTTTTTGTTGGATCTAGTATTCTCCATCTACCACTTCTTGTATATGACTTAAAGACGAGTTGTGAGGATTCTGTGTTATATATTTTGGTGACTTTGGGTGCCGTGCTCGTGGGAGCCGGTTATGTTGAAAAGTTTTACTTCTTTATGCAGTTTTCCTTTATATTCTTCGCTTCCGCGTTGTATTTATATCTTGTTGTGGTTGTCTTCGCCGTTGGGCGTGATTTTCTCCCGTTTGGGATGCTTATTTATATTATCTATGTTGTACCCATTTTCGGGGCTAGTTTTTACAAAGGAGGTGCTGCCGAAATTTTTAAAGAACGAAAACTAAACTTAAAGATTTTTACTTGAGAATTTTAAAATGTTTTAAACTATGTTTTTCCCCGTTTATCCAGTTTTGGGTGGTTTAGATTTCTGGGTTTCGGCTTACTTAAGTTGTGTACGCCTGTAGACGTTACGTGGTTTAAGTGTCGGTTACGGGCCAAATTTTGGGTCGTGAAAAAGTTGGTATCAGAGCGCTAGGTTTTACCGTTCGGAGTGTAGGATGACCCTGGTAGGATGGAGTAGGTAGCTTAAGCAGAGTGACGTAGCGTATGTATGTTCCGCGGCATACTTACGACACGGTACTCCGCCTAAGTGACCTTAGGAGTTATTGATTGATTTTCCTTCATGATGATATACATCTTTGTGATTCGATTCCTGTTTCCTTATCGAATCTTGTTTCAATGTCCAGCCTTTATGCCGCCGAAGACTACGAAGGCACAGAGAGCGGACGCGAGGGCCGAGGTCAGAGTTGACTCGTCTGAGCCGACGACTGACCAGGGCGGTACGCCTGTTGTACCGGAGCATATTGCTATGTTTTGGGCTGGTATGCAGGACCTGCGCCAGATGATGGGGACTTTAGTTGAGGCCATTCGAGTGCAGGGGCAGGCAGTTGTTCCACCCGTTGCAGGGACCACGATGGTACCTACAGTTCCGGCAGTCGCAGTTACAGCTCCGGAGGTTATTACCATGTCACTGACAGAGTTCATGAGGCTGAAGCCTTCGGTGTTCACTGGAACAGATGCTGCCGAGGATCCGCAGTCGTTTATCGACCGGATGGCCAGGATTTGCCGTTCACTCTGATGCTCCGACGAGAGATGGGTGGAGTTCGCGAGTTTCCGGCTGGAGGGTCTGGCCCAGAAGTGGTGTGAGTCCTTAGAGAGGGGCAGAGTCGCAGGTCTTGCTCCTATGACCTGGGCTGAGTTTGTGACTGTGTTTCTCGCCCATTTTCTTCCACCGAGCATCAGGGATGCGCGAGCGTGCAAATTTGAGTTGTTACGTCAGACTTCGGGGCTGACGGTGTCTGAGTATGATGTACTATTTACTGAGCTGTCGGTGTATGCTCCGTACTTGGTGGCGACTGAGGAGATGAGGGTGAAGAGGTTTGTTCGAGGCCTGCTTACCCAGTTGTTCCTAGCCATCAGCATTCAGCATTGTGAGACGTATGCGGCAGCGGTGGATGCAGCCTTTTTGGTGGAGGAGCGTCTTTCTGAGTCGTCGGTTGTTCCGTAACCGAAGAGGACTCGTACTGATGTACCAGCACGGAGATATAGGTTTACACGCCGAGGCAGAGTTCCTTCAGACTCGGGGAGTAGCAGAGAAGTTAGACAGGGACAGTTATTCAGCTCTTACTCCCAGGAGAGTCAGCGGCCGTCTTATGGGTGCTTTGGGTGTGGCAGTATACATCACCTTGTGCGGGATTGTACAGTGGTGCGTCAGAGAAGGCCAGCAGTACCCTAGGTTACCTTACCACCTTCTCCGCCTCAGAGAGCGTTGCCACTTATTCCTGTTGTTGCGCCATGTCAGACTCCTGCTCAGAGAGGTCGTGGTCGCGGTGGTTTTGTGCCGAGAGGACTAGGTGGCAGTGGCAGAGGACGGTCAGTAGCTGGTAGAGGACATGCTCGGGTTTTTGCCTTGACTCAGCAGGACGCGCAGGCGTCCAATGCCGTGGTTTCAGGTACCCTTTCTGTATGTTCTTATGATGCACATGTTCTTTTCGATCCGGGATCTACGCATTCATATGTTTCTACACACTTCGTGCCGAGGTTAGGCTGAGAGTCGTGTTTGCTAGATCAGCCACTTATCGTGACTACTTCGGTTGGAGAGTCGTTTGTTGCGCGACACGTGTTCCGGTCGTGTGCTTTCCGTTTAGGAGACAGAGATCTGTCCGTCGACTTGATCCTTCTTGAGATGTTGGACTTCGACGTTCTGTTGGGCATGGACTGGTTAGCTACTTGCTACGCGTCCGTGGACTGCCACGAGAAGACAGTTAGGTTTTGTTTTCCCGGTGAGTGAGTGTTTGTTGTGCAGGGGGACCGTGGTGCCGCCCCTCACAGTTTGATTTCTGTCCTCTGCGCTAGTCGGCTTTTGAAGAGAGGATGTTGGGGATTCTTGGCTTTCATTTATGTTACTGGAGCCACAGTGGAGTCGTTGGACCTGGTTCCTACCGTGCGGGAGTTTCCCGACGTCTTTCCCGATGAGTTACCTGGGATGCCGCCAGAGTGCGATATTGAGTTTTGCATTGATCTGATTCCTGGCACGGAGCCTATTTCTATACCGCCTTATCGGATGGCTCCAGCAGAGCTTAGAGAGCTTAAAGATCAATTGCAAGGTTTACTTGATAGGGGACTTGTGCGTCCGAGTGTTTCTCCGTGGGGAGCTCCTGTTCTGTTCGTCAAGAAGAAGGACGACAGTTTGAGGCTGTATGTGGATTATCGTCAATTGAACCGAGTTACGGTGCGGAATAGGTATCCTTTACCTCACATTGACGATTTATTTGATCAGCTCCAGGGTGTGAAACATTTTTCTAAGATTGACTTGCGTTCGGGTTATCATCAGTTGTGGGTTTGGAATGATGACATTTCGAAGACTGCTTTTCGTACGCGCTATGGGCATTATGAGTTTTTGGTGATGTCGTTCGGACTCACCAATGCGCTAGCAGCGTTCATGGATCTGATGAACCGGATTTTCAGGCCATTCCTCGACCAGTTTATTATTGTGTTTATTGATGACATACTGGTCTACTTTAGGAGTCGTGAGGAGCATGAACAGCACTTGAGGAGTGCTTTGCAGATTTTGAGAGAGCACCAGCTGTATGCTAAGTTCTCGAAGTGCGCATTTTGGCTTGATAGAGTTGACTTCCTGGGTCATGTGGTGACTGGTGACGGTATTCTTGTGGACTCGAGGAAGATCGAGGCTGTACAGCTTTGGTCCAGACCTATATCGGTGACCGAGGTCCGCAGCTTTTTGGGCTTAGCTGGTTATTATCACCGTTTTGTGCAGGATTTCTCGAGTATCGCTGCACCGCTGACTGGACCGACCCGGAAGGGAATTCCTTTTCTTTAGACCGATGCTTGCGAGCAGAGTTTTCAGCAGTTGAAGACTCGGTTGACAACAGCACCAGTTCTATCTTTACCTTCTGGATCGGACGGCTATGTTGTTTACTGTGATGCTTCTAGAGTGGGGCTCGGTTGTGTATTGATGCAGCACGATAGAGTGATTGCTTACGCTTCTAGGCAGCTGAAGAAGCACAAGCAGAATTACCCCACTCACGATCTTGAAATGGCCGCGGTGGTCTTTGCGTTAAAGATTTAGAGACACTACTTGTACGGGGAGTCGTGTCAGATCTTCACGGATCACAAGAGCTTGAAGTACATCTTCCAGCAGTGGGATCTGAATCTGAGACAACGCCGTTGGATGGAGCTAGTGAAGGATTATGATTGTGAGATCTTTTATCACCCGGGCAAGGTGAATGTGGTAGCCGATGCTTTGAGTCGTAGGCCCGGGGGTAGCTTGTCCCAGTTGAGTGCAGTTCAGCGTCAGTCTTCTGTAGATTGGCAGCTCTTGTATGATGGTAGAGTGCAGTTCGAGTTCACTTCCGCTAGGGGACAGTTTGCTCATGTCCGCGCCCGTCCACTACTACTTGATCGTATCCGTGAGGCATAACCCAGTGATGCCCATTTGTCTGAGATTCTTGAGCTTGTTCGGCAGGGTACAGTTTCGGAGTTCATGATTGATGACCAGGGTGTGCTACGATGCAGGCTAGCTTATGTGTACCAGATGTTGATGGGTTGAGACGCGAGATCTTAGAGCAGGCACATCAGTCAGCCTTTAGCGTTCATCCAGGTTCCACCAAGATGTACCGTGACTTGAGAGACTTTTACTGGTGGGAAGGGATGAAGCGCGATATTTCGGACTTCGTTTCGAGGTGCCTGACTTGTCAGCAAGTCAAGGCTGAGCACCAGAGACCGGCTGGAGAGTTGCAACCTTTATCCGTTCCGGAGTGGAAATGGGAATAGATTTACATGGACTTCATTGTGGGTCTACCCAGGACCAGTAGCGGGTATGACTCCATTTGGGTGATTGTTGACCGGTTGACGAAAGCGTCTCATTTCCTTCCAGTGAAGACCACTTTCGGTTATGCTCAGTACGCTCAGTTGTATATAGATAAGATTGTGCGTTTGCACGGTGTTACCACATTCATAGTATCCGACAGAGGCACCCAGTTTACTAGCCGTCTTTGGCAGAAGCTTTAGGAAGCTTTGGGTACCCAGTTGAGTTTTAGCACCGCTTTTCATCCACAGACTGATGATCAGTCGGAGCGGACTATACAGACTCTGGAGGATATGCTCCGTGCATGTGTGCTTGATTTTGGTGGCAGTTGGGATTGTCACTTGCCGTTGATTGAGTTCTCCTACAACAACAGCTTTCAGGAGACTACTCAGATGGCACCTTTTGAGGCTTTATATGGTAGGAAGTGTCGGTCGCCAGTCTGTTGGACCGAACTTAGTGAGAGTCTCGTTTTGGGACCCCAGCTAGTTCAGGAGATTACGGAGAAGATCCCTGATTCAGGACAGGATGAGAGCAACCCAGTGCAGACAGAAGTCTTATGCCGACCGTCATCGTCGCAGACTTGAGTTCGCAGTGGAGGATCATGTATTTCTGAGGATTTCTCCGATGAAGGGCGTTATGCGATTTGGGAAGAGGGGGAAGCTCAGTCTCAGATTTGTAGGTCCTTTCGAGATCCTTGAGCGAGCGGGTTCTGTTGCTTATCGTTCGGCGCTCCCGCCTAGTTTTTCGGATGTTCACCCCGTTTTCCATGTGTCGATACTTCGTAGATACCTTCATGATCCTTCTCATATGATTCAGCACGAGACCGTTCAGCTTGAGCACGATCTTTCGTTCACCGAGCAGCCGGTAGTTATTTTGGATCAGCAGGTGAAGAAACTTCGGTCAAAGGTCTTGCCATCTGTGAAGGTTCTTTGGTGTAGCCCTACTAGTGAGGAGATCACTTGGGAGGCCGAGAGCGAGATGTGGAAGAAATTCCCTCATCTCTTTGAAGGTACGCTTAGTATGAAATTTTAATTCGGGGACCGAATTTTTATAAGGGGGGAGATTGTAACGTTTTAGAAATCATTATGCGAATTTTTCCGTTTTAGGGTAAAATTGTTGGTATTTTCCGTTTTAAACCGACTGTGATCAAACGCCCATATAAACTTGCCAGCTCCTAGTTTAGCTAAAATAAAACTAGTGCGCGAGCTTTGGGGGTATATGGGAAGTTTTGGTTTTGATAGAATTTTTCCTAATTTTAATATTATTTTAATGTGGTATTTACATATTGGGTTTGGGAAATTTCTCCAAAATTGTATCATTGAAAATAAATCCTACTTGAGTAAAACAAAACCCTACTTATAATATCTAGATATTCTTGTGAGAAAAGGATTAAGTTTTAAAGAAAATAATAAGAATGGGAGAGGTGGCAAGTGCATGCATATGCATTAAAGTGCATTTATTGCAAGAATTGGCTAGAAAATTCCACACAAAGCCCCCACCTCCTCTCTTGGCCGAATCCTTCTCCTTCCTTCTGCCTTTGATCTTTCTTCTATCATTTGCAACAATTCCAATCAATAAATCTCCAAAATTCCCAAAATAAATCACAAAATTTCATCAAGTCTTGTTTTTGCCTTCTTGATCACTTGGAGCTAGGAAAGCTTGGGTCTCGGAAGCAAGGTTGATAGGTATAATCCCTAAACTGTTTAATAGGAGTTTTTATATTGTGTAGCTCGTTGGTTGTACCGTAGAACACTTAAAGTATCAATTAGTGCAATATCCTGTTTTTAGTGTCTTTTTAGAGCCTCTATAATCTACTGTGACCTGGAATTGTTACAGAAAAATCAAACAAGATAGTAGTGTTGTACTAGTGACCCTAGGATTCCACCTGAGACATGAGGACCACCCCACCGGCTTTGGTCGGCGACCCAAGAAAGAATTCCGGCGACGTCGGATTAGTAGGGGGTGTTGGGGTTTGGTTTTCGTAGGTAGTTGTCTGCTGTGGTTTAGGGGTGTTTGGTACTGTTTACTTTTTTAGTATTTAAAGTATGCAAAATCTGGAATCGTTTACCTATAATCTAGTGTTTTGAGTCCGCGTGTTACATATTTTGCTATTGTTGCTTATACCCTAAGTGGTATGGTTTTGACAGGTGATATTGAGACGTTGACTATTGCGCTTATGAAATGCATCATATCTACTTGCTTACATGTAGATACTTAAACATTGTTACAATTACATGTAAACCTCATATGATGCTGCACTTGTTTTCGGAGGATTTGGGAACCGCATGATATGTTTCAAAGCTAGATTCAATTTAAAGAGCGGTTTTCCCTTGATATGCTCATATTGTTGTTTTATGTTGTATATATATCAGTTTTCATGGGTTTATGCATTGAGATATGAATTTCATATGATTATGGATTTGAGAACCGTGGGGGTATTTCAATAAAACTATGTATTGTTTGAAAACCCGGTTTCTCTTGATGTGATATTTCAGTGCGTCCACCATGTGATTTCTCGGTTCTGAGATTTGGCTTGTGATACCCGATTCGAGGAGCGGGAGGCACCGACTGCGGATATATGGTGGACCCGGTATGGTACCCCGAGGCGAGTGGTGATTTCGTGGTGTAGACGATAAGCCTGACGGTGGGACCACTACCTACCGGTGATTTTATTTGGACTCGACGGTTATCATAGGGATACCGACCGGAGTGATGTATGATATATCGTCAGGGCCAGTTGTGGTGACAGCGCCTGAGTTATGAGAATTTACGTGTCGATGCTAGACACGGGTTTCATGACGTTTCGAGTGTCGGTGTTTGACACTCAGGTTTCCATGATTTTTACGTATCGTCGGTGGACATACGTGGTTGATATCCTCATATATATATATATATACTTTCAGGTATATGTTGTTAGTGTATATGCCCTAGGGGCCATTATTGTATCATACTAGATTGTATATTACTTAATGGAAGCTTGGGATATTCACAGTTATATATACAGTCTTGCTAAAAATGGTAGTATGCTACTTGGTTTGTGTCTACTTTAATATATGCATATGTTTCTTGTAACGTATCACTTATACATATTAGTAGAGCCCATAGGTTCTTTGCTTGATTACCAGCGTTGTGATGGCAGTCACACTAGTGGGGGCTGAGTAGTCTATAAGCAACATCCTATACAGGTCCCTAGTCGTAGGATTATCGAGATAGGGCATCGATACTCCAGAGTAGACTAGTGTGTACACTTCTCATCCCAGTTGGGGAGATGGTCTGTCCCATAGCCATCAGTACGTCGTACTAGAGATAGTATACAGGTGCTCGTTAGGTTACGGGTACACCGGACAGGACTCGCAGGGGAACTGTTAGATGGTATTATACCCGTCGTCAGTTAACTGTTCCCAAGTGACATGAGTACAGCATAGTCCGCAGACTTGACACTGCTACTTCGCCTCGAGTGTGTCCCACTATTCTTAGATTGCTACCCTACCACGGCTCAAAGGAGTCGTGCAAACAGCTAGCAGTTGGGTACAGTCCCGAGCACTTGGATGCAGTAGTGGTTAGACAGGATTCGTCTCTCCCGGTATTGGGAGATGATATCGCACTGTGTCAGAGAGCCATTACGCAAAGTCCCTGGCAGAGCAAGCGAGATATACTGGTAGGTTCCAGTAGCTTCTCAGGGTGTAATGGGCTTCGCTCCGACATGACTTATACAGCTATTAGGGGACTGACGCTTGCCGCCCCCTAGGCTTGATATGCGATAGTCTTAGACGAACAGACCGGACTGTACGAAGATTGTCACATCAGGCTCAGTAGGGGTTCGGATGGTTTTCCTCATCGGCCTTCTTATCGACATCTACCTGGGGACCGTTACTACAGCTAGTGCCGCTTGTGGTCTGTGGTTAAACCCTTTGCCAGCGTAGTGTCGAGTCTTTAGAGTCCTACACAGAGAGTTTCCCTGCTCCAGGCGAAACGATATAGAGGTCGTATGGTTTTACGACAAGGGTTCGGACACGTACGTGTGTTTACGCACGTATGACTTTTTGGACAGTTTTTACTAGCCGGCTTTGGTTTAAGCCAGATTCTAGTATCGGGTTATTGGATTTATACAATCTAAAGTTTTTCCGTGTTTTCACGGATTGGAGGGGCGTTCTCGTACTTTGTCGGGAAGCTTCTAGAAGAGTGGTGACTTGGGGGCTAAGGTGGCATTGCATTAAATGAGATTAGTGACTCATTTGTGTGATTCATCCATGTCATAAATGCTTAATAACTCATGGAGATGAATCACTCATAGATATTTATGAATCATGGTTGTTAATTCTATTATTTCATTTTTGGATAAATAAATAATGCTTCATATATATTATGATAGATCATTATCTCATTTGATTATCATCTTCACCTTCTCTCTCTTCAAGCTCACTCTCTCTTCAAACCCTAACCCTAACCTCTCATGTGTTGAGATCAAGGGTTAGCTAGACTAATACATCCATAACCTCACTCTATATCCCCTATGTAGCTTAGATTAGCACTTTGAGCAACCTAGTTATCTCAAGTTAGAGATAAAGCTTGGCGTAGGAGCTCTCGGGTGGATCATCTTTGATTCGAGGAGGCCGTTGAGGTGCCGATGTTCCAAGGAGCCTACGAGGAGTGGAGGACCGCGATGAAGACCCGAAGGACAAGTAACGTGAGCTATAACTTCGTATCCGAGTAGTTAAACCTCTAGTAGATAGTTAGCAATGGTTTAGATACGATTCATGCGCTCAAGTCCGTGTTACGAAACTTTGATAATCGTTTTTCATATATTCCGCCTCCCTGCAAGTTCGTGGGGTGCGTGACATGGACTTATAGTGGTATCAGAGCCAACTAAACCATTACGAGCTTGTTAGCAACTAATTAGAAGTTCGATCGACGGAAAACACGAAAACAAAACCCCGGAAATCCTAAGTTTCTGTTAATTTTAAAAGTGTCTGAAAAAATATTTGACATACCTTAAAATTCACAGCAGGGATATTTAAGAATACTGGGAAAGTACGAGCCAGCAACTCGGCAAAACAGCCGCGGATCCGTGGCAATAGAGTGCTTGTGCCGCGGATCCGCCGCCGAGTCAACTCCGAGTTGACTCGGATTTGCTCTGTAATTCTTATTTTTTTTTGGTGTTTTGGTTCTCTGTTTGTTCTGTTTATACCCAGGTTACTTCAGTGCTGCTTTGCTTTTGGGGTAGACACGGAACATGGTAATCGATCGATGTTCTAAGATATTTGCTAATTGGGTTTTTATCTGTAATGTTTAATGTGTTCGTAAACCTCCCTAACTGCTAGTATGTCGGTTGGCAGGGGGTTGCACATTTCTGAAATATTTACTGTTTGTGTATATGAACTGTGTTGATGATTAGCCAGGGTTTGAGATGGGTTTAATATTCATTCATTCGATGTAAATGTAATTTGATGTAATATTCTTTTGCGGGGCACATCCAGGTTGCGGTTGTAGCCACCGTTGTATTATTTCTTTTTTACTGTTTCTGCTCCTAGGATAGACCCAAGGTGGGGTACACAAACTACCAGGTACATCGAAGTGTTTAGTGGCCTACTCACGTTGTTGAGGGAGACCGCTTCACTTCGGGTACTTGGCGGGTAGTTTGCCGTACCCGTAGGGGTCTAGGGTGGGGTAATGGCTATTCATCACAACTGTGTAATCCGTCTTTTATTGCAGGCTCAAAGCAAATGCGGATTGCTAGTATATCTAATAAAGTTCATTTGTGATCTGGAATGCTTATTATTGCGTCTGACGAATGTACAATATCTATATATGATAGCTATTAGACGTCACTTATGTTTTACATCCGCGCTAGCCCAGCCCCCGCTCTGTCGTTAGTTAAGTAACCTAACGGGTGATGACAGGACCCCGTGGCAAATGCGGATGGCATAAGAGGATGTGGTATTTTCGTTGTTTTCTGCAATGATAGGATAAAGATGGGACGCATTATTATAATGCAAAGAAAATAAACCAAAGTTTAATCGTTGGAACAAATTTAAAAGAAACCACTCGGTTATTTTAAAAGATCAGAATTTTTAATTGCGGAGCTTTAACCACTCCTTTTTTAAAAGTATCAGGTTCCTTCGGTTATATCAAGTTCACTACGTTCACGGTTTTTTGCCAAAACCATTCGTAGCCCTCCGTCATTTTATTTGGATATTCAGTAGTATTCAAGCTATGTATTTTGACCTAACGCCAAGGTATAGTGTTTGGTAGCTGCTGGGTATTCATTTGTTCATGGATAGATGTGTTAGTTTGGGACAATCGTATTATCATTTTGGCCTAACGTCAAGGATATGTACGGGTGGGTTCAAATTAACCTGGACAATGACGGGTAGAACTTGACATGTGACTTATGACATTTTGACCTAACGCCAAGGTCATAAGAGTATGGGGCAAAAATTTATATCGGGAATTTCTAAAGAAACTGAAATTTGCAGAGAGTGCATACCATTTTGGAGTTTGATGAATGTTGGTAGGATTCCTTCAACATTATCATACGATGATATTTTGGATCCCGATCCTACTGTGAGTATATACTACTTATCAGGAGATTCGTCACTTAACGATCAATGCTATAAACCAAGTAGGTGCCTAGAAAGGTGTCAGCGGGGCTACGCCCCCAGAGAAAAGAGGTTATTTAATTAAGGAACTTCGTGAAAGCGTTGGAAAACCTCCCTCGAAGTATCGACACTGACCTGGCTGAACGGTTAAGCAAGAATTGTACGGTGAGAATAGTCCTGGCTAATTCTTCTTTTATGGTTTTAGGAGGGATTCGGGAAACAGTGGGAGCCATCCTGTTTAGATAAACTTAAAACCAATCTAAACTTGCAACAGCATCATGCTAAAATGTTTTCTTCTCTCTCTCTTAATTGCAGCGACCTTGTGACCACACATAGGTTACATCTAGATAACAATTTGACCGAATCTGACTTATATGACTGGCAAAGGTCTGTCCAGATGTCCATTGCCTATGACAAGCTGGACCACCCTATTACTACTCAAGATCCCGACGTCCCAGGTCCAGTTTCCACTGTCGCGGATATGGATATCCGTCAGACAAGAGAAAAAGATAAAGCGAAAGCTAAGTGCCTCATGTTAGCTTCAGTTGGTGGTGTATACCAGAAGCAGCACGAAAAGATGGACTTAGTTTCCATTTTTCTCCGTAACAAAGATTTATATGGAGATGATTGATAGGCTGCGAGCGTGTTCAAATTTAAGTTTAAATACCGCAATCAAGACGGTTTCGCACGTAGCTAGCCGGTTGAGTACGGGTCGTCCGCAGGGAGATGGGAATCTTTTTCTATGTGTTTTTCGACGAGTTAAGTCCGGTTGTTCAGATTTTTGTTTGTAGTTATCTAAGTGTTGAGTTGATATTTAAAGAGAGCATGTTAGGGTTAGGATTAGGTTAGTTTGAGTTAGGAGTCTCCACATCTTTCGTTTCCCTTCTTAATATCGTGTTACGGTAATCGGCAACAACGGGGATTAGCACGACTAGGAAGGACTTTGCGAGTATAAGCTAGGCTTTCCAACGCATAAGTCTTCCTTTTGGTGCTTGTCCGTCCGTTCTTGGCTCTTAGCCATAACCTCCGGTTAATCCAACCACAACCGGTCTCACTACGGAATCACCGCTATCATGTAGGATAGGGTGCCGTAAGGAGCGGATTGTGGTTGGGTTAACGGGAGTCGATTTAAGATGATGGGAAAGGAAAGAGTGAGAGAGATTTCCTTCTCTCAAACTTCCCTTATCCTACCCTAACAAGAATGAACTACTCACACATCATAATACGGAAAAATAAAACAACACAAAAGAGGAAGATAGAAAGAAGGAGATTAGAAGAATACGACTAACTATTTGCGACCTCACCTTGGCGAGGATCAAGCGTAAGTATCATTGTCATATGTAAGGATAAAGAAAAAAGAGAAGAAAGAAATAACAAGGAAATAACAACAACTACTTAACGAATTAAAATTACAACAATTATAACAAGTAAAGAAAGAGACAAGCATGATAATAAAAATGGTCTTCTTTATTCATCACTCTTCACTCAAAAGCTCACTTACAAGTTTAATGGAGAAGAGGTGAGAAGAGGAAGAAGAACATGTAACTAAAACCTAGCAAAAGAAATACAAGATTATGCCCCCTTTCCTTCACAAACTTCTGGGGTATTTATAGGCTGAAAGATGAGAAACTAGGGCAACAATACGGGCCCTCATGAAAAGACCAAAGATCCCCTGAAAACCCTAACCGTTTGGCGCCAAGATGGCCGCGGAAGGGCGGCCAAAACCCCCATTTGGCCGCGCTTCCACGGCCGTTTAGAGGAGTTGGGCCTATATCTTTTTGGTGCTGGCCTGGTTTGGTGTGTACTGCATTCTGGTATATGTATTTTCTCATAATTTCTTCATGAATTTTCCAGAATTTCTGTTGAGGGAAAGGTGGACTTTTTGTCAAGATTTTGTCATGATTGCCTCGAGCTCCGCGTAGATCTCTTGGATCTTGTGCCACCATTGAGCCTTGTGCATAGATTTGACATTTTGTCTTCCTACTGGTATCTGGTAACAAACGGATGAGGGACGGAGACCGTGTTTTATCTGTGGTCGGCAAGAACCCGGATTTTTTCGTCTTTTCCATGAATTTCTCCGTTTGAGAACCGGGAACCTGTATCCTGCAATTGACTAGCAAACACGGCTCAAGAGTATCTACCGACATGCAATGTGATAAAAATTGGGCGGTATGAAAATGCAAAAATCTGATATGAACAAATACCCCCAAACTTATCATTTGCTCGTCCCGAGCAAAGTCCATTTATTCACAAAAAATTTCCTAACCTCACTTTCGCAGGGAACACGATTGCACTGAGCATGTGCAACAAGCCGTTAAACCTCTAGGTGTCCCTAGTAGGAGGAGTGTTGTCTCCTGAGGGTTTTCAGCGGATACTACCCACAAAATCCGGTCAAGTTGGTTTGTAAAAATGACTAAGTTTCAAACCCTAAAGTTTTGTTTTTAGAAAATAACAATTCTATAATCCTAAGTCTAGATTATCGAACCTTTATTTTTCACACCTCACATCTTATTTAACTACAGATTTTATATGTCTTTACGTGCAGTGCGGATAGTGTCGTAAAGTTCCAGAAGGATCGATTAGAGTCATCATGTCGCACAATAAAGCCCAGATAACAATTTTAAAAGGATCACATAAGTTTTATAACGAGTTAAGCATTTTTCAAGTTTCGTTTTCCAGTAAGGTTTCAACTTCAGAATTTCTATCTTCCTTAACAGGAAACTAAGTCGTATTTTTCACTCCACCTTTTTCTTGTTTTCATTTCATACACACCACTGTGAACGTGCAATAGTCTTTATCAAAGAGTAAAACCTTCATATCTCCGTTAAAAAAAATTTTTAAAAGCCTGTCTTTTATCAAGATTATTCTCACACAAAGAACCGTTAGGAATTTTAACTCGGAGAGAACACTTGCTTGACTTTGTTTTAAACTGGACTTTCTAGGCTTCTTAGCGAGCTTTGAGCCAATGCACCCAAACCAGTTGGTTTTAGGGCATTAGGTGTAGAAACACCCCAGCAGACTTAATTACTCAAGTTACCTAGGTCCAAAAACAAAAGACAGTTTGGCGTGAAAATCAGATGATTTAATACGAACGGAGATATAACCGGCAGTTCAAATATTTTTTTGGATAAAAGACGTGTCTAGTGGGTTTGGTGTGTAATCATTCCAATCAAGTTTTAGATGGGTTATTTTTCAGACTTAGCTCCTATTACGGCATCAATAACATTCCTTCATATTCGCTTTACTTCATAAACTATTCTTGACATTACTTATTTCAGAACAAACCTATTTGATTCTCAGAAAATCATTTATCTGTTTAAAAGTTTGAACATGAAAGACTTGTCATCTAATTCCCAAAACTCACGACACGTGTAGTGTGATGTAAAGACGTATATCAGCTATAGTTAACTTCAAAGGAGAGTTATCTTTCAGGTTTTCAAAATCCAAACATAAGATCTAGTTATTCCTATTTTATCAAACAAAAACCGTCGAATGTTGAATCAGAGTTCTTCCACAAGCTAACTTGACAAAAAAGTTTTTATATTTTTGGAAAATTTTCAAATTTTTATGGATTTTATGGATTTTAATATGCAGATGCAAAATATACATATGAATGCGAAGGTAAGAAATGCGTACCGAGCGTGCCCCCAAACTTAAACTGGACAGTGTCCTCACTGTCGTTGCATGAAGAGAGTAGTTTGAAGGTTCAAAATTGTTGGTTAGCGATACACAATTTTTATTTGTTTTTGTTTTGAAAGAAAAGAAAAAGAATATACATAAATATAAACAAAATGGTTTGTACATACCCCCAAACTTATTTGGAACAGTGTCCACTGTTCTTGGCTGGATAACCGAAGTTTGGAGGTAGGCAGAGGAAGATCAAGCAAGGTAAACCGGCTCCTGTAAGAACAGGAGCTCCTCTGTTGGTTCGGCGCTAAGGTACGGTTTGCATCGGTGTCCGTTCACTTTGAAGAGTGAACCGTCCTTTGGATTTTCCAAATCCACAGCGCCCTGCGGATACACAGTCCGCACAAAATACGGCCCTTTCCAGCGAGATCGGAGCTTTCCAGGATGGAAGTGAAGTCGGGTGTCGTAAAGAAGTACCTGCTGACCAGGTACGAAGGTTTTGCGCACAAGGTGTTTATCATGAAACACCTTCGTTCGATTCTTAACGACAACCGCGTTGTCGTAAGCCTCATCCCTAAGCTCGCTCAGTTCGTTCAGCTGCAGCTTCCGATGGCTGCCCGCGTCCTCCAGAGACAGATTCAGCTCCTTTATCGCCCAAAACGCGCGATGCTCGATTTCGACAGGAAGGTGGCAGGCTTTTCCGTACACAAGCCGATAGGGAGACATGCCAAGGTCGGTCTTATAAGCGGTTCTAAATGCCCAAAGGGCATCAGTGAGTTTCAAAGACCAATCCTTACGGTTCTTGGAAACCGTTTTCTCCAGTATCTGCTTAATTTGCCGATTTGAAACTTCGGCCTGCCCGCAGGTTTGGGGGTGGTATGGCGTAGAAAGCTTATGATTAATGGAGTATTTCCGCATCAAGGCCTCGAAAGTCCTATTGCAGAAATGACTTCCATTGTCGCTAATGATCGCTCGGGGGTGCCCAAACCGTGAGAAAATGTTTTCTTTAAGGAACCTAACGACAACCTTGTTGTCGTTAGTTCGGCTGGGCACAGCCTCGACCCATTTAGAGACGTAATCAACAGCTAGAAGGATGTACAAGTTCCCAAAAGAGCTGGGAAACGGCCCCATGAAGTCTATCCCCCAAACATCGAAAATCTCCACAACCAAGATCGGTTGGAGCGGCATCTCATTCCTCCGGGATATCCGGCCCATGTGTTGGCACCGGGAGCAAGTCTTGCAATAATCGTGAGCGTCTTTGAAAAGTTGTGGCCAGTAGAAACCACATTGCAAGATCTTCTCAGCTGTCTTTCTGGGCCCAAAATGCCCGCCACATGCTTGGTCGTGGCAAAATGACAGCACACTCTTGAATTCCTCATCTGGGACACACCGACGAATAATCTGGTCGGGACAGTACTTGAACAAGTAGGGTTCGTCCCAGTAAAAGTGTTTTACTTGGGATAAGAAGCGAAGTCTGTCCTGACGTGACCATTCGGTCGGTAGCAATCCCGTGGCCAAATAGTTCACAATATCTGCGAACCAGGGTTCGCAAGATACTGTCAAGAGTTGTTCATCCGGGAAAACGTCGTTTATCGGAATTGGAAGCGAAGGCGAAGAAGGAAGTCGCGAGAGATGGTCGGCAACCACGTTTTCACATCCCCGTTTGTCCTTAATGACAAGGTCAAACTCTTGAAGCAAGAGGATCCAACGGATTAACCGAGATTTGGCATCTTTCTTCGCAAAAAGATGGCGCAGAACTGAGTGGTCAGTGTAGACAATGACTGGAGAGCCGATGAGGTAGGGCCTGAACTTTTCTAAGGCAAATACAACAGCTAAGAATTCCTTCTCAGTTGTTGTATAGTTAAGTTGGGCGTCGTTCAGGGTTCGGCTCGCGTAATAGATTACGTGCGGCATCTTGTTGATGTGCTGTCCAAGGACAGCACCGATGGCAAAGTCGGATGCATCGCACATGATCTCGAATGGGTGCGTCCAGTCAGGAGAAGAAAGAACGGGAGCAGAAGTGAGTGAGCGTTTTAGTGACTCGAATGCAGTCACACAGCTCGAGTTGAAGTCGAAAGGCGTGTCCTTAGCCAGCAAAAGTGTCAAGGGCCTAGCAATCTTGCTAAAGTCCTTGATAAACCGTCTATAGAAACCGGCATGGCCAAGGAAGGCTCGCATATCTCTGACGCATCGGGGAGGAGGCAGATTGGAAATGACCTCAATCTTTGCTTTGTCGACCTCTATGCCATTTTGCGAGATGATATGTCCTAAGACAATACCTTCACGCACCATGAAGTGGCATTTCTCCCAGTTCAAAGTGAGATTCTTGTCCTTACATCGTGTAAGGACAGCGTCAAGATGCAGCAAACACTCGTCAAAGGAGTCGCCGAAAATGGAGAAGTCATCCATGAAAATCTCCAGAAATTTCTCCACCATGTCTGAGAAAATCCCCATCATACACCGCTGGAAGGTAGCGGGCGCATTGCATAACCCAAAGGGCATGCGTCGATATGCAAACGTGCCGAAAGGACAAGTGAAAGTGGTCTTGTCCTGGTCTTTTTCGGCGATGGGAATTTGATTATAGCCAGAGTAGCCATCAAGAAAGCAATAGTACTCATGTCCGGCCAATCGTTCGAGCATCTGGTCAATAAAAGGTAGCGGAAAGTGGTCTTTCCGCGTTGCGGCGTTGAGTTTTCTGTAATCAATGCAAACTCGCCACCCAGTTTGGGTGCGAGTAGGGATTAACTCATTCGCCTCGTTGGTTATGACCGTGATGCCCGACTTTTTGGGGACAACATGAATGGGGCTAACCCACTGGCTATCAGAGATAGGGTAAATGATACCACTATCTAGACATTTGACGATCTCCTTCTTCACAGCCTCCTTCATGACTGGATTAAGACGTCTTTGTGGATCTCGGGCTGGTTTGGCATCATCCATCAGATGAATGTGATGCTCAACGATGAGGGGACTAATCCCCTTGATGTCCGCCATGGACCAGCCAAAAGCTTGCCTGTTGCCGTGCAAGACCGTGAGAAGGGCTTTCTCTTGCTCGGGAGCTAGAGAAGCCGAGATGATGACAGGGAGGGTCTCGTTCTCACCTAAGTAAGCATACTTAAGGTGAGACGGCAACGGCTTGAGTTCGAGCGTTGGAGGTGAAATGATGGAAGGCAAGACTGGTGCAAAGGTCTCGAACTCAAAGGACTCCAGCAAAGGTTCAAAACGAGTGTAGGCAACCGAGTCGGATGGTTCAGGTAACTCATCTGAAAAGTCGAAAGATTCAAACTCGGGTTGTGCGCGGCTAAGATCGTTCGTGAACGTGAAACACTCGTAGTCGTTATCGGGCGCAGAAACAGCAGCAGGTTCGAAGAGACACGCACTAGTGGCGTCAAGATTATCGTATTCAAACAAAAACTCCTCGAATTCATACTCTTCGGGGGTGATCTCCTGGATCGAGCAAACATCCAGTATATGAGCATTAGGTTCGGCGGGCTGATTCCCCAACCTAAAAATGTTGAGTTCAATTGTCATATTTCCAAAAGAGAGGTTCATTGAACCATTGCGACAATTGATCACAGCATTTGAGGTTGCGAGAAATGGGCGACCGAGTATCACCGGAATTTGATTCCGGGGGTTAGCTACAGGCTGTGTATCTAAGACAATGAAGTCGACGGGGAATATGAAGTCCCCGACTTTGATTAACACATCCTCTAGCTCACCCCTAGGATGGGTGATCGATCGGTCGGCCATCTGGAGAGTGCAGTGTGTGGGTTTCAGCTCTCCGACGCCTAATTGCTCGTATACTGAATACGGAAGCAAGTTAACACTGGCACCAAGATCTAATAGTGCGCGGTTGATGTTCTTATCCCCAATAGTAATTGAAATCGTAGGACAGCCAGGGTCCTTCCGTTTTTGTGGTAAAGATTGGGTAAGGGCATCACTCACAGCACTAGCCAAGAAAACTTTCTTGGGTACCTGAGACTTCCTCTTTTTCGTGCACAAGTCCTTTAAGATTTTCGCGTAAGAAGGGACTTGTTGGACAGCATCTAAAAGTGGAATGTTAATGTTAACTTGCTTGAATAACTCCAAAATCTTCTCCATTTGTGGATTTTGTTTGTTAGACCTCAACCGGTTTGGAAATGGAACATTTTGAAAATTGGTTGAGTCTAATGCTGGAGGAGGAGATTTTGGAGTTGGAACGGATCCCAGAATAGGTGTTTTCGTGGAGTGAGAAGCGGGTCCGTTTAGAGAAGAAGTGGAAGGAGAGCCTTGTGAAGAACGGAGAATAGGCTCGGAAGACGAAGAAGAAGAAGCAGGAGAAGAAGAAGAAGAAGAAGAAGCGGCCGGGGTGTCATCGTTGATTTGCTTGCCAATGTTGTTTTGCAGCACCCTCCCTGATCTCAGTGTGGTCACGGCACTCACATTATGGTTTTGTTGTTCAAGAGCAACATGTGCATTATGTGGGTGGCCGGGATTTGGATGTGGCTGGGACGGGAGCTTCCCCTTCTCTCGCTCGCTCAAGGCTGCGTTCAGCTGTGCAATCTGGGCCTCGATGGTCTTGATGCTCTGCCCGTGTGCGGCGGTGTGTTGCACTAAAGATTGGATCGAAGACTGGATGTTGGCGGTGGATTGAGTCGATTGTTTAACAAACGCATCCAGACTTCGCTCGAGCGAGGAAACCTTATCGTTGTTCGACGGAACAAAGTTGTTTGGTGGAAATGAATTGTTCGGTGCAAAGTTGTTCGTCTGGTTTTGGTAAGGCTGGGGTTGGAAGGGCTGCTGATACTGAGTTTGTTGTTGCGCTTGTTGTTGCGGTGTAGGGGCCCTTTGGAAATTGTTGCCCTGGAATTGATTCTGATTCTGATTCCAGGCGAAATTGGGGTGGTTCCTCCAACCGGGATTGAAGGTGGAAGAGTATGGATCATTCCTCGGTCTTTGCTGGAATGCATTAACCTGATCCTGTCCTTGCGAGGGTGGATTGTAAGGACACTCTTCGGTCAAGTGGGAAGGATCGGAACAACAAGCGCAGATGGTACGAAGGGGGAGAACAGGGGCAGGAGTAGGAGAAGAAAATTTGCTCTCTATTGCTTCAAGCTTTTTTGTTATTGCAGCCATTTCAGCTCTCATCGCAATAGAGACATCAAGCTGGTGAATTCCTACCCTAGACTGACCGGTAGAAGTGGAGGTAGAAGAAGAAGAAGGAGTCGGTCTGGTGCTCTCCCACTGTAGCGTTTGCTCCGCAAGATCGTCAAAGAACTGCCACGCTTCCTCGTCAGATTTGGATAGGAAGTGGCCCTGACAGATGGTTTCCAGCAACTGCTTCGTTGCTGGGTTCAGTCCCTCGTATAAGGTTTGGCAGAGTTGCCATTTCTCTATACCGTGGTGAGGACACTGAACAAGAAGGTCTTTGTATCGGTCAAAGCACTTCCAAAAGGGTTCAGAAGGAAGCTGGGAGAATTGGTTGATCTCATTTCGAATTCTTGCGGTCTTATGATTTGGGTAGAATTTTTTCAGAAACGCTTTAACAAACTCGTCCCAGCTGGTGATTGAGTGGGAAGCGGTGCTATACAGCCATTTTTCTGCGAGATCGCATAAAGTGAACGGAATGACCCGTAGACGTATAGCATCGTCCGACAGCTGGGTTGTTTTCATCATGGCACAGACGTTTTGAAATTTGTTAATGAAGATATAGGCATCTTCAGATTCAAGCCCATGAAAACGTGGAAGCATGTTGATGAAATGGGGCTTAATTTCAAAGTTGTCCCCATTGACCGGAGGAAGAGAAAGGCAGGTTGGAAGTGCAGAACGGGTAGGGTAGAAACGATCCTGGAGCGCAATTCGCTGCGGTGCTACAACAGGCGGAGGTGGTGGGAGATTGGTCTCCATAGGAGGTGGAGCCAATCCCGGGGTGGTCAACGAGATGTTCGGATTAAATCCCGACATCGCGGAAGAAGAGGAAGGTGAAGGTGAAGGTGAAGATGTACGAACAGAATTTCGGTCAACGTCGGAGTTGGCCGGCAAAGGAAGGGGTGAAAGAGGAGTGGACGGAGTATCGACTTCGGAGTCGATCGCGTAGTCGGTCGCGACTAACGTAACGCGGACTAGACGGACGCTAGTGTCCCGAGTCCAAGCGGACATACACTAAACGAGTTTAGTATAGTCAAAGCGGAGAAGGTGAGGGTAAGAAAACGTCAATGAAGAAAGGCGATGGGTGTTGGGTGAAAATGGATTTGGCGACAAAAGGGCAAGTTTTTATAAAAGTTTTTTGATTTTTTCTTTTTTATTTCGTTTTTAGAAAGAGATTTACAGAAGTATGTACGGAAATACGGCTTAAGCAATCACAAACAAGATATGCACAATCACACCTAGATCTAGGGTAACCTAGGTCTACTAGACCTGCTCCTGAACTTGATTGTCGAAGTTAAACAGTGTCGAGAAACAGGCTTAAAAATACACTGATCACGAGGCCAGGTAAGTGCAGAGATAAGGGGAGGTTGTCCAACGCTTTCGCGAAGTTCCTTAATTAAATAACCCTTTCTCTTTCGGCGGTTGCGCCTTTAACACTTTCCTAGACACCCCGTAAACAATATACGGTTAAGCAAGGTTCTAAACAAGGTTTATCTTCTCCTAATGAGCGCGAAGTCCTTAGGGCTGAAGTCTAGTATTTTTTAATTTACAATGGACAATGCATATGCTTTAGTGATTTCCGGGGTCCTGGGAAGGGTGATGAAATCCCCACCCAATCTGGATTGGTTTCAAGCCCCTTAAGTCCGTATTAAAAGAATGCAAAACAGTAACAATATCAACAGCAAACAATTTTATTTGCGGCGCAAAGAATCCTGCACAAGAACAGTTTATTGGAAAGGGGAGAAGAATTTGCGCAAAGAAGCCTGCAGAAAACACAATTCAGTGGAGCTTAGAGGAGTGGAGAGAGGCAGAGAGAATTACCCAGAAAAAATGGCAGCCCAAGGGCACTAAGTGGCCGCTCTTCCGCGGCTAAACAGGTGCTAAGGCCGCGGAAGCGCGGCAGGAACAGGGGATTGGGACTTCAGGTTTGGTTCAGGTGCTGTTCTGGGTCTCCTCCTCTTGTCTGGATGTACTGAATCTTGAATTGCTCACTGTATTTGCTCCAGATTTGTACAGTAGACCGTATGCTTTGTTTTTGTCCGTCGCGGTGTAGCCGCGAAATGTGGGTCTATCTTCCCACGTCTTTGGCACTGTACTTGAACTCCGTATTTCCAACGTCTTAGGCGTCGATCTTGAGCTTCGTATTTCCTGCACACTTGCACAAAAACTAATCAAGAATAACAAGATGATTTTTACAAAGTATATTTTTTTTTTGGTTTTTTGGTTGTTTTTATATTCACAAATTAACCCGAAATTTCACTTAGAAATAGACTACCGTCTCCCCGGCAACGGCGCCATTTGATTGATAGGCTGCGAGCGTGTTCAAGTTTAAGTTTAAATACCGCAATCAAGACGGTTTTGCACGTAGCTAGCCGGTTGAGTACGGGTCGTCCGCAGGGAGATGGGAATCTTTTTCTATGTGTTTTTCGACGAGTTAAGTCCGGTTGTTCAGATTTTGTTTGTAGTTATCTAAGTGTTGAGTTGATATTTAAAGAGAGCATGTTAGGGTTAGGATTAGGTTAGTTTGAGTTAGGAGTCTCCACATCTTTTGTTTCCCTTCTTAATATCGTGTTACGGTAATCGGCAACAACGGGGATTAGCACGACTAGGAAGGACTTTGCGAGTATAAGCTAGGCTTTCCAACGCATAAGTCTTCCTTTTGGTGCTTGTCCGTCCGTTCTTGGCTCTTAGCCATAACCTCCGGTTAATCCAACCACAACCGGTCTCACTACGGAATCACCGCTATCATGTAGGATAGGGTGCCGTAAGGAGCGGATTGTGGTTGGGTTAACGGGAGTCGATTTAAGATGATGGGAAAGGAAAGAGTGAGAGAGATTTCCTTCTCTCAAACTTCCCTTATCCTACCCTAACAAGAATGAACTACTCACACATCATAATACGGAAAAATAAAACAACACAAAAGAGGAAGATAGAAAGAAGGAGATTAGAAGAATACGACTAACTATTTGCGACCTCACCTTGGCGAGGATCAAGCGTAAGTATCATTGTCATATGTAAGGATAAAGAAAAAAGAGAAGAAAGAAATAACAAGGAAATAACAACAACTACTTAACGAATTAAAATTACAACAATTATAACAAGTAAAGAAAGAGACAAGCATGATAATAAAAATGGTCTTCTTTATTCATCACTCTTCACTCAAAAGCTCACTTACAAGTTTAATGGAGAAGAGGTGAGAAGAGGAAGAAGAACATGTAACTAAAACCTAGCAAAAGAAATACAAGATTATGCCCCCTTTCCTTCACAAACTTCTGGGGTATTTATAGGCTGAAAGATGAGAAACTAGGGCAACAATACGGGCCCTCATGAAAAGACCAAAGAGCCCCTGAAAACCCTAACCGTTTGGCGCCAAGATGGCCGCGGAAGGGCGGCCAAAACCCCCATTTGGCCGCGCTTCCGCGGCCGTTTAGAGGAGTTGGGCCCATATCTTTTTAGTGCTGGCCTGGTTTGGTGTGTACTGCATTCTGGTATATGTATTTTCTCATAATTTCTTCACGAATTTTCCAGAATTTCTGTTGAGGGAAAGGTGGACTTTTTGTCAAGATTTTGTCATGATTGCCTCGAGCTCCGCGTAGATCTCTTGGATCTTGTGCCACCATTGAGCCTTGTGCATAGATTTGACATTTTGTCTTCCTACTGGTATCTGGTAACAAACGGATGAGGGACGGAGACCGTGTTTTATCTGTGGTCGGCAAGAACCCGGATTTTTTCGTCTTTTCCATGAATTTCTCCGTTTGAGAACCGGGAACCTGTATCCTGCAATTGACTAGCAAACACGGCTCAAGAGTATCTACCGACATGCAATGTGATAAAAATTGGACGGTATGAAAATGCAAAAATCTGATATGAACAGGAGAGCAATCTCATATCACATGATATGAAACCTCGAACGAATTAATTCAAGCGAGGTTAGCTGACGGGTCATCTGTAGGGGACAACGTCCTTACAATGACTAGCTATATTGATGAGCTCACGGACCCGAAGACCACGTCGGAGAACGGGTCAGATACTGACCTGATTCTACAGTCTCTACCTTCTACCCTGAAGGAAACCAGGGAAGTAGAAGGAAAGAGAAGGGAAAAAGTTTCAGGACTGAATGTAGTTAAAGAGGAACGTTCCTATTGTTATGGGATTGGGCATTGGCAGAAAGATTACAGGGCTTTAAAAGCCAGCAGCCCGGATACGAAGTATGTTGTGGCTTCAGCCTCAAGTGTGTTTGTAATTGAAAACTGTTTGTCAATTAACTCTACTTCCTGGGTACTAGATACCGGAGCAGGATCTCATATCTGTAATTCATTAAATGCTTTGAGAAACCGTAGAGTTATGAAGGTAGGTGATTTGTCTCTCAGAGTTGCAAACGGAATGAGCGTGGACGCTGAATCCGTGGGAGAATATTGCCTAGGTTTGACAAGTGGGCAGATATTAATTCTACGTAACGGTCTGTATGTACCTAGTATTACTTATAATATCATATCAGTATCCTCACTTTCAAGAGAGGGATATGATTTTACATTCGCAAGTGATGTAGTTCACATCCACGTAAATCAAGTTTTGATTGGGTCCGGTACATTAGATGACGGTATATACGTATTAAGTCAAGCTCAGGTTTTCAATGTCCAGAATACACTTAAAAGAAAGTCTCTGGAATTAAATCAAGCTTTCTTATGGCATTGTAGACTAGATCACATCAATGAGAGAAGGTTGACTAAGTTACATAGAGAAGGATATTTGAATCCGTTCGAATATCAATCTTATGCTACTTGTGAATCTTGTCTCATAGGAAAGATGACAAAGTCTCCGTTTACTGGACACGGAGTAAGAGCAAGCGAGCTCTTGGGACTCGTACACAGTGACGTGTGCGGTCCAATGTCTACACATGCGCGAGGAGGTTATTCCTACTTCATTACTTTTACAGATGATTTCTCTAGGTTTGGATATGTCTTCTTAATGATGCATAAATCCGAGGCATTTGAGAAATTCCAAGAATACAAGAATGAAGTGGAAAACCAAACCGGCAAAAGTATCAAGACACTGAGATCTGATCGAGGTGGTGAATACTTAAGTGCCGAGTTCTTGGGTTACTTAAAAGAGAATGGAATTCTCTCTCAGCTTACTCCACCATACACACCACAACACAACGGTGTATCGGAAAGGAGGAATGGAACCCTATTAGATATGGTTCGTTCCATGATGAGTAAGGCTGAGTTACCGCGATCTTTCTGGGGATATGCACTAGAATTAGCGGCATATCTTCTGAACATAGTTCCTACCAAAACTGTGCCTACCACACCATATTAGATGTGGAGTGGGAAGAAACCCTATCTTCAGTATCTGAAGATTTGGGGATGTCCAGCTGTAACGTTTTAAAAATAATTAAATAAATAAAATCGTTTAAGTGAATTTTATGATTTTCGGTAAAGTAAAACGTATTTTTCGTAAAACAAAACCGTAATTATTTTTCACTATAAATTTAAAAATACCTATTTTAATTATGTTATTACTAGTAAATGGTGTTTATTTAGCCACTTATAAATTTTTAGTTTAATTAAATATTTTTCCTAAATTAATTATTTTAAATATTAATATAAACTTTATTTTTTACACTAAATTAGTGTAAATTACAAATTTGAATGGGTTAAATTTGTAAAAATGAACGATGGCATATTAGAATTTAGTGTGCATCATGCAAAATTTATTTACAAATTTAACCACGTTTCTAGATTTTTCTTGAGTTGTTTTAGAAAAGAAATAAAAGAAAATGAATAAAGTTATGAAAAGACATTAAGAAGAGGATATTTTTGGAGAACTTTCTACATGATTCTTCATTCTTTTCTTTCTCTCCCTCTCCTCCTAAACATGGCCGGCCTCCTCATCATGGCAGCCCCCCCCCCCATTTCTCCACTTGATTTTTGTTGCAAAATCCATCAAAAATTCATTAAAAATCCAAATAAAAATCAACAAAATCCTAATAAATTCATACCCTCTATTCTTTGCTCTTCTTTACATGGATTTTGGAGATGGAAAGCATGCATTTTGGAGGCTTATTTTCATGTTTGGATTTCTTGTTTGAAGGTATAAATCTTATTCTTTTGATTTATTTTATTAGATGTTTCATTTAAGCATGTTTAGATTTAATAAATTAATTCTATTTTCAATTTTTAAAATTCAAGTTAGGGTTTGTAAATTCAAGTTGTGGTTTTTATTAATTAAATATGGTTATAATAATTAGTTTAACACTTTTAGAATGGGAAAATCTTGCATGGTTGTTGAATTATAATTTGTTCATTTAAAATTGTTTAAATTAAATATTTTGCTAACTAGGTTTCTATAAAACATAATTTTTGGTGAATTAAAATTCCAATTAATATTTGTAACACTAGATTGTGGTCTTAATGAGGGTATTAACTTATTGGTGGAATGAAAAACTTAAATTGTTTACTAGTTTCTATTGATAATGGAGAAATGGTGAGAAAAATGCTAATTTTGCTAACTAGAATTTGGAAATTCCTAAATAAAGGAGATTTAAAATCTAATTTATGGTTTCATTATATTATTATCATCATGAATTGTAGTTTAAGATATTAATTCATGTAAAATCAAGTTTAGTTGTGGAATTGTGGAATTTTGCTTGTAAGATATTGAAAATTGATAAAGGTTGCAAACTAGAAATTCCAAATTTATACAAATTTGTGTAATAAAAATATAGTAATGGTTTCTATAATCTAGCTAGGTTATTTAATGATTTTTATGACCATTAGTTTCATTTAAACGCCAAGTTTTGAAGTAAAACGGTGAATTGACATTTTCAAGGTTTTTCGGAATTGGATGGTTTGATCGATTTTAGGGTTCCGATGATTTACATTATGTTTTATATTATAAGTAATGAGTTTTTAAACTACAAATTGTTTGTTGATGTTTATCTCGATCAATCGGCGTTTGTACACTGACATCGAGCGATATTTGGTTCTTTTGCATGAGCGGGACATAGGTTTTAACCTATGCGCGTTCCGTGTGTCGTTTTGACTTTTGTCCGTGATTTAGTTTACAATACTATATATGTTTGCGTATAGGTACCCCTCACGTGGACTGCGGGCGACGAAGAAGAGGATGGCGACACCATCTTCGGCAGACATGGACCAGGTGAGTAGATGTATATCTACGGGGGGAAGTCGGGTGGATGGCGTTTAGCACCCCCGCAACGTAGAATAGTAATAGTACTTATTGGCATCAGGAAGCCAGATGTGACCCTAGATTCTTAATGAGTAGGACCCTAGTAATGACCCTAGGCTGGGCAAGACTGATTTAGGAAGACCATACCAGAGGATGAATACCTTGGAAAAGATTCGTAGGTTTCAGGTAGATACACACACACGCACACACTGAGACTCGACGTGGTGTATACATGTATGTATATATATATATAGGACTAGGTATAAGTATATATACATATATTATACAACACGTATATGGGATACAATGATGTGATATGATACACGGGAATGAAACAGTATAACTGGGCTTGATGCCGTGATTCTTGGCTATGCAGTCGTACTAAAATGTTAGCGGATCATTAGAAAATGAGTTAATGAATACGTATACATAGATAATAAAGGGTGGTGATGATAATGAGGTACATGGGACTCTAAAATAGCACCCGGACCATAACATGTGATTGATATTCTGATATGATATATGTGTGACTTGATTTCGACATCATATAGATGTAACTTGATTTCGATATCTTATAGGCATGACTTAATCACAACTTGACATATATGACTTGATCAAGATATGATATATGTGACATGACATTTCTGAGGATAAATTAACGGTGTATATTTATGCTGACAATGATATATGATTGATGTATGCGATTACAGTATAGCTGTAAGTCGATGTACAACACCCCAATACTTGTGGGGAGGCGGAAATATGAAAAACGATCTTGTTCTTTGGTTAAACATCGACTAACTGCATGAATCGTTTGCTAAGCAATACTTAACAAAACCTATTGAGTTCTAAACTACTATGTTAAGAGATTATACCAAACGGTTCTAGTCCTTCGTCTTTGCGTTATCTACGGCCTCTTTGGATCTCCACGTCCTCCTCGGCTTCCTTTCGTGATAGACGATCCACCCGAGAACCCTAATCCAAGCTATAACCTCTAAACTTGAGGTTACTTAGTTTCTCTAGTTGCTAATTAGAGTAGCTAAGGTGATGTAGAGATAGGTTATGGAGTGATTAGTCTTTCCTAACCCTTGTTCTCAACTCATGAGGGGTAGGATTAGGGTTTGGTGAAGGAGAGAGCTTGAAGAGAGAGAATGAGAAGATGATAATGATGATAATAAAAATAATGATATAGCTTCTCACTTGATATATGAAGCTTAATGAATTAAAAAGAAATGAATAATATGAGATTATTCATCATGCTTCATAAATGCAAGTAGGTGATTCATTATGTGAGTCATTAAGCATTTAATAATGCATTAATGACATGATGAATCACTCACAATGAGTCACTAAATCATTAAATGACAATGCCACCTCTCCCTCCAAGTCACATCCTTCTAGAAGCTTCTCGAAAAATTACGAGAACGCCCCTCTCATCCGTGAAAACACGGAAAAACTTTAGACTGTATAAATCCAATAACCTGATATTAGAATCTGGCTTAAACCAAAGCCGGCTAGTAAAAATTGTCCGAATGTCGTACGTGCGTTTAAACACGTATGCGTCCGAACCTTTGTCGTAAAACCATACGACCTCTATATCATTTCGCCTGGAGTTGGGAAATCTCTGTGTGGGACTCTAAAGACTCGACTACTACGCTGGCAGTGGGTTTAACCACAGACCACAAGCGGCACTAGCTGTACGTAACGGTCCCCAGGTAGTTGTCGATAAGAAAGCCGATGAGGTAACCCATCCGAAATCCTACTGAGCCTGTCCGTGACAATATCCGCGCAGTCCGGTCTGTTCGTCTAAGAGTATCGCATGTATGGTCTAGGGAGGTGGTGGACGTCAGACCCCTAAGAACCGTACAAGTCGTGTCGGTACGGCTCTATCACCATCCGAGAATCTACTGATCAATCTATCATTACTTCTCAATCAGCCCTGGTCAGGGACTTATGGTAATGACCAACCGATCACCGTGCGATATCAACTCCCTATACCGGGAGAGACGAATCCCTAACAGTCACTCACTGCCTCCACGTGGCTCGGGACTGTGCCCAACTAAAACCTGTTTGCACGACTCCTTTGAATCGTGGTAGGGTAATAATGAAAGCACAGTGAGAGCTCACACAAGACAAATGATGACCTTAAGTCAACGGACTATCTGCACACATGTCACCTGAGAACTGCTATCTGACGTTAGGTATAATACCATCCAGTCAGTTCTCGGCGAGTCCTATCCAGTGTACTCACATCCAGTGAGCATCTGTATACAATCTTAGGTGCACTCCACCAATGGCTGCGGGACCAATCCATCGCCCCTCCTTAGGGTCTAGATATGTATACACTAGTCTACTCCGGAGTATCGATGCCCAGTCTCGATACTCCTGCGACTAGGGACATCTAAGGATGTGCTTATTGATTATCCAGCTCCCACAAGTATGACTGCTATCACAACGCCGGTAGTCAGGCAAAACACCCTATGGGTTTTATCAACATATATATATAGACACTAAGTAAAATTTATCATATGTTAAGATAAAGACAAACCAAATAGCGTACTATCATATCAAGTAAGACTGTCATGTACATACATATCCCAAGCATCCTATACAATGTAGGCCTCTAGGGCATATATATCCAACAATCTCCCACTTGCACTAAGGCCTATAATTGGCGCAATGAGTACCCACTGTCTCTACCAGATCCAGTTGTTGGCGTACCGCATGCCCAACATCTCAAACAGCTTCTCGAACTGCACTTGAGGGATGGCCTTGGTGAATGGATCTGCCGTGTTGTCTTTTGTGTCCACTCTCCGTATCTCGATCTCCCGACGATCCACGATCTCCCTGATCAGGTGAAACCGCCTTAAGATATGCCTGGATTTCTGATGGGACCTTAGTTCCTTCGCTAAAGCTACAGCGCCATTGTTATCGCAATACAAAGGTATTGGATTGGCAATGGACGGAACTACCTGAAGTTCAGAAATGAACTTCCTCATCCAGACAGCCTCTTTTGCGGCTTCACTAGCAGCTATATACTCAGCCTCCATAGTTGAGTCTGCGACGGTATCTTGTTTGGAACTCCTCCAACATACCGCCCCTCCATTAAGGGTAAACACAAAGCCCGAAATGGATTTAGAATCATCTTTGTCACTTTGGAAGCCGGAGTCGGTAAAAGCCTCTACCTGGAGGTCCCCATTACCGTAAATCAAGAACATCTCCTTAGTCCTTCTCAGGTATTTGAGAATGTTCTTCACCGCTATCCAATGTTTCTCACCTAGGTCAGACTGATACCTGCTTACCACACTAAGTGCGTAAGCTACATCCGGCCTGGTACATAACATCGCATACATTATAGATCCTACCGCTGAAGCGTAGGGTATAATGCCCATGCGAGCCCTCTCTTCATCAGTCTTTGGAGACATCTCTTTGGAGAGGGTGATCCCGTGACAAGCGGGCATATTGCCGCGCTTGGAATCTTCCATACTAAATCTCTTTAGTATAGTGTCTATATACCTGGACTGTGAAAGTCCCAACATTCTATTAGATCTTAATACCCAGAATGTATGATGCATCTCCCAAGTCTTTCATAGAGAATTTCTGTGATAAGAAGAGCTTTACAGATTGTAGCATAGGGATATCATTCCCTATCAGTAGTATATCGTCGACGTACAAAACGAGAAAGACTACTGCTCTTTCCACAATCTTCCTATAAATACATGGTTCATCTACATTTTTGATAAAGTCAAATTCTTTGACTATCTCATCAAAGCAGATGTTCCAACTCCGCGATGCTTGCTTTAATCCATAAATGGATTTAAACAACTTGCAAACTCTTCCGCTGCTCCCACTGTCTAAGAAACCTTCTGGTTGATCCATGTAAACACTCTCTTCTAAATGTCCATTTAGAAAAGCTGTTTTTACGTCCATCTGCCAGATTTCATAGTCATGGAAGGCAGCAATCACAAGCAGGATCCGAATGGATTTAAGCATAGCTACAGGTGAAAAGGTTTCATCATATTCCAATCCCGGTCTTTGACGAAAACCTTTTACTACGAGTCTAGCTTTGTAGGTTTCCACTTGTCCAAATGCACCAATCTTCTTTTTGAAGATCCATTTGCATCCAACTGGTTTTACTCCAGGAGGAGCAACTTCTAAAGTCCATACTTTATTGGTGTACATGGATTCCATTTCGGATCTCATAGCATCTAGCCACTTCACTGAGTCGCTACTCGTGATATCCTGCTGAAAACTAGTAGGCTCATCATCATCGATAATGCAATCCTTTCGATCCCCATCAAGAAGAAAACCATAATATCTTTCAGGAGGACGAGAAAGTCTACTAGATCTGCGGAGTGGCGTTGGTTCGTCATGTTCTATTGAAATATGAGATTCTTGTAAGTCCTCAGTAGCAGTTTGAGGTTCTGGAATTTCTTCCAGTTCTACCGCGCTCCCACTAATTTCTTTTGCAAGAAATTCGCTTTCTAAGAAGACAATGTGGCGAGCGACAAACACCTTTTGTTCTTCAGTATGGTAGACCATATACCCCCTTGAATTCTTGGGGTATCCTACAAACTTGCACAAAACCGATCGTGCCTCAAGCTTGTCCGGATTATGCTTTTTAACATATACTGGACACCCCTATATCTTGATGTCACGACCCGAATTTTTCGACTCGTGACCGGCACTTAACCACGCTACGTCTACAGGCATAACGCGACTAAGTAAGCCGAACCCAGAAATCAAAACCATTTAAAAAAAATAATGAGTGTTGAAAACCTTTAGTTAAAACATTTAGAAAACCTTAAATAATTCAATAAGTTCTTTTAAAGTTACTTAATCATTTAACTAATTTTGGCAGCATTTCCTTTGTAAAAGTAACCCCGAGACCGGGTATAAAAGAGGATATGAGTAAAAATGAGATATAATGAAACAAAACATTCCCAAACGGGAGCAATCACGCCCAACGGCGGAAACCATCATCACAAGAGTAATATACGACGCCGTAGCGAAGAATGAGCAATAAGTAAACATCACAGAATATAACTGCATATAAAAACAATCGGCTCCCACGAGCTCGACACCAGAATACAAAATATACATCATCGTCCTCACACAGTATCTAAGTCCAGTACATAAATGGTAGATGGAGAGTACTAGATACAAAAAAGGATACAATAAAAGTAATCAGATACCACAACCCATCTAAATGCAAAACAGCTCTCGCCGCAACTGTAATGGTATCTGTAGCCAAAAGATGCAAAAGACTGCATGCCGCGACTATGCTGAGGGCAACCTGCAAATACTGTGGCACAACGGGCTCGTGAATAGAGATAATATATAAAGGTAATCGCGAGCATGCACGTATTGCACTACTCTAACAAATGCCAGCAGATGATATCAATGCGTGATAAGCAGTATGTGCAATAATCATGCAGATGCTCTGTCAGGTAAAATAACTACAGGATGAGATATATGGTAATCAATGCTGAGCATGGGATAAACAACATCTACACGGAATATCAACGTGGAAAACAATCGGTGCCCAAAACTGCACCCAAATCCCAAATAACTCAGGCGCCGGCACACCTATCGGCCCTCAAACCCTGTAAATCTCGGAGAAATCACGAGTGCCCAACATCGGCACCCAAAATATCATAAAATACTCGTGTCCAGCATCGACACACAAATCCTCATATATCGGGCTCCGTCAGTCCGGATCAGCCCACGGGCTCCGTCTGCGGTATCGGCCCTCGGCCCCGGCAGTACGGATCATTCCGCATCCATCTTTTGACTGTGGTCAGTATCCTCCGGATAACCGCCAGTTCCAACCAATCACCGGTAGGTACTCGCCACCCTGCCAGGCTCATCGTCTACTCCACAAAAAACATTTCTCGCCCCGGGGAACCATACCGGGTCCACCACGAACCCGCAAACGGATCATCCATCTCCTCGAATCGGGTTTCAAGCACACGTCTCAGCACCGAGAAAACGCGTAGTGGACGCACCAAAATATCATATCACGAGAAACCGGGTTTTCAAATAGTGCATCTTTTCTTAAAAATCCCACGGTCCTCAAAACCAGAAATCACATGAAAATCCAACACCAAGAAGTAAATCCAATGCGATGTGCTATGTACATCAATCCATGATATAGGTATAAGGGAAAACCGCTTTTAAAATTAGTTTCCGTTTTTAAAGATATCATGCAGCTCCCAATTTCCATGAAAGTCATATCGAATCATATATGAAATGAACTATAGCAATATAATCATGGCAGTTCTACAGTGAGTGTGTCATGGCAATTAATAACGGTGTGTGTGTATCATGCAGATTAGTGCTCGTGCAACATGAACCGTTAGTAATAGTGCGGTGTTCTATCAATTCTAAGCATACATACAGCAGGGAATGCAATATGCAATGACAGTCCATAAGGTAAATGCAACATATAATAATAAGGTCCTATCAGCCCTGACGCATAACGCCATGCGGGCGATATCCCCGTAGTTGTTAAATCTACTCACCGAAGTCTCGCGCTAAGTGTAGCCGACGACTTGCTTGCCCTTCTTCGCCGTGTCCGTCTCACTCGCCTGCGAACCTAGAATCACATAACATATATCACACATAAGCTCAATTTCACAAAAACGTGATATTACGGTCCAACTAGAAACCCGTGTCGTAAACCAATTGCGCATGTGCGCGATACGCTAAAACATGTGATCACGCGCCTCAAACTATCCTGACGCGTCGCGATACGCAGAAACCCCAAACTCACACACGTATCACGCGTGTCGCGAAGGTTTAGAAATACGGAAAAACAGGTAATAAGCCCCAGATTTTTCTGCAGTAAGAACCAAACAAAATTGCACATGCCAGGAGTCTAAGGGTTGCAACAGACACCTATAGGACCAAACCCCAACCCAAACCCTACCTATCTGGCCGCAAATTGCGGCCAGATCTAATATTTCGGCGGCTAGAACAAAGGATATGGGGGTCGGGTTCTACCTGGGGTATCAGTACCTAGCCACTACACTGCAGTCTTCTCAAAATTAATCTGAACTCATCGGGTCGATAGCAGTTTTCAGAAACTCAAATTTTGCTTAAAAACGATGAATTTGCATCAAATAGGGATATGGTGGTATTTTAGTGCAATTAGGGTTTAAGCTGGGTTAATGTGGCCTTAACAACACTCTATCAACCTACTAAAACCAAATCACACATCACTTGCTCAAGGATCCCACTAAACACCTCATACCGCACTAAATCGCACCAATAAACACTAACTGAAGCAAAACTACACTAAACAAGTAAACTAGGGAGTAAGTTCAAGAAATATACCCCACACTCGACCCTAGGGAGCTGGAGGAAGAAGAAGAAGTGAAGGGAAGGAGCTGCAGCTGGAGTTGTGGCTGTTGCTGCTGCTAACTGCTGCTACTGGTGCTGTTGCTTTTGTTGAAATGCTTGCTGCTGTTGCTGTGAAGTCTGCTGCTGCTGCTGTGGATGCAAGGAGCTGCTGTGGATGCTTGCTGCTGCTGCTGTGAGGTAAGTGGGTGTTTGTGTGTGAGTGAAGTTGTGAGAAAGAACAAAACAAATGAGAGGAAATCATAACCAACAATGTCAACCCCTCACTCTCTCTCTCCTCATTAATTGCAAGCATGGCTTAAGCCATGATGCACTCTCTCTCTCACACCAAGTCAACACCCTAAGGAAATTCAAATTAAAGCAACTATTAATTAACTAATTTAAACTTAATTAAAACCCAAAAGACTTAATCCCCATGATTTACCCACCATGGTTACTAATCATGGTAATACCTCATTTAAAAAACCCTAGTTTACATGCACATGTGTGTGCAAGCCTAGGAAAATTTTAGAAAAATGTTTATTAAATTAGGAAAAATATTTGAAACACAATTTGGTAAACTTTTTATTAAAAACCCTTTATTTAAATATAAAAGTCACTAAACACATCCTAAGGTGTTACAATCTCTCCCCCTTAAAGAAATTCGTCCCCGAATTTCAAAATCTAACTACACGTACCTTCGAAAAGACGGGGGTACTTCTTCCTCATATCGCTTTTGGTCTCCCAAGTGACCTCCTCACGGCCCTGACCACGCCAAAGTACCTTGACTGATGGGATGTCCTTCGATCTCAATTTCTTCACTTGTCGATCCAAGATCATCACCGGCTGTTCCGCATAGGAAAGGTCGCGCTCAAGCTGGATCGTCGGGTGCTGAATCGCATGCGAAGGATCATGAAGATATCTGCGGAGCATCGAAACGTGAAATACAGGGTGCACATCTGGAAAACTGGGCGGAAGGGCTAATCGGTATGCAACTGCACCAACACGCTCGAGGATCTCGAAGGGGCCCACATATCTGGGACCGAGCTTCCCCTTCTTCCCAAACCTCATCACACCTTTCATTGGGGAGACCCTCAAGAAAACATGATCACCAACAGAAAACTCAAGTCTGCGTCGCCGACGGTCCGCATAAGATCTCTGCCTACTCTGGGCTGCTCTCATCCTATCGCGAATCAACTGGATCTTCGCGGTCGTCTCCTCAACAATCTGTGGCCCTAAGATTCTGCTCTCACTGAGCTCTGTCCAACAGGTGGGCGATCTGCATCTCCTGCCATAAAGAGCCTCAAACGGTGCCATCTGAATGGTCTCCTGGTAGCTATTATTGTAGGAGAACTCTACTAAGGGCAAATGATGATCCCAGCTACCTCCGAAATCTAATACACAAGCTCTGAGCATGTCCTCGAGAGTCTGAATCGTCCGCTCTGACTGTCCGTCGGTCTGCGGATGAAATGCTGTACTGAAACTCAAGCGAGTGCCTAAAGCCTCCTGAAGCCTCTGCCATAATCGGCTGGTAAACTGGGTGCTTCTGTCGGACACAATACACGTCAGGACTCCGTATAGTCGCACAATCTCGTCGATGTAGATCTGGGCATACTGAGTAAATCCGCAAGTCGTCTTCACTGGTAGGAAGTGAGCCGCTTTCGTCAAACGATCCACGATCACCCATATAGAGTCATACCCTCGACTAGTCCTGGGTAGACCCACAATGAAGTCCATAGAGATCTGCTCCCATTTCCACTCCGGAATGGGTAATGGCTATAGCTCTCCCACGGGCCTCTGGTGCTCAGCCTTGACTTGCTGACAAGTCAGGCATCTCGACACAAAATGTGCGATGTCTCTTTTCATTCCGTCCCACCAGTAAACACCTCTCATGTCATGGTACATCTTGGTAGAAACGGGATGAACACTATATACCGATCGATGTGCCTCCTCAAGAATCTCGCGCCGTAGTCCCTCAGCATCTGGTACGCACAGTTTAGTCCCAAATCGTAGTACCCCCTGATCATCGATCACGAACTCGGAAAATCTGCCCTGTCCAATCTGTGCCATGATTTCCGAACATCGGTCATCACTGCGCTGTGCCTCATGTATGCGGTCAAGTAACTGTGGGCATGCACGAACATGCGCGATCTGTCCTCCAATCGGCGTGAACTCGAACTGTACTCGGCTGTCGCATAATATCTGCCAATCTGCCGACGACTGCCCCTGTACTGCGTTCAAACAAGATAGACTACTCCCGGGCCTCCTGCTCAAAGCATCCGCCACTACATTCGCCTTGCCCGGGTGATACAAGATCTTGCAGTCGTAATCCTTCACTAACTCTATCCATCGGCGCTGTCTAAGGTTCAGGTCCCGCTGCTGAAATATATATTTTAGACTCTTGTGATCTGTGAATATCTGGCACGACTCGCCGTATAGGTAATGTCGCCAGATCTTAAGTGCAAAGACCACTGCAGCTATCTCCAAGTCATGAGTGGGGTAGTTCTGTTCATGTTTCTTCAATTGTCGCGAAGCATACGCGATCACCCTGTCATGCTGCATCAAAACGCACCCTAGCCCCACTCGAGAGGCATCACAATAGACCACAAATCCGCCTGAGCCTGAAGGCAAAGATAACACCGGTGCCGTCGTCAGCCGAGTCCGTAGCTGCTAAAAACTGTGCTCGCACTCCTCCGTCCAATTGAAAGGGACTCCCTTCCGGGTCAACCCGGTCAAAGGTGTAGCAATACTAGAGAAGTCCTACACAAAACGCCTGTAGTAACCGGCCAACCCCAAAAAGTTGCGAATCTCCGTAACTGATGTGGGTCTGGGCCAACGCTGAACGGCCTCGATCTTTCTTGGGTCTACACATATACCATCTCGTGAAATCACATGCTCCAAGAAGTCTACACTGTCCAGCCAAAAAGCACACTTTGAGAATTTCGCATAAAGCTGGTGCTCTCTCAAAGTCTGCAGTGTAATCCGCAGGTGCTGCTCGTGCTCCTCACTACTCCGGGAATACACCAAGATATCGTCAATGAACACTACAATGAACAGATCCAAATATGGCCGGAAAATACGGTTCATCAAGTCCATGAATGCAGCTGGCGCATTGGTGAGTCCGAACGACATCACCAAAAACTCATAATGGCCGTAGTGCGTACGGAAAGCTGTCCTGGGAATGTCCTCCTGTCTAACCCGCAGCTGATGATAGCCCGATCGTAAATCGATCCTCGAAAAGTACCCTGCCCCCTGAAGCTGGTCGAACAAATCGTCGATGCACGGAAAAGGATACCTGTTCCGCACTGTCACCCTGTTCAGCTGGCGGTAGTCGATACACAGACGCAAACTGCCGTCCTTCTTCTTGACGAACAGGACTGGAGCACCCCAAAGAGAAACACCGGGTCGAATAAGTCCCTTATCCAGCAAATCTTGCAACTGACCCTTCAATTCTCTAAGTTCCGTCGGGGCCATCCGATAAGGCGGTATGGAAATAGGCCCCGTGCCAGGAACCAAATCAATACAGAAAGAAATGTCACGCTCGGACGGTAGCCCAGGAAGCTCGTCAGGGAACACATCAGGGAACTCGCTAACAATTGGAACCTGATCCAATGGAACCTGTGTAGCACTAGCATCGCAAACATAGGCGAAAAATCCCTGACATCCCTTCTTCAAAAGCTGTCTAGCGCGAAAAGAAGAAATCACACTGTGAGGGGCGGCACCACGGTCCCCCAACACAACAAAAACCGACTCGCCGGGAAAAAAAAATCTAACTGTCTTCTCACGGCAGTCCACAGAAGCATAGCACGTGACTAACCAATCCATGCCCAAAAGATCGTCGAAGTCCAACATCTCGAGAAGGATCAAATCGACAGGCAACTCTCTCTCGCCAATACAGACGGTGCAGGACCGGAACACGTGCCTAGCAACAAACGACTCTCCCACAGGAGTGGTCACAACAAGCGGCTGATCAAGCAAACCGGACTCTCTACCCAAACTCGGCATGAAGTGTGTGGATACGTATGAGTGCGTGGATCCGGGATCGAACAATACGTGTGCATCAACTGAACATACTGGAAGGATACCTGAAACCACCGCATTAGACGCCTGCGCGTCCTGATGCGTCAAAGCAAAAACCCGCGCCTGTCCACCACCTGCGACTGACTGCCCTCTGCCTCGGTCATCCCGTCCTCTCTGAGCAACTCCTCCACACCCACGACCTCTCTATGTATGAGTCTGGCGCGGAGCAACGGTAGGTACAACAGGCAATGCCCTCTGGGGTGGTGAAGGTGGTAAGGTAACATGCGGTGCTGCCGCCTCCCTCCGATGTATCTCAGGACAATCTCTAACGAGGTGAAGTAGACTGCCGCATCTAAAGCAACCCCGCGGCGACTGCTGACTCTCCTGGGGATACGAACTAAACATCTGGCCTCGTCCCGAATCTCTGCTACTCCTCGTACCAGAACGATACCTGTCGCGGCGTCTGAATGACTGCCTCCGTGCGGATATACTAGTACGAACTCTCTTCGGCTCTGGAACTACCGAAGTCTCAGCAAGGCGCTCCTCGACTAATAGGGCTGCGTCTACAGCTGCTGCATAGGTCTCATAGTGCTGCGCGCTGATCGCAAGGAATAGTGGTGTAAGCAAGCCTCGAACAAATCTCTTGACTCGCAACTCGTCGGTAGCCACTAAATACGGGGCATAAGCTGCTAGATCTGTAAACAGCACGTCATACTCTGCCACTGTCATCCCTGGCATCTGGCGCAAGGACTCAAATCTGCGTGCTCGGGCATCCCTAACACTCTGGGGAAGGAAACGGGCTAGAAATACTGTCACAAACTCCTTCCAGGTCATAGGAGGAAGACCTGCTGCTCTGCCCTTCTCAACTGAATCACACCACTTCTGCGCAAGACCATCCAGGCGAAAGCTCGCGAACTCAACCCATCTCGTATCTGCGCATCTGAGGGAACGGCATATCCGGGCCATCCTGTCGATGAAAGACTGTGGGTCCTCGGCTGTATCGGTGCCTGTGAAGACCGGAGGCTTCAGCCTCATGAACTCTGACAGCGATACTGTAATCACCTCCGTGGCTGCAGGGGCAACTGGTTGTGCGGTAGGTATCGCGGTCTCTGGAACGGGTGGAGCTTCCCCTGGTCGCTGCGCTCGAAGCGTCTCAACTAGCGATCCTATCATCTGGCGCATCTCCTGCATGCTGGATCCCACTGTCTGGCGTATCTCCTGCACACCAGCCCCTAGCGTGGCGATCTGATATGTCACAGGAGGAACAGTCTGCTCGGGTACAACGGGTGCACTGCCCGGATCAGTCCTCGTCTCGGACGAGTCAACTCGAATCTCGGCCCTCGCGGCCGCTCTCTGCGCCTTAGTAGTCTTTGGCGGCATAATGGCTGAAAGGAAATTAGGATCCGATAAGAATACGGAAATCGAATCACAAGAATATATATATACTTAAGAAGGAATTTAAATCAATAAGTCCTAAGGTTGCCTTGGCGGAGTACCGTGTCGTGAGTATGCCGCGGAACATACACACGCTACGCCACTCTGCTTCAGCTACCTACTCCATCATACCAAGGTCATCCTACACTCCGAAGGTAAAACCTACGCTCTGATACCAACTTTGTCACGACCCGAATTTTTCGACTCGTGACCGGCACTTAACCACGCTACGTCTACAGGCGTAACGCAACTAAGTAAGCCGAACCCAGAAATCAAAACCATTTAAAAAAAATAGTGAGTGTTGAAAACATTTAGTTAAAACATTTAGAAAACCTTAAATAATTCAATAAGTACTTTTAAAGTTACTTAATCATTTAAATAATTTTGGCAGCATTTCCTTTGTAAAAGTAGCCCCGAGACCGGGTATAAAAGAGGATATGAGTAAAAATGAGATATAATGAAACAAAACATTCCCAAACGGGAGCAATCACTTCCAACGGTGGAAACCATCATCACAAGAGTAATATACGACGCCGTAGCGAAGAATGAGCAATAAGTAAACATCACAGAATATAACTGCATATAAAAACAGTCGGCTCCCACGAGCTCGACACCAGAATACAAAATATACATCATCGTCCTCACACGGTATCTAAGTCTAGTACATAAATGGTAGATGGAGAGTACTAGATACAAAAATGGATACAATAAAAGTAATCAGACACAACCCACCTAAATGCAAAACAGCTCTCGCCGCAACTGTAGTGGTATCTGTAGCCAAAAGATGCAAAAGACAGCCTGCCGCGACTATGCTGAGGGCAACCTGCAAACACTGTGGCACAACAGGGGTGAGTTTCCAACTCGTGAATAGAGATAACATATAAAGGTAATCGCGAGCATGCACGTATTGCGCTACTCTAACAAATGCCAGCAGATGATATCAATGCGTGATAAGCAGTATGTGCAATAATCATGCAGATGCTCTGTCGGGTAAAATAACTACAGGATGAGATATATGGTAATCAATGCTGAGCATGGGATAAACAACATCTACACGGAATATCAACGTGGAAAACAATCGGTGCCCACAACTGCACCTAAATCCCAAATAACTCAGGCGCCGGCACACCCATCGGCCCTCAAACCCTGTAAATCTCTGAGAAATCACGAGTGCCAAACATCGGCACCCAAAATATCATAAAATACTCGTGTCCAGCATCGACACGCAAATCCTCATATATCGGGCTCCGTCAGTCCGGATCAGCCCACGGGCTCCGTCTGCGGTATCGGCCCTCGGCCCCGGCAGTACGGATCATTCCGCATCTATCTCTCGACTCTGGTCAGTATCCTCCGGATAACCGCCAGGTCCAACCAATCACCGGTAGGTATTCGCCACCATGCCAGGCTCATCGTCTACTCCACGAAAAACATTTCTCGCCCCGGGGAACCATACCGGGTCCACCACGAACCCGCAAACGGATCATCCATCTCCTCGAATCGGGTTTCAAGCACACGTCTCAGCACCGAGAAATCGCGTGGTGGACGCACCAAAATATCATATCATGAGGAACCGGGTTTTCAAATAGTGCATCTTTCCTTAAAAATCCCACGGTCCTCAAAACCAGAAATCACATGAAAATCCAACACCAAGAAGTAAATCCAATGCGATGCGCTATGTACATCAATCCATGATATAGCTATAAGGGAAAACCGCTTTTAAAATTAGTTTCCGTTTTTAAAGATATCATGCGGCTCCCAATTTCCATGAAAGTCATATCGAATCATATATGAAATGAACTACAACAATATAATCATGGCAGTTCTACAGTGAGTGTGTCATGGCAATTACTAACGGTGTGTGTGTAGCATGCAGATTAGTGCTCGTGCAACATGAACCGTTAGTAATAGTGCGGTGTTCTATCTATTCTAAGCATACATACAGCAGGGAATGCAATATGCAATGACAGTCCATGAGGTAAATGCAACATATAATAATAAGGTCCTATCAGCCCTGACGCATAACGCCATGCGGGCGATATCCCCATAGATGTTAAATCTACTCACTGAAGTCTCGCGCTAAGTGTAGCCGACGACTTGCTTGCCCTTCTTCGCAGCGTCCGTCTCACTTGCCTGCGAACATAGAATCACATAACATATATCACACATAAGCTCAATTTCACAAAAACATGATATTACGGTCCAACTAGAAACCCGTGTCGTAAACCAATCGCGCGTGTGCGCGATACGCTAAAACGTGTGATCACGCGCCTGAAACTATCCTGACGCATCGCGATACGCAGAAACCCCAAACTCACACATGTATCACGCGTGTCGCGAAGGTTTAGAAATACGGAAAAACAGGTAATAAGCCCTAGATTTTTCTGCAGTAAGAACCAAACAAATTTGCACATGCCAGGAGTCTAAGGGTTGCAACAGACACCTATAGGACCAAACCCCAACCCAAACCCTATCTATCTGGCCGCAAATTGCGGCCAGATCTAATATTTCAGCGGCCAGAACAAAGGATATGGGGGTCGGGTTCTACCTGGGGTATCAGTACCTAGCCACTACACTGCAGTCTTCTCAAAATTAATCTGAACTCATCGGGTCGATAGCAGTTTTCAGAAACTCAAATTTTGCTTAAAAACGATGAATTTGCATCAAATAGGGATCTGGTGGTATTTTAGTGCAATTGGGGTATAAGCTGGGTTAATGTGGCCTTAACAACACTCTATCAACCTACTAAAACCAAATCACACATCACTTGCTCAAGGTTCCCACTAAATACCTCATATCGCACTAAATTGCACCAATAAACACTAACCGAAGCAAAACTACACTAAACAAGTAAACTAGGGAGTAAGTTTAGGAAATATACCCCACACTCGACCCTAGGGAGCTGGAGGAAGAAGAAGAAGTGAAGGGAAGGAGCTGCAGCTGGAGTTGTGGCTGTTGCTGCTGCTAACTGCTGCTACTGGTGCTGTTGCTTTTGCTGAAATGCTTGTTGCTGTTGCTGTGAAGTCTGCTGCTGCTGCTGTGGATGTAAGGAGCTGCTGTGGATGCTTGCTGCTGCTGCTGTGAGGTAAGTGGGTGTGTGTGTGTGAGTGAAGTTGTGAGAAAGAACAAAACAAATGAGAGGAAATCATAACCACCAATGTCAACCCCTCGCTCTCTCTCCTCTCATTAATTGCAAGCATGGCTTAAGCCATGATGCACTCTCTCTCTCTCACACCAAGTCAACACCCTAAGGAAATTCAAATTGAAGCAACTATTAATTAACTAATTTAAACTTAATTAAAACCCAAAAGACTTAATCCCCATGATTAACCCACCATGGTTACTAATCATGGTAATACCTCGTTTAAAAACCCTAGTTTACATGCACATGTGTGTGCAAGCCTAGGAAAATTTTAGAAAAATATTTATTAAATTAGGAAAAATATTTGAAACACAATTTGGTAAACTTTTTATTAAAAACCCTTTATTTAAATATAAAAGTCACTAAACACATCCTAAGGTGTTACACTTGATATACTTGAGATATGGTCTTTTCCCGCTCCACATTTCATATGAAGTGGTAGGTACAGACTTAGTCGGAACTCTATTTAATAGGTATGCTGCTAATTCTAGAGCAAATCCCCAGAAGGAAAGTGGCAACTCAGCACTACTCATCATTGAACGCACCATATCTAATAGCGTACGATTCCTCCTTTCTGATACACCATTTTGCTGAGGTGTATAAGGCGGAGTAAGCTGAGAGAGAATTCCATTCTCTTTTAAGTATTCAAGGAAACTGGTACATAAGTATTCTCCACCTCGATCAGATCGAAGTGTCTTGATGCTTTTACCAGTTTGTTTCTCTACTTTATTTTTATACTCCTTAAACTTCTCAAAAGCCTCGGATTTATGCTTTATTAAGAACACATGTCCATACCTAGAGAAGTCATCAGTAAAAGTGATGAAGTAGGAGTGACCACTTCGTGCATGCGTAGACATCGGACCACATACATCACCGTGTATAAGTCCCAAGAGTTCAGTGGCTCTTTCTTCGTGTCCGGTGAACGGAGATTTGGTCATTTTTCCTTTGATACATGATTGACAAGTTGCATATGATGAATATTCAAACGGATCTAGATATCCAACTTTATGTAACTTAGTCAACCTTGTTTCATTTATATGACCAAGTCTACAATGCCATAGGAAGGCTTGATTCGAATCTGGAGCCTTTCTTTTACGCGTGTTTTGAATATTGAAAATTTGAGGTTGATTAAGTATGTATATGCCGTTTTCCAGTGTGCCATACCCAATCAGTTCTTGATTCAGGTGAATGTTCATAACATTTCTTTCAAGCGCAAAACTATATCCTTCATTCGATAATAAAGATACTGATATAATATTACACAACATACTGGGAATACAAAAACAGCTGTACAATACCAAAATGTGTCCACTAGTCAACCCTAGGTGATATTCCCCTATTGCAATTGCATCTACATGCATTCCATTGCCCATCTGGAGAGTCATATCACCTGTCCCCAGCACTCTACTATTTCTCAGATCCTGCAATGAATTACAGATGTGAGAACCAGAACCGGTATCAAGTATCTATGATGTAGAGTTAACTGAAAGACAATTTTCAATTACAAACACACCTGAAGTTGAAGCAACTACTTGCTTCATGTCCTTGGCTTTGAAGGCCTGACAATCCTTCTTCCAGTGCCCTTGCTTGTGACAATAGAAGCACTCGTTCTTTTCTGTTTTCACCCTTCCTGCCTTGTTCGTTCCCTGCACCTTCTTGACCCCACCTTTCGGTTTGGTGGTTTTCATCTTCTTCTTCCCTTTAGCTTTCGCTTTAGATTTAGAAGAAGATGATTGACCAACATACAGAACGGGGGTCTACTCCTTTTTCAAGGAGGTCTCTGCTACCCTCAGCATATTGAGGAGCTTTGGAAGATCCACTTCCATTTCGTGCATGTTGAAGTTCAGCACGAACTGAGAGAAGGTGTGGGGAAGGGGCTGCAAAATCAAGTCGATATACAAATCGTTCTCTAGCACGCATCCCAGGTTTGCGAGTTCCTCAATGAGGATGATCATTTTGAGGACGTGCTCTTCTACAGGCGATCCTAGAGCTAACCTCATCTGGAAGAGTTTCCTTGAGGTTTCGTACCTCGCGATATGTGAGTGCTCTCCATACAACTCTTTGACATGGAGAAAGATGGATACAATATCCATACTCTCGTGCTGTTTCTGGAGTTCATTGTTCATGGACGCCAGCACGATACACTTAGCTCGCTCACAATCTAGATCCCAGGTTTTGCGGACTTCCCTGTCCACAACTGAGGAATCTGGTCCAGGGATAAGGGGAGGAACAGCGGTGGTAACATATGATACTTTGTCATAAGTCAGTGCAATATTGACGTTCCTTAGCCAATCTTTATAGTTCTGCCCGGTCAGTATATTTTTTTCGAGTAATAGTTTTAATCCAGTCATGGTAGCTGCCAGAGAGAGAGAGAAAAGAAAACACTCAGCATATGCTCTTGCAAGTTTAGATTGGTTTATTAATTTATCTAAAACAGGATGGCTCCCACTGTTTCCTCAAATCCTTCTTCAAAACCTTAAAAGAAGAACTAGTCAGGTTTTAATCACACGTCACAATACTTGCTTAACCTTTCAGCCAGGCTAGTGTTGGTACTTCGAGGGAGGTTTTCCAACGCTTTCGCGAAGTTCCTTAATTAAATAAACTCTTTTCCTTGGAGGCGTAGCCCCTCTAACACTTTTCTAGTCACCTACTTGGTTTATAGCATTGATTGTTAAGTGAGAAAAATTCCCGAGAGTAATCCTACTCATCAGTGGGATCGGGATCCAACTATCATTGCATGATGCCCTAGATGGAAGCCACTCTAGTCACCACACTCCAGAAGGTAAGCTAAATCTGCAAGTTTCCTTTATGTTTGAAACTCCCGATGTGATTTTTACCCCAAGCGCTTATAGACCTTGACGTAGGCCAACAAGTCATAAGACGCAAGTCAAGTTCTACCCGTCGTTGTCCTGATCAATTTAAGTACATCGTACAAGCCCTTGATATAGGCCAACAAGGTGTACGTCTGTATTAAACTAATGCATCTATCTGTGCAACATATAGGCACACACACTGCTACCATACACTATGCCTTGACGTAGGCCAACAAGCATTGCATGAATACGATGTGCTGTCTATCTGAAACGACGGAGGGTTACGGCTGGTTTTTGGCAAAAAACCGTTAACGTAATGAACTTGATATGATCGAAGGAACAGAGATAGCTTTTATTTAAAAGGAGTGGTTTAAGCTCCGTATTTAAAATTTTGCTTTTTCAAGAAAACCGAGTGGTTTTAGAAATTGTTCCAACGATTCAGTTTAGGTTTTATTTTCTTTGCATTAATAATAATGCATCCCATCAATTAACCTATCATTACAGATAACAACGAAAATACAACGTTCTCTTATGCCATCCGCATTCGCCACGGGGTCCCGTCATCACCCGTTAGGTTACTTAACTAACGACAGAACGGGGGCTGGGCTAGCGCGGGTGTAAAACATAAGTGACGTCTAAATAGCTATCATATATAGATATTGTACATTCGTCAGATGCAATAATAGGCATTCCGGATCTCAGATAAACAATATTGGATTTGCAAGCAATCCGCATTTCTTTTGAGCCTGCAATGAAAGACGGATTACACAGTTGTGATGAATAGCCATTACCCCACCCCAGACCCCTACGGGTACGGCAAACTACCCGCCAAGTACCAGAAGTGAAGCGGTTTACCTCAACACTTCAAAATACCCGGTAGTTTGTGTACCCCACCTTGGGTCTATCCTAGGAGCAAAAACAGTAAAAAGAAATAATACAATGGTGGCTACAACCGCAACCTGGATGTGCCCCGCAAAATAATATTACAACTTATTACATTTACATCAAATGAATTAATACAAAAACCCATCACAAAACCCGGCTAATCACCACAACAGTCCAATACAGTTTATATACACAAACAGTTATATATAACATCACAGATATGTGCAACCCCCTGCCAACCGACATATTAGCAGTTAGGGGAGGTTTACGAACACATAAAACATTTCACAGATATAATCAAACAAGCAAACATCGTATAATTTCGATCGATTAAACACATTTAATTTTGCTCCAATACTTCTCTGTAAATTTGAAATCTGAGCAAAAATTAAAAATTACCAGAAAATACCAAATATCACAGAGAACCCACACAGGAAAATTGGGCTGAATCGGCCACAACTAGGCAGCGGAATCGCGGCGGATCGGTGGGATCGGCCGCGATTTCGCGGCGCTTTGGCCGATTCAGGAGCCCAATTTTTTTGGGTGTTCTTATACTTTCATTTAGGTCATTCTGAAGGTCCCTGAAAAATTTTTTGACCTCATTTAAAATTCGACAGAAACTTCATGATATCGGGGTTTTTCCGGTTTGTTTTTCTGTTCGAAATTCATACAATTTTGCAAGTGTGTTAATTATTGTTTAGTTAGGCTCTGATACTACTGTAAGTCGATGTACAACACCCCAATACTTGTGGGGAGGCGGAAATATGAAAAACGATCTTGTTCTTTGGTTAAACATCGACTAACTGCATGAATCGTTTGTTAAACAATACTTAACAAAACCTATTGAGTTCTAAACTACTATGTTAAGAGATTATACCAAACGGTTCTAGTCCTTCGTCTTTGCGTTATCTACGGCCTCTTTGGATCTCCACGTCCTCCTTGGCTTCCTTTCGTGATAGACGATCCACCCGAGAACCCTAATCCAAGCTATAACCTCTAAACTTGAGGTTACTTAGTTTCTCTAGTTGCTAATTAGAGTAGCTAAGGTGATGTAGAGATAGGTTATGGAGTGATTAGTCTTTCCTAACCCTTGTTCTCAACTCATGAGGGGTAGGATTAGGGTTTGGTGAAGGAGAGAGCTTGAAGAGAGAGAATGAGAAGATGATAATCATGATAATAAAAATAATGATATAGCTTCTCACTTGATATATGAAGCTTAATGAATTAAAAAGAAATGAATAATATGAGATTATTCATCATGCTTCATAAATGCAAGTAGGTGATTCATTATGTGAGTCATTAAGCATTTAATAATGCATTAATGACATGATGAATCACTCACAATGAGTCACTAAATCATTAAATGACAATGCCACCTCTCCCTCCAAGTCACATCCTTCTAGAAGCTTCTCGGAAAATTACGAGAACGCCCCTCTCATCCGTGAAAACACGGAAAAACTTTAGACTGTATAAATCCAATAACCTGATATTAGAATCTGGCTTAAACCAAAGCCGGCTAGTAAAAACTGTCCGAATGTCGTACGTGCGTTTAAACACATATGCGTCCGAACCTTTGTCGTAAAACCATACGACCTCTATATCATTTCGCCTGGAGTTGGGAAATCTCTGTGTGGGACTCTAAAGACTCGACTACTACGCTGGCAGTGGGTTTAACCACAGACCACAAGCGGCACTAGCTGTACGTAACGGTCCCCAGGTAGTTGTCGATAAGAAAGCCGATGAGGTAACCCATCCGAAATCCTACTGAGCCTGTCCGTGACAATATCCGCACAGTCCGGTCTGTTCGTCTAAGAGTATCGCATGTATGGTCTAGGGAGGTGGTGGACGTCAGACCCCTAAGAACCGTACAAGTCGTGTCGGTACGGCTCTATCACCATCCGAGAATCTACTGATCAATCTATCATTACTTCTCAATCAGCCCTGGCCAGGGACTTATGGTAATGACCAACCGATCACCGTACAATATCAACTCCCTATACCGGGAGAGATGAATCCCTAACAGTCACTCACTGCCTCCATGTGGCTCGGGACTGTGCCCAACTAAAACCTGTTAGCACGACTCCTTTGAATCGTGGTAGGGTAATAATCAAAGCACATTGGGAACTCACACGAGACTAATGATGGTCTTAAGTCAACGAACTATCTGCGCACATGTCACCTGAGAATTGCTATCTGACGTTAGGTATAATAACATCCAGTCAGTTCTCGGCGAGTCCTGTCCGGTGTACTCACATTCAGTGAGCATCTGTATACAATCTTAGGTGCACTCCACCAATGGCTGCGGGACCAATCCATCGCCCCTCCTCAGGGTCTAGATATGTATACACTAGTCTACTCCGGAGTATCGATGCCCAGTCTCGATACTCCTGCGACCAGGGACATCTAAGGATGTGCCTATTGACTATCCAGCTCCCACAAGTATGACTGCCATCACAACGCCGGTAGTCAGGCAAAACACCCTATGGGCTTTATCAACATATATATATATATATAGACACTAAGTAAAATATATCATACGTTAAGATAAAGACAAACCAAATAGCGTACTATCATATCAAGCAAGACTGTCATGTACATACATATCCCAAGCATCCTATACAATGTAGGCCTCTAGGGCATATATATCCAACAATAGCACCCTGATCATGACATGTGTTGATGATGATATTATACGAATAATGAGACACGTAGGTGATACTTGACCTGTACCCCGATATTGGGATGCCGTACGATGGATTTTACCGTACGAGGCATAGATGTGATGATTGATCCGCACTCTTGTTTCGAGGAAATCGTATTACGTACGTGACGCTATTGAGGCTGGATCGCCGATTATTAGAGATATGGACTCAGACTTTAGGTGTACTCTTATTTCTTATCGACTAGTTCTTAGGTTTAGTTCGTTAGGAGGTTAGATGGACACTAGTTAGGCTAGAGACATATAGTGGTAGTTGTACTTGTATATCGCAGATGAGTGGTTATTCACATCCGTCTTTACCTTCATACTGTAATCATAATGTTGCATGCTCATACTTATGTTTCTATAATCAGTATAAAACCCTGCCTGTTAGGACACCATTACCGATGATGCGCATATTCCACGCACACTTATTTGCCGGCTCACACACATCATCATCGGTAATTGCTATGTCACGTACACTTTAGATCATATTATCTTTATTGATGGAATCAGCTAAAAGTTAGATCGATATAACATTATGATTACTCTCAGATGTTAGTCTAGACATGGCATTGATTACTTAGACATTTCATGCATTCATATTTCCATGTTATCATGTAGTATTATGGGCATATGCCGACACTTATCATATACTTACTCATGATTTTGGGATTTTGGTTTTCTATGAGATTTCGAGATTTTGGGGAAAACCGTAAGGATATAAAAAAAAACTTCTCTCTCTCTCCTCCTCTCTTTTTAAAAACATAAGATGCGGTTTTCTCATGATGTATGTGTCGTCTACCATGAGATTTCATGTTTTCTGTTGGATTTCGAGACCCGATTCGAAGAGTGGATGAACCGTCTCGGGTATATGGTGGGCCCGGTATGGTACCCCGGGGCAAGAAGATCGAGTTATAGATGATAAGCCTGGCAGGGGAAGGCTACCTACCGGTGATGTCTGGCGCGACGGATATCCGGAGGATACCGACCGTTGTCGTGAGATTTGATGATATGGGCCGATCCGGACTGACAGAGCCCGAGTTATTGAGACTATGAGATTTTGAGACTTGAGATTTACATGTTTTGTGTCGATGCTTGACACGGATTTCCATGGATTTCATCGTTGATATTTCAGATTTCTATACACATTTTACTATGATAAAACTTAAAGATTTCTTATACAGATATACCTAGATTTCAGGATTGGTCATTTTACATTCATGGTGCATGCATACTCATTCATATGACATAGTACTATATGAGGCACTGACACGAGCACGGAGTATTTGCATTTACACGTAGCTTATTATCCTGTCTTACTTGATGACTAGGAGTATATTAGTATATTATTATGACCTAGGATAGCGTCGTGCATTCGATTTCTTTTCGTAGATGTCTTCTACTCACGAGTTGGCAACTCACCCCCGTTGTGCCAAATTTTATTACAGGTTGATGTACAGGGTTCCTTGGCAGTTGCTGGCACATCATTTTCATTCCGGGTGATTTGCACGGTAGGTTGGTTCATTTGTATCCGGACCGCCGTTGTATTTTTATTATTTCATTTGTATCTAGAAGCTCCATCAACCAAACTTGTATTTCTTGATAGTTTACTGGACCATTTATTTATTTCGACCTTAGAGTCGCGCATGTATTATTCTGATTTGGTGGATTTGTTTTCTTTTGAGTTTTGAGCCTCGCCCTTTGGCGCTGTATATTATTGTGCTTGTTGTGGTTGTTTCTTCCTGTTGGCGTTGAGCTAGCTCCCATTTGGGGATGCTTTTTATTGTTTATGTATATTATACTTATTGTACCCGTTTGGGGCCAGTTTTTACAGAGGAGACTCTGCCGAAATTTTTGGAAAAATTGCTGATGCATTTAAACTTGTTTTCTTCATGTTTTCTTTTACTTCTTCTTCTTTTATATGGTTTAGATTTCTGGGCTTCGGCTTACTTAGGTTACGTTGCACCTCTAGACGTTTCGTAATCTAAGGGCCGGTCACGTTCCGTACTTTCGGGTCGTGACAAAGTTGGTATCAGAGCGCTAGGTTTAACCTTGTATAAGTCTAGGTAACCCTTGGTTGATGGAGTAGGCGATTTAGGTAGAGTAACGTACCGTGGGTATGGTCCGCGGCATACTTACGATACGCTACTCTGCTTAAGTAGCCTTAAGATGTATATTTCTTTGCACCGCATTTCATTCGTTCTTTTTATCTATCTTCATCGATGTCGGAGGGTGGTTTCTGTTACCACGGTCGCACGGGCAGAGGGAGCTGCGGCTCGAATGCGATAACCAATAGGGTATTGGTTATTCTTGAGGATTGAAGCATTGCTTAGCGTGCGGACGAAGGGTATTCACATGCTGTCCAGACGAAGTTAAAGGGGTTCGAACGATTATCAGAAAACCATTTTCCCAAGTTTAAGGTATTCGGAAGAACATGCAGGTATTTCGATGGACCTTCTAGAAGAATGAAACCCTAACTCGACATAATGACCACGAGAACGCCCTTGAACCTTAGGGTTTACGGTAGTTCCGCGGTGCCATTAGTGAGGCTTGGGTTTGCCCTTCTACGGCTGGATCATCGATGCTGGGGTATGTACCGGATATTTTTAAACTGTACTTGAGTGTTGAGCTCTCGGGGAATTATGGGATTTTGATGGATCGATCGAAAAGTTTAATGTAGTCCGGATATCAGGTGAAGGGATCGACTACGTGGGAAACTCTAGACATGAGTATTGCCGTTGGTAGCGCAGTCAGCACACCTATGAAGAGACGAGTTCGAAGCAGTCAATATCAGAGGAAAGAGACGCACATTGACGATAGTGTTTACGATTGCGATTTGGTGATTTGAATTTCATATTTCCGTTGGTTGGATTCTGGTATTTGAGGATTTTGTTCTACGATTGGTATTTCTTATGTGTACTTTTATTATACTCTATGCATGTTTCATATATTGGTTATATTGATGTTGTTTTGTACATACCCAGTGCACTTGATTTGGTTTTAATACATTTTGAGATTTTGATTTAATTTCTTGTATATGGTTACACATGATTTTGACATACGCTTCGACCTAGTTTTATGAATTTTCGTACTGTGGTTTCGATTTTGATATTCGGTGTATGATTTCGTGCACCATGTGCACCTGATTAGGATTCTTGCGTATACTTGGCGCACTTGATGCGATTTTGTGCACACCAGATGCACTAAATCGGGGTTTTGTGCAGATTAGATGCACCTAATGTTGAGTCGTGCACGCCCGTTGCACTTGACAGATGTTTTTGGTGCACATCTGTTGCACTTAGTTTTGTTTTTGTGTGTATTCGTGGTATCTGTATTTGGTTTCGATTTCAGTGCGCACCGGACGCACATGATATTTTTATGATATGATTGGGATTGATTTCAGTTTGAGCAGTATGTTTTCATAATCATTATTATTTGATTTAGTAACCAGGCGGGACGTGTATGTTAAATAAAAGATATATCTATATATATATATATATAGCTATTTTTTTAAATAAACGTCCGCTACTTATGCCGTGACACGTGCATCACACGGCGATTTTCAAAAGGTGTTTTTGCATATTTCTTTATCCAGATATTTGGACGGTCTTACTATGATGCGCACTATATATAAGTTATAGATTGATGTATATTATGATGGTTTTCATATTGGGTTTTGATATTTTATTCTCGCCATAACTCCGATGATTGCGTTATGCTTGACGGAGTTGATTTTAGTTATGTATTGATGATTTCAGAGCCCCGACGATTTGAGTGTTTTGCTAAATGTTTTAGTATTTGGAGGGGGAGTTTTGATTTAAATTCGGGGACCGAATTTTTTAAAGGGGGGAAGATTGTAACGTTTTAAAAATAATTAAATAAATAAAATCGTTTAAGTGAATTTTATGATTTTCGGTAAAGTAAAACGTATTTTTCGTAAAACAAAACCGTAATTATTTTTCACTATAAATTTAAAAATACCTATTTTAATTATGTTATTACTAGTAAATGGTGTTTATTTAGTCACTTATAAATTTTTAGTTTAATTAAATATTTTTTCTAAATTAATTATTTTAAATATTAACATAAACTTTATTTTTTACACTAAATTAGTGTAAATTACAAATTTGAATGGGTTAAATTTGTAAAAATGAACCATGGCATATTAGAATTTAGTGTGCATCATGCAAAATTTATTTACAAATTTAACCATGTTTCTAGATTTTTCTTGAGTTGTTTTAGAAAAGAAATAAAAGAAAATGAATAAAGTTGTGAAAGGACATTAAGAAGAGGATATTTTTGGAGAACTTTCTACACGATTCTTCATTCTTTTCTTTCTCTCCCTCTCCTCCTAAACATGGCCGGCCTCCTCATCATGGCAGCCCCCCCATTTTTCCACTTGATTTTTGTTGCAAAATCCATAAAAAATTCATTAAAAATCCAAATAAAAACCCACAAAATCCTAATAAATTCATGCCCTCTATTCTTTGCTCTTCTTTACATGGATTTTGGAGATGGAAAGCATGCATTTTGGAGGCTTATTTTCATGTTTGGATTTCTTGTTTGAAGGTATAAATCTTATTCTTTTGATTTATTTTATTAGATGTTTCATTTAAGCATGTTTAGATTTAATAAATTAATTCTATTTTCAATTTTTAAAATTCAAGTTAGGGTTTGTAAATTCAAGTTGTGGTTTTTATTAATTAAATATGGTTATAATAATTAGTTTAACACTTTTAGAATTGGAAAATCTTGCATGGTTGTTGAATTATAATTTGTTCATTTAAAATTGTTTAAATTAAATATTTTGCTAACTAGGTTTCTATAAAACATAATTTTTGGTGAAATAAAATTCCAATTAATATTTGTAACACTACATTGTGGTCTTAATGAGGGTATTAACTTGTTGGTGGAATGAAAAACTTAAATTGTTTACTAGTTTCTATTAATAATGGAGAAATGGTGAGAAAAATGCTAATTTTGCTAACTAGAATTTGGAAATTCATAGATAAAGGAGATTTAAAATCTAATTTATGGTTTTATTATATTATTATCATCATGAATTTTAGTTTAAGATATTAATTCATGTAAAATCAAGTTTAGTTGTGGAATTGTGGAATTTTGCTTGTAAGATATTGAAAATTGATAAAGGTTGCAAACTAGAAATTCCAAATTCATACAAATTTGTGTAATAAAAATATAGTAATGGTTTCTATAGTCTATCTAGGTTATTTAATGAGTTTTATGATCATTAGTTTCATTTAAACGCCAGGTTTTGAAGTAAAACGGTGAATTGACATTTTCAAGGTTTTTCGGAATTGGATGGTTTGATCGATTTTAGGGTTCCGATGATTTACATTATGTTTTATATTATAAGTAATGAGTTTTTAAACTACAAATTGTTTGTTGATGTTTATCTCGATCAATCGGCGTTTGTACGCTGACATCAAGCGATATTTGGTTCTTTTGCATGAGCGGGACATAGGTTTTAACCTATGCGCGTTCCGTGTGTCGTTTTGACTTTTGTCCGTGATTTAGTTTACAATACTATATATGTTTGCGTATAGGTACCCCTCACGTGGACTGCGGGCGATGAAGAAGAGGATGGTGACACCGTCTTTGGCAGACATGGACCAGGTGAGTAGATGTATATCTACGGGGGGAAGTCGGGTGGATGGCGTTTAGCACCCCCGCAACGTAGAATAGTAATAGTACTTATTGACATCAGGAAGCCAGATATGACCCTAGATTCTTAATAAGTAGGACCCTAGTAATGACCCTAGGCTGGACTGGACTGATTTAGGAAGACCATATTATTGTGCTTGTTGTGTTTGTTTCCGCCTGTTGGCGTTGAGCTAGTTCCCGTTTGGGGATGCTTTTTATTGTTTATGTATATTATACTTGTTGTACCCGTTTGGGGCCAGTTTTTACAGAGGAGACTCTGCCGAAATTTTTGGGAAAATTGCTGATGCATTTAAACTTGTTTTCTTCATGTTTTCTTTTACTTCTTCTTCTTCTTTTATATGGTTTAGATTTCTGGGTTTCGGCTTACTTAGGTTACGTTGCGTCTCTAGACGTTTCGTAATCTAAGGGCCGGTCACGTTCCATACTTTCGGGTCGTGACACCAGCTTTTGTTAAAAAGCAGCATGCGGACAAGCTCGATGCACGATCAGTACAGTGTAAGTTTGTGGGATATCCAAAGAAATCCACGGGATATCTATTCTATTACGCAGAGGAACAAAAGGTTTTTGTTTCTCGTAATGCCCATTTTCTAGAACATCAGTTTTTAGAAAAGGAAATAAATGGGAGCGAAATAGAACTGGAAGAAATTCCAGAACCACAAACTACCATTGAAATATTGGTAGAACCAGAGGTTTAAGAAGAAAGGGACATACCGGCGCCTATCCGTAGAAGTAGTAGGCAGTCTCATCCGCCAGAGAGATACTACGGTTTTCTCATAGACGGGGATAGAGAGGATTGCACTATTGACTATGATGAGCCTACTAGCTTCCAGCAAGCCATTCAGAGCGGTGGCTCAGTAAAATGGCTGGATGCAATGCGGACCGAAATGGAGTCCATGTACACTAACAAAGGATGGACTTTGGACATTGCTCCAGATGGGGTAAAACCCGTAGGATGCAAATGGATCTTCAAAAAGAATATTGGTGTAGATAGACAGGTTGAAACCTATAAGGCTAGACTTGTTGCAAAGGGTTTCCGTCAAAGACCTGGTTTGGATTATGACGAAACCTTTTCTCCAGTGGCTATGCTTAAATCTATTCGGGTCCTTCTTGCTATTGCTACCTTCCACGATTATGAAATCTGGCAGATGGACGTAAAGACGGCCTTTCTAAATGGTAATTTGGAAGAGAGCGTCTATATGGATCAGCCAGAGGGATTCATTCAGAGTGGGAGCAGCGGTAAAGTATGCAAGCTGCTTAAGTCCATTTATGGACTGAAGCAGGCATTGCGGAGTTGGAACATCTGTTTTGATGATGCTGTCAAAGAATTTGACTTTATCAAAAATCCAGATGAACCTTGCATATACAGTAAGATTGTAGGGAGAGCTGTAGTATTCCTCGTCTTGTACGTGGATGACATTCTCCTAATAGGAAATGATATTCCTATGTTACAGTCAGTCAAAAGATTCTTATCACATAAATTCTCCATGAAAGACCTGGGTGATGCCACCTACATTCTGGGGATCCAGATCTGTCGTGATAGATCAAAGAGGATGTTGGGACTTTCACAGTCCAGGTACATAGACACCATAGTGAAGAGATTCAGTATGGATGATTCTAAACGCGGTAATCTACCGGCTTGTCACGGAATCACCCTCTCCAAAGAGATGTCTCCCAAGACTGATTTGGAAAGGGATCGCATGTCGATTATACCCTACGCTTCTGCGGTAGGCTCTATAATGTATGCGATGTTACGTACCGGACCAGATGTAGCATACGCATTAAGCGTTGTAAGCCGGTATCAGGCAAATCCAGGGGAGAAGCACTGGATAGAAGTAAAGAACATTCTCAAGTACCTAAGAAGGACTAAAGATATGTTCTTGGTGTATGGCGGAAAAGACCTCCAGATTGAGGCCTTTGCCGACTCCGGCTTCCAGAGTGACAAAGATGACTCCAAATCCATGTCGGGTTATGTCTTTGCCCTCAATGGAGGGGCGGTCTGTTGGAAGAGTTCCAAACAGGAGACCGTTGCTGACTCAACGATGGAAGCAGAGTACATAGCTGCTTGCGATGCCGCAAAAGAAGCTGTCTGGATGAAGAAGTTCCTCACAGAACTTCAGATGGTTCCTGCCAGTGTTGATCCAATACCTCTTTATTATGACAACAACGGCGCTATAGCTTTAGCGAAGGAACCCAGGTCCCATCAGAAGTCCAGACACATCTTAAGGCGGTATCACCTGATCAGGGAGATCGTAGATCGCCGGGAGATCGAGGTGAAGAGAGTAGAGACGGAGAATAACATTGCTGATCCATTCACAAAGGCCCTTCCTCAAACGCGGTTCGAGAGGCTATTCGAGATGATAGGTCTACGATATGCCAGCTCATGGCCCTAGTGCAAGTTGGAGATTGTTAGTGTATATGCCCTAGGGGCCATTATTTTATCATACTAGATTGTATATTACTTAATGGAAGCTTGGGATATTCACAGTTATATATACGATCTTGTTAAAAATGGTAGTATGCTACTTGGTTTGTGTCTACTTTAATATGTGCATATGTTTCTTGTAACGTATCACTTATACATATTAGTAGAGCCCATAGGTTCTTTGCTTGATTACCAGCGTTGTGATGGCAGTCACACTAGTAGGGGCTGAGTAGTCTATAAGCAACATCCTATACAGGTCCCTAGTCGTAGGATTATCGAGACAGGGCATCGATACTCCAGAGTAGACTAGTGTGTATGCTTCTCATCCCAGTTGGGGAGATGATCTGTCCCATAGCCATCAGTACGTCGTATTGGAGATAGTATACAGGTGCTCGTTAGGTTACGGGTACACCGGACAGGACTCATAGGGGAACTGTAAGATGGTATTATACCCGTCGTCAGTTAACTGTTCCCAAGTGACATGAGTACAGCATAGTCCGCAGACTTGACACTGCTAGTTCTCCTCGAGTGTATCCCACTGTTCTTAGATTGCTACCCTACCACGGATCAAAGGAGTCGTGCAAACAGATAGCAGTTGGGTGCAATCCCGAGCACTTGGAGGCAGTAGTGGTTAGACAGGATTCGTCTCTCCCGGTATTGGGAGATGATATCGCGCTGTGTCAGAGAGCCATTACGCAAAGTCCCTGGCCAGGGCAAGCGAGATATACTGGTAGGTTCCAGTAGCTTCTCAGGGTGTAATGGGCTTCGCTCCGACACGACTTATATAGCTATTAGGGGACTGACGCTTGCCGCCCCCTAGGCTTGATATGCGATAGTCTTAGACGAACAGACCGGACTGTACGGAGATTGTCACATCAGGCTCAGTAGGGGTTCGGATGGTTTTCCTCATCGGCCTTCTTATCGACATCTACCCGGGGACCGTTACGTACAGCTAGTGCCGCTTGCGGTCTGTGGTTAAACCCACTGCCAGCGTAGTGTCGAGTCTTTAGAGTCCCACATAGAGAGTTTCCCTGCTCCAGGCGAAACGATATAGAGGTCGTATGGTTTTACGACAAGGGTTCAGACGCGTACGTGTGTTTACACACGTACGACTTTTCGGACTGTTTTTACTAGCTGGCTTTGGTTTAAGCCAGATTCTAGTATCGAGTTATTGGATTTATACAGTCTAAAGTTTTTCCGTGTTTTCACGGATTGGAGGGGCGTTCTCGTAATTTGTCGGGAAGCTTCTAGAAGAGTGGTGACTTGGGGGGTAAGGTTGTTGGAGATAGTGCCCTCATAGTCAATTATTGGATCGCAGGTACGTGATTGCAATGATTGCGGAGGACCTATACCGGTAGGACAGTCTTACTCGAGATGATAGTATGCTATCTGGTTTGCCTTTATCAGTCGTGCACATGTTCAGGTGACTGATTACATGTTACACTTTGATAGAGCCCTTAGGATCTTGCTTTACTACCAACTGTATGATGGCGATCATATACGTGAGAGTTGGGTAGTTTATACGCATATCCTTAATTGTGGTCCCTAGTCGTGGGAGTTTCGAGACAGGGCATCGATACTCTGGAGTAGACTAGTGTATACAGTCGAGACCCCAACGAGGGGCGGTGGCCGGTCTCACAAGCCACTGGTGTCAGTTGGATCACCTAAGATGTATACAAGTGCTCATTGGGTTATGAGTACACCGGACAGGACTCGCCGGGAACCTGCTAGTTGGTATTATACATATCGTCAGATAGCAGTTCCCTGGTGACATGTGTACAGTATAGTTCATCGACCTGAGATCGTCATTTGTCTCGTGTGAGTTCCCACTGTGCTTTGATTTCTACCCTACCACGGCTTAAAGGAGTCGTGCAAACAGGTAGTTTTTGGGTACAGTCCCGAGCCATATGGAGGCACGTGAGCGGATCGTCAGGGGATTCGTCTCTTCCGGTATTGGGGGCGAGATCGTGCTGTGTCTAGGAGAGCCATTACACAAAGACCACGGCCGTGGCAGGAGATTTACTGGTAGATACTCCAGTAGTATCTCAGGGTGTTATTGGGCTACACTCCGACACGACTTATACTGCTATTGAGGGTCTGACGTTACTAGCCCCCTAGGCAGATATGCGATACTCATTGACGAACGGACCGGACTGTATATACATTGTCACTGTTAGGCTCAGTAGGGTTTCTGGATGAGTTCGCTCATCAGCCTCCCTTGAGGTCAGTCCATGGGCAGCCGTCACGCATAGCTAGTGCCGCTGACGGTTTGTGGTTAAACCCACTGCCAGGGTACTGACGAGTCATTAGAGTCCCCCACAGACAGTTTCCCAAGTTCGGGCGAAACGTTGTAGAGGCCGTATGGTTTTATGGCAGGGTTCGGAAATTGCACGTGCGTTTACACACGTGTCGGTTTTCGGGCAGATGATACTGGTCGGCTTTGGTTTAAGCCGGATCTGAGTATTATATTGAGTAGATATAATATCTTTGTCTCAGTTGCATTTGTATTCGGTCGTAATACAAATGCGGGTATATTTATACAGTTACGGGGTTATCCTGAAATTCGTTTCGGGATCACTTTTGGAAGTTGCCAGTTTCCAGTTTTCTATCAGCCGTCTTTTAACATTCGGTTAAAGACGGATTTATCTTTTCTTTGGAAGAGTGTGGATGCTTCTAGAAGGTTTTAGAAGCGGTGAGGTGTTATTGTTTCATTGGTTGCTTTTGGTGTGTTCACACTTTGTGTTCACACTTGAGATATTTGTTTGTGTTCACACTAGAGATATTTGTTTGTGTTCACACATGATATTTTCTTGTGGTCACCCCCCTCTCTTACACTCACCCTCCTCCTCCCTATATATGGCCGGCCCTCTCCTCTCTCACTCTGACTTGAGTTTTGATCTGGTAAAAAGATTATGATAGATTTTGGGGTGTATGGAATTTCACAGCTCATTTCATTCCATCACCCGATTCGAGTGGCAACTTCATTAACCGTTCGTCCATAGCTTTGGACGGAATGAGACAAAGTCTTCTACTCATTCTCTACATCAATCTTGGTCGTCTCTTTTAGCAAACTTGACGACCGAGTTGCCTCGAGTCAGAGGCGGGAGCCCGTTTAAAGAATCAGTGACGTGGTGCCACCTGGACGAGTAGATCGAAGATCGAAGAGATCGGAGCAGCCGCAACGGAGCGTGGGATGATGGTTAAAGAGCGAAGGACTCGGATCGTTCGGTATAACCTTTCTACACTCTTTACAGTTTGTTAGTTTAGCAATAATGGCAGATCCGGGTTAAAGTATACGATAGCGCCAGTTAAAAAGTTTTTGTTCCGCATTTGGCGTCTGTAGAGGGCCGGGGCGCTACCGTAGACTTACAGTGGTATCAGAGCCTCACCATTTTGCTATACTAACTTGTGCTAACGCGTTTAAAATATCGATCGAACCGGATATCGAAAAACACAATTTTCAAGCTTCACAGTTTCTGTCGATTTTAAATGATGTCCTAAAATTATTCTACATATCACAGAATGTTGTGCAGGGTTTCAGAAGCACACCGACCAAATTTGAGCACGTGATTCCACCAAAATGCCGCTGAATCGCGGCCAAACCCATGGTTTAGCCGCGCATCCGCGGCCGTTCTATTGAATCAGTGCACCAAATTTGCACAGTGTCTTCTCTGTTGGAATTTGGGGTTTTTGGTATATATCTTTTGGGCCCAGTTTTTGTTACTGTTCACCAGTTGTTTGTGGGGCTCATTTTATGATATTTAGTCGATCGAAATTTAAACACGTTAGTTTACAGTGCTTACATTATATCTCCGACCGGGAATGTCATTTGATCGGTAAACCGCGTCTGATTGCTATAGTTCTTTTAGACGGGTTTGCGAACATGACATTCGCGTTGATGTTCTGTGTTGTGCTGTGATGTTGCAGATTTGTCGTGGTGGATAGCAGTGTGCAATGATAGTGCAGTTTGGATTTATTTGTACATTTGATATTGCGGGGCGAGCGTCCAACTTGTGGACTGCCGTTACTGCCTGTTGTATAATATTCTTTTGGGGCACGACCAGGTTGCGGTCGATGTACCTGTTGTACTATTTTTCATTACTGTACTAGGTTTTACCCCGCGACGGAGTGCACGGATAGCCGGGTTCTGAGGGGCAACGGGTCCGCATCTCATGGCTTTGAGAGGCAGAGGGGCCTCACTCTAGAATTGGCAGACTATTCGCCGCACTCGTAGGGGGTACAGGTTGACCCAAGGAGGGGTGCCTAAGATTACCGGATTCCGTGAAGTGCTGGGTGGTCCATTCACTTTGCTGTAGGGGGCTGCCTCGCTTCAGGTTTTGGCGGGTAACTTGCCGCACCCGTAGGGGTCTAGGTTACATTGCACAGGCTATCCACACGACCAGGGGAACGTCGGGTTTCAGCAGCGGCTCTGTGAAACTCAGGGATCCCAGATTATCTGTATTGTTCTGTGATGCTTATTACTTTTCTGTAATGTTGCATATTATCACGCCTGAAGCGATTATTGTATATTGGTTTATATACTATTAGATGTTGTATATGTTTTTCACCCGTGCTAGTCCAGTCCCCGCTCTGTCGTTAGTTAAGTAACCTAACGGGTGATGACGGGACCCAGTGACGAATGCAGATGGCATATACGTACATTTTATTTTCATTCTTTTCTGGTGTGATTGATTGATGGGACTGCGTTGATTCTGATCAATGCAAAGGAAAGCAAACCTATTTGGCAGTTGTTGGAACAATTTAAAAAGTGTTATTACAAAGACGTTTCCTTTTGTTATGCATAGCGGTATTCAGTGGAATATCCTGCACCTCATTCGACGGGGCAAGGGCCGATATCCCTTCACCGGGACTGACCCCTTGGGCAGAAGTTTGCGTCAGGATAATAACTTCACTATAGTCGATTACATGTTGCTTTGCACCGCGGTATTCAGTGGAATATCCTGCACCTCATTCCACGAGGAAAGAGCCGAGATCCCTTCACCGGGAGTGACCTCTTTAGCAAAAGGTTTTCGCCACTATATTTTAAAAAGCTATCGGTTCCTTCAGCGATATCAAGTTCACTACGTTAAAGGTTTTTCGCCAAAAACCATCCGTAGCCCTCCGTCACTTCTTTTGGGTATTCAGTAGTATTCAAGCTATGTATTTTGATCTAACGCCAAGGCATAATGTTTGGTAGCTGCTGGGTATTCAATTGTTGCATAGATAGATGAGTTGGTTTGGGACAGCCGTTCTGCCATTTTGACCTAACGCCAAGGGCATGTGCGGGTGGGTTCAAATTAACAAGATAGTGACAGGTAGAACTTGGCATGTGACTTATGACATTTTGACCTAACGCCAAGGTTATAAGAGCATGGGGCAAAAATCATACCGGGAGTTTCTAAAGAAACTGAAACTTGCCAAGTATGAGCATACCTTCTAGAGTATGAGTAACGTGGATGCATTCCATCACGTTATCATGCGATGAGAGTTGGATCCCGATTCCCACTGATGAGTTGGTTTACTCTTCGGGTGATCCCGATTGATTCTTCTTTCAGGTTTGGAGGAGAATTTGACAGGACAGTGGGAGGTTTCCGGATTAGATAAAGTGATAACCATTCTGATCTTGGTTAGAGTGCACGCAGAGTGTTTCTTTTCTCTCTCTCTTTGGCAGCGACCTTCGACCGACCCTAGACTATGACTCAGTAACCAAGTTGACCGAATCTTCTTAAAATACTGGCTTTTGGATTGTCCGAGTTGCATAAGTCATTGCCACTCCTTCTTCTACCCTTTGAAATTCTCAGAACACCCGTATTACTACGGACATCCACTTCCATTGGATAGATCCATCGTATGGTTATATACGAACTCAAAGGGACTTCTTCGAGGATGGATCCAGGTTCAGGAGAAATAGAATTGGTTTATTCAGTTGTCTTTTATTATCACCTTCTCTCAGGTTGCGAGAGCTCCTTGGTTTAGGAGAGTACACCTATTACGCTTATTGGATAGTCTTATTCCAAACCATAGGCAGGTGCCGAAAGGTAGGGAATGAAGAAAACTAATTAGCCTAAATAGGGTATGCAGAAGGTAATATGTAAATACAAAATAAAGGGATTAGAAAGAGGGCAAAGTAAATTGCGACTGATATCATTTACGACCAAACCGCGTGCTTCATCGCCACTCCTATTTCACCTTTAATAGAATAAGGTATTATTCAGTTGTCTTTTATCATCACCTTATCTCAAGATGTGAGTACTCCTTGGTTTAAGAGGGTACACCTATTATGCTTACTGGATAGTCTTCTTCCAAACCATAGGCTGGTGCCGAACGGTAGGGAAGGAAGAAAACCATTTAGCCTAACAAAGGTGTACAGAAGGTAACGACTAAAGACAAATAAAGGGATTTGGAGAGATGGCAATAAAATATACGGTTGAAGTCATGAATTGGATTATGGAAGAGGCATTACTAGGAATACCAGGATACCCCTACGAAACATTTTCATGTTTCAGTGCATTGTTAAAGGAAAACTGTTTTCCCGATTAGATACTTACTCCAAGGGTATGTATTTGCCAGGTTTCATTCTCATATCTGTATGGTTTTACAGATAATGAGTGGGAGTAAGTTATTGGGAATTAGGTGATCATCCTCATTATATCGGAATTCGTTGTAATTGGTGATATTTGAGGAAATCGCCAGGGTACAGTTTTTCAACCTACGACGCACAGGTTATGAGTTGTTTAACTCAGCGGACTTATACAGAGTATTGTATGTTGTCCAAGTGTTCTTCAGGACAAAGGGGTAGGTCCTCGTACTATGTTATGTTTACTTATAACTTCTCTAGTTTTTTAGACAAGTGTTTCATAGAAATACATGGTCTAAGTTTTGAGAAGTTGTGGGTATAAGAATAAAGTAGAGAACTAGGTATCACAAGTATCGAGATTCTTCAAAGAGATCGAAGATGTAGATTCTTGTGATTGGTATTCAGATGATAGTAATGGTTTTGAGAAACATGTTTCTCTTTCAGGTTACTCATAATTGGATGGATTCCTAAGTTGAGTAATGCTGATTAGCCTCTTTCCATTAAGGTGATATGCACTGAAGACAGCTGCATGATTTGAATCTGGTTCCAATTAAATTAAGTGCCAAAGTTTCTATATTGGATATAGAATGGATCATACCTTATAAGATGCTAAGGTACGGGGAGTTGTCCAGCTTATGCTTAAAACCAGACACTGGATAACTCAGGGCACGTTTCTGTAATGGCTGCTTGTGGGTTGACCCTGGCTATGACGAGGGTTGATTTTCTACCATTTGGAAGATCAATAGTGATATTGTTCTTGACTCGCCACAGTTTTAGTAAAATAGACTTTTTCAGAAAACAGTAGTGGGAGTATGGTAGAACTGGAAGTGATTCCAGAACCGCGAACGATTACGGATAATTTAATAGGACCTATATATTCAATCAAGTTTGACATTCCATTAGCCACTCCGCAGATATGGTGGGTAACCTCAGACACCCGAGAGGTACTTCGGTAGCCTCAAGGATGGTGACAGGGAGGTTCTTATCTACCCAGACTTGACACTACTGTTGTTCCAGACTATGAGACCAGGCAGGAGGATAAGTATAGCATCGTTCTAAACTAGCTTTAGAAGTGCACGTGTATATTATTCTGCCAGAGGGTTGTCGTAGTCAGTGGGAGCAGCGGAAGCATAGTGGGCAAGTAGCTTATGTCTATTTATAGACTAGAGCAGTTATAGCGGAGATAGATCATCTAATTTTGATGTGACAGTCATGGGTTTTTGACTTCATCAGAATAGGGGATGGATCTTTTAAGAAGGTAGTAGGGTGTGATGTCATGGTATCTGGATGACATACACAGAGTAGGAAGTAAAATTCCTATACTACGATCGGTTGTACTGTGGTCGTCACACAGTTGTTTCTCCAGACAGGATATGGATATAATATTTGACATTCTGGTTTCTGGATCTATGGTTTTAGATCTAGATTTGGGTAGTTTCCCAATGTGGGTACTTTGACAGATATTCTAATGGTTTTTAGAATAGTTGACTCCTAGCATGGTGGTGTACGTGCAGGTGATGGAGTCACCCTCTCTAAAGGTGTCGTATAGACTAAAGGGGAGAGGGCTGTGCATGATTTGTAGATCACTTGCTTAGGCAATTGAGTCAATCGTGAGGTGTCAAGTACCACACCAGATGTTGTTTTTGCACTAGCTGCGATAAGTTTGTATTAATCCAATCCTGGAGAGACATAAGGAAGCAGTTTTAGAACATAAGTGGATGTTCTACGGATTTGATGACGGCAGCCTCCTTCGGGAGACGATTATCATTCCAGGCTTCAAAGGTGACGTGGATGACAGAGTGATTGTCAGAGTTTTAGTTTTCCCTCTGACGAGGGACAGTATTATAGACAGGTGGTCCAAGAGGATACTGTAGGTGGCATGGTGCCGGATACTGATTAGGTTCAGTGATCGATACAGTCTAAGAAGTTTGGATTTGGAGTTCATTTATGAACTAGGTCCCATCAGATATCCAGACATATTCTAAGACAGGTATTACTCAATTCGGGAGATGGTTTTCTCCACGAACTTGAGATTAAGAGAGATATAGAAAGAAACATCTAGGCGGATCCACTCACTGAGGCTATTTCTCGAACACAATAGTTTTACAAACGAGCTTTATGAAACTGATTAGTAGAGGAGTTGGATGTTCGTTTTCACATGGGCTGTGAGTAGTCGACATCGCAATAATTAGCCTTGAGTGCAAGTGGGAGATTGTTGGAGATAGTGCCCTCATAGTCAATTATTGGATCGCAGGTACGTGATTGCAATGATTACGGAGTACCTATACTGGTAGGACAGTCTTACTCGAGATGATAGTATGCTATCTGGTTTGCCTTTATCAGTCGTGCACGATAGTGCCCTCATAGTCAATTATTGGATCGCAGGTACGTGATTGCAATGATTACGGAGGACCTATACCGGTAGGACAGTCTTACTCGAGATGATAGTATGCTATCTGGTTTGCCTTTATCAGTCGTGCACATGTTCAGGTGATTGATTACATGTTACACTTTGATAGAGCCCTTAGGATCTTGCTTTACTACCAACTGTATGATGGCGATCATATACGTGAGAGTTGGGTAGTTTATACGCATATCCTTAATTGTGGTCCCTAGTCGTGGGAGTTTCGAGACAGGGCATCGATACTCCGGAGTAGACTAGTGTATACAGTCGAGACCCCGACGAGGGGCGGTGGCCGGTCTCACAAGCCACTGGTGACAGTTGGATCACCTAAGATGTATACAGGTGCTCATTGGTGTAGGGTTCCTAGACACGCTAATGAGGTCTCACAAGGCATCAACCATGCCAACTTTTGCTTTTAGGGGTGCCGAGAAACCCTAATACGGATCGTTGGCTAGAATTCTAGGCGACAAATCAAACTAGTTAACAACTTAACTACAAGAACGGACATACAACCTTTGTAGATCCGGTCCTCCACCTCCATAGCTCCGCAATGAAGTCTCCTCGCTGTCCAAATCGAATCCCGGGCTCAAGCGTCGGCTTCATCGGAGAAATGGGCGGGCAAGGTCGTCGGCTTCGTGCCGAAGATGATCTATGTCGAAGCATCACAAGATCAAGCTCCCACTTCACCAAGTCATGAAACTTGTGAAGAAAACACCCTATACTACTTGGCAAGAGGTAGAGGATGAAGAAATAGGAGTTGGGTTCACTTTAGAATTGGATTTCTCACTCAATTGCTTAAGTTGCCATTGATGAAGCAAGCTTTCTTCCAGTGAAGAAGAAGAAGAAGAAAGAAAGAATATGATAAGTGTTCTTAAAATAAAAAACAAAGAAAGCCACCAATTTCTCTCATTTCCAAAATGAATAAAATAAATAAATAAATGAATAAGAAAATGAAAAGAAACCCTAACCACTAACTAACCATGGTTTAATTCTTTACAGAAACCCAAGCAAGAATGTATCATCAAACATGATACAATCAAGTGCACTAAAATATATCACATATACAATGTGCATTTCAAGTGAGTAAATCCATTTAAAGTGAACCAATACTAGTTAATGCAAAGTAATATATCAAATATATAATTATACATTAAATCATTAAATCAACACTTGATTTAACGATCCGGTCATATCGCATATAACCGACTAGTATCCTATGTATCGGCTTATCGAATCAATCCTTGATTCGACAACTAGGTTATATCGCATATAACCAATCGATACATTCATCGCGAGAATGGAATACGGTATCACATACACGAATTATTCTCGGTCCCGCACATATCTCATATGCGCTCCTATTTCGTTTCGCTTGAGCCAGGAAACCTCTGTGTAGGACTCTAAAGACTCGTCAATACGCCGGCAGCAGGTGATGATCATATCAAACACACACAAACCGCAAGCGGTCTGCTAAACGTAACGGCCACCCGGGTATTGAGCGATCAGAAGATCGACGAGCAAGCCCGCTCACACTCCTGTGAATCCAACCAGTAACACTTACCGTACAGTCCGGTCTCGTCGTCTGATATGTCGCATATCTCGCCTAGGGGTGGTAAACGTCAGACCCCAATAGCTCGATAAGTCGTGTCGATATGAGGTCTATAAAAATTCGAGAAACTACTGGTAACACTTACCAGTAAATCTCAGCAACCCTGGCCAGGGATTTCCGGTTATAGCCAATCGAACACAGCGCACCATCAACTCCCTATACCGGGAGAGACGAATCCCCTCCTATCGCTCATTGCCTCCATGTGACTCGGGACTGTACCAAAAAACCACCGTTTTGCATGCCCTCTTGGACGTGGTAAGGTGGAAATCAAAGCACAGTGGGAACCACACAAGACTCTATGATGATCTCGGGTCAACAGACTACTCTGTACCAGTGTCACCAGAGAACTGCCATCTGACGTAAGGTATAATACCATCTGGGAGTTCTCGGCGAGTCCGTCCAGTGTACCCAGTCTCCACTGAGCACCAGTATATCATCTCTGATGTCAAACACCAATGGATATGGGATCATCCATCGCCCATCTGTATGGGTCGAGAAGGTATACGCTAGTCTACTCTGGTATATCGATGCCCCGTCTCGATACACTCACGACTAGGGACTTTGAAGGATGTACTTATGGACTACCATGTCCCCACTAGTATGATTCGCATCATAGTCCAGGTCGTCAAGTACACATCCTAAGGGCTTTACCAACATGTAACAGAGAGACAATCAGTATACACGTTAAGGTAAAGAGCAACCAGATAGCATACTATCATGTCGAGCAAGAAAGTCCTCCCTATATATGTCCCAGCATCCACTACAATATACATCCAATGTACAGTAATGGCCTCTAGGGCATACATATAACTAACAATCTCCCACTTGCACTAGGGCCATCTGTAGCAGTGGTTGTAGTATCTCATACTCAACCATCCCATAAAAGTCTCTCTCTGGGAATAGGCCTTCGCGAGTGGATCCGCCGTGTTGTCCTCTGAGTCTGTTCTCCTAGCCTCGATCACACTGGAGATCAACCATCCCCATGATCAGGTGATACTGCCTTAGATTATGTCTGGGTCACTGATAGGACCAGGGTTCCCTGGCCAAAGCCACACTTCCATTGTCACACAATGGTAGGAACCTAGTTCATCTCATGAACCAACATACACCCAAACAGCCTCTTTGGTAGCATCTTAAGTAGCGATGTATCTAGCCTTTATCGTCTAGTATGCCACGGTATGTAGCTTGGAACTCTTCCAACATACCGTCCCTTTACTGAGGGTAAAGACAATGCCTGTGACTGACATTCAGTCGTCTTTATCACCCCGGAACCCTTCCAGTGATTCTCCCCAGGATCGATTGATACCATTTCACTACAACTAGCGAGTATCTTAACATCCAATTAGATCTATCTCATAGATCCAAAATCCAGAATTTAGTAGGTATCACTTTGATCCTAGATGGAGAATCATTGTGATAAGTGGAGATTGATCGAGCGTAGCATAGGAAACTCTTTCCCTATCAAGAGTATGTCATCCACGTACTCTATGAGGATCACTACCATACTCTCTACTAACTTTTTGTATATACAAGGTTCATCTACCATTTTGATGATGTCAAACTCTTTGACTACTTCATCAAAACAGACGTTCCAACTCCGCGATGCCTGCTTTATCTTATAAAGCATCTTGTACACGTTTCCGCTGCTCCCACTGTCTATGAAGCCCTCTGGCTGTGTACTTACAGACGCACTCTTCTAAAACATTATTTAGAAAAGTAGTCATGACACCCAACCACCAGATATCGTAGTCATGGTATGTAGCCGTGACAAGTAGGATCTGGATGGACTTAAGCATAGCTACTTGAAAAGGTTTCGTCATTATCCACACCTGGTCAATGACGAAAACCATTAACAAGTCTAGCTTTGAAAGTCTCAACTTTTCCAAGTACACCAAGTAATCTTCTCAAGATATACTTGCTCCTGATGGGGATTTACCCTTCAGATATAGCAACCAAAGTCCATACTTTGTTGGTGTATAAAGATTCCATCTCAGATCACTAAGCATCCAGCCATTCTTACAGAGTCTTACTCTTGATGGCCAGCTCGAAACTAGTTGGGTCATCATCTCATGATGCAATCCTCGCTCCCACTGTCATAGAGAAACCGAAGTATCTCTCAGGTCGGTGAGGAACCCTACTAGGTCGGCGGAGAGGCTGAGGTTCGTTGGTATCTACTGAATCCTTTGGTTCTACCAAATCATCTGCTGTAATTTGCATAGCTGGAACCTTTCCAGTTCTACATAACAGACCTTGCCTCGAGCTTGTCCGGATTTTGTTTTTAGACATAGGCCGGACAACCCCAAATCTTAATTAACTTAAGATATGGGCTCTTCCCTTTCCATATCACATATGAAGCGGTAGGCAACTGATTTGATTAGAACCCTATTCAATAGGTATGCAACTTCTCAAGTGCATAACCCCCAAAAAGGAAACAGGTAACTCAGTAGTACTCATCATAGAGCACACCTTATCAAATAGGGTGTATCTGCCCAGCCCCGATATACCATCGTGCTATGGTGTATACGGAGGAGTAATGCTGAGAGAGAATCTCATTCTTCTTTAGAATAATCTAGGATTTCCGTGCTCAAGTATTCTCCTCCCTGATCACATCAAAGGACATAATACTTATACCCGTATTTTGGTTCTCTACTTCTAACTTATATTCTGTGAATATCTTAAAAGGTTCGGACTTGTGTTTCAACAGGAACATAGGTCTGAATCTTAAGAGATCATCAGAGAATGTAATGAAGTATAAAGAACCAGTCCTGGCATGTGTAGACAGGAGACCTTACATACATCATCATGTATCAGTCCTAAGAGTTCACTAACTCTTTCTCTGTTTCCAATAAATAGAGCTATGGCCATCTTATCTTTGTGACATGACTGGCAAGTTTCACAAGATGTAAATTCAAACTGATTTAAATATGCATCTTTGTGCAACTTTGCTAGTCGGGTCGCACTGATATGACCTAGTCTACAATACCCCAAGAAGGACCCGTTCATTTCTGAACTCTTCCTCTTGTGTGTGTTCCGTATACTAAGAACTGTAGTTTGATTTAGAACATCAATGCTTTTAGATAACGTGCCTGAACGGATCAACTTTTGATATAGGAAATGTTCAAAACATTATCCATCTATACAAAATTTTATCATTTCTTTACTAATAAAGAGATAGATATGATTTTGTATATCAGGTTCGGTATTTAATAACATTCGTTCAGAATCAATGTATTTGGAATACAGGGTGACAGTGACCAACAGACTTGGCTGCAACACTTGCACCGTTTTCTGCCTCATGAAAATTATCACCCGTTCTCAGTTCTCTACCTTTCTGTAGCCCTATGTAGTCATATTACATATCTGGAATCCTGACCCGGTATCAAATACCCAGGACATAGAGAATAGAGAAACGGTTCTGTATAAAGAACACACCCGAAGATGATGCATCAGCATGCACTCTCTTCGTTTGGGCGGCACGGGAATTCTGGTAATCCCCAATTTCCTGCTCTGTCTTATAACAATTATAAGTTGGAGCGGGACCAACGTTCCCCAGCTTAGTATAACAAGCGGGTTCGGTCAAATATCCGTATTATTATCTTGATTAAGGCGTGATATGGTCGCTAGCTGAAGAGAGAGAGAAGAAAACACTCAGCGTGCGCTATTGCAAGAATAGTTTGGTTATTATTTTATCTAATCAGGATGGCTCCCACTGTTTTTATCAAATCTTCCTTCAAACCCTAAAAGGAAAGACTAGCCGGGATTAATTACACATTACAAGTTCGCCAATCTTTTAGCCAGGCCAGTGTCGGTACTTTGAGGGAGGTCCCCTGTGCTTTCGCACGAACCTAATTAATGTAAACCTCGTTTTCCCAGAGGCGTAACCCCGTTGACACCTTTCTAGACACCTACTTGATTGGCTAATTGTAATGTGTAAAACTCTCCCAGGAGTAACTCTTACTCGCAGCGGGTATCGGGATCCAACTATCTCATAGAAGGTATGCAATCTCATTGCAAATTTCAACACTTGAAATTCCCGATAATATTTTGCCTCGAACGATCTATGACCTTGACAAGGTCAACAAACCATAGACCGCAAGTCAAGTTCAACCCGTCATTTCTTGATTGAATCAAACCCACCCGCACGACCCTTGACAAGGTCAACAAGGCCGCACGACTACCCTAACCCAATCTGCATCATATGCATAAGCAGATAAATACTGGTTAGCTACCGCACACTGCGCCTTGACAAGGTCAACGAACGCAGCACGAATACTAAACAGGACTTATCTGAAATGACGGAGGGCTACGACAGGCTTTTAAGAAAGCCTATCGCGTAATGAACTTGATATCGTTATAGAATCAAATGATTTTAAAATGGAGTGCTTTTGAGGCTTTTCTAGTTTTGCTAAAGGAGTCACTCCCGGTGAAGGGATCGTCGGCCCTTTCCTCGTCGAATGAGGTGTGGGATATATCATATATATCACTGTGCAAAGCAAAAACTATAGAAGCTATCAAATGACAAATCGAGTGTGTAGCATCTGCCAGTTATTGCTAAAGGAGTCACTCCCGGTGAAGGGATCTCGGTCCTTTCCCTATCGAATAAGGTGCATGATATATCAAATATACCGCTGTGCAAAGCAAGAACTGTAGCTACCTGTTTTATTTTGAAATTCGATTCTACAACATCTTAGGTTTCTTTTATTTCATTAATCTCATTAATGAAGTCCCATCATTTAAATACCTAAACATCACAGATAAATACGACGTACACTTATGCCATCCGCATTCGCCTCGATATCCCCTCGTGCACCGTTAGGTTAGGTAACTAACGACAGAGCGGGGCAAGGCTAGCGCGGGTGTAAAACATAAGTAACGTCTATATAATATATCATATATACTATATACAGTATCCATCACAGAACATATCACATGATCACATCACAGATATCGCAGCAGAAGAATCATATGAAACATTAGATATACTAGGACGTCCGTGTTTTCAATACGAGCCAGTATAAATCACGGATTCCACGGTCGCGATGAATAGCCAAACCCACACCCCTAGACCCCTACGAGAGCGGCAAGCAACCCTACCAATTCTAGAGTTAGGAGACCCGGACTCGACTCCTCGAGTTGGTCTCCCACTGGACTCCAGAACCCGGTTACTTGTGCTCCCCTCCTTGGGTCTATCCTAGTGCAGAAAAGTAAATAATATACAAACGGTGACATCTTCCGCAACCTGGAAGTGCCCCAATAAAAGAATATTACATACAAGTTTTAACATGAATGAAAATGAAAAACACTCATCTCACATAAAAACCCCCGGCTATTCAAACACAACGATCAAATATAACATATCCAGCAACACATAACATCACATGTCATCAACGTAAGTAAATATGCGCATCCCAATTGTCGTTGACATATAGCAACGAAACCGGCGATATCACATATTACACTTACGGTCACAGAAAAGAAAGTGTAAAACTACAACAGTTGGAATCCGCAACCTACATAGACATCGCATGCCTAATCAAATGAATTCCTTAGACATCGCATGCCTAACAATTATAAATCAAGCGGTTTAGTCTCACTTGATCGGTTGCCACGGAATTTTGATGTGATCAAAAGTCCGTCACAATCACGTAGCGTACGCGGATACTCGCCGGGTAAACTTAATAGACAGCCTCACCCCATAGCCCCGACCAAGTGACTGTAGGAGAACCCCGTCGCCGAAAGCATCCGTTCGGGTGCTTGCGGTAGCGGTGTTCCGCCTTGGTGCACTTTGTCGACGGTATCGGGATGCTGTAGGGTTCCCAGGAACGCTAATGAGGTCTCACAAGGCATCAACCATGCCAATTTTTGCTTTTAGGGGTGCCGAGAAACCCTAATACGGATCATTGGCTAGAATTCTAGGCGACAAATCAAACTAGTTAACAACTTAACTACAAGAACGGAAATACAACCTTTGTAGATCCGGTCCTCCACCTCCATAGCTCCGCAATGAAGTCTCTTCGCTGTCCAAATCGAATCCCGGGCTCAAGCATCGGCTTCATCGGAGAAATGGGCGGGCAAGGTCGTCGGCTTCGTGCCGAAGATGATCTACGTCGAAGCATCACAAGATCAAGCTCCCACTTCACCAAGTCATGAAACTTGTGAAGAAAACACCCTATACTACTTGGCAAGAGGTAGAGGATGAAGAAATAGGAGGTGGGTTCACTTTAGAATTGGATTTCTCATTCAATTGCTCAAGTTGCCATTGATGAAGCAAGCTTTCTTTAAGTGAAGAAGAAGAAGAAGAAAGAAAGAATATGATAAGTGTTCTTAAAATAAAAAACAAAGAAAGCCACCATTTTCTCTCATTTCCAAAATAAATAAATAAATGAATAAGAAAATGAAAAGAAACCCTAACCACTAACTAACCATGGTTTAATTCTTTACACAAACCCAAGCAAGAATGTATCATCAAACATGATACAATCAAGTGCACAAAAATATATCACATATACAAAGTGCATTTCACGTGATTAAATCCATTTAAAGTGAACCAATACTAGTTAATGCAAAGTAATATATCAAATATATAATTATAAATTAAATCATTAAATCAACACTTGATTTAACGATCCGGTCATATCGCATATAACCGACTAGTATCCTATGTATCGGCTTATCGAATCAATCCTTGATTCGACAACTAGGTTATATCGCATATAACCAATCGATACATTCATCGTGAGAATGGAATACGGTATCACATACACGAATTATTCTCGGTCCCGCACATATCTCATATGCGCTCCTATTTCGTTTCGCTTGAGCCAGGAAACCTCTGTGTAGGACTCTAAAGACTCGTCAATACGCCGGCAGCAGGTGATGATCATATCTAACACCCACAAGCCGCAAGCGGTCTGCTAAACGTAACGGCCACCCGGGTATTGAGCGATCAGAAGATCGACGAGCAAGCCCGCTCACACTCCTGTGAATCTAACCAGTAACACTTACCGTACAGTCCGGTCTCGTCGTCTGATATGTTGCATATCTCGCCTAGGGGTGGTAAACGTCAGACCCCAAAAGCTCGATAAGTCGTGTCGATATGAGGTTTATAACAATTCGAGAAACTACTGGTAACACTTACCAGTAAATCTCAGCAACCCTGGCCAGGGATTTCCGGTTATAGCCAATCGAACACAGCGCACCATCAACTCCCTATACCGGGAGAGACGAATCCCCTCCTATCGCTCATTGCCTCCATGTGACTCGGGACTGTACCCAAAAACCACCGTTTTGCACGCCCTCTTGGACGTGGTAAGGTGGAAATCAAAGCACAGTGGGAACCACACAAGACTCTATGACGATCTCGGGTCAACAGACTACTCTGTACCAGTGTCACCAGAGAACTACCATCTGACGTAAGGTATAATACCATCTGGGTGTTCTCAGCGAGTCCGTACAGTGTGCCCAGTCTCCACTGAGCACCCGTATATCATCTCTGATGTCAAACACCAATGGATATGGGATCATCCATCGCCCATCTGTATGGGTCGAGAAGGTATACGCTAGTCTACTCTGGTATATCGATGCCCCGTCTCGATACACCCACGACTAGGGACTTTGAAGGATGTACTTATGGACTACCATGTCCCCACTAGTATGATCCGCATCATAGTCCAGGTAGTCAAGTACACATCCTAAGGGCTTTACCAACATGTAACAGAGAGACAATCAGTATACACGTTAAGGTAAAGAGCAACCAGATAGCATACTATCATGTCGAGCAAGAAAGTCCTCCCTATATATGTACCAGCATCCACTACAATATACATCCAATGTACAGTAATGGCCTCTAGGGCATACATATAACTAACAATTGGGTTATGAGTACACCGGACAGGACTCGCCGGGAACCTGCTAGTTGGTATTATACATATCGTCAGATAGCAGTTCCCTGGTGACATGTGTACAGTATAGTTCATCGACCTGAGATCGTCATTTGTCTCGTGTGAGTTCCTACTGTGCTTTGATTTCTACCCTACCACGACTCAGAGGAGTCGTGCAAACAGGTAGTTTTTGGGTACAGTCCCGAGCCATATGGAGGCACGTGAGCGGATCGTCAGGGGATTCGTCTCTCCCGGTATTGGGGGCGAGATCGTGCTGTGTCTAGGAGAGCCATTACATAAAGCCCACGGCCGTGGCAGGAGATTTACTGGTAGGTACTCCAGTAGTATCTCAGGGTGTTATTGGGCTACACTCCGACACGACTTATACTGCTATTGAGGGTCTGACGTTACTAGCCCCCTAGGCAGATATGCGATACTCATAGACGAACGGACCGGACTGTATATACATTGTCACTGTTAGGCTCAGTAGGGTTTCTGGATGAGTTCGCTCATCAGCCTCCCTTGAGGTCAGTCCATGGGCAGCCGTCACGCATAGCTAGTGCCGCTGACGGTTTGTGGTTAAACCCACTGCCAGGGTACTGACGAGTCATTAGAGTCCCCCACAGACAGTTTCCCAAGTTCGGGCGAAACGTTGTAGAGGCCGTATGGTTTTATGGCAGGGTTCGGAAATTGCACGTGCGTTTACACACGTGTCGGTTTTCGGGCAGATGATACTGGTCGGCTTTGGTTTAAGCCGGATCCGAGTATTATATTGAGTAGATATAATATCTTTATCTCAGTTGCATTTGTATTCGGTCGTAATACAAATGCGGGTATATTTATACAGTTACGGGGTTATCCTGAAATTCGTTTCGGGATCACTTTTGGAAGTTGCCAGTTTCCAGTTTTCTATCAGCCGTCTTTTAACATTCGGTTAAAGACGGATTTATCTTTTCTTTGGAAGAGTGTGGATGCTTCTAGAAGGTTCTAGAAGCGGTGAGGTGTTATTGTTTCATTGGTTGCTTTTGGTGTGTTCACACTTTGTATTCACATTTGAGATATTTGTTTGTGTTCACACTAGAGATATTTGTTTGTGTTCACACATGATATTTTCTTGTGGTCACCCCCCTCTCCTACACTCACCCTCCTCCTCCCTATATATGGCCGGCCCTCTCCTCTCTCACTCTGACTTGAGTTTTCATCTGGTAAAAAGATTATGATAGATTTTGGGGTGTATGGAATTTCACAGCTCATTTCATTCCATCACCCGATTCGAGTGGCAACTTCATTAACCGTTCGTCCATAGCTTTGGACGGAACGAGACAAAGTCTTCTACTCATTCTCTACATCAATCTTGGTCGTCTCTTTTAGCAAACTTGACGACCGAGTTGCCTCGAGTCAGAGGCGGGAGCCCGTTTAAAGAATCAGTGACGTAGTGCCACTTGGACGAGTAGATCGGAGATTGAAGAGATCGGAGCAGCCGCAACGGAGCGTGGGATGATGGTTAAAGAACGAAAGACTCGGATCGTTCGGTATAACCTTTCTACACTCTTTACAGTTTGTTAGTTTAGCAATAATGGCAGATCCGGGTTAAAGTATACGATAGCGCCAGTTAAAAAGTTTTTGTTCCGCATTTGGCGTCTGTAGACGGCCGGGGCGCTACCGTAGACTTACACAGGTGGCATTGCATTAAATGAGATTAGTGACTCATTTGTGTGATTCATCCATGTCATTAATGCATCATAAATGCTTAATGACTCATGGAGATGAATCACTCATAGATATTTATGAAGCATGGTTGTTAATCCTATTATTTCATTTTTAGATAAATAAATAATGCTTCATATATATTATGATAGATCATTATCTTATTTGATTATCATCTTCACCTTCTCTCTCCTCAAGCTCACTCTCTCTTCAAACCCTAACCCTAACCTCTCATGTGTTGAGATCAAGGGTTAGCTAGACTAATACATCCATAACCTCACTCTATATCCCCTAGGTAGCTTAGATTAGCACTTTGAGCAACCTAGTTATCTCAAGTTAGAGATAAAGCTTGGCGTAGGAGCTCTCGGGTGGATCATCTTTGATTCGAGGAGGCCGTTAAGGTACCGATGTTCCAAGGAGCCTACGAGGAGTGGAGGACCGTGATGAAGACCCGAAGGATAAGTAACGTGAGGTATAACTTCGTATTCGAGTAATTAAACCTCTAGTAGATAGTTAGCAATGGTTTAGATACGATTCATGCGCTCAAGTCCGTGTTACGAAGCTTTGATAATTGTTTTTCATATATTCCGCCTCCCCGCAAGTTCGTGGGGTGCATGACATGGACTTACATATGTTTTCATGATGTTTTGGGTGTCGATATTTGACACTCAGGCTCCATGAGACTTACAGGATGTGAGGGCCGATCTGTGGATGCGGTGCCTGAGGATTTGGGATTTTATGTGTCAGTGAGGGACACTGGTGTTCTTCCATGCAGATGATTTGCATGAGATTTTATATTATATTATCCCACACTCAGGAGTATGTTTATATGCATTGCTTCATGTAGTTGTAGTACCCTGATGATGTACCTTTACATGATTGTTGCATATTCACATTTTCATACTTATGCTATCGAATTACATGTGATAGATTAATCGCTGTTCGTGCATACTTGCGATTACAGTATGATGTTATTTACTATTCACGAGTTGGCAACTCACCCTCGTTGTGCCACAGTGTTTTGCAGGGCTTACCCTCTGAGTAGTCGCGGCAGGGCATCTTATCATCTCCACCTTTGCGGATACCGCTATGATTGGCTGTGAGGCCTTCGCTTTTAGGTGGGTTTGCGGTTATCCGTCTGTACATTATATATCTTTTTGTTGGATCTAGTATTCTCCATCTACCACTTCTTGTATATGACTTAGAGACGAGTTGTGAGGATTCTGTGTTGTATATTTTGGTGACTTTGGGTGCCGTGCTCGTGGGAGCCGGTTATGTTGAAAAGTTTTACTTCTTTATGCAGTTTTCCTTTATATTCTTCGCTTCAGCGTCGTATTTATATCTTGTGGTGGTTGTCTCTGCTGTTGGGCATGATTTGCTCCCATTTGGGATGCTTTTTTATATTATCTATGTTGTACCCGTTTTCGGGGTTAGTTTTTACAAAGGAGGTGCTGCCGAAATTTTTAAAGAACGAAAACTAAACTTAAAGATTTTTACTTGAGAATTTCAGAATGTTTTAAACTATGTTTTTCTCCGTTTATCCAGTTTTGGGTGGTTTAGATTTCTGAGTTTCGGCTTACTTAAGTTGCATACGCCTGTAGACGTTACGTGGTTTAAGTGCCGGTTACGGGCCAAATTTTAGGTTATGACAATCATAAACTCCAAAACCGTACCCTGCCGAACAAGCTCAAGAATCTCAGACAAACGGTCATCACTGGGCTGCGCCTCACGGATACGATCAAAAAGTAGTGGACGGGCGCGGACATGAGCAAGCTGTCCCCCAGTGGAAGTGAACTCGAACTGTACTCTACCATCGCACAATAGCTCCCAATCTGCAGAAGACCGTCACTGAACTGCGCTCAACTGGGACAAGCTACGACTCAAAGCATCAGCTACCACATTTGCCTTGCCCGGGTGATAAAGGATCTCACAATCATAATCCTTCACTAGCTCCATCCAACGGCGCTGTCTCAGATTCAGATCCCGCTGCTGGAAGATGTACTTACAGCTCTTGTGATCCATGAAGATCTGACACGACTCCCCGTATAAGTAGTGCCTCCAAATCTTCAACACAAAGACCACCGCGGCCATCTCAAGATCGTGAGTGGGGTAATTCTACTCGTGCTTTTTCAGCTGCCTAGAAGCATAAGCAATCACTCTATCATGCTGCATCAAAACACAACCGAGCCTCACTCGAGAAGCATCACAGCAAACAACATAGCCGCCCGATCCAGAAGGCAAAGATAGAACTGGTGCGGTCGTCAACCGAGTCTTCAGCTGCTGAAAACTCTGCTCGCACGCATCAGTCCAAAGAAAAGGAACCCACTTCCGGGTCAGTACGGTCAGCGGTGTGGCGATACTCAAGAAATCCAGCACAAAACGGCGATAATAACCAGCTAAGCCCAAAAAGCTGCGGACCTCAGTCACCGATACAGGTCTGGGCCAAAGTTTCTTAGCCTCGATCTTCCTCAGGTCCACAAGAATTCCATCTCCAGTCACCACATGACCCAGGAAATCAACTCGATCAAGCCAAAACGCGCACTTTGAGAATTTAGCATACAGCTGGTGCTCTCTCAATATCTGCAAAGCAATCCTCAAGTGCTGCTCATGCTCCTCACGACTCCTAGAGTAGACTAGAATGTCATCAATAAACATAATAATGAACTGGTCGAGGAACGGCGTGAAAATCTGGTTCATCAGATCCATGAACACTGCTGGCGCATTGGTGAGTCCGAACGACATCACCAAAAACTCATAATGCCCATAGCACGTACGAAAAGTGTTAGATATATATGCCGTAGAGGCCTGTATTGTATAGGATGCTAGGCATGTATATGTACATAAACAATCTTTTCTCGAAATGATAGTATGCTATTTGGTTTATCTTCATCTGAACATGTGATATGTTGTGCATGTTGATGAAGCCCTTAGGACTATGCTTGACTACCAGGATTATGATGAGATCATACTAGTGGGGCCTGGGTAGTCTACAAGCATATCCTTTAATAGTTCCTAGTCGAGGGTATATCGAGACAGGGCATCGGTATTACCAGATTAGACTAGTATGTACGTTTCTTGACCCTGGGGGCGATGGTTGATTCCACAACCATTGGTGTTTGACATCAAAAAATATACACAGGTGCTCATTGGAGAGTGGGTACACTGAATAGGACTCGCCGAGAACTCTTAGATGGTATATATACCTATTATTAGATAGCAGTTGTCTGGCGACACTTGTACAGGTTAGTCTATAGACCCAAGATCGTCATAGTGTCTTGTGTGATTCCCACTGTACTTTGATTTCCTCCCTACCACGGCTCTATTGAGTCGTGCAAACAGGTGGACTTTGGGTACAGTCCCGAATCATATGGAGACAGTGAGCGATAGGAGGGGTTTCGTCTCTCCCGGTATAGGGAGTTGATGTCGCGCTATGTTTGATCGGCTATAACACCTAAATCCCTGGCCAGGGTTCTCGAGGTTTACTGATAAGTGTTATCAGTAGTTCCTCGAACTGTTATGAGCCGTAAATCAGCATGACTTATAAAGTCACTGGGGTCTGACATTTACCACCCCTAGACTTCATATGCGACGTATCAGACGAAGAGACCGGACTGTACGGTAAGTGTTGCTTGCAGGCTCGTAGAGGTTGTGATGAGTTCGCTCGTCGGCCACCTTTTTGTCATGTACCTGGGTAGCCGTTACGCACAGCTAGTGCTACTGACGTGCTTGTGGTTAAACCCACTGCCAGCGTACTGTCGAGTCTTTAGAGTCCCACATAGAGGGTTCCTTCGTTCAGCCAAAATATGTAGAGGTTGTAAGTTGTTATGGCAACCGTAAGCTGTTACGGCAGGGTTTCGATTATGTTCGTGTAATTGTTACAGGAATAATAATCGGAAGGACAATACTGGTGGGCTTTGGTTTAAGCCGGATACCGATATTATATTATTGGATTAATGGTATACGTATTTTTCGGAATTCGGGTACGGGTATACGGTATACGGTATACGGAAGAGGAGTATTCTTGTAATTGTTACAAGAATACCTTCTATAAGGTGCTACCTCATAATGACATCATTTATTTTATGAAAATAAATAAATGAAGTGGAAATTAGAAAGTTCAAGCATGATTGAGATAATGAGTTGTTTTATTGTTTTGGAGTTACTATTGAAGCATGGTGCTAATTTTATAATGCATGCTTCAATTATTTCTCTTGGTGCTATATCTTTATTCATCATGCCTGAACTCTTTCATTATGACAAACACTATCTCTCTCCTTCTTCACTCCTCCTTAAATACTCCTCCTTCTTCCAAGATTTAATCTACACATGAGATGTGAATCCAAATCTTAGGATCTTGAGTTAATCCAATACACTAATCTTTACACAATCCTAGTGACCTCTTCTAGTGAAATTGATCTCTAGGTTAAACTCTTGTGAAGAGTTTCTAGCTTGCACGTAACTCTCGGGTAGATCATCTAGGTCTTGGGTGGCCGAAGATCGAAGACATCGGCAACATCATCAAAAGAGAAGACAAGGAGCAAAGGAGTTGCATCAAAGAGAAGACCCGAAGGACCGTATCATCAAGGTATAATCCCTAACATAGTAAATAAGATCTCTAGTTAGGGTTTTCTAGTTGTGGTTTAGACAAGATCTTCGGTTAAGTGCATGTTGTATGCCAAGAAAATTTTCGTTCATCGCTTCCGCCACGTCACAAGAGTTGTGTGATCATGCAACAAGTACTAACATGGTATCAGAGCCTAACTAAACCATAATTAGATTGTTAGCCAAAAGTTAGAACCTCGATCGACAATTTTTTCTCCCGAAAACATGTTTTTTGCCCCTGCAGCTGTCAATTTTTGAAAGTGTTCAAAAAATCTTTTCAGAGGCCTTAAAAATACATGCAGGGTTTTCTAAGAACACTGTAGAAAAATGAGACTCTAACTCGCCAGGAACGCCGCGGATCCGCGGCCAAACTCAGTGTTTGGCCACCGATCCGCGGCCGAGTCGTGGCCGAGTCGACTCGTTTTTTCAGCAGTGTTCTTAGATTAATGAAATAGGGTTTCTGGGATATCTGGAATTTTCACAAAGTTGTTTGTGTACTGGAACATGTCCAGTGTTGGCATGGTTTAAAATTATCAATCGAAATTCTAAGTGTTTGGCTAATCGGGTTTGTTGTTTTTCGATATGTGTTTAAAACGTCCACTAATTGCTATATGGCAATTAGTGGGGGTTGCACATATGTATATGATGAGATGGTATGTGTATATGAATGTGTTGGATCGTCGTGATGAATGGCCGGGGGATGTGAGAAGAGTGTTTTTCCTTTTCTTTCATTCAATGTAATTTGTAAAAATAAATGTAATATTATTTTGCGGGGTACATCCGGGATGAGGTTGTAGCCACCATTGTATAATTTCTTTTTACTGTTTTTGCTCCTAGGATAGACCCAAGGTAGAGTGCACAAACTACCGGGTTTTTGAAGTGCCTAGTGGCCTACTCACTTTGTTGAGGGAGGTTGCTTCACTTCGGGAATTTGGTGGGTAGTTTGCCGCACCCGTAGGGGTCTAGGGTGCGGTTTTTGGCTATTCATCACGACCGTGGAGCCCGTCTTTCTTTAAGGGCTTGAATGAAATACGGAATTCCTAGTATATCCAATGTATTCATCTGTGATCTGAAATGGTTATATTTATATATGAGATATATAATAAATGTTGCTTATGTTTTGCACCCGCGCTAGTCCAGCCCCCGCTCTGCCGTTAGTTAAGTAACCTAACGGTGAATGATGGGGCCCCGTGGCGAATGCGGATGGCATAAGTGTACGTTCTATTTTCGTTTCTTTTCTGTGATGTTTAGGAAACTTAAATGATGGGACAATATTAATGTGATTATTGTTATGAAAAATAAACCTAAAGATATTGTAGAATCAAACTTTTTAAAATGGGCAACTCTAGCTTTTGCTTTGCATAGTGGTATTCTTGAATATCCTGCACCTCATTCGATGAAGAAAGGGCTGAGATCCCTTCACCGGGAGTGACCCCTTTAGCGAAACTGGAAAATGTTACAAAGAACTCGATTTGATTTTATAGTTTATCTAAGTTTGCTTTGTATCATGGTATTCATGAATATCCTGCACCTCATTCGATGAGGAAAGAGCCGAGATCCCTTCACCGGGAGTGACCTCTTTAACAAAATCAGAAAGATACTACAAAACCATTCGATTTTTAAAATTGGAGCTTAAACCACTCTTTTCACTCAATTCTACAACGATATCAAAGTTCAAAACGTTAAAGGTTTTCATAAAAACCATCCGTTGCCCTCCGCCATTTTAGGAAGCAGAGTACTTAGTATTCGTGCCACGTTTGTTGACTATAGTTAAGGCGTGGTGTATGGTAGCTAAGTGATGTCTTCCTACAAAGCATTTGATGCGATCGATTAGAACATTCGCATGACTTTGTTGACCATAGTTAAGGGTCATGCGGGTGGGTCTAAATCAATCCCGAAATGGCGGGTAGAACTTGACTAGTGCTTATCATTTGTTGACCATAGTTAAGGTCATAAGACACTAGTTGTAAAAATCATATCGGGAATTACAAGAGTTGAAATTTGCAATGAGATTGCATACCTTCTATATGATAGTTGGATCCCGATCCCACTGTGAGTAAAAGTTACTCCCGGGAGAGTTTTGCACTTTACAATTAGCTAATCCAGTAGGTGTCTAGAAAGGTATCAACGGGGTTACGCCTCTGGGAAAATGAGGTTTATTTTAATTAGGTTCGTGCGAAAGCGCGGGGAACCTCCCTCAGAGTACCGACACTGGACTGGCCGACTGGTTGGCGAACTTGTAGATTGCAATTAATCCTGGCTAGTTTTCTTTTTTAAGGTTTGAAGGAAAATTTGAAAAAAAGCAGTGGGAGACATTGATTAGATAAGATTAATAACCAATCTAATTATGCAAGAGCAATCGCTGAGTGTCTTATTTTCTCTCTCCTAATGGCAGATACCTATATTGGGTCTTAAGCTTTTATTAGACAAAAATAAACTCACGGGACCGAATTACAAAGATTGGATAAGGAACGTTAATATTGCCCTAACCTATGATAAGGTCGGATACGTCCTGACTACTCCAGCCCCTCCTAGCCCAGGCCCTGATTCTTTAGTTGCGGATAAAGAAATTCGCAAGAAATGGGATATAGAGTGTGCAACAGCCAAGTGCCTCGCGCTTCTTCTATGAACAATGAACATCAGAAGAAGCACGAGAAGATGGATGTTCAATCCATCTTTCTCCATACAAAGGAGTTGTATGGAGAGCAATCTCGTACTCTCTGATACGAGGCATCTCGAAAGTTGTTTCAGATGCGGATGGCTGCTGGCACGTCTGTAGGTGGCCATGTATTGAAGATGATTGGACTTATCGAAGAACTTAAGGACCTGGGTTGGACCATGGAGAACGAGCGGTATGTTGATATTGTTCTACAGTCCCTTTCCCTCGCTTTTGCTCAATTCATTGTAAACTTCAACATGCATAACATGGAGAAGTCTTTACCTGAACTCCTCAATATGTTGAGGAGTGCAGAGAGCACACTAAAGGTAGTGAAAACTCCCACTCTTATTGCTGGGCCATCTTCTTCCTCCGTCCCAAAAACCAAGGCCAAGGGAAAGAAGAAGAAGAATCCCATCAAGCAGAGAGGTGGAGTGAAAAGGCATCGGGAAAGGACAAGAAAGGGGCTGCTACGACAGGATGAGGGGGATGTTTCCACTGCCACCAGACTGGGCACTGGAAGAGAAACTGCGTTGGATACTTGGCCGACCTCAAGAAGAAGAAGCATGGTGATGCTTCCACTTCAGGTGTGTTTGTAACAGAAAACTGTTTTTCAATTAACTCTGCTTCCTGGGTATTAGATACTGGGTCAGGATCTCACATCTGCAATTGTGTGCAGTGGCTGAGAAATAACAGGTTTTTGAAGAAAGGTGATCACACTCTCCGGGTTGGGAATGGTTCCTCGGTACATGCTACTGCAGTGGAAGAGTATCATCTTAGTTTGCTGTCGGGTTGTTTATTAGTTTTGAACCCATGTTATTTTGTACCTTCGATGTTATGCAATATTATATCTGTATCGTTGTTGGACAATGCTGGATATAATTTTGTATTGCAATCTAATGTTATGAACATTAATCTTAATCAAGAGTTGATTGGGTATGGTACATTAAATAACGGGATATACGTCCTAAATCAGCATACAGTTTTTCATATACAACACGGAAACAAAAGAAAGGTTTCAGACATAAATGAAGCTTTCATTTGGCATTGTAGACTTGGTCATATTAATGAAACAAGACTAACCAAGCTACATAAAGATGGATATTTAAACTCGTTTGAATATAAATCTTATGCGACTTGCCAGTCTTGCATCAAAGGTAAAATGACCAAAACTCCGTTTACTAGACATGGAGAGAGAGCTATAGAACTCTTAGGCCTCATACATAGTGATGTATGTGGACCAATGTCTACACATGTGAGAGGTAGTTTTTCATACTTCATAACCTTCACTGATGATTTATCGAGATTCGGGCACGTGTTCTTGTTGAAACATAAGTACGAAGCCTTCGAAAAATTCAAGGAGTATAAATCTGAAGTAGAAAAACAAACAGGCTTAAGTATCAAGAAACTTCGATCAGATCGAGGAGGTGAGTATCTAAGCTCAGAGTTTCTAGATTTCCTAAAAGACAATGGGATTCTCTCTCAGCTCACTCCTCCGTACACACCACAACACAACGGTGTAACGGAAAGGAGGAATCGTACCTTATTAGATATGGTACGATCTATGTTGAGTGATGCTGAGTTACCAATATCATTTTGGGGGCACGCATTGGAGACTGCGATTTATCTATTGAATAGGGTTCCGACCAAAACCGTGTCTACCACTCCATATGAGATATGGTATGGAAAGAGACCATCTCTTAAAAGAGTTAAGATATGGGGTTGTCCGGCTTATGTGAAAAAGCAGAATCCGGACAAACTTGAGACACGATCGGTTTTGTGTAGATTTGTGGGATATCCAGAACACTCGTATGGATATCTTTTCTACCATAAGGAGGAACAAAGGGTGTTTGTTTCTCAGTATGCCACATTTTTAGAAAATGAATTTTTTACAAATGATACTGTTGGCAATGCGGTAGAACTGGAAGAAATTCCAGATACACAAACAATTACCGATGATTTGGTTGAACTTGAGATTTCAATAGAACCTGACGAACCTCAGCCACTCCGTAGATCTAGTAGAACTTCTCGCCCACCTGATAGATACTACGGTTTTCTAATTGATGGTGATAGAGAATATTGCATCATGGATGATGATGACCCTACTAGTTTTCAGCAAGCTATCATGAGTGGTGACTCAGTGAAGTGGCTGGATGCCATGAGATCCGAAATGGAATCCATACACACCAACAAAGTATGGACTTTGGAGGCTGCACCTTCTGGAGTAAAACCCATAGGATACAAATGGATCTTTAAAAGAAAGATCGGTGTGGATGGTCAGGTGGAGACCTATAAAACTAGGCTGGTAGCAAAAGGATTTCGTCAAAGACTGGGCTTGGACTATGATGAAACCTTTTCACCAGTCGCGATGCTCAAATCCATTCGGATCCTGCTTGGTATAGCTGCTCACTATGATTATGAGATCTGGCAGATGGATGTTAAAACGGAATTTCTAAATGGTAATGCGTATTTATGGATCGGCCAGAAGGCTTCATGGATAGTGGGAGCAGCGGAAAAGCATGCAGGCTGCTTAAATCCATCTATGGATTAAAGCAGACATCACGGAGTTGGAACATCTGCTTTGATGATACAATCAAAGAGTCTGGTTTTATCAAAAATGTGGATGAACCATGTATTTATAAAAGGATTGCAGAGAGAACTATTACATTCCTCGTATTGTACGTGGACGGCATTCTCTTGATAGGAAATGATATTCCTATGCTACAATCGGTCAAACTATTCTTATCCCAGAGGTTCTCCATGAAAGACCTGGGCGATGCCTCGTACATTCTGGGGATTAAGATCTATAGAGATAGATCTAAGAAATTATTGGGATTGTCCCAATCGAGATACATTGACACCATACTAAAGAGGTTTAGTATGGAAGATTCCAAGAGGGGTAATTTACCCGCTTGTCACGTGATCACCCTCTCCAAAGAGATGTCTCCAAAGACTGATGAGGAGAGGGCTCACATGAGCATTATACCCTACGCTTCGGCAGTAGGATCTATAATGTATGCGATGTTATGTACTCGTCCAGATGTAGCTTATGCACTGAGTGCAGTAAGCAGGTATCAATCCAACCAAGGGAAGAAACACCGGACTGCTGTGAAGAACATTCTGAAGTACTTGAGAAGAACTAAAGAAATGTTCTTGGTGTATGGTAACGGAGATCTCCAAATGGAGGGCTTTACCGACTCCAGCTTCCAGAGCGACAAGGATGATAGTAAGTCCATCTCAGGGTTTGTATTTACCCTAAATGGAGGGGCAGTATGTTGGAAGAGTTCCAAGCAAGATACCATCGCAGACTCCACGATGGAAGATGAGTATATTTCCTAATGATGCCGCAAAAGAGGCAGTCTGGATGAGGAAGTTCATTTCCGAACTTCAAGTGGTTCCATCCATTGCTAATCCAATACCTCTGTATTGTGATTGTAAGTCTACGGTAGCACCCCGGCCGTCTGTCCGAGGCCAAAATGCGGAAACGAAAACTTTTCTTAAACTAGAAACCGGTGTTATCGTATGCTTAAAACCCCGGATCGAACCATTAACCTACAACTAGCAACTAGAGAAGGGTTGGAAAGGCTATACCGATCGATCCGTGTCCTTCGGTCTTTGGCCACCATCCCAAGCTCCTTGCGGTATCTCCGGTCTCGATCTCCTCGTCGGAAAGGGCACCACATCATCGAGTCTTTTTACGGGCTCCCGCTTCATCCGAAGCAACTCAGGCACGAAGTTCGCTAGCCGACGTGTCCAAGGCGATGTAGAGAATGTGTGTGATAACTTTGTTTCAAGCATCCATTGATTCTCTTCACATGAGAGTGTATGGATGGAGGTTAGAGATGATGCCATTAATGGAGATTGTGAGCTAGAGGAAGAAGAAGAAGAAGAAGCCTTTTTCTTTCTTTTTTCTTGTGTTGTTGCCAATGATAAAAATGAGAGAGAGCAAGAAAAAGAAATACAAGAGCTAACCATTACCTTGGCTGCTCCTCTCTCTCCTCTTATCATTTCAACTCACAAATCCATTAAATAATGTGACATTTGCACAAGAAATGAGACCATGAGTCACCAATGAAGTCTGTCACATTAAATGCTCAAAATGATGATTTCTTGCTCACAATTTCCATTTGCAAACATTAATCCAAATGTTTACAACAATAAAAAGATACGGCAATATCTAAAGTAAACTCGTGACGGATCACAAGGATACCCCTTACCTGTATATATACATACCTGCATCCGCATTCCGACTGAATGCGAATGTGATGAGACTAAAGTAATCCAACAAATCTAATACTAGGATCCGGCTTAAACCAAAGCCCACTAGTATGATCCGTCCGATCATGATCCGTACACTACTGCACGTATATGATCGAACCCTGCCATATGTCATACGGCCTCTATAATGTTTCGCCCGAAACTTGAGAAACAGTCTGTGGGGGACTCTAAAGACTCATCAATACTTTGGCTGTGGATTTAACCACTAGAACGTCAGTGGTACTAGCTGTACGTAACGGGCTACCAGGTATTGACCAAAAGGGAGGTCGATGAGCGAACTCATCCTGACACCCAACTGAGCTTGTTAGTGACAATATCCGTACAGTCCGGTCCGTTCGTCTATGAGCATCGCATGTCGGGCCTAGGGAGTTGGTAAAAGTCAGACCCCCAAAAGCGGTACAAGTCATGTCGGAGTGTAGCCCAGAACATCCTGAGATACTACTGGAATACCTACCTGTAAATCTCCTGCCTTGGCCAAGGACTTCGTGTAATGGCTCTCCTAGAAACAGCGCGATCTCCCCCCCAATACCGGGAGAGACGAAACCCCTGTAAGTCCACGTTACCCGTCCCCGGTTCTTTGGGGTTGCGGAAATGGTAAAAAACGATTTTTCTTTTGGGGTTAACATGGACTCAAAATACGGATCTTTGTTAAACAACTATCTAACAACCTAACTAGGAGTTTTACCTACTCGGTTAGGGGGTTATACTTAAACTTGAACTTCTTCTCTTCGACTCCTTATGGTGGTCGGATGGTTCTCTCCTCGTCGTCTCCTTGTGCCGAAGATGGATCCACCTGAAAGCTTCTACCTTTGGCTCCAACCTCAATCTAGAGGAAACTAGAACACTTGGTTTGCTAGACCTTGTATACTAGGATGAGTAGAGAAGTGTTTTGGGTTTTATCTCTAAGGAAATGGTTCTCAACTCAAGAGTGGGAGTTTCCTTGAGCTAGAGAGAGCAAGAGGTGTAGGGTTCCTAGGCACACTCAAGAGGTCTCACAAGGCATCAACCATGCCAAATTCAAATTTTTCCGGTGCCGAGAAACCCTAAACTAGATCGTTAACTAGAGAATAGGCGAAACAACAAGCTAGTAAACAACTTTACTTCTAAGTGAATGGAAAATACAACCTTTGTAGATCCGGTCCTCCACTTACTTAGCTCCGTGACGATGTCCCTTCACTGCGATCATCGGATCCCGGAATCCCGCGGTGGTTTCATCGAAGAAATGATCGGGCTAGGTCGATGACTTCGATGCCGAAGATGATCTACGTCGAGGCAACACAAGATCAAGCTCCAACTTCACCAAGTCATGAAACTTATGACGAAAACACCCTATACTACATGGCAAGTGGTAGAGGATGAAGAAATAGGAAGTGGGTTCACTTTGGATTTGGATTTCTCACTTGATTTCATCACTTGACTTTTTTCAAGAAAGCTTTTCTTTTCTTCACTTGAAGAAGAGGATGAAGAAGAAGAAAAAGAATAATGAATTAATTCCAAAAAGAAAAATGAAGTGATGGTTATCATAATGCAACCATGGGTGAGGCTAACTCATGTAGAGAATGAACTAGGGTTTAGGTAAATGGTTAGGGTTAAGGAAAGAAACAAAATGGTCAAGCTTTCAAAGCTTCATGAAGCTTCAACAAAATCCAAAGAAAGCCACCATTTCATTTCTTGCCAAAAGGAATAAGGAAAATAAATAAAAAAAAATGAAAAACCCAACCATTAACCTAAAGATGGTATAAAGCAAACATACACCCAAGTTTGCATGTATCATCAAACATGATACAATCAAGTGCACAAAAATATATCACATATACAATGTGCACATCAAGTGAGAAAATCCATCTTAAGTGAACCAATACTAGTTAATGCAAAGTAATATATCAAATATATAATTATACATTAAATCATTAAATCAACGCTTGATTTAATGATCCGGTCATACTGCATATAACCGACTAATATTTAGTGTATCAATGTATCGAATCAACACTTGATTCGGTAACCCGGTTATATCTCATATAACCGTCTAATGATACAAATCGCGAGAATAGAATACAGTATCACATACTGGTATTATTCTCGGTCCCGCACATATCTCATATGCGCTCCTATTTCATTTCGCTTGAGGCAGGAAACCTCTGTGTAGGACTCTAAAGACTCGTCAATACGCCGGCAGCAGATGATGATCATATCAAGCACCCACAAGCCGCAAGCGGTCTGCTAAACGAAACGGCTACCCGGGTATTGAGCGATCAGAAGATCAACGAGCAAGCCCACTCACACTCCTGTGAATCCAACCAGTAACACTTATCGTACAGTCCGGTCTGATCGTCTGATATGTCGCATATCTCGCCTAGGGGTGGTAAACGTCAGAACCCAGTAGCTCGATAAGTCGTGTCGATATGAGGTCTATAACAGTTCGAGAAACTACTGGTAACACATACCAGTAAATCTCAGCAACCCTGGCCAGGGATTTCCGGTTATAGCCAATCGAACACAGCGCAACATCAACTCCCTATACCGGGAGAGACGAATCCCCTCCTATCGCTCATTGCCTCCATGTGATTCGGGACTGTACCCAAAAACCACCGTTTTGCACGCCCTCTTGGACGTGGTAAGGTGGAAATCAAAGCACGGTGGGAATCACACAAGACTCTATGACGATCTCGGGTCTACAGACTAACCTGTACCAGTGTCACCAGAGAACTGCCATCTGACGTGAGGTATAATACCAACTGGTAGTTCTCGGTGAGTCCATCCAGTGTACCCAGTCTCCACTGAGCACCCGTATATCATCTCTGATGTCAAACACCAATGGATATGGGATCATCCATCGCCCATCTGTATGGGTCGAGAAGGCATACGCTAGTCTACTCTGGTATATCGATGCCCCGTCTCGATATACCCACGACTAGGGACCTTGAAGGATGTACTTATGGACTACCATGTCCCCACCAGTATGATCCGCATCATAGTCCAAGTAGTCAAGTACACATCCTAAAGGCTTTACCAACATGTAACAAAGAGACAATCAGTGTACACGTTAAGGTAAAGAGCAACCAGATAGCATACTATCATGTCGAGCAAGAAAGTCCTCCCTATATATGTCCCAGCATCCACTACAATATACATCCTATGTACAGTAATGGCCTCTAGGGCATACATATAACTAACAATCTCCCACTTGCACTAGGGCCATCTGTAGCAGTGGTTGTAGTATCTAATACTCAACCATCCCATAAAAGTCTCTCTCTGGGAAAAAGGCCTTTGTGAGTGGATCCGCCGTGTTGTCCTCTGAGTCTACTCTCCTAACCTCGATCACCCTGGAGATCAACCATCTCCATGATCAGGTGATACTGCCTTAGAATATGTCTGGATCACTGATGGGACATGCATTCCTAGGCATAAGCCACAACTCCATTGTCTCACAATGGGAGGAATGAAGTTCATCTCATGAACTAATATACATCCAGACTGCCTCTTTGGTAGCATCTTAAGTAGCGATGTATCCTGCCTTTATCGTCTAGTATGCCACGGCATATAGCTTGGAACTCTTCCAACATACCGTCCCTTTACTTAGGGTAAAGACAATGCCTGTGACTGACTTTCAGTCGTCCTTATCACCCTGGAACACTTCCAGTGATTCTCCCCAGGATCGATTGATACCATCTCACTAGAACTAGTGAGAATCCTAACATCCAATTAGACCTATCTCATAGATCCAAAACCCAGGATTTAGTAGGTATCACTTTGATCCTATGTGGAGAATCATTGTGATAAGCGGAGATTGACCGAGCGTAGCATAGGAAACTCCTTTCTTATCAGGAGTATGTCATCCATGTACTCTACGAGGATCACCACCATACTCCCTACTACCCATTTTTTTATACAAGGTTCATCTACCATTTTAATAACGTCAAACTCTTTGACTATCTCATCAAAACAGATATTCCAACTCCGCGATGCCTGCTTTAATCTTATAAAGCATCTTGCTAACGTTTCCGCTGCTCCCACTGTCTACGAAGCCCTCTGGCTGTGTACTTATAGACGCTTTTTTTTTTCTGAAACATCATTTTAGAAAAGCAGTCATGACACCCAACCACCAGATTTCGTAGTCAAGGTTTGTAGCCGTGGCAAGTAGGATCTGGATGGACTTAAGCTTAGCTACTTGAAAAGGTTTCATCATTTTTCACGCCTGGTCGATGACGAAAACCTTTAACAAGTCTAGCTTTGAAAGTCTCAACTTTTCCATCTACATCAAGTAATCTTCTCAAGATATACTTGCTCCTGATGGGGATTTAACCCTTCAGATATAGCAACCAAAGTCCATACTTTGTTGGTGTACATGGATTCCATCTCAGATCGCTAAGCATCCAGCCATTCTTACAGAGTCCCACTCCTGATTGCCAGCTCAAAACTAGTTGGGTCATCATCTCATGATGCAATCCTCACTCCCACTGTCATAAAGAAACCGAAGTATCTCTCGGGTGGGTGAGGTGCCCTACTAGATCGGCGGAGAGGCTGAGGTTCGTTGGTAACTATTGTATCCTTTGGTTCTATCAAATCATCTGCTGTAGTTTGTATAGCTGGAACCTTTCCAGTTCTACATAACAGACCTTGCCTCGAGCTTGTCCGGATTATGCTTTTAGACATAGCCCGGACAACCCCAAATCTTAACCAACTTAAGATATGAGATCTTCCCTTTCCATATCATATATGAAGCGGTAGGCAACTGATTTGATTGGAACCCTATTCAATAGGTATGCAACTTCATAAGTGCATAACTCCCAAAAGGAAATAGGTAACTCAGCAGTACTCGTCATAGAGCATATCATATCCAATATGGTGCGATTGCTCCGCCCCGATACACCGTTGTGCTGTGGTGTATTCAGAGGAGTAACACTGAGAGAGAATCTCATTCTCCTTTAGAATAATCCAGGAATTCCGTGCTCAAGTATTCTCCTCCCTGATCACATCAAAGGACATAATACTTATACCCTTATTGGTTCTCTACTTCTAGCTTATATTCTGTGAATATCTCAAAAGGTCCGGACTTGTATTTTAACATGAACATATGTCTGAATCTTTAGAGATCATCTGAGAATGTAATGAAGTATAAAGAACCAGTCCTGGCATGTATAGACAGGGGACCTTACATATATCATCATGTATCAGTCCTAAGAGTTTACTAACTCTTTCTCTTTTTCCAATGAACAGAGCTACGGTCATCTAATCTTTGTGACACGACTGGCAAGTTTCACAAGTTGTAAATTCAAACTAATTTAAATATACATCTAAATGTAACTTCAGCCAGTCGGGTCGCATTGATATGACCTAGTCTACAATGCCTCAAGAAGGATTCGTTCATTTCTGAACTCTTCCTCTTGTGTGTGTTCTGTATACTAAGAACTGTAGTTTGATTTAGAACGTCAATGCTTTTAGATAACGTGCCTGAACCAATCAACATTTGATATAGGAAATGTTCAAAACATTATCCAACAATACAAAATTATATCCTTTCTTTACTAAAAGAGACTGATATGATTTTGTATATCAGGTTCAGTATCTAATAACATTCGTTCAGAATCAATGTATTTGGAATACAGGGTGACAGTGACCAACAGACATGGCTGCAACACTTGCACCATTTTCTGCCTCATGAAACTCATCACCCGTTCTCAGTTCTCTACCTTTCTGTAACCCTATGTAACGGATTACATTTGCGGGATCCTGATCTGGTATCTAATACCCAAGACGTAGAGGATACTGAGAAACAGTTCTTTGTAATGAACACACCCGAAGATGATGCATCAGCATGCACTCTCTTCGTTTGGGCGGCACGGGAATTCTGGTAATCCCCTATTTCCTGCTCTGTCTTATAACAATTATAAGTTGGAGCGGGACCAACGTTCCCCAGCTCAGTATAACAAGCGGGTTCGGTCAATACATCCGTATTATTATCTTGATTAAGGCGTGATATGGTCGCTACATGGAGAGAGAGAGAAGAAAACACTCAGCGTATGCTCTTGCAAGATCAGATTGGTTATTATTTTATCTAATCAGGATGGCTCCCACTGTTTTTATCAAATCTTCCTTCAAACCCTAAAAGGAAAGACTAGCCGTGATTAATTACACACCACAAGTTCGCCAATCTTTTAGCTAGGCCAGTGTCGGTACTTTGAGGGAGGTCCCCCGTGTTTTCGCACGAACCTAATTAATGTAAACCTCGTTTTCCCAGAGGCGTAACCTCGTTAACACCTTTCTAGACACCTACTTGATCGGCTAATTGTAATGTGTAAAACTCTCCCAGGAGTAACTCTTACTCGCAGCGGGTATCGGGATCCAACTATCTCATAGAAGGTATGCAATCTCATTGCAAATTTCAATACTTGAAATTCCCGATAATTTTGCCCCTAGCATATCTTTATTTTTAGAACAACAAGGGTTTTATGACCTTGAGGGAGGCCAAACTACCCATAGTCCGCTAGTCAAGTTCAACCCGTTATTTCCTGATTGAATTAAACCCACAACCACGACCCTTGACGGAAGCCAAACAACGCCGTACGAATACCCTAATCCAATCGCATCAGATGCTAGCAGATAAGCATTAGTTAGCTACCGTACACTACGCCTTGACGGAGGCCAAACTACCGCAGCACGAATACTAACTAGTACTTATCTGAAATGACGGAGGACTACGACAGGTTTTTCTGAAAACCTATTGCGTAATGAACTTGATATCGTTGTAGAATCAAATGATTTTAAAATGGAGTGCTTTTGAGGCTTTTCTAGTTTCGCTAAAGGGGTCACTCCCGGTGAAGGGATCGTCGGCCCTTTCCTCATCGAATAAGGAGCAGGATATATCATATATACCGCTGTGCAAAGAAAAAACTTTAGAAGCAATCAAAAGACAAACCGAGTATGTAGCATCTGCCAGTTATTGCTAAAGGGGTCACTCCCGGTGAAGGGATCGTCGGCCCTTTCCTCATCGAATAAGGTGCAGGATATATCATATATACCGCTGTGCAAAGCAAGAACTGTAGCTACCTGTTTTATTTTTGAAATTCGATTCCACAACATCTTTAGGTTTCTTTTTCTTTCATTAATCACATTAATGAAGTCCCATCATTTAAAACACCTAAACATCATAGATAAATACGACGTACACTTATGCCATCTGCATTCGCCTCGATGTCCCCTCGTGCACCGTTAGGTTAGGTAACTAACGGCAGAGCGGGGCAGGGCTAGCGCGGGTGTAAAACATAAGTAACGTCTATATAATATATCGTATATACTATATATAGTATCTATCACAGAACATCACATGATCACATCACAGATATCACAGCAGAAAAAACATATATGAAATATTGGATATACTAGGACGTCCGTGTTTTCAATACGAGCCAGTATAAAACACGGATTCCACGGTCGTGATGAATAGCCAAACCCACACCCCTAGACCCCTACGAGAGCGGCAAGCAACCCTACCAATTCTAGAGTTAGAAGACCCGGACTCGACTCCTCGAGTTGGTCTCCTACTGGACCCTAGAACCCGGTCACTTGTGCTCCCCTCCTTGGGTCTATCCTAGTGCGGAAAAGTAAATAATATACAAATGGTGACATCATCCGCAACCTGGAAGTGCTCCAATAAAAGAATATTACATACAAGTTTTTACATGAATGAAAATGAAAAACACTCAACTCACATAAAACCCCCGGCTATTCAAACACGACGATCCAATATAACATATCCAGCAACACATAACATCACATGTCATCAACGTAAGTAAACATGCGTATCCCAATTGTCGTTGACATATAGCAACGAAACCGACGATATCACATATTACACTTACGGTCGCAGAAAAGAAAGTGTAAAACTACAACAGTTGGAATTCGCAAACTCTTTAGACATCGCATGCCTAACCAAATGAATTCCTTAGACATCACATGCCTAACAATTATAAACCCCTCATTTTAGTCTCATTATTGAAAACACTTTTCAATATCAAGTCGGGCAATTCAACAGGATTCCCGACATACTGATCGAATGCTCGTCGCAAACTTTAGTAGACGGCCGCACCCCTGATACCGTCGACGAAGTGCACCAAGGAGGAACACCGCTACCGCGAGCACCCGAACGGATGCTTTCGGCGACGGGGTTCTCCTACAGTCACTTGGTCGGGGCTATGGGGTGTAGCTGTCTATTAAGTTTACCTGGCGAGTATCCGCGTACGCTACGTGATTGCGACGGACTTTTGATCGCATCAAAATTCCGTGGCAACCGATCAAGTGAGACTAAAGTGCTATCTTTATAACATTCAAATCAGTTATCTCATAACTCCTTGTGGATTCCAAATATTGTATCACATTCCAGATAAATAGAAAATGTTAAACTTTCCGATCGAATAATCAAACACCCAAGTTTTCCCGAAACAACTCAACACATGAAATAAGTTTAAAAAACATTCACTTCATGCCTCAGTACTAACGGTCCAGCCGTAGAAGGGTCAAGCCAACGCCTCACATGTGGCACGCCGTACTGCCCCAAACCCTAAGGTTCAAAGGGCAGTTCAAGACGGTCACATAATCGAGTTAAGGTTTGTTGTCTTCTAGAGGGTCCATCGCGTTACTTGCACTACTTAGAACATTCTTAAACTACGGAAAAATCCAACACTTGAAAATTTCCCGGCAGGGAAAAAAGTGGGTATTTATATCCGGTCGAACTTTTTAACAGTTTCTAAAATATCCGGAAAAACATAAACGAAGTTAAATTATCCGATCAAATTAACGAGTCCCCAATAAAATCCTAGAAAACTCAACACTTGAGTGGAATTAAAATATTCCCAGAAAAAATTGCTAATAAAGGACCTAAGAATAAATAAATGAAATTTCAGGGACTAAGTCCAAATTTTGGCCGCGAAACCGCCGCCAAACCCTTGGTTTCGCCGCGGTTCCGCGGTCAAATTATTGACTTAGTGGACCGTACTTCACAGTAATTCTTAGTTTTTCCTGCTTGTTTTTCTGAGAATTTTTAATTCACAAAAATCCACTGTTTTGAAAAATGTACAGAGAAGGGTTTTGTCGGGGTTTACGGGTTCGATCGGACTTCTAACTTCGTCTACACTTCGCCTAAGGCTCTAGCTAGGCTCTGATACCACTGTAGGGTTCCTAGGCACACTCAAGAGGTCTCACAAGGTATCAACCATACCAAATTCAAAATTTTCCGGTGCCGAGAAACCCTAAACTAGATCGTTAATTAGAGAATAGGCGAAACAACAAGCTAGTAAACAACTTTACTGCTATGTGAATGGAAAATACAACCTTTGTAGATCCGGTCCTCCACTTCCTTAGCTCTATGACGATGTCCCTTCACTGCGATCATCGGATCCCGGACTCTCGCGGTGGTTTCATCGAAGAAATGATCGGGCTAGGTCGATGAATTCGATGCCGAAGATGATCTACGTCGAGACAACACAAGATCAAGCTCCAACTTCATCAAGTCATGAAACTTGTGATGAAAACACCCTATACTACATGACAAGTGGTAGAGGATGAAGAAATAGGAAGTGGGTTCACTTTGGATTTGGATTTCTCACTTGATTTCATCACTTGACATTTTTCAAGAAAGCTTTTCGTTTCTTCAGTTGAAGAAGAAGATGAAGAAGAAGAAAAAGAATAATGAATTAATTCCAAAAAGAAAAATGAAGTGATGGTTATCATAATGCAACCATGGGTGAGGCTAACTCATGTAGAGAATGAACTAGGGTTTAGGTAAATGGTTAGGGTTAAGGAAAGAAACAAAATGGTCAAGCTTTCAAAGCTTCATGAAGCTTCAACAAAATCCAAAGAAAGCCACCATTTCATTTCTTGCCAAAAGGAATAAGGAAAATAAATAAAAAAAAATGAAAAACCCAACCATTAACCTAAAGATGGTATAAAGCAAACATACACCCAAGTTTGCATGTATCATCAAACATGATACAATCAAGTGCACAAAAATATATCACATATACAATGTGCACATCAAGTGAGAAAATCCATCTTAAGTGAACCAATACTAGTTAATGCAAAGTAATATATCAAATATATAATTATGCATTAAATCATTAAATCAACGCTTGATTTAATGATCCGGTCATACTGCATATAACCGACTAATATTTAGTGTATCAATGTATCGAATCAACACTTGATTCGGTAACCCGGTTATATCTCATATAACCGTCCAATGATACAAATCGCGAGAATAGAATACAGTATCACATACTGGTATTATTCTCGGTCCCGCACATATCTCATATGCGCTCCTATTTCGTTTCGCTTGAGCCAGGAAACCTCTGTGTAGGACTCTAAAGACTCGTCAATACGCCGGCAGCAGATGATGATCATATCAAGCACCCACAAGCCGCAAGCGGTCTGCTAAACGTAACGGCCACCCGGGTATTGAGCGATCAGAAGATCAACGAGCAAGCCCGCTCACACTCCTGTGAATCCAACCAGTAACACTTACCGTACAGTCCGGTCTGATCGTCTGATATGTCGCATATCTCGCCTAGGGGTGGTAAACGTCAGACCCCAGTAGCTCGATAAGTCGTGTCGATATGAGGTCTATAACAGTTCGAGAAACTACTGGTAACACTTACCAGTAAATCTCAGCATCCCTGGCCAGGGATTTCCGGTTATAGCCAATCGAACACAGCGCAACATCAACTCCCTATACCGGGAGAGACGAATCCCCTCCTATCGCTCATTGCCTCCATGTGATTCGGGACTGTACCCAAAAACCACCGTTTTGCACGCCCTCTTGGACGTGGTAAGGTGGAAATCAAAGCACAGTGGGAATCACACAAGACTCTATAACGATCTCGGGTCTACAGACTAACCTGTACCAGTGTCACCAGAGAACTGCCATCTGACGTGAGGTATAATACCAACTGGTAGTTCTCGGCGAGTCCGTCCAGTGTACCCAGTCTCCACTGAGCACCCATATATCATCTCTGATGTCAAACACCAAAGGATATGGGATCATCCATCGCCCATCTATATGGGTCGAGAAGGTATACGCTAGTCTACTCTGGTATATCGATGCCCCGTCTCGATATACCCACGACTAGGGACCTTGAAGGATGTACTTATGGACTACCATGTCCCCACCAGTATGATCCGCATCATAGTCCAAGTAGTCAAGTACACATCCTAAAGGCTTTACCAACATGTAACAAAGAGACAATCAGTGTACACGTTAAGGTAAAGAGCAACCAGATAGCATACTATCATGTCGAGCAAGAAAGTCCTCCCTATATATGTCCCAGCATCCACTACAATATACATCCTATGTACAGTAATGGCCTCTAGGGCATACATATAACTAACTAGAGGAAGAGGGAGAGCTTGAAGATGAAAGAGAATGAGATTGATAGAATTGAGCAAGACTTTTCTCACCCTTAGTCTCATAATCCAAAATAATCATAACCAATAGTAATAATTGAGTATTATGTGATGGTTCATATCATATCAAAAATGGCAATATCATTTCACTTACTCATTTTGTAAAGTATAACAAGCAAGCAAAAGTCTTTGCCATGAAATGATAGCCATTGTAATGATGATGGTCAACAAGTCCAACCTAGTCAACCGGTCAGCAAAGTCAACAAGTCAACAAAGTCAACCTTTCAACCCAACCATGGCACAATAATACTTAATTAATATTATCATTAATCATATTTCTAATTCTCATTAGGGTTTAGCAAAAGTCAACAGTCATCAACCCTAATGAGAATCCTCTGCCTCTGTCTCTCTGTCAACCGTGCATACACAACCGCATCCGCGTTCCGAGGAAAACGAATACAAACGAGATAAAACCAATCCCAAAACGTACACTGGGATCTGGCTTAAACAAAAGCCCGCTAGTGATAACTGCCCGGACACTAAACGTGCACAAGTGCACGGATGTGACCGAACCCTGTCGCAAAACCATGCGACCTCTACTCTTTTGCCTAAAGGCGAATAGCTTTCTGTGTAGGACTCTAAAGACTCGACACTACGCTGGCAGTGGGTTTAACCACAGACTGCAAGCGGCACAAGTTGTGCGTAACGGCCCCCAGGTAGATGCCGATAAGAAGACGGACGAGGTGAAACCCATCTGAACTCCTACTGAGCCTGAATGTGACAGTCTCCGTGCAGTCCGGTCTGTTCGTCTGAGAATATCGCATGGCGGGTCTAGGGGGCGGTAAATGTCATTCCCCTAATAGCGGTACAAGTCGTGTCGGAGTGTAGCCCAGAACACCCTGAGACAACACTGGAAACCTACCAGTGCATCTCGCTTGCCCTGGCCAGGGACTTTGTGTAATGGCTCTCCTAGACACAGCGCGATATCAACCCCCAATACCGGGAGAGACGAATCCTGTCTAACCGTCACTGCCTCCAAGTGCTTCGGGACTGCACCCAACTACTACCTGTTTGCACGACTCCTTTGAGCCGTGGTAGGGTAGTAATCAAAGTACAGTGGGAACACACTCGAGGTGAAGTGACAGTATCAAGTCAGCGGACTAAGCTGTACTCATGTCACCTGGGAACTGATAATTGACGATAGGTATAGTACCAACCAACAGTTCCCGATGAGTCCTGTCCAGTGTACTCGTAACCTAACGAGCACCCACATACTATCTCAAGTACGACGTACTGACGGCTGTGGGACAGACCGTCTCCCATGCTGGGATGAGAAGCGTATACGCTAGTCTACTCCGGAGTATCGATGCCCTGTCTCGATAGTCCTACGACTAAGGACATGTATAAGGATGTGCTTGTGGATTACCCAGCCCCCATGAGTGTGACTGCCATCACAATGCTGGTAATCAAGCAAAGATCTTAAGGGCTCCACTAATGTGTATAGGTGATATACTAAAAGAAACACATGTACATATTAAAGTAGAAACAAAGAAAGTAGCATACTGCCATTTTGAGCAAGATTGTCTATACAACTGTGAATATCCCAAGCTTCCATTAAATAATATACAAACTAGTATGATACAGTAATGGCCTCTAGGGCATATACACTAACAATTTCCCACTTGCACTAAGGCCATGTACTGGCGTATCGAAGACCTATCATCTCGATCAGCCGCTCGAACTGAGTCTGGGGTAAGGCCTTCGTGAGTGGATCAGCAGTGTTATCTTCCGCAGCAACTCTCCGAACCTCGATCTCCTGGCGACCCACGATCTCCCTGATCAGGTGATACCGTCTCAAGATGTGTCTGGACCTCTGATGGGACCTGGGTTCCTTCGCTAAAGCTATAGCCCCGTTGTTGTCGCAATACAGAGGTATTGGATCAACAATGGACGCAACCACCTGATGTTCTGTCAAGAACTTCCTTATCCAGACGGCTTCTTTTGCGGCATCTACAGCAGCGATATATTCCACTTCCATCGTCGAGTCAGCAATGGTTTCTTGTTTGGAACTCTTCCAACACACCGCCCCTCCATTGAGGGTAAAGACATAACCCGACATGGACTTGGAATCATCCTTGTCACTCTAGAAGCTGGAGTCAGCAAAGGCCTCGATCTGGAGGTCTTTTCCGCCATACACCAAGAACATCTCCTTAGTCCTTCTCAGGTACTTGAGAATGTTCTTTACCGCTATCCAGTGCTTCTCTCCAGGGTTTGACTGATACCGACTTACCACACTTAGTGCATAAGCTACATCTGGTCTGGTACACAACATCGCATACATTATAGAGCCTACCGCAGAAGCGTAGGGTATAATAGACATGCGATCCCTTTCCAAATCAGTCTTGGGAGATATCTCTTTGGAGAGGGTGGTCCCGTGACAAGCCGGTAGATTACCGCGCTTGGAATCTTCCATACTGAATCTTTTCAGTATGGTGTCGATGTACCTGGACTGTGAAAGTCCTCATATCCTCTTGGATCTGTCACGATAGATCCAGATCCCCAGAATGTAAGAGGCATCACCCAGGTCTTTCATAGAGAACCTGTGTGACAAGAACCCTTTAACAGATTGTAGCATAGGAATATCATTTCCTATTAAGAGAATGTCATCCACGTATAAAACGAGGAATACGACAGTTCTTGCTACAAATCTACTATAGATGCATGGTTCATCTGGATTTTTGATAAAGCCAAATTGTTTGACCGTCTCATCAAAACAGAGGTTCCAACTCCGCGATGCCTGCTTTAGTCCATAGATGGACTTAAGCAACTTGCACACCTTTCCACTGCTCCCACTCTGAATGAAACCCTCTGGCTGGTCCATATAGATACACTCCTCTAAATTTCCATTTAGAAAAGCGGTCTTTACGTCCATCTGCCAAATCTCATAATCGTTGAAGGCAGCAATTGTAAGTCCACGTTGCCCACCCCGGTACTTGCGGGGAGGCGGAAAACGGAATAAAAATCAAATTTTTACCAACTTAGGCAACATGGACTAGACAAAGAAGGATCTTTGCTAAACAAAAACAAGCTAAAGCTAACTAGAAACTAGCTAAGTGCTAGAAAGGTTATACCTTAGGCTTTATGTCCTTCTTTCCTTGCTCCTTGGAGTGGTGGAAGGAGGTCACCTTAGTCGTCTTCTCACGTCGAAGAAAGATCCACCCGAAAGCCTCGACCTTTGGCTTCAACTCCAAGCTAGAAGTAACTAGGGTGCAAGAAGTGCTAATCCTTGAACCCTAGATGAGAGTAGAGATTATCAAGAAGAGGTTTTTCTCAAGCTCAAGTGTTTCTCAACACATGAGAGGGGAGAGCTTGAGGGAGAGGCAGAACAAGAGAGAGAAAGTGAATGATAGAAAAATGAGAGAAAATATGAAGCATTCTCTCATATATGTGTGAATTATTGTAATTAGATAATTAGCTAGATAATTGTCATGGTTAATCAAGACATGACCATTATCATTTCATTTTTAATGCAAATTGCAAGGATCAAAGAGCATCTTCCAAATGAAATGATGATGGTCAAAGTGTCAAACTAGGTCAACAAGTCAAGGAGGTCAAATGGTCAACAACCATAACCATGCACAATTATTTAAACTAATATCAATTAACCATAATACACACATAAGCATTAGGGTTAATAAAATGACAATGGTCATTAACCCTAATCAAAGTCCTCTCCCTCTGTCTCAAGCAACTGTGCATACGCACCCGTATTCGTGATCCGAGGAATACGAATACAATGAGAAAAAACCAATCCCAAATCATATACTAGGATCCGGCTTAAACCAAAGCCCGCTAGTATAAGCTGTCCGGACAGCAAACGTGCCATAGTGCACGGATGTGAACGAACCCTGTCGCAAAACCATGCGACCTCTACTCATTTTGCCTAAAGGCGAATAGCTCTCTGTGTGGGACTCTAAAGACTCGACACTACGCTGGCAGTGGGTTTAACCATAGACCGCAAGAGGCACTAGCTGTACGTAACGGTCCCCAGGTAGATGTCGATAAGAAGACTGACGAGGTGAACCCCATCTGAACTCCTACTGAGCCTGTATGTGACAGTCTCCGTACAGTCCGGTTTGTTCGTCTGATACATCACATGGCGGGCCTAGGGGGGCGGTGAACGTCAGTCCCCTAATAGCGGTACAAGTCGTGTCGGAGTGTAGCCCAGAACACCCTGAGATAACACTAGAAACCTACCAGTATATCTCGCTTGCCCTGGCCAGGGACTACTCGTGTAATAGCTCTCCTGGACACAGCGCGATGTCAACCCCCAATACCGGGAGAGACGAATCCTGTCTAACCGTCACTGCCTCCAAGTGCTTCGGGACTGCACCCAAAAACTACCTGTTTGCACGACTCCTTTGAGCCGTGGTAGGGTAGTAATCAAAGTGCTGTGGGAACACACTCGAGGCGAAGTGACAGTGTCAAGTCAGCGGACTAAGCTGTACTCATGTCACCTGGGAACTGATAACTGACGATAGGTATAATACTAACCAACAGTTCCCGACGAGTCCTGTCCAGTGTACTCGTAACCTAACGAGCACCCGCATACTATCTCAAGTACGACGTACTGACGGCTGTGGGACAGACCGTCTCCCACGCTGGGATGAGAAGCGCATACGCTAGTCTACTCCAGAGTATCGATGCCCTGTCTTGATAGTCCAACGACTAGGGACCTGTATAAGGATGTGCTTATAGATCACCTAGCTCCCACGAGTGTGAGCGCCATCACAACGCTGGTAATCAAGCAAAGATCCTAAGGGCTATACTAATATGTATATCAGCGATATGCTAAAAGAAAAACATGCACATATTAAAGCAGAGACAAACCAAGTAGCATACTACCATTTCCAGCAAGATTGTATATACAACTGTGAATATCCCAAGCTTCCATCAAGTAATATACAAGCTAGTATGATACAGTAATGGCCTCTAGGGCATATACACTAACAGCAATGGCAAGAAGGATCCGAATGGATTTCAGCATAGCCACTGGAGAAAAGGTTTCGTCATAGTCCAAATCAGGTCTTTGACGAAAACCCTTTGCAACAAGTCTAGCCTTATAGGTTTCAACCTGTCCATCTACACCAATCTTTCTTTTGAAGATCCACTTGCATCCTACGGGTTTTACCCCATCTGGAGCAACGTCCAACGTCCATACTTTGTTGGTGTACATGGACTCTATTTTGATCCGTATTGCATCCAGCCATTTTATCGAGTCAACGCTCTGAATGGCCTGCTGGAAGCTAGTCGGCTCATCACTATCAATGATGCAATCCTCTCTATCCCCGTCTATGAGAAAACCGTAGTATCTCCTGTAAGTCGATGTAGTACACCCCAGTACTTGTGGGGAGGCGGAATTTTCAAAAACGATCAAGTTTAAAGAACGAACATCGACTAACCGCTTGAATCGAAGCTAAACTATAAATAACCGTACACAAAGAGTTTCTTAACTATTGTGTTTAGGGATTATACCAAATGAAACTAGTCCTTCGTCTTTACGATCTCCTTGTTCTCCTCGGCCTTCTCTAGGTAGTAGACGATCCACCCGAGAGCAAAACTCCAAGCTACACCTCTAACTTGAGGCAACTAATCTACTTTGATTGCCAATCAAAGAAGAAAGGATGATATAGAGTGAAGGTAATGGATGTTTAAGTCTAACTAAACCTTTGATCTCAACACATGAGGATTAAGGATTAGTCTCTTGAAGATGAGAGCTTGAGGAGAGAGAATGTGAGATGAGATAATGAGATGAGAGAGAGTGTATCATAATATATTATGAAGCATTCTTATTTTAGAATAATGAATAATAGATATGAATAAGCATGCTTCATAAATGAAAAGAGGTGATTCATTAACATGAGTCATTAAGCATTTATGGTGCATTAATGACCATGATGAATCACCCTCATGACTCACTAATCTTATCCAAAGCTTATGTCACCTTAACCACCTTAGTCACATCTTCTAGAAGCTTCTCGTATAATTACGAGAACGCCCCTCCAATCCGCAAAAATACGGAAAAACTTTAGACTGTAAAAATCCAATAACCGGATACCAGTAACTGGCTTAAACCAAAGCCGACTGGTAAAAACTGTCCGAAAGTCGTACGTGCGTAAACGCACGTATGCGTCCGAACCCTTTGTCGCAAAACCATGCGACCTCTATATCGTTTCGCCTGGAGTAGGAAACTCTCTGTGTGGGACTCTAGAGACTCGACTACTACGCTGGCAGTGGGTTTAACCACAGACCGCAAGCGGCACTAGCTGTACGTAACGGTCCCCAGGTAGTTGTCGATAAGAAGGCCGATGAGGAAACCCATCCGAACTCCTACTGAGTCTGATGTGACAATCTCCATACAGTCCGGTCCGTTCGTCCAAGACTATCGCATATCGGGCCTAGGGGGGCGGCAAGCGTCAGTCCCCTAATAGCGGTATAAGTCGTGTCGGAGTGAAGCCCATTACACCCTGAGAAACTACTGGAACCTACCAGTAAATCTCGCTTGCCCTGGCCAGGGACTTTGCGTAATGGATCTCTGACACAGCACGATATCTACTCCCAATACCGGGAGGGACGAATCCTTTCTAACCGCCACTGCCTCCAAGTGCTCGGGACTGCACCCAACTGCTACCTGTTTGCACGACTCCTTTGAGCCGTGGTAGGGTAGCAATCTAAGAACAGTGGGACACACTCGAGGCGAAGTGGCAGTGTCAAGTCTGCGGACTACGCTGTACTCATGTCACCTGGGAACTGCTTACTGACGACTGGTATCAAACCAACCAACAGTTCCCTGTGAGTCCTGTCCGGTGTACCCGTAACCTAACGAGCACCTGCATACTATCTCCAGTACGACGTACTGACGGCTGTGGGACAGACCATCTCCCCAACTGGGATGAGAAACGTACACACTAGTCTACTCCGGATATCGATGCTCTGTCTCGATAATCCAACGACCAGGGACCTGAATAAGGATGTGCTTGTAGACTACCCAGCCCCCACTAGTGTGAATGCCATCACAACGCTGGTAGACAAGCAAGATCCTAAGAGCTCTATCAATACGTACACTCACATATTAAGATAGAAAAACCAAGTAGCATACTACCATGTTTAGCAAGACTGTTATATACATGTGAATATCCCAAGCTTCCATTAAGTAATATACAAACTAGTATGATACAGTAATGGCCTTCTAGGGCATAAACACTAACAATCTCCCACTTGCACTAGGGCCATGTACTGGCATATCGTAGACCAATGATCTCGAGTAGCCTCTCGAACTGAATCTGAGGAAGGGCCTTCGTGAATGGATCAGCAATGTTCTCTTCAGAAGCAACTCTCCGAACCTCGATCTCCTGACGATCAATGATCTCCCTGATCAGGTGATACCGCCTCAAGATGTGTCTGGACTTCTGATGGGACCTTGGTTCCTTCGCTAAAGCTATAGCTCCGTTGTTGTCGCAATACAGAGGTATTGGATCAACTATGGTAGGAACAACCTGAAGTTCTGTTAGGAACTTCTTCATCCAGACTGCTTCTTTTGCGGCATCGCAAGCAGCTATATACTCCGCTTCCATCGTCGAGTCAGCAACGGTGTCCTGCTTGGAGCTCTTCCAGCACACCGCCCCTCCATTGAGGGTAAAGACATAACCCGACATGGATTTGGAATCGTCCTTATCACTCTGGAAGCCGGAATCAGCAAAGGCCTCCAACCTGAGGTCTTTTCCGCCGTAAACCAAGAACATCTCCTTAGTCCTCCTCAGGTACTTGAGAATGTTCTTTACTGCTATCCAGTGTTTCTCCCCTGGGTCTGACTGATACCGGCTTACCACGCTCAGTGCGTAAGCAACATCTGGTCTGGTACACAACATCGCATACATTATAGAGCCTACCGCAGAAGCATAGGGTATAATAGACATGCGTTCCCTTTCCAAATCAGTCTTGGGAGACATCTCTTTGGAGAGGGTGATTCCGTGACAAGCCGGTAGATTACCGCGCTTAGAATCTTCCATACTGAATCTTTTCAGTACAGTGTCGATATACCTGGACTGCGAAAGTCCCAACATCCTCTTGGATCTATCACGATAGATCAGGATCCCCAGAATGTACGAGGCATCACCCAGGTCTTTCATGGAGAACCTGTGTGACAAGAATCCTTTGACAGATTGTAGTATAGGAACGTCATTTCCTATCAATAGAATGTCATCCACGTACAAGACGAGGAATACGACACTTCTGGCCACAACTTTACTATATATGCACGGTTCATCTGGATTTTTGATAAAGTCATACTCTTTGACTGTTTCATCAAAACAGATGTTCCAACTCCGCGATGCCTGCTTTAGTCCATAAATAGACTTAAGCAGCTTGCATAATTTCCCGCTGCTCCCACTCTGATTGAAACCCTCTGGCTGATCCATATAGACGCTCTCTTCTAAATTTCCATTCAGAAAAGCCGTCTTTACGTCCATCTGCCAGATTTCATAATCATGGAAGGCAGCAATAGCAAGAAGGACCCGAATGGATTTGAGCATAGCCACTGGAGAAAAAGTTTCGTCATAGTCCAAACCAGGTCTTTGACGAAAACCCTTTGCAACAAGTCTAGCCTTATAGGTTTCCACCTGTCCATCTACACCAATCTTTTTCTTGAAGATCCATTTGCATCCTATGGGTTTTACCCCATCTGGAGCAAAGTCCAAAGTCCATACTTTGTTGGTGTACATGGACTCCATTTCGGTCCGCATTGCATCTAGCCATCGTACCGAGTCGCCGCTCTGGATGGCCTGCCGGAAGTCAGTAGGTTCATCATCATCTATGATGCAATCCTCTCTATCCCCATCTATGAGAAAACCGTAGTATCTCTCAGGCGGATGAGACGGCCTACTACTCCTGCGGAGGGGTGCGGGAATGTTCTGTTCTTCTTGAACCTCTGGTTCTACCAAACTTTCAGTAACAGCTTGTGGTTCTGGAATTTCTTCCAGTTCTACTTCGCTCCCACTCTTCTGATTTTCTAAAAATTCAGTTTCTAAGAAGTGGGCATGACGAGAAATAAAAACCTTTTGTTCCTCTGCGTAATAGAAATAATATCCCTTGGAGTTCTTTGGATATCCCACAAGCTTACACAGTACTGAGCGTGCCTCGAGCTTGTCCACATGCTGCTTTTTTACAAAAGCTGGACACCCCCATGTCCTAAAATGTTTTAGACAGGGTTTCTTCCCACTCCACATCTGATATGGTGTGGTAGGTACAGTCTTGGTTGGAACCTGGTTCAAAAGATATGCCGCTGATTCTAGCGCATAACCCCAGAAAGATCGCGGTAACTCAGTATTACTCATCATGGATCGTACCATATCCAATAGGGTTCAATTCCGTCTCTCCGATACACCGTTATGCTGTGGAGTGTATGGAGGAGTAAGCTGAGAGAGAATTCCTTTCTCTTTTAGGTAACCTAGGAACTCGGCACTTAAGTATTCTCCACCTCGATCAGATCTTAGTGTCTTAATACTTTTGCCTGTTTGGTTTTCCGCTTCACTCTTATATTCCTTGAATTTCTCAGAGGCCTCGGATTTATGTTTCATTAAGAAAACATGTCCATACCTAGAGAAATCATCTGTAAAAGTAATGAAGTAGGAAAAACCACCTCTTGCATGTGTAGACATTGGACCGCATACATCGCTGTGTATGAGTCCTAAGAGCTCGCTCGCTCTTACTCCTTGTCCAGTAAATGGAGTCTTTGTCATCTTTCCTTTGAGACAAGATTGACAAGTGTCATAAGATTGATATTCGAACGTGTCCAAATATCCTTCTCTATGCAACTTAGTCAACCTTCTCTCATTGATGTGACCCAGTCTACAATGCCATAAGAAAGCTTTATTTAAATCTGGAGACTTTCTTTTTAGTGTGTTCTGGACATTGAAAATTTGGAGTTGGTTTAACACATATATGCCGTTATTTAGAGTACCGGACCCAATCAAACCATGATTAAGGTGGATGTTAACAACATCTCTTACAAACGTGAAATCATAACCTTTATTTGATAACAAGGAAACCGATATGATATTACACGTTAAACTTGGTACAAAATAACAGTTATGTAAAACCAAAATATGTCCACACGTCAATCCTAGGTGATAATCCCCGACGGACGCAGCTCCCACGCTAGCTCCGTTAGCAACCCTGAGGATCATATCACCTTTCTTCAGCACTCTACGGTTTCTCAGTGCCTGCAATGAATTGCAAATATGAGATCCTGATCCGGTATCCAATACCCAGGAAGTAGAGTTGATCGACAGACAATTCTCAATTACAAACACACCTGAAGTCGAAGCCACAGCTTGCTTCGGTTCCTGGTTCTTGGCGTTCCACGCCTTGCAATCCTTCTTCCAGTGCCCTTTCCTGTGACAATGGAAGCACTCATCCTGGCCAACTACCGGTGCTGCTATCTTTTTCTTTCCCTTCTTTCCCACCTTACTAACACCTCCTCTAGGTTTGGGTGCGGCCTTCTTCTTCCTTCCTTTGGCCCTAGCCTTGGACCCGGAAGAAGATGCACCGCCAACAAACATAGCGGGTGTTTCCCTTGCCTTCTGCAAGGTGCCCTCTGCACTCCTTAACATGTTCAGGAGTTCCGCAAGTTCAACTTCTTTTCCTTGAAGATTGAAGTTGAGGATAAACTGGGCGTAGGTGGGAGGAAGGGACTGGAGAATAAGGTCTGTATACAGCTCATTATCCAAAGTCGTCCCAAGGTCTGCGAGCTCTTCAATATAGCCGATCATCTGTAGGACATGTTCACCTACCGATGACCCGACAGCCAATCTCGCTCGAAACAAGTTCTTAGAGGTCTCGTATCTTGCTATACGAGATTGCTCTCCATAAAGTTCCTTTGTATGGAGAAATATGCCATCCAGGGACATATCCTCGTGCCTCCTCTGATGTTCATTGTCCATAAAGGCAAGCACGACGCACTTGGCTCTCGCGCAATCTAAATCCCAGGTTTTGCGGATTTCCTTATCCGCATGGCTGGATTTGGGATCAGGGACAGCAGGTGCCGTAGCGGTGAGGACGTACCCCAGTTTGTCATAGGTCAAAGCCATTTTGACATTCCGCAGCCAATCTTTATAGTTTGGCCCCGTCAGTATATTTTTTTCTAAAAGTAACTTAAGTCCAGTCATTTTCAGGGTCGCTGCAATTAGGAGAGAGAGAGAAGAAAACTCATTAGCATGATGCTCTTGCAAGTTTAGAGTGGTTTTTAGTTTATCTAAACTGGATGGCTCCCACTGTTTCTCGAATCCTTCCTCAAACCATAAAAGAAGAATTAGCCAGGACTATTCTCACCGTACAATACTTGCTTAACCGTTCAGCCAGGCCAGTGTCGATACTTCGAGGGAGGTTTTCCAACGCTTTCGTGAAGTTCCTTAATTAAATAACCTCTTTTCTCTGGGGGCGTAACCCCGCTGACACCTTTCTGGACACCTACTAGGTTTATAGCATTGATCGTTAAGTGACGAATATCCTGATAAGTAGCATATACTCACAGTAGGATCGGGATCCAAATATCATCGTATGATAATGTTGAAGGAATCCTACCAACATTCATCAAACTCCAAATGGTATGCATCTCTTTGCAAATTTCAGTTTCTTTAGAAATTCCCGATATATGTTTTTGCCCCATGTTCTTATGATCTTGACTAAGGGCCAACAAATCATAAGTCACATGTCAAGTTCTGCCCATCATTATCCTGTTGATTTGAACCCATCCGTATATACTCTTGACTAAGGGCCAACAAAGCAATACGACTGTCCCAAACCAACTCATCTATCTATGTAACAAATGAATACCCCAGCAGCTACCAATCACTATGTCTTGACTAAGGGCCAAACAAACATAGCTTGAATACTACTGACCATTCATAAGAAATGACGGAGGGCTACGACTGGTTTTGGCGAAACCGTGAACGTAGTGAACTTGATATAACCGAAGGAACCTGATAGCTTTTAAAAGGAGTGGTTAAATCTCCGCATTTAAAAATATCTGTTTTAAAAATAACCGAGTGGTTTCGTTTAAATTGTTCCAACGATTTAAACTTGGTTTATTTTCTTTGCATTACAGATAATGCGTCCCATCATTAACCTATCATTGCAGAAAACAACGAAAATACAACGTCCTCTTATGCCATCCGCATTCGCCACTGGGTCCCGTCATCACCCGTTAGGTTACTTAACTAACGACAGAGCGGAGGCTGGGCTAGCGCGGGTGTAAAACATAAATGACGTCTAAATAGCTATCATAAATATAGATATTTTACATTCGTCTGACGCAATGATATTCATTCCAGAACACAGATAAACAATATTGGATTTGCAAGCAATCTGTATTTCTTTTGAGCCTGCAAGAAAAGACAGATTACACAGTTGTGATGAATAGCCGATACCCCACCCTCGACCCCTACGGGTACGGCAAACTACCCGCCCGGCAGTTTGTGTACCCCACCTTGGGTCAGTCCTAGGAGCAAAAACAGTAAAATGAAATAATACAACGGTGGCTACAACCGCAACCTGGATGTGCCCCGCAAAATAATATTACAACAAATTACATTTACAACAAATGAATTAAACAATAACCCATTGCTAAACCCCGGCTATACACCACAACAGTCCAATACAGTTTATATGCACAAACAGATATAACCATTACAGAAATGTGCAACCCCCTGCCAACCGACATACTAGCAGTTAGGGGAGGTTTACGAACACATTAAACAATCACAGATATAATCCAACATGCAAATACTGTACAATTTCGATCGATTAAACAACATCAATATTGCTCCAAAATCTGCTCTGTTAAACAGTAACCTGAGCAAATATTAAATATTCCAGAAAACCCCAAATAATACACAGAAGCAACAGAAGAAAAATAGGCTCCTGACTCGCCAACTCGGCGGCGGAAGCGCGGCGACTCAGTAGGCTGAGGCCGCGGTTCCGCGGCGAGTTAGGCGATTCAGGTGACTGTTTTTCTTGGGTGTTCTTCTGGTGTCTTTTCAAGCTCTCTGAACTTACCTGAAAAATTTTTGGACATCATTTTAAGTTCGACAGAAACTGAACAGATTTAGGGTTTTCCGACTTCGTTTTTCCGTTCGAAATTCGTACAAATTTGCAATCAAGTTATTTAGTGTTTAGCGAGGCTCTGATACCACTGTAAGTCGATGTAGTACACCCCAGTACTTGTGGGGAGGCGGAATTTTCAAAAACGATCAAGTTTAAAGAACGAACATCGACTAACCGCTTGAATCGAAGCTAAACTATAAATAACCGTACACAAAGAGTTTCTTAACTATTGTGTTTAGGGATTATACCAAATGAAACTAGTCCTTCGTCTTTACGATCTCCTTATTCTCCTCGGCCTTCTCTAGGTAGTAGACGATCCACCCGAGAGCAAAACTCCAAGCTACACCTCTAACTTGAGGCAACTAATCTACTTTGATTGCCAATCAAAGAAGAAAGGATGATATAGAGTGAAGGTAATGGATGTTTAAGTCTAACTAAACCTTTGATCTCAACACATGAGGATTAAAGATTAGTCTCTTGAAGATGAGAGCTTGAGGAGAGAGAATGTGAGATGAGATAATGAGATGAGAGAGAGTGTATCATAATATATTATGAAGCATTCTTATTTTAGAATAATGAATAATAGAAATGAATAAGCATGCTTCATAAATGAAAAGAGGTGATTCATTAACATGAGTCATTAAGCATTTATGGTGCATTAATGACCATGATGAATCACCCTCATGACTCACTAATCTTATCCAAAGCTTATGTCACCTTAACCTCCTTAGTCACATCTTCTAGAAGCTTCTCGTATAATTACGAGAACGCCCCTCCAATCCGCAAAAATACGGAAAAACTTTAGACTGTAAAAATCCAATAACCGGATACCAGTAACTGGCTTAAACCAAAGCCGACTGGTAAAAACTGTCCGAAAGTCGTACGTGCGTAAACGCACGTATGCGTCCGAACCCTTTGTCGCAAAACCATGCGACCTCTATATCGTTTCGCCTGGAGTAGGAAACTCTCTGTGTGGGACTCTAGAGACTCGACTACTACGCTGGCAGTGGGTTTAACCACAGACCGCAAGCGGCACTAGCTGTACGTAACGGTCCCCAGGTAGTTGTCGATAAGAAGGCCGATGAGGAAACCCATCCGAACTCCTACTGAGTCTGATGTGACAATCTCCATATAGTCCGGTCCGTTCGTCCAAGACTATCGCATATCGGGCCTAGGGGGCGGCAAGCGTCAGTCCCCTAATAGCGGTATAAGTCGTGTCGGAGTGAAGCCCATTACACCCTGAGAAACTACTGGAACCTACCAGTAAATCTCGCTTGCCCTGGCCAGGGACTTTGCGTAATGGCTCTCTGACACAGCACGATATCTACTCCCAATACCGGGAGGGACGAATCCTTTCTAACCGCCACTGCCTCCAAGTGCTCGGGACTGCACCCAACTGCTACCTGTTTGCACGACTCCTTTGAGCCGTGGTAGGGTAGCAATCTAAGAACAGTGGGACACACTCGAGGCTAAGTGGCAGTGTCAAGTCTGCGGACTACGCTGTACTCATGTCACCTGGGAACTGCTTACTGACGACTGGTATCAAACCAACCAACAGTTCCCTGTGAGTCCTGTCCGGTGTACCCGTAACCTAACGAGCACCTGCATACTATCTCCAGTACGACGTACTGACGGCTGTGGGACAGACCATCTCCCCAACTGGGATGAGAAACGTACACACTAGTCTACTCCGGATATCGATGCTCTGTCTCGATAATCCAACGACCAGGGACCTGAATAAGGATGTGCTTGTAGACTACCCAGCCCCCACTAGTGTGACTGCCATCACAACGCTGGTAGACAAGCAAGATCCTAAGAGCTCTATCAATACGTACACTCACATATTAAGATAGAAAAACCAAGTAGCATACTACCATGTTTAGCAAGACTGTTATATACATGTGAATATCCCAAGCTTCCATTAAGTAATATACAAACTAGTATGATACAGTAATGGCCTACTAGGGCATAAACACTAACATCTCCCGGGCAGATGAGACTGCTTACTACTCCTGCGGAGCGGCGCAGGAATGTCCTGATCTTTCGAACCCTCTGGTTCTACTAAGCTTTCAGTAATAGCTCGTGGTTCTGGAATTTCTTCCAGTTCTATTGCGCTCCCACTTATCTGATTTTCCAAAAACTCAGTTTCCAAGAAGTGGGCATGACGAGAAACAAAAACCTTTTGTTCCTCTTCACAATAGAAGAAATATCCCTTGGAGTTCTTTGGATATCCCACAAACTTGCACTGTACTGAGCGTGCCTCGAGTTTGTCCGCATGCTGCTTTTTGACAAAAGCTGGACATCCCCATGTTTTAATGTGCTTAAGATAGGGTTTCTTCCCATACCATATCTGATATGGTGTGGTAGGCACAGTCTTAGTTGGAACTCGGTTCAAAAGGTATGCAGCTGATTCTAGTGCATATCCCCAGAATGATCGCGGTAACTCAGCTTTACTCATCATGGAACGTACCATATCCAATAGGGTCCGGTTCCGTCTCTCCGATACACCGTTATGTTGCGGAGTGTATGGAGGAGTAAGCTGAGAGAGAATTCCATTCTCTTTTAGGTAATCCAGGAACTCGGCACTCAAGTATTCACCACCTCGATTAGATCTCAGTGTCTTGATACTTTTGCCGGTTTGTTTTTCTACTTCATTCTTATATTCCTGGAATTTTCCAAAGGCTTCGGATTTATGTTTCATTAAGAAGACATATCCGTACCTTGAAAAGTCATCCGTAAAAGTAATGAAGTAAGATTAACTGCTTTGCGCATGTGTCGACATTGGACCGCACACGTCGCTGTGTACGAGTCCGAAGAGCTCGCTCGCTCTTACTCCATGTCCAGTGAATGGAGTCTTTGTCATCTTTCCTTTGAGACAGGATTGACAAGTTGCATATGATTGATATTCGAACGGATCCAAATATCCTTCTGTATGTAACTTCGTCAACCTTCTCTCATTGATAAGTTGTACTCATGTCACCTGGGAACTGATAACTGACGATAGGTATAATACCAACCAACAGTTCCCGACGAGTCCTGTCCAGTGTACTCGTAACCTAATGAGCACCTGCATACTATCTCAAGTACGACGTACTGACGGCTGTGGGACAGACCGTCTCCCACGCTGGGATGAGAAGCGCATACGCTAGTCTACTCCGGAGTATCGATGCCCTGTCTCGATAGTCCAACGACTAGGGACCTGTATAAAGATGTGCTTATAGATCACCCAGCTCCCACGAGTGTGAGCGCCATCACAACGCTGGTAATCAAGAAAAGATCCTAAGGGCTCTACTAATATGTATATCAGCGATATGCTAAAAGAAACACATGCACATATTAAAGCAGAGACAAACCAAGTAGCATACTACCATTTCGAGCAAGATTGTATATACAACTGTGAATATCCCAAGCTTCCATCAAGGAATATAAAAGCTGGTATGATACAGTAATGGCCTCTAGGGCATATACACTAACAATCTCCCACTTGCACTAAGGCCATGTACTGGCGTATCGAAGACCTATCATCTCGATCAGCCGCTCGAACTGAGTCTGTGGCAAGGCCTTGGTGAATGGATCTGCTGTCTTATCTTCTGAAGCAACCCTCCGAACCTCGATCTCCTGGCGATCCACGATCTCCCTGATCAGGTGATACCGCCTTAAGATGTGTCTGGATTTTTGATGGGACCTGGGTTCCTTTGCTAAAGCTACAGCCCCGTTGTTGTCGCAATACAGAGGTATTGGGTCAACAATGGGCGGAACCACCTGAAGTTCTCTCAAGAACTTCCTCATCCAGACAGCTTCTTTTGCGGCATCAGATGCAGCGATGTATTCCGCTTCCATAGTCGAGTCAGCAACGGTTTCCTGTTTGGAGCTCTTCCAACACACCGCCCCTCCATTGAGGGTGAAGACAAAACCCGACATGGACTTGGAATCATCCTTGTCACTCTGGAAGCTGGAGTCAGCAAAGGCCTCAATCTGGAGGTCTTTTCCGCCATACACCAAGAACATCTCCTTAGTCCTTCTCAGGTACTTGAGAATGTTCTTTACTGCTATCCAATGTTTCTCCCCAGGGTTTGACTGATACCTGCTTACCACACTCAGTGCATAAGCCACATCCGGTCTGGTACACAACATCGCATACATTATAGAGCCTACCGCAGAAGCGTAGGGTATAATAGACATGCGATCCCTCTCCAAATCAGTCTTGGGAGACATCTCTTTGGAGAGGGTGATCCCGTGACAAGCCGGTAGATTACTGCGCTTGGAATCTTCCATACTGAATCTCTTCAGTATGGTGTTGATGTACCTGGACTGTGAAAGTCCTAATATCCTCTTGGATCTCTCACGGTAGATCCGGATACCCAGAATGTATGAGGCATCACCCAGGTCTTTCATGGAGAACCTGTGTGACAAGAACCCCTTGACAGATTGTAGCATAGGAATGTCATTTCCTATTAAGAGAATGTCATCCACATATAAAATGAGGAATACTACAGTTCTCGCTACAAATCTACAATAGATGCATGGTTCATCTGGATTTTTGATAAAGCCAAATTCCTTGACCGTCTCATCAAAACAGATGTTCCAACTCCGCGATGCCAGCTTTAGTCCATAAATGGACTTAAGCAACTTGCACACCTTTCCGCTGCTCCCACTCTGAATGAAACCCTCTGGCTGGTCCATATAGACACACTCCTCTAAATGTCCATTTAGAAAAGCTGTCTTTACGTCCATCTACCAAATCTCATAATCGTGGAAGGCAGCAATTCCAAGAAGGATCCGAATGGATTTTAGCATAGCTACTGGAGAAAAGGTTTCGTCATAGTCCAAACTAGGTCTTTGACGAAAACCCTTTGCAACCAGTCTAGCTTTATAGGTCTCAACCTGTCCATCTACACCAATCTTCCTTTTGAAGATCCACTAGCATCCTACGGGTTTTACCCCATCTGGAGCAATGTCCAACGTCCATACTTTGTTGGTGTACATGGACTCCATTTCGGTCCGCATTGCATCCAGCCATTTTACCGAGTCGACGCTCTGAATGGCTTGCTGGAAGCTAGTAGGCTCATCACAATCTATGATGCAATCCTCTATATCCCCGTCAATGAGAAAACCGTAGTATCTCTCGGGCGGATGAGACTGCCTACTACTCCTGCGGAGTGGCGTGGGAATGTCCTGATCTTTCGAACCCTCTGGTTCTACTAAGCTTTCAGTAATAGCTTGTGGTTCTGGAATTTCTTCCAGCTCTATTGTGCTCCCACTTAATTCTTTTTCTATGAACTGGTGTTCTAGAAAGTGGGCATGGCGAGAAACAAACACCTTTTGTTCCTCTTCGCAATAGAAGAAATATCCCTTGGAGTTCTTTGGATATCCCACAAACTTGCACTGTACTGAGCGTGCCTCGAGCTTATCCGCATGCTGCTTTTTTACAAAAGCTGGACATCCCCATGTCTTAATGTGATTAAGATAGGGTCTCTTCCCACACCACATCTGATATGGTGTAATAGGCACAGTCTTAGTTGGAACTCGGTTCAAAAGGTATGCAGCAGATTCTAGCGCATATCCCTAAAACGATCGCGGCAACTCAGCGTTACTCATCATGGACCGTACCATATCCAATAGGGTTCGGTTCCGTCTCTCCGATACACCGTTATGTTGCGGAGTGTATGGAGGAGTAAGCTGAGAGAGAATTCCATTCTCTTTTAAGTAACCCAAGAACTCGGCACTCAAGTATTCACCACCTCGATCAGATCTTAGTGCCTTGATACTTTTGACTGTTTGTTTTTCTACTTCATTCTTATATTCCTGGAATTTTTCAAAAGCCTCGGATTTATGTTTCATTAAGAAGACATAACCGTACCTTGAAAAGTCATCCGTAAAAGTAATGAAGTAAGAATAACCGCTTCGTGCATGTGTAGACATTGGACCGCACACGTCGCTGTGTACGAGTCCCAAGAGCTCGCTCGCTCTTACTCCGTGTCCAGTGAACGGAATCTTTGTCATCTTTCCCTTAAGATAGGATTGACAAGTTGCATACGATTGATATTCGAACGGATCCAAATATCCTTCTGTATGTAACTTAGTCAACCTTCTCTCATTGATGTGACCCAGTCTACAATGCCATAAGAAAGTTTTATTGATTTCTGGAGACTTTCTTTTGTGTGTATTCTGGACATTGAAAATCTGTGGTTGGTTTAACATGTATATACCGTTGTTCAATGTACCTGACCCAATCAAAACTTGATTAAGGTGAATGTTCACTACATTACTTACAAATGCAAATTCATAACCTTCTTTAGATAATAAAGATACAGAAATGATATTACAGGTTGCATTTGGTACATAATAACAACTACGTAAAACCAAAAAGTGTCCATCTGACAATCCCAGGTGATAGTCCCCCACGGCCTCAGCATCCATGCTAGCACCGTTTGCAACTCTGAGGGTCATGTCACCTGCCTTCAAAACTCTACGCTTTCTCAACGCCTGCAAAGAATTACAGATATGAGATCCTGATCTGGTATCCAATACCCAGGATGTAGAGTTTATTGATAGACAGTTTTCAATAACATACACACCTGAAGCTGAAGCCGCAACTCGCTTCAAATCCTGTGTTCTGGCCTTCCAAGCCTTGCAATCCTGTTTCCAGTGACCACTTTTGTGACAATAGAAGCATTCTTCCTTCCCCACCAGCTTTCCCGCTACCTTTGTTGCTTTTCCTTTTCCCTTCGTATCCACTTTACTGACACTGCCTCTTGGTTTGGCGGGGGCTTTCTTCTTCTTACCCTTGGCTTTCGCCCTGGATCTAGAAGAGGAAGATCCTCCTACAAACAAAGTGGATGTCTCCCTACTTTTCTGTAGGGTGCCCTCTGCACTCCTCAGCATGTTGAGGAGTTCTGAAAGTTTAACTTCTTTTTCCTGTAAGTTGAAGTTCAGGATCAACTGGGCGTAAGTGGAAGGAAGGGACTGGAGAATCAAGTCCGTATAGAGCTCATTCTCCAACGTGGTCCCAAGTTCTGCGAGCTCCTCTATATAGCCAATCATCTTAAGCACGTGTTCCGCTACCGATGATCCGACGGCCAACCTTGCTAAAAACAACTTCTTCGACACTTCGTATCTTGCGATACGAGACTGCTCTCCATACAGTTCTTTTGTATAAAGAAATATGGACTCTAGGTCCATATTCTCGTGCCTCCTCTGATGTTCGTTGTCCATCGAGGCAAGTACGAGACATTTGGCCTTCGCGCAATCTATTTCCCAGGTCTTATAGATTTCCCTATCTACGACACTGGTTTTGGGACCTGGGACAGAGGGAGCTTTAGTGGTAAGGAGATACCCCAGCTTGTCGTAAGTGATTGCCATCTTGACATTCCTGAGCCAATCTTTGTAGTTTGGCCCTGTCAATATGTTTTTATCTAGTAATAACTTAAGTCCGGTCATGTTGAATGGTCGCTGCAATTAGGAGAGAGAAAAGAAACACTTTAGCATGATGCTCTTGCAAGTTTAGAGTGGTTTTTAGTTTGTCTAAACTGGATGGCTCCCACTGTCTCTCGAATCCCTTCTCAAACCGTAAAGAAAGGATTAGTCAGGATCAATCTCACCGCACAATACTTGCTTAACCGTTCAGCCAGGCTAGTGTCGGTACTTCGAGGGAGGTTTTCCAACGCTTTCGCGAAGTTCCTTAATTAAGTAACCTCTTTTCCCTGTGGGCGTAGCCCCGCTAACACCTTTCTAGACACCTACTAAGTTTATAGCATTGATCGTTAAGTGAGAGTTTTCCCGAGGAGTAGCATATACTCACAGTAGGATCGGGATCCAAATATCATCGCGTGATAAAACCGATGGAATCCTACCAGAATTATCACACTCCAAATGGTATGCAGCGCTAGCAAGTTTCAGTACTTATGAAACTCCCGATGTGGATTTTTGCCCCATGCTCTTATGACCTTGACTTTGGCCAAAATATCATAAGTCACATGTCAAGTTCTACCCGTCATTCTCCTGGTTAATTTGGACCCACCTGTACCTACCCTTGACTTTGGCCAAAATGGCAGCACGACTGTCCCAAACCAACGCATCTATCTATGCTGCACATGAATACCCAATAGCTACCAATCACTATGCTTTGACTTTGGCCAAAATACATAGCTTGAATACTTTTTGACCATTCATTTAGAATGACGGAGGGCTACGAATGGCTTTGGCGAAACTGTGAACGTAGTGAACTTGATATAATCGATGGAACGAGATAGCTTTTAAAAGGAGTGGTTCAAGCTCCGCGTTTAAAAGTTTAGTTTTGAAAAGAACCAAGTGGTTTTCAAAGTGTTCCAATCGACTTTTACTTGGTTTATTTTCTTGCATTAGTTCTTTTAATGCGTCCCATCATTTAATCCTACCATTGCAGAAAACAACCAAAATATGACGTACGCTTATGCCATTCGCATTCGCCACGGGGCCCCGTCATCACCCATTAGGTTACTTAACTAACGACAGAGCGGGGGCTGGGCTAGCGTGGCTGTAAAACATAAGCAACGCCTAAATTGTTATCATATATAAATATATAGCAATGATAGACATTACAGATCACAGATGAATATATTGGATATACTAGGAATCCGCAATCCGTTCAAGCCTGCAATGAAAAGCGGATTACACGGTCGCGGTGAATAGCCAAATACCCCACCCAAGACCCCTACGGGTGCGGCAAACTACCCGCCAAGTACTCGAAGCGAAGCAACCTCCCTCACCACCGTGAGTAGGCCACTCGGCACTTCGAGATACCCGGTAGTTTGTGCACCCCTTCCATGGGTCTTTCCTAGGAGCAAAAACAGTAAAAAGAATTATACAATGATGGCTACAACCCCAACCCGGTTGTGCGGCCAAACAAATATTATTACATCAAATTACATATTACAATGAATGAAAGAAAAAGCAACACTCATCTCACATCCACCCCGGCTATTCATCCGCGACAATCCAACCCATTCATATATACATACCATCATCAATCACAGATCACAGATATGTATAACCCCGACTAATCGACATATAGCGATTAGCCGACGTTCAATACATATAAACATCACTGATATAACCTTTTAGTCAAAGTGTATTGAAGTTCGGAAAAAAATACGGATTTATAGGCCCCCAAAAACAAATTTCTATTCTGGAAAACCTGGGCACATATAAACCATCTTAAAAATCCTAAAACCAAGCCAGAAATACACTGCACCAAACTCGACCCGGTGAAGAGCCAAGACGGCCGCGGTTGCGCGGCAATAGCTTGCTATTGCCGCGGAACCGCGGCTCTTTGGTCGAATCACTGGATCGTTTTTGGTGGTTTTCTTCACAAAACCCTGAGATGATTTTTGGAGTATAATTTATTTTGTTTTGAACAGAAAAAAATTAACAGAAACTTTGGGTTTTGGAAACTCGGTTTTTTGATTTTTCCGATTCGAACTTCGATACACTCTACTACCTAGCTAGTTTATGTTTAGTTAGGCTCTGATACCACTGTAAGTCCACGTTGCCCACCCCGGTACTTGCGGGGAGGCAGAAAACGGAATAAAAATCAAATTTTTATCAACTTAGGCAACATGGACTAGACAAAGAAGGATCTTTGCTAAACAAAAACAAGCTAAAGCTAACTAGAAACTAGCTAAGTGCTAGAATGGTTATACCTTGGGCTTTATGTCCTTCTCTCCTTGCTCCTTGGAATGGTGGAAGGAGGTCACCTTAGTCGTCTTCTCACGTCGAAGAAAGATCCACCCGAAAGCCTCGACCTTTGGCTTCAACTCCAAGCTAGAAGTAACTAGGGTGCAAGAAGTGCTAATCCATGAACCCTAGATGAGAGCAGAGATTATCAAGAAGAGGTTTTTCTCAAGCTCAAGTGTTTCTCAACACATGAGAGGGGAGAGCTTGAGGGAGAGGAAAACAAGAGAGAGAAAGTGAATGATAGAAAAATGAGAGAAAATATGAAGCATTCTCTCATATATGTGTGAATTATTGTAATTAGATAATTAGCTAGATAATTGTCATGGTTAATCAAGACATGACCATTATCATTTCATTTTTAATGCAAATTGCAAGGATCAAAGAGCATCTTCCGAATGAAATGATGATGGTCAAAGTGTCAAACTAGGTCAACAAGTCAAGGAGGTCAAATGGTCAACAACCATAACCATGCACAATTATTTAAACTAATATCAATTAACCATAATACACACATAAGCATTAGGGTTAATAAAATGACAATGGTCATTAACCCTAATCAAAGTCCTCTCCCTCTGTCTCAAGAAACTGTGCATACGCACCCGTATTCGTGATCCAAGGAATACGAATACAATGAGAAAAAACCAATCCCAAATCATATACTAAGATCCGGCTTAAACCAAAGCCCGCTAGTATAAGCTGTCCGGACAGCAAACGTGCACAAGTGCACGGATGTGAACGAACCCTGTCGCAAAACCATGCGACCTCTACTCATTTTGCCTAAAGGCGAATAGCTCTCTGTGTGGGACTCTAAAGACTCGACACTACGCTGGCAGTGGGTTTAACCACAGACCGCAAGCAGCACTAGTTGTACGTAACAGTCCCCAGGTAGATGTCGATAAGAAGACTGACGAGGTGAACCCCATCTGAACTCCTACTGAGCCTGTATGTGACAGTCTCCGTACAGTCCGGTCTGTTCGTCTGATACATCGCATGGCGGGCCTAGGGGGCGGTGAACGTCAGTCCCTTAATAGCGGTACAAATCGTGTCGGAGTGTAGCCCAGAACACCCTGAGATAACACTGGAAACCTACCAGTATATCTCGCTTGCCCTGGCCAGGGACTACTCGTCTAATGGCTCTCCTGGACACAGCGCGATGTCAACCCCCAATACCGGGAGAGACGAATCCTGTCTAACCGTCACTGCCTCCAAGTGCTTCGGGACTGCACCCAAAAACTATCTGTTTGCACGACTCCTTTGAGCCGTGGTAGGGTAGTAATCAAAGTGCAGTGGGAACACACTCAAGGCGAAGTGACAGTGTCAAGTCAGCGGACTAAGTTGTACTCATGTCACCTGGGAACTGATAACTGACGATAGGTATAATACCAACCAACAGTTCCCAACGAGTCCTGTCCAGTGTACTCGTAACCTAACGAGCACCCGCATACTATCTCAAGTACGACGTACTGACGGCTGTGGGACAGACCGTCTCCCACGCTGGGATGAGAAGCGCATACGCTAGTCTACTCCGGAGTATCGATGCCCTGTCTCGATAGTCCAACGACTAGGGACCTGTATAAGGATGTGCTTATAGATCACCCAGCTCCCACGAGTGTGAGCGCCATCACAATGCTGGTAATCAAGCAAAGATCCTATGGGCTCTACTAATATGTATATCAGCGATATGCTAAAAGAAACACATGCACATATTAAAGCAGAGACAAACCAAGTAGCATATTATCATTTCGAGCAAGATTGTATATACAACTGTGAATATCCCAAGCTTCCATCAAGTAATATACAAGCTAGTATGATACAGTAATGGCCTCTAGGGTATATACACTAACAGCAATGGCAAGAAGGATCCGAATGGATTTCAGCATAGCCACTGGAGAAAATGTTTCGTCATAATCCAAATCAGGTCTTTGACGAAAACCCCTTGCAACAAGTCTAGCCTTATAGGTCTCAACCTGTCCATCTACACCAATCTTTCTTTTGAAGATCCACTTGCATCCTACGGGTTTTACCCCATCTGGAGCAACGTCCAACGTCCATACTTTGTTGGTGTACATGGACTCTATTTTGATCCGCATTGCATCCAGCCATTTTACCGAGTCAACGCTCTGAATGGCCTGCTGGAAGCTAGTCGGCTCATCACTATCAATGATGCAATCCTCTCTATCCCCGTCTATGAGAAAACCGTAGTATCTCCCGGGCGGATGAGACTGCTTACTACTCCTGCGGAGCGGCGCAGGAATGTCCTGATCTTTCGAACCTTCTGGTTCTACTAAGCTTTCAGTAATAGCTCGTGGTTCTGGAATTTCTTCCAGTTCTATTGCTCCCACTTATCTGATTTTCCAGAAACTCAGTTTCCAAGAAGTGGGCATGACGAGAAACAAAACCTTTTGTTCCTCTTCACAATAGAAGAAATATCCCTTGGAGTTCTTTGGATATCCCACAAACTTGCACTGTACTGAGCGTGCCTCGAGTTTTTCCGCATGCTGCTTTTTGACAAAAGCTGGACATCCCCATGTCTTAATGTGCTTAAGATAGGGTTTCTTCCCACACCACATCTGATATGGTGTGGTAGGCACAGTCTTAGTTGGAACTCGGTTCAAAAGGTATGCAGCTGATTCTAGTGCATATCCCCTGAATGATCGCGGTAACTCAGCGTTACTCATCATGGAACGTACCATATCCAATAGGGTCCGGTTCCGTCTCTCCGATACACCGTTATGTTGCGGAGTGTATGGAGGAGTAAGCTGAGAGAGAATTCCATTCTCTTTTAGGTAATCCAGGAACTCGGCACTCAAGTATTCACCACCTCGATTAGATCTCAGTGTCTTGATACTTTTGCAGGTTTGTTTTTCTACTTCATTCTTATATTCCTGGAATTTTCCAAAGGCTTCGGATTTATGTTTCATTAAGAAGACATATCTGTACCTTGAAAAGTCATCCGTAAAAGTAATGAAGTAAGATTAACTGCTTCGCGCATGTGTAGACATTGGACCGCACACGTCGCTGTGTACGAGTCCCAAGAGCTTGCTCGCTCTTACTCCATGTCCAGTGAATGGAGTCTTTGTCATCTTTCCTTTGAGACAGGATTGACAAGTTGCATATGATTGATATTCGAACGGATCCAAATATCCTTCTGTATGTAACTTCGTCAACCTTCTCTCATTGATGTGACCCAGTCTACAATGCCATAAGAAAGCCTGATTTGTTTCCAGAGACTTTCTTTTGTGTGTATTCTGGACATTGAAAATCTGTGGTTGGTTTAATACGTATATACCATTGCTTAATGTACCTGACCCAATCAAAACTTGATTAAGGTGAATGTTTACAACATTGCTTACAAATGCAAATTCATAACCTTCTTTAGATAATAAAGATACAGATATGATATTACAAGTTGCATTGGGTACAAAATAACAATCACGCAAAACCAAAACGTGTCCATCTGACAATCCCAGGTGATAGTCCCCCACGGACTCAGCTTCCATGCCAGCTCCGTTTGCAACTCTGAGGGTCATATCACTTGCCTTCAAAACCCTACGCCTTCTCAGTGCCTGTAAAGAATTACAGATATGAGATCCTGATCCGGTATCCAATACCCAGGATGTAGAGTTTATTGATAGACAGTTTTCAATAACATACACACCTGAAGCTGAAGCCGCAACTTGCTTCAGATCCTGGTTTCTAGCCTTCCAAGCCCTGCAATCCTTTTTCTAGTGTCCACTCTTGTGACAGTAAAAGCATTCTTCCTTTCCCACAAGCTTTCCCGCTACCTTTGTTGCCTTTGTCTTTCCCTTCGTATCCATTTTACTAACACCGCCCCTTGGTTTGGCGGAGGCTTTCTTCTTCTTTCCCTTGGCTTTCGCCTTGGACCTAGAAGAGGAAGATCCTCCTACAAACAAAGTGGATGTTTCCCTACCTTTCTGTAGGGTGCCCTCTGCACTCCTCAGCATGTTGAGGAGTTCTGAAAGTTCAACTTCTTTCTCTTGCAAGTTGAAGTTCAGGATAAACTGGGCGTAAGTGGAAGGAAGGGACTGGAGAATCAAGTCCGTGTAGAGCTCATTCTCTAACGTGGTCCCAAAGTCCGCGAGCTCCTCAATGAAGCCAATCATCTTAAGCACGTGTTCCGCTACCGATGATCCGACGGCCAATCTCGCCGAAAACAGCTTTTTCGAGACTTCGTATCTGGCGATACGGGATTGCTCTCCATACAGTTCTTTTGTATGGAGAAATATGGATTCAAGGTCCATATTCTCGTGCCTTCTCTGATGTTCATTGTCCATAGAGGCAAGCACGAGGCACTTGGCCTTCGCGCAGTCGATTTCCCAGGTTTTATGGATTTCCTTATCCGCGACGCTGGTTTTGGGACCTGGGACAGGGGGAGCTTTGGTGGTAAGGAGATACCCCAACTTGTCATAAGTGATTTCCATTTTGACATTCCTGAGCCAATCTTTGTAGTTTGGCCCTGTCAGTATGTTTTTATCTAGTAATAACTTAAGTCCAGTCATGATGTTTGGTCGCTGCAATTAGGAGAGAGAGAGGAAACACTTTAGCATGATGCTCTTGCAAGTTTAGAGTGGTTTTTAGTTTGTCTAAACAGGATGGCTCCCACTGTCTCTCGAATCCCTCCTCAAACCAAAAAGGAAGAATTAGTCGGGATCAATCCCACTGTATAATACTTGCTTAACCGTTCAGCCAGGCCAGTGTTGGTACTTCGAGGGAGGTTTTCCAACGCTTTCGCGAAGTTCCTTAATTAAATAACCTCTTTTCCCTGTGGGCGTAGCCCCGCTAACACCTTTCTAGACACCTACTTGGTTTATAGCATTGATCGTTAAGTGAGAAAGTTCTGGAGGAGTAGCATATACTCATAGTAGGATCGGGATCCAAATATCATCGTGTGACAAAACTGAAGGAATCCTACCAGAATCATCACACTCTAAACGGTATGCAGCGCTAGCAAGTTTCGGTTTCTTTAGAAACTCCCGATGTGGATTTTTGCCCCATTCTCTTATGACCTTGATTTTGGCCAACAAATCATAAGTCACATGTCAAGTTCTACCCGTCATTCTCCAGATTAATTTGAACCCACCCGTACCTACCCTTGACTTTGGCCAACAAGGCAGTACGACTGTCCCAAACTAACGCATCTATCTATGCTGCACATGAATACCCAATAGGTACCAATCACTATGCCTTGACTTTGGCCAACAAACATAGCTTGAATACTATTGACTATCCATGTGAAACGACGGAGGGCTACGAATGGTTTTGGCGAAACCGTGAACGTAGTGAACTTGATATAATCGATGGAACGAGATAGCTTTTAAAAAGAGTGGCTTAAGCTCCGCGTTTAAAAGTTGTTTTTGAAAAGAAACCGAGTGGTTTTGAAAGTGTTCCAACGACTCTACTTTGGTTTATTTTCTTACATTAATTTAATGCATCCCATCATTTAATCCTACCATTGCAGAAAACAACAAAAATATGACGTACGCTTATGCGATCTGCATTCGCCACGGGGCCCCGTCATTACCCGTTAGGTTACTTAACTAACGACAGAGCGGGGGCTGGGCTAGCGCGGATGCAAAACATAAGCAACGCCTAAATAGATATATACATTCGTCACATACAATGATAGCCATTCCAGATCACAGATGAACACATTGGATATACTAGGAATCCGCATTCCGTACGAGTCTGTAACGAAGAGCGGATTACACGGTCGCGATGAATAGCCAAGACCCCACCCTAGACCCCTACGGGTGCGGCAAACTACCCGCCAAGTACCCGAAGCGAAGCGACCTCCCTCAACACCGCGAGTAGGCCACTCGGCACTTCGAGGTACCCGGTAGTTTGTGCACCCCACCTTGGGTCTTTCCTAGGAGCAAAAACAGTAAAAGAAAATATACAATGACGGCTACAACCCCATCCCGGTTGTGCGGCCATATAAATAATATTACATCAATTACAAATTACATGAATTGAAAGAAAAAGAAAACTCTCATCTCACAACCCCTCGGCTATTCATCCGGGACAATCCAATGAATTCATATACACATACTATCAACATTACAGATCACCGATATGTATAACCCCCACTAATCGACGTATAGCGATTAGCAGATGTTCAATACATATATCACATCACAGATATAAACCCCTTAGCTAAAATCTTTAGAAGTTCGATCAAAATATGGATTTTTAAACCCTAAAAACAAATTTTGCTTTCTGGAAAATCTGGGCAGAAAAATCATATTCCAAAAATCCCAAAATACCCCAGTAAATACACTGCAGCAAAGCCGATCCACGGCCGAGTCAACTCGGCCGCGGATCCGCGGCAAGAAGCTGTTCTTGCCGCGTTTCCGTGGTGAGTTGGTCGGTTCTGTGGATCATTTTTCTTCAGTGTACACAAAGAACCCTGAGTCGATTTTTGGTATATGTTAAATAATTTTTTCTAGGCTCTGATACTACTGTAAGTCCACGTTACCCGTCCCCGGTTCTTTGGGGTTGCAGAAATGGTAAAAAACGATTTTTCTTTTGTGGTTAACATGGACTCAAAATACGGATCTTTGTTAAACAACTATCTAACAACCTAACTAGGAGTTTTACCTACTCGGTTAGGGGGTTATACCTTAACATGAACTCTTTCTCTTCAACTCCTTGTGGTGGTCGGATGGTTCTCTCCTCGTCGTCTCCTTGTGCCGAAGATGGATCCACCTGAAAGCTTCTACCTTTGGCTCCAACCTCAATCTAGAGGAAACTAGAACACTTGGTTTGCTAGATCTTGTATACTAGGATGAGTAGAGAAGTGTTTTGGGTTTTATCTCTAAGGAAATGGTTCTCCACTCATGAGAGGGAGTTTCCTTGAGCTAGAGAGAGAGCAAGAGGAAGAGGGAGAGCTTGAAGATGAGAGAGAATGAGAATGATAGAATTGAGCAAGACTTTTCTTACCCTTGCTCTCATAATCCAAAATAATCATAACCAATAATAATAATTGAGTATTATGTGATGGTTCATATCATATCAAAAATGGCAATATCATTTCATGCACTCATTTTGTAAAGTATAACAAGCAAGCATAAGTCTTTGCCATGAAATGATAGCCATTGTAATGATGATGGTCAACAAGTCCAACCTAGTCAACCGGTCAACAAAGTCAACAAGTCAACAAAGTCAACCTTTCAACCCAACCATGGCACAATAATACTTAATTAATATTATCATTAATCATATTTCTAATTCTCATTAGGGTTTAGCAAAAGTCAACAGTCAACAACCCTAATGAGAATCCTCTGCCTCTGTCTCTCTGTCAACCGTGCATACACACCAGCATCCGCGTTCCGAGGAACACGAATACAAAAGATAAAACCAATCCTAAAACGTACACTAGGATCTAGTTTAAACCAAAGCCCGCTAGTGATAACTGTCCGGACACTAAACGTGCACAAGTGCACGGATGTGACCGAACCCTTTCGCAAAACCATGCGACCTCTACTCTTTTGCCTAAAGGTGAATAGCTTTCTGTGTGGGGCTCTAAAGACTCGACACTACGCTGGCAGTGGGTTTAACTACAGACCGCAAGCGGCACTAGCTGTGCGTAACGGCCCCCAGGTAGATGCCGATTAGAAGACGGACGAGGTGAAACCCATCTGAACTCCTACTGAGCCTGAATGTGACAGTCTCCGTACAGTCCGGTCTGTTCGTCTGAGAATATCGCATGGCGGGCCCTGGGGGGCGGTAAATGTCAGTCCCCTAATAGCGGTATAAGTCATGTCGGAGTGTAGCCCAGAACACCCTGAGACAACACTGGAAACCTACCAGTGCATCTCGCTTGCCCTGGCCAGGTTCTTTGTCTAATGGCTCTCCTAGACACAGCGCGATATCAACCCCCAATACCGGGAGAGACAAATCCTGTCTAACCATCACTGCCTCCAAGTGCTTCGGGACTGCACCCAACTACTACCTGTTTGCACGACTCCTTTGAGCCGTGGTAGGGTAGTAATCAAAGTACAGTGGGAACACACTCGAGGCGAGGTGACAATATCAAGTCAGCGGACTAAGCTGTACTCATGTCACCTGGGAACTGATAATTGACGATAGGTATAGTACCAACCAACAGTTCCCGACGAGTCCTGTCCAGTGTACTCGTAACCTAACGAGCACCCGCATACTATCTCAAGTACGACGTACTGACGGCTGTGGGACAGACCGTCTCCCATGCTGGGATGAGAAGCGCATACGCTAGCCTACTCCGGAGTATCGATGCCCTGTCTCGATAGTCCTACGACTAGGGACCTGTATAAGGATGTGCTTGTGGATTACCCAGCCCCCACGAGTGTGACTGCCATCACAACGCTGGTAATCAAGCGAAGATCCTAAGGGCTCCACTAATGTGTATAGGTGATATACTAAAAGAAACACAAGTACACATTAAAGTAGAAACAAACCAAGTAGCATACTACCATTTTGAGAAAGATTGTCTATACAACTGTGAATATCCCAAGCTTCCATTAAGTAATATACAAACTAGTATGATACAGTAATGGCCTCTAGGGCATATACATTAACAACCCCTACCGATCCGCTCACTGCCTCCATGTGGCTCGGGACTGTACCCAATAAAAACCTGTTTGCACGACTCCTTTGAGCCGTGGTAGGGTAGTAATCAAAGCACAGTAGGAACTCACACGAGACAAATGACGATCTCAGGTCGATGAACTAACCTATACACATGTCACTAGGGAACTGCTATCAGATGTCAGGTATAATACCAACTAGCATGTTCCCGGCGAGTCCTATCCGGTGTACTCATAACCTAATGAGCACCTGTATACATCTTAGGTGAACCAACTGACACCAATGGCTTGTGAGACCGGCCACCGCCCCTCGTCGGGGTCTCGACTGTATATACTAGTCTACTAATAGAGTATCGATGCCCAGTCTCGAAACTCCCACGACTAGGCACCACTTTAAGGATGTGCTTATAGACCCCAGCTCCCATGTATATGATCGCCATCATACTGCTGGCAGTCAAGCAAGAATCCTAAAGGCTCTATCAACGTGCAATAGCGACCTGCAAGGTCACCTATATATAGCAGTACACGATGATAAAGATAAACCAGATAGCATACTATCATCTCGAGTAAGACTGTCCTACCGGCATAGGTCCTCCCTCAATCATTGCAATCACGTGCCTTTGATCCAATAATTGACTCTGAGGGCACTATATCCAACAGCAATAACAATGGAGCCATGGCTTTGGCAAAGGAACTGAGGTCCCATCAGAAATCCAGACACATCTTGAGGCAGTATCACCTCATCAGGGAGATAGTGGATCGCCAGGACATCGAGGTACGGAGAGTAGACACGAAAGACAACACAGCGGATCCATTCACCAAGGCCATCCCTCAAGTACAGTTTGAGAAACTGTTTGAGCTGTTGGGCATGCGGTACGCCGGCAACTGGTTCTAGTGCAGACAGTCGGTACTTATTGCATCAAGTACAAGCCTTAGTGCAAGTGGGAGATTGTTAGATATGTATGCCCTAGAGACCTGTATTGTATAAGATACTAGGCATGTATATGTACAGAAACAATCTTTGCTCAAAATGATAGTATGCTATCTGGTTTATCTTCTTCTGAACATGTGGTATGTTGTGCATGTTGATGAAGCCCTTAGGACTATGCTTGACTACCAGGATTATGATGAGATCATACTAGTGGGGCCTGGGCAGTCTACAAGCATATCCTTTAATAGTTCCTAGTCGAGGGTATATCGAGATAGGGCATCGGTATTACTGGATTAGACTAATGTATACGTTTCTTGACCCTGGGGGAGATGGTTGATTCCAAAACCATTGGTGTTTGACATCAAAGATCGTACACAAGTGCTCATTGGAGAATGGGTACACCGAACAGGACTCGCCGAGAACTCCTAGATGATATATATACCTATTATCAGATAGCAGTTCTCTGGCGACACGTGTACAGGTTAGTCTGTAGATCCGAGATCGTCATAATGTCTTGTGTGATTCCCAATGTACTTTGATTTCCTCCCTACCACGACTCTATTGAGTCGTGCAAACAGGTGGACCTTGGGTACAGTCTCGAATCACATGGAGACAGTGAGCGATAGGAGGGGTTTTATCTCTCCAGGTATAGGGAGTTGATGTCGCGCTATGTTTGATAGGCTATAACACCTAAATCCCTGTCCAGGGTTCTCGAGGTTTACTGATAAGTGTTATCAGTAGTTCCTCGAACTGTTATGGGCCGTAAATCAGCATGACTTATAAAGTTACAGGGGTCTGACATTTACCACCCCTAGACTTCATATGCGACGTATCAGACGAAGAGACCGGACTGTATGGTAAGTGTTGCTTGCAGGCTCGTAGAGGTTGTGATGAGTTCGCTCGTCGGCCACCTTTTCTTCATGTACCTGGGTAGCCGTTATGCACAGCTAGTGCCGCTGACGTGCTTGTGGTTAAACCCACTGCCAGCGTACTGTCGATTCTTTAGAGTCCCACACAGAGGGTTCCCTCATTCAGGCAAAAGATGTAGAGGCTGTAAGTTGTTATGGCAGCCGTAAGCTGTTACGACAGGGTTTCGATTATGTTCGTGTAATTGTTACAGGAATAATAATCGGAAGGACAATACTGGTGGGCTTTGATTTAAGCCGGATACCGGTATTATATTATTGGATTAATGGTATTCGTATTTTTCGGAATTCGGGTACGGGTATACGGTATACGGAGGAGGGGTATTCTTGTAATTGTTACAAGATGTAACGTTTTGAAAATCGTTTCGGAGAAATTTCGGAAAATCGGTAAAATAAGGGGGTTTTCTGTAAAAAGTCAAAATACAAATATCTTTATTATAAAATTAAATATACATATTCTAGCTATGTAATTGCTAGTATTTGGTGTTTATTGAGCCACTGGTGAAATTTCAAATTTTCTGAAAATTTTCCGAAATTAATTATTTTAATATTATTTTAAGCCGTCACTAATACATTTAATCAGGGAAAATTACAAATTGGAATGGATTGATACAAATTTTATAATTCATGACACACTAAACTGAGATGTAAAATATTATTTTTGAAACGAAATGGTTTGCCAAAACAGTTTGGAAAATATCGAAGAAAAATTGCTTAATTAGCGAAATTAGTGTTAATGGGAATTGGGGTAATACATTTATCGTTTTCCCTAACCCACACACCCACACCTCACCCTCTCTCCCTCTCTCCATGTGGCCGGCCCCACTTGGACAGCCCCTCCCCCCTCTCTCTCCAATCACCTCACTTTCAAAAGAAAAGAAAAGAAAAGAAAAGAAAGTGAAAGAAAGTCAAAAGGGGGTGTGGACTTTGCCTTTTTCTCCCCACTTTCTCCACCTCACTCTCTCTCCTCCCCCACTCCCCAACCTGGACGAAACCCCCCTGCTGCAACAGCCCCTCTTTTCCCCCAAAATTCCATCTCTTTTGCTTCAAAAATTCATCAAATACCCTTCAAAAAAATCCCAAAATCTAAATCCAACTCCTACCCATTTCTCATTTGCCTTTCTAGCATGGATTTAGGAGGATGGAAGCTACTTTTGGAGGCTAGGATTTGCATGGTAGATCTCTATTTGTAAGGTATAAATTTGTGCCCCATGGTTTGTTTGTTGATTAGTTGCTTATATAATTTTGTTTATAAGGGTTAATTTGGTGGTTGTTGATTGTGTGTTTGAAAGTTCAAGAGAGTGGATTGTGATCAAGTTAGGGATTGTATTGTTTGATCATGGTTGTAATGGGTAGCTTACCATCTTAGGATTTGTAGAAAGTAAACTAGTAGTTAGATTGCAAATTGTTGTATGGAAATGTCTAAATTAAGTTATTTTGCTAACTAGAGTTTTTGGAAAATTATTAAATGCTTTAGATTAAAATATAATTATGGTTTCATGTCATTATTAATATTATAATGAGTGGTTTAATGCCTTTAGTTCATGAAAATCCAAGCTAAATTGTTGTTGTGCATTTTTGCTATAAAATTGTTAAAATTGGGTATATTGTAAACTAGAATTTTGGGGTTAATGAAATTTAATGAGATTAAATTATGGAAATTGTTTTTAAAACTTATTTAAGATGTTTAATAAGTATTATGGCCGCTAGATTTGTTTAAACGTCGAGTTTTGTACTAAAACGGGTAATTTTTGCTTGCTAGATTTTCGGAAAAATGGCTTTTAAAGTTAATTAGGGGGTTTTGTGAATGTTAACCTATTTTATATTATAATTAGTGTTCGTGAATGCGCAAATGAGCGCGTTTGGGTTTTTCTCGATGGTTTGACGTTTGTACATCGACATCGAGAGTTGGACTGGCTATTCTTGCATGCGTAGGCGATAGGTTTTGATTTATGCGTGATACGCGTGCCGATTTGATTTTCGTATGCCGTTTCGATTTCGAATTTGGTTTTAATGCGATACGGTGCGTTATGATATGTAGGTACCCCATGTAGACTTCGAGATGACAAGCAAGCGCGTGGCGGCGGCGGCACCGACGAGCGAGGACCAGGTGAGTAGATTTATATCTACGAGGAGAAGTCAGGTGGATGGCGTATAACACCCCCGCAGTTCGTAGTGATGTATACGAATACGTATACACACATATATATATATATATATATTGATTATATTGTTGAGTTTATTGATGATAAAGATAGATTTTATGTGTGATTGGATGGGTTTAGTGTTGCGAAACCCTAGAGTAGAGGTTGCACCACATTTACACACACACCCATACTTGCATACATTCTTCTTTCATATGTGCTTATATGTGGTTATATTGTTATGTGTTCACATGGGTATGGGACTATATGTTCATATACTGGATTTGAGGATAGTATTTTGATTTGAGATTAGTCGATAAGATTTGATTGAGACCGCGAGAACGGTGATATGGCAGGATTCGTACTTGAGATACGTCCTGATATTATAGCGGATCTTGGGATGACGATACATGTGAATAGCGTTATACATTGAATGGTTGACATGTGATCGTGATATGAGATAAGATATGTTAAGATATTTATAATAGGTCGCATTAGGCGATGTATACCTCTTTATGACGATATATGATGATGATATCGGTTTGTATGAGGCTGTAGATCAGCAGTCAGATCATGACTATATTGATGATATTAGTATCGTACTAGACGTAGATCAGTACCCAGATTATGGTCTTGGATAAAGAGGATACCAGATGAATAATGTGATATTGACCCGTACCCAGATTTGGGGATGCCGTACGACGGATTTACGTACGAGCTATATATTAATGATTGATCTGCACTTTTGACTTGGGATGTCTGATTATAGATATGGTATCGGATATGATATTATTGAGACGGGATCACCGACTATACATATACAGGTATGTATATGTATCAACTCAGATGTTAGGCGGTTTCCTTACCTGTAGTTCAGCTTGTTAGTTTAGCCGTATAGTTTAGTATAGTTGTTAGACTAGATTAGACTCCTACCTATTTCAAAACTAACGGATCGTGGGTATTTTAAAAGACGGGTCAAGGGATTCTACGGATATTTCAAAAGGCGTATCTTTTCTTAAAAACACCGTAGCCTTTATTTCCAAGACCCTACGATTTGTGTTATTTCAAATGGCACCATAGTATGACGTATGTATATATTAAATGCAGATTAGTTACCGTTGTGTCTAGTATTTAGCTCCTGCTCATTATTGCTGTTCGCCTCGCATCGCATACTCACATTGCTATTTCATATTGCATTGTTGATATTATGCTGTTAGGACACCAGCACCATTACCGATGATGCGTATGTACCACGTACACTTACTTTCCGGCTCACACACATCTTCATCAGTAATTGCCATGTCACGTACACCTTAGAAAATATTATTGCTTGATTTAGCTTGTTAGTTAGTAGTTTGACATGATATTAGTGTACCTGCCTTATATGCCAGTTTAGACATTGTAGTTATTACTTGTCACTTCATGCATACTGTTATTCCTTGTTATGCCGCATTCATGGATTCTCATGCATATATTCACTATTTTACGTGCTATTGAGGTTTTGGATTCGGATTTCCATGAGATTTTCTGGATTTGGGGGAAAACCGCAAAACTTATACAAACTTCTTCTCTCTCTTTTTAAATGAAAAGCGCGGTTTTCCCATGATGTATGAGTCGTCCACCATGAGTTTGCTGATGGATTTCAAGACCCGAGTTCAAGGAGTGGAGGAACCGTTTCAGGTACATAGTGGACCCGGTGCGGTACCCCGGGGCAAAAGGATCGCAGATGATGGCGTTGAGCCTGGCAGGGGAGCACTACCGACCGATGATTTTACCCGACGCGTCGGATATTCGGAGGATACCGTCGTAGTCTTGAGATGGATGGTAGGGGCCGGTCTGAACTGACGGCGCCCTAGATATTGAGATTGAGACATTGAGATTTTGAGATATTGAGGTACTGAGATTTGATGATATAGGCCAGTCCGGATAGCCGGAGCCTGAGATTTTAAGACATTGAGATTTATGTTTTGTGTCGATGCTAGACACTGTTTATGCTGATTTCATTTATGATACCTCTTTTAGAAAGATACAGAAATCTCACTAAGTTATGAAAGCAGTTTTCTCCAATAGATGCATTCTGTTTCATGCATTCATACATCATCCATATGATACATTGCTACCTGAGACACTGACACGAGCACTTGGTATTACCGTTGTTTAGAGGTATACCCTAGCCATTGTTATAGGCTGCTGGTTATATATTTAAGGATATATTATGATTGTATGACTTAGGATTGCATTGTTCATACGATTTCTGTTCGTAGATGTTTCTATTCACGAGTTGGCAACTCACCGCCGTTGTACCACAGTTTCTTACAGGTTTTGCCGTATAGGTTTCTTTACGGCTTTGCTGGCACTACTTCCATTTCCGGGTGATTTGCTAGTAGATGGGTTTATTGTACCGTACCCATCAGTATACTTGGTATATATTATTATTCAGTTGTATCTAGAAGTTCCATCAACCAAACATGTATTTATTTTGAGATAGAGACCAGTGATGTTATTCTTTCGACCTTAGAGTCGCGCGCTATATTTCTTATGGTTTTGAGTTTCCTTTTGAGTTTTGATCCTCGCCCTTGGCGTTGTATATTATATTGCTTGTGTGGTTGTGACCGTCGATTGACGAAGAGCTAGCTCCCTCTTGGGGATGCCTTTTATTGATTTCGTATACTATTCATGTTGTATCCCGTTTGGGAGCCAGTATTTACAAGGGAGACTCTGCCGAAATTTTCAGGAAATATTCGATGTTTTAAAAATGCATAATTCGGCTTATGCTATTAAAACTACTTGATTTAAATTGGTTTCCTTCACTCTACTACTTTTCTTGGTTTGGATTTCTGGGTTTTCGGCTTACTTAGATTACGTACGCCTCGAGACGTTTCGTAGTCTAAGTGCCGGTCATGTTCCGTACTTTCGGGTCGTGACACAAGAATACCTTCTAGAAGGTGCCACCTCATAATGACATCATTTATTTTATGAAAATAAATAAATGAGGTGGAAATTAGAAAGTTCAAGCATGATTGAGATAATGAGTTGTTATATTGTTTTGGAGTTACTATTGAAGCATGGTGTTAATTTTATAATGCATGCTTCAATTATTTCTCTTGGTGCTATATCTTTATTCATCATGCTTGAACTCTTTCATTATGACAAACACTATCTCTCTCCTTCTTCACTCCTCCTTAAATACTCCTTCTTCCAAGATTTAATCTACACATGAGATGTGAATCCAAAGCATAGGATCTTGAGTTAATCCAATACACTAATCTCTACACAATCCTAGTAACCTCTTCTAGCAAAATTGATCTCTTGGTTAAACTCTTGTGAAAAGTTTCTAGATTGCACGATAACTCTCCGTAACATTTCAGAAAAATAAAATATTATTTGTGGGAACTTTTAAAATTTTATAATAAAATATTGAATAATTTAATAAGGCGGTATTATTAAATACGATAAATGGGGAAAATTTTGGAAAATTTTGGAAATTACTAAAAAGAGGGTGGTTTATGATATTCATGAAAAATATGGAAGTTTATGATTTATTTGACACAAATTTTGTGCTAATCGCGATTAAAAATCGCTAATCGGATTTTAAGCGTGTTTTGTGCACATGTTTTTTTTTGCACTTGTTACATTTTCCTACATGATTTGGGGTGTATGGGTATTTGTTTTGGGTTTACTATTGAGGAGAGAAGAAATAGAAAAGGAAAAGAAAAAAAAGAAAGAAAAGAAAAGTCAAGAGGGATGGGCAAGATAGAGAAAGGTGAGGGTTGCATTGACTTGGCCATTCCCTCTTCATCATTCACTTCTTCCTTTCCCCTCCCTCTCTTGTTGTTGCTGCTGCCATCCCCCTCTTCCTCCTCCATTACAACCTCCAAAACACCATTAAAAACACCTCAAAACCTTATCTCCATTTCATAAAAAAAGTTGCACAAGCTCACTAGCTACCCCATGGACCAAGAAAGCTTGCATTTTGGACACTTGGGGCAACTCAAGAATTTTCTTGAGTTGCCAAATGAGGTATTTTCTGAACCATTAGCTTAGTTTTCCCATTTCTTTTACATCCATGTTAAAATTGTAACCGATATTGTGTGATTTTAGGGAGTTTGAAAACTTGAGTTGTGGATTAGGGTTTTAGTTGAAACCAAAGGTGAAATTAGGGTTACTAGAGGCTATACAACCCCTGTGGTGATTGATCGGAAACTTAAACCAGAGACTTGAAACCCGGAATACGGATTTATAAAGCCGATATCGGAAAAATTATGATTCTATGAAGGTTAAATGGAATCTGCTATCACCCGAGACTCTGAAAATTATTTTGCATGGACAGTGATACATGCAGGCATCCGGGAAGCTACCACCAAAATCCTAGCCCCTAACTCCCAACCATGGCCGCATATTTATTCCTTCTGGCCGCAATTTGCGGCCAGACCTGGAGCATTTTGGCTCGTTCTTGTTCTGTAGCTCCTACATCTATAAATTAGACCCCGGGCATATGCAAAATTGTTCAATTTGACCTAGGGTAGAATCTGGAACCTTTTTCCTAAGTTGCTGTTTTAATTCGTGTTTTTGTTTTGCGTATTTTAAATTCTGGATTTGTATAATTGCGTTTTACCTCGATTACTTGGCGTTTATGCGACTATATCGAGGATGGTTTGATGGTTTTGAAAGCGTAGTCCATAGGTTCTAACCTATAGGCCTTAGCGCGTCGTTTGGTTTTCTCGATGTGATTTTAAGGTTTATTTGCGATTGTGTTATCTTGTAGGTACCTTCTCGAGGGCTTCATACGATGAAGAAGATGAAGGCGACATCGTCACCGACACGTCGGATACAAGGTGAGTAGATTATATCTACGGGGGAAGTCGGGTGGATAGCGTATAGCATCCCCGCAGTTCGTTGTGATGTGTACGAATACGTATACACACATATATATTTTATATGTTGATTTGAGTTTATTGATGATAAAGATGGATTCTAGGTGTTCTTGGATTGGTTTAGTGTTAGTTGCGAAACCCTAGAGTAGTGGTTGCACCCACACACACGCACACACATACTTGCATACATTCTTTCTTTTACCTGTGCGTATATGGGGATGTGTATATTTACACATGGGTATGGGACTATGTGTTCATATACTGGATTTGAGGATAGTACTGGGGATATGAGATGAGTCGATGAGATTGGATTTGAGGCCGTGAGATCGGTGATATGACAGGGTTCGTATTTGAGATACGACATGATGTTTTAGCGGGTCCTTAGACGTAGTGTTTCATACACATGCATGCATACATAGATGGTATCAGTATTTTACTAGACGTAGGTCAGTACCCCGGATCTTGATGTTTGATAAAGAGGATACCAGATGAATGGTGTGATAGATGTGACATTGACCCGTACCTAGATTTGGGAGGCCGTACGACGGATGTACCGTACGAGTTTTATATTGATGATAGATCTGCACTCTTGACTTGAGGATGTCATATTATAGATTTTGGATCGTATATAATACTATTGAGGCGGGATCACCGACTATTATTTATATATGTATCGAATCAGATGTTAGGCGGTTTCTTTACCTTTCGTTTAGCCTGTTAGCTCAGCCCTATAGTTAGTGTAGTTGTTAGACTAGATTCGATTCCTACCTATTTCAAAACTAACGAATCGTGGGTATTTTAAAAGACAGGCCAAGGGATTCTACGGATATTTCAAAGGACGTATCTTTTCTTAAAAACACCGTAGCCCTTATTTGCAAAACACCACGATTCGTGTTATTTCAAATGGCACCATTGTATGACTCATATTTATATAAATGCAGTTTAGTTATCATAGGTGATTATCATTCAGCTCCCGCACATTATTGTTGTTCACTTCGCACCGCATGCTTATGTTGTGTTTTCATACACCATTATTGATACCATGCTGTCAGGACACCAGCACCATTACCGATGATGCGTATGTTCCACGTACACTTGCTTGCCGGCTCACACACATCATCATCGGTAATTGCCATGTCACGTTCACTTTAGACAATACTATTTCATCGACATAGCTTGTTAGCTGATGGTTTTGACATGATATTAGTGTACTTGCCTTATATGCCAGTTTAGACATTGCAGTTATTACTTGCTACTTCATGCATATTATTATTCACGGTTATGCCGTATTATGGAGTTTTATGCCTATATTCACTGTTTACGTGCTATTGATGATTGGATTTCGAATTTTCCTGAGATTTCCTAGATTTGGGGGGAAACCGCAAGAACATTTATAAACTTCTTTTTCTCTCTTTTAAATGAAAAGTGCGGTTTTCCCATGATGTATGAGTCGTCCACCATGAGTTTTCATGATTGCTGATGGATTTCGAGACCCGATTCGAGGAGTTGGATGAACCGTTTCGGGTACATGGTGGGCCCGGTAAGGTACCTCGGGGCAAGAAGTTCGAGTTGTATTCGATGAGCCTGGCAGGGGAGCACTACCTACCGGTGATATTATTTGGACTCGTCGGCTATCCGGAGGATACCGGCCGGAGTCATGAGATGGTTACAGGTCATTCCAGACAGCCGGAGCCTGAGATATTGATATTTGAGATTTGAGACATTGAGGTTTTGAGTTTTGATGATACAGGTCAGTCCGGGCAGCCGGGGCCTGAGATATTGAGATATTGGGATTTATGTTTTCTGTCAATGTTTGACAAGGATTTCCCTGTTCATTTCATTGATGTTATTCGATTTATATACATACAGATATCTCTTTAAAAATAGAAAAAAGTTATCTCACTCATTTCATTACTTTACATTCATATCTCATACATATGATATATTGCTACCTGAGGCACTGACACGTGCACTGGGATTACACTTATGTCTAGATGTTTACCCTTGCCACCTTTTCATGCTTCAGACTTATCATTTGAGGATATTACTGATCGTATGACCTAGGATTGCGTCATACATACGATTTCTGCTCTGTGATGTTTTCTACTCACGAGTTGGCAACTCACCCCCGTTGTGCCACAGTTTCTTGCAGGTTTTGCCATACAGGTTTCGTTACGGCTTTGCTGGCACTACTTCCATTTTCGGGTGATTTGCTAGTAGGTGGGTTCTTTTGCATCAGGACCACCATTGTTTATTTATTATTCCAGTTGCATCTAGTGACTCCATCAACCAAACTTGTATATTTATTTCAGATAGAGACCAGTGATGTTTATTCTTTTGACCTTAGAGTCGCGCGTTGTATTTCTATGAATTTCTTGCTGTTTGAGTTTCCTTTTCAGCTTTGATCCTCGCCCTTCAGCGTTGTATATTATTATTGCTTGCGTGGTTGTGACCGTCGATTGACAAAGAGCTAGCTCCCGCTTGGGGATGCCTTTATTCATTATATATACTTTATCAAGTTTTTGTACCCTTTTGGGGTCAGTATTTACAAAGGAAACTCTGCCGAAATTTTTAGAAAAGACTTGTGATTTTAAAAATGCATATTTCGGCGTATGTTGCAAAGCTACTTGATTTAAATTGGTTTTTCTTCACTCTACTACTTTATTTGGTTTGGATTTCTGGGTTTTCGGCTTACTTAGATTACGTACGCCTCGAGACGTTTCGTAATTTAAGTGCCGGTCATGTTCCGTACTTTTCGGGTCGTGACAAAGTTGGTATCAAAGCGTTAGGTTTTACCTCCTGAGTGTAGGATGACCCTGGTTGATGGAGTAGGTAGCTTGAGTAGAGTGACCTACCGTACGTATGTTCCACGGCATATTTATGATACGCTACTCCATTTAAGAAGCCTTAGGATGTACATTTCTTTGCACAGTATTATATTCGTTCTTCATCCAACCTCATCGATATCGGTATGTGATTTTGTTATCACGGTTGTACGGGCACAGAGAGCTACGGCTAGAATTGCGGTCAGCACGAGCTCGTCACGGATGAGGACTGACCATGGCATGACTCCAGAGATACGATGGCATAGAGAGGCGTCGTTTTATTGTGTCTTCACGCCATGAGTGTTTGATGGATCGCTTTTATGAGATTTCTCGGACGTGCAGATCAGCACCAGAGGATTGAGCCACTGATAGAGGCCAGCCAGAATGTGATGACCATTGATGTATCCCTTAATTATGATGATTGAGGCACTGTTCAGTGTGCAGACGAATGAGCCAGTAGTTGCTGCGAACGATAAGATATCGCCCAGATGTTGGAGCTATTGCAGTACGAGTTATACTCAGAGATGATAGATGGTCGCTAGTCACACGAGGATGAAAGACTAGGACATGTGGTTCATTCGCTTACCCCGATGCGAGGTCATCAGATTGATTGATTCCAGCTTGAGACGACTTCGCGCGGATATGTTGAGAGTCGACAGAGACGATCGAATATCAGAAACCCATTATTCCAAGTTTAAAGTATTCGGAAAGACATGCAGGCAATTCTATGGACCCTCTAGAAGAATGAAACCCTAACTCGACATAATGACTGTGTGAAAGCCTTTGAACCTTAGGGTTTGTGGCAGTTCCGCGGCGCCATTAGTGAGGCTTGGGTTTGCCCTTCTACGGATGGTCCACCGATGCTGTGGTATGTACTCGATACTATTAAACTGTACCCAAGATGTTGAGCTCTTAGGGGATTATGAGGTTTTGACCAATCGATCGAATGGTTCGACTTCATTCGGATGCTAGGTGGTGAGATGCATTGCTTGGGAGACTCCAGATACGAGTATAGCCGTTGGAGCACAGTCCATGCAGCTACGATGAGACGAGTCCGAAGCAGTCGACATTAGAGAAAAGTAGAGTAAGAGGTTCGTACTAGATCTTGATAAGATGACGTTCCACTCCGCCGACATCAGAGATGCGATACGTAAACAGAAGCGTTGACTACGGATTTATATTCCAGGAGAAGTCGTGATGAGTATGCATCCATTCCGGAACAAGAAACAGATATAGTAAAGGACGAAGACTTCTGGACAGTTAGGCAGAGGCGATATTTAGGAGAGACTTCGACAGGATCTTTCTGGAATAAAGTACGAGAAGACTTGGACCCAGGAGCGGTCACATTGTGCACACCCAGCAGGCCAGAGTTCGGCGTCGTCGACGAGATAGTTGGCCAGAGATCTGTAGAAGATGTGCCAGAGCGTGACTGTTTCCGTCGTCGTTCCATATTGGACCGTTGAGCCGAGGAGCTATGTACTTAGCAATCTGCAGTGAGGGACAAGAGCCTAAGGGTACTAGGCGACGGGCCATGATCGGGAGGCAAGTAGATATCTGATCTGCTAAGCATTGGATGCACCGACACCTTCTCGACTTCGAAGGAGGAACTGTCGACGACAGTATTTATAATTTATGATTTGGTGATTCGATTATCACGTATCCTTCACCTTGGATTTGGTATTTTGGATGATCTATTCGCATGAGTGATTTTGATGATTGAGTTTCATGATATTTGTTTTTGTGCACCATGATTGCACCTACCGAGTATTTACGATTTGCGCACAGTTATTTCACTTGATATCGTTTTTGTGCCTTGGCTGCACATGCTCATGACTTCATAGATTTCATACAGTTAAGTTGATTTTGTGCATATGTACGGACATGATTTGGTTTTTGCACTCGATATAGTTCACATATGCTTTCAGTGCAGTGATACGTATGTGCACTACAGTTGCACAGGACTTCGATTTGATGTTGTTGGAGGTATTGATTTTGACTTCATGCCTAGGGCATGCATATGATTTAGCTTATGTTTTCGGCATGGTTTTCATGCACTTTTAGTATTTGATTTGATTTCGTGCACGCTGATGCACATGGTTGTGAGATTTGATACCGCGGTATACCTGATTTGGATTTGAGATGTGTTGTATACCGTCGATTTCGATTGTGATGCTCGATATTTGTTTTGTGCACCTTGTGCACCTGATTGGGTTTTGCGCATGTTCGGCGCTTGATATTGGACTTCATGATTTCGTACATGATGGATGCACCTGATTTAGATTTTCGCGCATGTTGGGCGCATGATTTGAGATGCGATTTTGGTGCACACCAGATGCACTAAATCGGATGCTTCGTGCATGTCAGATGCACCTGATTTTGCTGTCAGGCACACCCGCTGCCTTTGACAGATGTTTCATGCACACCCGATGCACTTAGATGTTGTTTCTGTGCGCATGTATAGCACATTCATAGATTTCGATTTCCGTGCGCACCAGACGCATGTAGTATTCATATGCACATTTTGGGATTAATTTCTTATAGAGCAGTACGTTTTATGATGTTTATTATTGTTTTCGTACTGAGCAGGACTAGTCAGAGGACAGTACCTGAGTATATTTTGCATGCATTGATCGATGTTGAAGGGATTTCCAAGGAAAGAGCTATAGCCTCAGTATTTACCTACGTGTCTGAGAGGACGCGAAACATTTAAAAACAAGGAAACCCTTCTAAATTGTTTTCAAAACGGCGGTACGTGCATGTAAACAAAGGATATACATATATATAGAGTTATTTTCTTACTAGAGACGTCCGCCACTGTGCAGTGTTATGTGCATCGCACAACGACTTAAAAAGTTTTGGCATGCATTTCCTTCAGATGTTTACATATACAGTGTGGAGTATATCATATTGGATTTAGACATCTATGTTTTCCCCATGACTCTGATGATTGCAAGATACTTGATGGAGTTTTGAGTTTGAGTTATCTGCCCATTGTTCATGCGCATGCATTGCGCTATGATGCGTTTTATGTATTGATGGTTTCAGGACCCCGACGGCTTAGTCTTTTACTGAAATGTTTTAGTATTGAGGGGTTTAAATTTAAATTCGGGGACTGAATTTCTTTAAGGGGGAAGATTGTAACATTTCAGAAAAATAAAATATTATTTTTGGGAATTTTTATAATTTTATAATAAAATATTGAATATTTTAATAAGGCGGTATTATTAAATACCGATAAATGGGGAAAATTTTGGAAAATTATGGAAATTACTAAAAAGAGGGTGCTTTATGATATTCATGCAAAATATGGAAGTTTATGATTTATTTGACACTAATTTTGTGCTAATCGCGATTAATAATCTCTAATCGGATTTTAAGCGTGTTTTGTGCACATGTTTTTTTTACACTTGTTACAATTTCCTACATGATTTGGGGTGTATGGGTATTTGTTTTGGGTTTACTATTGAGGAGAGAAGAAATAGAAAAGGAAAAGAAAAAAAAGAAAGAAAAGAAAAGTCAAGAGGGATGGGCAAGAGAGGGAAAGGTGAGGGTTGCTTTGACTTGGCCATTCCCTCTTCATCATTCACTTCTTCCTCTCCTTTCCCTCTCTTGTTGCTGCTGCTGCCCCCCTCTTCCTCCTCCACTACAACCTCCAAAACACCATTAAAAACACCTCAAAACCCTATCTCCATTTCATAAAAAAAATTGCACAAGCTCACTAGCTACCCCATGGACCAAGAAAGCTTGCATTTTGGACACTTTGGGCAACTCAAGAATTTTCTTGAGTTGCCAAATGAGGTATTTTCTGAACCATTAGCTTAGTTTTCCCATTTCTTTTACATCCATGTTAAAATTGTAACCGATATTATGTGGTTTTGGTGAGCTTGAAAACTTGAGTTGAGGATTAGGGTTTTAGTTGAAACCAAAGGTGAAATTAGAGTTACTGGAGGCTATACAACCCATGTGGTGATTGATTGGAGACTTAAACCAGAGACTTGAAACCCGGAATACGGATTTTGAAAACCGATATCGGAAAAACTGTGATTTTGTGAAGGTTAAATGGAATCTGCTATCACCCCGAGACTCTGAAAATTATTTTGCATGGACAGTGATACATGCAGGCACCCAGGAAGCTACCACAAAAACCCTAGCCCCTAACCCCCAACCATGGCCACATATTTATTCCTTCTAGATGCAATTTGTGGCCAGACCTAGAGCATTTTGGCTCGTTCTGGTTCTTTAGCTCCTACATCTATAAATTAGACTCCTGGCATATGCAAAATTGTCCAATTTGACCTAGGGTAGAATCTGGAGCCTTTTCCTGAGTTGTTGTTTTAATTCGTGTTTTTGTTTTGCGTATTTTAAATTCTGGATTTGTATAATTACGTTTTACCTCGATTACTTGGCGTTTATGCGACGATATTGTTAGTTATATGTATGCCCTAGAGGCCATTACTTTACATTGGATGTATATTGTAGTGGATGCTGGGACATATATAGGGAGGACTTTCTTGCTCGACATGATAGTATGCTATCTGGTTGCTCTTTACCTTAACGTGTACACTGATTGTCTCTCTGTTACATGTTGGTAAAGCCCTTAGGATGTGTACTTGACTACCTGGACTAAGATGCGGATTATACTAGTGGGGACATAGTAGTCCATAAGTACATCCTTCAAGATCCCTAGTCGTGGGTGTATCGAGACGGGGCATCGATATACCAGAGTAGACTAGCGTATACCTTCTCGACCCATACAGATGGGCGATGGATGATCCCATATCCATTAGTGTTTGACATCAGAGATGATATACGGGTGCTCAGTGGAGACTGGGTACACTGGACGGACTCGCCGAGAACTCCCAGATGGTATTATACCTTACGTCAGGTGGCAGTTCTCTGGTGACACTGGTACAGAGTAGTCTGTTGACCCGAGATCGTCATGGAGTCTTGTGTGGTTCCCACTGTGCTTTGATTTCCACCTTACCATGTCCAAGAGGGCGTGCAAAACGGTGGTTTTTGGGTACAGTCCCGAATCACATGGAGGCAATAAGCGATAGGAGGGGATTCGTCTCTCCCGGTATAGGGAGTTGATGTTGCCCTGTGTTCGATTGGCTATAACCGGAAATCCCTGGCCAGGGTTGCTGAGATTTACTGGTAAGTGTTACTTGTAGTTTCTCGAATTGTTATAGACCTCATATCGACACGACTTATCGAGCTATTGGGGTCTGACGTTTACCACCCCTAGGCGAGATATGCGACATATCAGACGATCAGACCGGACTGTACGGTAGTGTTACTGGTTGGATTCACTGGAGTATGAGCGGGCTTGCTCGTCGATCTTCTGATCGCTCAATTACCGGGTGGCCGTTACGTTTAGCAGACCGCTTGCGGCTTGTTGGTGTTTGATATGATCATCACCTGCTGCCGGCGTATTGACGAGTCTTTAGAGTCCTACACAGAGGTTTCCTGGCTCAAGCAAAATGAAATAGGAGCGCATATGAGATATGTGCGGGACCGAGAATGATACCAGTATGTGATACTGTATTCGATTCTCGCGATTTGTGACATTGATCGGTTATATGCGATATAGCCGGGTTATCGGATCAAGTATTGATTCGATAAGTTGTTACTATTGATATTAGTCGGTTATATGCGATATAACCGGATCGTTAAATCAAGTGTTGATTTAATGATTTAATGTATAATTATATATTTGATATATTACTTTGCATTAACTAGTATTGGTTCACTTTAAATGGATTTTCTCACTTGGATGTGCACATCGTATATGTGATATATTTTTGTGCACTTGATTGTATCATGTTTGATGATGCAAGATTGCTAGTGTCACGACCCGAAAGTACGGAACGTGACCGGCACTTAGATTACGAAGAGTCTAGAGGCGCCACGTAACCTAAGTAAGCCGAAGCCCAGAGATCTAAACCATGAAAAAGAAGAAGAAGCAGTAAAAGAAAACAAGTATAAAATCATCAGCAAATTTTACCAAAAATTTCGGCAGAGTCTCCTCTGTAAAAACTGGCCCCCAAACGGGTACAACAAGTATAATATACATAAACAATAAAAAGCATCCCCAAACGGGAGCTAGCATCAACGCCAACAGGCGGAAACAACCACAGCAAGCACAATAATATACAACGCCATAGGCGAGGCTCAAAACTCAAAAGAAAACAAAACCACCAGATCTGAATAATACATGCGCGACTCTAAGGTCGAAATAAAAGACTGGTCCTATAAACTTATCAAGTAATACAAATATGGTTGATGGAGCTTACTAGATACAAATGAATGAATAAAAGTACAATGGTGGTTCGGATACAAGTGAACCAACCTACCGTGCAAATCACCCTGAAGAAAAGATGTGCCAACAAGTTGCCACGGAAACCTGTACATCGAACCTATAAAGAATTTGGCACAACAGGGGTGAGTTGCCAACTCGTGAGTAGAAGACATCTACGAAAAGAAATCGAATGCACGACGCTATCCTAGGTCATAATAATACACTACTATATCCCAAACATCTAGTAATAGCAGGGTAATACTACGTGCAAGTGCAACTACTCCGTGTCGTGTCAGTACCTCATATAATACTATGTCATATGAATGAAATGCATGCACCATGAATGTAAAGTAACAAATCCTGAAATCCAGATATATATGTATAAGAAATCTTTAGCTGTTATCATAGTAGAATGTGTATAAGAATCTGAAATCTCAATAATGAAATCCATGGAAATCCGTGTCAAACATCGACACAACACATGTAATCTCAAGTCTCAATATCTCGGGCTCCGTCAGTCCGGATCGGCCCATATCATCAAATCTCACGACAACGGTCGGTATCCTCCGGATATCCGCCGCGCCAGACATCACCGGTCGGTAGCCTTCCCCTGCCAGGCTCATCGTCTACAACTCGATCTTCTTGCCCCGGGGTACCATACCGGGCCCACCATGTACCCGAGACGGTTCATCCACTCCTCGAATCGAGTCTCGAAATCCAACAGAAAACATGAAATCTCATGGTGGACGACACATACATCACGAGAAAACCGCATCTTATTTTAAAAAGAGAAGAGGAGAAAGAGAGAAGTTTTATATATTTTTGCGGTTTTCCCCAAAAATCCAAAAATCTCATAGAAATCCAAATCTCAAAATCATGAGTAAGCATATAATAAGTGTCGGCATATGCCCATACTACTGCATGATAACATGAAAATATGAATGCATGAATGTCTAAGCAATAAATATCATGTCTGTACTAATGTCAGAGAATAATCACAATATTATAGCGGTCTAGTTGTTAACTGATTCTATCCATAAAAGTCAATATGATCTAAAGTGTACGTGACAGAGCAATTACCGATGATGATGTGTGTGAGCCGGAAAATAAGTGTGCGTGGAATATACGCATCATCGGTAATAGTGCTGGTGTCCTAACAGGTAAAGTTTATACTGATTATAGCAACATATAAAAGAACATGCACCATGATAATTACAGTATGAATGTAAATACAGATGTGCATTATCCACTCCTCTGCGAGATACGAGTACAACTACCACTATGTGAGTCGAACCTAAACCAGTGTCCATCTAACATCCTAAGGAACTAAACCTAATTGACTAGTCAGTAAGAAACTAGAGTCTACCTAAGGTCTGAATCAATATCTCTAATAGTCGGCGATCCCGCCTCAATAGCGTCACGTACGTAGTACGGCTTCCTCGAATCAAGAGTGCGGATCAATCGTCAAATCTAAACCTCGTACGGTAAAATCCATCGTACGGCATCCCAATATCGGGGTACGGTCAAGTATCTCCTAGGTGTCTCCTCATTCGTATAATGTCATCATCAGCACATCTCATGATCAAGGTGTTAAACTGTGATCGCATACATCAATCATATATCATTGCCATCATGATAAGCATCATTAGTTTATCCTCAGAAATATCATGTCATATGTATCATATTGTGACTAGGTCATACTTATATGATATCGGCATCAGGTCACACCAATATAATGTCGTAATCAAGTTATACATATATCATATCGTGATCAGTCACAAGTTACATTCCGGGTACTATTCTAGCGTCCCATGTACATCAATATCACCACCACTCTTTATAATTTATATATTCATGTTCATTATCTCATTCTCTAATGATCCGCTAACACTTTAATACGACTGTATAGTCAAGAATCACGGCATCAAGCCCAGTTATACTGTCTCATCATGCCTCAAATATCATATCACATCAATGAATCCCATATACGTGTTGTATATATATATACACCTATACCTAGTTTTATATACATATACACATATACGTATACTCCATGTCGAGTTTTAGTGTGTGCGTGTATGTTTCTATCAGAAACCTACGAACCTTTCCCAAAGTATTCATCCTCAGGTATGGTTTTCCTAAATCAGTCTAGTCCCGCCTAGGGTCATTACTAGGGTCCTGCTCAGTAAGAATCTAGGGTCACATCGGGTTTCCTAATGTCAATAAGTATTATTCCTATTCTACGTTACGGGGGTGCTAAACGCCATCCACCCGACTTCCCCCCGTAGATATGCATCTACTCACCTGGTCCATGTCTGCCGACGACGGTGTCGCCATCCTCCTCTTCATCGCCCGCAGTCCACTTGAAGGGTACCTAAACGCAAACATATAAATATTATCGTAAACTGAATCACATACGAAAGTCAAACGATTTAAAGGAGCAAGCATAGGTTAAAACCTATGTCCCGTCCACGCAAAAGCACCAAATACCGCTCGATATCGGCGTACAAACTCCGATGGATCGAGATAACATCATCAAACAACTTGTAGTTTTAAAACACATTACTTATACCATAAAACACGATTAAATCCATCGAAACCCTAAAATCCATCAAACCGTCCAATTTCGTAAAACCCGAAATTGCCAATTTATCGTTTTTCATCAAACCTTGACATTTAAATGAAACTAATAGTTATAAAACTCATTATATAGCATAACTAGACTATACAAACCGTTACTATATTTTTATTACACAAATTTATATTAATTTGAAATTTCTAGTTTGCAACATTTAACAATTTTCAACATTTTTCAAGCAAACCACCACAATTCCACCACAAAACATGATTTGCATGAATTAATGTATTAAACCACAATTCATAATGATAATGATTCAATGAAACCATAAATTATATTTTTAATCACATTTATTTAGAAATTCCTAAAATCTAGTTTACAAAATAATAGCATTTTATTACTATTTTTCCAATTATCAAAGTAATCTAGTGATCAAACTAAGTTTTTCATTCAATTAATGTGCTAATATTCTCACTAAAACTACCATCTAATGATAGCAACTTAAATTGGAATTTTATATTACCCACAAACACATTTTAGAAAAATCTAGTTAGCTAATTTCCTTATTTAAAACAATTTTAAATGAAAATTTTACAATTTAACAACCATGCAATATTTTCAAATTCTAAAAGTGTTAAACTAACTATTATAACCCTAATTAATTATTAAAAACCCTAACTTGAATTTACAACCCTAACTTGCATTTTTTTTAAAAAAACATAGAATTAATTCATTAAATCTAATTAAGTTTAAATGATCATCTAATAACAATAAATCAAAAGAAAGAAAATTATACCTCCAAAATGTGAAGTCCAAACAAGAAATGAGCCTCCAAAATACATGCTTTCCCACTCCAAAATCCATATAAAAAAGGGTAGAGAATAAAGGGTATGAAGAGATTAGGATTTTGTGTATTTTTTGTTGAATTTTTGATGTATTTTGATGGATTTTTGTGCAAAAATGAGGTGGGAAATGGGGGGGGGGGGGGAAGCCATAGGGGGTTGTGGCCGGCCTTGAGGGAGTGAGGGAGAGAAAGAAATGATTAAGGAAAAGTGTAGAAGTTTCAAGAGGAGAAATATCACTTAAAGGTCTTTTCATGGTTTATTTAATTATTTATTTATTTGTTTACTATAGCAACTCAAGAAAGCTCTAGAAAATAGGAAAAATTTGCAAATAAATTTTGCATGATACACACTAATTTCTAACATGCCATGGTTCATTTTTACAAATTAAAACCATTTAAATTTGTAATTTACACTAATTTAGTGTAAAAATAAAGCTTATGTTAATATTTAAAATAATTAATTTAGGAAAAATATTTTATTAAAATAAAAATTTATAAGTGGCTAAATAAACACCATTTACTAGTAATTTCATAATTAAAATAGATATATTAAAAATTATAATGAAAACAATCACGGTTTGGTTTTACGAAAAATACATTTTACTTTACCGAAAATCCTAAAATTCACTAAAACACTTTTATTCATTTAATTATTTATTTAATTATTCATTTAATTATTTTTAAAACGTTACAATCTTCCCCCCTTTAAGAAATTCGGTCCCCGAATTTAAATTAAAACTCCCCTTCCAAATACTAAAACATTTAGGAAAACACTCAAATCGTCGGGGCTCTGAAATCATCAATACATAACAAAATCAACTCCGTCAAGCATGACGCAATTATCGGAGTTATGGCGATAATAAAATATCATAACTCAATGTGAAAACCATCATAATATACATCAATCTATAACTTATATATAGTTCGCATCCTAGTAAAATCGCCGAATCATCATAATAAAGAAGCATACAAATACCCCTCCTGAAAATCGCCGTGCAATGCACGTGTCACGGCATAAGTAGCGGACGTTTAAATTTTTAAAAAAAAATAACTATATATATATCTTTTATTTAACATCCACGTCCCACCTGGTTACTAAATCAAATAATAATGATTATGAAAACATACTGCTCAAACTAAAATCAATCCCAATCACATCAATAAAATGTCATGTGCGTCCGGTGCGCACTGAAATCGAAACCAAATGCAGAAACCATGAATACCCACAAAACAAAACTAAGTGCAACAGGTGTGAACCAAAAACATCTGTCAAGTGCAACGGGCGTGCACGACTCAAAATCAGGTGCATCTAATCTGCACAAAACCCCGATTTAGTGCATCTGGTGTGCACAAAATCGCATCAAGTGCGCCAAGTATGCGCAAGAATCCTAATCAGGTGCACATGGAGCACGAAAACATACATCGAATATCAGACTCGAATCACAGTACGAAAATGGATAAAAACTAGGTCGAAGCATATATCAAAATCATGTGTAACCCATATGCACGAAATCAAATCAAAATCTCAAAATATATAAAACCAAATCAAGTGTACTGGGTGCGTACTAAACCACATCAATACAACTGATATATGAAACACAGATAGAATGAAGGTACACACAGAAAATACCAATCGTAGAACAAAGTCCTCAAAATACAAAAATCCAATCAACGAAAATAGGAAATTCAAATCACTAAATCACAATCGTAAACACTATCGTCAATGTGCGCCTCTTTCCTCTGATGTCGACTGCTTCGAACTCGTTCTTTCATAGGTGTGCTGACTGCGCTACCAACGGCAATACTCATGTCTAGAGTCTCCCACGTAGTCGATCCCTTCACCTGATATCCGGACTACATTAAACTTTTCGATCGATCCATCAAAATCCCATAATTCCCCGAGAGCTCAACACTCAAGTACAGTTTAAAAATATCCGGTACATACCCCAGCATCGATGATCCAGCTGTAGAAGGGCAAACCCAAGTCTCACTAATGGCACTGCGAAACTGCCGTAAACCCTAAGGTTCAAGGGCGTTCTCGTGGTCATTATGTCGAGTTAGGGTTTCATTCTTCTAGAGGGTCCATCGAAATACCTGCATGTTCTTCCGAATACTTTAAACTTAGGAAAATGGTTTTCTGATAATCGTTCGAACCCTTTAACTTCATCCGGACGGCATGTGAATACCCTTCGTCCGCACGCTAAGCAATGCTTCAATCCTCAAGAACAACCAATACTCTAATGGTTATCGCATTCGAGCCGCAGCTTCCTCTGCCCGTGCGCCCGTGGTAACAGAAACCACCATCCGACATTGACAAAGATAGATCAAAAGAACGAATGGAATACGGTGCAAATAATGTAAATCCTAGGGCTCCTTAAGCAGAGTAGCGTATCGTAAGTACGCCGCGGACCATACCCACGGTACGTTACTCTACCTAAATCGCCTACTCCATCAACCAAGGGTCATCTAGACTTATACATGGTTAAACCTAGCGCTCTGATACCAACTTTGTCACGACCTGAAAGTACGGAACATGACCGGCACTTAGATTACGAAGCGTCTAGAGGCGCCACGTAACCTAAGTAAGCCGAAGCCCAGAAATCTAAACCATGAAAAAGAAGAAGAAGCAGTAAAAGAAAACAAGTATAAAATCATCAGCAAATTTTACCAAAAATTTCGGCAGAGTCTCCTCTGTAAAAACTGGCCCCCAAATGGGTACAACAAGTATAATATACATAAACAATAAAAAGCATCCTCAAACGGGAGCTAGCATCAACGCCAACAGGCGGAAACAACCACAGCAAGCACAATAATATACAACGCCAATAGGCGAGGCTCAAAACTCAAAAGAAAACAAAACCACCAGATCTGAATAATACATGCACGACTCTAAGGTTGAAATAAAAGACTGGTCCTATAAACTTATCAAGTAATACAAATATGGTTGATGGAGTTTACTAGATACAAATGAATGAATAAAAGTACAATGGTGGTTCGGATACAAGTGAACCAACCTACCGTGCAAATCACCCTAAAGAAAAGATGTGCCAACAAGCTGCCACGGAAACCTGTACATCGAACCTGTAAAGAATTTGGCATAACGGGGGTGAGTTGCCAACTCGTGAGTAGAAGACATCTACGAAAAGAAATCGAATGCACGACGCTATCCTAGGTCATAATAATACACTACTATATCCCAAACATCTAGTAATAGCAGGGTAATACTACGTGTAAGTGCAACTACTCCGTATCGTGTCAGTACCTTATATAATACTATGTCATATGAATGAAATGCATGCACCATGAATGTAAAGTAACAAATCCTGAAATCCAGATATATATGTATAAGAAATCTTTAGCTGTTATCATAGTAGAATGTGTATAAGAATCTGAAATCTCAATAATGAAACCCATGGAAATCCGTGTCAAACATCGACACAACACATGTAATCTCAAGTCTCAATATCTCGGGCTCCGTCAGTCCGGATCGGCCCATATCATCAAATCTCACGACAACGGTCGGTATCCTCCGGATATCCGCCGCGCCAGACATCACCGGTAGGTAGCCTTCCCCTGCCAGGCTCATCGTCTACAACTCGATCTTCTTGCCCAGGGGTACCATACCGGGCCCACCATGTACCCGAGACGGTTCATCCACTCCTCGAATCGGGTCTCGAAATCCAACAGAAAACATGAAATCTCATGGTGGACGACACATACATCACGAGAAAACCGCATCTTATTTTAAAAAGAGAAGAGGAGAGAGAGAGAAGTTTTATATATTTTTGGGTTTTCCCCAAAAATCTAGAAATCTCATAGAAATCCAAATCTCAAAATCATGAGTAAGCATATGATAAGTGTCGGCATATGCCCATACTACTGCATGATAACATGAAAATATGAATGCATGAATGTCTAAGCAATAAATATCATGTCTGTACTAATGTCAGAGAATAATCACAATTTTATAGCGGTCTAGTTGTTAACTGATTCTATCCATAAAAGTCAATATGATCTAAAGTGTACGTGACATAGCAATTACCGATGATGATGTGTGTGAGCCGGCAAATAAGTGTGCGTGGAATATGCGCATCATCGGTAATAGTGCTGGTGTCCTAACAGGTAGAGTTTATACTGATTATAGCAACATATAAAAGAACATGCACCATGATAATTACAGTATGAATGTAAATACAGATGTGCATTATCCACTCCTCTGTGAGATACGAGTACAACTACCACTATGTGAGTCGAACCTAAACCAGTGTCCATCTAACATCCTAAGGAACTAAACCTAATAGACTAGTCAGTAAGAAACTAGAGTCTACCTAAGGTCTGAATCAATATCTCTAATAGTCGGCGATCCCGCCTCAATAGCGTCACGTACGTAGTACGGCTTCCTCGAATCAAGAGTGCGGATCAATCGTCAAATCTAAACCTCGTATGGTAAAATCCATCGTACGGCATCCTAATATCGGGATATGGTCAAGTATCTCCTAGGTGTCTCCTCATTCGTATAATGTCATCATCAGCACATCTCATGATCAAGGTGTTAAACTGTGATCGCATACATCAATCATATATCATTGCCATCATGATATGCATCATTAGTTTATCCTCAGAAATATCATGTCATATGTATCATATTGTGACTTACTTATATGATATCGGCATCAGGTCACACCAATATAATGTCGTAATCAAGTTATACATATATCATATCGTGATCAGTCACAAGTTACATTCCGGATACTATTCTAGCGTCCCATGTACATCAATATCACCACCACTCTTTATAATTTATATATTCATGTTCATTATCTCATTCTCTAATGATCCACTAACATTTTAATACGACTGTATAGTCAAGAATCACGGCATCAAGCCCAGTTATACTGTTTCATCATGCCTCAAATATCATATCTCATCAATGAATCCCATATACGTGTTGTATATATATATACACCTATACCTAGTTTTATATACATATACACATATACGTATACTCCATGTCGAGTTTTAGTGTATGCGTGTATGTTTCTATCAGAAACCTACGAACCTTTCCCAAAGTATTCATCCTCAGGTATGGTTTTACTAAATCAGTTTAGTCCCGCCTAGGGTCATTACTAGGGTCCTGCTCAGTAAGAATCTAGGGTCACATCGGGTTTCCTAATGTCAATAAGTACTATTCCTATTCTACGTTACGGGGGTGCTAAACGCCATCCACCCGACTTCCCCCCTTAGATATGCATCTACTCACCTCACCTGGTCCATGTCTGCCGACGACGGTGTCGCCATCCTCCTCTTCATCGCCCACAGTCCACTTGAAGGGTACCTAAACGCAAACATATAAATATTATCGTAAACTGAATCACATACGAAAGTCAAACGATTTAAAGGAGCAAGCATAGGTTAAAACCTATGTCCCGTCCACGCAAAAAAACCAAATACCGCTCGATATCGGCGTACAAACTCCGATGGATCGAGATAACATCATCAAACAACTTGTAGTTTTAAAACACATTACTTATACCATAAAACACGATTAAATCCATCGAAACCCTAAAATCCATCAAACCGTCCAATTTCGTAAAACCCGAAATTGTCAATTTACCGTTTTTCATCAAAACTTGACATTTAAATGAAACCAATAGTTATAAAACTCATTATATAGCATAACTAGACTATACAAACAGTTACTATATTTTTATTACACAAATTTATATTAATTTGAAATTTCTAGTTTGCAACATTTAACAATTTTCAACATTTTTCAAGCAAAGCACCACAATTCCACCACAAAACATGATTTGCATGAATTAATATATTAAAACACAATTCATAATGATAATGATTCAATGAAACCATAAATTATATTTTTAATCACATTTATTTAGAAATTCCTAAAATCTAGTTTACAAAATAATAGCATTTTATTACTATTTTTCCAATTATCAAAGTAATCTAGTGATCAAACTAAGTTTTTCATTCAATTAATGTGCTAATATTCTCATTAAAACTACCATCTAATGATAGCAACTTAAATTGGAATTTTATATTACCCACAAACACATTTTAGAAAAATCTAGTTAGCTAATTTCCTTATTTAAAACAATTTTAAATGAAAATTTTACAATTTAACAACCATGCAATATTTTCAAATTCTAAAAGTGTTAAACTAACTATTATAACCCTAATTAATTATTAAAAACCCTAACTTGAATTTACAACCCTAACTTGCATTTTTTTAAAAAAAACATAGAATTAATTCATTAAATCTAATTAAGCTTAAATGATCATCTAATAACAATAAATCAAAAGAAAGAAAATTATACCTCCAAAATGTGAAGTCCAAACAAGAAATGAGCCTCCAAAATACATGCTTTCCCACTCCAAAATCCATATAAAAAAGGGTAGAGGATAAAGGGTATGAAGAGATTAGGATTTTGTGTATTTTTTTGTTGAATTTTTGATGTATTTTGATGGATTTTTGTGCAAAAATGAGGTGGGAAATGGGGGGGCAGCCATGGGGGGTTGTGGCCGGCCTTGAGGGAGTGAGGGAGAGAAAGAAATGATAAAGGAAAAGTGTAGAAGTTTCTAGAGGAGAAATATCACTTAAAGGTCTTTTCATGGTTTATTTAATTATTTATTTATTTGTTTACTATAGCAACTCAAGAAAGCTCTAGAAAATAGGAAAAATTTGCAAATAAATTTTGCATGATACACACTAATTTCTAACATGCCATGGTTCATTTTTACAAATTAAAACCATTTAAATTTGTAATTTACACTAATTTAGTGTAAAAATAAAGCTTATGTTAATATTTAAAATAATTAATTTAGGAAAAATATTTTATTAAACTAAAAATTTATAAGTGGCTAAATAAACACCATTTACTAGTAATTTCTTAATTAAAATAGATATATTAAAAATTATAATGAAAACAATCACGGTTTGGTTTTACGAAAAATACATTTTACTTTACCGAAAATCCTAAAATTCACTTAAACACTTTTATTCATTTAATTATTTATTTAATTATTCATTTAATTATTTTTAAAACGTTACAGCTAGGTTTTGTGTAAAGAGTTAAACCTTGGTTAAGTAAATGGTTAGGGTTTTATTTCTTATTCATTTATTCATTTATCTATTCATTTTGGAAAATAAATGGCATAAAGAGAAAAGAATGGTGGCTTTATTTGTAATTTAGTTGAAGCTTCATGAAACTTTGACCTAGTCCACCATTCTTGTCTCTTACTTAACCCTAACAATCATATCTAACCATGGTCTATTCTCTACACTAAACTAAGGTTAGTATTATGATAAGTATTCATTTTCCATTTCATTTTAAATAACTTATCATAATATTTCTATCTTCTTCTTCTTCTTCTTCAAGAAGAAAACCTAGACTTCATCAATGGTGATTGATGAAAAAGAGTGAGAAATCCAATTCTAAAGTCTACCCACTTCCTATTTCTTCATCCTCTACCTCTTGCCAAGTAGTAGAGTGTGTTTTCTTCACAAGTTTCATGACTTGGTGAAGTTGGAGCTTGATCTAGCGATGCCTCGACGTAGATCATCTTCGGCATCGTCGTCGATGACCTAGCCCGCTTTTACTCCAATGAAGCCGACGCTAGAGCCCAAGATACGATTTGTACAGCGAGGAGACATCATCGCGGAGCCATGGAGATGGAGAACCGGATCTACAAAGGTTGTATTTCCGTTTACCATTTAGTTAAGTTGTTAACTAGTTTCCTTTTCGCCTAAAATTCTAGCCAACGATCCGTAGTCGGGTTTCTCGGCACCGTAATTTTTGAAATTGGCATGGTTGATGCCTTGTGAGACCTCATTAGAGTGCCCAGGAACCCTACAGTGGTATCAGAGACTAGCTAGAGCCTTAGGCGATGCATAGACGGAGTTTGAAGTCCGATCGAACCAAAACCCTAACCCGAAACATGCTCTCTGGACTTTTTCTAAAAACTGGGTTTTTTCCACATTAAAAATGCTTAAAAAATTCAGCAGGGAAATCTAAGAATTACGGTGCAAAATGTTTCTCATGAACAGTACAACGTGCGGCGGAACCGCGGCAGAAGCTTGGCTTCTGCGGCGGTTCCGCGGCCATATGGTGACATCATCATTCCCTGTTTGCACAGTAACTCTTATTTTATTATGCTAGATTTTCTAGGAATTTTTAATATTTATTCAAGAGTTGAATTTTCTGGGGTTGTTTTGGGGATTCGGTGTTTCGATCGGAGTATCAAATTTTGTCTGTGTGGCTTTCCGGATAATTTTTGGATATGTTAAAAAGTTCGACCGGATATAAATACCCAACTTTTCCCCTGTCGGGAAATTTCCAAGTGTTGGATTTTTCCGTGGTTTAAAGACGTTCTAAGTAGTGCAAGTAACGCGATGGTCCCTCTATAAGACAACAAACCTTAACTCGATTATGTGACCGTCTTGAACTGCCCTTTGAACCTTCGGGTTTGGGGCAGTACGGCGTGCCACATGTGAGGCGTTGGCTTGACCCTTCTACGGCTGGACCGTTGGTACTGAGGCACGAACTGAATGTTTTTAGACTTATTTCATGTGTTGAGCTGTTACGGGAAAACTTGGGTGTTTGGCTGTTTGATCGGAAAGTTTAACATTTTCTATCTTATCCGGAATGTGATACAATAATTGGAATTCACAATAAGTTATGAGATAACTGAATGAATGTTATAAATCTAGCGGTTTAGTCTCACTTGATCGGTTGCCACGGAATTTTGATGTGATCAAAAGTCCGTCGCAATCACGCAGCGTACGCGGATACTCGCCGGGTAAACTTAATAGACAGCCTCGCTCCATAGCCCCGACCAAGTGACTGTAGGAGAACCCCATCGCCGAAAGCATCCGTTCGGGTGCTCGCGGCAGCGGTGTTCCGCCTTGGTGCACTTCGTCGACGGCGTCAGGGGGTGCGGCCGCCTACTAAAGTTTGCGACGAGCATTCGATCAGGATGTCGGGAATCTTGTTGAATTGCCCGACTTGATATTGAAAAGTGTTTTCGATTTTGAGACTAAAATGCGGGGTTTATGATTGTTAGGCATGCGATGTCTAAGGAATTCATTTGATTAGGCATGTGATGTCTAAAGAGATTGCGGATTCCAACTGTTGTAGTTTTACATTTTCTTTTCTGTGACCGTAAGTGTAATATGTGATATCGCCGGTTTCGTTGCTATATGTCAACGACAATTGGGATGCGCATATTTACTTACGTTGATGGCATGTGATGTTATGTGTTGCTGGATATGTTATATTGGATCGTCGTGTTTGAATAGCCGGGGGTTTTTATGTGAGATGAGTGTTTTTCATTTTCATTCATGTAAAAACTTGTATGTAATATTCTTTTATTGGGGCGCTTCCAAGTTGCGGAAGATGTCACCTTTTGTATATTATTTACTTTTCCGCACTAGGATAGACCCAAGGAGGGGAGCACAAGTAACCGGGTTCTGGAGTCCAGTGGGAGACCAACTCGAGGAGTCGAGCCCGGGTCTCCTAACTCCAGAATTGGTAGGGTTGCTTGCCGCTCTCGTAGGGGTCTAGGGGTGTGGGTTTGGCTATTCATCACGACCGTGGAATCCGTGTTTTATACTGGCTCGTATTGAAAACACGGACATCCTAGTATATCCAATATTTCATATGATTCTTCTGCTGCGATATCTGTGATGTGATCATGTGATATGTTCTGTGATGGATACTTTATATAGTATATATGATATATTATATAGGCGTTACTTATGTTTTACACCCGCGCTAGCCCTGCCCCGCTCTGCCGTTAGTTACCTAACCTAACGGTGCACGAGGGGACATCAAGGCGAATGCGGATGGCATAAGTGTACGTCGTATTTATCTGTGATGTTTAGGTACTTAAATGATGGGACTTCATTAATGAGAATAATGAAATAAACGAAACCTAAGATGTTGTAGAATCGAATTTCAAAAATAAAACAGGTAGCTACAGTTCTTGCTTTGCACAGCGGTATATATGATATATCCTGCACCTTATTCGATGAGGAAAGGACCGAGATCCCTTCACCGGGAGTGACTCCTTTAGCAATAACTGGCAGATGCTACACCCCTCGGTTTGTCTTTTGATTGCTTCTATAGTTTCTGCTTTGCACAGTGATATATATGATATATCCCGCACCTCATTCGACGAGGAAAGGGCCGACGATCCCTTCACCGGGAGTGACCCCTTTAGCAAAACTAGAAAAGCCTCAAAAGTACTCCATTTCAAAATCATTTGATTCTACAACGATATCAAGTTCATTACGCAATAGGTTTTCAGAAAAACCTGTCGTAGCCCTCCGTCATTTCAGATAAGTCCTACTTAGTATTCGTGCTACGTTTGTTGACCTCCGTCAAGGCGTAGTGTGCGGTAGCTAACTAGTATTTACCTACTTATGCATATGATGCAGATTGGATTAGGGTAGTCGTGCGACCTTGTTGACCTCCGTCAAGGGTCGTGCGGGTGGGTTTAATTCGATCAAGAAATGACGGGTTGAACTTGATTAGTAGCCTATGGTTTGTTGACCTCCGTCAAGGTCATAGGGTGCTAGGGGCAAAATTATCGGGAATTTCAAGTGTTAAAATTTGCAATGAGATTGCATACCTTCTATGAGATAGTTGGATCCCGATACCCGCTGCGAGTAAGAGTTACTCCTGGGAGAGTTTTACACATTACAATTAGCCGATCAAGTAGGTGTCTAGAAAGGTGTTAACGAGGTTACGCTGGGAAAACGAGGTTTACATTAATTAGGTCCATGCGAAAGCACGGGGAACCTCCCTCAAAGTACCGACACTGGCCTGACTGAAAGATTGGCGAACTTGTAGTTTGTAATTAATCCCGGCTAGTCTTTCCTTTTAGGGTTTGAAGGAAGATTTGATAAAAAGCAGTAGGAGCCATCCTGATTAGATAAAATATATAACCAATCTGATCTTGCAAGAGCGCACGCAGAGTGTTTTCTTCTCTCTCTCTCCAGGTAGCGACCATATCACGCCTTAATCAAGATAATAATACGGAATATTGACCGAACCCGCTTGTTATACTGAGCTGGGGAACGTTGGTCCCGCTCCAACTTATAATTGTTATAAGACAGAGCAGGAAATTAGGGATTACCAGAATTCCCGTGCCGCCCAAACGAAGAGAGTGCATGCTGATGCATCATCTTCGGGTGTGTTCATTACAAAGAACTGTTTCTCTGTATCCTCTACATCCTGGGTATGTGATACCAGATCAGGATCCCAGATATGTAATCTGTTACATAGGGCTAAAGCTAGGTAGAGAACTGAGAACGGGTGATAAGTTTCATGAGGCAGAAAATGTGGCAAGAGTTGCAGCCAAGTCTGTTGGTCACTGTCACCCTGTATTACCAATACATTGATTCTGAACGAATGTTATTAGATACCGAACCTGATATACAAAATCATATCAATCTCTTTATTGGTAAAGAAATGATAAAATTTTGTATTGATGGATAATGTTTTGAACATTTCCTATATCAAAAGTTGATCGGTTCAGGCACGTTATCTAAAAGCATTGATGTTCTAAATCAAACTACAGTTCTTAGTATATGGAACACACATAAGAGGAAGAGTTCAGAAATGAACGAATTCTTCTTAAGGTATTGTAGACTAGGTCATATCAATGCGACCTGACTAGCTGAAGTTACATATAGATGCATATTTAAATCAGTTTGAATTTACATCTTATGAAACTTGCCAGTCATGTCACTGAGATAAGATGACCATAGCTCTGTTTATTGGAAACAGAGAAAGAGTTAGTGAACTCTTGGGACTGATACATGATGTTGTATGTAAGGTCCCCTGTCTACATATGCCAGGACTGGTTCTTTATACTTCATTACATTCTCTGACGATCTTTCGAGTTTCAGACTTATGTTCCTGTTGAAACACAAGTCCGAACCTTTTGAGATATTCACAGAATATAAGTTAGAAGTAGAGAACCAAAATAAGGGTATAAGTATTATGTCCTTTGATGAGATCAAGGAGGAGAATACTTGAGCACGGAAATCCTGGATTACTCTAAAGGGGAATGAGATTCTCTCTCAGCATTACTCCTCCGTATACACCATGGCACGATGGTATATCGGGGCGGAGCAATCACACCCTATATGATAAGGTGTGCTCTATGATGAGTACTACTGAGCCTCCTATTTCCTTTTGGGAGTTATGCACTTGAGAAGCTGCATACCTATTGAATTAGGTTCAAATCAAATCAGTTGCCTACCACTTCATATGTGATATGGAAAGGGAAGAGCCCATATCTTAAGTTAGTTAAGATTTGGGGTTGTCCAGCCTATGTCTGAAAAGAAAAATCTGGACAAGCTCGAGGCAAGGTCTGTAATGTAGAACTGGAAAGGTTCCAGCTATACAAACTGCAGCTGATGATTTGATAGAACCAAAGGATTCAGTAGAGACCAACGAACCTCAGCCTCTTCGCCGATCTAGTAGGGTTCCTCACCCACCTGAGAGATACTTCGGTTACTCTATGACAGTGGGAGCGAGGATTGCATTATGAGATGATGACCAAACTAGTTTCGAGCTGGCCATCAAGAGTGAGACTCTGTAAGAATGGCTGGATGCTTAGCGATCTGAGATGGAATCCTTATACACCAACAAAGTATGGACTTTGGTTGCTAAATCTGAAGGGTTAAATCCCCATCAGGAGCAAGTATATCTTGAGAAGATTACTCGGTGTACATGGAAAAGTTGAGACTTTCAAAGCTAGACTTGTTAAAGGTTTGCATCATTGACCAGGTGTGGGTCATGATGAAACTTTTTCTAAGGATCTATGCTTAAGTCCATCCAGATCCTACTTGCCACGGCTACATACCATGACTACGATATCTGGTAGTTGGGTGTCATGACAGCTTTTCAAAATGATGTTTTAGAAAAGGGCGTCTATAAGTACACAGCCAGAGGGCTTCGTAGACAGTGGGAGCAGCGGAAACGTGTAAAAGTTGCTTTATAGGATAAAGCAGGCATCGCGGAGTTGGAACATCTGTTTTGATGAATTAGTCAAAGAGTTTTACATCATCAAAATGGTAGATGAACCTTGTATAAACAAAAAGGTAGTAGGGAGTATGATGGTGATCCTCGTAGAGTACGTGGATGACATACTCAGGATAGGGAAAGAGTTTCCTATGCTACGCTCGATCAATCTCCGCTTATCACATGGATTCTCCATATAGGATCAAAGTGATACCTACTAAATCCTGGGTTTTGGATCTATGAGATAGATCTAAATGGATATTAGGACACTCACTAGTTGTAGTGAGTTGGTATCAATTGATCCTGGGAAGAATCACTGGAAGTGTTCCAGGGTAATAAAGACGACTGAGTGTCAGTCCTAGGCATTGTCTTTACCCTCAGTAAAGGGACGGTATGTTGGAAGAGTTCCAAGCTAAATACCGTGGCATACTAGACGATAAAGGCAGGATACATCGCTACTTAAGATGCTACCAAAGTGGCTGTCTGGGTGTATATTTGTTCATGAGATGAACTTAGTTCCTCCCATTGTGTGACAATGGAGTTGTGGCTTATGCCAAGGAACGTCCGTCCCATCAGTGATCCAGACATATTCTAAGGCAGTATCACCTGATCATGGAGATGGTTGATCTCCAGGGGATCAAGGTTAGGAGAGTAGACTTAGAGGACAACACGGCGGATCCACTCACAAAGGCCTTTTCCCAGAGAGAGACTTTTATGGGATGGTTGAGTATGAGATACTACAACCACTGTTACAGATGGCCCTAGTGCAAGTGGGAGATTGTTAGTTATATGTATGCCCTAGAGGCCATTACTGTACATTGGATGTATATTGTAGTGGATGCTGGGACATATATAGGGAGGACTTTCTTGCTCGACATGATAGTATGCTATCTGGTTGCTCTTTACCTTAACGTGTACACTGATTGTCTCTCTGTTACATGTTGGTAAAGCCCTTAGGATGTGTACTTGACTACCTGGACTATGATGAGGATTATACTAGTGGGGACATGGTAGTCCATAAGTACATCCTTCAAGGTCCCTAGTCATGGGTGTATCGAGACGGGGCATCGATATACCAGAGTAGACTAGCGTATACCTTCTCGACCCATACAGATGGGCGATGGATGATCCCATATCCATTGGTGTTTGACATCAGAGATGATATACGGGTGCTTAGTGGAGACTGGGTACACTGGACGGACTCGCCGAGAACTCCCAGATGGTATTATACCTTACGTCAGATGGCAGTTCTCTGGTGACACTGGTACAGAGTAGTCTGTTGACCCGAGATCGTCATGGAGTCTTGTGTGGTTCCCACTGTGCTTTGATTTCCACCTTACCATGTCCAAGAGGGCGTGCAAAACGGTGGTTTTTGGGTACAGTCCCGAATCACATGGAGGCAATGAGCGATAGGAGGGGATTCATCTCTCTCGGTATAGGGAGTTGATGTTGCGCTGTGTTCGATTGGCTATAACCGGAAATCCCTGGCCAGGGTTGCTGAGATTTACTGGTAAGTGTTACCTGTAGTTTCTCGAATTGTTATAGACCTCATATCGACACGACTTATCGAGCTATTGGGGTCTGACGTTTACCACCCCTAGGCGAGATATGCGACATATCAGACGATCAGACCGGACTGTACGGTAGTGTTACTGTAGCGTCTTGAAAAGTCGTTTTGGTGTTTTCCTGAAATTCGGTGAAAATTCGGTATTTTTCCGAAAACCGTCTTTCTCGATATTTTGCAGTTTAGGGCTAATTATACTTAAAATGGATAGGTAATTGCTTGTTTTTAGTAGCTAATGAGTTAATTATGAAATTCTGGTCGTTTAAAAATTTTCCCTAATTTTTCAATTTTTTAATATTATTTTAAGCCGGTAAGAAAATACATTAAATAAGCGATAAATACAAATTTTTCCGGGCTAATTTTAATCTATAAAATTATGATAATTATAATCTAGTGATAACATGAATTTTTAGTAATTTATTTTGATTTTTAACAAATTTTTATGAATTGAAACGAATTTATTGAATTTTGGGCTAAAACTTGCAATTTTTGAGTTGTAGGGGGCCTTTTTGCATAAAATTTCTTTTGTAAAACCCCTCTCTCTTTTCCCTCAGCCCTAGGACAGCCCCACCTTGTGCAAGTCCA